>CM032876.1:22514279-23823279 GCA_019176425.1 Megalops atlanticus
ACCTAAATGGAGATTCCTAAATGCGATGGGTAACTGACACATAGGTGACAAAGACCATGAGAAAGACTAAGCGAAAAGGGTTACAACATGCATGCACGAACACATACAAACACACACACACACACACACACACACACACACACACCAATTTTTCCACAACTTATTACATATGTGGATAAAAATACACTGACTTCTTTTCAGATGATATGGCTGTAAGTTTACTAACATATGATATGAAGCTGTTGGGAAACAGGAATATATGAGGCTGACATTGCTGGAGTTAGTATTTACAATAAAATATACAATGAAAGGAGGTTATCTGGGGAGAAGTCTGGACTGTCAAAATAAATTTCCTTCGAGATGCTCATTCAAGAAATCTGCTGAGACAGGGGTGCAGCAAGATGCGTGATGACTCATCTGTCAATCAGTCTGATTGCCTCCTGACTTTCTTGCCAATTATATATTATATATTTTATATTATATATAAAATATACTATATGGCCAAAAGTATGTGGACACCCCTCCTAATTATTGAGTTCAGGTGTTTCAGCCACACCGATTGTTAACAGGTGCATAAAATCAAGCACATAGCCATGCAATCTCCATAGACTAACCTTGGAAGTAGAATGGGTCATACTGGAGAGCTCAGTGACTTTAAATGTGGCACTGTCATGGGATGCCATCTTTGCCACAAGTCAGTTCGCGAAATTTCTGCCCTGCTAGATCTGCCCTGGTCAACTGTAAGTGCTATTATTGTCAAGTGGAAGCGTGTAGGAGCAACAACAGCTCAGCGACACAGCGGTAGACCCCGCAAACTTACAGAGCGGGGCCGCCGAGTACTGAAGTGCATAGCACGTAAAAACCACCTATCCTCTGTTGAATCATTCACCACAGAGTTCCAAACTGTCTCTGGCTGCAACATCAGCACAAGAACTGTGCGTCGGGAGCTTCATGAAATGGGTTTCCATGGCCAAGCAGCTATGTGCAATGCCAAGCGACAGCTGGAGTGGTGCAAAGCACGCCACGACTGGACTCTGGAGCAGTGGAAACGCATTCTCTGGAGTGATGAATCATGCTTCACTATCTGGCAGTCTGATGGATGAATCTTGGTTTGGTGGATACCAGGAGAGTGCTACCTACCAGAATGCACAGTGCCTGCTGTAAAGTTTGGTGGAGGATGGATAATGGTCTGGGGCTGTTTTTCACAGGTTTGGCCTAGGCCCCTTAGTTCCAGTGAAGGGTAACATTAATGCTACAGCATACAAAGACATTGTAGACAATTGTATGCTTCCAACTTTGTGGCAACAGTTTGGGGAAGGCCCTTTCCTGTTCCAGCATGACTGTGCCCTTGTGCACAAAGCAACGTCCATAAAGACATGGTTTGAGGAGTTTGGTGTGGAGGAACTCCAGTGGCCTGCACAGAGCCCTGACCTCAACCCCATTGAACACCTTTGGGATGAATTAGCATGCCGATTGCGAGCCAGCCTCCAACGTCCAACATCAGTGCCTGACTTCACAAATGCTGTTTTGGCTGAATGGGCACTAATTCCCACAGACACACTCCAAAATCTCTTGGAAAGCTTTCTGGAGGCTTTTTGGAGGCTGTTATAGCTGCAAGGGGGGCAACTCATATTAATGCCCATGGTTTTGGAATGGGCATTGATTGAATGGAATGAGCTCATACAGGTGTGATGGTCAGGTGTCCGCATACTTTTGGCCACCAGCGGTAATTAAACTAAGATAAGAGTGCCAGGGCTTAATATTTACCATGTAGATATTTTTGAAACACTAGCAAAACAGAACATGTGTATGGACACAATGGACACAAGCAGCAAATGTTAGTGGACTTCTTGAATTTTGACCAGGTTTTGGAGTTTTAAGGACAAGTCAGAGTCCAACGATTGAGGTGGCTGGTATGTCATCAACTAAGATCCAGGTTTGTGGGGCATAATCCATACCCATGTAGCACTGACATGAAAGCAATCAGGCTCAAGGGGAAGTGGTAGTGTTTTCTGACTGAGCCACACAGGATTCCAAGAAGCGTTGTTCCTTTTGCCAACAAAGTAATAAACCTACAATATACATAATTATAAAACAAATAGCTCCCACAAAGCTAAGGATAACACTGAACATCACACCACAATCAAGGCTCAAGACCTGAAGAACTGAAAAAGTCTAGCCAGGAAATGGACTCGTATTTTAAAAATTGCACCTTCAATAGTAGTGCGCAAATAAAATTGTATAAAAGTGAGAACTAACCTGCTAGCCAAGTTAATTGTGTCATTAGCTAGCTGCTATGGACGCAGTGTGTCATGCTTAAAGTTACCCAGCAACAGAACCTAACAGGTTAGCTGACTGGCTAGCTCCTTTGGTAGCTTAATGTTTATTCAGATTTTTTATGAGTTGTTCACTGTGGAATGGATATTGGTAGTGATATTCTTGTTTTAATAAATACATATTATATCATTACTAGATATTTCTATTCCATTGTGAACAATTTATAAAAACTGGATATGCTAACATTACAAAGGAGGCATAACAGTTATTCATGTGTCAACTTACTATTTTTGGTGTAATAAAGACATTTCATTTATCCAAAGCTTATTGGGAACTCTGCCTCTCTTCTTAAATGAGATTTAAGTACTTGATGCACATTTTGTATGTGGATTATGTGGATCCATTTTATAAAGGCAATAATACATGAGAGGGTGTGCATTACTGCAATTATTAGCACTAGGAGATACCTATATTACTTGGCTTTGCCTCATACCTAATGACTGCATCATCGTCATGTCAATAATCACAATAAGACACACCCTCTCCTGTATTATTGCTTTAACACACAGTGGGATGTTTCTAGAGTTAGTGTTAGTGTCAATATTGTACATAGTATATGCAGTATAGGTCAAATCACCACTGAGAATTTGCATAAGTATGTACTGCAGTAGCTTGTAGCAAGGGATGCTGGTGTTACTTCAAAAGGCAAAATGATGCACTTTTGAACATTCTAACAGAGTTCCATTTAATCACTGCAGACATTGAATAAGGAAAAAAATATTTTGATGAACATTCTTGTTTTTCACATGGTGAGATGATTGAAAAAAAAATCCCAGCTTAGTTTCTATTCGGCTGTTGTGACCTGACAAGCAAGTAAACAGTCCAGCTCTGTTTATGAGTATCAGAGTTAAGGACTGCACCTATGCTTGGTTTAACTGAGATACATTTAAATGAAATAAAGCATTGGAACCTGATGCTGTCCCATTCTTATGAATCAGGGTACTCTGTATGGAGTGCATATATCCTACTGTCCTAATAGCACAAGTCATTTTAAAAGAAATTGCTCAGTATAATTAATTAAGTTACTTGTATCATGAATTTCTTCAATTATTGTTTCAGGAAGAGGATCCAGACACTTATCTAGTCAGCTTCAGACTGTGACCTGGAATAATGATAAGGCGCCACATAAAATAAGAACATTACATTATTATATAAATGTATATCACAATGTTGTACTTTAATGACTGATTGCATTACAATGCAATGCATGTTATACAGGCTATATGCCATACAAATTGGTTTTCATGATGGATAACTGGACAGGTGGACAAGTTTGAAAGCCATTATCTTAGATCATATTGTTTATGCTAGATCTATCTGGTTTTATGTATGTATGAAATATCCACCTATCTGGTCCTTCAAATATATGTCTGAAATTTTAAAGAATGATATCAAGTCATATTGCATTTCTTAAACTAAGGGAGAATGCACACACTGTAACTACTGCATCTGTGAACTGGAAATATTATTAAAGATGATACTAAGACTGCCACAGGGTTTTTTGTTACTTGTGACATGTTAAATAATTTAATGTATTCATAATATTTTAGATTAAAATCACTCCAGATCAGAATAAAGAACATTACTGAATGAATAATTAATTATTCTTCACCTTGCCTGAAAGTACCAGTACAGTTTTCATTTTCAGTTGTAAAACACGAAATGCAATTTTGAAAGTAGGGATTCTCAACAATAAAATTGCCAATAAACTCAGGCAGCTGAGTGTCTTATTAATTTCTGTTATGTTTGTAAATTGTTCTTTCATTTCAATTTCTTGGCACAAAGCAATAGTGTGAAAATTACTTAATTCAATAGTTATGAGACTTGGTAGATTTTTGTCTCTTTTTTATTGTGTCGCTATTAGTTAAACCTTAATAGTGGACTGAGTATCTCTCAGCATAGTATGGTGCAGTTAGGAGTGCTTTTGTTTGTGGCTAGTTATTATTACAGCCTTGTTTGTGTTAATCTGAAATGGCCAAATGATGTACCAGGCAAAACATGCATCTTTGTGTGTAATGATAACAGTAAGCATTACAGTCACTAGAGTCAAAAGCCAACACCATCTGCTGCTAGTAATTCCACTGGCTGTCACTGAAGTGCACCTCACTCAAGTTAAGATTGCACTCTGAAGTAAGACAGAGACGCGCCTCTTAATCAATGTTATTGACTCCTGGTACACTATATCTAAATAGAGGTAACGATTTCTGCATGGAGCTATAATGTGTAAAGGGCAGTGAGCAGATGGTCAGATGAAAATTGATGAGAGGTTTAGGAGTCATTAGTAATAATGCTCTCTGGCAGGAGAACTGCTGAGCAGCAATGATACCAGGATGATTTGCTGTGCTTGCTCTCTTTTGGATTTAAGTGAGTTTTGTGGGATATCTTGCTGTCCTGAAAGCTCCAAATTAAGTGATTTGAAAGTCTTAATTCCAGCCATCCTTGCGTGACAGCAACACTTTGTGTGCATTGGTCATTACAGTAGGCCTATGCTAGAACAAGCCATGTAGTTATTGGAATTACAAGGTCATGCTACTGATATATGACTTAATACAAATATTTCAAATTTCTCTTCATATCATCAGTACAACTGTGATCTCTTCTGACAACCTTTGTCTTAACCTCCAAAATATGTCCTTCCTCTAAATACATGTTTTGATAAAAACATAAAATGAACCACACATATAGATGAACCTGGTTAATATTATTGTGCTTAAAATTACAATCATCTTAGTGTCGCATTTTCTTTTTTACAAACACCAATTGCATTTTCATTATCACAGAATCCAATTCTATACTTTTTAGCCACTTTTAAGTCTGCTGTGTATAGTAAACTTGATTTAACCACTAATACCATACTTAACTGTAGAAACACTGAACAACTTCGGTCATGGTCATGGTGTAAAATTTCAGCATGAAAAGGCAAAAGGAAGGTGTTGGGTCAGCAGCCAATTTTACACTGGTTAGCACATTTGTCATTCTCAGCAATACTGTTTGGGGGACAACTATTCCTCAAATATGAATAAAAATCCATCCTGTAGTTTTTATTTGCTAGCCACAAAACGTGCTAACTGCAATGTCAACCAAGATGGAAGCACTTTTTGCAGCAACAATTTTCTCAGCCATTAGCCATGTCACCAAACCAGAGGTGACCCAGAGCCATTACACAGTCAGAATTTGCTGATTGAAGGCAGTGAAACTAAATACAATCTCTGATTGGCTGATGACATTAAAGTAACAACAGGTAACTTCAAATTATCTTAAAAGTTTTCATTCCACAAATTTAATGATTGATTTTAAACCTGTTCTCTAATTCCTAGAGGACATTCACCCAAATTAACCACACACAACATAGGTAGCTAGCATTAAGTAAATACATACAACATATGGCTTAACTAGCTAGCCAGATAGCTAATAAGTTCAATATATGTTCAATATTACAGCAACTCTTACTCCCGAGTAAATCCAGCATCAACAATTTGGATTTACCAAACTTACCAAAACAGAGAGGAGTGGCCTCGCCATCTTATCCTAGCCAAAGATTGTCATCAGTGTTGTTGTAAATTAGTAGGAGCTCTATGGAATCTCTGAAAAATAAAAACAGTAAACATTGCCTCAGAATAAAAAGCAGAGAAACTGTACAGCAGTAGACACATCGATAAAAAAAGTCAGAGTTGTATTTTCTAAGCTTTTACATAAACCTCGAATATAGTCACTAGACCATAACTTTAAGAAGTTACCTACCCTGTGAAAATGAAGATATGTACTTTCTTTTAAATCACTCAATCATTATTCCCTTTGCTCTGAGAATGTGACACCATTTTCTTTTCTAAACAGGGCAGCGGAGCTGTGTCAATAGCATAATTCCTTAGAAGGGGGAAATATTGGTATCTTATGTGTTGGTTACACTTAACATTGCATCTTCCAAGAATCTGTCTCACTTATCTTGCTTAAGTGGAGGAAACACAACAGCAGATTACTTTTAGTTACCTTTGGGGGCAACAGTGTGGTATATTGGTAAGGAGCAGGGCCCGTAACCAAAAGACTGCTGATTCGATTCCCTGCTGAGGCTTTGCTGTTGTATCCTTGGCCAAGGTACTTAACCCAGAATTGCCTCAGTAAATATCCAGCAGTATAAATGGATAAAATATAAACCTGTAACCAATGTAAGTCCCTCTGGATAAGAGTGTCTGCTAAATAACATATGTAATGTAATTAGCAACTTTTAAGTGCAACTCATAACAAAAGTATAGAAAGCTGTCAACCGCAAGTTACAAAAAAGCTAGGAGCTCAGTTTTGCTTGTAGGATGGCTCAAATAAACAATGACATTTTGGTGGTGGTGACATATGTAACTTACAGAAGGTTAGAAGTATGACGAGCTGGTTAGGTAATGAGCTATCTACACTTCTGAGGCAGGTACCAATGTGTGTTGGAAAGCCTTTGCAGTGTACAGTTCAAGTTTAAAGCAGAGGCATTTTTGCAAATTTCCATTTTCTTTGCTTTCAATAGCCCTTAACTATGACTTAAAACATATTTTGCTTTGGAATACGATAACGCACCCAACACTGTATATTTAAAGTCTTGTGTACTTATACAACTTATTCACCTTGGTTTGTTACCAGGCCCAAATTAATGTTTGAAATTGAAGTTCATTTAACTTATTGCCAAGAGGTAACATGTAAAACAATTAATTAATTAATTAATTAATTAATTAAAAACTCAGGACTTCCCCTTTAAGAAATGGACATATTTGGAAACAAAACCTTTGGAGCATCATAGATTAAACCAATTATTTTAGACCAAATTATCCAAAACTGGACTAATAATATAATAGGGATTCAGGTAAACAAGAGTTTTTCTCTCCTTCTGTCTCTTCAGCCCTAAGGAAAAACCACCCATACACATCTCTGTATCTTCCCTAATCTGAATTTGCATCAATGTGCTATTCCTTTATTTAAGTTGATGCAGTAAAACAAAACAAACAAAAAAAAACACACAAACAAAAGTAAGTCATTTATGTTGCATTACATTTTGCAAAACCAGGGTAACAGTGAAGTGGCCAGGTAAAGTTTTATTTGATGTTTTCCTGCGAATGTGTTTCCACTGCCTGGATGAAGTTTTTGTCATCTGAAAATTATCTTCATTATTTATGCTGCTAAGGCATGGTAATAAAATTGTAACAACACCTGCATTTAAATTTATATATGTGATAGGAAAATGAAGTTGACGCTAAATTACGAGTTGTGCCACTACACTGCTGTAGTGCAAGAAAATCATGTAATTGCTTTTTACTATTGTTGTTAACATGTGCAGTCTTTTCTTTTTATTTCCAGTTTGAATGCACCTTACATAAGAAACACAGGTATTTTGAAAGAAATAATGATTTTGCTATTTATGAATGATAATCTTATTTTGCAGTAACCTCTCTACTTCATACATCCTCAATGAAATGAGTGCTTGATAATAAACACCAATAAGGGACAAAGAAAGGTCAAATGGCTTTAGGCTCACATTTTCTCTATAAAAGAGTAAAGTTCCCTTGTGATAGCTTCACTGACAATCCGCTCTCTGGAAGAAGCCACCTTGGGCAAAGGCAACAATACAAGAAAAAATAGCAGGATCAAACCTTAATGAGCCAGGAGTGCTGAGAGTACATGCTCACTAATAATGTCATCATGCAACACAAAGACATATTTTCCTTCATTAAACTCCTGAGGCAAGACTGCCTTCAAATGAAGGAAATGTAGCAATATAGGGCATAATATAACAACATTTTCAAGGACTCAAAATGTGCTGCAATATTCCCCTGTGCTGTTGATTATACAAACCTGGCTGTATCTATACATGTGAGAAAGTGAAAAATGTTTGTTACTTTTATGTTGACTACAAATAAGCAGTGCATTTTATTATTAATTATTCTGGACATCTGAAAATCTTTCAAGCTTAAAGAGAAAATGCACATATGTTAAATCTACCATTCAGCCTTTTATTCTATCACACAGCCCACATTTAAACTTCAGATTAAATGTTCAAATTGACATTTAAATGGTGACAGGCCATTCTCATTTTACACCGTGTGAAACGCCCTCTGAAAATGTACAATTATGCTGTCATCCTTGGTGCTCTTTGTTGGACAGAGTTTAATTATTAATGTGTTTCCCTCAGAAAATGACTTGATCATGTCACAACGCTAGACAAATACAGCTAATGCAAAATCATAAAATATTCACTTGAATACTGCTGATCTGACAGGAAATTAATTCCAAGAACACTTTTGGTATTAGCAGTAAATTAGTTCTATGCACGTGCGGCTGAAATAAATGTGTTCATAATCGGCTCAAGGGTATTGTTCATCCGACAATCCACTAGTATCTTCATAAATATTACAGGTGTTCAATGTAGTTTTACTTATAGCGACATCTGAAACAAACACATTATTGTATTACTCTCCCTAAGAAAAAAGTATAAGGAAGTGAAATTAACATTCATAAAAATTCAGTCATCAAAACAGTGGTATTTAATGAGTGATACTATCACTTCTATATGTTGAAACTATGTACTTCACAATGCAGATTTCAAAAAGAATATTTTCACAATCTGGTTTGATCAGTTTTGTTTAATATAGTGATTAGTCTACAGAGATTTGACAATATATGCAGTTTACCACTTAACTGTACTGTTCTTCTTGTTAGTCCAGGTAGCGCTAAACTCAGACCTACAGTATCGAAAGAGAGTACACTGCAGTATAAGGTGGGCTTTATCATGAAACTGTATCATGGGTCAAGTTAACATATTAATAGAAAAATAAGTATGGTATAGGGATTTTACTGTTTATATTTACTGAAAAATCGTGGAAAACTGCAAAGAGGAACAGATTCGTATTTTTTGTGATAGAAATTAGAGAGAGTAGACACCATACAAAGCTTTACCAAGGGGGAGTATGAGATAATCAGTGTTATTTTGGTGTCACTGCAGTGGCTCTTTAATCCTATAATTCCACTGGGCCCCAGAGGGCCAGTTCAAAGAGCATTGCCATAGAAACGCCCAACAACCCACCATCCAGAGTAAACGTTAGCAACTGTGTTCTAATAACTGATTGCCTGAAAAAGATTTCTAAAAAAAAAAAAAAAAAAGGGGAAGTTACGGTTTAATATGGATAAAATATCAGTCAACATTTAACATGCAAAGCATGTGACAACATATTACATGTTACCATATCACATTATATGGTAACATAAATAACAACCATCACAAAATGGATATATCAGTGATGGATGAGAATGCTACTCAGTGTGCCGAATATGTAAAATTTAAGTTTAAACCTCCGTTTTACCATTGATACATGGATACAGGTCTGTATTAAAGGTGAAGTTTGGAATGTCTTTGTCTAAACTAAATCATTTCTCTCTGCACCAAATCAGAGAGATATGGTCATTTTCCCTCCATTTTAATGTGAGTGATTGACCATTGACTCTGGTAGATTCACAGATTTTTAAATTTGTGAAGATATCCTCTTCTTCTTTACTCGGTCTACCACAGAACCCAGCCTTAGTGGTGTTTCCTTTTCTTGGTAAAAGTGTTTGTCTCCTGAACAAGAAACTGTCATTTGGTGAACAAAACAGCTAGAATCCAAACCTATCCAGCTCATACAACAATGGCTACCTTGACAATTGATCTGGCAGGAGCATGCATTTATTTTTGTAAATGCCAAACTGTAGCATGCATTTATGCTATTATTATTTTCTTTACCAATTTATCCCATTCCCACTTACACATGTCAATATTTTGTTTGATAATAAATGCTGTGTTTGTATGTGTGTGCATTTGTGTGTAAATTGATTTGTCTGATTGCTCAGTAAGTTACCCATCAGTAATTGCTCATTTAAATGAATTATTAAATGTTTACGGGAAACCTTGCCCTAATAATTTATAGCTTTTATTTGTACAAGGAATGTTGTCCATTACATTGCATTAAATGGTGTCCTCTTTTCAAACAGCTGTATGAACTACATTGATTGGTACCCCATGTGAGGACAGCCATATTCACTCTACACTGTAAAAAAAAATAACCTCAAAAAAACAGAAATATTCTGGCAGCTGGGGTGCCAGTAAAATACTGTAAAATAACAGAAATGAACCAACTCATAAAAATACAGTAACTTTCCATAATTAAAATAGTTTGTTGCATTAATCTTACATGAAATTGTGCAAATTTTATGTTTTTTAATGTTTAAAGATATCTCCTCCTTTAAAAACAATTAAACTATGTAAAGAAATGTACTAATGCTGCAATGATAAAAAAGAGACTTAAAATTACAAAACTGTACCATTTTAACTTGTATATTATTGCATAATTGTACATAAAATCCTTGTATATTTAATCAATATTTATTTTATGCTTAATTTTGATTTTCTTAACAAATAGTTAATTTTAACATTTGTACTGCAAGCAAAGGTATTGACTTCTGATCTTAAGTACCGTTTGCTAGCTGGCTATCTAGCAACTTAACATTAGCTGGAAATTGAAATTGTATTTTAACAATGTTTTGAGGAAAAAAAACCTACATGTTATGTTAATTCACAGTTACAAAATTTTCATGTTATTTTACATTAGACACGTAAGTTCACAGTCTGTTTTTGTAACTTTATTGACATTTCCATGTATTTCTGAAATATAAAAAATCTGTAAAATAAAAAGGAAAAAAGCTGTTATATTACAGATTTTTTTTTTACAGAGTAGATCTGAAGACTACTTTTTATTGACGCAACATAGGGTAATAGGGTACGAGGCTGTTTTGAGCCATTTTACATTTGAATAGTGGGTAATTAATCTCATTACCATTATCAAAATATTTATTGATACTAAAAATACTATGTCCTGACCCTGCTGACCAATGCATTTTTTGTCTTTTCAAAACTGAAAAATTTTACCTTAGGTATTCAGTATATCTTTGTCTCATTTTTTCATCCAATTCAATGCTGTATAATGGCCAGAACTCAGCCCACCAATGCGATATGTGGAAATAATTGATTAATTATTGCTGAAATTCTGACTGCTGCTTATAATAAATGCAACATAATATAGAATAAAAAACACAGCCTTAATGGTAGGCAACCTGGTATTGAAGTGCCAGACATGCTTCTAATTTTTGTTCCATCCAAGCTCTTAATTACATAATTGGATCAATTATTATGCTAAATTAATGCAGTTGACCATGTGGTTGAGGTACTCAGTATTTCCCCATTCAGACTGAAAACTGGCACTAATTTAGCATAACAATCAATCCAATTATGTTAATAACAGCTCAGATGGAACAGAAACCAGAAATATCTGACACTCTAGGCCAAAGCTTAACTACCTTTGTCTTAGACCTTGGGTCTTTTTCTGATTGTAGAAATGAGTTGAAAAACATGAGCTGGATGAGTTGAACAGTGCAGAAACATGACAGAAGTTGTTAGTTTGTTATTTAAGTCAGTTTTTTTAAAGAAATATATGCCAGAGTTTCAGTCAAGATCACACCCCTCCAGACTCAGTCCCAGACACCAAAACCACAAGTTCAAGATTCCACCTCTGATTTATGCTAAAGACATATTTAGTTGAATTAATATGTAATTGTTGCAGCATTTATTTAGTTAATGTGTCAGGGATGGACACTATTGTTATTTTTGTTCTGATCCTTCAGGCCATTAAGCCATTGAATTTTGTGGCCCAGATACAAGTCTAGTTGGCTAAAATATGATCCGATGTAGCTCCCTCCATCATGAATTCAGTGTAGTTAATGGCCATGTCCCTCACTCTCAGTATTAAGAAATGAAACACTGGTGCTATGCTTTGATCATTATTTGATTAATTAATTAATCATAGATAGGATTTTTCATTAAAGAAAAATTCCTGAGGTTAGGTTAATTAAAAAGTGCATCATGTTCACTTGAATACTTGAAAATGTAGTACAAGAAAAACAAGCGCTATATTCAGTATTTTTGTGCTCAGTCTTGAAAGCCACTACTATTTACCCTCTTGAGAGTGGAGAAACCTCGCTCATTGGTTTATGCCGTCAAAATATACCCTTCCATGGCATTGTTCCAGCTCCTGCACTGATGCATAAATGTTTCTTGGAACCACACAGAAAAGTTCCATGTTCCTACTGCAGTCATGTACTGCAGAGATGTATGAAGCTTTATTTTTTCTTAGACATGCATCAAAAGTTCTGAGATCAAATGAGCAAATAATTAATATGAGCATCCTGTTGAAACTACATTTGACATTCCCTCAGCATCCAGAATGCTTTTAATGCTATTTAAGGTGTGTTAACACAACTTTCGTAAACATCAGTGTTTTCCATCAGTTACAGAAGGCATTCAGTCCACGAAAGCAAAACACTGATGTCTACGAAAGTTCAAACAGCCTTTGCTTTCCTGGACGGAATGCCTTCTGTAATTGCGAAGTCATGGAATATATTGTGCTAAATCCCTTTCGTGCACATCCTACTTTCAGTAATATAGCAAATATATAACGGTTAAGTGGACAAAATGAATCTTCGATGGCATGGAATGATGATAGTATAGCGCATTCTGCATTTCGTGCCACAACAGCATAAATGCTGGCCTAGGACATCTATTAAGTGGACAGATTACTTTTGTCTACAAAATGAGTTTCTTTTGTTCACATACTGCAAAGTCCATTCCGCCTAATGTCCACAAAATGAAAAGCACAATTCAGTGTCAATTCAGTGCAATTCAGTGCAGGAATCATCTGTTTTGTTTTCTGTGCACGAAAGTATGTGCTCTCTTCAATATTTTGTGGACACAATGCTAACGTGTTTGTGTTTTTCGTGGACAAAATGTGTTACAGTGTTACATGGTTTCGTAATGAATTTATGCGTTTCGTAGCACAGAAGGCATTCTGTCTACGAAAAAATGTCTGTTACACTTGGCGCCCCATAAAACTGAAGATGGCTAAAACTTTCTGTATCTGTTCATCTTGTTTGATGCAGTGCCACTCAGCAGTGCCACTTTTTTTGTCACAGAATGAATCTGATTTTAAATCAGTCAATGTAATACAACTAACCTGTATGGTATAGAAGCTGGGTTACTTTTAAAATCTCATCATTTAGTCTTGAGACAGGAGAGCATCCTGCATGTTTGCTGTGCTAGTGGGTGAATGTTCTGTTCAATCAACTGTACCAAATAAACAAAATGTCACTTTTTAGGAGTAAGAGGAGCTAATGATTGGTATGACAAGGCACTTGCATGTGCCCTGATACTTCAGGCAGGTGATTCCAGTTATGTCATTTCTCTGAAAAGATTTGTTTGCTGTGTGTGCGAAATGCAGCTGAAGAAAAGAATCATCCTCTTGTTGAAAGGCTTAGAACATATTGCTCAATTTATTCAAAAACTATGTTGGTTTAACATAAGCATCATGACAGGGAAACAAAACATAACTTCAATATAACATTATGTAGATGATTCCTCACTTTTTTATCTACCATACAGACAAATTATCATGTTAACTTCACCTACTACTTAACTGCACATAATTCTAAGTGAAACTGGTACAACATCTTGTAATGACGTTTCTTTGAATAGTCTCAAAATACTATTCCAATGGTAGATCCTCATTAGAGGTGTACAGATAAGTCGCTATCTGTATCTGTATCTCTCAGACCCACAAAATGATCAGTATTTTTATCCAGAACACCATTCAGGAAACTGGAAGTGTGAGTTGTTTAAAGAATTAGTCACCCAAAACATTTGTCCAAAAATATATATATATATAAAATAAAAATCCATTTTCCCCTTACATGTAGATTTGCATAGTGGTTATCTATCTTTCAAAACATCAACTGCAATGCTTTAAGACACAATTTATGTTATAATCTGTATTTATTCATAAACAAAAAAAGTCAGAAAATTATCTTTGGTAGATAAAACTATCCATTACAAAATGAATAATGCTGTTCATAATCATAGGCTGTGATTAAGAACAAGGTGACATATGCAGTCCACATGTTCAGAACCCTCCACTACCACCACCACCAACACCACCACTACCACCATCTCTTAACTAGTGGACACTAATGTCTTACAAATGGTAAATATATATCTTTTCATCATTTTAATAAAGAGAAAAAAACATATATTAATGAAAAATAGGCTATTGAAAGGGCAGTATTTAAACAGGTCTCAGAATTCCTCTCTAGGAATTACCTCCTTGACTCAAACCAATCCGGTTTCAAAAGTGGACACTCCACTGAAACAGCTCTGTTGTCTGTGACAGAAGCTCTAAGAGAAGCTAGAACTACGGCTCAGTCCTCGGTTCTTATCCTACTTGACCTATCAGCTGCCTTTGATACGGTTAACCACAACATTTTGCTTTTAGTACTGTCAGAAATGGGCATCTCAGGCAAAGCATTGTGTTGGTTTGAATCCTACCTCACTGGGCACTCATTTAACGTGTCATGGCAAGGACAGACGTCCTCATCCCATCACCTCTCTACAGGGGTACCCCAAGCCTTGGTGCTGGGGCCCCTCCTCTTTTCAATATATACTACCTCTCTGGGCCCGGTTATCCGCTCACATGGCTTCTCGTATCACTGCTACGCAGATGATACCCAGTTAAATCTGTTGTTCCCGCCTGATGACCCCACAGTCTCAGCACAGATCACGGATTGTCTTGCAGACATATCCTTATGGATGAAGCCATGCCACCTTCAGCTAAACCTCTCTAAGACTGAACTCTTGGTCATCCCAGCCAAGCCATCCATGCATCACAGCATCAATTTAAAGCTTGCCTCAAATATTCTCAAACCTTCCAAGGTTGCAAGAAACCTGGGTGTCATGATTGATGACCAATTGTCCTTCTCGGACCATGTTGCCTCTCTTGGTTGTGCCGCTTTGCACTATACAATATCCGCAAAATCCGTCTCTACCTGACTTCAATATGCTACCCAGCTTCTGGTACAGGCCATGGTTATCTCCCACCTCAACTGCTGCAATGCCCTCCTAGCTGGCCTCCCAGCATGTGTGGTGAAACCACTACAAATGGTTCAGAATGCGGCAGTATGTCTGGTTTTCGATCAGCCCAAAAGGGCCCATGTCACCCCATTGCTCACTGAGCTCCATTGGCTACCCATGACTGCCCGTATCAAATTCAAGTCTCTCATGCTTGCCTACACAGTGACCTCTGGGTCTGCTCCGACATACCTGAGCTCAATCATACAGGCTTACTCTCCTTCTCGGCCGTTACGTTCATGCCAGGAATGTCGTCTGGCATTGCCATCCCTACACACAAGGCAATCTCAGTTCAGACTATTCTCATATGTAGTTCCCCACTGGTAGAACGAGCTACCTTATGCTATCAGAGCAGGGGCGTCCCTCTCTATCTTCCAGAACCTCTTGAAGACCCAGCTCTTCCGAGAGCACCTCCTCTCCTAACACTTCTAACAACTCTAACACAATATCATCTCCACGCACTCTTTGCCTCACACTTCTTTCTCCTGTCACTACTTGTTTGTCTCCTCTGCCTGTCTATACTTGTGTTTTCACCTCGTTTACCTTAGTTTTCTACTTTCCTTGACTTAAGTTGTTTAGGTTGCACTTAAAGCTTACTCCAAGGTCTCCTACACTACTGTAGCTTGCTTGCTGTTCCTCACTTTTAAGTCACTTTGGATAAAAGTGTCTGCCAATGACCTAAATGTAATATAAATTTAAAAATACAATTCGCATCTCAGTGTGAACAAGTCTTGAGAGGAACTCAGAAATCAGAAAAATTCTGCCTATGCTAATCTTCTGGTAAAATTCCCAGACAAAGTTAAGAAACAAGCGATAAAATTAAAAATGTATTCTATTGTATTCTAAATAGAAGGTTGATAGAAAATAGGGTTGTCCCTTTATCAAAATTTTGAACTTGAGTGTGATGTCTGTTCAGTTTCACAATATTGGATACCTTTTTGATACAAGGGCACACAGAATTTTTCTTTAATAAAGGTTAGGATTGGGGTTGGGAAATCTGATCTTAGACCAGCACTAAAAAGTGAGTTCTGTATATCATGTTTGCGCATGAAGGGAAGTGAACACAAACACACAATGTTAACACAAGTGCAGACAGCTCAGATACTTTTGATACTTCAATACTGAATGCATAACTAATGAAGCTCAGACCCATTTTTGAATTTTAGAATCTTGAAATATCAGCATTTTGACAAATGTAACACAATTCACTTCTAGCTTCTTCTAACTTTAGCCAGCCAGCTAGAAAATATCCTAAACAACAAGCAAGGCAAACAACAGTTAGCTGACAACACTTGCTAGTGCATAACTATTAGCCACTAGTACCCAGCTTTACCTGCTTCCGTGTTCTGAGAAAGCACTACAGGCTTGAGCTTTGTATTGTATTTCACAAACCTTCTAAATGTATTTAAATCAAACACAGAACAAGGATGAAGATGATAGAGGATGTTTTTTTTTTAATAACCCCTTCAAATCTAGAATTCTGAGCAGGCAGTTAATAGGTACTAACATCTCAACTAAATAAATGGAAAAGACAATCATGCTCACCTATAATCACTCGAATAGTCATGGCCTTGTCATATGTTGAAAATGGTCTACTGTTTTGTTCTGATTTCTATATCACATTGCCCCTTACATTTACCAGGATAGAGGGTGCCGTTTTCAAATCAAATTGTAAGTCAGTGACTTGCTCACTTTCTCAGAATTTTCAGTGCCCTCTCAATATGTTAAGCTCTGTAAAGAACTGTGAAATCTCAGTATGAATGCCCTAATGTGAAGCCATGTTGTGGAAAGAAAAATGTTTAAAGTTAAGGATGCAATACATAGGACACTGGGTATCTAATGCTGTTGTTGTGTCCAGGGTCATGGTTAGACAATGTGGTTAGTGAGAACTTTTTTTTTTCATTTTAAGACTATGAATTTCATTTGGTTATAAGCAATCTAGGCAAAAGATGCCGTATTGTCAACTCCCATTCACAGCAACTCTCGTGCTTTGTTAAAACATTTTCTACAGTGAGTGTCATGATGAATTCGGGAGAATGGGCAACCCTGATGATGGATTTTGAGTACTTATGCATGTTAAAAATATACACATAAACAAGAACACTATGTATCATATCTATTACCATTGTGTAGTGACCTACAGACACAGACATACACACACACACAATTTAGATGTAAGATATGTTTTACATGAGTATGTAGCACATGGAATATGCAGCTAGGAAGCATAAAAATCTATGTGCAAATGCAATTATACTAATAAACTGATGTAAATAAAGCTATAAGTCACAGGCTGCAAGGTTTTTGGAAGGAAAGTCAAACATACTGTAACTGTATGAAAATATACTGGTGTAAAGTTGTAAAAGTGAGACAATCCAAATCTTTTAAAAGGTAATTATAAAATTATACATTTTTCTTGCTTTTGTGGGAAAATCCTGAGGATTCATGCATGACACTGTAATAACCCAGCACATAACTAATATTGGAATATAATTCAACATAGCTCACAATTACGTGAATTTATTCAATATCTTGGAGGTCAGTAGGAATCCTTTTAAAATTGTGTTGTATTATATGTTTGTTTTACTATACTCCAAACTGGAATGGCAGTATTCCTTACACAAAATGTTATGCTTGTCCACGGGCATCAGTTCAGAGCAAATTCTGTGCAGATCAACTAAAATTAATTCAATGTAGGCTGATTGTGAACACAGATGATTAGATAAAGGCATATCCATATTATATAAAGATCAGTGGATCTGTGCAGCACATACTCTGAAGTGATGCCCTGCCCATGATCAAGCAGCCCATAATAAACCTTAAGCATTTAGTGCCATCTACTGTTAATGAAAAAATGGACAGTTGGATTATTCAAATATGGTAAGGGTACAATTTTCTTGCAATGAAAAATCACATTTCAAAATGTGTTTTCTGTCGCCAGGCTGTAGACATGTTGGAATGTTTCAGAAAAGGTATGCTTTCCCTCAGATTCAATGAATGTGTGTACTTAACTTTGACTAACGATTAATGACTGTTACTTATTTCTTTATAAATTGCTTTGTGCTTCTCAGTCTAGGCATGCATTTGTGATTTCAGCACTGACACCCGTTCATGTGTGGTGAGTGGTTTTCTGTTCATGCAACTTTTTCATGGCTTTATTAGATGCACTGTGTAAGTCGTTCTGGATAAGATGACACCAGGATGAGTGAGGAAAATAGTTTGTGATGGAAAAAGGAAAACTTGCAGGTAATAAAAGTGTAGCAATGAGATGAGGGCAAATGTTAATTGAATACTTTATGATCTCCATTTTGGTTTATTAATTTGCATGCAGTGCCCTCCGTACTCATTCTTCTGATAGAATAAGAATAAAAATAGTATAACAGACAAAAAAATGTATGTAGGATAAATGTACATTGGATAATTGTTTTAACATTATATGTTTTACATTAGTTTTAGTAGCATATTATGGAACAAATTATATTGTTTACAAATAATGGTTGTCCATCTAAATAATCAGTTGCTCTTTGACACTGCTTTTGTATGGTTGTATGATCAGGAAATTGGAAGTTGGGTGATAGGTTATGTGAAGGTCTTATTTATACTTTTATGATAAAGTGTATCCAACATAAATACTGCTTTTGGTGACCAATTATTTTTTAATTGCATTGTACATTTATATGTTCAAAAGTCCTTGCAGAAAAATGTAGTTACGTGTAAGTGTGTACCCCTGTTAAAACAGCAACACAATTGCACCATTGCGCTTATCTAGGGACAGCTATGTTATTGTCTATGTAACTGAAAGAAAATAAATGCAAATAATTTAAGACCATAACATGATAAATATACCTATACCTAATTGTAGCAAACTGGGCGCCTTAGCACTTAGTGAGAACATGCAGGAGGTCACAGTGACCTTATCATTAACCATGAGGTTTAGAAAGGTTAGTGGTCATGGAAGTAAGGGAGAAGCAGCCAAGCAGGTTCTGCAGTTTCCCCTTTTCAAGCTACATCTTACAATACTGGCATGACCCTCATCATCAAACAATGAGTATGTCTTTGCAATCTGATGTGCATCATGGATTTGGCTCTGTTAATGGTATATTTATGTTAGCTGAGATTCTTGAGTTGAGATGTTATTTGAGATGTGATATTATCAATGTAACCTAATGAATGTGGTTCTGCCAACTGTTAACAGTATTGTTTTTCATCAATATCTTACGAATTTTTGAGAAGTTCTGTGCACCAGGAAAGGAGACACAAATCCCCAGAGCAAAGAGATTAGACACTGACACATCTAGTTTTAACCTGTTGCGTCAAATTACAAGCTGGAAATGGTATTCATCAGAGAAATATCAACCTGTCAGCTAAGCCAGGATACTTTATTATCTGAATGGCAAAGTGAGCAACTCTTTCGGGCATCTTAATCAATGAATCAGCCATGTCCCACCAGTATCTTCTGTGCTCCAGGACATCAAGCATTCAGGTGAGACAGCGCAAAGGGTAGAGAAGGTAGGATAATGATATATACAATAGATGGCATCTAATGTAAACCAATCATTGTCATTAATCGAACTGAAGTGAAATGGCATTTGAACTTGATAAATATAACATTTTTCCCGCAGATGTCTTTCATTGTAATCAGCGTCAACCAATGGATTTATGAACAACTGATTGTCATACTTAACATACAATGTTAAGTTAGAGACACTTACAGGTAATCTGATCTGAACTGATAAATCAGATAAAGCCAAATAAATAAAACTAAACTGAACAAAACTTGAAAAAAAAAAATGCAATGTGATACCTGGGTTTTCTGAACATTATTTAACATTTTTGGCAAGAAAATGCAAAAGAGGCTATTAAAATATAACAAGTGTGTAAGATGCATTAGTTTGTTGAGATCATACCAAAAAAAAAAAAAAACATCAACTTCAAAAATACATTGAGACAATTGGGTTGTTATGGGTTATTATCCTGAAAGGATCTGGAAGCAACCTGTCTATGGATATAGTAAATGACATATGGGAGAAAAAATCCACCAAACTGATTAGATATAAGTCAGATGAATGGTCATGTTGCCTTAGTTAAATGACAGTGTGTAAACTAAAGAAAAATACATTTAGTACAGAAAGCCACTCTCAGGTCAGATCTTCAAGTGCCTATCAAAAAAAGTAAGCCGAAAAAAGTCGACTGAGGAAATCAAAAGCTTTTTCATTAATGTAATAAACCAGGTAAAAGGTAATAGCAAAATAAATTGAAAATGCCTGATTTATTTAACTGGAAAGGTTTGCACTAGAGCAACAAAGGAATTGGAAGGAATGAAATATGATGGAAGATAGTAGATTTGTCCATACAGAATTTAACACTTTTTTAGTGAATTAGTATAAGAACTTGAAAAATTGAAAAGATGGACCATATAGTGAGCGTGTTATTACTGTGAGATATTTTAGTCAAATTTGCAAAAATAACATCAAACATGTAATGTCATGGAACCTTCAAATCTCTGTGTTCCAAATACTTCCTCTTCTTTTATTCCATTTCTATTACAATGGTTTGCTTTTATTTTCTACTCCTGCTCTCTTGTTTGGTATGATGTTTATACTGACTGTATGATGTTGTGTGTGTCATTAGACTGGCAATTGTGACCCAGAGACTGGAAGTGTGAACAAGCTTATGGATAATTCTAGTGCAACATATTTAATTGTGGCAACAATTATGTCTGTGTTAGTACATTGTTGCATGTTGCCCTTGATGAATAAACAAAATAAAAAATGAAGAATATGAGACATGCTACTCATGTCCATGGCTACAGCTGTATTAGCAGAAAGCTTTTAAAAAGACATGATTGAAGTTACCTTCCCAGCTACCTAATATACCTTAAAGCATTTTCCAGCACCACTACTGCCTTTTTATAGATTTAATCACTGTTTAATCCTAAAGTAAATGAGCTCTTCGCACAGAACACTGGATGCTAATGTAAATTTTCGTAAATGGCCTGACCAGTGTGGTCTAGTGCTACAGCATCAGGTACAGAACCTTGATACCAGCATTGTGGAACTCCCACTGTCTAGATCCATATGATCAGCTGGATCTTAAATATTTAATATAAAAATGTATTTGGATAACATATATGGCAGTTCTGTCTATTGTATCTGTAGTACTTGCTGTGAAGACAGATCCATGTCTGAAAAATGTGGAAGTTGAGAGTCTTTATCAGGATAACTGAAATTAGCCTTTTGAAATGGCAGTACCAACAGTGCTATTCTTCCCAAGAGTTAGCCATAAATAACTATTTACAAATTATTATTGATATTACTGTACTGAAAAATGCCCCTCCTTGAGAAATCTAATCCCTTGTTCATCTGTACATCACCCCTTCTTTCTTATATTTGAAAATGGAGAATTTAATTCAGGAGTCATTACACACAAATATATTTAAAAGTTACCTTTTTAAATGATTTAAGTGATTAAGTGATTATAGAACATAACAGAACAGCTTTTATTAGAGGTGTCTGGATTTTGTAATTCATACTATTGCATATTTCATACTATGTGACCTTTGCAATATACTTAAACCATATTATTATTTTATATACATATCATAAATGTTTTAATGTTTTGATATGCCATTTTATGTATTTATTTACTGTTGACATATAAAATAAGCCACATTAACATTCATGAATAAGAAAAGGGAGCATTAACTCAAGGTTTTGTTCAACTGGTTCTAACTGAAATAATTTATTCAACCATTTTATGTATGATGTTATCATCTTAAATGATTTTATTTCATTTTGTTTTCAGTACAGTTGTTCAAATTCTTCAATAATCTCTATATACAGCAGAACCAATGACATATAACATATCACCAATCTCTCACTGCAAATAACACCAATGAAAATGGTCTATCATATTGTCCTGATTTTCTAAATCGTAGTTCCTGAGCCAGTGGGTTGACTGCACAAATAGATTTGAAAAGTGGCAGGAAGTAAATGCTACAAATATCTATCATTTACTTTTTATCATTTTGGTTGTGGCTGCTTTTGTGCCCTACTATCTACAGCGAACACACAGCAGGGGTTCTATCTATGTGCAAACAGGGATTCTGCCCAAGGCAATGGTATAATATGAAAAACACCTCATGATGAATGATTGAAAGATAGGATCTGATCCAGCCAGTCCGTTCTATTATTACTCCTGAGTGGTGCTCTACTGACGACACAAAAGTACTCTGACCACAGTAGAGATAACACATTTAATCGGACTCTTCAAGAAACAATATTTTTCAGTATTTTCGTTATCCCTCATAGAAAAATGGAGCACATGAGGATATACAGATATAATACATAGTAGTGCTATAGCAGGATTTGCAGGCTATTTTTTTTCGTTTTTATATAAATCGCTCAGTTTTAATTCGATCAGAGTTAAACATTGTAATGTGTACATGCACAGGGGATGCATGCCCCAGCTCGATCTGCCCCTGTCTACCCCCTGTTCCCCACTTAATGTGCCCTGTATCCTTATTCTTGTGCTTTTTTTGGCAGGGGCATGTGGTGTAGGCTAATTTGCCTGTGGAAGGGAGGGGCATGGTTGTCTAGGAATGGCCATTATCAACCCTTTTTAAGTTTGTACTGGAGTGTATTACTTTTGTCCAAACTCTTAGCAATTTACCTCCACATAGAAAGTGAAAGCTCTGATAGTAGATTAAATTATTTATGTGCCTCCCATCTATAGGGAGGGTCTGTTAATGGCTAGAAATACAACATATAGTGTAACTGCCTTCTGGATTTACATTCTGTTGCAGCTAGCTAGCCAGCCAAAACTGTCTAAATAAAAGTACATTTTGCCATTCCCAAGAAGCAAACTAAAATAGAAGATGTGTTTTCTTTTTTTAATTGAAAATCCTACTACATAGACCAAACCCTTAATTTATCATCCATGCTGGATAATGAGCACCCCACACCTTTATAAACTGGGATTGCTTATTTTGTTTATCACATATTTTTCACATAAAATGTTTGCCCTACCAACACACAATTCAATTTATAGCAGACAAAGGGGTGTTAAAATAGCTCTGTGAATTATGGGATAGTATGCATGAACTGGTGACTTCAGTGGAAGCTTGCCATACGCTGGTTATCAGCATACTCCCTATGAACTGTCTTACTTTTTAAAAAATGAATGAGAATGAGAACTGTCTTCATTCATATTCATATCACTGGGTTTCCCATGCAACCGTTATATTTCAACATTCCGGTTAGACATTGTGATGTGCAACCAAGTGCTTTGATCGGTTTTCATAAATGTTGTTGTACACTCATCGCACATAGTCATCCTCATCCAATTCATGAATACAACATTTTAAAATCTGCAATATTGCAGAAATCAAACATTGAGCCTGCTGTCAATTACATCATTATTGATATCGTAGTAGTGGTAATAAGCATCACATCTGCAAATAGAATATGAGGAAGAGATACTTACCTCTGAATCAGAATGCAGATTCAGTAAATTATAACAATTTGAAGACTACACCTCTATCAAATACACAGTGAATTTAAAATAATGGATACTTAAGCAAATAAAGCTGTAATATCTTTAAGAATATGGGTCAGTTGCAGTTGCTTACGCATGACAATGAATGTGTAGTGCACTAGCACTGTTAGTTTGAAAGCAAACAAAACAACTGAAAGCCAGTTCTTTTCTTTAGTGTCTTTGGTTAGGAGGTGGAGGGGAACTGACTACTTGAATTTCATGGTCATTACTGGCATGATCTAGCAGTGGGGAACTCTTGACACCTCCTTACAATTATAAACACAACATGTCCCAAGCTGTTTCACATTCACGGTATTGACATAACCAAAAGCACACCTGCTGAAGTTCCACAAAAAGACAATTTAACATCCAAAGAGGGGATCCTGTATCTGATTTGCAATAGACAATTCTTTCAATGTCAGAGCATTTTTTCTTGACTAATGTTCTCACCAGGGCACTGTGTATATCCCCTGATTTTGCCCCAGAAGTTTGAAAAATGTGTCACTGCATTCTCGTCTCTTAGAAAATCAGTTCCCTCCTTTATTTCTATTACTCATGGATGTCAAAGTGCATGGTCTTTTCTGCTGTGTTAACAATCCGCTAGCCAAAGGTTCTCTGAAAGAGACAAGACTGTATTTATTTCTTCCAACAATTGTGTTTAGAATACGAATGAAGGGATTGTATGAACCATTGTTGTGGTCCTCAGGAAAATGATCAGAATCGCAGCAGAGAAATGAATAAAGATAACGAAAGAGTACTTTATGTACCTTTACAATTAGCCATGCATCTTCACTGGGAGGTGTACAGTATGCAGCTCATTCTTAGCAAAATTCAAAATGTATTTGGGCTCCATTTGCTTTGGATTTTCAGTCATGTACACAGAGAACCTCAGTATTTTATGCTTGTGACTTGTGACTATTAGAAAGGCAAAGAATAACTGTATTTTCCATACCAAAATATACCCTTGCTCACAGTTCATACTGGTATATGACAAATGCCTGAGAAAAAGACACAACAACTGCATTAATTCCAAAATCAGCTAAGAATCTCTTGTATCTCCTCAAGTCCCTGTAAGATTAATGGTACAAAGTCAACTAGTGCCCAGGTCAGTACTGTGGAGAATAAACTCCCACACAGTATCACGTGTACCAGTGATGAGACACAAATAAATAGTACCAGTAACACAAGGGTAAAGCAAAGATCCCTGTGACAAAAAATGAATCCTAACTTGCCACATGAGCAAGGTGACCTTCAACAGTTTATAACATTTTCATGAAGTAACAATGAGGAATTGTTTGCAAACAAGAATGGCAGTGTTAAACACTGTTCCACATAGAATCTTACAAGGATTTATTCCATACAGGATGAAAAAAAAAAAACATTAAATTGACTGTCATACAGAAAAACTCTTTCAAATAGGCAAAAAAATATTCACTGTACAATATTATATCACATTGTATACTGTATCCTCTGTAAGGTTTGGGATTACTATTATATGTCAACCATGAATTTGGAGAATACAAACTGATGATTTTGATTCTTTTCTTCCCAGGCCCTGTTTCACAGTGATATAGTATAGAAATTATATAATCAATCATTACTTATTTTACAAAACAAAATTATATTTCATGAAAAATTTAGGATTGGAACTGAACATGCAGTTATCCTCGCTATCTTGAACTGGATTTGTCTTGTAGGCATATTTTTAAATGTATTATTATTATTGTTGTTGTTGTTAGTACTAATACTACTAATAATAATTTACCAGATGACCAAATGAGTTTTGTTGCATTGTTTTTCTTTGATGTATTCATTTAAGGGCGAAACTGCAAGAAATTTAGCTTAACATGATGCTAACAACAGGATTGGACCAGTATCAATATGGGAATACATAAATCATTACAATCACTAGATTTTGATGAGGGTAAGCTGAGGAAGACTTAATTATTTTATTTTACCCATTGTGTGTACACTGTCTCCTGTGTCTTTTGAAAAAGCTGTGTGGCTTTGATGTTAGATTGTAAAATTGGATTTGAAGTTTACTTTTTTGAAGACCAACAAAGTTATAATGTTTATGCTGTTTTAAAAATGTATTTCAAAAATGGTAAATGACAAAGGGCATGAAATATTTGTGCAAATATATGCTATCCACAAAATGAAAATCATTGGGCTTTCTGTGGAACATTAACTTGTGTTGAATAGAAATGAGACTAATGAAGTCTTAACACTGTACATGTTCATGTGTTTAAATTGTCAATGTATGTTAAAACCCAACTCAGAACAATTTGTGACACACATTGTACATTTGTAAAATGGTATTTTACATACAATGATACTGCAATATTGGAATTTGAACCCCAGTAATATTAGTCATGAACTTTGACTTGACCAAAGTACCTTTTATATATTTTATGTTATTGGGTGTTTGTTTTCATTTACTGAACATTCTTGTTTACATTCCACAGAGTTAAGGATAACATATGAATTGTGGCTGTGATCTCTATAGGGAACAATTTATAAAAGTAGAAAAATGACAGCCTTATATGAAACCCTGACAAGCTCTGAGAAAAAAAGACATGTCAAATGTTTTAAAATGGCAACAGAGTAATTCTGCCAGCTCTTTCCCTGTACAGAGCTCTGCAATTTTGACCAGGGAATATGGAGGCTGTAGAGAAATTTGATACAGACATTTGTTGATATTCTATAGTTTTGTGCAGACAGTCCTTTTGACATTTTGACATATCATCTTTTAGCCATTTTCTCTAGCTTATCCACTGGCATGTCAATCAGCCTTTCACAGGGCTAATGAGAGAGCAAACTCTGACCTTGCTTAAGAGAGATGGACTGGCCAGACCTGAACTGATCATCTTTGAGATTTTACAAGAAAAACAAAAAAAGAAAAAGCAGTGATTCACAAAGGTATGTTTTCTGTTGCTTTACAATTAATAATGTAACTGTTTTCCACTGTAAACGGACCCTTATTTAAAATTTGTGCCGTTAGTTTATATAAAATGGGTAACTGTTTCAGACAGATGAGTACACTGAAGGATTGAATTTTAATTTTTGGATTGTTTTGACTGACATTCACTGTACTTTTTAAATCCTTCAAATCATAGAGGATTTGGGTAGATTTGGATTACCATTCACAGCACTAGAAGTCTACTTGATCTACCTGATCTAATTGATATCTGACCTCTTTATTTTATGAACTACTACATTATCTAAATGGTGTGCGACAATAAATAGTCTTCACATTCTAAATTATTACTAAGACATTTAAAGGAAACTCATAATGGTATCAATTTAATATAATGACTGAATTCATTCTCTAAGCTGGTGAGTCAGTGTGTTTCATGTTTCATAGCTGTTTCTGCAATTCATAGTTGAACTTTAAAATATTTAGATTTTAATATATTATTTTATGAAAATTCCAAAACATACTTAAAGGAAATTACAGAAAATTCCCCCCACATCAAACTCTTGAACTGAAGGTAAAGGACATCATTTAAAATAATCCAGGGGGAGGAAGGTAAATATTGTCAACAATAAAGCCACTTACCCTTAACTTCATATGTGTCATCACCAAGTCTTTAGCAGGCTTGTATGGCATAAATTCAAATTATTAGAAAGGCTGTGTAAACAAAGGTGCCATGCCCTTATTCCTTGATTGCAAAGATCTCTGGGTTTAATGTTTCTGCTCAAATGGCTCCCGTTAGGTCCATTTGTAAGGGAAGAGAGAAAGAACTCTGAAAGGGCTTGGGGTGAAACAATGCAGAGACCATCATGCACTAGCCTATCTCCCACCCCAGTATTTAAATTCTTCCCCTTGGTTTTGATCTCCTATTTCATTGATATGATTTACAATAAATATTAAAACAGAAGTACATCATGTAATACATTTTTTTTTGTAAATGAATGAATACTAAAGTAAATACACTACTTGGTGTCTTTGAAATCCTAAATTTTCTTTGATAATTATGCACAATATGTAAAAACATTATCTTACCTTACTTTTATACTTTCACTTTGTGCTTTTCAACAATATCATGTACATTGGAATTTGGAGTATGCAAATGTCTAATGAGTGATTCCTAATGGTTCACAAGTCAGGTCTGGGAATGGATTGGAAGTGTGTGGGATCTTACCACGTCCAATTCAAGACATAGGCAGGCGTGTATTTGATTCTTTTTTTTCCAGAGTTGGGGGTGGGGCAGGAAGTGGATGGGGAAATCTGTGATTCAGATATTAAACATTAATATACTACATATATATTATTGTGGCTGTGGTCATGCATTCTATATGCGTTCCTCTACATCTACTTTTGTACTTTTATCATTGTTTTTCCAATAATTTTCAGCATACAGCCAATGACAACACTTCTGTCAGTCAGTCGTACTGCCCTCTTTATCTCTGAGTTCCTCTATGGATGCAAAAAAAAATCCAGCAAATGAAGAAGAACAATTTAATAAGCCACTATAATAGCAAACAAACATTATGGAAAAAAATGATCAATTAATAAAATCTTGATTTTACACATGTTCATGTTACCCTAAATGCATTGCAAGAGGCAAATAGAAATGAATGAGTATCAACTTCATTTAATAGGCGAAGTACATCATATTTACTGTTGAAGTCCAATATTTCTTTGGCATTCATTCTGTTCACCATAATCCTCTGTAGGCACACACCTGATGAACATAGCTGAGGGATCTGCAGAATAAAGGCAGTTCATTAGTCTTGAATACATTATTTAGTCTTTAAATATTTAAAGCTAGCCTATACAGTCATTCTGAATGGCCCTTCAGCCAAAATGCTATTACATTCAGCATGTGTACCACAGTTAACAGGGTCATGTACAATACTGTAAACAAAAATGAGATATTATTGGTGACTAATACACTCTATATTTAAGGTGGCAGACGAATAATACAATTATAAACCAGAGGAGTAATTCAATAGCAATGTTTTGAAAGTTCCCATCCTAAACAAAACGTTTTCTTAATATCTGTTCTCTGCATCTTGATGCCACTAAAAACCACCATAAGGGACTCTATAATTGATACCAAGGACAGCTAGGGCTGTCCTTCAGATATGAATTGCTTGGGGAGCAGTTGAGATGCGGGATTCGTATCCATGGTTTTGTTGTAGAACAAAGGAGCTCAACAGTCTAGCATGGCATTGAAATGACAGTCCTCCTCTACCATTGTTAGACAAAACATGGGAAAGCAGCACCTCTGCAACTCCTAGAGGTCATGACGGATGGACCAATAATCCCAGCCTCTCACTTTGAAGAGGACAGAATCTACACACACTGTGTCTTGAGATAATTTGGTTATACACCAGTGACCTCAGATAGAGAGACATCTCTCTGTCCACCGTGTTCTCTCAACCAAATCCTCCTAACTGCTCAGTGACTTCAAACAAGGAGCCATTCCCAAGGATAAAGGGGAGCGCTGAACAGACAATGTATCAATCTGATATTGTCTTTTTATTGTTTGGGGAATAATCCCCTGTACACAAAAAAAGATGACTGACTGGCCGATCGAGAAACTCTCATACTGTCAAATCAGGCCATTAAGAGAGTTTCAAATGTTCCCAGGGGGCTGAGGTGTTGTTAAAAGAACAAGTCCTAAAAGTTCCTTTGTAACGTATTTATGTTATTATTTTATGTTTGTACAGGTGTGTGTATGTATGTGCATATAGGTCAATAGTCATGCAAAGTCTTCTGTTAAGTACTGCATGATGTGCAAAAAAATCTTAATTGTCTAAAGATTTTTAATGTACTATGACTTACCCTATATAGGCTTTAACATCTGTTAATTTCTTCACAGCTTCAATTTATTGTACAGTTCTTTCACAGCTTGAAAATAATGGGGGTGCATTTCACCACACCATGAGCAATAAGCATACCAAAAGCAATGCATTTTTCATCCAAAAAGATTAAGATGTTTTATGCCCTTGGTACTTGGAATAGTTATGCTACATTGTCTTCAGCCAGTAACTGTAATAAATTGTGTAATGCTGTAATATTATTATTATATTAATATTATCATTTATATTTGCATAGAATGCCTCATTGTCAAAAGTGATGATCAATAACTGAGTATATGATTATTAATCATGTATCTGCAATATATAGTTCTAATAATCAAATTCCTTAACATCAATTAAAAAACAGGTAAGCATGGTAGAAAAAGTAAAAAAATGCTATTTATATGGAATGTTACTCATTTACTAATATGTATAGTAAATTACCCTGTAAAGATGAAAACAAGGCATGAACATTTTGTTAGCTAACAACATGTCCAGATTACATAGTTAGATGCACAAGTCTTTCTTTAGCAGTCAACTGAGAGACATCGATAGCAGCTGCACTTGAATGCACCTACCTCACTGCATCTAATGTAAAAGCTCCAATGGAAACCTATTAAGACTAGTATATGGTTTCACTGGTAACAAATTCATAATTAATTCAGCATCTGGTGATTTAGAACAGAAAACACCACATTTTAGTTTAAGGTCTTGTGGATCTGATAGTTCGAGATAACCATGTGCAAGCAATTGTGCCGTTTATTGCAACAATAAGCTCCCTTTTAACTTCTCCACTGTCACTTTTTTATGCATAGCACAATGCTTCAGTTGAATCTTCAGTGTGTTAAGAAAGTTAAAGCCAAACTTAAGTTAATAACTGCTAAAAATATGTTTACTTCTTAAGGAAAAAATTTCTGACCTGATGTCTGCTTTCTTATGCCACTGTGTTTTTTGTTGGTTCATTTATTTTTTTTTTTTTTTAACTAACAAATGAGAATAACAAATGAAAGAATGACAGATCAGAAAAATATATAATGTCTTAACACAAAATCTACTGATGTAAAGACATTTAATTCACAGGGTATATACAAATGTGCTTGCTTTAAGCAGTGCTCTCATTTACACTTTAAAACATTAAAAAAAACAAAAAAACAATAAAGTTCTCCAACAAGTATATTCCACCAAAGACAAGACAAACTGTCAGTGTACTTGAACAACAACTAGGGTTTGTATATAATACAATATTGAATATAATACCTGAAATATAAGTTGTTCTTCTGTGAGAAGTCTCTTACTCTGTTCAGAAACAAGTTTAAACTATTCATTGAATTAGTAGGTAGTTGAACTGCTGGATTAGTGTGGCTTAGTCACAACAGTTGCATCTCCAAAATGAGAAATGCGTATAGGGCGATCTTCAGCATATTGCACAGTACTACAATTACTGGGCAGCACAAGTGCAAACCTCAGTCAGAGTTGATCATCAGAAATGTGTTCCCCTTTTAACCTTTCCCATTCTAAAGTGAGTTAAATGGGTCACTGGCAGGCTGACAAGGTATTTATGATGAACACTTGCACATGTTTTCACATTAGTAGCTGTACTGTAGCATTTGAGTGGAAGACCCCATTTCATTGGCTTACAATTACATTAGGTACAAAATATCCATTATAGCCACTATCTCTACTGTATATCTCAACCACAGATGATCTATATATTCCCTAATGGCTCTCTGTCAAAAGTAAGTTTCAAACCATTAAGCAATTTGTGGTGACTCCAGACACACAAAAATAAATCACATTCATATTTTTAACTGCTGACAAAACTCAAGTCATGAGAATAATAGCACCTTAGAGAGAATATTAGTAAACAACTTCTTGTCCAAAAATACTGCAACATATGTCTCTTCACAATGATAATTCTTTTTTTTTGCATCTTAATTCATTTGAATAAAATTTAAGATGCAAAGTAAGTATGGGGTGTAATACTGCAGTGAACTAAAATGTGTCTGTTGTCCCCTCTCAGCTTGCACCTATCAACTTTTTAGTTGACTTCCAGGGGATATCTAAAAATCCATTGTCTCTTTTGATCATTCATCATAGTTTTTTCTAGGTCAGAGTCAATACAAATTCCTGAAAGGCTGGCTATCGTGACAAGTTTATAAATCATACACAGTGCATGTTTTAGGTCTCATGAAATATGATAGCAAAATAAATATAAGACATTTTGCCATATCTTCATAGATGTAGGTTTGTGAGATTGTGAAGAGTTGAGTTTCACTGAATGTAACTCATTTGAGAAAGCCTGCAGAAGACAATAATCTGAATTCCTCTTGCCACTGAATCCAGGAATTGTGTAAAAGCATAGAGATCTGCTTTCCTAGGAGTAACCTCTCTTTTCAAACATTTACACCTATTTACACTCACACCATTTTACTTTACTTTCAATAAAGTCTGTTAAAGCTATGCTTATAATCATGGCATGGTAATAAAAAGATGTAATCTGTAATCAGAATTTGTTTGTTTGCTTATGATTTTGTTTTTGGTTTTTCAGGAGTTATAATCATTCAAAGCTGAAAAATGCAATTTGTCAATTTATAAATTAATCAATTTCTTGCTTAATTTAAGAACATAATTAAGTAAGAGTGTAAATGAAAATACATCTGAAATTGAATGGAAGTGAAATGCTGTCGAAATGAACGCCTTGAAATAACAAATTTGTCTTCAACACCAAACTAAAAAACAACAAATGCATTTTTATAAACCATTAGACATGAGCCGATTATGAAAATGCTTCACACTCGTTTCACAATGGGTGGTTTTCCTTTTCCTAAGAAACAGTCGCCTCATTTAAGATAAGCATAAAACACAGTAAATTCAACAAAAAATGAATATCCAATGACCTATTTAATACAGAGCGATTAGGTCTCCCAGATACTTTGGTTAAAGCTTTCAATTAATTCAGAAAATACCACTTATATATTTTTGTTCTTTTGCATATAAATGACAAATCAAAGACACCTTGAACATCCTGTTAAGTAACTTCCTATGAAGTATCCCGTTAAGTTTAATGCTACTCTTATGTAATGTCCTTTTGATTGACATATTTTCATAAAAACTGGAGTACTGCACACACAGAAGACTCTATAGGCTTCTCTATAACATACTATTTTCATACTTTATTTGTAATCATGGTTGAATGGGTTGGAGTAGTATAGCCATTGCGCATGGAGTCCAATTAAACTGTTAATATATACACATGTAGCAAATGATACAATACGGAGGCTACGATGGTTGCAAAGGCTAAAATGAATTATACAGCACTGTATCAGTGGAGTGCTAAGCAGGCAAAGGGGTCATGGCATATGCAACTTACTATACACGCTTTGTATTCTGTGGTGAACAGTGTGAAAAATATGATTTAATGAATTTCACATTTCCTGTTACAAAGGATACATTCTTAGACAAGATGTGGCTTTTGACGAACATCCTTGATGACATTAAACACTGCCACACATCAATACACACTGTGCTTTAAGCTGTTAAACAATACAGATGTAATGTATTTTGGACATGCAAATTAAAGTAGCCCATATAATTCTGATGAAAAAATAATTCTTCATCAACATAAATTAAAATAGGCCAAATATCTTAAAACAAATATGTAATTTCATTATTTCACTACAAAATCTTCTGTGTTCTTTGTAAATGTGAATTCATATACACACAAGATTTATTTAGTACTGCTTCAATAATCAAATTGTGAGATTTATTTTATTTTTAACAAATGGTATTTTTATATTTATAAAACCGATTTAATGTTCACATTTAAGTTCACATTAAATACTGAGAGCAATCAACTCAAAGCAGAACATGATGAGGGTATTGATTCTTTCATTGAGATCAATGTGGGCTACACTATGTGCCAGGCATTCTCTTATAAATAAATTCAGCCATTTCAAACACTTCAAATAAAGATGCATGCAGATGATTTCAGAGAGCAAACTGTGGCTAAAGGAATTAGTCCACTCCACATGAGGCTGGATCTGTTCAGTCAACGTTGCTTCCAGAGGAAAAGTGGATTAGTTTCTCTTTAAGACAGAGTTTAAAAGTTTCACAGCTAATTTATTTTAATAAGCATTAACTCACTGGTTGCTACAGAAAAAAAGGCTAAACTGTGAAGAAGCATGAGAGAAGAAAGCATTACTTTTTTTTCTTGAGAAGGATAATGAATAAATTAGATACGCAGCAGGCTTGCTTTTTGCTAGAAATTTATTACTTCAACTTTAAATACCACAGGGTGACAAAATCACTTTTCTCTCCCCAGTCCCACAGGCTGATCAAGGGCAGCCTTCTTCCCCCTCACTGCCACTGTCTGTGTAACACTATGCACCACCGCTGTGTTGCTGGACTCGTTTCAGCGTCATCCAATTTAACATTTGTGCTCCCTAAAGCATGTCAGTTAATTGAATAGTGCTGAGACATCCTTCAGACAAACCGTGGGCACAGTAGTGCTCTGCTGCTCCTGTGTTTACTCCTGCTATCCAGCTCAAAAATATTTGGCACAATATTTCTTTATCAGTGCCCCTCCCCAAAACACACACATAGCACAGAAATCAAGGATGTCTTAAATCACTCATTCAAATATCTGTGCGCATGAAGTGGAGGACTGCAACATTTATGTATTATTTATTTTAGGTTTCAGTATGTGAATATTAGCTATTTAAAACTCATACATTTAAAATACAATAACAATAGGCATGTAATTTTGCACAGTGAGTTTTTCTGTTTTGAAAAGGCATAAGAAAGGCATAAGAAACAGTACTACACCCAGGGACCAGGCTGCACTGGAATTATTTCCAAACTCAATGAAACGGCAACGCTTCACATTTTAAATTGCTCTGAGTGCCTTACCTGAAGTTTGCTGCTGTGCTCTCAGATAGAATGAAAGTGGCTAGTAGATTGGTAAACAGTGATTTCTTGATCACATGTTGTTTGTCTACAGGCATTTTGCAAGGTGGCTGGTGTAGGCACTCCCAAGGTCCTTTGTGAATACAGATCAGGATAATAGACACCCTCACAACAGAAACTAATAATCCTGTCTTGGCCAAGAGCTTCCATGTTACAATCAGAAACTTAGAGGGCAGTTAATCTGCAGTGAAAAGAATCTGAATGAATCACACATGAGACGGATATCCAAGGCCCCCATAAGTGTGGGTGCTAGTGTAAATTCACGGCAAATAGAATAGTCAGACGTGTCAGTTGTCAAGAGTCAAAATAATAAATAAATAAAGCAAACCACAATCGTCTCTCCTGTTGCCTTTTGAGTTATTTGACTCTCCCCATGGCATGTTTGCGCAAGGGACACTTAGCCATTCCTAAAGCACAGAGGCTATTAGTCACTTTCCTTCTTGCTCTCCCTCACCAACAGCTTGTGGTTTAGCTGAAGAAAGCAGATATGAGCTGATAGAGCATTTTTAGTTTCACATGAATGTCCATGCATTTTATTCATTAAACCTTTGTTCAAAAGCTGTTTTTGAAAACAAAACATTCACTGCACACCTCTTTCTCACAATGCAGTGTACATACAGGAGCAGACAAAATCAAGGAAAAATCAAATAATATATGACTATTTATTATCTTAGTTTGGCTGCCCTTTGCCTACAGAACAGCATCAATTCTTCATGCTGTTATACAAGTTTTGAACTGTACATTCCAGAACTTCCTGTAAAGGTTCAATGATATTTAGATCTGGTGATTGGGCAGGGCATTGAAAGTATTTAACTTCATCCTGGTATAAATGAAACCACTCTTGAATTCAATTAACAGTGTGCATGGAGGCATTATAATCTTGGAATATGGGAACATCTTGATGAAACAATGTGTACACCATAAGGTACACCTGGTTGCCTAAAATTACATGGAATTCCTTGCCTATAATTCTACCATGCAGGGTAATAACCAGTACTAATACTACATACTAATAGTACATTGACCTTGGTTTACAAGAGGTTTACGAATGACAGTCCTGCTATAAACATCAGTTTTGTGAAGCTCACAACATTTTAGACTGGGTCATTTAGGTGTAGATTCACCTCTGTGGTAATTTTTGAAGTTGTCTTTTTATTGTGCATTTATCCGTGTCAGTGAGACCTGTGACAACTTTTCGTCTTTCCTGATGCTGTTTTAAATTAATAATAATGCCTTGCAACAGTATTCAGACCCTTGACCAATTGACCAGTTATATATATATATATATATACACACACACACACACACACACACACACACACACACACGTGTTCTTATGTGAGCTAATCCCTTTCTCAAATGATGCTTTATTTTCAAAAATTCTACAGCTGAGTTCAGCATTCAGCATACCACATACGCACAGCAAAGGGGTCATGGTAAACGCTTTTAGAATAGTAAATATTGCACCCTTCACAAATTGTAACATTCAACTGGCACTATAATAAATTGATGAGGTAGTGAAAGAAAAAAATGTGGATAGCAACAACAGGGCTTGAATCTCTGCTCAATTCAGCATAGGTTTTTTTTGTAGGCATGAGAATTTTATCAGGTTTTTTTATACATTTTTGCACTGGAATAAATGCATTCTGTAATGCTGTACATGATTTCTCCTTGTAACTGCAGATCTTGACACCACTCTGTAGACAGAGAGAGAAATTAACCATGATATAGGTCAACAGTCACACTACCATGTCTTACAGCACATGCTACAAGCACAGCACACAAAGCATTCTGGAACATTCAAATTCTGCCATACAAAGGAAATGAAAGCAAATACACTGTTTTTTTTTTTTTTTTTAACCATATAATGTGTTGTAGTGTCTTAAAGGTGAAAATGAACTTGCATCACTGTGAATCAAAGTTTTATATTATTCCAGCAAATTATATTATTGCAGTATCAAAAATAATAAATAACTGCCAGCCTTTCCCTTACTATATTCCTATGAACTGGACACATATTCTGAAAAACAAAACACTCTTGCTCTCAAATAAGGTCCAAGAAAAACAATTAGGTAGTAACATTAAAACAAACACACACACACACACCATTCAAATTCAAGAACTCCTCCACTTTAGGATCAGTCATAACATCATGATTTCAACAGATCATAGGTACAGTATTAAAACTCATCATGAAAGCAAGAGCCATCAATGGGAAAGTTGTGCTTACAAAAGAGTTTTATAACATTAAGATCTAAACCACTTTTGTAAAATTGATTGAGTACAAGAAAATTTTGAAATTAACATGTGATATGCATCAAAAATGCTGGACAAATCCTTACTTTTATTCTGGAAAAAACTGTCTTTCGCAATATTCTAATTTTGTTTTGCCACACAAGCACAACAAAGATTGCAAATTGGAGTAAAGCACAATTGAGAGCACTTGTCTAAATGTATGCATTTATAGAAATTACATCCTCGCTATTAATCTGTTTTGTTCAGAATATTATAAAAGAAGCACAAATGCTAACTAATTCTTCCACCATGTTTATATGTAGTGTCCAGCACTATTCAAATATTTTAATAAATGGCAAGTATCAGTGCAGTTAAACTCTTAAAAGAGATTTTAAAACAAAGGTTTATTACATCCCAATGACCTAAATTGTACTGTGAATATGAGATGCCAAATATATCATGCAGACAAATAAGGGCATGGTAAGGATCCATATTTTGTTTGCAGAGCTATTTACTGATTCATACACACACCTATGCAAATTAAGTAACAATGTTCAAATACACGGTGCCATGTAACCAAATGAGCTCCTCAATATTTAAGGTAAGAATCAAATAATAATGGGGTAAAATATGTAACTGAATAAACTTGTCCTCTAAAGCACTAGTCAGTGAAAAACATAAATATAATTGACAGTAAGAAAAGCAGCTTCCATAGACTTATAGGATTAAACATGCTCTCCATCCTTGACCTTTGCTTTATATTTGATTTTGACTTAACAACCTTACCAGTTGTTGAATGCTGAAATTTGTGTGTTCTGTGTTCATGGAAAAAACAGCAGGTAAATTGATCCAAGAGATAATTTCCTCATCAAGAATGTGTTTGTGACCTCACACAACAATGAAATATTGGGGTAGAACTAGAGGTAGTGAGAAATTTAAATGTGAGGTTTAAATGCTGTCAGCCAGACAAACTTCTGGAAGGGGGGAAAAAGAAATACTACTGTTTGCAATTTCCATAAAATCTATGAACACCTAACAACTGTGGGTGGCAGGTATGCAAAATGGAACTCACCTTTTATGTGGGGATACTTCTCACTGAATGGAGTAGGGCTGCCCCCTGTCTTTAGAAAACCTGAGCTTGTACACTGTTCAACAGCTCTTTCAAGCTCTGAGAAAAAGTCCCCCGATCTTCAGTTAAAGACTGACAAAAGGCCTGGCATGAAGAAGAATGGTCCTAAAATGCATGCCTCCTGGACACTATGGATCACGTTGCTGTCAGATCCCTACAACCCAGTTGTGAGGTGCTGTGCACAGTGCAATAATATGTTTGTACTCTCCAGAGTACAAGACATGAAAGCAATGAAACACCACCCATCTTCATTATTTGCCCAAAGATGTTACACTTAATTCATTCATGACTGGATAACTCTAAATACGTTTTACATTGGTCCAATTCAATTTTAGCCGGCACATTGTCGATAGCAGTGAAGTACACTGGTCATCCTTAAATCCAATTTAACCTAATTTACTGAATTGATTACACAGAAATATGCAAGGAAAGAACACCGTGCCAATGGGATGACAATATTCATTCAGGAAGATCTACTATAAGGCTAATAACAATGGGCTACAGTGTCCTGGAGATACCCAACTTAATGAACAGAAGAGATTTTAAACAGAATCCCTCTGGTGACTGCAGGATAGAGGGATCTTCAAATGAAACTAGACTTATTAAGCATCGAAAGCTAATGTGCCTTGGGAAGGTCTGCCAGGCTGTGTAAATGAATTAAGTTGAATCTGTGTTTAAAGTAAGTAAAAAAGAAGGGACAACTGACAAAAAGCTGATGAAGGGATTATCAAATCAACAACTGGATATCCAGAAGAAAAATTAAAGCTGGAACAGAACCTCAACTGTTGAAAAAAGTGAAATGCTGAACATACTACAGTCCCGACAAACTCAGTAACACATATTCAAGGAATCCCAAGTGTACAGAGTGCATATTAGGACATCCTCAGCCCTTGTTCAGTGCCATGTTGGTACCCAACTTTAGATTCAGGTGTTGAAAAAAAATCTGTCACTACTAATCCCTCCTTCAAAACTGGGTTGGGTGTCACATTGCTTTGCCTTCCGGTGTCAAACGGAACTCCATGCGTACTTATCCCTCAGTCAAATTGGCATTGTGTGTCACCAAGGTTTCACCTGTCAAACACAACTCCTTGAAACTAACATTCATCCGTCAAAAAATATTTTGAATAATATTTTGCATTGTTTTCACTGATTGATTTATGTGTCAGTCAACTGGCACAGGTCCACATGTCTACACACAGTTTAAGGCAGATCCTACATGAAATATTTACAATAATAAATTTCTGGAAAACCATTAAGCATTGTGCTTGGAAATGGAGATGAGATATTTACATAGCCCCACTCCTACTTGCTGAGTTAGCTAGCTAGTTTGCTGGTATATAATGGCATCTTTTCTTTCCAATTTGCCAAACAAGGGAAAATAAATACATTGTCTCAAACTACTTCCACATATGGTAGCTACCATCGTCAAAACAATACAGAATGATACAACAGTTTATGTCACTACAGCTTATGTTTTCTTGGGAATGAGTGAGAAGTATAAATGCCATGCTATGGAACAACATTTTAAATTGACATACTTGTAGTGTGCCCATTCAGACTGGAGATATGTTCACGTAAGCCCTGGTTTGTGCTTCCCAGAAGAGTTGTTCACTTCTGCTACCACTACATGACATAAACTTCTTAAATTGTCATATACACTCCCGAAGTTTTCCCCAAATGAGGACTTTGTGCCTGAGATGAAGGTATGGCACATTTATTTCGAAGATACATACATTATGACACTTCAGTTAGTTTTATCTCTGCAACCCTTCTATGTGTGAATGTGTGTGAAGGTGGAATAAATCATGGATGACAGTTGCAATTATTTTTAACAAAAGTGTTTGTAATTATACAGGCTATATACTTAAAATTACTGTAACTGAAATGGACACTAGTTTGTTAGGTAGTTAGCAAGGCTATGCTGAATACATGTTCATAGTCCTATGCTCACTGGAGATCATAGTAGGGCCATTGTACTTAAATTGTCATAAGTACAGTCGTAATTAAAAAAAAAAAAAGTCCACCGGACAGTGCCATCAGACAGCTGAGACAAAAGTTCCAGGCCAGTAAGAAAATATGCTGGACTATTTAACTGTGCAACAAGTGTCTGAGCCACTGAACATCTAGTTTGGACCACAGTATCTTACAACCTCTTCTTCATCAGAGTCAATATTTAGGATGGACACTGTATGGGATTCAATGACACACAGAGACATAGGCACTCAATTTTAAATGGGACATTTCATTTAAAGAATTCAATAAGTTGGAATATTGTCATTCCTATTACTGGTATGTATGTACAAATGCCTACTTACCAGTGAGGACTCATGTGCCTGTTCTGGGTTCTAAGTGTGGCAAATTCATGCTTCCATATTGTTTTCCCATTTATGTACACTCGGGCTGTTTTAACATTAATATTCTCTCAGCCATTCACCATATGAAGGCAATAATAGTCAAATTCCTCTTAACATCCTCAGAAGTAGCACTCCAAGACATTTAAATAATTTCTATTCTATTGTTTTGTTATTTTTGCTCATTGCTGCAAATGTGAATGAGCAAGTGCACATTAATTTGCAGTACAGGGAAGTGGCCATTCATCATGTCATTTCTATAGTCAACAGGATGGCTATTAGTTCCCATAATTTTACATTTAAATCTCACAAGAAACTCAGTATATAGTCAATTAAATTTCATTTTTTTACCTAATGTCTACCTATTCATGCTGCTGTGACACTGTCCGGTTTGGACAGTATAAGATGGGAGCATACCAAATTATTCCAGCAGAGGGAATCAAATTAAGGTTCTGTCCCTTATAATAATATATTAAGGTTTTGTTCCGAATAATAATTTATTCCAATGTGTTATTACAATTTTTTCATTTAACTGAATGGCATAGGCAAAATTGCTAATGCAAAAAATATATGGATGATGTGTTATACTTTCCATGATCATTTGGGATGGCATCCCCTTACTGTTTATAAGGAAATCCTCCTTTTATGTTTTGGTTTTGATGGTCTGGTCCCTTTGGAGTGCCTGCCAAGGGTGTCTATGAGAGTCAGCCTATCTGAGTACCCCTGTTAGGATCTACATTATATAACTCAGGAACTGACCTAGAGCAGTGTCACCACCATACCAATGCACATCACACCAAATCGTCTGCGGGAACTGTGGAGTTTGGGTGCTGTTTGCATGTGTAAATTTGGCTCCCGGGGAATAAACCCCATCTCTGCAAGACCGGTCTCATCTCATTCATCTGACTGTTTCAATAACTGAGCTCATTTCACATCAAATGCATCCAAACAGGATAATTGTTTCATTGTTAATTTTCATGGTCTATGTTAGACTGCCACTGGTTAATGATTGTTTACATACGTTTTCAAAATCTTTCTGTTTCTGAATCTTTTCTCAAAACTCTAAACACAAAACCACAAACAAAAAAACAAAAATCTCTAGCAAAAGCAAAAACTGCATTCAAAACTGTTTTCTCTCTTTCCAAAATGTTTTTTTTTTTGCATCAAAATGACACACGCCATCATATGAATAGATCTTTCTACCAACCAACAACACACTGATGTGCTCAACACAAAATACTACTATGAATAATCAGTAGATTTATGCCTTTTGTATATATAATAATATTATGAGGGGCCAGACAGGAAATATATAAATATAAGCCTGAATATATAAATGGAACACTGAATATATAAATATAATTCCTGAATATATAAAAGTAACTCTAAATATATAACAGTAAGTTTATACTCAGGCATATCACAAGACAGTCGTTTTCCTTTTTTAAATAATTTCTTTTTTCTTCATAGGCTACTGAGTGAGCAAAATAAGTTTAACATTAGCATCAGTAAAATTTTACAGTTCAATCAAAGATAATCAAGCAAAAACGTTAAATAATTTAAATTTGAATGAGGCAATAATTTGGACTTTATTAAGGGGTCCTTATTTTCTTGGTATTAGGACCTTTCATGTAGGGGAGTCAGATTTCACAGGGGCTATTTATCGATCCGCGGCTGTTTATCAATACTAAGAACGCTAAGAACGTACTTGTGTTCTTGAGAAGAACGTTCTTGCCAAGTGTTCTTGACGAGAACAATCTTTTGTGTTTTGCCATGATATAGGCTGCTACTTTGTTCATATAATAAAGTTAAAGACAAACTCAAAACTCGTCATTTCACTCATATGGTAGGATGAGTACTAAAATGTTATTTAACATTACAAGACGGTTGTCTGTCTGTCTGTCTGTCTGTCTGTCTATCTTTCTACCTCAGCTTTTTCCTGCTGGTAGCTCGTGACATTTTAAAAGCCATTCACGCAACAGTTTGGCTTAGGGCAGGGGCACCACAATACTTGTAAAACACTAAATGTAATACACAAACACAATAAAACAAAAGTTTATCAAATGTTGTGCTGATGATGGCAGTGTGGTCATCTCACTGCTTAAATGAGCTGTGCCCAGGGTATTGTGCAAGTACGCAAGAACACATAGCATCTCAGTCTCTGATAGGTTCATTCTCCGTCCTCACGATCTTGCAAGACCATTCTCGTCAAGGACACTTTGCAAGAATGTTCTTCTCAAGAACACAAGTACGTTAGCATTCTTGGTATTGATAAACAGCCCCTTTCTATGAAGAAAAAAAGAGAGAAATTATTTTTAAAAAGAGTTACATTTATATATTCAGGAATTATATTTATATATTCAGAGTTACATATATATTCAGAAATTATATTTATGTATTCAGAGTTACATTTATATATTCAGGAATTATGTTTATATATTCAGGAATTTAATTTATACATTCAGAGATACATTTATATATTCAGGAGTTATATTTATACATTCAGCTTTATATTTATATATTTCCTGTTTGGCCCCTCATCTCATATATATATATAAACACACACAAATGCAATACAGTAACAAAAACATTTATTTTTTTCCAAAATGCAGTATTTTGGAACACTTGTGTTTTGCATGTAACACTTTACATACCCAACAGGAGAAAACCAGGAAAAACATTCAGTAAGAGTGGCTCATTTTTTCAAAACTCTAAACATAAAAAGACAAAAACAAATGCAAAATGTAAGAAATTAGGTTGCATCCTGCATCCTATTTTGGTCTGGCCACAGCACCTCATCTACATCACAAGCGATGTTCTCCCTGGCTAAACAGCAGGGAAAGAATCTTCTGGAGTGACAGATCCAGCCGCCAAAAGCCCCCACATCAACGTCACCACATGCCTACTTCATTGCCTGGAGAAGAGGCATGCTTGCGAGGGGATGGCGGTCATACACCTTCCATCACGATGCCAAAAAAAAAACTCTTCAATTGGGTTTAGGAATGGGGAATATGGTGGGAGGTATAGAATAAATTGTGGATGGTCGATGAACCAGTTGCAGACCAGAGCAGCCCGGTGGAAACTCACGTTGTCCCAGATGACAACATACCTGGGCTGCTCTGGTCCACCCCTCTGCTCAGCTGGAATGCCATGTAGTGTGTCCAGGAATGCGATGAGACGGCAGTGTTGTAGGGACCAAGGTTGGCATGATGATGGAGGACGCCTGGCTGGCTGCGCACGTGGTGATATTCCCTCCACGCAGTACAGGGACATTCACAATGGCACGGTGGCCAATAATGTTCCGTCCCCGTCCCCTTTTGGCTAGGTTAAAGCCAGCCTCATCAATAAAAATATAAACGTGCTGAATTGCAGCGGCATCCAGCTCCAAGACTCTCTGAAACAGACAAGACAGTATGAGAAATAGACCTAGAGCAGTCAATGTGGTGAAGCACAATACACTGGATTACAGTACTGTAATGTGTCTATGCAGTGCTGATATGATAGTAAATTCACAGTATAGTACTTACTTGCACATATTCATAGCGCTGTGGTTCTGGATTTCTCATAGTCTAATGGTATTGTTTGCCACCACCATGTTCACAATAGCAGTCTCCTGTTCTGGTGTGAACAGCCGGTGTCTTCCACCATGGCCTGGTCATCTCTCAGTTCTGCAGAAGATCCAAAAATATGATATGATTGGTTACAGTAAGCTAAAATCATCTCTTTTTTTCGAATATGAAATGACAGTACTGTAACATTGGCCAACAATCACTGAGTAACACAGGCCTACTGATATGTTGGATTGCAGTATACCACAGTATGCATACATAAAGAGCAGTAGCACAGTGTAGATAGTAGGTAACTTAGCGGTTCTCATTTCTGAATGTACAGATTATAGATGCAACCGTGTAGTGGCTCAGGTTGGGCTGAACTCTCTGCCCAGCCTCCTTCATACTCAATGCATAGTTGAGCACATGGTCAACCAGTGTGGCCCTGATCTCATCTAAGACAACTGTCCTTCCTCGTCCTCCTCTTCCTCCTTTTACTCTCACTCCTTGACCTCTAGTTCTTGCTTCACCATTGACCTCCATTTTCCTCCAAAACAGAAGAGCTCATCTGTGGCCTTTTTATGGCGCTAAAGCTCTGATTTCTAAGTGAACAATTAAGCAACTAGTGTTTACACCTGTGAGGAGTAGGTGTTGCCTAGAGATGCACTGGTCGATCGGCCATCAATTGGAACCAGCCAGTTTTTGCTCCTGACACGCGATCAGCAACTGGCAACCGTTTTTTTGTTTATTTCAGCCGATCTGTGTTCCGGAAGTGTACGCTCCATGCAAGATTAAGATTGCAATCTGTAATGTCTGCAAAGAAAAAGTTAATTGCAGGAGGAACTACAGTGAAGATGTTCGGCACAACAAATTTGATCCGACATTTGAAGGTGCATCACCCGAAAGAACACGATGAGTATCTTACAGTTCTTTACAACTGCTTCCACACATTTTCTGAAGCCAGGTCTCATTTTTTCAAAACTCTACACACAAATCCAAAAATTGGACACACAAAATGCAAAATGACTCATATCTCCTGCAAAATGAAACACTGCATCCAAAATGCCATAAACACATCTCAAAATCAAGTACTTGCATCAAATGGCAAAAACTTTTTTCACAATAGTAAATTTTTGGATAAACCATGTAAACACTGTTGTTCTAAATCAAAAGCTCTTCTCTCTTTCATAGGCTTATATTTACATTTCCATACAATGTTCTTGAGTGAAAGTAATCTGCTGAGAGGGGTTGAAATGTACACAGTAAACACCAATGCAATGTTGAAACAGAACCTTTCCAAAACATTACTGTAGTTACTGTAGTACAGTGTTGTATGGCATACAAGAAAACAAAACCATATACCATATGGGAATTTGTACAGAAACCATAAACATATGTAAACCAAGAGTAGAATTTTTAGAAGAAAGAAAAAATTATTGGGGGGTGGCAAATCACCAGTGCTAAGCTGCATTCCCTCCTCCAAACAGCAAGGGAAGAATCTCCTAGAGTGGTGTATCCAACCTTGGACAGAGGCAGCGTCTATGTCCCCACATGCCTCCTCCAATGCTTGGAGAAGCGGCATGCAGGCATAAGGCTGACGATCATACACTTTCCAGCGCCACATAGAGAAAAATTCCTCAATAGGATTTAGAAAAGGTGAATATGGGGGGAGGTACACAACTGTGAACTGTGGATGGGTGGCAAACCAGTTCTGGACCAGAACAGCCTGGTGAAAACTTACATTGTCCAATATTACCACAAATCTGGGCTGCCCTGGATCCAGATTTTGATCTGGAACAAGCATATTGTGAATTGCTTCCAGAAAAGTGAGCATATGGGCAGTGTTGTAAGGACCAAGTGTGGCATGGTGGTGGAGGACACCGTTCTGTGTGATGGCAGCACACATGGTCACATTTCCCCCATGCTGTCCAGGGACATTGATAACGGCCCTCTGTCCTATTACATTTCTCCCCCTGCGCCTGGTTTTGGTGAGGCTGAAGCCAGCCACATCCACGTAAATATATTCATGGAGAATGGCATGAGCATCCATCTCCAATACTCTCTGTAACAGACAAAAGAATATACAGATCAGTAGATATGGTACAGTCCAATACTCTGGCTCTGTAGCCAGATTGGTTAAGCAACTGAGTGAAAAGGCTGAGAATTAGCTTATAGTTTTGCAGACTTGGTGTGTGGTTTTGCTCTTTGAGTGACAGGTTTCAGAAAAAGTGTTTTATGAAATTGAAAACTGATGACATGTAAAGATTTTGTGTGTGGTTTTGCTCTTTGTTTTCAAAATCGTGCGACTGTAAATTTTGCGTTGATGATGCTAAACAGGTAAAAGCTTCACCCCTCACTCAACCATCGTTACAGGCAATGTTTCAGAAAACCCTGAGCTATGACCAAGATAGCCAAAAAGCACTAGCCATTACAAAGAAAGTAATGGAATTTATCGCATCAGATGACCAGCCATTTTCGGTCGTAGAAGATCAAGGTTTTCGCAGTCTAATGGCGCACAAATAAGAGCCGCTTTCCTGTGCTTGCTGAAGTTGCACAAGCTTACCTGTCTGCACCCTGCACAAGTGTAGACAGTGAACGTTTGTTCAGCTCAGTTTCTCATGTGGTGGATGAGAAAAGAAACCGACTAGCTTGTGACAAATGCTTCTTTTTGTAAAGAATAACTTACATACACTATTGAAAGAGAAGCCATAAATAAAGTAATGACTAGTGTCAACTAAAGGCAATATAGTTCTGTATAGGACTGTCATTTTATCTTAAAATTACTTTTAGCATATTTACTCATTGCACTAAACTTGATTTGATGTTACATTTTGAAATGTTTTAAATTATTTTATTTATTTTGATTTTATGTAATTTCACAAGGCTAAAGTCAGGCCATTCTGTTTTTTTTCTTTAAATCTTGAAATTATACAATATAATTTAAAACAAAAACAACAGCTGATGCTACATGTACGTAGCATCTTTGTTTTGCTCGTTGTGCTTAATATGCAGTTCTTGCCTCTAATTTCACATGGCTACAGATATTTTTTTTTCCATTTAAGGCCAGTTCGGCCTGTTAAAGAGAAAATAAACATCTTATTCATGTATTTGTTCTTTCTTTCTTGTCTGTTGATTAAAAAAAGCAAAAAAACGGCAATCGGTATTGGAATCGGCCCATTTGCTTGTAAAAAACCAGCAACTGGAATCGGCCATGAAAAATCATGATCGGTGCATGCCTAGTGTTGCCAATTGGTAAATTAAAGCTTGGCATTTTGATTGGCGTTGCTTTCCAAAGTAACACAAGAGATTTTAATTTTGAATGTTGTGCCTAATGTAGAGAACTGTGTGTAGTGTTTTGCAAAAAGTGTGACTTAGAATTGAAAACTGAGTGTAAAGCAAAAATTGTGCTTGCAATTTTTCAGACTTGGTTTAGGGATTTGGTACATGAGTTTCAGGTTGCAGTGATTGCGTTTCAAGTTCCAATTTTAGTGTATAAACAATTGTGAAAAACTGTAAAAGTATGTGTGGCCGTTGAGCACTGACTTTGAGAGGTTTGGCTATGCTCAAGGCTGATCATTTGTTGGGTTTTAAATACATTTTAGATTTTGTAAATGTTTTCCGTTTTGTTTTTGCTTTCTCTGAAGTGTTGGCCAAGTTCCCCACATAGCTAAGCCCCAACAAGGGCTTCACTATGTAATCTCTCTTCAATTTTCATCACTATGGACATTTGTGTTCCTTTCTGATGTTATTCAAGTATGTGTGTATGAATGTGTATTTAAGGCCCTCTGTTTTTTCATGTATACAAAACTTTGCAATGAGAAGCTTTTTGACATCAAGTTCACCCCAAACTGTAAGAAAAGAAAGAGACTATGTGCGTAACTGGTACACTATAGGCTAACTGATAACTCAATAAGTTAGCCACACCCACCATGTGGTAAATGATGGATTGCGAGGAGGAAAGGGGGGAAAGCAAGGAAAAAAGTAGGCGGATTGTTTTTACTTCTTGGTTTTATACATTTTAGTCCTTGTTTTATCAATTTTACCCTTTACCCTATCTTTGCCTGTTTTACCAGTCATATTTTGTCCTATTTATTATAATGTACTTTTTATTATGATGTACTTTTTGAACATCTCCATTCCTGTGTTTTTAAAGAGACCTTCATGGGAAAAGTAATGGCCGGCCTCTTCACAGAGAGAAGCAAGAATGCTGTGGTGTTTTTCTTTTTTTAAATAAAATGTTTGATGTTGACATTTCTATCTTTTTATGTACAAGCCTTGGAAAGGCTCATTTAGGCACTTGAACTGCTTCATGTTATCAGAAATATGCACTCAGTTTTCATATTTAAAGTTGTGGCTGAGTTCTGTTATGGGGAAACATAGCTGTAGTGGAACTCTGAGAAAGTTGCCTGTGCTCTTGGAAGGGAGGTGTAATTTGCCATGGCAATTCACATCTATTCACAGAACACAGGACACAAATGTACTGTTATTTGCAAGATAGTTAAAATAAGTGTGACTCTTGAAAACTGAAAAACAAGTAATGTGCACAAAACATGCTCAGTATTCCATTCTGAGTCAGTCCCTATGTGAATGTGCACTTGTTATAAATCAAGAATATTTGAAAATGGATCAATAAAAGAAGGATCAAATCCAACAAAAACTGCTCAGTAAGTAAAGCAAAAGAAATCAATATTTGTTCATGATTAAGCAGTAACAAAACTTCATAACCATCAGTGCCATATATTTCATAAGAAGATGAGAATTTTTTTTCCACTGTCAATTTTTATCTTTCAAATATTAGTACTTTTCATTTTAATGGATCTAATTTTATAAACAATTTGCAAGGAAACCATTTTTGTTAGGAATAACCTGACTGCTGGAGAGGGGATGATATGGCTTAGCAAGTTTGTAATAAGGTCATTTTACTCATTACCTAAAGAGAAAACCTTACCTTATTATTTCTCTAATTGAGCACAATTGTAATTATTTATATCTCATATTTAAACCACAATCACTAATTGAGGAAATGAAATCAATTCACACATTAATCAAAATTCACTCCCTCAATAAATCATCTACGTCTACATTACTAGGTTACATCTACATTACTGAATGAGGCCCATAATGCAAGTCTATATGTGTATGATTTTTAAGTGTCTTTGATGTTGTGCAGGCAGTAACATCACAAGCCTTACATGTGATTCTGAGCAGCAGTGATGTTTCAAATGACTGCCAACAACTATCATGAAAGCTGTCAGTTGAGACTTCTGTTTGAGTGGAAATCACACCAACACATTCCAGGCTTGAGAATCAAGCCAGCCACTTTTATTTCTAAGTGCCTTCAACAGACATTAAAACATTTCTACAGTACTAGTAGATATAGTGCGCTGAATACTACAGAAGGAAAAAATGTAAATAAATTAGTAAAACAGTATTTACTACATTTATGGCAAACGTCACAGGTTACATCGCAATTACATCCTGTTTGCCACAAAGATGGCAAAAATCATTATAAGCAGTGGCTATGACCTTGAGGAAGATGCAGCAAGGACAAATCACACTCCATCTACACAGCACCTGCCTTGATCTACCCACCAAGTCATGCTGCCCTCAGCAGACTGGTGGAACTGAATGAAATGCAACATGGATGCAGCTGCCATTCAGAGGTAGCCAGACCCTTGCATTCATTGATGATATTATACAAGGCCAAATAAAATCTTGCTGAAGTACAAACATAGATTCACCAAATCCTACTGATCTACAAAACTCTGTATTCAGACAGTGGTGGAAACCAAATAAGGACCATTTCCTAAGAACAAGAACATCAAGTACAACACATGTGACCCCTTCGCTAGGGGTAATGTTATAGAAACTGAATATTCCCTGAGAACACTGAGAACACAATAAACTTAATCTCTCAGCCAATATGAGTGTGTGTATATTACTTTATCATTTCAATTCAATTGTTATTTATAATTATCTGAGCATATACAATATGCTACATTTGAGCAGTAGTCGTCTATATTACATTTTTTTTTTTTTTTTTTTTTTACCGTGGACTGTTTTTTTGTCTTAGAACAAAAATCTTAGGAATCTGGTCTGGATATAATGTATACATATTGATTTGTGAAAGAAACATACATTGTTACAAATTTAGCCCAAGAACTGTTCTTCATGGTTGTAATTTTTCAAATAAAAAGGAAAACAAAATATATGGCCTCAGATGTAAGAAAGTACACACCAAATAATGAATACCAGTCAACCTCAGTTGGGCCACTTAATAGAAGTAGGCTATTTGTCAATTTATATCCAAGCCAGATAAGTCATTTGTGCCTTCCTCCTTCTCTCTAAACAAAAAGATGCACTTGAAAACAAGAGGGACAGCTATTTTGCTTTGTTTTTCTGTATTAACAACAGCTGACAGCTGCCCCTCCACTGACAGATTGAACACTTTTGAGAATGTGTTTTACAAAAAAGAAATGGCATTGTAAAAGCTTTCATTTGTGTGGGGGAGGCAGATTGTGTGACCATGCCTGCACAGTCAAGTCCCTGACATGGCTGTAAAAAAGAATAAACAAAGCCCTCCACAGAAAGAGACTGATCAGCCAGCCCCCAACTCCACCCCCCGTTTTCAGTCATAGAACAACTGAGCCAGTGACTTTCAACAGACCACAACCAAAATCAGCAGCAGAACTCCACACACCATTAGGAAGTTAGCCTGAGAGTAACATTCATTTAATGAGTTTAGTTGAATGTGATACACAACTTGTACAATGCTATCACACTTACATGGACAAACATTATGCCATTGTGTAAGTCCAGCCATGACTACTTAGTATGATATGAAATAGCAGTCATGTCATATGTATATCCACATAAAAATTGTGATAGTGCAGTAAATGTTATTTGGCTCAACTTTTAAAATGACAAATGTACAAATACAGTAAATTGTTTCCATGCTGCGGTGGTATGTTTAGTCTGATCTAAAAAATAAATAAATACATAAAAAATTAAAACAAAATCCAACTAACATGAGGTTTTCCTGGTTGCCACTGTCTTTCTGATCATTTTCATTTTATTTTTCAACAAATGAAGGTAAAACTGGTTAGAAAGAGCCCAGGGAGCCCATTAACTCAAAGTCCCAGATGGTGATTCAACTGGCAAGAAACTGAGGAGAGCTCTTTTCACATTTGTGGCTGGAATGCCTTGAGCATCCTCTGCTGGCAAAAAAATACATCAAAGGCTTGTCTCAGTAATGAAGTGCATCAGAAAAGTATATGCATCATTTGGAAAAAAAAATAGAATTCTTTATAAGGGTTGTGCATATGACATTTGCCAGTCAGCAATATATTTCATGGCCTCATATTTGAAGATATTCAAACATGAGGCCATGAAATATATTGCTGACTGGCAAATGTCAAAGTTATTCCATACCTTTGTTGACAAAATCCATCCATATTATTTTTTCTCAGTTTTAGGGGCACAACCTATCTCAAGTAATTTTACATTTCTAGAATCTCCTTTTTGTAATGTCTCTCAAAAGAGTCAGAGCACAAGGTCCATTCAGATGCTGAAAACCTTGAACAAAACCCCAGTCACACCCCTTTTTATTTAAATTAATTTCACCAAACTCAGTCCAAATGAACTATTGGATTTCAAGTTTTTTTTTTTCTTTTGTCAGTGATTTTCTATATATATGAGAACCAGAGTTGCCGTGAGTGGTCATGACCAACCAAAGTTGCCATGAGTGAGTCTGAGCAAAACCCCAACCCTTCACAGCTATCGTGAAAAGACTCTTGTAAAGGGCCTGTAAAGCCACAAGTTCTCGTGTGCATTGCATACATATAAAAGTATGTTCATTACTTTGTTTTGCATGAAAGGCATTCTTATAACAAAATATCATGTTTGGACTTCACTATCCGTAACAACATTAACAGAAGTGGCTTGAAACAAAGGAGATATGAATTAAAGTGCTAGGCTGCATAACTGGGCCAAGTCTTATACAAGAGCCAAAAGGAAATACCAGGATATGTTTGCAACACTGTTGCTATTGTATATATGTTTATATAATATGTATGTATGTATAGACTATATGCAATTACATGTGAATCAGATATAACAGAGATTATGTTTTTCCATTCTAAATATTTATCCAAATATGAATGTAAACCAGAAAGACAGAATAAACAAGACAAGCAAAATTAAGAGTAATGAGATCCAGTATAAACTCCACTTTAGGCATTCAGTATTCCAATGACAAAAAAATGTATAGGCAACTAAAACAGCAAAACATGACCTACAATATAAAAAATCTCTGAAGTAAATAAGCACCTATTGACCATAGGACTATTCAGGCTCAGTTTTGTTATATTACGGCAAGACAAATGTAGAAAATAATTGAGTGGATTAATACTTCCTTGGGCACAACTTCAGAGTAATGGGGAAGCACTTACAAAACCACCCAGCAGTTGTCAGGGCAGGGTGTGAGGGACATTCTTTTGACAGATCATCTATATACCTACAGACTACATTTATTATGCTCCAGACAAAGTCATCAACTTGAACTTGTCACTACATAGAGAGAAATATGTCAAAACTCTTAGGCCCCCTTGAATGGCCTCCCCCCATCTTTTATATCCTGTCCCCAAGGTACCCCCTGCAACTGACTGTGATCCCTCTGAGGACACTCAGCCACAGTGTTATTAATGGGTAAACTGTGGGAGATAGATAAGCTCACGGGACTGAACTCCAAAGCAAAAATAAAATGATAATTCTTTACAGGTGTGTAATGATCTCATTAGCCATGGGGAAATTTCAAACTTGGAATGGTAATTCAGCAAATGATATGTATTCATTATTGTGACCCATACAAATAAGATGTAAATGTGTGTGTGGGGAGGGGGGGGTGTATTGAGTTTACAGTGGCAATGCTGCTGACAAAGAGTGACAACAACAGTCAGTGCATACGTTTTATAATTAAACTAGTTTAGTGGTGGTACATTCAAGATTAGCTATATGATATGTGTTCATGATTATGTGGTTTAACTAACTGCTGCTCAAGGTGCAATCAAGTGGTATGAATTGCAATGACATTCTCACAGCACAGAGCATTATATTGGCATTAGTAATTTAAACATGACCAGTGTCTTTTATGTTCTCCACATGGTTTTTTTTAATTGCATGCAAAAAAGTAAAACCCCATTTAACAGTTAGATTTTGTTCTTGACACCATTATTGCAATTAATCCCATCCAGGCATGATGATAAAGAAAAAAAAAGCAGATGATTCAGCTACACTTTAGCCTGAATTATTAATGTAATTTCACATCAATGTTTCTCTCCTCCATCCCTTGACAACACCATACACCCTTGTCAGAACCTTGATCTCTGCCTAGCCTCACCTCACTGACTCGTTTATAGTGCTATCTTGAGTGGCATGCTCTTTATACAGTAGCTGTGATGCTCTGCAGCCATTTTGTGCCAGAATGCTTACCAGCCGTCAAGACAGAAAGAGAAGGAATGACTAGAAGACACTGTACAATTGGGCTGAGATTGTAGTAAAATAAAGTATTTACAATCACTCAGGATAAAGATAAATGAAATTAGATGAAGATGAGGAGGTTTGTAAAGTAACATTAAGGCATACATTTGTAAAATATATAAATATAGCAGAAACACACAGTGGTTATTAGTGAAAGGGAACATCACTTGAGGCAGTCAATTCAAACTTTGACTAATGAGAAATTATCAAGCTGCAACTCAGCCTGTCTGATTAACAGCAAAATAACACCAGTGATCTGTTACATATTCATGCAATCTATGCTAATTATATTACAGTCAAAACTAATATTTAGGCCAACATTAAAATTGAGAATTACACAGCAGCAAGAAATAAAACTAAACATCTGGCAACAGTGAAATATGAGTGTTTCCAGCATTCTATTTTTATCACAAGAAAAACTCAGTTTATGTTTCATACATTGTAATGACAGGTCATTGCAAAGATTATAAGGGTGTTCCTAGGGCCACTACAGAGCCATGATATATATATATATATATATATATATATATATATATATATATATATATATATATATATATATATATATATATATATATATACACACACACACACACACACACACACAGTATATAAAACTGTAGTATATCAACTATATCAACCAATGGTTTGGCAGCACCAGGCAATACATGACACACGTAGTATGGTGATGCTCTGTAACTGTCATCAGGAAAATGTTCCTGTCATTATTAAGACATTTAAATTAAGCTTAAATGCAGACAATGAGTGGGAATAGGCATGGGTTTGGAGGCATGCAAATATGTAAATCAAGCCCTGGAAAAACTCCACAACCTGAACAGAAATATGAACATCCTCAGAGAGCTGTCATTCATCTCAGTATGCTAGCAATTACTGTAAGTGCTCTGAGCCCTCCAAATCACTCAAGGAGGAACTGTTATTTAAGCACACCAAAAAATTACCTTAGATTTGCTCTTCTGTATGTTGTGTCTCTCTTTCTGTCCTTTAAGAATATGGTGTCTGTGAAGCTCTCACAAAAATAACAGCATCAAAAAATCTATGAATCAGGGCAGAACATCAACTTTATGCAATAGGAAATTCTACGTCTACATTTGAACACATTGCAAAGTTATAATTATGATTTTTGCACACACACACGCGCGCCCGCATGTGCACATGCAAACACAGACATGTGCATGCAGACACAGACATACACAGACAAACACACACTTGTGCATACACACACATTTACTGTATTTTAAAAGACACTTTAAAATCAGTTCTTTAATATGTGAGTTTCTAAAGCAACATGATAGATAAAACAGATTTTGAAATAGGTCAAATAGTTGGTGTCTGATTGCATGTGGTTCAGTCACAGAAACTGCTAAATAATTTAAGGTGTCAAGGTGAAAAGTGTCAAAAATTGTGATGGCATGCACCAAACGAGGAAAACAGCATCAGGAAAGGAACAGTGATCTCAGGTTGAAGCTCATCTGAATCTACACCTCTGTCACCCTGTCCCAACAAAAACTGTATATTGTTAGCTTCACAAAGCTAATATTTAATGTAAGGCTGCCATTCAGAGACCCCTTGTAACTAAGGCAAATGTGAAAAAACACATAACCTGGTGTAATGAGTGCTAAAGCTGGACTTCTCAGCAGCGAAAGGAAGTATGGTCTGATTAGTCACCTTTTGCTATTTTCCTACAACTGGATGCATTTATGTTTGAAAAATGTCCATGGCCTTCCGAGTCACCAGATCTAAATATTATTGAATCTTTATGTTGCAGATTTCCATCTTCATCTCTCAGAACTTGAGGCTGTTTCTAGCGGAATATGGTCCCAGTTCAAAACTTTCAGCATTCCAAGAAGGATTAAAGTTGTTCTGAAGGCGAAGGGTGGCCCGACTCCTTATAAGCAAATAAATATTCATATATTGTTTGGTTGCTACATTATTTATAGTGTTCACCACTATTATTTATTATAAATTGCACTGGTACTTAGATTCAGGCTCTTCCCTCAGACCTTTTGCAGCACAATGAGATGCATTCATCCTGGCAGAGTGATGTCCTGGAGAAATCCTGTGTCTGAGGACTTGCAGACCCGGAGGTGAATATGACTTTATTGCAGACAAAGGCAGAGTCAAAAACAGGCAGGAATCGATACCGGGGAAGATTCCAAAAAAGCAAACAAGAGCAAGGCTCTTCAGCAATGGGCAGGCAGGCAGCGGGGCACCTTTTGAAGGCCAGGCAGGGGTCACAAACTGGGCAGGCAGGTCCGGAGCAGGGCAGACGAGAAGCGGGGAGTGAAGTCTGGGACAGAACCAGGGAGACCGGCAACAGGGAGCTGGGGCAGAACCGCGGGCAGCACAAGCAGAACGGCAGGCTGGTCCGGGGCTGAGCAGGCGGGAAGCAGGGTCTGGACAGGGGCAGCCTGTGAACAGCATGCCAAGGAGACAGGAGCAGACTACCACAGACAGGGAAACACAAAGACAGGACGAAACAGAAAACAGACTGACAGAACAACGGGCAAATGAGACCCAGGGCAGGAGACAGAAGACCGCTGAAAAACCAGGTAACAGGTGGCAAGGACAAAGCAGAATGCTGAGACAAACTCGCAACAAGACAGAGACAAGCAGGGTAAATATAGGGTAGGGCTGATGAGGTGATGGGAAGCAGGTGTGCAGGCAGGCAGGTGTGATCAGGTGGAGACAGGGGCGGAGAGTGGGGCAGGGCTGGAACACAAGGAAAAACAAAAGCACATGGACAGGGGAAGAACACAAACACACAGCCAGGGGGGCGGAGCACTGACAAATCCAGCAATGTGCAGGAGATCTTGTGTCCAGCAGTCCCTGCTTTCCAGAAGACTAACTCACAGAGCTCAACAGACATGTCCTAATCTGTACCCTACAGACCCTACCACAAGCTGTGGGCTATCTGTACAGTGTCATTCCAAAGTTAGAAGAGTATCAGTATTGTCCTCACTAGTGGCCTTGGACCCTATTTTGTTAATTGCTTTTACATGAATGTGATACTGTACATAGTTTTCTAAGAAGTAACATGCAGCAGAATTAGGGCAGTCTTCACCATCAGGCAATACCACAGTTGCTGCACATACTGTAAACAAATATCTTTCACATTTCTGTGTTTTTGTCAAATAATAGGGTGTTTATAATGTCTTAATGCAAAGGAACCAACTGAAGAAAAAGATCAGGATATATTATACTTGATTAGTTTCAGAACTGCTTTGTTTTCTCCAAAGTATCTACTCAGCTCAGTGTCTGCTCAAATCAGGCATGTGACTGTTCTGCAATGAGGACTGATAACTCCATGATAAAATCTATTGGCTGCCAGGCTTTGGGCAGGAAGTTGTGTTTTTCCAGGACAATTTACATTTATTCACAGAACACAATTTTGTATCACCCATTTTAACAAGATATTGGGAGCATAAGTTAAGCTTGAATCTCAAAACCTGAAAAAAGCATAAGTGAGGACTGCAAAAAGCTTCAATGCCCTTAAGTCTGAACCGACCCCATTGAGAACAAGCAGATACTTCTTGGCTGCACACCACATAAGCCTTACTGCATACAAAAATGGTTAGAAAAAAGTAAAATATGCACATTTTCTGTTTTCATTAACCGCTGAAACAGTTGGATCCTACCTTTATATACTGTATGTTCTTTCATTGGACCCTCTTGAGGCTGTGTATGAGGTGCGGAATATCTCTCCTTTTTCCCAAGTCTTATCAATTGCTATTCAACTCTGAGCGTCAAAGGGGTCAGGCTAGTATGTGAAATTATTACTCATTTTTAGGCAGAATTTGGAGGAGACCTGGAGGAGCAAGAAGACTGAGGCGACATGAGCAGTGAAGGTGCTGGGGTAGCAGAATCGCCTTGGGCTCATCCTCAAACTCAAGAGTGAGGATGTCATCACTATAATCCACTGGTTCCCCTTCTGGCATGTTGTCACTTTCCTGCCTTTTCCCTGACAGTGGACACAAGAAAACTCCTGATCTGGCTCTATATCCTCTGCTTTTGCCTGCTGCCCCACTATGCTTTCTTCTTTCTGTCCCTGAAGTCTTTCTGCTTCTTCTTTTCATCTTCTTATGAATAAATCACAATGAGGATTAAATAATTAAGCTGACATTCATAGCAATATATGTTGTATCTTATTCCAGATTTTTCTCATGTTAATTGTGGTATCATTATGGTAGTCTGCTGCTAAGTTCTAGATCAGATTCCCAGTACCACAAGGTCTGTGCCACTGTTTTTAATTTGCCTTTGTCTGCACAGGGCCTGCACTGAACCATTGATTCTTTCATTATATGGATGAGCTAAGAGCCAGTACAACCCATAAGCTACACAACAGTATCTCATTAGCTCATTAGCTATATAATATTAAAATTGAGTAATATATAGAAAATATTAATTTTTCCCCCAAGGATATTTTCATGGGCTTTTTACTCTTATGGCTAAAGTGACCTATCTTCACTATCCCAGTTTGTCTTCCATTTTGTTCCACTCTTTGTAGATGAGTCTCCTTGTTAACAGTCTGTTGACTTGTCTACCTAAAGCCTCCCCAAAACCAAATAATGTTTACCATACGCAAGTCATGCCCCCTTTTATTGATTGCATTCTAAGATTATTATTCATGTCATACTTGACAAGCCTCCAAATTTGTAGTGTGGGACATTCAAGGCAGTATTTTGTAGTTAAGAGAACCACAATTCTAAATGCATTAAACAAACTGAAAGAGGACATCTCAATATTACAAGAAACCACACAGATGCAAAGCCAAAAAAAACAGCTAAATGGATTGACTCCAAAATTTAACTCCAAAAAGAGAAGCAACTAAAACATTCCATTTATAAAGAAAACAATTGCAGACATACAGGAGTGATAAATTACAGTAAATGGCATTATTGATAAAGAACAACAGTAGATGAAATTATTGATATAGAAAACAGAAACGAAATTGTGTATGGTCCCAAAATTGACTCCCCAGATTCTTGTATGTATGAATTTGCTCACTTTGATAACTGCAGAAAATTTTAACACCATTCTCAACTCAACCTTACACATTGCCCATATCCTTGCTAATTTTAAACAATTACATCCTCTAATTCAATAAATCACAACCTGAAAGATTCAGGACTTGGTTTCCTCATAAAATCCCTGAAGGGATTATGTTACTGCCCCTACAACAAATCATTCTCATATATTTTTCTCATTATCTTCATCATATTTTATCTTACAAATACATCCATTCTACTCATAATCGTAGACATTAGCATTTAAACAACTATGATTATTTACCATGATCCATTTAGTTTTCACAGTAAACATATTTTCACACAAAAACGCCTTTTCACACAAGTCTGATATTTGTGCTATTTTTTTTGCACATCAAAAAAGAACACACCTACCTGTTGTACTGCCAAGATCCATCAGTTCTTCAATCACAAAAAGTTAAATTTTTTGCATCATTTTGGATGCTACAAAAAGGTTTTTGAGAAGTAAAAATAAGCCATTGCTCATATGATCTTTATGTTAACATAGCTTCCGATATAGCTGATAGCTGATAGTATTTGTAGGAACATTAATAAGAAAATAATATTGATAACATGATATGAAGATCAACATCACTGTCAATGTCACAGAATTAATCTTCTCTTTTTTCCACTATGATTCTCTCTAAAATAGCATGTTATTAACTTGGCTAAACTGGAGCTACGCAACTGCCAAACATTGTTGTAGATTGCTGAGCTCCCAGTAGTTGGTCCTCTCCTTATTATGTGAGGGGTTAGAATTTACAAAAGTGTTTCAAACTGACCCACAGACATCCTGAAATAGGTTTTGAAGATATTATAGAACAAATCACTTCATTGGCTTACAGTTATCACTCACATCAAGTTCAAAACCTTGGGTCTTGGCATACTTGACAGTGAATGGGATAGCCCCCTCATACCTTCATACTGCTCTTCAAACCCTATGTCTCCTCAAGATCGCTGCTCTCTGCATCTACAAGGCAACTGACTGTCCTGACCCAATGGGGTCGCTCTTGTCAGACATGATCCTTGTCTGTTTTGGTCCCTCAGTGATGGAAGGAAATCCCAGGTTAGGACAGCAGAATAATTGGCCAGCTTCTGATGCAGACTGAAGACCCACCTCTTCAGTTCTACCTTTAGGATTGATGTTTATTTTATGTGTAGTATTGTGATGTATTTTGGATTCTGTGTTTTAGGGACTGTTGTATTGTAGTATACTTGGCTTCAGTCAGATTGCACAAGTAAACTTGTAGTGGGGCTTGAATAAAAAGCGCTATATAAATAAACTGAATTGAATTGAATAGTGTTATGCTCACACTCACTGGCCTGGGAGTGTTACCCTGGTCTGACACTGTTGCTCATTTAACTTGAATGGATACACTTATGTTCTGTTGTGCTGGAAGTCACTCTGCTTAAGAGCATCTGCTAAATGTAATATAATGTAATTTTAGCTCTTGGACAATCCAGTGAAATGCCTGTGCTCTTCCCTCTTTTTTCAATATAGGGTGAACCCAATATCACCTTTTTTTCTTGCTTGACAGGAAGATTATGATCAAATCATCATCTCTGCTTATAGTCTCCATTTTATCCTTTGTGACAGGAGTTTTTTTTCCAAATGAGAAAAAAAAATCAGACTTTGAAAAGAACGGATATACAGTATAGTCTAGATCAGTGGTTTCAAACTCCTAGGATGTGCGCCTTTTTCAGCCAAGTAAGGTCAACATTCCAGCCTACAAAATATTTACCAAATATCATCAAGGCCACACTTGCTGTTTATTCACACCCATCAATATCCATATAATTCTATCATATTCCTTTAAGAATCTAGAAATGCTGTTGCAAATGTATGCTGGAACATATCTCTTAAAAAAACAGTTAGAAACCATGGTAACCGTAGTAACAAATGGGTAGAGGGATTTTAATATAGTGATTTAGGTGGAAAGTTTGGAAATGTGAATTATTGCCACATGGTTTCTCAACCTAAGACAAGAAAAGTTGCTGACAAACAGTGGAAACTCAAAGATATTTGGACAGAATGGAACAACACTGTTTACCCTGACACTTACTAGCAGTGCAGACTACTGAGGGGTCCCCTGCCAGGATTGATCAAAAAAATGGATGGGTGGCACTCCTTCGATGGAAGATGGATGAGCAAAATAGTAATCAAACAGTAGTATTGCACATCATTCACCAACAAGTGAACATTAGGAACATTAATAAGAAAATAATATCGATAACATGATATGAAGATCAACATCACTGTCAATGTCACAGAATTAATCTTCTCTTTTTCCACTATGATTCTCTCTAAAATAGCATGTTATTAACTTTTTCCAAACTGGAGCTCACCCAACTGCCAAACATTGTTGTAGATTGCTGAGCTCCCAGTAGTTGGTCCTCTCCTTATTATGTGAGGGGTTAGAATTTACAAAAGTGTTTCAAACTGACCCACAGACATCCTGAAATAGGTTTTGAAGATATTATAGAACAAATCACTTCATTGGCTTACAGTTATCACTCACATCAAGTTCAAAACCTTGGGTCTTGGCATACTTGACAGTGAATGGGATAGCCCCCTCATACCTTCATACTGCTCTTCAAACCCTATGTCTCCTCAAGATCGCTGCTCTCTGCATCTACAAGGCAACTGACTGTCCTGACCCAATGGGGTCGTAATTCTTGTCAGACATGATCCTTGTCTGTTTTGGTCCCTCAGTGATGGAAGGAAAATCCCAGGTTAGGACAGCAGAATAATTGGCCAGCGTCTGACGCAGACTGAAGACCCACCTCTTCAGTTCTACCTTTAGGATTGATGTTTATTTTATGTGTAGTATTGTGATGTATTTTGGATTCTGTGTTTTAGGGACTGTTGTATTGTAGTATACTTGGCTTCAGTCAGATTGCACAAGTAAACTTGTAGTGGGGCTTGAATAAAAAGCGCTATATAAATAAACTGAATTGAATTGAATAGTGTTATGCTCACACTCACTGGCCTGGGAGTGTTACCCTGGTCTGACACTGTTGCTCATTTAACTTGAATGGATACACTTATGTTCTGTTGTGCTGGAAGTCACTCTGCTTAAGAGCATCTGCTAAATGTAATATAATGTAATTTTAGCTCTTGGACAATCCAGTGAAATGCCTGTGCTCTTCCCTCTTTTTTCAATATAGGGTGAACCCAATATCACCTTTTTTTCTTGCTTGACAGGAAGATTATGATCAAATCATCATCTCTGCTTATAGTCTCCATTTTATCCTTTGTGACAGGAGTTTTTTTTTTAGTAAATGAGAAAAAAAAAAGCAGCAGACTTTGAAAAGAACGGATATACAGTATAGTCTAGATCAGTGGTTTCAAACTCCTAGGATGTGCGCCTTTTTCAGCCAAGTAAGGTCAACATTCCAGCCTACAAAATATTTATCAAATATCATCAAGGCCACACTTGCTGTTTATTTACACCCATCAATATCCATATAATTCTATCATATTCCTTTAAGAATCTAGAAATGCTGTTGCAAATGTATGCTGAACATATCTCTTTAAAAACAGTTAGAAACCATGGTAACCTTAGTAACAAATGGGTGAGGGATTTTAATATAGTGATTTAGGTGGAAAGTTTGGAAATGTGAATTATTGCCACATGGTTTCTCAACCTAAGACAAGAAAAGTTGCTGACAAACAGTGGAAACTCAAAGATATTTGGACAGAATGGAACAACACTGTTTACCCTGACACTTACTAGCAGTGCAGACTACTGAGGGGTCCCCTGCCAGGATTGATCAAAAAAATGGATGGGTGGCACTCCTTCGATGGAAGATGGATGAGCAAAATAGTAATCAAACAGTAGTATTGCACATCATTCACCAACAAGTGCTACGCAGCAAGTAGGCATGAGACAAAAGATTATATTGAATTTTGTGAAATTGGAAAATGACAAAGTGTTTCATGGCCCTGAAAATTTGCCCTGAAATCAATTTACTATGTTATTAAATTTAACATGTACTATTAATTGTTTTCCAAAAAAAAAAAAAATCACCCCATCTAATGGACTTATTAATAACCTCGAAGGCAACGGCTTTAAGAGAGCTGGAGCTACAATGACCAGCCTCTAAATGGTGCTCAGTCATCAGATTAGGGTTGTTTATGTGGATGGCATTTCTGTGTTCTGCTGCTCTGTCTTCTAATCATCTTTTTGTTCTGCCAACATAAAAAACAACCACAATGACATTCCAGTCGATATGCAACATATGAGGTGTTGCAATTCACAAGGAGTTTCATTTGATATTTTTGAGAAGAAGAAACAACCGTAACGTGGTCTGTTTTCACAATTATTGTAATTCTTCACCTAAAAGTTCCACTGGGCTTTTGCCTTTAAAGGTAGGTGCACATCTGTATCTGAAAAACATAAGACAATCAGAGAATAGTAAATGAAAGGAGGGGTCACTTTGGAGGTTCTTTATGGTTTGCTGTATTGAGTGACAAAGAGTGATTTTCAGGACTGGAGTCTTTTAATTATGGAGCAATCATTTTACATTTATTTATTTTGCACACATTTATAAATTCTGAAGCCTGTCATATTTGTAACCCTGTTGAATGAAGTTAGTGCCCATGTTCCTAGATTTACTGTCAAATTCCTTCTCTGTGGCACAGATATGTTGTTGGAATTGTCCATATAGGATATTGCCTATTAAGCCATTTGGATGGAAACTCATATGATATTTTGGTCGGTGGCTTTTTGAAAAATAGTAGTATGTAGTTTTCCAGCTTCTCTTGTAATTTGTTTACAGATGGAAATTTTTGGTCAGAGGCATCAATGGTGTTAATGTTGGATTTAATTTTGTTAATTTCAGATTGTAATTCAGTCTTTTTGCTTCATTATTTAGTAGCCAAACCAAATCCAAGCAGCATTTTTGTAAGATAGATTCCCAATTGTTTTCATTGATATTGTATTGGCCACATGAGGGGAATTTTTTTGATGCACAATCCTCTTGAGATTATATCCTCCCTCCAATAGCCTGATAACTTGTGTCTAATTCAATTGTGTCTAATTCTTTTTTCTTTCAGTTCCTTAAAACTAAGGTATGTGTTGTGTAAATCAGTTGATAATTGATTGTTAACCTCTCTCATACATGAGTGAATCTTGTACAATCATATTTCTGCTTTGTTTGTTAGTGAAGAAGTAAGTATTATTTGAAACCATGTTTAGTGTGACCAAAAAAGTTCAACTAACATGGCAGAATACAGAAATGCGATCCACATAAACAGCCCTAATTACCTTATGACTGAGCACCATTTAGAGACTGGACATGGTAACTCCAATTCTCTTAAAGCTGCTTCCATAGAGGTTATTAATAAACCCATTAGAAGAGGATTGTACATTTGAAAGCCATGGTATACCCTGGTCTCAATGATGAAATAGATAAATAGCAGAAGCTAGTTGGCAGGCCTTCCCTTTTCTTCTAAACAAATGGGTCTTCTTTCTAAATGGTGTTAAAATGTATCATGTATCATTTCCAGAATTTGTACAAATGAATACATGTTCCATTTCTTATGGCTATTGGTGCTATGTATGCTCTTTAAACTTGAATACTGTAAGTGTTTTGGTATGCTTTTTTGATTTATGACATGTATTTGTTGATTGATGTGTCCTCTGGTCAATGATATTTTGGTTCATGCAATGGGAACCATCCCTCCAGTTATCCAATTATTACTTCATTGAGACGTGAACTACTTTCATTATATGTGGCTGATGAAGGCAGGTCACAATGCGTTGGTCACCGATTTTGCCATGGAAAATAAAATGATTCTCTGGAATAACAGTGTGCTTTGGAAAATCCTTGCTTTTACATTTTTGAAAAACATGAAAGAAACTGGTATGCACACGTGAAAGAAATGGAATTTGTGTCATTGTGCAGAGGCAAACATAAATATTGTAACTGATCCATTTCACATCACTGACAGCTCCATTAAGAGAAAAAGATGAAAACATTTACCATATTTTTTGAGAAGAAGCTACTTGTCACCAGCCAGCAATGAACTGAATAAGATGTCTCAAAAACTAACTTGTTAGCTAGCTCGTTCACCGGCACTGGTGAATCCAGCAGCACCATTTAGATAATGTTAAGAGGATTACTATAGCAACAGCATCATAACAAGCAAAGTACTGCCATCATTGGCAGGTTCATGTAATCAATACAACTTGTTAAATGACGTTCTCTTCTTACTTGTGGCCAACTAGCTAATCTTCAAGTTCAGCCAGCTATGGATCCCTTTCATAGAAGCAAAATGTCAATGTTTGTGAATTGTGTGAATCACGTTCAAAGGGGCTGTAGCACAGACAGCATCACTCTGCTTTGGAGGAACTTGAATCTAGTTATACTTACTTGTGCTACTTGACTGAGGTGGGCTAGCTAAGCAGGGATTCTGCTTTAAAGAGATCGTTTAAATTGAGGACAGAGGTACAAAGTGCAAAATGCCTATTCCAGAATTTGATTATCAAAATAAATGACAGGTCTGGCTTTCCTTGTTGATGCAACACAAGAGCTGAATGTCCTGAACCTAAGCTGTAAGGTCGAGATCAGCAGGTGACATAAATGTATAATGACATTTCACAAATAAACAGGGGTGGAAAGAGTACTGAAAAATCGGACTCAAGTAAAAGTACTGTTACTTCACAAAAAATGTACTGTGAGAACAGTAAAACCTACCTACCTGTCCTAAAAACTACTTAAGTAAAAAGTAGCTCATTTAAAAGTACTCAGAGTAGTGAGTATTCAGTTGTGGATGCTATTCCCCCTTATAACACCGTACACTGTAATTAAAAATGTAGCTTACATATTGTAATTCACATTCCCCTTTATGGTTGTTTGTCAGAAAGAATGGAAAATATAGGGATCCTCCAACAGTTTTATTTTGACTGCCAACATTTACAATACAAATGCCCTTTTAAAACAGGTGTAATATTTGAAAAATCAAAACAAGCACTTATAATTCAACTGTACATGTTTGCCTGCATGTTAGCAAGTTCTTGGACCCTTCAAAGAAGAAAAAAAGGCATCTATCAGGTTCTCACAGCATTGTACCAACTTAAAAGCATGAGCCTGTGGCACACAGAGAATTATAGGCAAAATAATCTAATCTAATCACAATCACGCCGATTTGACCATGCGTGTGAAAGGGCTAATCACGCCGTTATGACTGTATGTGCGAAAGGGTTCATGTATGGGTCAACAAAAACGAGCCTACATTTTGAATTTGTTGCTTAGTTTCAGAATGAGCTGATTCTCAAAATGTGTATTGTCCAGCCTGGCTCAAACAGATGTAAACAGCTGCCCAGCGCAACTAAAAAGGTGCTCACATGCCGCAGAGGCAGACAAGGGTGTGTTCAATCTGTGGCTTAGCTTTTTCACCGAAGGTAATGAGCGTAGCAGTTCCATCTCTTCTGAGGCACAATTGAGGATACAGTTGAGGATGAACCTCTTACTGGAAGAAAAGTAGCCGCCCTCGTCAAAGGTATCATACTGTGGTACTTTTTCTTGTGTATCCTTCATGGCATCAAGATGATGCATGATGTAATCCAGACCTAACACATACATAACATACAAATATTAGATGTGGATAATGCCTTTAGACAGCAACTATTCTATGGTCACAGGGGTGGAACAGACCAAATAAGAGTGGTCATGCTTATTTCAGAAATTAAATAAAGCTGTTCATTTGCTGCATAAGAGTGCATTTACTACAACCCCTTGGCAACCCTTGTCTTTTCTAACACTGTTGTAGAGTCTGACTGTGGTACAGTAGCTAAAAGTAAGTAAATAAATAAACACTGAACAGGTAGCTTAACTCCAGACAAACCCACAACACAGATGCAGTAGTGGCAGTACAGTTACTAGTGGGGTTACCATATGAGTGAAATGTCCCACGACTGCTGAGCAAAAAATTTTTCATGATGAGTGTTCTTACTTTTTCACAGAACTGGATGTCTTGGTGTAATACCTGTTTCATCAGATTCTATGCTGTCAGATACATAACAGTAGGAAATGTTACCTGCTTTAATGATGTCCGCCTTGTCTGGGAGAAGAATTCTTGCATTGATGAGACCTTCCATCAGCTTCCCAAAGCGGTTTTGTAGACCCTGCTGCAGTGCATGAATAAGAGGAAGACACACCTTGACTGAATCCTCCATCTTCCTGAGCTTTGTATCAAGAAGGTAGATGGTGGGAAGCAGCCACCCCATCTGAGTGTTTCAGACTGAAGGATGTTCAAGGCTATGGATACAGGCCTCATCACACAGCAGTAGCGTTGTCACGATACCAAAATTTTTGTTACAATACCAATACCAAATCATGAATTTTGACGCTTTTCAATACTTTTCCTGAAAAAAGGGGAGACGCTCTCAAATGTCATTATTGTGCTTTATTTCAAACCATACCAAACCTAGAAAACATTTTGATGAGAATGATTAGATATCATAATCTAGGACTAGGTTATGTCATATTGTAGGCTAATGTTTCACAAAAAAGGAAATAAGAGCTCCAATGCTGTGTTTATACAGTATGTATGAAACATTAAATGGGCAATGGCCAAATCTCTCTGTATAAAATCACGTTTGTGACTTCGCTATATAGAGATGCACGTGTGCATTAATTAATTTCTGTTGTCGGTACAGGGGATTTTGTGAAGACTTGTTTGCTAGTCTCTCATGGACATCGCTTTCAGCACTACGCAAATATGTAGGCTATGTATGAATATGTATATTACTACTGCGGAGAGGCTTTTCGATTACTCTGTATTTCTTTCATGGACATAACAGGGGAGTGAACTAGTCAACTATCACCTGTCGGTCTTTGAATTTCTTGAAAAGGTTGGGATGTTTGTCCGACAGATGTTTGGCCAGGTTTGATGTGTTGCCTCCCTTTACGAGACACACTTTAAAACAGCACTTGCACAGCGGTTCTGCTGTGTTTAGAGGCTCCCCTTTTTTGTCCACTTTAAAGCCGAAATATCTCCACATTCCACTTCAGGGCCCCTCTTTGTCGATGAGTTCAGGTGCTGCTGAAGCTGCTGCCATCTCATCAAGTCTAGTCTCTGAACAATTGCTCTTGAATCACTTCACGCTTGCTGCAGCTCATATTACAAACTCAGTCAGGGTTGTTTCCCGCAACATCACACACACACCACTACCACAACGTCACCGCTCTCAGCGTTGTGCCTAAAGAGACAGATTCCTATTAGCCAGATCCAATAACCATTCGTATAATAAAAGTATTAATTTTTTCAAAATGCTGGTATTGTACCGTTTTCAAAACTCTAGTATCACTGTACTTTTTCTGTACTGGTTTACCATGCAACACTACACAGCAGTATTCAGAGAGGAAAGCAACTTCAGCAGGATTCAGCCTATAAAACAATGTTTTCCTTTTCCCTAACAACAAAATCACACACAATAACTTTATTAAGTATTTTAATTAGAACAATGTAGAATAAAATTTGACTTAATCTTGAATGCTGCACATACATTCTGAAGGGATGCTTCTCTCTGCTCCTTTAGGATCTGTGTCATCCTCTCTGCAGCATTGTACACTAAATTCCATCTTGTGTGGTTGGGCTGAATGAACTGCAGCTTACATTCCTCTTGCGCAATTTCAGTGTTGATGGTGGACCGGCTGGTTTTATTGTATAACGGCTGGCTTTTTGCAAATGTTGCACACAAAAGCTTATTAAATATCTCACTGCTGTCCTCTGCTTTGGATGCATCCACATGCTTCCAACTACGCCACTGTGGGAATAAAAACACCAGCCTACCTTTACACGACCGGAACTCAGAATGCCCAGGGGAGAACCGGAACCACAACAGGTAAGGCGTTTTTTCTTTACCTAGCTACTGCCGCCTATTTATAGGTCACCGTGATAATCGCATTTCTTGTAAGCCAACCGGGTAGCTCCATCACAATCTACCCCCTAGGATTTGTATCGGTGTCCCAACGATAGACTAGACTAACTCCAGGGTCTAAATATAGCAGAAAGAATGCCACTGGAACCAGGTACCTGGGAATTCGCAGGCTCTCTTACCCTCCCCACTGTTGTCTCTGGTAGGTGGTGGATATTAGTGTCCCTTCCTGCAGTGGTATGGGTTGTTCTTCACAACGGAACCCCGCTGGGACCTGGACCATCCCTGGAAGAGACTTGTGATGCAGGTGATGGTTAGGCGGTATGGTTGGTGCTACTGGTTCCAGAGTCTCGGTTGCAATCCATAGGTCCCCCTCTTCCTCCATGGAGTCCTCTACTGATGCTAGGGCTTTGTCCTTGGCACTCCTGAGGGAAAGATATGAAGCAAGGTTTGTACAAATTAATTTTAAACATGGTTCTATGAACATGTCTTACCTGTTGCAGGTTGTCAAGTGGTGCAACTATGTATACAGGTCCTCCGTCTTCTGGTGCCCTCAGTACCCTGTACACCGTGGGGCCTGAATCTTATTCCAACCCCTTAATCCACAGCTCCTCAGGTAGACTAGCTAATTTTCCTTCAGCTGAACATCACCCACCTTTTGATCATGTTTTGGCTTTTCGGCGTTGTGCTGCTGCTTTTAACCGCTCTCTCGCCCCCTCGTAGGCTACCTGTAGCTGGTGCTGGTGTTCTTGAACCCACTCCACAACTCCCCCTGGTGCAGGTTCCTTCACTCTCCCCAACAGGAAGTCAATGGGTAGCTGGGGTTACTGGCTGAACATCAGAAAGAAAGGAGACTTTCCTGTTGCTTGGTGGATCGTGGTGTTATAGGCAAACGTAACCTGAGGGAGGTATTCTGTCCACTTGCTCTTCTTCGCCAGTGGTAGGGTGCGCAACAAGTTGTGCAGGGTTCAATTGAACCATTCACACTGACCGTTTCCTTGGGGGTGGTAAGGTGTAGTACGAGACTTTTGGATGCCATAAAGATCACACAGCTGCTGTATGAGGGCACTCTCAAAATTTCGGCCTTGGTCCGACTGGATCCTAGTTGGCACTCCAAACTTGTAAAACAACTCCTGCACAAGCACCCTAGCCACAGTTGAAGCACGCTGGTCTCTGGTGGGAATAGCCTGTGTGTATTTAGAAAATACATCAGTCATTATTAATATTTGCTCCCCCCATCTCTTGCAGGCTCTAAGAAATCAAATCAGTAAATCAAAAGTAAAACCAGTTTCCAGTATTTGGTTTGGCTGAGAGGCTAAGAGGTGCCCCATAAAAGTCTGGACCTAAGGCTGTGTTGCTTTGGCCAGGGCACACCACTCACACCTCTGGCACCAGTTCTTGATGTCCTGATACATCCCAAGCCAATAGCACCTCTGCCTCACCAGTTCAGTTGTTGGTTCCATGCCCTTGTGTCCATGATCATTATGCAGCTGGAGGAGCATTCCAATTGGAGCGACCCGAATGATATTTGATGGTAAAATCAAATGCTGATAATTAGAGATGTCCCGATACCACTTTTTCACTTCCAATACCGATACCGATACAGCTTCAGCTATCTGCCGATACCGATATCAATCCAATCCTTTGTTTTACTCTTGAACAAATAATAATAATAAAATATATGGAAGCACTTTGCTAATTATAGCCAATTAGCCACCTAAAAACATCTCACTCATATGGAGAACAAACAAATACTTCCCCAGTATATAGTCCACAAGAGTTGGACTACTGCCACCCTTTATTCAAACACTACAAAAAGAACAGGGCAGGAACAGTGAGTTTATAGGTTTATTAAAACAATTACAGAGCTACAAAAAAAAACTCAATCAGCTTAGCTTAGTGTATTAGTATCCCTGTAAACCAAGTCAAATGTGAGTTTATAGTATTAACATACATCTCCGAGACGTCTATGCAATGTATGCCGATAGATATGGAAGAGGTATTTAAAAGTGCGTTTGCTCATCTGGAAGATGTCTCTGAGTCATCAAATTTGAATGTAAATGGTTTAACAACAAATTACGGGTAAAAGTAAAACATTTTAAACATTTTAGGGAGTCAATAACACCTTGATATTTCAGTAAAAAAGTTCAATCTGCTCACACATACAAATCTCTGCACGCAAATTGAGTGAAAAGAGCGAACTTCACTCAATTTGCCCGCACAAATAGAATAGAACCCATGTTCTACGGGCTCTTTTCCTCCTTCGGTGAACTATCGGAGCAACTGCCAGGGCTTTTTCTGTTGTTTGCTGAAACACATGTTCAGCAAAGTTGTTGAGGTTCTGTCTTTGCCTTATTTCTCCTGCTCTCTACTTTTTCAAATAGTGCTTCCGTGATTACATATCTAGGACGCTTGTCATGTGGAGGACTGAGCAGCACGTCAAGCCTATGCTGAGCGTTGACACCCCAACGCTAGTCATGTGTAAGCAGCTTAATTGGCTACTACTGTTGTTATCATGTGACACGGTGCGCGTATCGGATCATATTTTTTTCTCCCCTCCGATATCTGATCCAGCGTTCTGGACCAGTATCGGCTCGATACTGATGACATGGATTGGATCGGGACATCCCTACTGATAATTGTGCGGCCCAACGCTGTTCTGTGGCCCCCAATTTTGTAGTGGCAAGATGGCTTAAAGGGTTGGGATCTGTGTAGACAACACATTTTTGGCCCAACAGATACTCCCTAAATTTTTCAGTCATAGCCCATTTTAGCATGAGAAATTCCAGCTTCATAGAGCTATAGTTGGCATGTTTTGCTCTGTGGGCCAGAGTCAATGGCTAGCATAGGCTATGGGCCTAACCTTTCCGTCCTGCTCCTGGGAAGAACAGCCCCCAGGCCCTTAGGACTGGAGCAGCCAGTTTTGCGAACCCATTAACAAATCACCTATAGTAGCTAGCAAACCCTAGGAAAGACCTCAGCTCAGAGACGTTAGCAGGCCATACCCAGAGACTGCAGAGATCTTCTCGGAATCAGTGGAGACACCTGTGCAGGAGATTACATGCCCCAGGTAGGTTACTCCTGTCCGTAGGAAGCAGCATTTTTCCAGCTTTGCCTTCAGGCCTTCCTGTTGGAGGCGATCAAGGACCAGCTCAAGGCACTCCACATGCTCGTCCACTGTTGAAGAAAAAACTACCACATCATCAAGATATAATAATAGTGACTGGAAGCGCTGGTCCCCAAACATGTGCTCCATTAACCTTTGAAAGGTACTAGGGGCATTGCATAACCCAAAGGGCATACAATTAAACTCAAACAGCCCAAAAGGCGTACAAAAAGCGGTCTTGGCCTTATCTCGTTCTGCTACTGGGACCTGGTTACATTTACATTTATTCATTTAGCAGATGCTTTTATCCAAAGCGACATACAAAAGTGCAAATAGTGGGCAAACAACAGGCACAAGGGCAAGATGTGTACAGGTCATACAATGCAGATAGTGCTGAAGCTGAGCACAAGGTCAGTGTAGCGAGACAGAGTTAATCTGATCTGAGGTTACATATATCAAATACAGTCACTAGGACAATAAAGTGCCGCTGTACTACCTAGGCAAAGACATGCTACAAATACAATGTAAGAGATAGTGCTACAAGTATCCCAAGAATCTTAGAGTTTACAAGGTCAAATGGCAACGGTGTCAGTCCAGGTATAGTCTGAAGAGGTGTGTCTTCAGCCCACATCTGAAAGGTTGGAATGAAGGAGTTTTTTCTCAGGGGGGTGGGGAGTTCATTCCACCACTGGGGGGCCCCTGGCTAAGTCCATGGTGGAAAACCAACGCGCCCCAGACAGAGCATCTAGGGACTCCTCAATATGAGGGAGTGGAAAAGCATCCTTATGTGTCTTGGCGTTCAGTTGACAGTAATCCACACATACGCAGACTGCCATCCTTTTTCTTCACCAGGACAATGGGGGGGAATAACTCCTTGCCCTTGCTTCACTGGGCATAACTTCTCACTCCCACCTGATGGCTTCACCCTGGACATCTAGCAGAGTGTACTCTGGGTGCCAACGGACAATCTGTTTCAACTCTCTACAAAGAGAACTGTCATTAACATTATCAACAAATGGGTCTCTTAGTAAAATGGTGGAGTTAGGCATTCTATTAGGAGGGCTCTGGACTATTTTTTCCATAAGTGCCAACAGGGCATGGGAGTATTCCTGTAGAGATTCGCCTTCAAGCTGTTTCTGAGAAAAGAATTGTTCCTCTAATGCTATGTATGAATGGGAGCCCCCATACAGCTCTTGTAAGATGGCAAACATTCTCTCGGCATCCTCTCTATCAGCTCTTGGTCTGAATTTTATCTCATCCCTTGTCTCTCCTTCTAGGTGATTCTAAATAAAGCATGCCTGATCAATGGTGGATAAATGTCTAGCCTGCAAAGAAGAATGCACCTCTTCCATCCATTCTCCTATACACATCCCGGTGCTACTTCTAAACATAGGGCACTTTCTTTCTCGAGGCACATATAATACCCGTTCAGTGACCGGGGTGCTGCCATCAGGGTTTAAGGGCCTGGGACCGGTGGAAGAGGTAGACTCGCCAACAGTGGCTTGGACCCGAAGGAGGCTCTGCGCTTCTGCCCGTTCCCATAGCAGATGTTCATTGTCAGCCTTTAGGCTGGGCTGTTTCTGTTGAGGATGCTCCAAGGTACCGATGAGGGCTTCACCAGCTGCTGTTTTGCCTTACACCACCAACTTCTCACAGACAATTCTCACTATTACCACTTCACCACACTGAAAAACCAACTGACAAAATACAGAATGCACGTCTCTGTTTTTATGATCCTGCTGACTGCACCAGAATGTAACAGGTGCTAAGCTTCCAACTATGCTACGTTGGGAATTTCACCCAAAAGAAATAATTAACACCCTTTTAATAAGGTGTTTTGTCCCATACACAGGTCCCTCCAACTAAATGAAGCAAACTGAGACGTGAATTCCACAATAAAACAGCAGGTTTATTAGGGCAGTCAATAAAAAGTAAAAAGGTATACAAATTACAAATATAAAAAAGGAAGTAAAAATTACAGCAGGGCGCTACTGCAGTGCATGCGGGTAGGGGTACTGCGGGGAGACAGAGGGCAACGTACCAGAAGAGGAACAGGAAATACTGGTGATGGTGGCATACACACACTGCAAAAGGGGTGAAGGGGTGAAGTACAAGCAAGTGAGGAACAGAAAATACTGGTGATGGTGGCATACACACACTGCAAAAGGGGTGAAGTACAAGCAAGTGAGTACGTGTAAATTAGAGTCTACATACATTTGTGTACACATACACAGCAAGTGGTGAGGAAAGATCCACCTTCCAAAGCGCGCTATCGCCCCCTCCTACACCAGCACGGATTTGCAAACCCACAACACAGTAAAAATAAAAGCAACAATAAAAACAACAGACGCCCTGAGCCCCAACCCAACACACAGTTGTTTTGTCAACCGGGAAGCCTGAACAATACCATTATCAAAGTAAGTACAGCCCCGTAAAATGGCACAACAGAATTAGCTGATGGTAGCAGGAGGTCAGCTCATCAACGAAAGCGCTAGCTACCAGCAAAACTATGTGGACACGACACTACTTCAGCAAGTTCGCATTCTCTTCGCGGTCAGTGTTAAAGGAATTGGTGTGGTTATATAGTCATAACCAGGCAAAACAGCAGCCACTACTATCCTATAAAAAATTGGGAAACAGTTAAAAACAATAGCCATCAGGGTAATGCCATATTCCTTTTGAACATTTTCACATTTAATACACTTTTCTTGTGTATTAAACAAGAAAAGTGTGCGATCAGAAGCAGAATTACCATTTCAGAAAATACACAAAAGCCAAAACAATCCAAATGACCTTGTTGTAATATGTTAGGTACATTCTGCATTCTAACATTATTTAAAATTGCTGCTTTACCTCAGAGCTCTGAATGACAGAAGTTTCAAACGCAACCAGTCAGTCTATGGATACCTGGCATAGACAACGCTCATCAGTTTTGCCCGAGTCCAGTGGTGTTTTCTGCTGGAGGCCAAGGGAAGCCAGGCTTCCCCTGTTTTTTTCAGACGGTATTGTCATTTTAATAAAAACACTTTGTTTAACCACTTTGGTAATTCCTCTGTGCTGTTGCTGCCATCTCTTCCCCATTTCTCATTGAATATTTTACAAGGAGTGCAACAGCGTCCCTCTAAATGTTATGTGGTGAATGTGTGGTGAAAAACTAGCATAGGCAGTATAGGGGAGGCTAGGCCGGGCTGGCATCCCTTGGTGAACAAAAATTGAATGATTAACCAATCAGATGAGGCTACTGTCATGCCACTGCTGAATTTTGATTAGATAGGACTATGCCAAGGGAAGCCAGTCACCCTTGGCCTCACACCAATCAAATCGTTGCATGTTATCAACATCCGTTAGCCATTTTGTATTGACATCATCATTTGTTAATAACATTAGCAAGTGCAGTAATGGAGGGTGGAGATTTGGAGTTGTTAATAAAAAACAACTTTACTAAACTGCCACTATAGCAGCAACTTAAAATCAAATCAGATGGCAGGCCAACTCCAAAACTAGAGCTGCGTATGTAGAGGAAAAAAGGGTTCCAAACATTCGATGAAGAAAATTACAACCGCACAGAGTGGCTAGCTGGTAGCACTAAACTTAAGCGGCTATTTTGCTGGCCGTGTCTTCTTTTTGACGAGGATTCATGCTCGCTGAACAATCCTTGGGTCACTACAGGATTCATCGACCTTGCCAACCTGTCACGGGGAATTTAGAGGCACAGTAAATCAAAAAGTCACAGAGATTCAATACCACGGACAGTTTCTCAAAGATTATTGTTTTGTACTTTGCAGGTCTGGTACTGGGTTGGTAGTCTGTCATGTTGTTAAATGAACATTTGGCCTAGTTTTAAACGATAAGAAAGTATAGAAAGTATTTGTGCATGTCAAGCACATACAATGGATGTAGCCTAGCCTACTGATATTTTATGATGTGAACATAAAACTTTAAACGTCTCCTGATTGAGTTTGTGAATGAATGCTTCTTTTATTCTTTATCGAAGCTGTACTGTGCATTAAGCGGCTGGTTATGCATTTGGATGGGGGCCGTGCATAAATTAATAAGAAAATGCATAAATTAATAGCATGTTTAGGAGGACTGTGTGTGTGTGTGTGAGAGAGAGAGTGTGTCTCGGTGTTGTAGGCTATTGGTAACAGGTGTGTGGAAGTCCTGCCTCTGTATGATATGGTTTTGTGTAAAATTATACTGAGCACTCTAATAGCTCATCTGGTTACATTACATTGGCTATTAAAGCAGCGACGCTGCCACTTCCTCAAAAATTTTCCCCACACCATGCCACTGCCCGAGTCAATTCAATCGGCATGGACCCAATTGAAAACACCAGCGTACCTTTACACGACAGGAACTCAGAATGCCCAGTGGAAAACCAGAACCACAACAGGTAAGGCGTTTTTTCTTTACCTGGCTACTGCCGCCTATTTATAGGTCACCGTGATAATCACATTTCTTGTCAGCCAACCGGCTAGCTCCATCACACACAGTAGCCACCAAAGGAGGTTACACGCACAACGCTGATGCCTGGGTAGGTGATACCCCAGGCCAGTGTTTGTGTCCAAAATAGAACAGGTGTCCTGAACTGCAACTTCTTCTAGATCTTCATCACTGTCCACTGTCATTGGGTCAGCATCAATCACCTGTTGCATGCTCCCCATACACTTTAAAAGCCTTGATAAAGTTTGATCTATTAGTAGTGGTTCTCACTATATCTTTTCTCTGACCATATGCAGAATGAATGTCATCCAGGGTCCCTGCGAGCACATCAAAGGTATGTGACCCTACAGCGCCTGAAGGCAATGGAGGCAGACCTTCTTTCCAGTGTAGTTTCATCAATCCAGTGTGCTGTTACACCAATGTAACTCCGCTGTTGTGCTGTCCAACAATCAGTAGTGGTACCTATGCAGTTGACTTTGGCCATCTCAGCAATCAAGTTTTTTTTGAGCTTTGCAGCTGCTACATGGATTCTCAGCTTCACAGTTGGTCTGGACCATGTAGCTGGCTAGCCATGTCCTATGTCCTTCCCTCTGTTCAAAGTGTCTCTGGCTGAAATGAACTAGCTTGCTTGCTAACAGTTCACATTAGCCTATACTTGGCCAGCTAGCCGTCTACCTAGCTAACATCTCACTTGGTAGGTATCTACTCTAGCTTTGCAAATATTGTTCATCAACTATAGCCATAGCTAGCTAATCTATATATCTATCCAGCTAATAGCTAGCTAGATAATCTTGTAAGCAGAAAAAATGAAAGTTACCTCTATATGTTTCTTCAAATTAGAGGTAGAATTCTTGAATGCTGATATCTCAACTGGCTTAAGTAGGCAAAGCTGACATGACACAATCATGCAATTGCCCTTCTTTGTTTTCATTGTGAAAAGTCTTTTCAGGTTGGCCATGGATGTTCTGGTGTTGTACTGCTGCTTGAGGCATGCTCCACGCCCCTGCCCCCCCCCTCCATGATTATTAGCAGTTGGGGCCAGTTCTACTGTTGCCATTTCAGTTTTCTATGCATGCATTTGATATGACTGGCTAGAGAGAATAAACAGGCCAATCACCATTCATGGATTAAAAAAGTGGAAAACAAAATCAAGACAGGGAAGTAGTGAACACAGTTGGAGGGAAAACAGTGCAGTAAAAGTATTGTTACAGCACAAAACATACTCAAGTAAAAGTACACCCACTATTTAATGAAGTACAATTCCTGAGAAAAGCTACTCAATGACAGTAATGAGAGTATTTGTGATTTGTTACATTACACTGCTGTAAATAAACCAAAATTATGGACTCACTTTCCTGCATGCAAGTCACTTGTGGAAGAAGCAGGTCTCTGATGTTCTTTTCAGTGGTCCTGAATATGCAACTAATCATAACCTGCTTTTGCAAGAATTTTACTAGTGGTGTTAAGAGTAGCAGGGTGAATCCAAATGCAGAGAAGACTCAGACACAAAGTTTGGTTCCAAGAAAACAATAGTTTTCTTTACTGAAGGCTTGAGAAGTAAAAAAAAAAAGTCTTGGTACCAGAGTGCATACACAAAGCATGGCAACTCAAGACTCAGCAACAAGCAACAGAAAAAAACAGGGGTTATAAACACAGGTAACTAACACAAGACAGGTGGAACATATTACCTAAACGGGACAGGGAACTAACAGGAAGTGAAGTCATCCAGTGGGTGTCCCAGGAAACAGCAGCCAGGAACCCCAACAGGAAGTTATGAGGCCAACTGTTGGTCATTCTGGGATGCAGCAGCAGCTGAAACCCTAGCAAGTGGTTTGCAGATTTTAAAATGCACAAACATATCTCCATGTTTGCCAGTCTTCTTCAGATGTTTGCCAGGCCATGTATTGTTGACATGGAGATGGCACCATGTGATTTACAAATTGTGCTGATTGATCTGCAGCACAACATATGTCTGAAGAGCTACTTCCATCTTTCTCTGCATCTTTACAATGTTGTGTTTTAGGCAGTTCTTACATCTGTGGGGGAAGAAATTCTACAATTAACTTAAACAAAAAATCAAAACATAGAAAGAGACTAACTGGCGCACACCTTGCTGAAATCCTAAAGGTTTCAGCTGCTCAGTCACCAAGGCCTAACATTAACAAACTGACAGAGGTGTTGCTGGGCATCTGACAGTGGCAAACACAAATCCACAGGGGAGGAACTGTAGAGTTATGAGTCATTGTTTCTTTTTCTAAGAAATAAGAAGTGAGAAGGGATTTCAGGGACTTTATGGAGAACATTTTTAGTGGTATTTTGCCCATCTGGAGGATTTCAGAAATGAAACTGGCTCTAGGGCCATTTCAGTTTGAGACCCCCTTCTCTCCACCTTGACCTTAATACAGCAGTTAGTACTCTTCTTATAAAACTAAATAAGGAAAATTATCAAATTACTTTATCACCCCCCAGTCACACATCAGCAAGACATAAAAATGATTTCCACAGCATTAGAAACAAACTAAAATTCACATTACTAATTAACAATGCAATTTTGAGGCTGAAAAGACCTCTGACAGTGAAGGGGTAATTTTGTTTCTCTACCCTAAAGCATATCAGAATAAAGACTGTAGAAATACCTTGAATACATAAATCACATGTAACTACATGTACCGAGCTAAATAATCACAAACTGACACATCGCAACCCTTCAAATTTTTCATTACACTTACACTTTTGCTTTGTCCCCCTGTCATTTCATCCAGAGGAAATGCTTAACATCTGTTCTAACTATATAACGCTTAACATCTGTGACATCTGGTCTAGATTCTTCTTTTTCATGGACCAGATTGACCAAATTCCTACATACCTCAACTTGCTATAGATAAAACTGGGAAATATTAATATTAATTAGTCTAGAAAGTTCTTAATCTCCACGTTTTCTGCAATATACAACAGCTCCTCTTTATCTCTATGCCTTTCCTAGCCAGTGTGTGTGTTTGTGTGTGCGCACACTTAGGCATGTGTACACAATCATAAATATGTCTCAGGATGGCCTTAAATGGCAGCTGAAAATCTGATAGCTGGAGGATCCATTGACAAATATATGTTGATTTTTAGCTTTATATGTGGTAATGAAAACCTATTCTGTAAGTACAGTGAAGAATTCAGGCAACACTACAAATTTCAGATGCCATGTTTTTACATCCATAGCCTTTTTCTGTGCCTCTTCTGACCCCTGAACCCAGACAGAGCCCTATATAGCCATGGAAGTAATACTATGCCTATGCCTCTTGTATGTATGTTGACAAAATCATATTCTGTTTGACTTATATTTATCACACAGTGAGCATACAATTTGGGACTTAAAATAGGACAGTGACTGCCATGTCATAATATCAGATGTCCCACTTATACAGTAGACTTTGGGTAAAAATGGATGATATACAACCCAATGAAACCCAACAACTTGATGTAGCTGACTGGTGTTACTGTACAAGAGAGAGGTCGACCTAGCTGCACTGGCTGCAGTTTTGCATCTGTATAAGGTATTGCTACAATGAATTATTACATATATCTACTGATGGACTGCCTCCAACTGCAGAAGGCAAGAGATAAGTTTCTTTCAATGCTGGGATACAGAATAAGTTTACAAAGACATATTTCCTACAACAAATTTCTAAGTAGCAGACACTGAGAAAAAAATGTATTAAATAAATAAAAATGCAAATACGCATGCAGACTCTTAGTTTGCTATCTAAGGGTTAAAGCCAATTATGCTTTCCAGTGTTCATAACTGTGCCATCTTAAGTTCATTCTTAATAAAAAATAAATTGAGTTCCCTTCACACTTTTCATAACATTTGCCTCTGAAAACAAATGAGACATTTTATGGAGGAAGACACTTTGCTAATGATTTCATAACCAGGCAGCACAATGCTACAGTGTGTTTTCTATTACCTTTCTATATTCAATTTACTTGGGCCTTGTCTCTGAGCCGGTGACCTGACCTATAAAAGGTTATTCAAAATGGAATTATTGAAGCACCCTGAAATGTAAAGATTCAAAATTGCACACACAGGTGGATTTGATACAGAGACTAATAGTTTCACCTTTTGAGACACATAAATCAATCGCTGTAAAGGTCAGAAAGAATCACTCTATGCCATATCAATGAGTATTATGTGCAGTTCTTAAACATAAATGTAGGCAGCAAATCAGTTTAGGTATGAATGATATGTCAAAACATTTATTGGACAAAATAGGTCAAGAAGTCTCACAACTATAGCCATGAAGGCATAAAAACAAGATTTCTGTACATCAAGAGGTATAAAGAAATGAGGGAGAAAAAATATTTCTGGACCATGTAGTGTAAATTCTAAGACAGTATTCAAAGGTCATCAACAATAATAAACAGTAGCTAACATGATTATATATAATTATATATAATATATATATAATTGTATTTTATAATATAACACAAGATATTGTATTTCTGGAAAATTCAGTTCTACATCAGGCATCAGGACTGCATGTGCTTACAATATCATTGATTTTCTGAATCCATTATCCGTACTTCCACAGCAAATGACAGAAACTTGAATCAGATGTTAGAAGATTCACTTTGGTTGATGTTAGTTTTTCCTGCTTTCTCCAGGTTCTCCATTTCAAGTTACAGTATATGATAATGAATTTTCATAGTCAATGTTTTAATAAATGTCTTTAAGTTGTACTTGTTTTGATAAGGACAAAAAGTCTATAATAGTCACTACATTATGTTATAAAGTATAATGTATAATGTACAGTATAAACATAATGTATAATGGTGAGAATGAGCATTGCCAGATACTGTCAGTGAGGCTTGATTATATTAGCTAATCCCAGATGCATGTTCTTGCTCATGTTCTTGTTTATCAGACCACAGGCTGAAACTACAGAGCTCAATAAATGTTAAATTGCTTTCTCCTACAAGAGCAGCAAAACCACATCACACAACCTCTACATTTAATTATTAAAAATAATAATAAAAATTATAGATAGCCATATTTTGTGACATTTATACTCAACTTCAACTTCATTGTCACGTGTATTAAAAATACAATAAAATACTTGTTCTCCGACTCTCTCTGCCTTAACACCATCACAAAATCAACAACAAAGGACACTACAGACCTACACAGACTATGTTCACCTTGCACACATAGATATACATTATATACACAGAATACAGTATACATTATATACACAGAATACAGTACTAAGTTCAGCCATTCTGCAATGGCTTAGAGTCATTTCATATGTGAAAGATTATCTTTAAAAGTAAAATTCAGGAATTTAAATACTATGACACCAGCATCAACTGGAGGGGGAGGGGACTAAAATGCTCCCCTCTGAGGCCCTGTCCACACGTACACGGGTATTTTTAAAAACGTAGCTTTTTCTATGCGTTTTGGCCTTTCGTCCACACACAAAAGGCGTTTTAGGTCACTGAAAATGGATCTTTTGCAAAATGCCTTCCAGGGTGAAGATTTTCAGAAACTCTGTTTTCAGTGTTCACGTGTAGACAGGGAAAACAGAGTTTTTGGCTTGTGACGTCAGAGTGTGCGCCGTAGTAACTTTTTTTCAGGCTTCTGATTGGCTAACATGGCTTTACAGTTAGGGTTATATCATCGCCTGTTGGTTTGGCATGCTCTTGACAGCGTGTGATTGCGTTTTCATGTGGATGGAGATTTTTTTAAGAACGAAGGAGGGAAAACCCCCGTTTTCAAAAATTCCCGTGTATGTGTGGACATGGCCTGAGACACCTTCTATCTTCCACTACCTACACTCCCATCTGTATAGCTGTGATGCAAGCCCCAGACCAACTTTCCCTGCCCTGTACCCCTGGCAAGTAAGTCAATGTGTTGCACTGCAGTGGCCTCCTGGTCATCATCGGCTGATGACATGGCTGGGATCAAACCCAGGCCACAGTGGTCAACTTTGCACTTGTAATAGCAAGCACACTTACCATGTTGAGCCTCTCTGGAGCCACTCAAACTGCAAGTTGCAGTCTGTTACATTCTAGCATCTGTACTCGTGTGGTGCCATTGCCAGCAGCAGCAAAGTATGATTGAGCAAATTTTTTACTAAATTAAAAATCATATTCCACAACCATCGGCTCGATTATGTCATAGGTTTCTGCCATAGGCTCCTTTCTCACTGCACAAGCAGCCTGATCCTTGCAACCTTACCCTTGTGTAAGATGTTAACCCATTCCCCCTCCTTATGTAAACAAGTTTATGACACCCTGAAACGTCTCAGGGAAATGAATTTTTACTGCCTTGCTGTGTGAGTACAGAGAACAAAGATGATAAAAGGAATGCCCAGGCTTGCAAAATTACAGAGAAAAGCCCCAAAAGTCATTGAGGTGTGACAAAAAATGATTAATTTTTAAAAAGGTGCCCACCCAACTCACATAAGCATTGTTCTAGCATTGTCTGGCCTAATCCTTGTTTGTTTACTCCTAGTCACTACAAATAAAGATTTGCACCCATTTTGTGCTACAACCTCAGGCAAAGGTCCAGAGGGATGTTTCAGTTGTCCAAACCAAAGCCAAAAACACATTTTTTTGTTTACTTGCTTAAAAACAAACTGTCGATACCCATGCCTTTGGGACACACATTGCATATTTCCTGAACAAAAGCAGTAAAAAAGGCAATTGATCCAAAATGGAGGGCCAGTATCTTCAGGGAGACTCCATGCTTTCAACCAAGCCCTTGTTGGTAAACGTACCAGTGACCCCCAGAGCTATAAGTTTGATTTGTATAAGAATCAGATGATTCCTGAGAAAGAGAGAGAGAGAGAGAGAGAGAGAGAGAGAGAGAGAGAGAGAGAGAGAGAGAGAGAGAGAGGCTAGGGCCCAAAATTTCCATGGTTTCAATCCTGAGAGGCATTATAATTTCAGTAAAAAACAGGATATATTTTTTCATGAATAGCATTGTTTAAAAGTACATTAGTAGATGTATGATTCAAGTGTGTGTGTGTGCATGTGTGCATGTACTGCTGATCTAATATGATTCATAAAGTAATTATGCCAGGTCATAATTCTACAATGCTGTTTTTAGTTCACCTTGTATCATCAAGCTTTTCATAAAAGGCTCTGAAATTGAAATTAATCTGAGCTGACTGCCCCATTGCAAAATGCTCCCAGCATGACAGAAAGCACACTTATCTTTAGTGTGCAACTACAAGAAATAACCGAGCCAAATAACCAAGGAATAATAGCTAATTCATACTGATAAATATAAATGACACAAGCTATCTTACCTTGATAAAGCTAAAACTGAATGTGAAATTGATTACAATGAAACATGTACACTACATTATACTGTAAATAAAAATAACAAATGTACACATGACAATCATAATGTTGAATGTCGAATGTCCTTCACTCTTGTGCAATATGTAGCACAGCAGCTACATTTGTAAAGCCCTGCCAGTAACCTCTATAGTTTGTTTTGCAACTCTGTCATTATCCCAAACAGGTGCTTACTTATCCTCCTGTCAGCAGTAGCCATCACACAGGCCCAGACCTCTTCACAATCTTGTCATGCCCACAAAAGGGAACTATCTCTAAAGAGCACTGCCCAGTGGCCTGTTCAGAAGCAAAATACCCAGAACATTTGAAAACTCTGAGGCAGTTGCATCTGTCCCTGAAGTCAACAGCAAATGCATGCACTTCCAAAATACAATCAGTGTATCAATTACCGTAGCTTCTCATATAGCTGTGTGAACTTGACAAGCCAACAGTGTCCTGGTACTGTCTGTTCTAATCAATTTCAAAATACTGTACCTAGCATATACTAACCTGTGAAGGCTCACAGGGCTTGTGAACACATGTAACCCAATAAAGGGATTGCAGATGCTGTGGCCCATTGAACTTGCCAGTTTGCCAATATTGATGAACGTTTTGCGGTTTTGCTTCCAGTACCTTCCTTCTGATAAATGAAGCAGTGGTGGCTTAGGCAAGACTCCTTGATATATTCATCCTCAGCTGTAACTATGACAACCCTTGACTCAGCCTTTGCAGTTAACAGTGTATGTAGGAGCAAAGGAATCTCTTCTTCAAAGCAAAGTCTTGACCTCAGTATTTTTTTTACTTCTAATCAGTTATATTTGGTCATCCTGTAGCATTATATTCTTAAAAATACATGGAGTAGTTTTTGTAGAGCCTTTCCCTGGCCTTTGGCAACTTCAATTCTTAGACCAAAAACTAGGATTGACTCTCAGCATCTACAGAGACACTTTTTACATTCCTGAATATTACGACAGCATCCTTGCACTGTGCAAATACTGCATCACTAATAGACTACTGTCTTTATAACAATAAATCCTGCAACATCTGAAGATTTTAAAGATGCAGCATGCAACAAATGTTAAAAAAGCATTCAAAAGTGAAGTTTACAGATTGTCTTGTTAATGTGATTGATCGATAAAATAAGGAACAAGAGGTGGCTCTGCTCCTATCTGACAATGCTACAAAGTTGTTGTCACTGAGGGGAGGCATACACAAAAGAACATGAAACTTGGAAATAAAAATGTGAAGTAGATAAACCATACTTCCTTTTATCCTGAAACAAACCTATTTTATCCAGAATGTTTTTGTTCATGTTTTATTTAAACTGTTAATGGCATTAATTACATCCTGTGTCTGAAAAGAAAAATATTCTGTAACACCTGATTTGATAAAAAGGAACAGTGATATCTGATATGGAATTCTTTAATATCATTTGGAATATCAAATGTTTATTTTTGTGGAATGCTTATGGAAACTTGTGAATTCAATAAGAGGACATTGTGGGATACAGGATAACATATAAAGTAAGAAACATGTTTTGTTGTTTCAAGGCCTCCTTTCAACTTCATGGGATTATACTTGACTAACATTCTGGCATTAAACACAGAATGTAGTATTATTTAATAATCTGTTTTAAAATATATTTCTCTAAAACAAATCTCATGAGCTGCTTTTGTGTAGTTATTTCACATCAGGTACCATTACGGTAAGTGTATTTCTCAAATAATTTTCATTAGAGAACACAGGACCTAATTAAATTATTTCACTAACACATGAGCTATAATTGTAGATTATTGGAAGTAACATTTCCCAATAAAGGCACCAGCGGCAAAATATTATGAATTGCTCTTTCAGATTTTTGGCTGATATCCGTGGAACACTTTGGAAGGTTACCTGACTGGATTTTGGGATTTTCTTCAATACTTCAAATAGTCATGAGTGCTAAACCAAGCTCTTAAGATGGAAAAAGTTTGTAAAGAAAATTTTGGAAAGTTTATGATCATATTATTACTGCTTTAAAAACACTAACTTCAATTCATCATAGTGGATAGTCTTCTGGTTTGGTAATATTAGAGTTATTGTTCTTTCAGTAAGCAGTTATATCCCATTGTTATTCCTTGAAAGTTTTAAAAAAAAAAAAAAAAAAAAATAGGGCCACATGTATCAACAGTGTGTACGCACTAAAATCATGCAGAGCACTTTTCTACACATAAAACTGTATTTATGAAAAGATACTGCTCGGGAAAACATGCGTACTTCTGCACATGGTCTCAAGGTGGCATACGCTTAAAATTTGTAATTTGCAGATTGGCAACACCAAGAGGAACAAACAGTAATGTATGGGGTGCTGTTTAGGGGAGAGAGAAAAAAAAAAAAACATTTACTGTGTGTATATATTGGTTTGGTTTGCATATATATAGTTTGATGTGTACATGTATTGGTTTGTCATGTGTGGCATGAGGAAGCTCTTAAAGTACACCAAAACTAAGGAAATGTTCAACCTGTAGCCAACTACACCACCCTGGGAATTTCACATCTAATTGCACACAGGTTCATCGATACCAGGAAGCAAGAGACGGGATTTCAGATGCAAAATACAAATTTTATTGACCGCAGAGGTAGTGGAATTACTATACAGCTGAAAGCGCAAACACTCCAGCAACAAAACCCAATTTAGTAGCAGAAAGATTATATAATATGATCACTTCATTGCAGAGTCAAGACAATAATTATTCATTAATACAAATAATCTTTAAAAATGTCTCAATGCAAAGGTTAAAAATATTTTCCACTATCACACAGACAATTGCCCACCATTGTAGCTACATGGAAAAAGATTCAGCAGCAGGACTGAGGCTGACCTTGGGGAGGCAGACTAAGATGTGGACAAACCCCAAGCCACATGCACACAATAATGGGTAAAACAAAGCAAGGTGCTCCAAGAGACTCCAGACGGTGAGGGAATACCACCACCCAGTGACTAGCCTCCCCAATGGGGGCACACAGCTGCAGCTTTAACACAGGGGGGAACACGTTAGCTGGGCAATAAGCACAGTAAAATTATATACCAGTTGATACCAGACTGTACTTCCACTGAGCAAAACACACTTCCAAATAGCCCACCCGCAACCACAAGTTGTGCTCAATGTAACCCTGCGCTACATAAATCAGAAGGCCCTCGCAAACGCCAAGCACAGGGGAATTCGCTGCGTGCGAGTTTAGGGGTACAATGCACCGTAAAAGCTGACCGTTTAACAAAGCGTTTACCGAAATTCAGTGCAATCCGATATGGGCTAACTAACATCAATGACAAAACATGAGCAAAACTGCAGAGACAAAACAGCAGCTTGATCAGAATGCGGCACACCAATACCAATTGCCCTGGAACCGTTCGCAGGCCTAGTGCTACCCGACGTATGGCAACACACGGAGATGGAGAACACCAGGGAGTACTACCGCTTAGCCGATGAAACTGAGGGTCAGTAACAGAGAAAAATACTAGAAATTGCGCCGGCAGCAACCGCAAAATCAAGCTTTCCAACAATAGAAAAGCAGGTAGCGAAAGGAGAGTTGATCTTCCGGAAGGAACGTTCAGGTAAAGTTTGACTGGATCTTTTATACATAAAAAGCATGTAAAATATGCTAATTAATTACCGACAACCTGAATGGAAACAGGTGCGGGAAAAGATAGATAACGCTTATACATGAAGAGCCTATGAAGTGCCAATTAATTACCGACAAACTAAATAAAAACGGGTGCAAAAGAGGAAAATTGACGCTACCCGGCTACACATGCACGCATATATTGGTTTGTCATTTTTGTTTGTACTGGTTTGTCATTCACGCATATGTTGGTGTGCCCTTAACACATCTATTGGTTTGTCATTTACGCACCTATTGGTTTGAGTTTGATATATATTGGTTTACTATTTACGCATCCATCGGTTTGATTGTATCTTACATTGGTTTCATTCACTCATGTATTGGTTTGATGTATTGACGTATTGGTTTCTCATTTTCGTTTGTTTTGGTTTGTCATTTACGTTTGTATCGGTTTGTCATTCGCGCATATGTTGGTTTGTTGTTTACCCACCTATTGGTTTGAGTGTCTCTTATATTGGTTTTCCATTTACGCATCTATCGGTTTGATTGTCTCTTATATTGTTTTCATTCACTCATGTATTGGCTTTATGTGCTTATGTATTGGTTTGTCATTTACGTCTGTATTGGTTTGCTACTTGCACACCTGTTGGTTTGAGTGTCATTTATATTGGTTTCATTCACTCATGTATTGGTTTTACGGGCTTATGTATTGGTTTGTCATTTATGTTTATATTGGTTTGTCATTTACGCATCTATCGGTTTGATTGTCTCTTATTGGTTTCATTCACTCATGTATTGGTTTGTCATTTACGTTTATATTGGTTCGTCATTTACGTTTATACTGGTTTGTCATTCGTGCATCTATTGGTTTGTCAGTTACGCATCTATCAGTTTGATTGTCTCTTAGATTGGTTTCATTCACTCATGTATTGGTTTTATGTGCTTGTGTATTGGTTCGTCATTTACGTTTGTATTGGTTTGAGTGTCATTTATATTGGATGAATGTTATCAGGCGTCTGTATTGGTTTGTCATTGACGCACCTATTGGTTTGTGTTCGCATGTATTGGTTTGTTCACGCATATATCGGTTTGCCATTACAGTCAGGCAGGATGAAGGCAGCTTAATTTCACTGACAGTTTTATTTCAAAGTATATATGTACACACATTAAAAAAGTCTAGTATTAAAATATTAAAAATATTATTTTTCACATTATATAATTTTTGCATAACTGCATTGTCCAGTGGTGTCGTTAGGATTTTTTTCTTTTTCAAATAATTATCAGGCATATGATTTCAAAACAACAGACAGACTGTAAGCCAGGACCCTTGACATTGGCGTCCGTGGAGATCATTCAGTTTGCTATTTGACGTACTTGAATCAACATCTAGCTTGTGCCATCGCCATATTAACTAATTAATTAATCAAGATCTGCAAGCCCCCTGGGTCCCAATTGACCCAAAACAAACGGTGGGTCATCTAGGTTTCTGTATTAATATCTCACCGATGGATGCGTACAAGCTACAATGTTGATTCAAACCAATAGGTCTGAATCTGTCATCTGAATGATCACACCTTCAGAATGACTGCAAGTCTGATTTCGCTGACAAACCAATACTAGACCTAAAATATTCCAAACTATATATATACACATTGTATTATTTTTTCCTAAACGACACTGCAGTAATGCAAGTAAATGGATTAATCATTGAGTGGTGTCGTTAGGATGAAGTGACTGAGGGGGCAGTTAAAGGTGAGGGGGAAAATCTTTTTATATAATAAAAGATAGTAAATGTTTTTATATAGTATCATCCTGCTATGCCTATTTCTGCATTGTTTTTCATCCTGCGGGTGGCAATATAGTGGTGTTTTGACTAGATGCGAACAATTCCCTACCTTACCTTTTCCATGTGTTTGTGCGCCATGGCCATAATGGGAAATAAGAATATTTGAGGCAGATTGCCGGGGCACCACCTAAAGTTGGTCTGGTGGTAGGTTTAATGAAATTCATTGATTTAACCATACAATAGCCTCTGAAAGGCTAAATAACAACACAAAACTACTGTTTCAAAATCAAATAATACATTTATTTCACAGCAGTGGTGAAGCCAGTTTTAAACCTGAGTGTCCTCGCACAATTTAGGAAATCGGATCACTCGGAACATAGGTCTACAAGACGCAAAAAAATAGAATTCGTGAACGAGTCTAACCACTGAGAGATGACTGCTAAAATCAACAAAACAATAGCCAACAGCGTAAGGGTCATTAAGTAAAAAAAAAAAAAGATGATCAGATCGTTTTGTCTGTCTTATTGCTCATGCCATGCAGCTCTCTCACTCTCTCTCCCTCTCTCTTGTTGACGGAAACTTCACTTCCGTGTCGTTTCCAACAAGTATTCCAACGTTTCCAATATTTTTGTTGTTTTTGCTATTTTTCTATAGGGTACATTAAAGTTAAACTGTGGGTGGGGTGGGGGGCAGAAAATACAACTGAGGGGGCAAAGCCCCCTCTTGCCCCCTCGTGGCGCCGGGTGTGGACACACTGGTCCTGTGTGCGCTTATTCATTTTTTGGCTTCTCTTTTAAAATCCCACCACTTCTTCTTCACCTCCTCCACCGTACACACCTCTGGTGAAACTGCATTCATAGCAGCCACCACTTTGAGCCACTCTACATTTTTCCATCGATTTGAAATGCCACTAGTCTGGCCCCCAAAAAGGACATTTTTTCTCCTCTCCACCTCATCAACCACCACATCTATCTCCATGTCTGAATAATTTCCTTTCTTATGTCCTGCCATTGATCTTCAACATCAATCTCTGCATTTCACTCAGATTTACCTGGGATCTTTATATGTTAATTAGACTATTTAAAGGCGTGTCTCGGTCCATATAAGAACAATTGTGGGAGTGGACGTTAAGCATGTTCATGTGCAAATAATCTCACGCTGATTTGATTTATGCTCAGATTTATGAAGACAATTAGGCGTATGTGGTGTTTGATAACTCTGACGAAAAACCTCCGTACACAAATCGTGGGATTCTGCGTACGCATGTTCCTACGGCAAATTGTACTCAAAGATTGATACATACGGGCCAAAAGATACTACATATGCTTTCAACACATCTGCCAATACTAAGTATACACAATAAATAAAAATATGACAGACATACAGTATATGTGTTTGATATAACAGCAAACATTTAATTTAAGTAAACAGATATGTGTTCTCTGAGCCAACGAAAGCCTTTCTGTTTGAGTTTGCCTGCTATTTATGTCTCAGATATCCATGTAGATAATTTTTTGTACTTTAAACTGTGTTGATGAGCCGAGGCTCCCTTACAAGAGTGATGGAAATGATAACCCATTGATTACAAACATCTTGTGAATAAACACATTTCAATATTTTAATTAAGATATTGCATCAGTACAATCAGACCTGCATCTTTAACAAGGCAAATATGGTGAGCTTGTTGTCGTAAAATAGTAAGGAAGGATGACTAGATTAAGCAAACATACAAAAATAACATAGTTGTTTAGTTAGCTGTGAAGCTTCTTTTGAATGTGTTTTGAAAGCAAAAATAACTATGTTTAACCAGATCAATCCCCCATCATGAATATCATGAAGAATCTTTTTGGATATGAAATATCAGAGAAAGGCACTACATATCTCCCACTCAACTGAAAATGATACCAGTGCTGACAGGTAGGTTTAACCTTGGAATCCTTGCGTAGCTAAGAAAAAAATGTGAATTGTTGTCATAGATGCAGGCATTGTCAGACACCTACAGCAGCCTGTTGTGAGATCCCACAGTTATACTTCTTATCATGGTGCTAGGTGGGCTGAAACCAGTATTTTCATAAATAACCAACTAAAGTGTTCCTTATCTGTCGTAGTCCTAATGCAAAATTCTTTAACTCTTGCAAGGAAAAACATATCCAGTCTTTTGCTTTTGAGAAGTTTGTAGTTCATGTCAGACAACTGGAAAATTGAGTTGAAAGTGCTCAGTGGAGCACAGCAAAGAAAACCATGTCATGTCATGATGCATGTCATGATGTGAAATTCCATCTAGTTAATGTCACCTGAACAGTCTTGTGAATTTCATCCAACACCAGTGTGTGTTTTTATGACCAAGAGGAAACAGATACCAAACTACATAAAAACTACATAAAAGATCTGAAAAACCCTTACAGTATGTCACTTTCACAGCACTTAAAGACATCATAAGGTTCAAGGTACAGTATGTGCATGATAATGGGCAAATGGTGTTTGTGGAGTTTATTTTTTCACATTGTATTGTACACCTTTTAGTGTAAATAGCATGACTGGAGCCCCATCATAGCACTCCACAATCCCGGTGTTGCTCTAACAAAACGGAGCAACAAATGTATGATGGCTGGGACATACTTATTTACAGTGACATCCAGAAATGTAACAAATCTCTCCTTGAAACTACTGTCAGACATACCTCAGAATGACATCAGTATGTGTCACTCTGTCTCCCCTGCCCGTCCAGCTGCAGGTCAGCATGTGTCTCTTAAGGATTTTAGCATAGCTAGTGACCTGCAGCCTTTTCATGTTGTACAGCTGGCTTTGGTAAGACTGAGGTTGTATTTAATATAATATATTCCCAGCAGTACAATTTGTTTGTGCACACGATACCTGTGTTTGTGAGCCTTGAACCTTTTGTAATTTTAGTTTTGTAAATGTATAAAAATCCTCTCCCTGGCTGACAAAAGCCAGGGAGGGGATGATGTCTTCAAATGTTTATGCCATCCTTGCTAGCTAGCAGTTTCTCTACCTTCATAGGCTCCTCTTTAATTTTAAGTCTGTTAGGTTCTACTTTGTGAAATGGACAGTGTGATGAATGAGATGAGACTGGTCTTGCAGAGATGAGGTGTATTCCCCAGGAGCCAAAGTTACGCCCGCAAACAGCGCCCAAACTAAGACTGCCTAGGCTCAGATGAGCATTCACAGATATACGTAGGTGTGATTAGGCCACACCTCAACAGTTGTTGATTGGGTTTAGACAGAGGCAGCGGGCTACAAGCATTGATGTGTTAACAACCCTTTGTTCTAGGACAGTTCCGGTAGAAAATTTGGTTCCATCTGCCTTGGTATGGTAGTGACACTTTGCCCTGGGACATTTCCTGTGGATAATTAGATAAATACAATGTAGATCCTAACAAGTCATAAAATTGCTACATCACCCTACTCTTACAAGACCATCGCTATACCACTATGCTCATTATTGCACATACAGTGCCTTGCAAAAGTATTCACCAATTCTTACATTTTACTGAATTACAAATGATACATTGAGATTTCGTTCTGTGTGATATTTTATTTAAAAACACTGAAACTCGAAATTAATTATTTTGAAGTGATGCTTATTCATATATACATACCGCCAGATGTGTGATGAACCCTGTGAATCTGGCCTTACACCTTAGTTTAAAAAAAATGTCATGCATATGAACAAAACACTGCTTGCCTCACTCAGAATCCCATTAAAGAGATTTATTGTAACTTTTATTACAGAAATGTTGAGGTTAAGGTAATGGGGCTCCAAATATTGTACCAGATGCTTTACAGTTTTCTCTTGACCTTTTTCACTTCCTTTCTTTAACAAAGCTTAGAGGGAACTTTACAGGGACCACTACCTAGCACTTTCACCCTGTCTCCCCAAGGTCCAAGACTACAACAGAATAATTCCTTCAAAACTGCAAGAAGAAGTCTATCTTCTACAAATGCCCTGGTGTAAGCAATCATCAAAGACCGAGTGAGTGGCTTATAAAACAAAAATGACTAGTGATCTGCATAAAAATCACAACCTTGTCCTAAATTTAACCAGCTCTGAATCTTTTCAAAAATAAAACAAAATCTGTTCATTGATGGATATTTTAAGGTTTGGGTAAAAACAGGTATTAATTAACCCTACATTTTGCAGCCAAAAAAGCACTTTGGGATTTTGGTCAATGGAAAAATGTGCTGTAAGAGGAAGTGGAGTTGATAGTGTGAAGTGCTTCACAGAACATCTGCCCATTAATGTAAACATGTCACACCTGCTCCCAGTCAGCCTGCTCAGCCACGCCCCGCTCAGCACGCTCAGCCACGCCCCGCTCTGCAAGCTCAGCCACGCCCCGCTCAGCCTGGCTCCACCACACCTGTGGTTCATTCCAGCAATCAAGCCCTGCCTTTATAAGGACTCAGTTTTGTTACCTCATTGTGAGGTATTGACTCTTTTCTGAGCCTGCTGTTTATCACTCCATTGTATTGTTCCCGTGTTTCTTGACCTCTCGCCTGTTTTTGGACCTTGCTCTTGTGTTTTTGGATTCTGGTTTTGTTGCACTTCGGATTTCCTGTTTACAACCTGTTTTGTCCCTGACCACGCCTTTTTGGATTCTGGCATTAAACCTGTTTTACCGCACTTGGATCCCAGTCTGTTTCATTACAAACAAGTGCATAAGTTCAACTGGTGCAAGCAATAACTAATCAATTAATCTTGTTGGGGCTTGGGGATTGTCTGTTAATGTTGGGAAAAGCTTTGCATCTGCCATGGCAGCCATTTCTGTAGAAAGATAAAGTACCTTGTCAGCCAACATTTCACTGATGTTGTTTCTGTATGTTGCACTATTTCAATATCAGTTGGCTCATCTGTGTCTGTGTCCCTGTCCTGGATCTCTAATAGTGAGAACATAGTGAAAGGCCATGTTGTAGAATTTGGTCTTCTCACACTGATGTGTTGTTGGGCATGCTGAAAAAATGATCCTGGGTTTAGTAAAAATCATTGTTTCTGATTGTAGAGAGAGGCAGGAGACCATCTATATTAGCAATAATATTCTCTGTAACTGTACTTCATGGGTTGAGGATGACAGTTCAAGGTCTAGTCAGATTGCATAGTTTCAGGTTCCTTCAAGAGGAGAAAAAGGGAAATACCATCAAATCACACAAACCAAAACTTAAGATGAGTTCAAAGAGCAGTGAGGTCTCCTAATTATCTCATTTAGAGATGTGTTTGAAACATTACAGCTGTGATGAAATAAGAGTTCTGGATGACCCACATATTATATTTTGTATAGCTCACAAAGAGATTTAGCAAGTGGTTTCTTGGGAGCACTAAGAACTGAGAAAAACTTAAAACAGTCTCATTTTGGTTTATGAGAAATACAAAAATGAAGGAGGCAGTTGAGATGTGTTGGGGCACACATTATTTGGATGCACTGACTAAAGATATAACATAATTTAGAATAAAAAATGTCAGATTATTGGAGTTTAACTATTTATGAACATTGCCTACTTAAATACAGAAAAGAAAACATACCAAGAAGAATTAACTTAAAAAGGCAATGGCCATATTGAGCAGCACACCTACATTAAAGAGGGTCTTTTTGCATAAAAGTAAAGTATATTTGAAACAGTTACAGATCAGCTTGGTTCCTCATAATGTCACTTTTCTTTCCCAAAAGTCTTTTATCAAAAATCAAGGAAATGTTCCAGATGTTTGTATACAGAGTTCACTTTATTTTGTACTCAGGGAATTGTTAACATATGCTGATTCAAAAGTTTAAAGTGTACAGTATAAGGCAACAGTCTTCGAATGCAGCTGGAATGACTGAAAAATCTCACTCTCATAAATATACAAGAGACTGCCCTGAACACAGTTGGAAAAATCTCAAGCATCAACATTTTGAGAATTTTTAAAACCTATGAAGGTTTAAAGCTGCAAAATTGATGTAATGTTTGTTGTTAATGTTAAATTATTTATGCAGGCAAAGAAATCAATGCACACATACACACACACAAATAAATACGGTGTACACAAAGAATTATCCCAACCTTGCTCATCACCTTTCAGGTAAGTTAAAATGCATAGTAACATTCACATTCAATAACAGTGGAGTATCAGTGATTAATTTTAGTTAAACACCATATTATTTCAAATAACAGCTGTTGCCAAAACATAACATTTTACAATTGTCCTTGCAATGAAGAATATTCACTAGAATGGAGCTGAATCATACTTCCATGGTAATGTTTAAATGCTCTTTGATCAGTCTGAAGAATATTCCCTCAAGCCCACTACAAAAAGAAAATACAGATTTACTTAAACGGGACCTAAGGTGGCTCTGTGGGGAAATGAAACTCTCTCTGATGCATTGACATTTCACTGAACTACTTCTTTCAAAGACAGATTTGCAAGGAAAGTTGTTAAGAGTGCTAATAGTTAGCTTTAAATGCCAAAGAACCCATACCTCCCATGAAAATTGTACTTCTATCACAATATGATATCGCCATCATAGGTTGTTTACAAAAAAGATCAGACATCCATTGGTTTCACTTTAGTTAGATATAACATTATGAAAAAAGGAATGTATGGATTTGTTCTGAACACTTAAATATGCAGTATTAGAATCTCATTCTTTCAATGCAACTGTTTCTGCTGGTAGCCTAGAAAATATATGGTAGGATATGGTGATTTTTCTGGTTTTTTGATTCCCTCTGGAAAAGCACTATGATCTAATTTCAGTACTTTGTGACAATTGTCAGTGTCAGTTTAAAAATGCATCATGACAATTAAAAATTGATTGATTCATTCATATATATCAGTTCAATTATCTAACAAGACTAATATTCCTAATAATCTGCCAGGGTAGTAGGGACATAAAGCAATTTACTCTGTTTTTATGAGGCTGGAATAATCTTCTGCAATGCAGGAGCAGTTCCCTTCATCAGGTGTTATGCCAGTGCTCTACCTCAAGTCGGGATTATTCAGGCAGAGACTGCCTTTTTGATTTAAACAAATGTCTGCACCTTAAGGGATTCTAATTGTCATCCGCAGTATCAAAGGCATGATTGTTATAACTATTCTTTATTCCTTTTCCTCACCAGCTAACCCCATTCTGTATGGGGGAACCCAGGGAAGAAACCAACAGCTATGCACTGTGCTCAGTAATGCCTTTGCTATTATTTTAACCCTAGTCTCCTCTCATGGTTTTAGTAGCTCATAAATATTATTTTTGGATTATTTCAGACTTATTGAGAGAACATATGTTTTGCATTTAATATATTGAATCAAAGCAAGAGCTACAACAACATCTTGGTGGTCGAATGTGAATCTTGGTAGTGGAGACTACTGAATTGTGACTTAAACATGTGGCTTACATGAAAACACTCATTCAAAATTAAATGGAACCTCACATCTTGATTTTCACATTATTATCCATATTATGAAACTGTTAAACAGCTAAAATCTTGAAAACAGTTACAGAAATAACAATTACAGGATATTATGTTATGACATAGTGGTCATCCTTGCATAAACACAGTGTTTAGGGAATGAGAGGAAATTGCAGAAGTTCATTTCTTTTTTAATTACCAAAATACAGATTATACCTTTGTGACTCACAGAAATATGTTTAATATAATACTATTAGGATAATGTAGTACTTGTGACTTCATCAAGTTCAGTACAAATCCTAACTCTGTTTGCAAGAACGATTCAGTTAAGATCAAACAGGCAACATATTATTTTAATCCTTTTTTACCACATATGTCCAAGAACGTATTTATTAAATAAATACAATGCATATTGTTCGGTATTAGCAATCAGAGGGGCACTGAATTAAATCTGTACCCCCCTACACAAAACATAATTATGGTGGATTTAGTCATGACTATTGCCCTAAATGTCTGCTGAATGCACTTCTATAATTTAATATTTTTATGTTCATATCAATGCAGAAAACCAGTGGGTTTAAGAGAAGCAGAACGGTCAGCATATGCTGCTTAAAGCATTCAACACAATGTAAGACAGCCAAGACTGGTTCTGTTTGCTTCCCTTAGCAACAGGGTAAATGTGCAGACAGCATAATGCTGGAATGCAATCTATGACCTTGACATCTCCAACATTCTCAGCTTTGACAACAATAGTGGGGAGCCCTGATATGGCTTCCCTTCTTTCTCTATGTGTGATGAATCATACCTTTAACTCCTAACTCTGTCAAGAGAGGCCGCTTTACATTTTACAATGCATTTTTTTAAGATAACTTCTAAAATCATGATTTTTCAGTATTTTGGCTGATGTTTACAAAATATTGATTTCCCTTTTCCTCATCACACATACAATATTACACAACCTCTCGGTATCATTTAGTGCACAAAATCAAATAGCATACTTCATTACCAGCTATGCAAGTAACAGATAACTAAGAATTATATAACTTGTACAAAATATAAAATTCCCTGAAATCAAATATTATATCTGATGTTAAAATGTACAGCAACCCTCTGTAATTGGTAATCAGTACTCTATAACATGCATTGTGGAGGCGACTAAAGGTGTAAACAGTAAAATAAAAAAATAAAAAAAATAGAGATATCCTGAATTCTTGAATCACATACATTCTTTGTTGTTTTAGTATTCCAAACATCTTTCATGCTGACAGAAAATGTGGAACAGAAGTATGGAGTAAATTCAGCATAGTGTGTCAACACTGCCCCCTGCTGATGAGTACTTTGTAATCTATAAACACAACAAAATGTCAAACATGAATTCGCCAGATGATGAAGGAATATAGTCTTATCACTGAAATTATAAAAACTGTTACGTCATTGAGATCTGACATTAAGATCCAGAGACATAAATGACAATGTAAATATATATGAGTGGAGATATGAAAGGAAACAATAGATAATTTTGCAAAATATGTTTATATAATTGTGTTGGACAAAATATGATCAATTCAGATATGTATTGCAAACCTCAACAAGCAATTCACAATATCTGTGTCATAGATGGGTTGGAAATGTAGGGCCTAGGAGTAAAACAACACTATGCTATTCATATGCTACTAATGTCATTTTAAAACAAGTATAAAGTTAAACATTTTTGCTCTCCTACAATTGCAGTGCCATTTTACCTACAGTTTTATTTGTCATGGAGACATTTGGCATTCCTTGTGGGTTGTCACTTGTTAAGCATGCATTATCTGAGTAATTTTACCAACAGCATTTACCTTTAAAATCAATGGATATCAAAGACACTTCGAGAAAAGCACAGGCATAAACCATGCACAAAGATAGAAATCGGGTTATCTGAGGAGACATCGGTGGAGAGAAAGAGAGAAATTAAGCTGAAGCCTCCTTTGTCTTTTTTCTTCTGTCTTTGTGTCTACCAGGATCTCAGTATTGATTTGCTGTGAGAAATGATGGTGGGACTGAGCACTGTTATTCACCCATATGTGTGTGTTTATGATCTTTTCTGCAATACTCCTTCAGTGAATTGCTGTTTGGTCTCATTTTTTGGCCTTTTTCTCTGTATTTCTTATTTTCTGAGCATTCTGACAGCAGGGAAATATGTCTCAAATGACAGTTTTTTGCTTTTTTCCTACTCCATTACTCCAGACTTCTGATTTGTGAAGAAGGTACTTCAATACTGAAGTGAATGCAGGACTCTTGTTACAGTATGTAAATATTGCATGCCTCATGGCTAAATACAGTACCACCTTGTTATAATGCAGTCTATGGTATAGAATTGTGATAACACTGTGCCTGAGTCTGCTTATACCCTTTCCATGATGAAACATTACAGAATATCATTTAGGTCCTGTAAAGAAGGTAAATGCAACTGTACTCATGTTCTAGAACTGCAACAGAATTTATACAAGAAGTGTGAAATATACAAGAATTTGTGTGTGTGTGTGTGTGTGTGTGTGTGTGTGTGTGTGTGTGTGTGTGTGTGTGTGTGTGTAGGGGGAATGGTCTTTTATGGTAGGTAGGTTTGTATTTTGTACTATGACAAATAAAATGTAGTCAGCTAGCCAGGGTATGCCTTACATGGTAACAGTGAATAGGAATGTAAGCTAAGGCTTTAACATTTTGGAATATGGGCATATATGTATAGTGGTCTTTTGGAGTTAGAACAGAAATCCAGATGTTGCTTTTTTGTGCTTTTTTTCAAACAATATATAGATCTGATCCTTTCCAGCACTTTTTAACCATGGCTGATTTGGCTGGTAGGGGAATTTTTGCACTCTCTACAGCCCTTCACTTGCTTCTTCCACTTCTGGTTATGTAAGACCACCAGGGGGCATCGTTCTTATGTTAATCAGTTCAAATGTAAGTACTGCATAAAACCGAAGGGTGGCGCAAAGTTACGAAGTTTGGATTTAAATGCACTAAAATTATTTATATTGTTATAAAGACGTTTATAACAATAGTTCTAATACTAGAGTTTAGAGCATACAAATACCATGTTTAATGTTGGTCATGTATATTCTGCTCCGGTAGAGACCATATTTGCTTCCAGTTTCTGTTATAGTGTTATTCTAAATCTGTATGGTTCTTGAGGATTTCTTGTGCTCATTTGAGGGTGATATGCTTCAAAGACACAAAGATTATGCATGAAAGACACAAATATTTAATTAATGCTACCTTTCAGTATCTGTTAAGTTGTAATGTTGGTGTGCTATTAGTAAAAATGACAGTTATGGCAGTTTTTCCATACTCTGATGGCAGGAATCATCATATGTAATCATTCAATGGGGCACTAAGCACTAAGCATGCCCCTAAACCTCAAAGCCATATTTTTACTGGTAAACATGGTATTTAGTGACTGGACTGGAAAAGAAACTGTTTTTAACAAGTACAGTACCTGTTACACACCCATATTGTAATTGTTTGAATTATCTTGTGTTTTTTAAATTACTTCTCTGTCTATGTTTGTAACATTCGTAAAACAGGTGTGACAATTTTAATGGTTTCATTCTGCAATACTGCAAGATTTATTTAATGTAGTATATATACACATAATAATGCAAAATGGGCCTTTTAAAATGAAGCTGCGGTTTTACATATGTAGTTTGCAATGGGGACTGGATCACTAACAACATAGCTTACAGTCTCTTTCACATTCTTAACATGTTTTGCCACAGAACAGATGTGTTTTGCTAACCTGACTGCAGACATATGTATAATTTAATAGAAGGCAGAATATGCCTCTTTATATTAAACAGCATTAACCATTAACTCAGTGGTATTAATTCATTATGGAGCTGATTCTGACCTGAGATTTGCAACCCCACTTAAGTGCTTCCTCCGGTATAGTGACTCTGTCATGCAAATTTGCTGTGTATTTGTGTACTCTGCCTAAAATAAGGGTGTCTCTCATTCATAACCATAACACATGCATTCTGACCTGACAGTTCAGTCAGTTTTCCCACTGAAACCCTTACACACATACATAAAAAGGTGGAATAAAAAGTGTGCTACAGTGGTGAATGTATGCAACATCAGCATTGTTCTCAATAAGACAGGCTACATGCAGTTAATTTGATATTTTTTGCTCTTAAACATTCTATTTTATCACATTTGATAGCCTCATGTAATTGTCAACAAAATGTTTTATGTCTACATCAGCAGGTGGACATTCAAAATTTGTTGACTGGATCAATTGCTAAGTAGATTGAAAAAAAAAAAACAGTACCCCACTACACTTTCCTATGGATGTATAATTTGCAGTTGTGTTTCTATTCTGTATGTGCTATACTGTGCGTGCTACAATGTGCCCTGCAAGCACTTGATCATTGCTCATTTGCACATTCTGTAAAATTTTCATGATGTGATCCTATATGACACAGGACTACGAAGCAAGGGTAGGATTTACCTAGGCAGATAATTTAATTTGAAAATGCAATAAATAGCTAGCTAGTCAGTACAAAATATTTCAAATGGATGAGTGACATGTTGATTCAGTTGTCCATTTAACTGTAACATTTGCTATAAAAATGTGCTTAGCCCAGCTAGCTAGGCTATGCTGAACATCACAACAGGAGCATTGTGTGAATGCTAGTGCAAATGGAAAAAATGCTCACCAGACAGGACACTGTGCCATAAAAGATCTGACAGAATTGTAAGTCAGAAAATATGTCACACCACATTTTATAAAAAGCAATTACAATGGCAAGGCTGCATTAAGTAGCTAGGCAAAGCAAGCATTCATTCGTGTGTTTACAGGTCCTATTGCTGCCACAGTTGCAATGCTAAATCATTCAGCAGTGAGCACCTGTGGAGAGTGAGCCTGTAGACCTGTCAGCTGTCAAAATGTCATGTTTCTGCCGAAGATTTCCGAGTGACCAGGAATCATGGGACATTTTTGCTTATTCTGTTTCAGACACAGACAACATTGGAATTGGCTATAATGTACTACTAACAGTGAGCGAGACAGGGAGCAAGTGGGCGTATGGATGAAGTTTAGCGCCCTTTACTATTCACCACAGGTGAGCTTCCTGCTGAGAAGTCCAGATCTATTCAGGAGACCTAATCTGCAGGTGACTTCAGTCCTACGGCACCACAGTTTTTATGATTCACAGTCCTGCCTGAAATGTGTTGCACCTGACAGGTCTGCTCAGGTGGACTGTTTCAAGCTGTTTTATCATCAGGGCTGTGAAGGAGTTGGGCAGGAGTACAGAGGGCTGCTTCCACTGTTTTTTTACCTGCTGTCAGTTCTGTCTGTCTTCCAACACCTTGGGAGCTGGGATACTGGTGTCCTTACAGATAGGCACCTTCACAGATAAAGCAGGAGGAGGATACTCCATGCTCCCCAAAACAGGCTTTGGATAAAGTGTCCATTATCTGTATCATGAACTGTATCACGTGGTTGTATAATGAACTGATGACTACTTGTATTTTAATGCATGTACAGGTGTCAGATATGGATGGGCACCACCGCATAGCACAACAAAGTCCCTTTACAAATTGCTTAGTATTGTTTTATGGCCTGATAACAGTAAAGGGTCATGCAGAGCACAATCCTCTCCTTACCAGATGGCTTTGGACCTATACCACACATTGTAGACATACACTGAGAATAAGCATTGGAAAACAAACTGGTTTCATTGGTCATACGTGCCCATAGTCCCCAAAGTGTCATTTGCTAACAATGGCCAGGATCCTGTAGTGACAGAACAAATTGGCTTAGTTCTTCTGGAGATGGGGGGTTGTGTCAACCAGGGTTTCCTTGTCTCCCTGTGATTTTTCAGATGATTATGAGTTTTTTCATGGGATGAGCCTAATATGTAATTTCCAATTCCAACACAGCATTGAAAAAATGGAAAAAAGCATAAAAATAAAATTCTAAAATTAGTAAACACGAATACAGTGAAAGTTTGCATCAATCTGCAGCAAATTTTGTGCAAATTAACTATTTTTGACATGAATGGCTTATACATAATCATTCATTTGTTAACTGCTTAATTAGCTAAATTTTGGTGCTGACTTATTGTAATATCTACATATATCAATCTTATAGTTATGTATTCTGGCAGAAGACTAGACAGACATTATTACATAGTTTGTGTTTTGAAATAGACACCTAAAGGAATAGTTATTCAGCAGTATAACAGAACAGTATTTGCAATAAACAACGTGGGGCCTCCATTTCAAAAAGTTGCACAAATACGCATTATAAATACTGCATATAGCAATAAGTGATTGTGACATCAAAGTTATTTGTGATGCTTAACTATGTTCTGATCAGATACTGTTGGCAGCTTGGGGATTTAGTTTTAGCATTTAGTCTCGTCCTAATTTTCACAATATCCTTGAAATTGCAGCAACCAATGTATTTGCTGTGTTGCGTAAACAGCAAAGGTTATGTGAGTAGCAAAAGAATATGAAAAATACATTCATGTGGCATCCCACCACGTGGAGTTGACATACAAGGTACAGGAACAATACCTTTACTATAAGATGTTTCAAATTATTTGTAATATTCCTACATTATGAAAGCTACTGTCTGCCTTTTAAACACAAGTTAAAGAGTCAAGTTCCATGAAGTTCCATACTGTTTAAACATTTTCTCAGGCTATTCAAGATTTTTAACTGATATCATTGGCACTAGTTGTTCACACAAAAATAGCACTTAAATACATTTCATTTTGATCCAGAGTTCCTTTAGATTCTTTTTAATGGACTAAAAAAATCTTTAGAAGTGTCAACAGGAAATGGATTGAGCTGAGTTTCACAACCTCAAACAATCTGCCTCAGAAACAGGCACATTGGAATTTCCTTTTTGTATTTATCTACATCTTTTCAAAAGAGCAAAAGGCTTAGGGGACGGAGTTGTGCACTATGATAACCCCACCACTCCATGAAGAGCTGACACACATTGTCACCATCTGCTAAATTGTATTTTGATTCTTTCATGAACTGCTAAGAACTTTGAGTGACCTGTGTTTAGGATTGTAAAATCACGCAATCCTCAGACAAAACGTAAGCTAAACACAGGATTTTACAAAATGGTGATTGGATGGGGATTATGTTACAATATTTTTTCAAGTGGTAATACAGTATTTTAAAAATCCGTTAAAAGAACCAAGAAATACTCATTTAAACAAGTGCAAGATATTCTGTGCAATTTTTCAGGCTAGTAACTGCATGTATTTGGCCACAATACTCTGTTACCTAGGTTTAAAGTCCCACCTGCAACATGGGACTAGTGAAGGGAGGCTATAGCTATCTGGGGCTCAATGAATGATATGGGAGCTTTCATTTTTCTAGCATATTGACAAATAATGTAGCACACTTGTTAAATATGATGCATAGGGCAGTAAAGCCAAAACTATATTCTCTTCCAGCTGGACATACCCATTTCCCCTTCATGTCCTCTGATCAAATGTTGTATATACATTGGTGTCACAAGTTAGCAGTTGTTAGTTAGTTCTTAGTAATTATTAAGACTTTGCTTAGATGCCCCTTTGTTTCTTTTTGATGTTTCACCAGGTGAGGATTATTCACTTGTGTATGTTTACCACTGAAAAGTTACATGATTTCACGTTTCCAGCAAATGTGTTCCATCCTCATACATCCTCATCCCCAAGCATTTGTGTTTTTGCCCACCTTTAGAGGGCTTAGGAGAGACAAGAGTGAGAAACAAGTAATCTTTGTATCAACAGCACTTATTGATAGAATATCTCTGTTGACAACATTTCTCTGTGGACAACATTTTAGAAGGAATAGTTAGCTACCTTTTCCTGGGCAGCTAACTAACCCTTCTAAAACATTTTCAGAGCTGTAACCTCCAAATTTGTTTATCAGGTTCATGTTACCTTGCTAGTTTGCCTTTTTTGGAATACTTTGGCACTGTCACACCAGGACTTCCAGATATTAGCCATATGATTTAGATGGCATAATTTCTACTTTTGATACACCAGATTTTATCACTGTTTTTTTACTATCATTTTACCACCTCTTGCCATTTTACACAGGCCCAAAGCACAGCAGACACACAAATAACAGTTTTATCATTCTCATACCATTGAAGCAGTAAGGTTCTTTTGTTTGCACAACTAGCTTCACTGCAAGTCAAGTGCCCAGACACCTCCAGAAAAACATTTCTGTACTTCCTTGAGTGTCTTTAACAGGAGCCAACCCCTTAGTGGATATAATGGTAAATGGTATAAGTCTGTGACTATAGCACTGCCACAAAAGTATGATCTGAGGATGCCTGGCCTTAGGACAGCAGTGTTGCTTGAAATTTTGATAACTGTCTTTGTAACCATCAGCCATCAGTTTAAAAACAAGTAACAAATATAAAAAAAGTTTTGATGCATTTTTAGATGATACATCATCACATATCTGTTGCACATTAAAATTATGCAAAATATATTGTGCACAACAAAAAAAAAATGTTACACTTGCATAGATTTGTTAATAAAAGTTGAAGACAAATTCTTCTTTCCATTCCTCAAAACTGAATTTATTTCTTAAATCTGTTTTAGCAGTAACCATCAATTTTTGTTAGAGGAGTTTTACCTGTGAGAGAATGATGGATCATTTGTACAAGCCAAACTTCACGTACACCTAACTGCCCTCATAATGAATGGCACCCAGCAAAAAACATGCCACTCTGCTGACTTAAATATTTGCAACAAGTTTTCCGCCCAGTCAACCATCTCTGAAATGATGGCTCGATGTGAGTTTGAGTCTAATGGGGAAAGTCACTGTTTTGTAACAGAATACAATCTGAATAAGTTAAGTGTGAGAGGTGCATCCGTGCAAAGCAACCGCAGACTAATGAGCGAGGTGACACTGTTCCTGTCTCTCCCTCTGTCTTGAGCCTTTTAAAAAAAACCTTAAGTTCTAGAATACCAAGGGAGTCATTACTGTATGACACACAAAGAAATGGTCCACTGGTCATTGCTGTTAACATGTGAACTACAGTGCCTGAAAACACAAGTTCCCTTTGTTTAATTTGATTATATAATATGTTCTTACCATTTAGCACATTTTATCATTTGTCACACAGATCTTTAAATTTTACAAAAACAAGTTTCTACAACTTGTTCAATGAAGAAGAGGAAAAAAAAGTAGGAGCTTAGACCATTTTGTAACCTCTGCATGCTGGAACATTTTATGCTTTGTCTCCAATGAATATTTTCCACTGACAGGCTTCAGCAATTTAAACCACTGTCAGCTCAAATTACATCTAAAGGGAAAGCCTGTCAGGAGAAATTTTTCAGGTTTCATACAATGGATGCACAGCAATATATTGACACACAACCTACATAGCACAGTATATACCCCTTAGTGTCATCATGCCCAGTATATTTATAAGGCACATTATTTTGGGAATGTAGGAGAGGTTAGGGGTTCCATGACAAGTTCTTTATGTGTATATATACACTGCCCTCCAGTATAATTGGCACCCTTGCTACAGATAATTGAAAAGGGTTATAAAAAAATTCACTTTATCAGTTATTATCTTAATATTATATTGAAAATAGAAAAAAATCTTACCTTTATTTGAGATAAGTTTAGTCTGAGAATGAAGCAACCATTAGTGAAAAATAAATTTTTAAAACAAAATCACATATGTCACAATTATTGGCACCCCAAGAAATTTGAATTAAGGAAATGTAAATGAAGTATGATCCCAGGCATATTTAACTAAATTTAAGTTGGCCTAAGTGTTTAGGAAATTTTAAGCAGTCATCAATGATTTCCTGTTTCACTTGGGTATAAAAATGAGGTGACACAGGGCCCAAATTCCTTAGTCATCCATCACCATGGGAAAGATTCAAGAGCATTCCATTGTAATAAGGCAAAAGTGTGTTGACTTGCACAAATCAGGGAATGGATACAAGAAAATAGCTGCTTGACTTAAAATGCCCATATCAACAGTTAGGGCAATCATTAAGAAGTTTAAGAAATTCAAAACTATCATGAACCAGCCTGGAAGAGGACACAAGGCTATTTTGTCAGCAGCCACAGTGAGGAGGATGGTCAGAGAAGTAAAAAAAATCTCCAAAGACCACAGTTTCAGAATTACAGAGTTTAGTAGCATCTTGGGGTCACCATGTCTCCAAATCCACCATGTCACCTCCATGCCAACAAACTGTTTGGAAGGTATGCCAGAAAGAAGCCTTTCCTATCTTTTCGCCACAAGCAAAAGCGGTTGGAGTTTGCCAGACGCCTCTGGAACTTTAACTGGGACAGGGTGCTGTGGTCAGACAAAATAAAAATTGAGCTCTTTGACTCCAAACACTCAAGGTGGGTTTGGCGTAGAAATAAAGATGGCTACAGAGAAAGGCACCTAATACCAAGCGTTAAATATGGTGGAGGATCTGTGATGCTGTGGGGCTGTTTCTCCTCCAAAGGCCCTGGCAGTATTGTTCGCATACATGGCATTATGGATTCCAGGAAGTACCAGGTGATTTTAAAGCAAAATCTGGCTGCCTCTGCCAAGAAGCTAAAACTTGGTTGTGGTTGGATCTTCCAGCAGGACAACAATCCAAAGCACACATCAAAATCCACTCAAAAATGGTTAAATGAATGCAAAAATCAAGCTTTTGCCATGGCCATCCCAGTCCCCTGACCTAAATCCAATTGAAAACCTGTGGGTTGAGCTCAAGAAGAGAGTGCATGAGAGAAGGCCCAGGACTCTGCAAGATCCGGAGAGATTCTGCATTGATGAATGGTCAAAAATCTCTTCTTCTGTGTTCTCAAGTCTTATAAAATATTACAAGAGAAGACTCTCTGTGCTGTTCTGTTGGCAAAAGGGGGTTGCACAAAATACTAAATGAGGGGGTGCCAATAATTACGACACACATTTTTCAGAATAAAATTTATTTTGTGATCACCTGTGACTTTTTTCTTGTGGTAATGGGCTCATATGGAATTTATATATTTTCTTTATTTGCTGAGTAAAGACAACATTTGATAAACAGTAAGGGGAATTTTCATCAGCCTTTTTCTCTCATATTAAATAAGGGTGCCAATAATTCTGGAGGGCACTGTATATATACTATGACTATATATATACTATGACTGGAATTCTATTTTCACTGCCAAACCTTACCTACTACCTACTGTTGTCTAACTGCATGCATCTAACAGTAACAGTTAAGGTAGGCTGGCTAAGTATTATTCAGTGGGGCAAATGCATATGTAATATTTCTGTCAGTATGTGTTTGTCTTTAGTGTGCTAGCTAAAACAGTTTACTAGTTGTTCCTGCTTGAGAACAAGCTTTTATTATTGAAATACATAATAATTTCATACTGTGTCCTTGACTGATTCATATTTCACATAATAGTATGCTGCCACCTAGGGCTATGCACCATTGTAATGATGCACACTTTCTCTGTATCACATTTAATGAGTATGTGACTGTAAGTAAGAGGTGGAGAGGGGTCACAGCAGAGGTGGGGGAGAGATAACAATGGTGAGACTCTTGACTAGGGGGCCATTATGTAGGTGTAAATGGACCCTCTGCCTCTTAGTTTCCGAGGAAGGAGAGAACTGCACTGCAGTGCAACTGTATTGACTGACATCTATGTTCAGAGGACTGAGTTCATTGCACTATATTGTTTATTCACAATCTAGCACAAGCCCATTATATCCATGAGACCAGCTTACACCTTTTTAACTTCCTTAGTTATGCATGTTATGTGTGGTATCCTCAGAAGTTTGGTGCCTTGGTCAAGCTGGGTGCCAAGAGAAAATACAGAGGGTGCAATTGCAATCCCCACAGGTGCACAAAATCATATTAAAAAAACAAAAAACAAAAACATAATAAATACTATGCAGACATGGGGATATAAGGAGATAACTGGGGGTGCACCCCTAAGCACCCCCATAGCGACAGCCCTGGCCCCGTTACTTAAGGTTCCTGTTTTTAATGTACAGCTTAGTAGCATAACCATAAAACTCTTGCAACATATTTTCACTTGGGGGAAAGAGGTGTAAATGTAGCAGCTGTGTTTTGTGCAAGTTGGTGTCCTGGGTTTTGCACACATCCATGTATTTGATAAATGTGTATATGAGAAATTCAAATCAAACTTCTGTTCCATCTATTGATGACACATTTTGCCCTTAGTACCAAAAGAACAGCGGGACCATGTGGGTTTTATCAAAAAATAATAGGATGATATCAATGAAATTCAGATTATACAATCTACCATATAGCTGATGGACACAGATGTGGGAATGGAGCCAAAATGAAAAACACAAAGATACAGTATGAACTCTGAACTGCGCGTCACCCTTGAAACAACATAAATCAACTTCCTTCTTTTTCAGTATAATCTGATCAATCACAAAGGTCTGTTCCTCTGAACAGTTCTGTTGAGGAAAAACAAGAATTGGGACCAATTTCTTCTGCCTGGTAACTAGACCTGCCTCTTTGATCTTACCACATACTCAGTTGCTTTTCCCATTATTGCAGGATGCCTGGCCATTATTATCAGATGTTTGAATCCCACAAAATTTGCTTTGCAGCCTTTTGACACTGATAGTAATATAACAAAAAATCACTGACCTTACACTGCCTGCTTAATGTAAGTAACACCAAGATTCATAACCTACGAAACCTTGCCTTTCAGAATTTGTACAAGGTAACTACCAAAGAAAACTGTCTGCCCTTAAAGTTTAAACACTTTATGGAAAACAAGAGTGGATTGGTTAAAGGAACAAGCTCATACTTCCATACACTTTTTTTTTCCTAACATTGCACTTCCGCCCATTTAACTTGGCCAGTTGCATGAAAGCCTGTTTGTATTCACAAGAAATGCAGTGCATAGAAATGCAGTGTTGCCAGAGGACAAGCGTTTACAGATTTTTTTACTAAATGACCCATAGCATGTAATACTGTCCCTCTAGAAATATCATCCAATAGTTTATATATAACATGTGTGACCCACAGAGGACCAGGGTAGGATACAGCACTGCTCCCGTAGATGTCCAGTAATACTAGACATATAGATTAAATCCAGTGAATTCACTGGAACTTTATTGAATGCTACACAATTAAAAAGAAAACAAAACAGTAAACAACAACCTAATTCCACTTTGGGAGTCTACTTCAACTGAGCTTCAGATTTCCTTCCTATACATGGGGCTGCTAAGCAACTTACCAGGGACAAACAAACAAAGGGCAAAGGCTTGTGATCGTTATTCCAATTCCACAGTTCAAGTTCCTAGCCAGGTCCTCAGTCATGCACACTTCAGTTTCCAAATCAGAACCACATAAAACCAGTTTTCTCATTTATCAACACTGCATACACACAAAACTGTGCATAAACTGTGTGTATGATCATTTCAAAGAAAAGTGTGAGATTTACCGGTTTCTGTGCTTACTGGAGATCATGTGTAAACTTACACACAGCTCTGACCATGCCTATGCTTGGGCAAAAATGTGCTGTCCTCTCTTCTATCCACACTAATGATGGCAAAGGCAGAAATGAGTATCAGATGGCAAAACAGATGGTTTTATTTGATAGGAGGACATTAACACACAACATACTTCCTTTCACATTACTACTCAGATAGCTAGGACTACAACTTGGCATACTTTGTACTCTCGCTTCATCCTATCACATTTGCAGACAGATTTGCAGACAGCCTTGCACATTCAGGTGGTTGTTACAATAAGAAGACTGCAACACAGCAAGTGAATGGGCAAGATACAACTTGCATGGGAAATTTCAATGTCCATGTATTATCTATGTTCATTTGGGTGAATTACTATTTTGCCTAAATAGAAACAGGTACACAATTATTGTCATATCCTACAAAAGGCATGCTCCCACGGAATATTTTGACACTTGTTCGTCATGCCTGTAGTAAGTGATCCAAAAGGTAATATTTGTTTGGACTCAAACTCAGCAACTAACACCTCTTTTTCTGTTTCTGAAAAAGTTTCATCTCTCAGATTTCTTTATTTTAGTCATTATTCAAAGGTTTTGGACTATTTCCAATTGTCATGTAAAGGGATGTTAATTTACTATATATGGTTAATTGGGGATGTTTCTACATGAAAATAACTATGACTGTACTAGACAATGAAGTTTAAGAACAATCCATATATATCAACGTTGGGTACTTTCTAGTGTGCATACAACATGTGTGCACATTTGTTAAATCTGAATTTTCTGGTGCATAGAGACATGCTAAATTTCATTCGTAAGACAATATTTAGAACTTTTTGTACACAATGGTGGTAAATGAGGGCCCAGGTTCTAAGACAAAACAACAATAACAATTCCTTTCAAACACGCTCCCAGCTCTCACCAAACTCCCTCCACACTTTTCCCCATAGAGAAATACATTAAAAAATATTTATTAAATGTATAAACCCATTTCACCATAAGCCAGAACAAACAGAGGACATGACGTGGATGTGTGACCTACTGTATGAAAGCGAAAGGAGGGAAGGCTAGACATCCTCAGGTTGCAGAACAGAATGCCTGGCTAGTACGTAGGGTCTTGTGACCATCTGAACATTGGGGGGGGTGTTCCTCTCACCACCCCATAGGCTTACACTATCATCTGCCAGCACCAGAAGCCAGTGGACGGACATCAGTAGAGGCAAAACATGGCATCATCGGGGACATGTTGTTATCATTTTGAATATGACATTTGACATTTGCTTTGTGAATACATAATCTGTAATACTCCATTTATTCACTGTCACCTCAGCATACTTCCTCCTTTCAGAATATCACCATCCACAAATTAGCCTATGACCCAATATTTGAGAGCTGCTGAGCTAAAAGCATAACAAATCTGTTGTAGCTTATCATTGGTTCATGTATAATACTTCACAATCCTTAGAAGGTGGAGCTATATTTATAACGCAAAGTGAAAAAACAGAGGGAGACACTGGACAATCTTGTATAAAACAGAAATATGGTTGAATTTCCCACAATTTTGAGTTTACATGGAAACTTACTCTCAAAAGTTTAAAATTATTTATTTTGTTCTATCTCATTAATAAAACACTTGTTAATTTACACTGTCTCTTTCAATTTTGTATATATCACTGTTCATATTAAACATCTGTTTAAACTATAATGCTGAACCAAATATAATGATCACATGAGATGATTTCCCGGAAATCTGGTAAATGGTCTGTGCAAGATGTTTCCCAAAACATTGTGTTTTTGGCTTATACTCATGCCCACGAGTCAGCAAAGTACAGCAACAGCTGGATCTATGGGTCATCATAACAAAGCAATACAGTGCAATGGGGACAATAATTTCTATCACTCCTGAATGGCAGTCCAAGAAAATGGGAAATAAGAGGCTGCTCATAATTACTTTTTAAAGTGTTTTGTATCCTGTTGTCAGTTAGAAATACTCTGTTGTTGGAACACCAGTTGGTGGCCCAGTTGTTCAGAAGTAATCTGATCGGATTTTGGCTATTGGATTGGATCAAATCTTGAAAATGGGTTGTTTAAAAGAAAAAAAAATGATTCTGAAATCGGATTAGATCACGTAATCCAGTCTTGGTTTTGATCTGGATCAAACCTTCAGTATGTGTTGTTCAAAACTTTTTAGTAGGATTGGGATACCTTTGATCCAAAAAATCAGGATTATCCTGATCCCAACAGAAGGGTGGATTCAGGGTGGATTTCAGGAACAAAATGTAATAAAACTTTAAAATTGGTCAAATAATACAACATTTGTATCATGTGGTATATATATATATACATGTATTTATATTTTGCACCTGATTTGTTTAACCATTACAGTGATAAAGTAGATAAAGTAAACATTAGGCTACCTATTAAGCCTTTCAGTACAGTAAAGTAAAAAAAAGGGATTTTGTTCCCATAAAACAATCCCCCAAACAGCTGTCAATATCAAACAAAAATATTTAATTTTAACTGTCATTTATCACTGTATATTACCTACAATGACATAATCATCAGCGATAAACCAGTCAAAAGTAGTTACTAACAATTGCATCCCTTATTGCACGTCCAGTCAGTCTCTCATTCTCAGAGAACGCTGGAGGTTGGTCTGGGACATTGCACCTGGTAGCGATGTTGAGCAGGACAATACAGGCAAGTATTATGTTGCACGCTCCCTGTGGTGTTTTCTGTCTCTTCAAATAAAAACACTTAAAGTGACCCCATGCTAGCTATTCTACCTGTTGTTCTTTACATAGCTAGTAGCCTACATTGTGATATGTAGTCCCATTTAGAGCACTGGTAATCCGGATTTGATAATCTTGAAAAATTTGTATCTGGATCAGGGTGATCCAATCCAACGTTGCTTTGAAAAACCGGCACAAAAGTAACATGGATTACCTGATCCTGGATAGCAAAACATGGGATTTCCAAATCCGGATCATTCTGATCCAGATTAAACTTTTTGAACAACTGGATCTATATTTTACAGGGAAGCGGTTACTTGGATAGAATATGGGTACCTCTTTAATGTAAGTGGAAACGCTGTATCAAAAAATATTTTGAAACAATGCAAAACCACAAGAATTGGTCTCTTACACCATAAGAAGAGCAAGGAAGTGATTGTTTTTAGGCAGCAGGTTAGCTGCCCTCTGGTAGACACAAAGGTAAACCTGTAGGTTTGGTAGGGTGCCGACCACTATTGGCTGACACGAATCTTGAATGATGTTGCTCTTACAGGCCAGATAGGAAGTATACAGGCTGAGAGCACCCTTCTTATTGTTTTGAGTCTGCAAGGAAGCAAGCCCTGCCCTGACTTCCGACCAGCTGTAATAGGTCATGCCGCATCGTTCTGGAGAGCCAAAACACAAAGGCTTGGACAATTGCATAAAAATATTCCCATGGTTATGATGACCCCACAGGACAATATATTGGGTGGGTGGTGCAGAAACACAAGAATGCTAACTGCACAGCAACACTTACTTCTTGTAATGCAATGGTACAAAATATAATGTACACTGTCTTCATGACACAGTATTTATTAGACAGCCCCTACCATCCTGTTTCTTTGTTCTGCATTAGAATGTGATGGTGTATGTATGTGTTTATCTGAATGTAAAGGAATGCATGCATGACTGTTTTTTATTTGCGTTAATTTCTCTAACAGCTCTGAAGCAACAACAAATGATTTTTTTTTTTTCTGAAAGAATCTTTTCAGTGTACTATATGTATTGGCTCTCTGTTCTAAAAGATTTGTTAATTTGACCCACCAATCAGGTAATGCCCCCAAAGGCTGTGATTGACAACTACATGAGCCTTTAGAAAAACATAAAACCACAAATGACTATGAGTAGAAGTTGCATTGGGATAGGCTGGTATCCAGGTAGCGTATCAGAGTCATTGAATGTAAATGCCCCCACACACTGAATGTATCATTACACAGGATGTTGAGTTGTTCAGTGCCAGCAGTTCATTCATCCAATTCATTCAGTTCATGGCTAAATTGATGCACCTAACCAACTCACTGATTTTTTCAGTTCTTCAAGTTCCTTCAGTGCATGAACACAGGAATCTCATTAAGTTTATTCAATGTATTTCCCAATGTAACCACAGGGTGACTCCGTCTGCAGCGATACTGAGCCTTTTGCCACATACAAAAATACTTTTTCATGATGAATCCCAAAACGTCAATGGAAAGACATTCCAACATTCAATTAAAACTAATGCCATATTTTTGGATCTAACTACCTTATTTTTAAATAGTATAATTTAGGTATGAAACAATACCCTCAACTCACCATGATACATTACACTCTGCCACACTTCTGCCCACAAAGTGGCAGGGGAGGGATACAGTCATAATCTGATTTAAAAAATCGAAAGTACACAAAAATACACATCTAGTATTACAATTTCTAGTTGCCTAAGCTATGAGTTTTGGAAAAGGTGAAAAAAATGCCCCCTCAAACCTCTCTGGGTATGTGGGGTCACTGTAAAAGTACCCCAAATGCACCATTTAACCAGTTTTTTTTTTAATCCGGTTCACCTGCTAAATTTGTTTATAATTTCCCTCAGTGGGCTACTGACATTGTAGCAAAGGGCGGTCACTTGTAAATCCAGATTTACTGCAAAAAAGATTTGTACATTATCTGTCTAACTATTGGCCATCTTCATAACCACATACATATGGCAGTGATTCAAATTAGTTCAAGCCTCTTTACTTTTCACAGGTTACTCTAGATAAGTATGTCTGGCAAATGAAAAACATGTAAGGGCAAAGTTGTTTGTCACAGTTTCTGTTCATTCATTAAAATGCACTGGAATTATTTGGTCTAAATGTAGACCAAAAGACCACTGTTTCATGACTGTGTGAGAAACTTTCATACAGTAAGATTCAACACTAGCTGTGATACCATTATTGTGTTTTTTGTGTCGCTGTGGGTGAGTTGAAATTTGCAAGGTTGGCATACAAGCACACCCTAGCATACAGAATGAAAGGGATCCTGAGATGCTACATAGAAAGCAAAGGGTACAAGCTTGTACTCTCACTTGAAGAGGTAGGCTGAGGGCAAATGCCAATTAATTTTGCAGACTGGGATAGTCTTGACCACATGACTCAGCACCCTGTTGAGAGTGTTTAAGTCACGTGAGCAAAAATGTGGATTGGGATGCAGCCATATTGTTTATCCAAAAAATGGCAGGTAGTAAAATTGATCAAATAAGATACAAGTGCTGCTCAGGGGTCAGGGCTTAGTGAATGGTCTAATGTCAGAATTTTTTTTCTTCTGAAAGGGTATAAGCTGCTTTGAACTGATCTGTTGCGCAAGGCTTTTCCTGACCATCATTTTAAAAGGTATTCCTCTGGAGACTGTTTCAGGATAAGACAACCGGAAGCTGTAGACTTCTCTTTTGAAGTTCAAATCTCTTCTTTGTAATTCAAGTCAAGGACACAAGGTATTAATTGCCTCTAATATTGGTTGGTAGCCTATGTGAATATGGTTAAAAATAATAAAAATGTGTGTAGGCTTCAGTGCTTTCCTTGCTAGAGATGTTGTTTGACTGCAAATAATCTCAGAAATATGCACGTGTTTCACAAATATTACGGCCTGAGCCAAGATGAATGTAAGGTTGCTAACTGACTGGTCACAAGCTAGTCACACCAAAATGCATGTTACGTTATTGAAGACTTTAAAACAGAAAAGTTTTGGCCTTTAAAGAGGCCTTTTCATTATTTTGTGTTTCTTTGTTTTATTATATAAATGCATGGGTATTATGTTGGAATTTGCAGGAAGAGACAGCTTATTTTGTTACATGCAGTTTTATTTATGGCTTTTGAAACATATTAGGCATCTTCTGGTGGGGCTGATGCTTCTGATGAAGCATGATGACCGCTCGCATTTACCTGTGAAGTGCGTAAAGAAGCCTAAAATTATAGTTTAGGGTAAAAAAACAAATATGTATGTATGTAGATATATCTAATTTCATGATCACTGTTTATTGAAGTAATAGGTGCATTTTTATCAGCAAAACCTTATGAAAATATTAAAATAAATTGGCCATTACAGTTTTTTTTTATCATTGATTAACAACTTTAATCGATAATCGCCCTTCACAACCATCAACTAATCGACAGTTTGAAATGTGTTATGTAGGCCCACATCCCTCGTATTTACATGCATGTAGCCACACTATCCAACTAACGTATCACAAAGGTGAATGTGGAAACTGTACCAAGAGAATCCAGTGAAAATCTGACCGAAACAGAGACAGAAAAGGCTCTCGGGAGGCTATCCATCTTGAACACAGAGAGCTCCAGCTCAACATGCTTTACCTAACCCGAATAACAAACAGCGGGAGGATTGGAAGCAGTGAAATCTGCGGCTGGTCCATTTATCCTAAAGTTTGACATAAAAATCTTCCATTCGTTAGTTAAAATGAGCTAGGTTTTTTACGGTTTTAGTTTGAAGTGGCTGGTTTCCTAGAATTGTGGCTTGAGGGTTACTGGGGGGCTCAAACTGAAAGACACCAGCAGATAACATTAAAATAGTGATGTAGCCAGTTAATTCAGAGGCCATTCATAGCTAATAACACAATGATGCCAGCTAGATAATTTACAGTATCCCCCCCCGTGCCCGGAGAAATAGACTAGAACCAATACAAACATGAATAAGAAGCTCTAACTTGTATAAATGTATCTATCGCTAACATGTATAATTAATCAACATTTATTACTGAAGACAAATGACTCAAGACACCAAATCGACTGGCTTGTTCGCTACTGGTGTGCTTGTACTTTTATAATTTTATAGCTTTACAGTTTTAAAGATATTTTTTTAAAAAAGGCTCTAAATTTGGCCCCATTCAAAAGTATAGGAGTGAACAGTGGGAGGATTTCACTCCTGGATTTGAACAATACATTTTTTTACACAGCCATATCTCCTTGAATTCTGCAGGCATAAATTATACATCAAAATGTAGGAAAACTTGTGCAGATTCTCACAATGCCTTCGGTTCAGCGCTGGTGATAAACAGTTTTTGAGTCATGAGCCTAAATATTTGCAGAGGTCAGCCCCTCTCAAGTCACATGCCCACATTCCTTTGTCTCAGGCAGCTCGCAGCAATAGACATAGAGAGAGGGGGGATAAGAAGGCAAACGGCAACTCCAATACTGATAGTAACCCTTTCAAGCGTATGGTCAATGATGCAAACAGGCAACCACACATTGCATTTTCTTCAGGAAATGCACACAAATCTAATTTTCTACTATAGCTGTGCCAACCCAACCTGTTTACAACCTGTTGCTGGGCAACCTCCCCCCTTCTCCCATTGTGCCAGCACACACACGCAGCCAGGGAAACAAAGCATATAAACAGCGGTCCCGCGATATCTATGCTCACCATATATTGCTGTTTTTCTGGAAATTCCTTGTTCAGTGTGCTTGTTGGTATCAGAAATCGATTTGTATACTTTTTAATGTGTTTGCAAGTTTTGGTAAAAAGGGGTACTTCTGCATTTGGTTCAGTCCTGTTTGGAGACACCCCCAAGAGTCCCGTGTAATTTGAACCCTGAATATAATGCATAATTAATGTTATTGGAATTCAAATGGACTGTCTTTTCCATAAGCTTAATTACTCTTAGTTTGAAAAATTGTGTAATGCTAGTTCATAGAGTAATACAAGGTTATTTCCCTTGCATGACCACTGAACACTTTGAAGTTGTAGTTATTTGGTAAACGTGCCTTTTCAGGAAAAGGGAAAAAAATGAGGTATGCCAGAATATGATTATCTGGAAGGTAATATTAAATGTTGATTGACTATTGAATACTGATTTCTTTTTACACAGAAAAATGTTTTATATATTGATTTTTGGAACAATTATGTAGAAAGCTATGAATTAAATATAAAGGAATCTTACAGAGTGTTGGTCATGTTTATGCTTAATGAATCTGTCCTTTCAGAAAAGTCAAAAGTCATTTTGTTTGAAGCAGTTCTTTTGAGTTTATGAAAGGTTTGTCAGATACATGCATCGTTGGTCAGATAAATGTTTTTGCTGACCTTTTAGTTGTTTACCACACATATCATTTCAAATAGGATGTTAGTAAGAGCCATTGCACATTGAGACAGTTGCATTTTTTGTCCATCAACTGAGAAAAAATCACCTTGTGAATGTCATACCTAAATAAGAATGGCAACATCCAAGAAATGGAGGGAAGATTGAACTCAAGCTGCAGCTGTAGTGATGCTATGCTTTTATCTTTTATTAAAAAGTTTCTTATTGGTCAATGGATTTTCATCATACAAAGTTAGCATATTTAACAGAAACTCATTTAAACTCTAAAATGGAGGGACCAACACTGTGTCACAGTGTCTGACTCAGGAGTATATACAAGGTAATGAAAGATTGGAAGATTTTGTTTTAATGAAAATTTTGGCAATTTAAAACTGAACTTTGTGTGCTTGAAGCCTTTCATAACCCTGCATCATTGACTGAATAAGTGTGGGAGGGAACTGGGAACAAACAGAAATGTTTGTAACAGATGACAGGAAATTGCCATCACCATGGGGGGAACTTTCCAGCAGAGGTGTTTTTCATACAGTAAAACATTTTCAACTTTACTCCTGCCAAAGCTTTTCATTTTCACATTGAAGGGAAATTTTCAGACATTGCCAGAGCTCAAAAGGAAGAGTGCAATCAACCTAGGTTTGTTCTGAACAACCTCTCTTCCTTCCTTTCCAACCCACTGCTGCCGGTTTGTGTGTGTGAATATGTTCGCACATGTGTCTGAATATGAGTTTTAGAAACTTGTATTTCTCTGCTTGGTTCATTTTACTGAGTCAAATAAATACTGCTTTATGTTGTGATGATATTTATTGACAATATAGCAGAGCAATCAACATACTTTAAAGCATTTTCTTTAGAAGCAGCTTTCAGTGAAATGTATTTATAGTTAATATAATAGGGAATTAATTACTGTAAAACAAAAAAGAAGCAATTTCAGTACTATTTTCTATTCAGGGATTTCATTTTAATTAATTGTCCAATATAAATACTGTTTATACTTTTTACCAAATACTATGCTCCAAAAACTACTATCATATGTACACTATGCTAAAGAGACTTTCATGAGATTCTCATGACAGATGTATAATCACTGGAGCAATTTAATAATCAATTAAAAAGCTTAGTAACATTATCTAATAATAATAATAATAATTATGTCTCTCATTTTTAGTGTGGTCCCATTGTTTTGTTATTGTCTGACACCAGCAGAGTTTGTCCCTTGTTTAGTACAGCAGGACTTAGTCCAGATTTGATTGCCAGATAGTTGGCTGGTTGCTGCGAATGTCCACTTGTTCACAGGCAACAGCTATCAATTGTTGCCGAGATGCCACAGACATTATTCAGTTGCCCTTTGGTAAGTGAGGCTTGCACATGATTAAGAAGGCTGGCAAGATCAGTTTGCAAGTTAAATAGTGTAGTTAAAGGCAGGGTATTCACAACAATGAGTTGAAGATTTTAAAACATTTGTTTAAATTCTAATTTGTACTCTTTCATGTATTCACACATACTATTTGTGGCACACCATGACCTCCTAGCAACTCACCCACAGGTACCCAGGCAGTATGTTTGCATATCACTGTTGTAAGCATTTGATTTTTAAAAGTTGATTTGCAAATGAATGCTTTTAACTTATATTGAAGTAAGTCTTATATTGAAGTCTTCAAACTTGGTACAAAACAAATGTGTGTGTACAGCATTTACTGTATATACAGCCCTTTAGAAAACAATATATTAAAAACTTGGTACTCTGAAGAGTACAATGCTGGTGCTCTCTCAATGCCCTTAAATAATGAATAAAAGAATAATTTCACTTATTATTAATGAGTCTGCTATTGAGCTATTGGCTACAAAGTAACACTTCATTCATAGATGCCTTTCTGGCTTCTGTCTCCTTTGTTCATCATTAATATACAGGCAGAGCTGTGTTTCATCATCTAAGACTGTGTAGGCTGCCAAATGTCTCAGTTGCTTCTCTTTGCTGAATCTGTTCTAAAGCTGGGAAGGAAAACTGAGAAGATAACAAAAGACTTAATTGCACTGTAAGTTTATTTCTACATTCTGGAAGTCATTTATGGTATTGGTATCTGCTACATAAATGTGCATAAGAAGAACACAACACAATACAAATCTCGGGTCAGTCAGGAAAATGCAAAAAACTAAAGTCAAATACAGCTAATTACACTATGACAATAAAATCTCCACAAATACACCCCTTCCTTTAAGACTGAAATGGAAATGTTGAAAGAAATTCAATCCACAAAGCTTAACTGACTGAGAATAAAGAATTGAAGTTATTATTATATGCAAGTGTGAACTTGCTCCCACAATTCAGTCAGTGTTTCCCATGAACATAAAACTCTGCAGTGTTTTCAAACAATTGTCCTTGAGTGAGTACTGCTATTATCTAACCAATATACATTTTAAGTTATGCAATGTTATTAACAATAGGCAAAACTGTCACATTGCAAGAATTAATTGTTCTATATTGTCATTATCACTATGTGAGGAACAGTTCAAAACCAGAATATCTCACTGAAGATCTTTAATGTTGATGACTCGCTGAATATATTAAAACAAGGCAGCACGTAGTGAAGTGGTAGGACCCAAACCAGCAGGTTCAGAGACAGTTTTTACCTGCAAGCCATCAGGCTTCTGAACTGCTGACACTAACACTTGCATCCACACCATACACATGGCATACACTCACCACAGTGAATGGACCCTTACCTCACACAATTGGCCACTTTAAGGATACTAATGTTTACACCATTTACATTGTTTCCCACTAGACACTTTATATCAATATTTCACTGCTCTATTGTTTACACTGTTACATTGTTACATTTTTTACTATCTTACTTATTTTTTACTTTTTTTTTTTTATCTTATTTTATTTGACTTATTTTACTAATTTTATTTTATTTTATTTATTATGTAAAGTTGAGTTGGCTCTGAGGCTAAGAATTTCATTACTGGTAATGATGTTGCATTGTTATCAAGTATATGACAATAAACTTGAAACTTGGAACTTGACCATACACCTGTCTGAAGTGCCATTCCTGTGTAACTGCAGGAACTGTTTTCTGTCAAAAAATGATGATTATGACTATGAACATGTATAAAATAAAACAGACAAAGAAAAACTTAATGGTAATAATGAAGGTCTGGATTTTTATTCAAAAATGTTGTAAATAAAGATCTTCATTAAACAGTATAAAGAAAGCACTTTGGTATGGCAGGGGTACCATCCACCAAGTTACAGGCTAGCAGTGTACTCATACAGCACCAAGAGTTAGACCCTTTATGGGTGTCCCACCAAAATAATTACAAAAACTCCTAGGTCTGACTCCTTACAGATATTTCTTCCTGTTACTTCATGTGAGCACACCACATTCAAATACAGATTCACAGTCACACAACGAATGGCCTTGAACTAATTTTAGCTTCAACAACTAATTACTTCTTTGTCTCATTCTTCTCAATCTTAATTTTTCCTGCTGCATTATATCATCACACATCCTCCAGTAGCTCTAATAAGCTCACATTTGACCACACAATCCCCAATGTCAATTACTGTACTTAGTTATCTTATGACAGAAGCAGGTGTACCAGGTATCTGTGCATTTGAAGTGGGGTGTGAGCTGGCCAGTATCTTAGCTAGCATGGTCAGCAGGGCTCTTTGCTGGGTTAGCTGTACTGACACAAAAAATGATCTAGCATGCAAGCTAGCTGTTTTGGTTTTATGCAAGGTCTGATACAACAAACTGTAATGAAACAGACTGGGATCCAAGTGCGGTGAAGGGGTCTTTAATAACAGAATCCAAAAACATGGTCAGGGACAAAAAACGGTCGGCAACGGGAAGCAGCAGTACCAATCCAAATCTAAAAACACAAGCAAGGTCCAAGGAACAGGTGAAGGGTCAAAACACAGGAATCACACAAGAGAACAGCAGAGAGCAGGCTTTTAGAGTCACAGGAACAATACCTCACAATGAGGCTACTGAACTGAGTCCTTATATAACCAGGGCTTAATTGCGGATGGGTTACAGGTGTGTTTGATGAGTGGGAGCGGCTGAACCAGGCTGAACTGGGCGTGGCTGGTCTGGCTGTGCAGGTTGAACTGGGTGTGGCTGAGCTGGCTGAGCAGGTTGAACTGGGCGTGGCTGAGCTGGCTGACTGGGAGCGGGTGTGACACAAACATGATTTGCAATTAGCATAAATGCACAAGTGTTTCAAATTCAGAGAGAATTCAATTGTGAACTTCAATTGTGTATTTTCAAAACAAAATACTTTGCAAGATAGCAACATATTTAGGGAACGAGAGTGTTGTGATAACTGTGAAATTATATGCCCTGTCATTATGATATTGTATTATTTTACAAAGGTACAACTGACAATGACAATGACAAGCTGCCACAGAGAGAAGCATCTGCAAATGGAATGAGGCATTAATAATTAGAATAAACTGCAAGTTGTAGAATGCATAGATGCAACCCCAGAGTGTCAAAATGAAAAATTTTACTTTCATTTTTTTAACTTGACTTAAATGGAATGTCTGTCAGGTTGCCTAGCAAATGTACAGAAATGTACAAAAATAGTTTTGGTTATGGTTTATTATTGTGTCGCCATTATCATTAATTATTTATAGGAAATTCAGACTCATTTCATTTTTTTTTCACAAGCCTGAAAATTGTTGTTGACACTGAATATGCTTTACTAGATGTATGCGCTCATTGGGGCATTGCTGTCTCCACTTTCCTCTCTTGTTCCTCATACATTTGGCATGAGGAGATTTCTGACATGGCCAGATACACCCCTGGCTATTTCTCACAGAAATAATAGGGTCAGTTTCCATTTAAATTGTGTAGGAATTATAAACACATAAATACAATTTCTAAGTTTATGTTATTTTACTTCTTATCTTCAAAGACACATTTGTTTTAAGAACATTGAACAAAAGGTCTTATCAGAAAGAATGGCGTGTTTTAAATGTAACAGTGTTGAGCTAGTGCTGATAGGAATTTGTAATAAGTCCAGGACACTGCTCTACCACAGCCTCATAGTTACACAGTAATCTTAGCACAATTTTGAAACAGATACTTCACAGCTGCAATTGACCTTGCTTTTTTTTCAGTGTGCTATAAATAACATTTTAGTGTTAAATAATTCACATAGTGTAAAGGTAATTGGCAAACAGGATTAACTTCTAAACCGCTCTTTTTGAAGCTTACATTTCAAACTGGGATGTCCACTCATCCTTCATATTTACTCTGCATACTCCATAAAGTGTGCACAATGTACACAGACCACATTTGTTTCTGAATTCTATATGTACAGAAATGAATTGAAATGGTAAGGCATATATCATAAATTAATCCAAGCTGTGAGCAATTCTCGTGCCTCAGTATCTCATGCAAATCAACGGGAAAAAGTCCCCCTGTAGGGAACTTGGAAAAAGTGCAAAGAGTATATAATGAAGGAAAGGAAACCTTGCCACTGTTAGGTGACAATGTATGTGGATTGCAATAAAATTCCTTTTTTTCCTACTTCTAACAATGGATTAAAATGCCAAGTAACTCTAAAAGCCTCAATAGTTCCACATCTCTGAGTGGCAAACCAGCAGGTTGAGCTCTGTGCCTGCCATACTGCATCAATGCATTTGGGTTTTAAAACAGTGAAATCTCAGTGGGACTGAGAAACAGACCCCAATTTATCAATCTCACTGCTGAAAGCATTGCATCTGAAAATGCCCACATTTGCACACAGACTCAAGAAGGAGTTACATTATCCTTTGTTTATGTGAAGGAGGGAGCTCATTAACTAGCTCCCTATGAGTTATCCATATATAATTTGTATATACAGGATATATTTTATTTGCTTTATGCATTTCTGTAAATGGGAACACAGTGACAAGCAGAATACCATACATTTAAACTTCCAGTTACAAGGAAGTTTTGCTTTATGACACCCTATGAGTTCATAAATCTCAACCATGGGCCAAAGCACAGCACAATATTTTTAGTCACCAAGGTGAAGTCTTTATGTGTATGGTATTTTATTGGTTTGTAGTAATGTAGGATTAGGAGCTGCACATTATAGACATGTGTTGAGTCAAGCCTGGAAGTAGATCTCATTGCCTTAAGATGCTGGTATTCCATCGAATGATGTTTGTGAAGGCTGATTAAAGACCAGACAGGAAGGGCCAGGTTCAAGGAAACAGGAAAAATGATGCAAGGAAATGGTGTACGTCACAAGGCGCAACGCTCCAGCTAAAAGTTACCCTTTCCAAACTTAAGCATGGAGTCTTTGCTGAAGTCCCCAATGAAACTTGTGGTTTTAGTGGGTAAGTAAGTCTTTCATATGGTTTGTTATAACTGTAGAGAGAGCTTGGTGTTATCATTAGCTTGAAACTGAACAGCAAGTACTGTCACTATATGCTGCTTATTTTTAGTGCATTGTATGTGCAAACAGCAGACGCTCAAGAAACATGGCGTCTTTTCAGCTTTCGAGACTGCTGCTCCCCAGACTTTTAAGAGAACTTCAAATCTTTTAACATGGTTACTATCCCACAGTTATAATTTGTATAAAACAAAAGTTCTTCAGGTTTTATGTAATATTCTGTATTATTACATGTACACCTTCATGACATTGATTTTTGTTTATATAAAATAAAATTAATTTCTTAAAGTACGAGTTGTCTGCTGTATGACTGTATAGATGATGCTGTATAGATTGTGTATGTAAAATAATATTTTAGAATTGAGAATGACAAACATTTCTGTTTAAAATTCATGTTATGACAAGTTGAACAGCATTTGTTATAATTAACACTATCACTGTTTTTTGAACACTTACATATCATGCATTTTTTTTTTTATTTAAGAACAAATAGAATCAGCTGTTTCCATAAACTGCTCTTTTTTGCTTATTATCTTAGCATGGCTTTCCATTGTGCTGGACCCAGGAAATTTTCATGACATCTGCCAAAAATGTCATAAGAATGCGACATGCAAACATGTAAATGGATCCACTGGCTGCTTCTGCAAGATTGGATTTACTGGTGATGGAACACGTAATTGCGAAGGTAACTCTCAAAGGAGTAATAAAACTCACAATTGATGTTTTTATAACCATGTTGAAAGCATTTCTTTATATACATTTCAAATCCTTTCCAAAATTGCAGGAACTAAGTTGCAATGAATTCTCATAGCTAAGATTGACATAATCTGGAAACGAAGGAATAGTCATAATACTACAGACGCCTTATGGTTTTTTGTTTATCTATTTATTTATTTATTGAGAGAGATACATAATTAATTAGTGTTCTTAACATAGTAGGGAATTGGACATAGTAGCACAAATCTGAAAAATGAAGATATCACATTCTAGAGAGAAGTGCAGTTTTCACTAGCTCCATTGTGCTTTGACAATAAGATTCTCATCACCTCTAGCACTTTCTTTTTCCACAGTGTGATGAGTAACTCTCCGGTTCCCGTTGGTGAACTTCAGTGTATTGATTTTTCCAAAACCTTCTTTTCATGAACATCTTTTTTTCTTCTTCAGATTTTCTCACCAGGGTATTCAGTTTGAGGGCTGTGAACCACTACTTAATATCAAATGTGCTGATGTCTCTTGTTGATTACTACAAACTATAAACAGAGCAAAGGGAAGTGAAGGGTTCTCAGCTGATAGTGCATGCAAACCTTAAAGGTGAAGATGGCTGTGTGTGTGTGTGCATGTTGGAGTGAGAATTCTTATATGAGAATAGACAGGCGCAAACATTTAAAAAAAAGATATGTGCATCCTTAACATTTAAAAAATGTCATGTCCATCATGAATCCTATCATACTAAAATATAAAATATGGAACTAATAATATAATTTGTTCGTGATAGTATAACAAGTGTGCGCATGCTACTGCGGTAGCTGTTCATGTTAAACTTTACATTACAACAAAGCTGTAATTATTAGTATTCAGTCGAACACTTTATTTCACATAATTCTGCTGTACTTTGAACACCAATAAATGAAAAAAAGTTCAAAAAAATCAAAAAAAGTTACAAATGAGTTAAAATGTTGCACATTTCATGACCAAAATTCTACCTGTTGAAGATGTGAAAAGGAAAGGGCTATTAACCCTGACTACCTGATTAATCGACTCCAGGAACAGAATAACCTTTAAAGTAGGGCTAACAACACAGGGTGCTCTATGTAACACTGTTGCCACATGTACATTAGGTTCTCTACTTTGGGAAGAGTAGATTAACAAAAGCAGAAAGAAGTAAACATTTACTATACAGACTCATCGGCATTTACGGGACAGACACATCCTCTTTAGTAATTTAATTTTAGGTTTTGCAAAATCAGAAATTTAACATTTCAGTTTGTCAATTACTGCACTACATATTCAGTAGATTATTGCCCTAAACTGTTACATATAATTCTATCAAAAAGGGCAAATTTAGTCAATTTTTTTTCTGTAAGAATTTTAAAATATACTTTTAGTAATAAATATTATTTGATATAGTTGGTGGAGGCAGTGGAATCTCCCTATACCCCATTACTGCTTAATATAACCTTTTTTCATGTGTCAAGTTTATTCAAGGAATATAAGTCAGTAAAAGAGTTTTGCAATTAATCAGAGATAACAGTTTTATTTCAATTACTTGCAGATACTGGCAAATTTACCAGGTTATTATCACTCCTTGGTATCACTTGCTATATGTAAAGCAATGCTTTTTAAAGTCAGACAATTGAAAATAATAGTACTAAAAAAACTAATTGTTAATATAAATATATTGTCACCTCTAAGCCTAACAAACCGTCAGACCCTTGTTCAAAACATCCTATGACTTAACCAAATGAGAATTGCCTTGACCTTCTTGGGAACTGAACTAAGAGTTAATGCTTTTAATGAGTGTCAGTGAGTATATTTGCATACCCTGGAAAGTAAATGATAGTTAGTGATCTAAATTTCTATTGCACTAGTAAATGAATACATTTTTAAAATTAGTGTAATATTACAGTGATACCTGTATAACTGTATTTCTGTGATGATATGGTTAGTATTTAGTGTAATTAGTATTTGGTAAATTTTTCAGTATGGTGACAACACAGACAATGACAGGGATATATAAATTAAAAATTACATACTGAGCAGTGATTCATTTATATATAGGCCAGTAGAGAGACAGGTAGTTGGCATGCCTGGACATACACTTAAGTTCAGAGAAAAGCTTAGCTTTCATATATTTAGATTCAGCTGAGGCTGAAAAAAGATGAATGTAGAAAATGTCTGAGAACATGTTTATTGAACAAATTTAGAAATTCTTATTTGCCGGAGCTATGTACAGACATATTCGTGAATTTTTGTACATTAATGAAAAATGCTTAAAAATTTAAATGAGTCTTCCAGAGTCGTCCCACCCCAGTATAAACAGATTATGACTATTATGAAGTTTCATGTTTGTGAACCACCAGAAAAAAGACCTGGGGTGACTTATTCATTACCTGTTTATGTTATGAAAAGTTCCACTTTCAGATAAATCAAAGATTGTCTGGCATATCGCAATCACATCCTTAACTTTTGTCTCCTGGGTGAGTTTCTGATGTTCAATTTAAATTTACCTTCCTGTTTCTGAGCCTAGGGTAACAGTACCCAACTTTGCCTTTAACCAACTTCCTTCAGAAGGAAGCTGTGTGAATAGGATGCATTTGATCCATGGCCCAGATTCCTTTATTTTTGTTTTTGTAGGATGCTACAATATGTTTTTGTCCTGTGCAGGATGCCTTCTGTCTCAGTATAACTTACTTTATTGGCCAAAGATTGGTGTTTATCACTTGCCTGAATAGTAGTAGTTATTTTATTGTGGAAAAAATATAGAAATAATATAGAAATAATTTAACAAACCCTGGGAAATGAACACAGGTTGTCATCAGGAAGGGTTTCTACTGCAGAGCTGAAGATTATTTCCAAACTACCAAGGCAACTCATTCCAACTGCAAATTGCTTTAACTTTCCTTAACTTTCAATAACAGGCTGTAGGCAACGTAATCAGCATACAAGGACAGTACTAAGATAGGGTGTTAAGAAGAATTATGATGGCTGAATTGGCTGAATTATGATAGATATGATCTTTTCCTCTGCCTCTGAGGAAAGAAAGATGGGCCCAGACTACTGACATTCTCAAGAATTCTTCTGACATTCTCAGGATAGGCCTGATAAACAGATGGCCTGAGACTAACCCACCTCCTTTTCCCACTCACAGGCACAAAAAAGACTGAAAGCTTGATGGAACCATATCTCCCATAAACATACATCAAATTTAGTTTTAGATGTAATTTTTATTCTCTGGGTCTGGACTTCTCTCAAATCTGAGATTTATGAATAGATGGTGATTCTTGGGAATTTTTATTTTAGATGGCAATCTACATTTACATTACATTTATTGTAGGAAGCAACCCTAGTAACAGTAATGTACCACACTGACTGACTGAATCTCTTGACTGACTGACTTATGGGAGAGAGTTGTTCAAATCGTCATGTTTAAACAGCTGAGAAAAGTCTGCACTGAAGAATGTCTAGTAAGATATTATTGTTTTTGTAATACATTAACCATTGGTAAAAATACCAATAACTGTAATAATTTGTTTTTAGCCAGCTCCTGGTCCAAGCCCTTAAGCTAGAAACATATTTACATCATGCTGTCCACATAACTATATTATTGAAGAAACTTTGATATTTCCAAGAAAGATGATGACCCTCCATTCTGATAAAAAGTTAAAAATATAATTTTTGCCATTTTTATCATTTTAGCTACAAACCAGGGTCATCTGCCACTTATGTGTTAAATGATAAGTGAGGTCTGTCAGTCAGCTATCTGTTATGCATGTGTCTGAGCAGAGGGGCACTGTGTAAACAAGAAAGAGAGCCTTAGTATTCTTAAATTTAAATTTCTTAATTGATTCCTCACTTTAACTGAGTAACTGAACAAAGAGGCTGATCTGGGACCAGTGTTTATGGGCTCACGCTACCATCACTGTGCTATTCAATGATGATTAGCCCACCCTAGCAAAAACATATAGCATCGCCAAAGTTTCATCATCAGAATGTGCGCAGGATGAGGACATTTCATTCCCACATTTATTTGTTCTCACAAACAGTACTATGATCTTCATTGAACACAGTTTCTCTGGTTCTCTGGTTCAGTGTTTAAACATCTTTTAAACTACATTTAAACTAACTGCTGAACACACTAATTCATCACCTTATTTTGTTCCCAAATGGCCTGGGCCAGTCTAAGTGGTGTGTAATGTCCTTTTGCCTTTTGGCCTGGTTTTGGTTTTAATGCAACCTGAGTTACTGTGAATGGAAGGTGAAGACTGTAGACACCATTGGATGTTTCCCCAAAGGGCAAATTGGAGAGCCTATCTTTTCTGCATGTTTTTCCTCCCTTTTGCCTCCTGTGTCTCAGTTCAGAAGTATTCTAAGACTAGTGGCTCTGCAGCTGGGTTTGTGCCATCACACGTAGTCCCTTGTGGCATTTTCCAAGGGGTTGTTAGACACAAGGTTGCATCTGGTATGGGCACTAAGACTGATCTCTGGGGCTTCCCTGCTTGTGACTCCGGGTTTCTATGGTGTAAAGGAAGACTGCTTGAAATTGATGTCATTGCTCACAGTGTCAGGACACTGTCTTATACCTGTTGAATGGTGGTAGAATTTGCACTAGTCAGTGCATTGTTATTGTGGGACTCAGGCCATTATGTGATCTCTCCTAACTCAAGGGGTTTAATCAAGCTGTTGCACAGTCACACAGTTGCCCTTTTGTGAGTCACAACAGTCAGATGCCTCACAATAAGTAATACTGTTTGTCTGACAAAGCTGTCCAGTACATTCTTGTTCTATTGGTTATTCTCTCCAATAGGGATATTTTGTCACTGATTTATTTTGACTTACAGTAGGTTTATGCATCAGTTTTAAACAGCTGTCCATTAAAAGCTGAAAAAAAATTGGACATTTACTAACAGCAATTGCAGACATAGTTTTCAGTAGTTTTATTTTCAGTAGTCTCAATTTTGTTGTTGCTCATGTCTGAGTCCCATGTTCTCTCATTCACAAGACAATTTCCACAAATAACGGATTACCCATAATACCATTATTCCTTTTCCAATCCATAAGCATGGATGGTGATTAGGTGTGAATCTGACTATCTGACTATTTTCTTTCTCAACAACATGTGCATGGCTGGCCACCATGCAAGTATTTCATATTGAAAGAATGCTAACTTCAGGAGAGGAGACATACGTTGTGCCATACATTTGAAACTTTAATCACAGAAAAAAATCAATCTGTGCATATTTCCAGATCATTCTGACTGTATTTACACTCATAAAAAGGTTTTGATAAAAAAGTTAATAATGTGAATATGGAAAGCACATCACATCTCCAAATGTAATGCATCATTGCAGCAATAAACTCACAAAAATATAAAAAACAGCATTGGTTATGCAAGCCCCGAATTTCGAAAGCAACAGACATATTTCCTCAGAAAATGGTCACCTCCCATTTCTGGAAGTGAAGGATATCCTTACTGGTCAGGCTTTTTCCACCAGATAGGTACAAAGGACGGGAAGGCCTGTGTCCATCATACTGTAAATGAACAAAACAGCTCTAATACAGCCTTTAAAAATACCAGTGGTAATGATGAGCAGAAGATTAGAGTTCAGTCCTAAAGTCTAAAGGGAAAGAAAACACAAACTAATGAGAAGCCACTGCTGCTCTGGACCTTAATCAGGTCATTGTGAGCTTCTTCTATGTGCCATGGCAAATGGAAAAGATAGACTTTATTCTGATTCTAATGTTTGTCTATAAAATGTAATCAAAGGATTTAGCAAAGGGTTGTACTCATTCAGCTCTTGTAAACTTAATCCCACCCTGATATGACTTAATGGGAGATGTTATTGTGCAGGTTACCCCTTCTGGAATATAGAATGAAGAAGAAATGACTTAATTGGACCTGTTTTAAAAGTGTATAGAAAGGGTTAAACTGTCTTTCCCCTGAAATCTGCTCTGCCCTTTTCTCCTCACCATTTGGTACATCTGCCCCCGCCTTCCTGCACCTTAGATGCAGCCATACACCATGAGAGGAAAAAGTTATCCATCTGGGATGTCTCAATGCAGGCTGGAGAGAGGGGTGGGAATGCAGTTGCAGCCTTTTTCTTGGACTTTCATCCAGGGGATTTCACTCCCAGCAAAGACAACACTCCCACCCTCAAAGGAAACTTTGACAAAGACTGCAGGGGCTGGTTATGCATCAGAGGAACCAGAGAGGCTGGGCTATGTACTTGTAACGATGTAGCCCTCTCTTGTTCCTGCTGGCCCCATGAGAGGAAGAACTTAGATTAGACAGAACATGCTGTCAACATGACCGGGGTCTGACCCTTCTTTTACTCTCCTGCTTTAGGAATACCAAACTATGAGCATGACCTCTTAGGGGTTAAACTGGCAGCAAACTCTCTTCACCCTCTCATGCAGAGATGAAAACGTTTCTCAGATTTGGCTCTTTGACAAGGGATATGATGACAGGCAACTGCCAACACACATGCACTATCTAATCTCTGAAATGACTGACTGGCATAGATTCTGAATCAGCTGCAAAAACTCTGTCCACAAGGCTATAATCATTCCAATAATGGAATCACATATTTTATTTTGAAAGCTATACTGAACATTCCAGTTGTGACCCACACTTGTTATGTGATGGTATGAGTTGTGTGCCGATAGCATGAGCAATTATATGAATACTTGCTCTTTGTCCAGAGGGAATGCAGTGATGGTAACAAAGACTGGTGTTGTACATTCTGCAATGTTCCCAAATTCTAAAGAGAATTCCAATCATTTTTTTTTTGTTTTAGAAATCATTTAAGCATTGCTGGGAATATACTATTCATAGAAGACCACTGAATGCTAAATTATTATACTGTATGACATTGTTACTGTAAGTAATAATTTAAATCTGTATGGCCTATTGTAGTTTGTCAACAGTAGTGGGTTTGTACTGAAATTCATCTAAATGTTACTGCAGCTGTTTTATGCAGTAAATATTGTAAATATTTTTATTTGAAATATTTATGAAAATGTTAACCTAATCAACTTTGCTGTAGCTATTTTTTCCAGAGGGAAATGTTTAAAAAGAAGAATATTTTCTTTTTTTGTTTTGCTTTGGTTTTTGAATTTATAGTATAGATAGTTGCTTGAATAGTTGTGTGATTGTGGTTTCAAACACACAGCAAGTTTCAAGAAATGTGTGACCATCTGTAGCCTCTTTGAGAGGAGCTGTACTTGAACAAACAATGGCATTCACAGCAAAGACAGCTTGAGTGAATGAAACAAAAACTCTGCTGGGCACTTCTCAGTGTCTAATGGTCAGAATGTTGAACCCTAACTATGTTTTTCTTTTTTTATATTTGTAGATGATGATGAATGTACAAAAGTCACCCAAATCTGCGGCAAGTATGCAAACTGTACAAACACTGAAGGCAGTTATTTCTGCACATGTCAATCAGGATTCAGATCCAGTGGGCTGAACATGTTTCGAACAAATGATGGTACCCAATGTGACGGTAATTAATATATTTTATTTATTTAACATATCTGTTTATTTTATTTACACTGTTATGTCCATAGTTGCACAAGCTTGTAGTAGTAGAGTATTGATACTGTGGTACAGTATTTATTTTCTTTGTGAAGTTATTACTTCAAGTGCAAGTAGATGTGTATCATACTTAAATGTGGTTATGTGATAACACATACAATGATCCTTTGTTACCTGTATTTGTGTGAATTTATGTGAATTGTAGATATTGATGAATGTAAGGATGATCAAGTCTGTGGAAAATTCTCACGTTGCCATAACACACCTGGATCGTATTACTGTACTTGCCAACGGGATTATGCCCCAACTTCACAAACGGTATGGTTTCAACGAAAGGATGGCATTAAATGTAAAGGTAGGCATATAGAGGATGTGTGTTACAATTAACAGCAGTTAAGAGAAATACTTATGTCTTCATCTATGTGTTTTGAAATACTCTCTAAGAGACTTTAACATCTGTAAACACAAAGTTTAACAAACTGCATGGTATTAGAAGTGTTTTCTAGGTTCCTGTATGTACATCCCCCTTCAAGCAAAGGAAAAAGCTAAATATCAAAATCTGATCATGAACTGTAAAATCAAAAGAATTTGTTTAATTATTAGGTATTCATTTTTTTCTACAAAGCTTGTTCATCCTTAAACATATTGTCTTCCAAAGAGTGGACAGTATCGTATTTGAAATATTGTGTAACCTACATTTAAAATAAATAGGGGAACGTACAGTGTTGTGAATAACATAACTCAGCTTATAAGCTTCAACTGAATTAAAGCTTAATATTGAACAACACCTGCTCAATTCAACATCTGTGTTGAAAAAATCCAAGGTTTATAAGCATTAAAGTCTCTTTAGTGTATTAGATTCCATTTGCAGATGTCATTATGATATATGCTATATAATGTGCATAGACATGGTAACATATAGTCACTCATTAATTCATTCTCTTCTCACTGTATCTAAAGTGGCAGCTCTCAGCTACACAGACATACACACTGTATGCCACTACCAATATTATTTGGATCTCTACGTTTCTTTTTTACCCTCAATGGAGGTGACACACTTAAGCATTAACAGTTGGAGTAGCTCACTTCTTGCTTTTTAATGTTGTTTTTCCAGAAAGTCCCAAGAAAGGCTGTCATAATAACAACACATGTATCTCAAAGACTGTCAACAAAACACTTGAATATGTAAGTATTTGAACAAGGTTATGCTGTGCTAAAAATAAAATAAGGATTGACACTAGTAGATAACATATGATTGAAACATTATGAGATATAGAGGTCTTGGATACTAAACAGTGCGAGTATGTAAGAACAAGTATTCACAAGTTGATATCCTCTATTTGTATGCCATATTACCCTTTAGAATGCTGCCATATACGTTTGTATGCATATGACAAGCTTTTGTACAATTATGTTATGTGCAACTGCTGCCATCTGCTGGTGATTCACTGCTTTTCTTCTGGGTGACAACAATATTTTGTAGTACCATGTTAAGTTTCACTCACGTAATAGGTATTTCCACTCTTTTGCTATCCTAGTCAATGTCACCTTTTTCTTTCCTTTGGGGTCCGACAGAGATCCCTCTCTTAGGCATGCCCTACAGCTATTCTAGTCATCCAGGGGTCCTCTGCCTCAAAAACAGATAAAAAGTAAAAATCCTGCGGAACTTTATTACTTGCATAACAAATCCAAAAACTTAGTATAACAGTTCATATATGCATACAGTTGAATTTAAAGAAATGTAACATGTCAGTCAAAAATATAAATAAATAGCATATGAGGAAGGCAATGGGAAGGATGAGAACAAAACATTAACATAAAAGATTGTAATAGCCCTGTAACAGTTTTTTGTGATTGACAAACTTGTTACTAAAGTGAAGATGACCCATTGGTGTATGTACATGCAGGTGTGCATGTGTATATGTGTGCATCTACATGTAATGAATTGAAACATTAAAATAAAATTATATGTGTCGAATTACAAAATATAGTTATTGACATAGGCATGTGCACTTTATTTTTCTTTGCCTGTAGTTAAGTAAGTGCGTGTGTGTGTGTGTGTGTGTTGTTGATTTCTCAATCTGTGGATTGGTCTGAATCTCCATATTGACCCATGTTGACCGAGTTGACAGAGTTGATGCAGGTCAGAGAATGGAATCACACTTTGCAGTTTTAAAAGAAGAAAGTATGTGATTTATTGATCTTGCAACAAATTAATGGCAAATTAATTTATTAAAGGCAAGAATGTATTAAGAATTCAAGTGGTCAGACAGCTCTTTATGCTTTATTAAAACTGAGAGAAAAAAGTACTGTATAGTGTCACACATTGTTCAATACAAAATAATAAAATGATGATTTATTAATCATATCTGGTGGCATCATGGGGCTAATTAAACTAAAAAAATTCTGGCAAGTGCATGAGGAGATTTAAAAATGATTTAAACCTTGATCTTAACCTTTAATCTGGATGTCTTTCACATTGTCGGCAGGAGGAACACGTTTAACATGCAAAGAGAGCTGTCACTTTTAGGTCAATGGCTGTGCAGTGACTAATTAAGATAGGGATAAAGCGAGGGCAGGAGGTTAACCGCATTACAAATAAATGTCAATAGAGGAGGAAAATGCAAGCAGAATGGCATGTAATATAATGACATGAAGCTATTTGAATGATATCCCTTGTGTATCAATGTTTGATTGGATAATTTAAAAAATAATAATAACAGGATGCTTAATGTAACAATTCAGAGAATACTATAATTGTAGTTCTACCACAACCATGTATAGACTTTGCAACAAGTCGAGGAAGTAACAGACCTGTGTCAGCAGTACAGAAATACTGTAGGTTGACGGGCTATATATAGGTGAGTAAACTGTTAGAGTAGAGGTGTTGCCAGGGTGTCTCAGAGCAACAAAATCCATAGAGTCAAATTGCACTGTAAGAACTAATTGTGTACTTTTCAAATGAGAAATTTTTAAAAACAAATCCAAAATATTACACTTTGATTAGCATTTGTTACAGGCATTTGTGATTTTTGTATTTTATCATTTTCAGAGGTTACTCCTGTGAGTGTGACTGAAAAAAATAATGACTTTGTTTTATGTTCATAGATCAACAATATTGCAAAGCCTCACAGCCGTCTAGAAGAAATAAGGAAACAAACTTCTGGGGAGCTCTCACCTGTTGATGTGATTTCATATGTGGAAGCCTTATCTCAATCAGTACCATCATTAAGTGCTGTGAATGACAGTGCTACTGATAAGGAGGCTTTCACCAATGCTACCATTACAGTAAGGGATTTTCTGTCAGTTTCATTCTTAATTTTATTATTCATTCTCATTTATAAAGCAGACAGTGGCACACACACACACACACACAAACAAAGACATATGCATGTTCCGAATCCCTTTATCTCAGTACAAAACTTTTTTTTTATATATTATTATTTTTGATTAATTCAAGGCCATGGGTTGCATCTTTGATTGACTTTGACTGTCCATTCAGACTCATGTATAAAAAAAGTATTTTCTGGGAGACACAAATGAATGTTCACATATAAATGTGAAGAACATCAGTGAATGTAACACTGCAGCTATAAGATGTTCTAGAAACAAAAGCAGATACAATGGGTGTTATTCGTTGAACATGTTTCTTTTCTTTTACAGAAATTTGTTAATGCTGTAAACAATCTTGTAGAAAAGGAAGAACTGGTGGCATGGAATGAGATTAGGAAGGATAACAGGGAAAAGACTATTACCAAACTTTTGCATACTGTGGAGGAGGCAACACTGAATATTTCAAAAAATTATGAAACTACCACTGAGGTGGAGGTGAATGCAGGTGATATAGGTAAAGCTCTGTTTATTTTGTCTAATTGTTGCTGTGTGCCTTGCAGTAAAATACAAAGGAAAGGACATTTTTGACTGATGTTTTACATTTTAATATTTGCCTAATTCCAAAATAATACAAGAAAGAATTTGGCACAAATTGGCATGGCAGATGCCTTTGTCCAGGATGACATGCATATTATGTGTTTATGTCAGTGGATGTTCACTGACCCAGTCCAGGTAGAATACTTAACTTGAGTACCACTGCAGTGACTCAGCAACTGTTAACCTAGAATTTACAAGCTCAAGCTACCCACACTCACTCTGTGCTCAAAAGTGATGGAAGTAATGACAAGTGTGGAGAGCACATAACACAAAAGTTTAACAAGATAATAACAAAAATGTGTGGCTCTTTGTAGGAAGGCCTCTTTTTGTACAGTATTACAGTATTGTTATACATTTCATTCCTCTCATTTAATTTACAGCCCTTAAACTATATGCTTTTGACACCCTACAAACAAAGCCGACAAATATTCATGCTACCATGGGAGGTGATTCCATTACGCTCACCCCTAAAAATAAAAATCAAGGAGAAGTAAATGGTAAGTAGCTGAGTCTTGGCAGTAATCCAAAACAGTGGGACATTTCAAACATGTTTTAAAAACCTAAGCACATAGTCCCCATGATTTAAGCATAACTTTGAAAATGACAACCAGGTGTAACCAGGGAATAAGGGATTAAATCTGCACTGCAGCAAGCAAGTCAAATGAAGGAAAAAGTAGCTCAAAAAGGGAAGCTTGCCTAAAACTTTCCCATTAATGCAAGTAATAATGTAGCAACACTTGATCGTGACACTGGAAATGTCAGTAGTATTTTTGCTCAGATATGTTTCTTCTGAACATATAAATTGCACATCACATATACTTCAGTAAAAATTGGATGTCTATCCACCATTACTTTTTAAAATAAAAATTGCATCAAGATTGTTAAAATAAATGGGTTTTGGCAATATTTGTTAATGTATTTGTGTGTACTGCAGGTTTACTTGCATCACTTCCTCCAGGATTAAGCCTGCCCATTCTTTTCGAGACATGTATTATTGCTAAGAATGAGCCACTCCAGTTCTGAGGGGCAGAGGGTCTTCTGACATGTGCTTAACCTTGAAAACGGCAACTTAAATGCAATACATTTGAAATACAAGGTTTTTTTACAGTCTATTCAAATAATGACAGATTAAGTACGTAAGAGCTATGATACAGTGTTATTGGTCACCAATAGCTTCAGTTGCTTGCCTGTGTTTCAGTCCAATCTTACATGGATATCATGAAGGTGACATTATAAATAAAACAGCTTTTTGTGTTTTTTTCATCAGGGAGTTTGTCCATAGTTTTCCTTTGGTACAGCAATATTGGTGCTCTCTTGCAAACAATTGATGCCCCCACAGCAACTGACTACAAGCAATTTGCCGGAGCAGATGATTTCACTGTGAACTCACAAGTTGTAGCAGCCGCTATAAGCTCACCGCATGTCTACCAGCTTGACAATGTAGCATTTACCCTGAAGCACAATGAGGTATGCTCAGACTTTGCATGGTAAACTCATGGAATTCCCATGTGTGATGAGTGTAGGTGCATGTGTGCGTTTGTGGTCGTCTTATTTTCAAATGCACTTATACATTTTTTTTTGTTTGTTTTTTCCTTAAACATGTTTAAACATAGGCAGAACATGCATATTTTATGTGGCTGGTTTTATATTCATCCGTCATAAAAATATTCCCTATTAATGGTGACAATTACATGCACTTTGACATTTTTATGTGCATGTCATGATGTTTTCCTAAATTATTATCTTCATGGTAGTTTAAATTAGGTCAGTGCATAGGTCAATACATTTCTAGAGCAACACCAGATTAACATCAGATTAATATTTAATGATAGTTAATGATTTAATTATTTTAAATAACATGAAGATATATTGGTTGTGCTGTATATGAGTATTTATATATACATTCAATCTTTTTATAGCCTATAGACTCAGAAGTTTATGTTACAAAATGTGCTTTCTGGAAATACTCACCGCTGAGCATGAGGGGCCACTGGGATACAGAGGGATGTACACGCCAACATGTCAACAGCTCTCACACCTCGTGCACCTGCAATCACCTGACACACTTTGCTATCCTGATGTCATCTGGAAAGGCAAATGTAAGTTTGTCAATCTTCATATGACAGCTACCCTAAATTTAAGATGAAATTTACAAGCAACTCATTGCTTCCTGCATTTTCCTTTTTCATCATTAGCATATGCTAATTCAAATGGAATTTTCTTTGACACACTTTTTTTCATAAATGTATCATTTGTTGCTAAAAAACTGGAAATTATTTGAAAGGTACCTTTAAGGTTTTAAGGGAATACTAAGTCATTTAGCTGATTAGTTAGTTTAAATTTTGCAATTTATTTTATGTATGATTTGTCACATTACTTACACAAACTATAAAAAACATAATTATTGTATTGGCCCAAAGTGAGTTGTGTTTAACATATATAAAATGTGCTTAACATATATAAGTTTGTGAAGAGGTTGGCTGGTACATCTCCCTTTAAAAAGGTTGCATAAAAACAGGTATGGAGATTTAAAAAATGTAACATTGATCATTAATAATGACAGAAGAATACTGGTAAAATAGGCTAAATAAAAAGGTAAAATGGATGAAATAAAGACCTTTATATAAACCATTTTTGTGTATGTATTTTTTGTTTTGACAGCTGTTGGCCCACTACGCCATCCTTACAAGAATAACTCAACTTGGAATGATCATATCTATTATCTGCCTTTCCATGTGTATCTTCACCTTCTGGTTCTTCAGTGAAATACAAAGCACCAGGACCACCATTCACAAAAACCTCTGCTGTAGCCTTTTCATGGCTGAATTCATCTTCCTGGTTGGAATTAATATGAACACCAACAAAGTGAGGACTGTCCTAGGGCCAGTCACTGCTGCCCACAGCACTTTTCATTTCTATAGGATAGACTCTTCTGTTTGGTCAATGAACTCAAATGCCCACCTGAACATTATAAATATCTAAAAAATAGAGATTCATTATGAAGGAAAATTTTATAATTTACCAGAGATTGCCATAGTATGCAATGTGTTTTTGAGTGGAGGAAGTGATATAATTATTTTAATAAGATATTCATGTTTATTTTGGTAAACATCACAGGGTTATATGTGTTACTTGGCAGTTTTGTTTAGATCAAACCTCAGATTGACTAGACTATACACCTTTCTATGCGTAACTTAAGTTATTCACGTCATCATCAGCCAAAAAAAAGGACTTTGGGCATTTGAATTTTTTTTATTTAACTTTTTGCCTGTTACATTTTATCAAACATATTTGAGTTCTTTTGTTAAATGTTTTGAATAATCATGTTTATGTTGCAGGTTTCATAAAATGTACATAATGATTTCTGTGTGTTTCTTTTTTTAATCTCTCTCTCTTTTAGCTCTTCTGTTCAATCATCGCTGGCCTACTGCATTATTTTTTCTTAGCTGCTTTTGCATGGATGTGTATTGAAGGGATCCATCTGTACCTGATAGTGGTTGGAGTCATCTATAACAAAGGTTTCCTGCATCGCAACTTTTACATTTTTGGATATGGAAGCCCAGCAGTGGTAGTGGCAATCTCTGCAACACTTGGTTACAAATACTATGGTACCACTAAAGTGTAAGTTCTAATTGTTTGTATACATATATATATATATATATATATATATATATATATATATTTTTTTTTAATAGATATGATTTATGTGAATTCAGAACTAGGAATAATGAAGTGGTATTTTGCATTTCACAGCTGTTGGTTAAGTACTGAGAACAATTTTATATGGAGTTTCATTGGGCCTGCGTGTTTAATTATCCTGGTAAGACTTATAATTAACTTTCATCTCATTCTTCACCTTAATGATCAACTTTTTGCCTTGACTGCATTCTTGTGCAGAGCCCTTAGACATGTTGAATGTATTGCCATTGATACATATTTTTCATAGACTTAAAAATATTTACTAATTTTTATAAACTTTAATTTTTCTGTAAAATTAATTGTATCCATATTAAAGTCCTGAAAAGGTATTGAAATATAACGTGCTCTGTGACAATAGTAAAGATTAATGAACATGTGCCCCAAGTAAAAAAATAATGGTTAAAATTGAATCCAAAGGTGCTAATGCAATGCAATATACTATTTAATTATCCATGCATGCATGTATAAATGTGGTGTTTTTTTACTTTTAACTCTTACTTTATGTACAACCTAGGTTAATCTCTTGGCTTTTGGAGTGATCATTTATAAGGTCTATCGTCATACTGCTGTGAAGAAGCCTGAAATCAGTCACTATGAAAACATACGGTGAGGGATAGGTGAACTATTACCCTCCTTTGTGTGTCCTTTTTTTCCTTGTGTCCCTTGCTTTTATAACCTAATGTTTCCATGGAATGTTACCATGTCATGGATGTCACCATGTCATAAGCCAGATAGTCGAGAAACTAAATATTATTTATAATGGAAGCTAACTTATAAGACAGTGCACTCAGTCAGAAGATTAAGTAAACAAATCTTCTTCAGCCTCTCCTCACAGTTTCGTGGAATGAAAACAACAAACTGAAATAAACACAACAAATTGAAACAAAGACCCATAGGAAAAAAAATAGGGCGTTTTAATGGTGGCCTCCCACCATTGTTTTAGAGGCAGCTACAACTAAATAATGACCTTAGAATGACAGTCTGAGCTGATGAGAGTACTGACAATGTGGCCATTCCAGGTCTTGTGCCCGAGGTGCTCTCGCCCTTCTGTTTGTCCTTGGTGCCACCTGGACTTTTGGTGTCCTTCACATCCTGAACGAGACTACCCTTACAGCCTATCTCTTCACCATCTCCAATGCATTTCAAGGGATGTTCATCTTCATCTTCCTCTGTGTCTTATCCAGAAAGGTAACACTCCCCGTTAGCTGTGAAGAATATAGCATCGAAATCACAACTCACTAGCCACTGTAAATACATGTAAGATACATGATTTCAGTTTAACAGAAAATATCTTTATATTGTCTGCAAAGGACACCTTACTTTCAGGAGAAAGTTATACATTGACATTTACATTGTCATTTAATTGGGGTTATACAATTAAGATAGCTGTATTGTAACAGCTTTAATTCCTTGTGTTACATCATCATTTTAGAATACTATCAGAAACCTCGGTGTTGTGAGAGAGGTCAATCAATTACAGTCTACCCAACAAATGTCATTCTCATTGTATTTCATGAGAGTCTACTGCAGATTCTGTGTGGTGCAGTGGTAAAGAGAAGTGGCTGACACCCAATTGTTGCTGTTTCAATTCCCAGGTGTGCACACAGCTGTTGTAGACTTGGGAAAAACACTTAATTTGAATTGCCTTAGTAGATATCCAGCTACATGAATGGATAATGTAAAATTTGTTATCTGTGTCACTGGGTAAGAGCATCTGCTAAGAAAATGTAATGCAGCACAGATATTGTCACTTTTGCCATGAATATCTGCAATGTATATCTCTAATTCTATCCCAGTACCTTGCATTGAATAAGACAACTGCTAAAATGGAAATGACAAATGATAATGCTATTGACCTAAATACAGTAATACAGATGTGTCTTTTAATTTGTGAACCTTGTTGTAAGTGCAGCATGAGGTCTCAGTAGCCACCATTTTTATTCTCAGTTGCTCACCCATCCTATCCCACTCTGACACTACGAGGCAACTGGACGTGCTGTTTGTTTGCTTGACCTGAAGTTTGTTTGCCAACATTCCTTTCAGTTTTGAGTTAACTATGACAAGAAACATTACTTGTTCAGTTTGAATTTGCATTGTTGTAATACAGTAGACAATGTGTTCATGATTTTGAGCGTTTATGTGTGGGATTTTGGAACCATTTTGAATTATCACAAAGCATTTTATATTTTTGGCTTAAGATAATGAACAACGGATTCAATTACAACTCAGATACAATTAACAGCATTTCTTTCTAAAACAGAGTATTAGCTCATCACCCTCTAATATCTCATGTTATACTTTTTCTATTCTTCCTCATCAGATTCAAGAGGAGTACTACAGATTGTTTAAAAATGTGCCATGTTGCTTTGAGTGCCTCAGATGAACTTCACATCAAACCAAGAGGAACAAGTCCACCAGAACAGGCAGTCCTCTGGGGTTTGGAATGCTATAATGATGTTTTTCATACCACTGCTTATTTCTACATTGTCCATGCAAATATTGTGATTTAGCAGAGAAATTCAGCAAAACTCTCTTGTGACAGAGAACTGAGAGCCTGCTTACCCCATGCTGACACTGACACCGTTATTATGTAGAAAAGGTTATATCACAGCATTTATTTTATGTTTTCCAATAATTTAACATGAATTAGGTATACTGCTTACAAATGTTATGGCTAAAACAATTAGTGTTTGATTATGTAGACACTCGTGGCATTGAAATATGAGGCAACATTGTAAATGTCTGTTGTATTGGTGTATCTGTTGTATTATAAATAAAGATGACTTGGATGACTTCTGCTCCTATTGCACATGATGCCAATGTCAAGGTTCTGTCAAATATTAGACTCTGGCTGATGTATAAACTGGGAAACTGACATTTAGCCTAAATGTGGTCATTTGTAATCATTAATTTCAATGGTTTGTCGAGATTTTACACACTAATGAAGATATTCTTGCTGTTTAATATATTATTGAACTTTTGATGAAGAGTAATTATGTTTAAGAATGTTAAAGAACTCTTCCCTGACTTTTCACTGGGCAAGGCAGCCTTGTGGAAAGCCTTTTTAAATGATAACTAGTATTTTCAGGCTTTTCTTGTGGTTACATTTTTAATTTCTTGTAAAGTTTAAAATCCCTGTCAAAATGTATATGCTTCAGGTCAAGAATCTGTAGTGAACCCTTTGTTCTGTTTACAGGGACATACTTATACATTTTAAGTAATGTATACAGTCAATATTGCAAGTATACATGTAGATAACTAAATAAACTAAATATCAATATTGTCATGTCATATTTTTCAGACATTGAAGAAATGCATTCTGTAATCCAAGAAGTTAATGTAGTGAAAAAATGAGTTCATAGCCCCTTTTTTCATGTTGATCATGAGTATGGTCATTCAGTGTAATGTACTGTTTGTTTTATTTTCATCAGTATGTTTGTATAAATATTTGCATGATTTTCCTTGTGATATTTTGTAAATTAAAGAGTGTTCTTCTTGATTGTCTATTAAATAAAATATTTAATCAAATTCAATAAAATGATGTAATGTGAAAATGTCAAAACTCATTAATTGAAAATTCTTAGAAAGTGCATGACAGAAAAACTAAATTCTAAGATTTAACAAAATGTTGTATGAGGTACTGTATACTTCAATAAATGAAATACTTGGGCTTTGTCTTACATCATTTTATACTATAATAAGTTTTCAACACCCGCTGATATACTTATTTTTTATCACCATTTTAGCATCAATCTTGCCTCAGTGTGACACCCACTGCAGGTAGAACGTTTTCAAATGGCTGCATGTTTGAACGCTTATTTCAAAATGGATAGGTGTATGACAGCTTCCTTCTATCCACAGTTGCTGACATGGCTACATCACCTCCACCAAAGTCATGCAACTTCAGAATCTTCACACATATGACCAACTGCTCTTGGAGCTGAAGCACTATGACCACCAACATCTGAATTTTCAAGTTTTAAAGTGCCTGAGCCAAACTTGTGTTCCAGAATATTTCAGTCTTTTGGATTGTGTATTGTATTGTCTTATATGACTTTTCATGTCTCAGTATGTCTCAACATGTTTTGTCCTTGCACCTTCTCTGCTGCATGCAGTCATTGTGACATAAAAAGAGATGTATACTGTCTAAAATGGGTTTACAGTCTAAGATGGCGCCGTACTATGGTGATTAGCTACGAGCTGCTCTTGCCTTGTTGTTTGTTTTCGTGTTATATCTCACTTTTTTGCACAAAATGCATCTTGCACAATTGTCTATGACTGCCAGGCTTTACTGGACATAAGACTAGACGTTCCCAACAGCTGGAAGCCGCAGGACTTATGGAAAGAGATCACCCACAACAAACAGATACCACCATAGAGTAATGGCCGCAAACAGTGCTGCCGGCAGTGAGGTAAATGAGGTGGCGCCCTGGTGAGGCTACGATGGCGTCCCACTCGGCCCCTGCTTCCCAGCATACTGCTGGCCAACGTCCAGTCCCTCGACAAAAAGCTGGACGAACTCCAATGCCAAATCAGCTCTCAGAGGGACATGAGGGATTGTAGTGTGCTCTGTTTTACAGAGACTTGGCTGGGCCCTAACACACTTCATAGGGCTATACAACTGGAGGGTTTTTCTGTGCACCACAGGGACCGTTCCAAGACGACTACTGGCAAGGCAAAGGGAGGTGGTGTATGCTTCTTTATTAACAACTCACGGTGCACTGACGTGGAAATAGTCTCCCAGTCCTGCTCGCCAGTGCTGGAACAACCAACGATAAGGTGCAGACCATTCTATCTCCCAAGGGAATTCCCCTGCGTGTTGCTAACTGCTGTCTATATACTGCCGCAAGCTGATGCAAAATTTTACCAACATGTCAACTGCCCAACCAGAGACAATAAGACTCTTGATCACTGTTACTCCACAATCAAGGAAGCTTATAGGGCTATCCCACAACCTCACTTTGGAAAATCCGACCACCTGTCAGTGCTCTTGCTAATGAATTACAAGCAGAAAGTCAAGTGCGCGCAGCCCACTGTGAGGAGAGTACAATGCTGGACTACAGAATACAAGTCCAAACTTCAGGGATGTTTTGAATCAACAGATTAGTCAATCTTTAAGGATTCAGCCTCGAGTTTGGATGAGTATGAATCGGTCACTGGCTATGTTAGATTCTGTGTGGATAACTGCATCCCAGTGCGGACTATTCGCTCCTATCCCAACCAGAAGCCCCGGATCAACAATGACATTCACCTGAGTTTGAGGGAGTGCACCACTGCTTTTAAATCGGGGGACAAGGAACGCTACAAAAAATCCAAGTATGACCTACGGAGAGCCATCAAAGCTGCTAAAAGACAATATAGGGACAAACTGGAAAATAACTACAGTGACTGGGACACGCAGCGCATGTGGAGGGGGCTGCAGGCAATTACGGACTACAAATCTAAGCCTGGTGCGGCTACCAACACCACTGCCTCTCTCCCGGATGAGCTTAACAACTTTTATGCCCGCTTTGAGGCTCACAACTTGGATCCAGTGACAGCAGGACAGTGCTCACCTGATGTAGTCGATCTACAGGTGACGGAGGCTGATGTGAGTAAAACTTTTAAAAGGGTTAATGCTCGTAAAGCTGCTGGCCCAGGCGGCATCCCTTCCCGTGTCCTCAAGACATGCTACACTCAGCTATCTCAGGTCTATACTGACATTTTCAACCTGTCCCTGTCATTGTGTGTGGTTCCCTTGTGTTCAACAGCATCATAAAATGCACAGACAACACCACAGTGATTGGCCTAATAAGCGACAGTGATGAGAGGGCCTATAGGATGGAAGTGGAAGAGCTAACCATATGGTGATAACAACCTCTCTCTAACAACCTCTCTCTAAATGTCAAAAAGACAAAAGAAATCATTGTTAACTTAAGAAAGATCAGAGGAATTCACATTCCTATTTCCATCAATGGGTCATCTGTTGAAATTGTTGATAGTTTTAGATTGCTTGGCATACACATCTCAGACACCCTCGCATGGTCTCTTAATACCAATTGCATCCTCAAGAAAGCACAGCAGAGACTATTTTCTGAGGCGTCTCAAGAGTTTTGGCATAAGTACCAAAGCTCTTGTGAACTTTTATTGCTGTACCACAGAGAGTGTACTGACAGGCTGTATCACAGTGTGGTTCGGCACCCTGACTGCTCAGGACTGCAGACTGCTACAAAGGACTGTAAAGACAGCAGCAAAAATCATTGACACAGAACTACCACAACTTCATAACATCTACACCACTCGATGCAAAAGGAAAGCCCAAAACATCATTCAGGACACCAGCCACCCCGCTCATGTTCTGTTCTCACTCCTTCCATCTAAAAAACGTTACCAGAGCATCAAATCACGCACCACCCGTCTCAGTAACAGTTTTTTCCCACAGGCAATCAGGTTGCTGAACAGCTGATGCAACCATATACACTACACATTGTTGTTGTATAATATTTAATGTTATTGTATACTGTATTCTGTGTATATAATGTAATGTGTACTGTATTCTGTGTATATAATGTATATCTACGTGTGCAAGGTGTACATAGTCTGTGTAGGTCTATAGTGTCCTTCGTTGTTGGTTTTGTGATGGTGTGCCCTTCATGTTAAGGCAGAGAGAGTCGGAGCACAAGTATTTCATTCATTTCATTTCCCTATTAAAAAGATGTTCTGAGGAAAATGTGTCCAGTTAAGCCTTAATGTAATTATGTATACATCTTCTCAATATTGCGTTGGTGCCATCTACAGGTAGTATGATGACACTGATTTTTTTTATTTTTCGAATGTTCACAACCCGTTGTTGCTGTGAGTGGCTGAAAAGGGATTTTTGCCATTATGTCCAACATTCACAGTGTTAACTTCCATATAAGTCTACACTGTAAAATCATGAGGGTACATAATTTGTATACAGTGGATTATGTGAATGTATGTATGTCTATCATAAAGATCACCATTGTTTTTAATTATGAACATTTATGATCATGAATGGTTAATAATTTGTCTCTCTCTGTTTGCCACATGATTTATGTTTAGACTAGACTCTTGCATACTGAAGTTGGGCCAGGTACAACAGCAGAACGTGTTTACTCAAATGTTCTTTTTAATGTTGTTTCTTCGCTCACACTTTCTCTACTCCTTACACTGATTCTGCGTTAAGCAAGTGCTTTCTCATTGGTGAATGTGACTGCAGTGTATACTACCAAAAACACCAAATGGTTTGATTCTTTTACTGGGGATATATTGTTTGTTGTTTATTGAGAAAAAATTAACATGAAATTGATATTGTTATGGACATTATCAATGATGCTGCTAATCAGTAAAATTTTAGTGTCAGATTATTAGCTTTTGACATGACTCCTTGCATTCCATTTTTTACAGGATTTGTAATTCAACAGGGAAGCAGGGAATATCTTATTTTATGAAGGATGTATTATACCACTCCCTAGACCAGGGGTGGGCAACTCCAGTCCTGGAGGGCCATGGTCCTGCTGTTTTTCTTGTTGACCAACTAAATACAATCTCTGATTGGCTGAAGAGCAGGCACACCTGTTTTCAAGGTGAAAATCAACAGGTCACTAAGAGATGAAAACAAAAACCAGCAGGACACTGGCCCTCCAGGACCGGAATTGCCCACCCCTGCCCTAGACTCTAACTTGGTTCTTTTCTGTTGAGACTGGTATCCATCCCGCTCCTCCACGCAGACTGAAGACACAGTGAGCAAGCTTCAAAACGTTATAAAGTTTTGCAGTTCATAAAAGCACAGATTCAGTTATGTCTTCCCAGTTGCTAACCCTACCTTCTCTCTGACTTTTCAACACCCCCTGGGAGCCCCGTTGCCACCCAGTTGAACTCACTGAAGGTGTGCCTTCACTGTGTCACTGTGTACTCACACCACTAGTCCAAGTGGGTTCCCCCTTGACACACACTAAAAAGTACATAAATGCACTCCAAACTGCTGCCCAGATCACTCCACACTTAAAGTGGCCCCCCAACAGACACAATCTGCACAGCAACACATGTCACCATTCTCACTACCACCCACTGCAAATAGAGGGAGAAACAGCAATAGAGTCCACAAACAGCCTTGTCACCCTCTCCTTCACCAAGAGGAACTGCATGCTACAGGAGAGAGGGAAAGAAGCCTTGACTCAGTAACAATTCCAGCTCATGAAGGAACCCACGCACATACAGTTTAGCCCGTCAGCTGTGCACATTCCTTCCTGCAAGGGAGGAGCATTCCCAAACTGTGTGACGGTACTCCACTGCTCACCCGCTTATCTTACTGCTGTTCTAACCTACTTTGTTTCTTCACTTTCCATGGGACCATTATTCTCAATGCCACCTCACCACCGCCATCAGATATGCCACTACTGCTACACTCACACACATTGATAGGAATATTAGTTAATATTAGAACACTACATGTTACTTAGTGAAAATGCATGTGTTAGTTGGTAGTATGAATGTGCATTCCATCATGATTTGAAATCCTACTGTCTGCTCATGGTCTAGGAGGCCTGCCCTGTAAGGAGACCCTTAAGAACAGACTAATACACATGCTCACTTGCACACAAACACGTCAGCTTGGCTGACACACACATGTGGATAGGCTTGTTGTCCACACCTGTTTACACGCACACCTACACATACATCATACACAAAGGGCAGTGTTGCCAACTACTTTCAATGGAAAGTAGCTAAAGCCTGCTTGAAAAGTCGCTAAATGTTGCTAGATGATGTCATGCACTAATTAGCATATTTGCGACATCATTGTGTCGTATTTGCATTCTGCCTAGTGTCAGATGGAGTATGAAATAGTGACTGAAACGAGGCCCATTAAGACTACATGTTAACCAGCAGTCACTTCCAAGCCATTTCCAAGCTGTTGCTCTGCACTGCTAAAATTCTGATTTTATAACCGTGACGTCGTCTGACAAAATCACCATACACATAATTTAAAGACACCAGCTGTGCTGTGATTTTGGCTATATTTACATGTAAAATGATCACTCAGAGAAAAAGTTAGAAGCGACAGAACATCTTTATTATTTTTTCTCTCACAGCACACAGCACCCCTGTGTGATAGTGAGTGATAAGACAGTGAAAACGGTCAAAATGATCAAATTAAATTGTTTAAGTTAAAACAAAGGAGGAGCAAACCATACAGATTAGTGATTGGTCCTTGGCAACACCGTTTGCACATTGCACATTCACGTCTATGTCAGCTGCTGTGCAGACTGAATGTGCTGCTCCGCCTCTCTGCCAATCACTGAACAGAGTAGATGCAGAGAGAGGTGTGCCTCTTGCTTGCGGGGCAGTACTGGCAACTCTCTTCTATGGAAAGTAGCTAAGGTTTGTCCAAAAAGTCGCTAGATTTGTCGCTAGCTTTTTTTGAAAAAAAGTCGCTAAAGGGGTCTGAAAAGTCGCTAAATCTAGTGACAAAGTTGCTAAGTTGGCAACAGTGACATAGGGTGGCAGTGTAGCAGCATGGTTAAGGAGCCGGGCTTGTTACCAAAAGGTTGCCAGTTTGATTCCCCACGGGGGAACTGCTGCTGTACCCTTGGGCAAGGTACTTAACCCACAATTGCCTCAGTAAATATCCACCTGTATACATAAATAACATTGTAAAAAATAAAAAAACCTGTAATTGTTGTAAGGCACTCTGGATAAGAGTGTCTGCTAAATGCCAATAGTGTAACATGGAAACCATTTGTTTCTATGTGTAGGCTTCATCAACTGAAGAGCGCAAATCATTTGTGAAACTTGTGGTTGTTTGCTTTTCTCTGGGTCAAGTGGGGAATGTTGTATTTGATGGGGCATGTCCTATGTCAGGCTGTACAGTCAGGCTAAAAGTGCATATGACCTTGAAAGGGCATACAGCGATCCATCTTTGTCTCCGGCTTTGTGTCACATGGAGTGAAATATGGGCCAGGTGGCTCTACTTGTGGCGCCAGCCCTCACACCCTCTTGGGACATTTGCACATCTCTCCAGGGTAAATAAGGAGGACCTTTGTTGACAGTCTCTTTGAGCATCCATCTCTGTTTGACCTGTTCCCTTGCTGATTAGCTTGTATTAAATCCTGATTGATGTTTGGCTGTCCATGTCCCTTGTCCTTTGAATTTTTTGCAGCATCATGTATTTAGTGTGCCCTTCGCCACTAGTGTAACATCTATTCTCAAGGAATATCAGCACTAATCATGCTCAGTAAATAATATGGTGTAGTGGTAGAGAAAATGTTCACTAGTTGAGACAGAAGGACAATTGTGTAATCCTACAAATGTTTCCTATTCAGTACACATAAGGAAAACAGTGTCATTGCAAAACCAGGAGATGCTTGAATGGAGTCTCACTGCAGTAGTTATATAACGGAACATCTAATGTTTTTAGACAGCATTACTTATGTAAAGGCTTTGAGGCACACACTGAGGGTGACATTAGGGGTGAGCTCACAATATCTGTGAAGAGCATTTGTTCCAAAACATATGTACAGAATGTCCTAGAAGAATTCCCCTATCCCCCATATACTGTAAAATTAAATGAGAGCAGGGATAGAAAGATAAAGACTGAGGTACACTGATGATGCACTGTGAAAATGTGTATGTTAATATAAAGTAAAAATTCCCATTAAATGTGGAAGCCACTACGGAGCTGGAATAAATGTGTACAATAAAGGATGAAATGAGGTGCTTTGAGCCTTACATTATAGTCACAGAAGCTTTGTGTTATATGGTAGCAGGAGACACATTAGTCTTTCCAAATAAGAACATATTTAAACATGGTACCACATGGCAGTTAAACATATAAAACCAGATATTTACATAAATAAACCTTTCAGGATTTCAAAGCAGCAAGTGAATGTCTTTGCAAAAGATTAATCAAAAGATGCAAACACAAAGCAGCCCAACTGGGACACAATTTTCACCCTAAACCATTTTAATTTAATGAAGGGAATCAAAATGCTGTAGTCCAGGCACCTAAGTGAAATTTTCTGTAGCATCATTCTAATACTCAGATTTATATTACAGCTCTGATCATGCCAAAGGAAAAAAAGAGATTGCCTTTTATGTTTACACTAACTGAACATTTCAATAGCTTTGTTTGTTTGCAAGATCTGTGTTCCTCTTGACTCAGACAGCTTTGATGTCAGACTGACATTTTGGTAACCTGCACAACTTTGTCCTTTTGTGTATTTATATTAGCTGTGTCCACAGTGTTGACCAAGATCTCATTTCAACTACTTTTCATGTCATGTGAAAAAAAACGTAACTGCTCTTATTGATTAAAAATGTAAAATGATTTGCATTTATATTTACACTTCTAGCTAGATGCCTTAAACTCCTTCAGTATCTGTATTTAGGAAGCTAGAATTTTGCCAGCTTACATAAGACTGCACTGAAATACTTTTCTGCATTATGAACAGTCTAGCATGATTTCATAGAATAATTTAACAGCAATGTCTGAACTGAACCTAACTAAAGTTATTTTTCTGTCAAAGCACTCATTTCTCTGCAATCACATGTAAAATGTGTTATTCCCCATAGAGCACCTGCAGAAGCTGGCATCTCTCCAACTAAACAGCATGAAATGGAAAAAGAGAGCGCCACCCCTCCTAGAATATCATCCAGTATTACCCAGTATTGTTTATTTGACCCCTTTTATTTTGAAGAAAAAAAGGTGATAATTACATTTTCCTGACTTTAGATGTGTGAGTTCATTCAGTACAAAAGCAGTTAAGCCTTCTGTGGGTTTTAAACTGCTTCTCTCACTGCCTGCTCACTGTGTTATAGACCAGTGTTTCTCAACCCTGCTCCTCGCGGCACCCTGTCCTGCATATCTTCTATCTATCCTTCTGTCTACCTACCTGACTGAACTCGTCAGTGGCGCATTTTATTAGCTGAGCACACCTGATTTAATCAAGCAGCAAGGATAGACAGAAGCTATGCAGGACAGGGTGCCTCGAGGAGCAGGGTTGAGAAACACTGTTATAGACTATGGCAAAATAAGGTCTTTTTTAGTCTTTAAATAATCAGCCTCTCTTTAGGTATGACATGTTCCCCTTGACTCAAACAGCATTTGTGTCAGACTGACATTGTGTCTGTCTACATGATAACTTTGTGTACTTTTGCCAGTGCTTTTTAGGCATATCAACAGTAGGTGTGTCCACACTATTGACCAAGATCTTTTCTACAGCAGCAACTATCTCTCGTATGAACAATGAAATGATTACACTTAAAATTGATAATTAGAACAGTCGGCATGCTAATGCCTACAGTTAAACACAATCATACTTCTCTATTTTTTTCAATCATGAACTTATTTTCCTTTAGATATCTCCATGGTTATGATGACAAGAATGCCAAATCTTTTGCTAGACATGAATAATAGTATTAATAATTATTGTATTTATACAATTGGCTAAAGAACCATTAAGTAATCTTTCACAGTTGTCTGAAATATATCTTTGTTTAGTTACTTATACACATGGTGTGCGTCCTTGTTCCATTCACACATATGAACGTTGGGTGAGCAAGTGCAGTATGTTACTATAAAAGCAGAGCCAGAAATACATGTTTGAATTAAATCTATTTGTAACTGCACGATTCAGTGTCTGAGGTAACCCACTCAGCTGTGTCCTTTTGCTAGTGCTGTGTAGGCACATCAGTATGATGTATTTTTAGTTTTGCACTTTCCCAAGTAAAACATTAAACAATTAGTATAGTACAAAATTTCAAACTCTCTTAGGGTTTATCTAAAAAAGAAAAGGACAACATTGTACAAGGCTGAAGCCACACAGTCAGGTGACCTACTGTATATAAATGATAGTGCACTACCTGTGGGTGTCACTCCTGGACATCATGAGGGGGATTCTTCTCTTTCTCTGTGCAGCCTTGGCTGGTAAGTTGTTTTCTTTATTCACAACTAACACATTCAAGTAATTCCATTTATTTTATAACAGTTAACAGTTTCATCTCTCCCGATTACAGCTTGTCAGAATATCAGTTATGGTAAGTAATGTTACATTGCATAATGCAATATTCAAATTTTAATGTATTTTGGTGAGCAATACTCTTTTCACTAGCAATCAATTGTATGAACCTAAGCAGCAATCTTCACATATTTGTAAAATGTTTTATTATTTCAAAAGAGGAATTCTAAAATGTATCTGACAATACAAACAACATTTCCAGAACCAGGCCTGAACCCCAAAAAGACCTATGAATACAAATATGATGGTGTCATAACTATTGGACGTGACATGCCAGACCTGGCAGAGTCTGGAGTGAGGATGAAAGGCTCTGTTAAAATTATTGGAGTATCAACTCAAACATTCCTTCTCCAGGTATTAGATGCAAATATTCATTAAAACTAACAATATCAGTGGTTAAACTGAAAAAAATTCATTTCAAGAACCATATAACCCCCCCCTCCCATAAAAAATAAATAAATAAATAAAAATCAACAACAATCCATTTCATATACCTGCTAAAGATGTTGTCTTTATTTCAAGGTTTCTAACATGGCCTTTGAGGAATTCAATGGGTTCCCTGGAAAGAGTGCATTTGCTCCCTCACCAAAGCTGACTGAAAGGATTGCTGCACAGCTTGCCAGACCAATCATGTTTGAATATGCCAATGGACGTGTTGGGGACATACATGCTGGAGCTGAGGTGTCCGACACTGTGGTGAACATTGCGAGAGGGATTCTTGGGTTTCTTCAAGTCACAATCAAGACCACACAAAATGTTTATGAACTCAAAGAGGTACTTATCCATTTATACTTTGACTTTATTCATGCAACAGATGCACATATCCAGGGTGACTTACACAGATAACATTTTTCAGATTGTTCAGCTGTATAGCTGGATATAAGTGAAGTACCTCACTCACAGGAATATCTGCATTGTCAGATATAGCATTGAACCCTAGGTCTGCTGGTTACAAGACTGGTAGCATAAGCACTGTGCACCATTGTGTAAACTGTTCATGCAACAGAAAAAAAAAAACAGGAGAGAATGTATGTGTACTATTCCATTAGATACATGTGTAGGTGTGGACAGCCTTACAGCTTTACATCTGTATATAGGTTGGAATCCATGGCATTTGTCAGAGCCACTACTTCCTTGAAGAAAACACCAGTTCAAAAGAGCTGTTCATCACTCAAGTTGTGGATATCAGCAACTGCCAGGAGAAGGCAGAAATTTATAGAGGAATGGCGCTTGCAATCAAAAACAAAAACTGTAAAGAGGTTTGCCATTTTTGTTCACATTAATTTTAATGACAGCACAAAGGTATACGATTTTAATACTGCATAATTGTGGGCTGTTTTCATTTTTTCTTTGTTTACTGGGTCTCAGAGAGGTGAAAACCTCAAAACAGCTGTGAAATACACATATACTGTGAGGCCAACTGATGACGGCGCCCTGGTCACAAAAGCCCACTCTGATGAACTGCAGTTCTTCTCTCCATTCAATGTGAAGGGAGGCAATTCCAAAGTGAAAGCAATGTAAGATGCCCTTACACAGACTTTATTGCTTTCTCCATTTCAATTATCCTTATGAGGAGAAATGATAGGAGACTCATATGTTTTGTCTCTGTCTCTTCCTGTTTAGTAAAAATCTTGTGCTGATCAGCGTGACAGACACTGAGGGGAACCAGGTGATTGGTCCCTTGCAAAACAGGGGAAATCTGATCTACAAGTTTGGGAATGAACTAAACCAAATTCCACTGGTCTTGAAAAATTTGGCTGATCCAATGACCAAGGTATATTTTTATATGTTGAGAATAGTAGCCCTGTGTTTCAAAGCATGTTCACTGAACCATTAAATTGATCACTCACTTATCATCAAAGAGACTAACAAAATGTTGTGTCCTGCAGATTTCAGAACTACTCCAGCGTTTAGCTGAAGCTAATATAAATGAAGTTGATGCCACCACCAGCACAGATATTCTTGATCTGTATCAACTTCTCCGTGTAACAACGCTTGAAAACCTGGAAGCTCTATGGACACAATTTTCTGGGAATGCAGAGTACAGGTAAAACTGTCTTTTACTAAACTATAAAATAAAATTTTAAAAAAGTAATTTACGAGTTTAATACACTGGTTAGCTTTACCAGCTAGTTTGTACCTTGCCTGGCCAGCCACTGAAACCTGGCCATGCAGTGCTTCTAATATTATTGACTCCTTATGGTTTTTTGCTTGTGTTGTACTCACTTGTAAGTTGCTTTGGATAAATGCATCTGCCAAATGAATAAATGTACTTGTAAATCTAGGTATAAATATAACTATTAATTTTGAATGAAGATGGCAAGAAAGCAAGTGAACTTTAGTCACTTAGTCTTCCTAGGTCAAATATAATAGTCCCATGGGCCATGGGTTGGTAGATAAATTATATTACAGTAATAAAGGTATGAATATTGTATAAAAAAACAACCCTTCACTTACCCTCTGGTAATCAATTGAGAGACAACCTCAATAATATTTGAGGTTGTCTCTCAATTGGAAGTAATATTTATAAGACAGGGGCATGACAAGACATGGATTTACCCAACAATAGTGAATAGACATTGTGCTGTGTAACTGCTGAATGTGTACAATTTTTCAGCAATTCGATTTTTTTCCTTGATTGTCAAAAAACAAATTGTACATAAAATACAAATTATAAACAATTGCAGGAGATGGCTGCTGGACTCTGTTGCTGAAATTGCAGATGCTAGAGTCATCAAATTCCTAAAAAACAGATTTCAAGAAGCAGACATTACAGTGAATGAGGCTGGACAGACATTATTGGTGGCATTGAATCATGTAGCAGCAGATGCTGAAACCTTAGAACTGTCCAAGGTAAGAATAAATCATTCAGGTTTACTGTAAAAAATAATTCTCTATTGAGCCATCATATCTGTGATTTATTTGAACATATATAATACATAATGATAGCACAAAGCAAAGTGTACAGTGTGCTCAGTGTGTACAGAAATGTCTTTCCATTCTCTCTTTAGGAATTCCTAACAATGCAGTTTAGTAAGTCATCTGAATTGCTATGGGGCTTTGTAGCAATGACGTATGGTTCAGTGGTATACAGGTACTGTGCTAACATTGAGCCATGCCCAGCAACTGCAGTGCAGGTAAATAATATTTTCATCACAATATTTAAAATGAAAAATGACAAGAAATACAAATAAGAATGCCACAATGCTTTTCTTGAATAATACCCTGACAGGGCTTGCCAGCACAGTACTATGCTCCCTCTACATTAGCTCACTTCAGACAACTTCTATTCCCCCCTGTGAAGGTCAAAGGATAGTCAAGGATTCAGTCTCCCCAACTAATACAGTCATACTGTACACTGTACACAAGGATTTAGTCTTCCCACACTAGCACAGTCATATTGCAGTCTCACATATCCATCATGGGCCAAAATTTGAAAGTGTAATCATCTCTGAAGACTCTGAATACTAAGGTGCTTGACAGTACATTTGAATCCTCAGCAACACACTCACTTGTGTATCATCAGGAATACATTTCATCTGCTCTGTCAGTAAAGCAATGTAAAACAGAATGAAAGTCAAACCAAGCTGTGCAGCAGTCTTTATCAAATCCACTATGTCTGAATTTGTTTACACATACTTTCCCATAAAATGGGAATGGCTTATTGTGTACAGTACAACCCTCAGGTTAAGGCTATCATGTGATTCATTCATTTTCATAATTACACCCATTACAATGATATAGATACAGCTTGCAGGTGTGGCGATGTTTAAGGCTGGGAGAGGTCAGGTTCTCCAGGGAACATAACTATTTAGGACTGCCTATTTTGTCAAAGTTTGATGAGAAAAGGTTTACAAACACCAATAGACATATGACCAAAATTCAAAACAGCTTCATAGTACCATCATATAATAAACTCCAGCATCATTATTGTTATCACCTTATTGTGTATTATTAAGGCAGACCAATATATACGATATATAATTTTTGTTCCAAAAGGCATGTTGTTTAACCTTAAAAATGTTATCATTATGTGTACATGCAGTTTACCCTTATTTTGTGTGTATAAACCCAGTCATAACATGAAACATGTACAGATATACAATGTACAAAAATACAGAAACTCAGTTTTTCCTTAAACCACAACTCAACTGATATACACAGGATGTCCCTCCCAATGTGTCTGGTCATTATTAGTATTATTCCTCAGTTTTCACTTCTCACAGCCTTTGGTGGACCTTGCGATTGATAGCCTCAATAAAGGCAGTGAAGAGGAGATGGTTTTGGCCCTGAAATCCTTGGGTAATGCGGGGCATCCCTCAAGCATCAAGACCATCATTAAGTTCCTGCCCGGCATCTCCCCGACAGGCGCTGTCCTTCCCACCCAAGTACTGAATGCAGCCGTGCAGTCACTTCGGCTCATTGGTATCAAAGAGCCACACATGGTGAGTTATTGTGCCAGCAATCTGAAGCAGACACAGTCTCAGGCAGGACTATCTCCATCAATCTATAAGGATTTAGGGTTGACTTATCACCACAAAAAACCTTGCAGGACACAAAAATGGCAAGGTATTTGCAAAGCAAATCCCTACATCTTCGACTTGAATGGATACGCTTACATTCTATTGTGCTGGAAGTCACTCTGGATGAGGACGTCTGCTAAATTAATGTAATGTAATGTAACCACTACATCCAAGTTACTCTTACAGACCACTACACAAGACCTTTACTTGAGATCCTTATAGTGAAAAAAATTGTTCTGCTTACAAAGGAATAACTTAACTCTTTTAACTCTCTTTTGTAACAGGCATAACTACGTCCAGGTTAAAGATCATCTCAAATTCTCTTTAAGGCATAAACCTTAATAGAATTTAGTATTCTCTAACTTCAGTCATCAATAACAAAAATGAAGTGTTTCCAACACAAGCAACCAGTTTCAACCACCTTTTTCAATTTTGTTAATTTACCATAACTGGTACCAAATTTTGTTCCAAATGCAGTATAACATGAATAGCTACATTTATGGCACTTTGGTAGTGCAGTTAACTCTATGCTTGTTATTTATCTCTATGCTTTCTGGCATATATCATGTCCTTAATGGTAGGAGGAAGCTGTATGATTTTGTTTCTAAGCAAGATACATCTGATCATTTCTTTCCAGTTTTTAGTGTGAGAGGATTAATTATCTGTAAAAAATGTATTATTGCAGGTCCAGGATATTGCATTTCGCCTCTTTGTACAGAGACACCTTCCTTCTGAAGTGCGAATGCTGGCCTGTATGGTTCTTTTTGACACAAAGCCATCATTTGCTCTAGTGTCAACTGTAACAGCATTCCTTTTGGAAGAGACTAACCTGCAAGTGGCCAGCTTCTCCTATTCTCTCCTCCAAGGGCTTGCAAGGTCTCAAACCCCTGATAATCACTATCTGTGAGTATTCACTGACAGTCTTGTGACATTAAAACATCACAGTGTAACTACTTTTAAAAACTAATGACACATTTTACTCCATATTTGTCACTCCACATGCATTTTGTCTTTTACAAACAGGTCTATAGCCTGTGATGTAGCTGTCAAAATTCTTTCCCGAAAACTTGGCCGTCTCAGTTTTCGCTACAGCAGAGCTGTCGTGTGGGGTTGGTTTAATGGTATGTTTACAATGTGCCTAGTGAGGGCTAGGGTCTTGAGCTCTAGAGAGTTGTCCTGCCAAAAGAAAATGTAATTAATATTGACAAAAACAAATAAAGTTCTGTGATGCAGCCATAAAGGTTGAATCTTTGAATTGATTTGCTACTCTTCCTATTTTTTCATGTGCCTGCAAAACACACTGCAATTACTAAATTTTGCTTGCATTTTTTTTTACTATTTTAGATGACTTCTTGTTTGGCACAGCTGGTCAGATCTATATACTGGATAATGCTGCTAGGTCCTTCCCAACAGCCATTACATTTAGAGGACATGCCTTTCTCATTGGTAGAATCCTCCAGCTTCAGGAGGTAACTGTTAAATATATTAAATGCAATTTCCCCATTGCAGTTAATATATTCCAACTTACCTATTAGTTATATTTTTTTAAACTGGAATTTATTTGGCTGATATTCTCTCTTACACCCACAGCTTGGTCTCCGTGCAGAAGGAATCAGAGAACTGTTCAGTCAGATTCCTCCCATAAATGGGAAAGCCAACATCAACAATATAGGAGCCATTTTGAAAATGGTGAGTGTTTCATATTGTGCCCTTGGTCACCATACACAGCAAAAATGTGAACAAACAACTTATATATACTCTATATAATTCTATTAAGGCATAGTTTTTATGTTTATTTTCACCATTTGTACAATATTGACAGAAAATATCCACCATCTAAATGGCCCATCCAGAACAGTCTGAAACCCAGAATAATCAAGGGCAAATTTATGAAATTACTCATTATACAAACAAAAATAATATTGTGAAATAAAATTGTTTTGTTGTGCAAATCAAACAGCAGAGTTGTTGAGGTCTGAGTTGTTAAAGTCTTAAAAAGAGAAGAAAGTCTGGGAAATTGTACTGTTTTTCTTTGTTTTTTTTTTCATCAGCTGTCTGAGTGGCAATCACTGCCTAAAGATAAGCCTCTTCTATCTGCCTTTATAAGGGTTTTTGGACAAGAGGTATTCTATATTGATGTCAACAGAGATATGATTCAAAGGGGCATTCAGGTAAGAGTACTGGTTTAGTACAAAATCTTTGACTTTGCTTCAAAGTTATTATTATTATTCAATTAGTAGCTTCAACTAAACAAAAATAGGGGCTGTCCTTCAACCAAAAATTGTGGTGATTTTTTTTTCCCCTTTTACAGATGAACCTATTTGATGTCAGTATGATTCATATGGCAGCCTTCTTAATGTCATTTTTGTCTTTTCCAAAAACGCTGAACATACCATTGGTATAAATGTGTATATTTGCCCTCAAAGTAGTCAATATCTGTGCACTCCACTTATAAGTTGAGAATGATTTGGGGATGCAGTGTAGCATAGTGGTAAGGAGCAGGGCTTGTAACTGCAAGATTTCTGGTTTGATTCCCCGCTGCCTTACCCTTGGGCAATGTATTTAACCCAGAATTGCCTCAGTAATTATCCAGCTGTATAAATGGATAGTATGTAAAAACTGAAACCCATGTAAGTCACTCTGGTTAAGAGCTTCTGCTAAATGACAGTAATGGAATGTAATGAGTTCTTCTGAACTCTTTGCTCTATCCCAAGGGTGATATTTGGGAGCACATATGGAACACAATCCACTGTCATCATTCTAGTCCTGTGGCTTGTGACAAAAAAGGAGAGACTAAAAAAATTCCATGAAAGCATAGAAACAGCAGAATCAGTGACATTTAGAAATCACATTGGAATTATAATGCTATTATTATAATGCATTTAAAATTTTGAAAATTTTGAAAAACATTAAATACAAATCCGACAGTGAGTTTTAACACCACACATAACAAAACATTACTTTGAATACAGTTCCTATTTATCCATCAGTTTCAGAAAAGTAACAATTTAAATGTTGCATTGTTTATAACTCGAGTCAGTGAACTAATTACAGTGAAGGGCAGTCACTTGTAAAAAAAAAATGCTTTTTAAATTTTTTTATTTTTCTAATTCTTGACAAATGGTTCTTCATAAACAGATAAACATCACGGTGGTCCAGATTAGTTTTGACATGTAAATCCAGCTGAAAATTTTTGTAAATCATTCTGGATTAAAAAAAAACATCTGTCAAGAAATCAAGAAATATAATTGCATAGTAATTTCTATTTACTTTGATTAAAACATTCAGCTCAATATTAACATGGTTTCTTACCAGCCAGTTCAGTTTGCTAACGTTTTAGTTTGTGGTTAAAATAAAAATCCATTCATGTCTATGGGCACACGACACTAAAATCTAATTTTAATAATATCAAATGCATCTAAAGGTTGTACCTCGCCACTGAGCCTAACTTTTACTAATTTGATGTGATATGATTTTAATACCTTAAAGCAGAAGAAAAGAAAATGACATGTAAACATATTAGTTTTTCAGTTGTATCTTTTTAATACATACTACATGACTGATTTTTATCAAAATTTGAGAAATAATTGTCCTTGGAAACTGACTCCATATATAAAATTTCATCTTCAGTGATGCCAAAACAACAGAGATAATACACTTCGGATTTTGATTAGAATGTTTCTAGAACTTTTCTTTCTCCTATCAGCTCCCAGTAGAGTACATGATAATAATGGGATTACTTGATTGTTATATTTATGTTTATTCAGTCACTGTATGCAGTTAACTCTTATATCAGTAATTAGTGTGCTTGAAGCATTGCAAGCAGACTATTGTTATTCTTTAGTTTTATTCTTCTTCTACTTCTTCTTCTTCTTCTTCTTCTTCTTCTTATTCCACCAAATTTGGGGATGCTTCTCCTCCCACAGTTTTTGAGATATCCACCCCAAACCAACTGGAACCCGTCCAGTCTGATTTCGATCGGGTTGCTTGTGTACAGCTAAGTCGTACCCGCACTCGTTATCCCTTTTTTCCCATAGACTCCCATTCATTTTCAAAATCACCCCCCTCACTCTTCGTGGCCTTCCCACTCGCTCACTTTTCACCCCAGAGCCACCATACCTCACATGTTGCCTCGGAAAAAACCACCCAACACTCATCCGAGACCGTTTTGACCCACACTCGTCTTTTTGTCACTTTTTTAATCAGTTTTTTACTCATTTATTCATCCCTCCATCCTGCCATTGACTTCAATTCATTTTTCAAAGTCTTGCCGCTCAGTCACCTTGCGGCCTACGGTCACAGTACCACATGTGCTGCCTCAGGTCATGCCACCCATCACTCATTGAAAGCCATACTGACCCGCACTCGTCTTTTTGTCGTTCACTCATCCCTCCATCCTCCCATTGACTTCAATTCATTTTTCAAAGTCTTACCACTCAGTCACCTTTGGCCCGACAACCACTGTACCACATATGCTGCTTCACGTCATGCCACCCATCACTCATTGAAAGCCATACTGACCCGCACTTGTCTTTTTATCGTTCACTCATCCCTCCGTCCTCCCATTGACTTCAATTCATTTTTCAAAGTCTTACCGCTCGGTCACCGTTCGGCCTACGCTCACAGTACCACATGTGCTGCCTCAGGTCATGCCACCAAACACTCATTGAAACACATACTGACCTGCACTTGTCTTTTACTCGTTTATTCATCCCTCCATCCTCCCATTGACTTCAATTCATTTTTCAAAGTCTTACCACTCGGTCACCTTTGGCTCGACAACCACTGTACCACATATGCTGCTTCAGGTCAAATCACCCAACACTCATTGAAAGCCATTCTGACCCACACTCGTCTTTTTGTCGTTCACTCATCCCTCCATCCTCCCATTGACTTTAGTTCATTTTTCAATGTCTTACCACGCGGTCACCTTTCGGCCTACGGTCACCGTACCACATATGCTGCTTCAGGTCATGCCACCAAACACTCATTGAAAGCCATACTGACCAGCACTCGTCTTTTTGTCATTTACTCATCCCTCCATCCTCCCATTGACTTCAATTCATTTTTCAAAGTCTTACCGTTCGGTCACGTTTCGGCCTACGCTCACAGTACCACATATGCTGCCTCAGGTCATGCCACCAAACACTCATTGAAACACATACTGACTTGCACTCGTCTTTTTGTCGTTTATTCATCCCTCCATCCTCCCATTGACTTCAATTCATTTTTCAAAGTCTTGCCGCTCAGTCACCTTTTGGCCTACGGTCACAGTACCTCACATGCTGCCTCAGGTCATGCCACCAAACACTCATTGAAACACATACTGACTTGCACTCGTCTTTTTGTCGTTTATTCATCCCTCCATCCTCCCATTCACCTCAGTTCATTTTTAAGGTCATACTTCTCGGTCACCTTTGGCCCAACAGTCGCTGTACCACATATTCTGCCTCAGGCCAAATCACCCAACACTCATTGAAAGCCATACTGACCCGCACTCGTCTTTTTGTCGTTCATTCATCCCTCCATCCTCCCATTGACATCAATTTGTTTGTCAAAGTCTTACCACACGGTCACCTTTCGGCCTACAGTCACAGTAAGTCACATGTCGGCTCAGGTCATGCTACCCAACGCTCATTGAAACCCATACTGACCCCGCACTCGTCTTTTACTCATTTATTCATCATTCCGTCCTCCAATTGCTTTCAATTCATTTTTCAAAGTCTTACCACTCGGTCACCATTTGACCAACAGCCACGGGACCTGAAATGCTGCTTTGGGTCATGTGACCCAACACTCACCAAAGGTGGGTGTGTCCCTAGCAACCATATTGTTTATCCTAGCAACCGCCTAGCAACCACTTAGTAATGAAACCATTAGGACCTCCGTTCGAGTCCCAAAGCATGAGCTTGGCAATCTTGGGCTGTCTTGTTTCGTTTCAAATTGCATTCTCTCCTTAAGGAGGCGCATTATTTAAAAATGGTCTCACGCCCATCCAGAAGCAGAGGAAAGCTTAGGAGCTAGCATCCTCCCAGAAGCCCTTTTTCCATCACATTTTTGAGCGATATAAGAAGCCCCAAAACGTTTTTCCATTAATAGAACCATTCTATCGCACTTATGTGACGTGAAACGTAAGAAACTGAAGAAACTTAAGAACTCGAAGTGAGAAACTTAGCTATATATTTTTCCCCTCCCCCCATCACTGGTGCTTTACAAGCATTGTAAATAGCAATTTTGTTACCTGTTTCAGATACTTTGAAATACTTCCATACAGCTGACATGTTGAAGCTTGTTGCTGACGCTCATAATAAACATTTAGCGTCATCGCGTGCGCAAAGTTAACGCATCACCTTATCGGCCAGGCACATCGGCAGAAATTTTCATATCTGCCGATGCCGATAATTAACTTATTAAGTTTTTATCTGCCGATACCGATGTCATGCCGATATCATCGTGCATCCCTACTTTTAATATTAAATCACTTTTTCCTCAAAGCTAACATTAGCTAGAATTTTGTCCTAATCACACCAGTTTGACTGTACATGCGAAACGGCTAATCACACTGGTGTGACTGTACACGCAAAAGGGTTAATGTCAATATTAGCATGGTAAGAAAGAAACGTGCCTACCTAAATAGCAGGAGCTTTCTACCTTTCATTGTATTACATTGACAGCAACATTAACATTATGCACTAATTTATGAAATGATCATCACAATGGTAATAAAATTCACAGTTTACCCAGATAGACGTCAGTGCACCCCCAGCTATCTCATTATATCCGGATGTCTACATAGTATTTAATTAGTTTTTTAAGATATGACGTTGATTGCAAGTGCAGCCCTCTGTATTTTCTCTGGCCAGCGAGCCTGGTCTGAGGAGCTGTATTTTACTCTTTTTCCTACATCTGGATGGGTTTATGTTTGGAGAAATATAAACATGGTAATGGAACTGTTTTGGTATGGGCAGGCATCTCATGGGAGTCATTGGGTCCAATTATTACTCTGAATAATAGAATTGCGGCCATGGAATACAAAGCCAGTTTTAGGCAATCAGGTGCACAGTACAAACATTGTTTCCTTAAGATGTTCCCGTAGTCCAGAATGGTAATGCGGCCATACACACTGTTAAAGGGATTTCAGAGTGGTTTTCTTTACACCAGGACAAAGTCAAACATATTCTCACCATAGTCTCACCAGATCTAAAGATTATTGAACCTTGATGGGAAATTCTGGGACAAAGAGTGCGGAGTACTCTACTGCCTTTATCTCTCAAAGAACTGGAGGCTTTCCTCCTTGAAGAATTGTCCTATGTCCCCTGAGAAACAGTTCAAAATATGTATAACATCATTCCAAGAAGGATTAAAGCTGTTGTGAAGGGAAATGGTAGTCCTCCTTATTAATTAATTAATTAATTAATTTATTTATTAATATTCATATATTGTTTGGTGTTTCCAGTAGTTTGTCTACCCCCTGAATATTTACACACACACACACGCACACACACACACACACACACACATTAATATCACAATAAAGGATCAATTTATTGTTTCAGGCACTAAGTCCCTTTGCTGGGAAAGAAAGCCCAGTGTGGAAAGTAATTGAAGATCTTCAAAAAGGGATCCGATGGCATTGGACAAAGCCATACCTTGTCTTTGAAACTCGATATATACAAGCAACAAGCCTTGGTTTGCCAGTTGAAATCAGCAAATATTATTCTACTATAACAGGCGTTACTGCAAATGGTAAACTTGTCAAATGCATGTTTTATACAGTAATCAAAGAATGATTATCTCAGTAGCTGTTGGTGTGTGTAGCTAAAGACTGTTTTTCTTCATTAGCTAAAGGTACAATCAGTCCACCACTGACAGATAACCTCGGCCAATTGCTGAACTCTGATATTTCAATCGAAACAGATGGAGATGCAAGGTAGTTTTTTCCATTATTCTTTACAATTGTGGTAACACATACAAAGCATAATTGTCTTGCTAATTCAAGATCAAGCAACACCCCCATACTTTACAACTAAACATTTTGTCAGTAAATCTACTGAGGATGTTGAAAAAAGTGTTCTCTTATTTTGCAGTGTTGTCAAAGACCATTTCATTTTCCATGGGATTAACACTGATATAGTGCAGTCTGGTGCTGAGTTCAAGAGTAAAACAATTTTAAACATGCCATGGCAATTTGCAATGAAACTCAATGTTAAAGCAAAGAAATTCCACATTGATATTTCTCCCTGCCAGAAGCCAACAGAGCTGCTTTCAGTCAAGTAAGTTTATTATTATTATTATTATTATTATTATTATTATTATTATTATTATTAACTTGTAAATTCAAACTGTCAAAAATAGTTCTGAGTCAAGACAGGTCTAATTATTTATTATAATTTTTTTACCCACATCAAATTCAGCTTTAATGTCTATGCGGTCTCGAGAAACATTGAGGACCCATCAAGGGCCATAATGACTCCTATGATGGCAGACCCCAACCAGGAAAACAACCAGCACCTGCAATTCTTCAAACATGAAAACAGAACCTCTGAACAAGAAAAGGTGTCGTTTTACATTTCATCATACAGAGGATAATACAAATGTAATAGAAATATGTGTCTGCTAAATATGTTGCTTTATGTCCCTTAGATTGGAGGTTTGCCAGAGATATACCATACAAAGTCACGGATGTGTGCTGAGGCTGACACCTACGGGACGGCCATCTGCATAGAAACAGAAGCAAAAAGAGCACATTACATAGATGAATATCCTCTTTACTACTTCTTGGGATATACCCACTTTGCATTTAAACTTGAACCAGGTACAGCATTAACTGATTTGATACTATCAACGCAATTCTTAAATGGATGTCTTGTTTTTTGGAGAGGAAATTCCATCCTGACACATTTTCTTTGTAGATTATCCTCTATATTATTATTATTGTTAAATGCAACCAGAGCTGAGGTGTGCGTGTTTAACTAATGATGTTTTTAAAAAAATTTCCCTTCACAGCACAGACAAAAAAGCCAGTCGATAAAATACATGTTGAGATCAATGGTGGACCAAACAAGGCCATACAAACGCTCAGTAAAATGATAGATGTTTTCAGGGATCCTGAGGTATCTAATGTCAAAAATAAGTCCAATAGAGAAGTCTGGTTCATATCTGATTTGTTAACATATAATTCAATAACAAAAATTCCTTTATTATTCTGTAGAATGCTACTTGGACTTTACGTTCCACAAGTTCCTTGGACAGCAGAAAATCCCATCACTCAGGACATCATAGACACCATTCATCTACATCTCAGGTATTCTAAATCTCTTGCCATCAGGTAATCAGTTGCTGTAGTTGTACAACTAAATAGTTGACTACGTCTTCCATGATATCAGTTATGTCATAGCATTCAGGATTCTAAGGGTTACTTTTCTGAGTGAGTGTAAATGTCAGCTATTGTTTTTCTCCAGTTGTTAGATGTTACACCGGATCCTGTAGTGACATTAAAGGCATTGGCAATAAGCAGCAGTGCCAAGCCAGATGGTTATGAAGCAGCTGCATATTTTACCCACGCTGCTCACAAAGATGACATACAGCTGCTAGTGTCTGAAGTTGGTGAGGAAGCCAATTGGAAGCTCTGCTCAGATGCAAATGTCGATAAGGCACACAGAAAAACAAAGGTAATTCCTGCCAAAACTGGAATGCAATAGACTGTTGTATGACAGTTACACATTTAAGTGTAAGTGTGCACAGTCTGACTAACAAGCAAAAGTAATTGATGGTGAGTAAAATCAGTGTCACACTTATCCCAGAAGTTTCCACAAACCCAAAGCATCCAAATCTGCTCCAAAATTCATGTCTTCTTCATAACACGGATGTTTATATCTTAGGTATTCATCAAATATATAGCTTAGGCCTTCAATCCATCTGATTTTTAATGTGATGAAACAAGTCGTTTATTTTTGAAGTGAACTATCTTGTTTTTTCCACATTCTAGATTCACCTCAGATGGGGTGCAGAGTGCCAGACATACAAAATGGTCATGAAGGCAGCAATATCACACTTGCCTGGTTCACAACCAACCTTGTTTACCACAGTTCACTGGGATAATGTACCAGCGTATATGAAAGAGGTTGCAAAGAGGTAACATATTTTGAGCTAATGTAATGGAGAAAACATGTAGGTATTGAGATATACAGTGCCCTCCACATTCGTACATATCTCCAAACTAAACAGGACTAAAAAAGAACAAAATAAGCAGACAGTGTTTTATGATGTCCTGGTATTTGTGAGTGGGATTTTTGAGCATTCCCCTCCTGACATGCTGTAGGTCTTTCAGACCTTTTGATGTTGTTTGTGAACTGCTTTCTTGAGCTTGAACCACAAATGTTCAGTTGGATTGAGGACTGAGGTGAGTTGCTGAACATTTAACATTTGTGGTCAGTCAACCATGTCTTTGTAGATTTGTATATATACTCCGAAACCTACCTGAATTCCCATTTCAGCCAGGCTTGAGCTTACGGGATGGGCAAACCAGGTTTTTTGGCCCAAATGGTTGTTGGGCATGTTGGACTACAATGCATGAATAATATCAATAAACAAAGACATGTTGAATGGTTAGTGTATATTTGGTTCATTAGATTTTGTTTTAAAGATCACATAAAGTCATATAAATGTGACCTTTGTGTCTTCTGGATCAAAATGATTCATTTGTGAACAATCTGAATTTGCCCTCTAGAATTCTATTAAGATTAAAGTATCACATAAAAAACAACCAGTAAAAATGTCCCAGTATGCACATTTAATTATTTATTTGTTTGATATCATGTTTTTTGTTCCTTTAGTCAGAGTGAAACAGGTAGAGGTCATAATCTGGCATTGTGATGGGCTGAGAGGTGCAGTGACCAGTGTGCCTGTTGTCTGTTTTTTTAATTCGTCCTGTGTGTAATTAGTCCTGTGTCACAAATTACAAATGACAATAATGTGTATAAATACATATGGAGGGCACTGTAAATGATATAGGTGAATACATTAAGGACTTTGTTCTTGATAAAGTCATTTTAGAAGTGACATCTGTGGGTCACTGTTGTGTAAAGCATAAAAATGTTTTTCTTTCTAAAACCCCTTTTAGAGTTCAAAAATATATCCCAGGAATGGCCTTCCTTCTTGGATTTTATCAGAAACATGCAATTAATCCTGCAAACCAAGTCTCTGCTTTAATAACTGCTGCATCTTCTGAATACTTTGACTTGAAGATGAAGATTCCAGAGGTAGGAGACAGGCAGACACACACACACACTATATATATATATATATATATATATATGTGTATATATAGGTTTACTTTATTGAAGTCTTAAAACATTTTTGCTAAATCTTAAGTTCATTTAAATGCTACAAATGCATATATGATGTATACCCACCTTGAGCTGAGCATTCTTTTTCTCCTCTTAAGCTGACACTTTACAAACAGGCAATCCCACTTCCATTTCCAATTCTTGAATTTGAAGAAATGTACGCACAGTCCGAGGACGTCAGAGAACCATTTTTCATGTTTAGAGACCTGAAAGGTAACCACATGTTCAGTGCTTGTATAGATGTACTCTAAACAGGGGTAAATTCTATATAAATAAAATTGTTTACTTTCTCACACCACAGTATGTTAAGCAGTATACTCATGAGATAACAAAACAGAATGACATTATTTTTGTGAATTACAGCTCAATGCTCCATTTCTGGAAACAAGTTTAAGACCTTTAACAACATGAGGTTTAAGGCAGCCATGCCCAAAGACTGCTACCTTGTCATGACACAGGACTGCACTACAGACCTAAAGTTTTTGGTTTTGATGAAAAAGGACACGAACAACAATACTGAAATATCTATCAGAACAATAGAAGGGTGAGTAGCTGAATACAAATTGCCTAGCTCAGAGACCTTTCTATGATTTAGGAGGATATTGGTTCTGAAGCAGTATTTTTCATTTTGTTTTGCCTTAAATTTAAATTTGTATCTTTGCAATAGTATAATTGTTTCATGGTCATTTCAGGTCTCTGCAGCTGAACTTTGATCATTCAGGAGTCCCCCTGATGAAACTAAATGATTCCCCTGTGTTGCTGTCTGCCTTGCCACTGAAAGATGCATCAGGTAGAGTGACAGAAAAAAAAAGAAAAATCAAATCATCCAAAGAAGTTGTTTCTTTTACTAATTAACTTCTTATTTGAGACAGGAACATTACTGATAGAGAAAGTTCAACGTGGTATTGTGATTATGGCACCAAGACTAGGACTTCATAGCCTGTATTCTGATGGGAAGACTATAAAGGTGAATTGTCTGCAAGCACATAGTTTATTTCAAAACCTACAAGCTATAATAATCATTACCATTATAACATTGTTCTGCATTTTTCAAACAGGTTGAGATTGAGTCATGGATGAGAGGGAAGACTTGTGGACTGTGTGGACTTGCAGATGGAGAAAAGAACACTGAATTCAGAAAGCCAAATTTACAGATTGCCAAGAGCCATATGAGTTTCCTCAGCTCCTGGATGCTGCAAGGAGATGCCTGCTCAGACAGTAAGATTGCATGTGATAATGTGTTTTGGAGGAAACTCTTTCCAAACAGTGGGATAAATTAAAACTTGACATGTCTGCATTATAAGATATATAACACATATACAGCAATCTCTTGAGGCCACTTAGTTGTAATTGCAAATGCAGTACCATTATGGAAACCATGCTTACTGTTTTAATTTCAGATCATTGAAAAGAAAAAAAAATGGCAGTCAATGTAAACCTTGTTGTATCCTGAGTGCCATATGATAATATGGTTGTCACTTTCAGCCTGCAGTCTACAACGCCAGCCGGTGAAGGTGGTGAAAGCAGTCAGTGTTCTGGGCACCCAATCGAGCTGTCAGTCTGTGGAGCCCATCCTGCGCTGCCGAGAGGGTTGCTATCCCACAAACACTGTTGAGCAGTCTGTGGATTTTGACTGCACTCCCCTCAGTAAGTTTCTACTGTTTGTGTTAGATGAACAACTTTTCTCTCTCTTTACTGCATCAGTTTTTTCTCCATTCATCCTTTCATCCTTGAAGATCTTTTAAAATATAGAACAAATCAAGTATGTTTCATTTGGAATTTGAAACCTTAGAATGGCCCTAAATAACGGAGTCTCCTGCAAAGAACTATGAACTTTAGATCAAAGATAATGACTTTCAGATACCATACATATTTTATTGTAATATATAATGCGTAATTACAGACTTCATGGTGTTATGTGTCTTAAAATTCAAGTTTTCCACTCAGTGAAGCTGGGCCTAAACTTTGCAGGAATGGTATTAAACTGTAGATAATTATTTCCACAATACTTTAGATAATATTTTTGATTATTTGTGATTAGTGCAAAGATTCAGTCTAATACTAATATATTAATAGTCTGCTTAAATTCATGCTGCAACTTTTTGTCATACGTGCGCTCTTTACAATGCCCAAATAACATAGAGTTATGTGACTGCTTAGCCCAACATAGCTATTATTTATTGGCCTGAGCTTTAATTGACATTATGATAGGACTGTTTTGTTATTCTGGAGCAGCAGTCAACACTCATCTGCTGACTGATTAAATGACATCTGGCTTTGCAGGCACAGCTGTGACACCCAGACCGACATTTGATCTCAAAACTGTTCGTGTGGAAGAATTTGTGGATGCCCACATCTCTTGCTTCTGCGACACAAACAAATGCACACAGTGAACATAAATGCAGCTCTGAAAATGGTAATACTGAATTTGAGTAAACAATCAAAATGCAAAAAAAAAAAGACTCCGCTCTTTTTTGACATTGTAACATGTATCGTACAATTTGATATCTGTCAAGTAAACATCCGATACCCCTGATCCTCGTAAAAATGTCATAGTCTTCATCCAGGGCCATTGAATGACTTAATCATCATGCCTATGAGTACCACATACAAGAAACAACCTTAAAGACACAACCTTAAACATGTAATCATTATGACAATAACAATTAATAACTGATTGTTTCAAAAGAAAAAAAATAACAGTAAAGTGGATGTGCAAACCCATGCATATCCATATTAGAGATGTCTGAGATGTTAGTGTCAATTTGTTTTTTCGTTTTGGGCATAACCTGTGAATTATGCATTTTATGAAAAAAGCTGTCTGGTCAAACAAAATACAGAGTAGAAACAAAGACATGGGTTGAGACTGATGTAAAAAGAGGTGAAGACCAGCTAAAATGTGATGTAAACCAGCTGACATTAAAACAATTTGTGTGATTGGTGGCCCTTCCCTTTGAGTTCAAGTTAAAATAATTACATTTCTGGGTTCTTTAATGGTAAGATGCTCATTCCTGAACCATGTCATCAGCTGATTATAACTGGAAACCAGCTGTATAAATGGATAACATTGTAAAAAAAAAAAAAAAAACTTATAACTGATGTAAGTCGCTCTGGATAAGAGTGTCTGCTAAATGCCAATAATGTAATAATGTAATGTAATGGAAACCCACAGCAGTGGAACAATTTTACTTTGTTCCACCAGGTTAGGGGTATGTACGTCAGCAGGGTTTCCACATCTGGAGTTTGCATGGGTTTGCATATCCTCAACTTGGTATTCACTTCACCGCAGTCTGCTGTGGTATGAAAATCAGCTGTTGGATGCATTTGTCTCACTTCGGCCTTTCTGCATTACTGCAAAAGTTGTCGCAGTGAGAAAGCCTAATGTGTAATGTCAATTCCAGAAACATTCACATTAAGGGAAAAAGCAGAAAAAAGATCTACATTTACCTAAAAAGGCAACTTTCATGATTTTCCAAACCTGCAAAGTGCACTGGGCAAAATACTTTCTTCTGTTCTTTAGAGAATGTTAAAATATCATCACCTATAACTTAAGAGGGTCCAAAAAATGGAAATAAGTGATTATACACATTTACAATGGCTGTTGTGCTGTTAAAATGTGTTTATTGTTAATGTGTACAGCACTTCAGCTAACTTTTAATTAAATAAAAACATTTCTAACCATAAGCTATAGGGTGCATAGTCCCAAGCTCTTAAAACAATAAAAAAGAGCCATTTGCTGCTATTACATAAGTAGCCATGTTGTGTTTCACGCCACATTTTCATATATTTAGGAAGTTGGCAAGAACACAGTATACAGTGTACAGTATACAGTATGTATTAAGACAGTAACTGCTGTGGCATTTTGAGAAATGGGAAAGAGACATCCATCATTTGTTTCAAGTGCACATGTTTCAGTTGCAATAAACTGTACCAGCAGAGGGCAGTAGTACTTCATAATGTGCATCTTTGGAAACACACATTTGTCTCATGAGTATAGCAAAGAATGGCAACATCTCAGAAGAAAGAAATGACACTTCTAATCTTAAAAATCATTTCCACCTCACTTTTGAACTCCTCACCAGATGGTCCTGGCCAACCACATAAACTTGGCCATAACATCTGTAATAAAGGGGAGTGTGGGCAGGAAACTCTAGGTTTGTATCCTTCATTGTTGTATCCATCATTTGTAAAAGATAGATAATTGTTTGTGTTTTGACACTTTATAAGCGTTTTGTGAAAAAAATGCTGTGGGGATTAGGACAGGAGTATTTAATGAGGATCTGAGGAAGTGTGGGTCACTGACCTCTACAACTTGAAGTGGTAATGATGACTAAGCCAGTCAGAAGTAGTCACAGGGTCAAAGGGCAGGCTGTAGCAGGATTGTCAGAAGGAGTTTAGTCATGAACTGAAATGCAATGCAGATTTATTGGTATGCAAGGTCTTTTGTACTTTTAAATAAAAAAAATTAGCCTGTGCAATAACATGTAAAGGCTAAACAGCACTCCTGTCATGTACCCCCTGAACAGTCTGCCTGTGGTATTATATTCTTTTGGTTTTTCTTTCTTACCTTTTTTGCATTGTGGTAGTATACATGGGTTATGATATTTAGTACTGCAAACTCAAAAAGAGAGACACCACGTAAAATAAAATTACTGCAGCAACACAACGGATACAGGCTCCTTTTAGGGATATAAATGATGTCTTTCAAATGGCAGATATCTAACTGATAGATATTTTTCACTCAGTTCATTTTATTCTTTCTTGTAACTGTCTGTCCAAAGCACTTTACTTTGTTGAAAGAAACAGTCAGTTTACAGGTCTCAAGGACAAAGAGCTTTACGCTCCTTCCACACCATGTTATTTCCACATTTAGAGTGTTTTAACAATTGTTACAGCACATCTTACACTCCTGTTTTCCATTAGGAGCTTATTTTGAGGTTTTAGAGGAGCTGGATGAAACAGTATCTGTACTGCAGTGTTGCTGCCCTCGGCACCAGGATCTGCAGAGCCCACTGACCCACAACTTAATTTCATCACATAAGCCAATAAATGTAGGATGACTGCCAGGATTATAGCTTTATTGATTGTGTGGTTCTCTCAGCACTGAGGGGAGAGCAAATATTTGAGGACCTAAGTCGAACCTGTAATACAATATGATATATTACATTATTGTCATTCAGTCCTTTAGAAAGTCATGGAAATGGATTACTTTTAAGTATGAGACATAATAAAGTTTATTTTAAAATATTTTTAATATTTCTTGGCAACATAACTTTGTGGAGCTTTGTGTGGGTTTGTGACATGATAAAATATGGCATAGTAACCATTCATCCAGTAAGATTTTGAAAAACAAGATGATTTATTGGAATGGATGGAATGCGACAAAGTAGAAGAACAAAGTGTTCTGGCCCTTTTCAGGGAGATCCTTCCTGAAAAATTGAAGGAGACCACCATGCAGTGTGTATTTCCAGTGGCAGCAGGACAGGAAGCTGGTGGAGGGAGGAGGCTGGTGATATGGGAGATTGATAAAACAGAAGAAATACATGGGTAAGTGACCTTTATGGGAATACATGTATAACCGGCTGTTGGAAGAACTCAGAAAGAGATTTCTAAGTAATCTCCCTGGCAGAGCTTCTGCTAAACTCTAAATAAAAATGGCCAACGTTAGATGTTTTTAGGTATGAATGAAAGACAGGTCCGTCGACACAGTAACAGAAGCATAGGGTAGGGAACGTACCAATAAAAGCAGGATGGGAATGAAACTAATATTGCTTACAATGTTGCGAGAATTTAACCCCATTGCATTATGAATTATGTATGAATACCATGAATTCATACAATGGGGCAAAATCAGATAATTGTATCTGAGTGCCCCATGACAACCCACAGCAAAGTGTATGTAAAAATAAATAAATGGACAGATAAATAAACAGGAGAAAATGGATTAATACATTATGGATTGATACACATCTTGTGCAGAAAGAATTGCATGCAAGAAAAAAAAACATTCTGTAGTTTTCAGTTTAGGCTAATGATCAGCTTCTTGAGCAGAAACTAAATGTCTTTTTTTACGTTATTACTTTCATCCCTCTACTGGACTATTAAATGCCAAAATGAATAAGAATGTATTACTTCTGACACAAAAATTCAGAACCACATCAACAATCTAATTATCGTGCCTACAACAGTAAGACTGTAAAGCAGAGTTCAAAGATGTAGTGGCTTAGCTTGAAAGATAACTTCACTTCTAACTGACAAACTATCATTCCAAATAGAAGGGAAAACAAATAAATCTGCCTCAAAATAATGCTTAAGTTCAGAGCTAGTTTAAACAAATATGTATTTCCTAATTAATTTATCACCAGATGTGCTTAAGACCTATTCTCTCTCAGTCACTATTCAGGCAGAGACAAGGTTCCCACCATAGCCGCAAACTCACCAGCACTCAGAATTGCAGGAAGGGAGGAGCAACTTTACAGTCAACGTCATTATTTTCCAGTATGACTGACTCATGAATTTCAGACTTGAATCGTGGCAGGTCACAGTTTATATCTAGAAAACAAACAGACCTTTGTGGTTTACAAAGCCCGGTGAATGCCTCTGTCTGCCATTCTGACCTTGACAAATGAATCTGTTTATTCAGTTTGAGCAGTGTTGAGAAAAAATGTTTGCATACCATATAAAGCTTTTAACTTTTTTTTAACGAGGGCATTTACAAAACCCAGAGCCTCATTTCAAAAGGGAAATACCACATTCTTTAAACTCTGAGGCTGTCAAAGATAAGTGCTGTGGAAAGAGCATGCATGCAATCACCTGAGACAGGAAGACTAACCCTTTCTTTTTGTGCTTAGCTTAAATGCACTACATCTAAACCCCAAAATATGTTCTTCTACTATAAATAAATTACAGAATATTTCTTTTTAGTCAAAAGGATGCCATGCATTCTTGCTGTCTCCACCATTCCTTCTGAAAGCATGGAAGCCTTTGTTGGGATGTTGGTTGGCATCCAGGTACTGTAACCTCCAGGTATTGACATGCTCTGTATATCAGATTTCACAAGTATTCATTTCCATTATAAAAAAAATACCTAAGGTGCAACCGATGATCATGTTTGAAAAGGATGCCAGGGATGTGTGCCCAACTTAACAAAAAGGTGTGTGTATATGCATTTGATGAATAAGACATAATATAAAGAGGTACAGTGTCTTGCAAAAGTATTCAGAACAATTTTCTCATTTTACTTAAGGCGATATTAGTTATATATCAGAAAATATTTTTAAGAAAAATAAGAAACTGAAATATCCTATGTGAATAAGTATTAAATTTCCACACATAAGTATTCCCATACAAGTATTTCGTAGAGCCACCTTTTGCTGCAGTAACAGCTATAAATCTTTCGTGGTAAGTATCTACCAGCTTTGCACGCTGTTTGGGAGTGATGTTTGCCAATTCTTTTGCTCCAGGTTGTTCAGGTTGGTTGGATGATGCTTGTGAACCACAGTTTTCAAGTAGTGCCACAGATTGTCAATGGAATTGAAATCAAGACTTTGACCAGGCCACTGCAGGACATTCACTTTTTTGTTCTGGAGCCACCCCAATGTTGCTTTGACCTTGTGCTTGGGATCACTGTCCTACTGAAAGGCGAGTTTTCTCCCAAGATTCAGTTTTTAGTGGACTGAGGCAGGTTCTGTTTCAGGATTTCCTTATATTTTGCCAAGTTTTACCAAGATGCCCAGTTCCTGCTAATGAAAAACATCCCCAGAGAATGGTGCTGCCACCACCGTAATTTACTGTAGGGAGGGTGCCTGTTAAGGCATGTTTAGTGTTAGCCAAAATCCAAAGTGCTGTCTTGGTCTTATCTGACCATAAAATGTTTTCCCACATCTTAGCTAGGTCCCTCTCCTGCTTTATGGCAAACTCCAGATGTGCGTTGAGATGGTTCTTTTTGAATAATGGCATCTTTCTTGCCACTCACCCATACAGGCCAGTTTTATGTAGAGCTCTCAATATTGTTGACGGGTGCACAGTTACTCCACTCAGCCATTGAAGTGATTGTTGGCCTCTCCGTGGTTTCTCTCATAAGCTTCCTTCTTGCTTGGACGCTGAGTTTTGAGGGACAACCTTTTCGAGGCAGTACCTGGGTGGTATGATGCAGCTTCCTGATTATTGATCCAACAGTGTTCAGCAGGATATTCAACACTTGGATATTACTTTTTGCCCTTTTACAAATTTATGCATTTTTATTACTTTAACTTCCATCGAGTGTTCTTAAGCTTTCATTTTCACACCTTTCCTTCAGATTCACAGCCTGACCAATGATCCTTAAACAGAGTGGGGTTTTTGTCCAGAAAATGTGACAGTTAGTTTAATGGTTCACAGGTCAATGGTAAGGCAATTGTGTCCTCATTAGGGAAATTTTTTCATCTGTCTAAATTTGGAGCTTGCAGAGCACAAGGGTTGAATACCTATGCGAACAGCAGTTTTTTTTTTTTTTTTTTCAAAAAAATTTCTGATATAAACTCAAATCAATATCACCTTAAAATAATTAATTTTGAGTTTGTGTTTTAAATAAAATGTCATACAGAGTGAAATACCAACAAAGCGTTTATAATTCAGTAAAATGAGAGAACTGGTCAAGGCTCTGAATACTTTTGCAAGGCAATGCATATCAATTTCCTTCATTGTGCAACTGTCATAACTTGTGTTAATTAAACGCACACCCCTGTAACTTGCAGTTCCACATCACGCTGCCTTGAGTCCTGCAATGCATTTTATAAGGCTATGTTACACAGAAAACAAAATTTCATGACTAATACACCAGGGCTATACTATATTATACAACCTATCCTATACACCTATACCCATGTCCCCTGTCTCCCATCCTCCTGAAAGAGTCATCCCACTGAAAGGCTTCTGGTATTTCACGATGGAATTACATTACATTTTAATGAGAAAATTTGTGTAAATCATTGTAGTGTGTTGGGGTGGTGGGCGGAGTTTTACCAGCATGCCTTGCGGCGATGGATTGTTGTGTGTTTTTTCACCCACTGTGAGTGTGACCGTGTTGCCCTTTCATGTAGTTCCCTCCTACCCTATCAATGTCTGGGTGTGTGTTATTCCTGGTTTCGCTGTTACCTAACTAAAAGGCTGATTGCCAAATAAAGCAATTGCAGCATCATCATTTTGAAATGAAAACCCAGCTTGCCACATTATATATATAAAATTGATGATGGTAATTGATTGTTTTGTAGCATAACCTTATTGAGTGTTGTGGGAGTGTACAAAATGCAGCAAGTGTACAAAAGTGCAGCAGTTAAATGTCCAAATATGAATAAAATTCACTAACAACATACTCTCTGGCAGATGGATGCATTGTGTACATCCAGAGTGTATGTTGTTAGTGAATGTTATTCATATTTGTGCATCAAATGCATTGTGTTTGTTAAATTTACTGGATGATCTGGATTCTTTTGATAGGCTTTGCAACAGTATATTTTGTAACCGGCCCGAAGTAGGTTTTGCCTTCTGTCCAGATTATTTGTGCCTTCCCAGCCACCATATTTACTTCCTGGCTGGCACACAATCGGCTGATTGGACGGCAGCATATTTAAAACCTCCAAGTACGCTTGTTCCCGGTTTGTTTGTTGGCCCTCGCTGGAGACTGCTCCTCTGTGGAGCGACTGATCTGCTTTGGGCGATTGCAACAGACCTAAAGGGTGCATGTAGGAAATTGCTGTAGCTTGCAGGTAGGGACCACAATGCCCTTTTTCCTTTAAGTTAAATTCACATAGTTTACAACCCGCAAGATCATAGAAGTGTTACGAACTCATTGTAACCATGATTGTGTTTGTATTCGCGGGAGTTTGCCACTGCTGTTTTGCCTTGTGCTAACTGCTTCAGCTTTGCATGCTTTGCTGATATTTTGCCTGTTTTGCTGTTTGGTTTAGCTTGTCTTCCCACCTTGTCTTATCTGTTTTGCCTTGCGCAACCTGTTTGTTAGCTTGTTTTGTTATTTTGTTTGGCTTGTTTCTGTTTAGCCTGTGTGCTGTCGTGGAACTGATTTTGCTGTTCAGCTCTGCCTGTTTTGCTATGTTTTGATGTACTTGGTTTTGTTTTTCTTTGACTTGTATTCATTTACTCTGGAATTTGGTTTTTCTTGCTTTTGAGTTTCACCTGTCTGCCTGTATTCTTGTTTGTATGTATCAGGGCCTACTCCGTGTGGCTGGTTAGGCAATTTCAATTTGCTCTTGAGGCACAGAGTGGAGCATCTGGCTCCAGCTCCGCCCTCTTCAGAGATACTGCTCTTCCGGGTACTGGTTTGTCTTTAACAAACTGCTTATTGGTGGTATTAACCATTCCTGGTTTCTCCTGCCAGCAGGAGCTAGTGTAGCTGCACCTGTGGGTTGGTTACTGGATGGTGGTTCCCCTCCTTCATATACTGCATGAGGTGTCCAACACATGTCTTAGCTATAACGTGCACTTTCACCTTCATCACGGTTTGCTGTGGGTGTAAGGTTGTGGTGTGCTTATAGGCACTTGGAGCACAGACACGCATGAATTGGTGAATCAGCCCTTCCTCCCCCATTCCAGGTAACCACTCCATATGGTTGGCATATTCTATCTGTATTCTATTCTCCTGTTGACAGCCAGTACCCTACCCTATTCTATTTTTAGCCCTGTTTTTAAATTTATATATTTATATTTAAATAAAGGGAGGATTTTAATGCGTTGTCCACTTTCTAGATTTTTCATAAATATTAAACAATAAAATTGCCCATGCAATGCAGCTACACGTCTCATTTGTTACAAAGCTTACCTGTATACTGGGGAACTGGCTGGATCAGATTCGTAAGGTGCAAGTCCTTAGGTGGCGTAGTCTGGAAATCACTAGCAATCTGGATGTTGCAGGCATAACCATCTGCTCTGAGACACTAGGCCGCAACAATTTCATTGACTGCCCTCTATTTTTTCTTTAAGTAAATAGTATGAATTGTTAGCACAAGTAGATGTTACCCCTTGAATAAAAAATGCTCAGTCCATATTGCAGCCTGGAGCATATTTTGATAAACACAACAATGAAAAGCAAACAATCTTTTTTTTGTCACCCGCAATTCTTTATTATTCAGGCTAGAGAATACAACTCACAGCTCAATTGAGGGAAAACCATTCAATGCATGCAGAGGCTAACTGCATCGTAATTGTGCTGAGTCCTTCTGGCCCATGGCCTCATCTCTGTAGAGCTCCTATTCAAAGTGGTAGTACATCTCTGCCAGGGGAGAAAAATCATAGCAACTGTTATTTGGGTTGTGGTAGAGTCAGAGACAGGGAGTCACAAAACACCCAGCAAACAAGTATTAAAATGCAGAATGATGCAGACTAATTTAATCAGTCTTGTATTGCTGTGTTAAAAAGGACACCCACCTTACAGTTGGGGTTTTTCCAAACAGCTTCTGAATTAAATACTGAAAAGAATTTATATTAATATATATGGACTATTAATCATTATAACACGTGAAATATTTTTTCAGAGTTTTCAAGGCAGCCTTCCTTCATTAATGCTGAATTCAGCACATTTATCAGGCATGGGCTGCACCTGTGCACAAACTGCTTGCCATACCTCTTGGTCCCTGGCCATTACCAGCCATGATGATTTTTGCATACTGTTCAGAGCATTTCATCACCAGGCTCAGGTGTGGCGCATTGATTATTCCAATGTCTAGATGTTTGTGAAATATCACTAAACTGGTCCAGATCAGGTCATAAGCTGCATCTTTTTTGGCCATCAAAAATGTTTTTCACATGTGCCAGTATTAATTGTTTTCATATTTGAAACATTCAGTGGGCACAGACTGCACATATGTGCAAACTGTTAGTCATAGCCACTGGCTGCACCCAGACCCAAAATGTTAAATACTACAATTGTCTCTACCTGTGAATTCCTTCAAATAAGGAATGCCAGCTGTGAAAACTGAAACAGGACATGCTATAATGCACTGAGTTTCCATGAAATTATGTGCGCAGTTCTGATGTAAAGGCTACGTTACCACTGCCTCTCTGAGCACCCTTACCCACTTCATGCAGCCTGTACAAACAGCCCTGCCCATGGAACCACCTCTCCATTTTCCAAATGCAGGGCTGGAACAAACTGATTTGCACACTGCTCAGGTATTGTCCAAGGATGGAGGCTCACTCGAGAGAGAGTCAGGAAAAGAAGTTGTAAGTGTAACTGTAAGTGAAAAGCATATAAAACGTGCACATTGTTCATGTTTTAGGGATCTGGTTAGACAAATTGAATGCTATGACTAAGCATGGAGAATGCAAGAGAATGCAAAAGAGATTGGAGGAGGTGGAATCTAAAGTTTAGAAATCTGACAGTACATTTTGCATTACCTCAACACAAACCAGCGCAAATCTTTTACTCTAGTAACACTTTTACTAAATGGGTCAGTTCATATGAAATAATTACCTGAGGTTGTGGAAAGGGTAGGATGTTGTGACAACCAGTCTATTTTCCCCTTTAAACACCATTGTGTTTTGTCATGGTGGATTGCTTCTCTCAGCAGACAAGGCCTACTTTCAGGGGATTTGCCAAGTTAGGTTCAGCAGAGGAAATCGAGAGAGAGAGAGAGAGGTCCAGACATAGTACAGTGTTATATATGGCAGCGCCAACATGCCATCTCGCCAGAGGTAACAGCCAGTATAAACACCCCTGTCTGGCCCTCATAGAGCCAGTGCACTGAGCAGAAAATGATTCAATGATGTAAGGCAAAGGGGAAAACAAAAACTCACAGACAACAGACCGGAGGCAATGACAACAGAGGAGGTCAGCCACACACCAGCCAGACACTCACACCAGTAGAGGACTTGGCAGCCCTTATTCTGCCCACTGAGAGCATGGAAGTCTTTTTAGGGTTTGAGGTCAGCCTTCCAGGTAATGTGTGTGTGCATGTGTGTGACAGGGTGAGGCCAAGAGAGTATTTGCACAATGGATATTTCTTAAGCCCCTACATTTTTTAATGACTCAAGTAATAAAATACTGAGATGGTCATGAATAATAAAATACTATATTTGTGGATTACAGCCATTACTCAATAGAATTGTCAGCAAAAAAGATGCAATTCAAATTCTGAGCCTGTGAATAGATTGAAACTATAAACAATTCTGTGTGTGTGTATGCGTCACCTGCACTTCCACTGGCTGTGGATCCTGGTTCCAGCAGCCAGGAAGCACATGTTCCTGTAAAAGAGAGGAAGAAGATGAGCCAGCAACACCACCACCAGCACCAAGTCTGGGAGGGGCCCAATGGCATTAGACCTGGCCAAACATCAGTGATATTCTTCTCTGGAAATTGAGTAAGCCAAGAGACCACTCACTGAGGAGCCTTCTCCAAGTAGGAGTGCCATGCTAGCGACCATTTCCTGCTGGCCTCCCAGATAGCTGCTGCTACCATCTCCCACCTACGAGTAGGAGGAGAGAGGTAGGAATATGAATTAATATGGTTTTGTGGTTTGTTATTTGTTATCTTTTACACAATCTCTTTTGATCCACAATAAATACTTTCATTATTTAAATATATTGGTTGTATTTTTAGCCATGCACTTTTACAAAGAGGAAAGTCATTCATTATACCGGGCAAAGCTGTGCAGCCAACTGGTCCCTCCTGTGCCATGTTGCCTTTGGTACCCTATGGTGCTCTGCCTTTGGCACATACAGCTGATATACACGCCATCTACGGTCCTGTAATGCATCCTCGGGGAGGTCAAAGTGGCATCCATTAATTATGCAAACACTGTAAAACAGAACATGACACAAAGGATGCACTAACTCTGAGGCCTGTATTGTAATGTTCCACCCAGTCTATATCTGAGATGTATTTCAAGCATTCCAAATGGTCTCTCTTTCATAGAGTGTGCCCTCATTACCCTAGCATGAAAGCATGTTTCAGTGATACGCATTATGTATGCCTTCATAAGATATGACTTCAATGGCTCGCCATCGCCCCCTAACATCTAATCTATTGGGGGAGGCATCTCCCTGAAAGGCCACAGGAATGACAAAGTTATTCAAGATGAAGGCATCATTGCAGTGGCCATGTGTCATCCTGCAGTTTTCTTTGCAAACCACCTGTATAGCAATGGAGCGGACCCTCTTATGATTCAGATAAATGATACCATTTTCTCATTTGCACACAACCACATGTGCGTGCAATCAATGACATCCAGCACAACGGGAATCTATGCTTGTTCAGGAACTCCTGATATATTTGCTGCTAACTATTGGAATGCAAATATTTCTATTGGCATGCTCGACTATGGCTGATGTGGCTGCATGTACAGCTGTGCCTATGGTTTGTTGTGAGGCCCCTGTAAGAGATGCCAGGGTATGCTGGAATAAACCAGCGGCAAAGAACACAATGGCAGCTGTGATATTTACCGTGACAGGGAGAGCACAGGGACCATGTGCACTAGCCTAGTCACCAAATCTACCACAATCAGGTGATAGATGTCATACTCTGTTGGTACAGATGTAATTTAAGGTAGTACTCCTCTTCTGAAAGGCTGAGTAAAGAGGATCCTGGCTGGTACACATGACATTGTGTGAGGAGTAACTAAACAAAAGTGTTGCATACCATCATTTTTTTTTTTATTTGAAATATCTTGTGATTGAGTTAAGAGGTTGTTCTGCAGTTCCAGTTTCTGAACTGCTGTCAGGATTGGAGGCTGTAAGGAATATACAAAATGTATAACATGAGAACTGGCAATGTTAATAAGGTTTGCTCTGAATGCAGCACAGAATAAACAACTTTAATCCTCAGCACATAGGAAAATGCAGTCTGTGAGATTTCAGGCAGCAAGAACATCGCTCTTGTGCCATAATCCTCGTTAACACCTGCACCTCCCAGGTGTTAAAATGCACACAAAAACCTTTGCCTTAACTGCCCTTAGCCATAGGAAATGTCTAAAGTGATTTATTTTACTTAGGAACAGTTAAGGCAAAGGTGAGATGTTGGGGGTGGGGAAAAATGGTTAACTTCCCACACCTGCCACTGGAGATCTGCTTTTAGAATCCCTATTAATTTCTGTAGTCGTCAAGGGTGCCAGAGAATACTCCTCTGAATTAAATGTATGTAAGAATTTTACACTGATAGGGGCCAATTCAGACTCAGGTACGCTGAATGCTTTTTCTGTGCATCTCACTACGCTGTGCTCACGTTTCAGGCTTAAGTATTCAGGTATTCAGATCAGTGCCAAAAAGAAATGAATTTGAATTTGGAATTATGAATGGAATTATGGATGATATAATGAACTGGAATTATGGAAGATATTTTGTGAATCTGAAAATGATCAAATTCATTCTCAAAATGTTAAATATGAATTGGAAAATATGAATTGAAATGAAAACCTGTACTTCAAGTTTTAAAACTTAAAATTCACATTTAAAGATGAATTACATAGTTAATGTTTTAACATTAACGCGTTAAGGGATATAAAGGGGAAATAAAGTCAATCTACCGACTACACTGTACACACTGCTGATATTTGGAATAATAGGGTAGCTTCTAACAAAGAAAAACCCATGCTTTATCAACCACTCCAGTTAACTGTGGGTGTAACAGGTTCATCTTGAGACAGCTTTGAAAGTTGATAAAGACTTAAAGTCAATTTCTCTGACAGCATAATAAAAAAAGAATTTGGAAAAGAATAAAAATATGAAGAACTAACAAAAATTATACATTTCATATTGTGTAAAGGCATACACACTTTCATTAAAAATGACTTTTTAAATACATTTTCTACTTTAAAATCTCCTGCGATGGCATGCCCCTGCTAACATTTTAAATTACAATGGATTTTTTAATTTAAGACCGCTGCTTACAAACAAGAAGACATCTTTATTGTCCAGTCATCTTATCTCAGGTCCATCTCACTTTATCATGGATCTTGTTAATTTCCTGAGTGACTCATGACGGGCACATTTTGAATTTCAGTAATCTTAGATCTGTTCCTCCAAAACTGACCATGGATGCCTCCTCTGATTTTGCATCCCGACCATTTGATTTGAATATTTTCGTTTTGAAATTACAGGACCTTCCTGTCCAGCTTCTTGCCTCAAATTGACTCAAGCCCCTTTGTCCTCCCCACTAGTTATTCTGCATTTGGATCCTTCTTCTTCTTCTGATCAACAGAAATGATAATCCAACCCTCCTGTTCTACTACTGTGACCTGGGGGGAATCAGGCTGTGCTCTGAAAAGATGCTCTTTGTTCTTTACAGATCACACATACCAGGATATAAGAAGGAGTCTCTTTCTCTATGCTCCCTCTTGCTCCATGTACCCCTAAGCTTGTACTTTTCCCTTTGCATGCAATATTTTATCATGTTTATGGCTTTATATGTTTTTAATAACACTACTATTCTGACAATGTTTTCTTTTTTCCGCATCTATGGATTAAATCACTAATCCCTGCTAGCCTTGGTGATAGCACAACTTTGGTAAGTGCCCATCCAGTTAGGCTGAGCCTCCCCACAAAAGGTCTGCTGTACCTCCCAGCACCATCCTGTCCTACAAGATCTTACCATCACCACACAATCCACCCATTTCCTGAATACCTCCCACACCTCCACCCAGTACACTGACTGCACTGGTTTTCCTAATTTTAAAAATTTGCCAGTAGTCCATTACTTAAATCCACCCAATTGCTGACAATATGTATACATAAAGGGCTGTCCGTCAGTCCACAAAATTAGTCGACTTTCTTTTTTTATTATATTAATTGGTAATTTGTATTCAATTCATTAACCCCGTCATGGTTTTACTTTAGTTTCAGTTGACAAAACTCTGTTTTTTATTACATTGCTGCAAACCTTAACCTTCATTGTGCAGACACAGATGCACTTAGACTACCTCAAGGTTTAAATTGCCAAAAAATAATTTGACTGGTTGACTGGAAGGGTGCTGGGGACTTGGCAGACTATAACTCCTAATGTTTAAACTGTTATTGGTGCTTTTTGTTTTTGTCAAGTGGGCACACTGTGTTTCATTGATTGCACTCTTACCATATACCTGCTGGCTTCTGTGAATTTTATTTTATTATCTTTTATTTCATCATGGAGTGATTTTGCCTTATCACATCATTGTCCAGAAGATCAATTGTTAATGGCTCAAGTAATATTATAGACAAGAGAACATGAAAAGAGAACATCAAGTTTAGATTCTGTGGGAAGACTAGTATGTTGCTATAATATACAATATTTAAAGTAATGGGAGCAGGGGAGTGGTACTGGAAGGGTGCTGTGTGCCTGCAGAGTGGGGTGTCTGAAGTGGGGTTGGTGGCTACATGAAGGTTGGATGGAAGGATTACTGAAAGTTGAAGCGATGTGTGGATAAATAAAGGGAGTAGGAGACAAGTCTTAAGCCATCCTTCTTGAAGATTTGAGAGTACTACGGCATTTTAGTACATAATGCTTGCACAAGGGGTCATTGAGATAGATGGATTAATGAATGGGTAAGGATCAACCTTTGGGGATATTTCCAATATTCCAAATTGACACTATGTGTGTATCTAAAGATTAGCACTATGACAAAATCCTTCAGAACTTGCAAATTCTGAATTTTACTAATGCCACAGTTGAAACATTAAGTGAACAGCATATCACCAACTCTAGTGACCTATAATAACCAGCTACTGCATTGAACGCCAATGCTCATGCCTCAGGTATGGAACTACCAATTTGATCATGCAGGCGTTCCTTTATCTTTCCATCTTGTATGCAGACTGCTCCTCATGGTGTAGTTTCTTCTGTAATGAAGGAGCTGATGTAAGACTCTCATAGACATAGCACAAAATAATCAACAAGATGCTTGTGAGGCTTTTGTTTTGTTGTGTTGTATTTTTTTTATCAACTAAATAGAAACCTTCATTCAGCATTTGTTTGAATTTGCTGCTCTGTAGACCAACACTTCCAGCATCTATTCTTTAAGCTGGGAGGAGTGTTAGCCCTCACAAATCAGCTTATTCTTCCACTTCTCCAATGTAGACAGTCAATGTTTTAAGAACTTTCATGTTCAACCAAGCATGCTGACACATGTACACTGTTATGGAGAAATGACGCAGTGTTTCATTTACAAGGCTTGTCACTTACTTCAAAATCAGGCTCTGTCGATTTGACAGCAGAAGCTTTAGGGCGTACTCGCTAACCGTGCCCAAGCACAGAACACAAACATGACGTCAATAATGCGACTGTCCCATTTAACAAATATCCGTTATATAGCGAGCTAGCTGGATATCTTTTAGTTACATGCCCAGTCATAATAAATCCATTAAACCATCATTTGACTAGCTAGCTGACTTCTTTAAATATAACAAACTGGCTACCTCCAAAATGATGTTTGATTGGTTAGTTCTGCAGATCTATACCTAAAAATAACTCTGTGGATCCCCACATTAGCTTGATTACTAGCAAGCAAAATAAAACTAACCATAATTTACGTGGCAATGTAAGTATCGCTGTTGTCAGGGGCTTAGTCAGAGTATCACAAATGAAGCAGCCAAAATGTTTAAGTAACTGGTCTTCAACAATCGTTCCGATAGGTAGCCTGTTAGCTAACTAGCTATGTTTGTCAAATCTATTGCTAGATAGCTAACGTTAGCTCCCCAGCCAGTTAGCATTGATTATACAACGCAGCAATTTTCAGTTAATTGTGCTGCACGTATAAGATTTATACGGAGGCAGTTGACGTTAATGGAGGAATTTGGAGTTTTACTCGCCGACTACAATTCACGTTCATCAATAAGGTGAGAACCAGACCCGTTATTAACCTAAATATTCTCGAATTAATTGAAAAGTGTACTATCCAAGTAGTAATAGAAGATGTTTGTTTTTGTAATGATGATAGTAGCGCACATACAAGTAGTAGCCATAACTGGTTAACATTAGCTAACATTGTTGTGATTAGGCTGCTGTAATCTGACACAAAATATTGGTCTGTCCCTTAGCATAAGATGCCTCCGTAAAGATCTATTTATATCTGCAGCACGGTTAACTGAAAATTGCTGCGTTGCATAATCGATTAATCTATAAGGCATGTGAGAGCGCCCAAAACAACTCTAAATATGCCACAAAGTAAGTACAATCATGAACTCTATTGTGTTGTGCGAGAGCGCTTTTCCTCAACACAAAAAAAAATCGCATCATGATGACGTAAGCGTGCTCGGGCCCGGAACGTTAAGCGCAGTGTGAGTGCAGGCCAGCGGGGGAGTGGGGAGCAGGGACAACCGTGCTCGGGCACGGTACAAGGCAACTGGGCCTAGTGTGAGTACGCCCTTAATGTCACACTGAGGTTTCTGACTTTTTTCATAGGAAGGTTTGTGTTGGACAGTAGACTGCCACCTAAATTGACAGGTGTTTATCTTGGTTGAGAAGTGTGACAATGGAAGAAATTAATTTGGTCCATGTGGAGACTACCTTAAGAGGCATTAGTTTAAAAAAAAAACTTTGTCAAGCTGTCTCTTGTGGAGCTAACCTGGTAAACGTGCTGCCTGTCACAGAAATGCTACTAAATTACATACAAGCTCTATTTATGTTTTAAGTTTTGTATAGAGGCATTCTAGAGCTGTTAATTTTTGTCATTTGTTTTATGGTTAAAGAGAATATTTTACACAATGGACTTGAAGTCAATTCTGAATCTTGTTTCATTTAGCCTATCTGTGCAAAGTTATTCATTTTAATGTGTTTTTCAGCCATCGGTATCTCGGTTTATTAACTGTTCCTTATGTTGCACGCTCTTTATAGCAGTTCATGTAACCTCACAATGTGTATTTGTTGTATCTAGATTTTTGTCTAACCTTGCAATGTGAAGTTGCACTATCTGGTGTTAGGGTCTAAGTTAAATTCATAATAGATTGGCAAGGATTCTTTTGATGTACACATATTTTTCAGGAGCTTGCTTAATTGTCTTAAAAAATGTCAGGGGAAAAAAATTTCCAGTTCTTCCCCGGTTGACTTTAATGGCTTTTTGGGATTTCTACTTCCCTCTGGAGAGTATAAAATCCACAGCTGAATGAATAGTTTCTTTAGATTTGTTTGGATGAATGCATTAAATCTAACAAAGTTTGTGGCTATTTGTTATTAAAATGTGTTACTTTGGCAAATACATTGTATTCATATGTGACCATACAAAGAAAATGTTATCACTTTTATTATAAAAACACAGCACTGTTGTTGTTAGCCTTGTTAATTTATGATCAGTTACCATCCAGGTAGAAACATCTGAGTGATTGTCAGTCCAGGGGCAGGCTTATAGTGCATATAGTATAACAACCAAATACTTCCATTGTTACTTCCTTTATTCCTCTCAGGCTATATACTTGGCTGCTTCAGATAGTGTTTGCATCTTAATCAATCCACTCTCTGGATAAGTGCATGTTATGTAAAGTAACTCAATATTGCTGACGAATCAGTATATTTCATTTTAATGTGCTGAAAAGCCTTAACAGTGCATAGTTTAATGCAGAGGTAATTTCATAACTTTTGTCTTGTAGCTTTGGCCAACATTAAGCTGTAACATAAAATTTGTTTTTCATTAATTAATTTTACTGTATTATTTTTGAATTTGTATTTGTATTATTTTTGACTGCTTTGTAAACAGAGGTTACAAAGCAGTCTAAAACAAAATGAGTTCATTCAAGGACGAAATAGAAATGATCTATTTTGGAGTGACAACGAATCTACAGCATATGTGTGTATGTTGTTGTAGCCTACAGTGTAATACTTGAAAATTAACAAGACATTAAAAAGAAACACCAATTCAGGATGCTTATGAAATGACAACATGCTCAGCAATATTTGTACTACTGCCATCAGTCACCTTAACAAATGCTCCCCACTATGCAACATTTAATGTATTGAAGCTGTTGCAGGCTTTTTGACATTGAATTCGACATTGACATCACACAAGGCTGTTGTATAAGGTAATAAAGTTATTGTCCTCCATCTCTCTGCACAGTTCATAACCTGTTAGTCCATGTTAGGGACTATTTGTATTGAGGATAGACCTTGTTCCATGTAGATAAGGAGTCTTTGACTTCGGACGCAGACTCTGAGACATCCCTAGTGGCTACTGCTGGTTTGTGACTGTAAATAATTGCTGTGAATAAATAAATAACACTCTGGGATTTTCAAGTTTTGGTTCCATTGTACCCAGCTCAAAATCACCACAGAATTTAACAGTCAGTATCTCCTTCTACACTGAATATAGCCTGTGAACCCACACACACACACACACACACACACACACATTCACACCAGATCACCCAATTTGCAAAATGCTTACAAAAGATGCTGATGCTGAGCCAGGTTCCATGCCTCACTCAAATTACATTGTTCGCCGACACACAACCTTTGGAGACAAAGTTGGTTTACTTGATTGAATGGAACCATGTGACATACTGAGAGAGGAATCTGAACTCAAAGACGGTGACAGTATGCGCACAGGTGGCGAGCTTTGCTGGTGCTCTTCGTAACAGGAATTGTGAGTGTAGGTGCAGCCAGCAATAAGCCACAGTAGGTTCAAGAGTGAGAACTGCACTGTATGCAAATAATGAACCCAGGGATCCCCTGTTCCATGGAAGCACAACTGGGAATTTACTGAGTCAGACCCAGCTCTGGAGCCAGGTAATGTTCCTGGGTCCAATAACCTGGATAGACCCATTTCTACATGGCAAGTCCAGGAAATCCCAGACAAACTCATAAAAGGGTCAATGATTTTCACTAAAATGCACCTGTTTTGTCAACCTCCTCATTGTGATTCCTGATACTAATCCCATAACTCTTTTCTAGTTGTGTGTCGGTAATCACTCAAAAATCACTCTCCCCAGCATAGTTGTCTTAACTGCATTCTGCAAAAGAGTTTTTTTTTTTCTTCTTCTTACATACCTCTTTCATGGCACTCATAATCGCAGTTCATGCCACATTCCAACCACAAAATAGAATGCACAACAAACACCCATAAAGTGATGATTTTTTCATACCAACCCCTAGAAAAACTTCTGAAGTACTGCTTTCCTCAATCACTGGAGGCTTGCTGGATGTTAATATCAGGTTGATCCTGGGCCTAACTCCTTTATCTGGAGCTGCTAATATCCTTTCCCTATAATGAGTGTGACAAAAGGGGCTTCAAACTGTTTGGAGAAGATAGATCTGCCACAGAAGCAATTTGGCTGCTAAATAGAAATGTACGCTATGAGATTTACTTACCTAATAGAGGTAATCAGCTGTGACCTTTGCAAATAGAACTACCTCTCCAAAAACAAACAACATTTGGAGTGTTACAGTTCATACATGCACAATCTATGGTTTATAAGTGGTAGCTACAATTAAGTACTATGATTTCATATTACATGTGTCAGCCGTATAACACTAAGTTTTGTCACTCCTAATGGTTGTATACCATTATATACTTTTTTCAACTTATTGGCAGTAACCTCACTGAAGTCTATAGCTATACAAAAGTTGTGGTAGTGAGCCAACATTCCTCCTGAAATGACAACTGACAGATCTTTGATCCTTTGTGATAGAATGTCACAGCTATTTTACTATACAACAAACAGGTTTTTTTTTTTTTTTTTTTTTTTTGTGGCTGATGTTGGCTTAAGTTGCACTGTGATTTTAAAAAGCCTTTTTTTCTTTTTAGAGTTCACATACAGCCAGCATACCTAGTGCCCTCTTTCTTTTAGTGTGCCCTATGACCAATAAAACTGTCAGGTGGTGAAGCTATGACAAATTTCCACCCCAGTGGAAAGATCTATTCTATTCTATTCTATTCTATTCTGTTCTATTCTATAATTCCATCTGTAGAAAACAATGCAGACAAATACACAAGCTATATGCACAATAATAGTCTTGCATTTGAGGTCAGATAGGAAACTCAGACTCTGTGTGTAGTTCCCCAAATTATCTCATTTAGTTTGGGAAGACATATTAACTATCAGAATAACAATGCTACATTTTTATAATAAAATAAAAGTTAGTTTAAAATAGTAGTTCAGGAAGGATTTAACATTATTTTGTTCCTGACTTAGAAAATACTCTTACAGAACTCATGCTTCAAATGGTTAAAATAATAATATCTATTAAATTTCCCCTCTTATGTTTATATAGGACATTGCAATTAACAAAATTTGCTGCCATGAACAAACTTTTATAGTAGTTATGGAAGGAACTTGCCCCAGCTGTTTTCTTCCATTATCTTCATTATTATTCATACTGTATCCAGGTACCTATTATCAGCAAAGTAATGCTTGAGTATCTTTAAGATATAAGATCATATTAATTTCATAATGTACCAAATGACTGTTCAATTTAATTTAGATGTGTTTACTGCTTTGTCTAAAATGCAATGGCCATGCTGTTTTTTGTACAGCAGCTCACGTGAAAACATGAGGAAAACTCAGTTCCATAGGGCATCATTAGAACACTGCTCTTGAGTGATGGTGCTGCCGCCACCTGAAATTAAATTGCTGCAAGTGTAAATGGGATTTTTACACTTGTAGATGGAAATGGTTTATCTAGGCGTGGTAAATCACATAGGAATTGTCTGAAAAATCTTTGGAAATTCTCTATGCATGGGGTGGTATAGCAAGGTCATTCTAATAGGTACAGTACTGCATTCTTGGGAAGGTTAGGGTATGTTAAAACATGCTTGATTGATCATTATTGTGCATGATGGAGGAATAAAGATGCCACAGATTTATAAAATACCTATCTGAATATTAGTAGATATCGATTTAGTGTTTGATATTCATTCCCCTCACTTTATTGTTATTTCAAAATTTTAAACATATTTTGCTGTATCATGTAAAATTCTCTGACAAAATTCTTGCTGAAGGAATTCCTTGTTTGTGCACGAGATCATGCCATTCACATTTTTTTTATTGATCATATCCATCTGTGCTGCAAAGTAAGGATGTGCTGCTGTCTCACAGTGTGTATTTTTTAAAACAGCCCTGTAGGCTGAAGCATTGACACATGAGAAATCCATTCTTGAATTTGACATCAACATACATTTTCCCTCAAACTGCTGCACCATACTGACAGAACAATCAGTTTTATTGAAATGAATATTTGATACACAGTTTATGCTGCTGTGAAAAGCTTTCTGTATTTGACCTAAATTGAAAATACACTGGAAAAACCAGTGTAAGGTGTCAAGAGGAGCAGAGTTCCACCAGGGGGCAATAATACACTTCTCTTTTGTTTTCTGCAGCTGCCTTGTTCACCCCAAGCACATGAACTTGTGAGATTCTATTTTTATTGATATGTATTATTAAAATGTTCATACATTGTTAGTAATTCCTTTCTTTTGGTTCCCCAACTTAAATGGGGATTCAGAATAATTGCCCTTGAATACCAAATCAGTCACCATTGTTGTGAAAAGGATTTTGGTGTGAATGCCAAATCCTGAACAAGGAATTCAGCATAATCTGCAACATTTTAATTTAACATTATAAATGATTTTATTATGAGAAACATACTCAAAACTGGAACAACAATATTGATGGGATTCCTAAATGGTAGCTTTTTAAAAAGGCATGAGACAATATTTCGATGTCTACCAGAGAAGACCCATAATAGGATCACTAATCCACTTCAGAGTATTTTATAGACCATTGGAATTCAGGCCGTTCCATTGCTGGGTGTTTATCAATGCTGAATTAAAACTTGAGGTACATTGTGTAATTCAGCCAGCTTACAATGAAGGTACCATTCATTTACGATCTACACAATGATCCTGAGCCAGCTCTGTATCTCCTGCAAGGCAGCCCAGTGATCTCCTAACTTGTGAAGTGCTGTTGCCATGGAAACTTCACAGTTCATCAAGGTTCTGAACAATAAAAGGAGTCAAAGACTCCATTGATGTCACTCTCTCTCTCTCTCTATCACAGACACACATGCACGCGCGCACACAGAGATTTAAGCACAGCTCAGAGAGGTATGCATATAGTTGTGAAGTTGTGTATTTTAACTGCAACTAACGATTTTAGAAAATTATACCACCTCGAGAAAAAGATCATCAGTATCACTTATATTGCCTAAAATCAAGGTTTGGTCATGAATTGTATGTCAGACATTTTGTTGGAAGTTTAAAAGAACAGACTCTGGTAAGTTTGATCAAATTATGTCTGTGTGATCAACATATTGTAGACACATGACCACCCATGAAAACACAGATCTATTTTGCATTCATTTCTTATGTCACCTGCATTAATTTGACCTATTTATGTAAATGTTTCTGCTAAGCCATTACACAAAAACAGTGGAATGACATTGATACAAACTATAGGTCTTTTCATATGACTTTTCTACTGCAAAAAACCACATATCCCCATTTTTTTCCCTCTGAATTTCAACAGTGGATTCAATGCCCTTCAACCATTTTGCTCACAGAGACACAAAGAGTAGATCAAAAATGAAAAGAAATTTAATTATATGTCAGTTGTGTTGTGTTAGCTGTGCTGAAGTGTAATCATAATTTTACCACTCGAGGCAGTGAATAGAAATGCAGTTTAGATTTTCCCTCCCCCTCTCCACCTGGAAGAATTTTTTAGTGTGCACATTCACAGCTGTCCAGCCTCTGCTGAGAGAGGGATTTCCCCCTTAAAACAAATCTCAGCGCAGTATGCGAAATAATTAAATATGCTCGGGGACTTGCATTTCTTACAGGAAACATGGACATTAGCCATCTTAAAATAATTAGCTAAATAAGCATTCAGACTCTACAGAATATTAAAGTCAGTAAACAATGAATTTAACAGGTAAGATGCAAAGTATTTCATTATCTGGTGTTGAATATATTGTGAGTGCTTTCTGTAATCCTGCACCATTCTTTACAGTTAATTGCCCAATTGATTTGTTGTGTGAATGCATAACAGACATATCAATTCAAACCCATTGAGCTATGTATTTGGTGCAGTCACCAGGGAAAATTTGGTTTGGGGGAAATTAAATAATGTTGTAGCCTACAATGTGAGGTAGGTTAGAAGCTGTGTGAGAGCCATACTCACATTAAATGGGTAGTCACCCCAATAATTCTAAGTATGTAAAGAAATAGGGGTGTGCATAAACATTACTTATAATTTCACCGTGTATGTAGTCAGTAAGGTAATTTTCAGAGAGCACTCACACATATCGGACTGGGAGTGACTTCATTTAATACAGTATTGTGATGTGGTAAGGAGCACAATTCGGAACCTAAAAGTTCTTGGTTTCATTTACAGGTGGTTAAATTCTGTCGTATGATTGGACAGGATATTGTAGCACCACAGCAGGTAGCAGATAAGTGAAATGATGCTGAGGCTGAAATGAGACATGAGATTGACAGCTCAAGAAGCCTGGAACAATTAAAATTAGCGTGGCTGTCCTCAAATCAGTATCACCTTTCCTATTATCTTGCATAGATATAGGATTATTCCTAGTTTTCCTTGTGCTTACTACCCCAAAACCAAAATGAATACTACTTTCATATTCCTGTAAAAGCTCACCCATGAACTGTCCTGCTAATAAACTCCTATAAGCCTTTCTTCTTCAATAACCTCTCCACCAAAACAGAAATGACAGGTTTCTCCTCCAATTAATAATCCCACCGCGTGATGTTCTGAACGTAGGCCATGGAGAAAGACCTCTTTACACTTCCGTCCCCCACCAGTCCCAAAGGAAATTATAAGTAAGTTGCTCTGGAACAGTAGTTGTGTTGTAAATGAAAAGTAATAATGTCTCTTTTCGGAGAATGAGAGTGGTTTGTCTATTTAACAGTTCCTGTGTTAATAAATTAAAGTAATCAATTTGCACAAAGTGAAAATGTAGAGACTGATAAATCCGGGTCTAGAGGACATGATTGGTCTTCACTATGCACTCACTGAATGTAATGAAAACAAATAGCTCCACATGGTATACATTCAGTGTACAGTGCTTTAGGCTAAAAACTCCACTAGCAGTGTAGAAGATGTTCTCTTGCTGCATGATTGTTGGCCCACATGACATGTGGTTCAAGGCTGTTTGCCCCAGTATCAACCTGCAGTGGGGCTTTTGAGACCAACAGAGCTGAGCTTTATGCCGCAGACCAATTTTATCATCAGAAGAATATGGATGTACCATCCTAAGAGCAGGAAGTACAGACGTACTTCTCACAGAGACTGTGGATTTTTTGCTCTTTAAGGAACACAGCGGTGAACTCATGGTACTTGCTGCAGCAGCACACTCCCAGTAGGAGAATCAGATGAAGCAGCCAAATCTTACACCTCTACATAATGAATCTTCCATTTATCCTCCTCTGAACACACACAGATGTGATAATTGTGAGTGATAATTTTATAGCCTAAAATAATAATAAAAAAAAAAACACACAAAAAATTACAGCCCACATGGAAGCTTCTAGCCACAGATTATTCAACTTCTTGGGAGGCTTAAAGAAGTATGGTATGAGCAACACATCAGATGTGCAGAAATTCACCATCTGTCTCAGCCTTGGTCATGTTTGTTTCAATGTGTATGGTTGGTGATGCCAGAGTCAAAGACTCTTCAGTTGGAACTTTTCACATTGATTGTTTTTTTTGTGCACAATGTTTTTGAATTTTTCCAATGTGATCTATGTAAAATACCTCCACATCTGATAGTGCTGTCAGCTGCTAAAGATGTTAATGTAGAGGTTATGTCAGTCCATTACTACCTATGCTCACACCTGTGAGCTGTAATGCATATTTATGCCTAGGTGTTATGCTTGCTTTTCCATATGTCAGTTACAGAATTTATTATTCCACCCTCAGATGCCTTGAAGGGAAGCTTCACCAAAAACCTAACTATTCGTATGTCATGGCTCAACTTACATTGGGAAGCAGTGCCACAATAGCTCCATTCTTTCTTCAGTTCTTTTTTTACACTCTGACATCAGTGCATGAAATTCTCCATCTCTAAAGTAAGAGCAACAAATGGACACTTGATTTATAACTCCTTGGAAAGCATGCACAAGTGCCTTTCCTGGAACATATAAGCTATGTTGAACTGTTGTTAGTATCTATTCCCTTTCTATCAGCAATACCCACTTCCTTTCTTGGAGTCCCTCTATTTTACAGATCAATAAAAATACAAATACATAACTGAAATGCCACAGATTTTTGGTATAAAAAACATGTTTAAGCAAACAATGTGATTTTTATAATTTGTTCATTATTGGTTATTGTATCTGCAAATAATTTGCTGACTGCACTTGATATCATCATGGTTCTAGTGTAGACTGCTACTTGATTTTGTATCATATCACAATTGCCTCAAGACACCAACAGCAACAAGTTTAGTTACACCTAACATCCACACACAGTTTTTTTTTTTCCCCCAAGGCACATACAGTATTCTCTTATAAAATGCTGTGTCTTTCTTTCACTATACTGGCTGTACTGACATTACCAAACCTCAGCTACTACCCACTGTCAAATGTGGGGTTGGGATTGGTCTGACATGCATGAAACTACATTAAAATGTTCTATAACCTGTAATATAAATGTTCTTGAACAGTGCATGGCTGCTATACACTAAAATTAAAGTTTTAGGGAAATTTCTAAATATGTCAACTTATGCTAAGTGTTGCATGTGCAGATCTCTTTTTGAGAGTGGGATCTAGTGTTTTTATTTTTGTTTTTGGAAAAACTTGCCACAAGATAGCAGTGCACTCTGTTTTCTTTTTTAATTGCTTTTCATGAAAACAAAAGGACGAAAGGGGAGGGGGTAGATAGACAATAGCAACACACACAAATTATGTACACAATAAACAGTGGAAAACATTACATAAAGGTATACATTCACACACACAAAACACCATTATCAAACAAACCTCCTACTGTTATCATTTTGTAAAAATGATTATCACACTGAATTTCCTTCCCAACAGAATAAGTACTCATTTAGTTTTAGTTTGAGCACATGAGTGAGCAATCACTTTGTAGTGTTTATTTTGAAAATGATATAATTTTTCATATGAGATCCCTTAAATGACACTTACGATGAAGAAATTAAAAAACCCATTTCAATGCAGAATTTAACCCATGTATATTCTAGAACATTATATTAAGGATCATAATACTTTACTACTGATTCAATAAGGAGATTATAGAAGAAGAGAAGTACACAAAAGAAAAGTAACTTAAAGCATCCAAGGACCAAAACTGAAGGTTGCTGCTGAAATCGCCATATGATAGTTTCTGTTGCCGCTAAAACAGGAGAGATTAAAGGAATGAAAACTGTATACAAGAAAAAGCAAACCACAAGGAAAAACAACATATTACAGACATATTATATATTATATATCATGTACAGAAACACATGATAAGTCATGTCTCTAACCATTGCAACACAAGCTTTACATTCAACCCACGAATGAATGAACCCGTGAAATTAAATGAGCTTGCCCCTATAACTGGCTAACTACAGTTTACTCAATTAACTGTAAACTAGCTGAAAACAACAGCTATCTGACTAACTAGCTCAGCCAGATAGCATGAGCCCTTCACAAAGTAACACAAAGCAGCTACTACTGCAGCATCAGTGTTATTTCATGACTCACAGGTAAAACCATAGAATTTGACATAAAAATGATCAAATTAAGTCTTCTGTTTCTTGTAGGGTATAGAAGGTGAACTTATGGTCTTGTAAGTTGCTTGTGTAAGACTTGCTGGACACAGGAGGAGGAGTTGTAACCCCATTGTGTACATCTTTTTGATTACCAGATTAAAAACCCTTCTTTATGTTGTGTTGCTGGCACTGTTTTCATGGAGGAAACGCAGTGCTGATCGGACTTCTTTGACTGGGTAGACTTCCTCTCAGGATTGTGTTCCTGTCTTGGTAACTCAGCAGTTTAAAGATCACTGTGCAAGGGTGTTTGTTAGCATTACCACCAGTACCTCCAGTGGGTATGTTCAGTTTCAGTGACTCAGTCCTTCAGTGCTGGTGTCTATGTAGGGGGGTTTGTTCTTAGATAGCTGCTGGCATCCAATCCCTCAGATGATTTCTAACCAGTTCTGTGTTGTTCCTCTGACTCCTGTCCTCCATGTTGAATATTTTCACCTTGAGCTCCTCCATCTGTTTGTTTTCATTGATATCTTACCTGTCAGAACACATCCTAGCATGCAGAGTCAATCCTTGATTTTGGTCGTTGAAAGGATTTTGCATGCTGTTTAAGATTGGCCGTTGCTGCTCTAATGCTTCATTTGTGTTTTGAGGTCAAGAGAATTGAGCTGGAAAGTGCCCCTCTAACTGCTGTGAATGCCAAGATGTCCAGGGCTTGTTGGTTTTCTTTCAGTGTTAGCTTTTGGTAAAAATGGTGTCATTGAGCTTGTATTTTGAGATACCAGGCCATTCTTTTATTTTTTTTTTTCTTAATTGGAGACAGTTCAATGTCTCTATTCAGAGCTGCTTTAACTGAGGGTGAACTCACAATGAGAAAACATGTGGGATGGTAGGATGATATTTTGCATGTATTAGTAAAATTTAGTTTCTTCGCAAGTGGGACTGCATGTGCATTGATGTTGAGAGGTCACATAAATCTTAAGATTTTAGCTGAAACTGAATGAACTCCAACTCACTTTGTTCTTTTCTGCCTACGGTCTTACAGACTGCCAAAATGGATGGAAATTCAAATTTCACACAGTAAAATATAATCCAACTTTGCATCCAGACACCACATGTACATCTTAACTAAGCATTTGGAACTTCTTGTCATGCATTTACATGATAAATTCTTTGGAGCATAAATAACAATGTGCTTTCTAGATATACAGTGGTCCCCCCTTATCTGCAGTTTCAGTTACCCGCGGTCAGCCGCGGTCTGAAATTATTAAGTGGAAAATTCCACAAATAAACAATTTATAAGTTTTGAATTGTGCACCGTTCTGAGTAGCGTGATGAAATCTCGTGCCGTCCCGCCCGGGACGTGAATCATCCCTTTGTCCAGCATATCCATGCTGTATACGCTACCCGTAGGTATATATAGGAAAAAACATAGTATATATAGGGTTCGGTACTATCCGCAGTTTCAGGTATCCGCTGGGGGTCTTGGAACATATTCCCTGCGGATAAGGGGGGACTACTGTACTAATTTTGCACAATCCACAGTGAAGGAGGGGCCAAGCAATTCATACTGGGTTTAGTATGAGGGTAGGATAGCATGAAGTATCATAGGCTACTAAAACACACAAGGATTTCAAAGGATAAGGTAGAACATATTACATTTTAAATTTAAAGTAATATCACCCCCTCATGCTCTGGCAACACAATCCTACTGAAATATGTGCATTCAGAAATTTCATATCAGGGATCTAGAAAGTTAAGCAGGGCCTTAAAGGTTTTTCTTCGTCAACACTGCATAGAGTCATGTTGGCCATCACTGCTCTTGGGAGGGAAAGGTTCTATAGCCTGCACAGCAGACTCAATGGGCCAATTTTCTTGTTCTATCTGGACAGAAGCAAGTGTACCATAGGGGCTGTGGCTGCTGGAAACAGAACTGCCGGGGTAATCTGATATCAAGGAAAAGTGTTTCCTCGCAGATACAGAGGAAAGAGATGTAGTGCTGTACTGAACTGTATCACACATTGTGGCAACAGAACTTGAGTGCACTGCAACAGCATTAACACTTTAGGTTCAGGACCAGGTGGTTATACAGAGATGTGGTATTAACATTACATTACATTATTGGCATTTAGCAGACGCTCCGAACCAGAGCACCTTACATGTATTGCAGTTTTTACGTTACCCCTTTGTCCAGCTGGATATTTACTGAGGCAACGAAGGGTACAACAGCGGTGAACTGGCAACCTTTTGGTTACAAGTCCTGCTCCTTACCACTATGCCACACTGCCATTAAGATGCCTTGGGTCATTTCCATAACTTGCTTTACACAGACTGCACACAACCTTTGTGACATTTGCCTCACACAGTGTAGATTTTTTTCACACTTTGATTGGCAATGTAGTTGACAATGTAGCATTTTCCTTCCTTTTTTAATGGAAAATACTGAATTGAGAATTGCCAATTTTCCAGGGATTACATTCCTCTTAAGTTCAAATAATGCACACAGAGTTGCTCCAGGCAGCTCCTGTTGCATTAAAGCACTTGCAAATTCAGATTCATATTACAGCTATTTCCAACTTTGTAGCTCATTACCCACACACGTTTCCAGGTTAGTACATAGCCAAACATATATACAAATACTACAATGATAGGTGCAGATAATGCATCCTCTCTACACCTTTACTCATGACCCTTTGTATAAGCATTTTTTCTTTAATTTTTTTCTACATTTAACTGCTGAATAGTTTGCTGTCTTGTTTTAAGCCTGCATAGACTGAATGATCATGAAAAAAGATCCACACTCAACTATGTTTTCAAATCAATATGTGATTACTGATTCTGTCGAACTGTGGAATCCAATGAATATGAACTGAAGATGTTACTCTCTGCTTGTTCTTGAGCTAAGGGCTGCTACTGTAAAGATCCACTGATCTTTATATCATATCAATGGGTTTATATTGAACCCAAGAGATGAGATTGGCACATTCATATCATAAAAAGTCATATTTAGCCTCATGGCCTGAGAATGGCCATGCATATTCCCCCATTAAGATGCACAGCCCCAGTTTCTGAGAGAGGAGGCCACATCTGTCTAGTTCTTACCTCTGGAATGAGTGAAGCTTGTTCTTGTAATGTGCTTTGCAGGAACAACCTGCATACGGTCATATTAGCATTCTCTAAGTAACCCCAGGTTTCACAGCCATCTTTAAGTTAATTTAATTCTAGAAAATGTGGGCAAAGCAAAATTCATGTTGTTTGTTACAATTAGATGGGACATTTAGACAATGATACAATTAGACAATAAGCACACTCATTTTACTAGCTAGTGAATGTGTGCTAAAATGGTAGCAAACCTTAATTCTTTTCTTACTTTTTCAAAGCTGGAGTTTGCTAGCAATGCTGTTCTGTCCAATAAAGGATAATAATGTGCCCATAGCAAACGGCTATTTGAAACACTAGCTTTGAAAATACCACAATGCCAACAGTTTCTAAAAACGGTGCAGTACCAACACTGATCTGTCTAAGAGTTTGCAAGTACCCATGGGAAGCATAAAAAGTTGTTTGTCTTCTATATAGTCTGTAGTCATTTCTTTCTATACATAGTAAATGGCAAATCCCGTCTTCTTTTGTGTCAGAAACTTTTAAAAAGGTGACATGCTATAACCACTCTATAACCAATTATTTGTCTCCACATGTGTGCAATCATACAGAGAGGTAAGAAACATTTTTTATAAAGTAGCAGAAAATATACAATTTTACACATAATTTCCACAAACTCTCAGAAATGCAGGTGCACTATACTGAATACGCCATTTGTCAGGAGACAAAGCCACCGTGCTCTTCAAGACAGCTAATGCCCACTGGAGAAATTTCACTAATGTCACTAATATTAAATTGACGATTTGACAATCATCATGGCATGTATGCGTTTTTTTGTTTTTGCAAGTTTTTTTTTTTTTTTTTTTTGTCATATTCGGTTTCAAATTTTTCTATTGTATTACCAATCTCAGCTCCACTGGACTGCTGAGACCTTTTATTTACTTTAATAAAACATCCCTGGCTGTTGAGCGAATACCATGTCCGCTAGCATTGTGATGACACCACATCTGAGTATTTGTTTTTTTGGAAAGAAAATCTGTTTTATATTGGGTAATTATGGTAGCAGCACAGCTAGTTGCTTGGAAGAAAACAATGTTTCGTGAAATCCATACAACTCACATTTTTAGCAGATCGCAAACCATAATCACAAAACTTAGTGAGCCCCTTGTTATTTCAAGTGACCAGCTAGTGTGACTATATTTTAAGAACTGAGCTATGCACTGAATGACTTATTAGGAAAACATTTCATTTTTATGACATAGACTGATTCATTAAAAATAATTAGTTGATTCATTAGTGCATATTTTTCTGTTGGTAATCTTCCTGTACTTGACGTCACAGTAAGTGTACAAGTTAATTAGAGAGGCATTGCCAATCAGGAGTGCCTCTCATGCCAATGTAGTTTGTTAAAATGAGTCCTTAACTTGTTGCAGCAAATCAAAAGGTAGAGAAAAACAGGAAATGATTATTATTCACATGGCTTTATGTTTTCTATCACTGCAATGGATTTGTGTTATGAGGAAAATGTTCTTGGGATTGATATACACCATGTGCATATAGCTTTCCACATTGTTTTTAATTTAAGATCAGTGATCAAAATTTTATGGAAAGAATTCATTTAATTTTTTATTCATTTTGCAAATTAAAAAAAATGTAATATATTCTTAAGGGATTCAAGTACATAAATAGGCTAACTTTACTGTGCATGTCTATTAAAATAAATAAATAAATAAATCTTCTGGCAATCAGGGGTTCTGCCCCCAAACCCTCTGTGGATTTGTTGCCCTGATAAATAAACAGCCTGACGGCTGAGAGAATGTTTATTAGAGTTTATAGTGTTTATTGCCATTACTTCATAACACTAGAATGTACAACAGCAGGGTTAAATAAATCAAGGACATCAACTATGCAGGCATATGTAGGAATGGCCTCAGAATTATTGGACCATATACCTACTTAATACAGTTTTCTGCTTTAATAAATAAATAAATACATACATTTTACTTTCACTGACCTCCTTTTCTCTTAATCTTGCAGCCTACTCATTGTAACTGATTAACATTTAATATTACATAATTCTGTGATTTTAATAAGGGCATGCCATTGGTGGAGAGAGTGTGTTTCAACCTCTCTTTCTGTGGATCAGGTCATGCGGTTTCTCTCTCAGACATATTGACTGTCCTGGACAATGTTTTTTGTGTTACATTTTTCACGTGAGTGGATGGTTGCATGTTTATGTGTTTGTGTGGGCAAATGTTGATTCTGCATAGTTTTTGAATAAAAAGTATTGATCACAAAAAGATCATATTGATGGGTTTATAGTGCAGAAGATGTGATTGGCACATCCACATAATAAAATGATTACTGAATCTGTGCAGCACCTGCTTTAGGCTAATGCTTGTGAACAAGCAAATTAGAAAGTACTCTTAAAAAGGGTTAAATGAAAAAGAAAACAGAAAGTTTGTGATTTGAGATTCATGTTTACCATGTTTACATGTCAATCCCACATTTTATTTTTCAGTTCATCTTTTGCCATTCTCATGTTTTAAAATTTGCTTTCATTTTGAAATTAACTATATAATATAGTAGGTCTTGTTTAATGTATTGCTGAATTGAAAGGGAATACAAAAGTCATGAAACACATATTCCTCACATAAAATCTGTTCAGTGTATCAATGCTTTGACAGATTTCTGCAGCAATGAGTGACAATACCTAGCACTTTTAGGGTTAAATGTTGCACTTCAGTTCCTGCTAAATGTTTGCACATATACAGTATACACCTGAAGTTAGGGATAACACAGATTTCATTGCAGATGGAAATACAACTTCAGATTGCAAAATGGTGTAAAATGTCATTTCTGATGACCAACTCATGAAGAATTCCCTTTTGTTTGGGATAGGACACATCATTCCACCAGGCTATACTTGTTATGAAGATGTGAAAGTTGCTGCTTGGTGGTTTCTTTTTTGTAATTATTATTATTGTATTATTATCATAATATATTTGTTCCACACACATTTAGTACAAGGAAAGTGTAAGTGTCCACTTAAATGTATTTAAAACAAAACAACAACCATGTTCTGTTAATTAGATGAATGGTAGAAAGTCTATAGGATTGGTGCAATAAAGGGGAGTAATTTAGAAGGGTTTGTCTAATTAGATGGCGTCAGGCACTATACGTAGCGATGTTTGTACAGTATATCACAGTTCTTTCTACCCCTGGGGATCTAAAGATGAGAAAGTATGTATTTTTAGACTAATGTGATTAGAAATGGGAGCGTCTCCTCTGCATGAAAATGAACAATTGCTAAAGTATGAATAAAATTTATATGCTAGAGAATTAATACAGAGAAAACATAAACCAATAAACGGTCCTGGAGTGGGAGTGGGTGAAAGTATATATCGCGAGTAACAGTGAATATAAGGAATAAAATTAAACGTACACTGAAAGACTGAAATGTGAAATGTAAAGGCAATGCTGGTATATTAAGCAATGCCGATGTGTGCAGGTGTGTGATTAGGAGGTGATAAAAGGTGGAAAGGGACTGCACAGTCTTAATTGGTAGGCAAGTCTTTCCACCACAGGGGAGCTAAGGAGGAAAAAGAACAAGATTTTACAACTAAAGAATGAAAAAGCTGGAGGAGTCAATCTTCCAGTGGAGAATGAACACGGAGGATGAGAAAAAGAAGAAACAATAGTTTGAAAAAAAAGAGGACCAGAGCAGTTAGCATGGCCATACGGAGGAACAAGGGGTTTTGAAGCAAATCTGAGCAGCAATGGGGAGCCAGTGGAGGGAACTGAGCCATGGAGTAACTTGAGAGAAGGCAAGCTGAGCAGCAAAATTCAGTGTTCGTTGAAGTATCTTTTTTTCTCCTGGGAGGTCTAACTAGATGGATGTTTTATCTTCTGTCTCACGAGTGATGCTGATATACCTCAAAGAAAACTGCCAGCAACTCTGTGATCTCTCTTTGAAACACATGCCTTTCACAATGAGGCCAACTATTAATAACAATGTTGTTGTAGCTCGTTAGAAATGATGCACATTATGAAATGAGAACCCTTCCTGTTGTGACCTTCATCAATATTGATTATAGTTATGAAGTCTTGAAGGAGCAATTAGTGTCATTCAATATATTTAATACATTTGAAGAAATAATTGTTTTTGGTCAGATGTACACATTCTTTTATATCTACACAACCTGAGGAGAAAGAAAATCCTGTGCATCAACAGGGTAATTACACCAAAAAAAGAACCCAAAAAATAACAAGCACTGATTACCCACAAATTCATACGTGTGGATTTATTTAGACAATACATGTGGTTCTTTAATTTTGTCATTTTGACAACATAGCGCTTGCTTAATTAAAATTGTGCCATTTTGCTGTAGCCCATGGTATATCAGCTTTACTAAGCCACCTTGGGAATTGCACCCAAAGAGATTTTTTAATACCTTTACAATAACCCTTTATTACCCCCACACAAGCTCCTTCAAATAACTGAAGCAGACAGAGATTTGGCTTCATCCATAAAATAATCAATTTATTTCAGGCAGTAAACACACAGCAACAAAATAGGAAATTATAAATTTTGAGAAAATTCCACTATATGACCAAAAAAAATTGTAATAAGGCACCACAACCATTAGAAGCACCACTTCATGCTTGTAGGTAGAAGTTGACTGTTGGGGGCATGCTTACATCCACAGTCAGTCGTGATGATGCGAAGGCACACACATGCACACACAGCCGAGGGCTCAGTTTGCAAAGTGAAATTTCCAAAGTGTAAAAGAGCACATACAGTACATGCACACACACAGAGCATGCAGTTCACTGAAAAGCCACTTCCTAAAGTACCACTACCGCCTCCTCTCAGCCAGCACAGACATCAAACCACCAACATCATGATACAATCCCATAGCTAGCCCTAGCTATATTCTTCTGGTTTGTCACCATTAAAAACCACAATACTTCCAATAATAAAAGGTAAACTCAGGACCAGAGCAGTTAGCATGGCCATACGGAAGAACAAGGGGTTTGGAAGCAAATTTGAGCAGCAATAATAAAAGGTAAACACAGTGAAAGTTCACAGTGTGTCATTCTACAGTAAAGTAAACAACAAAAAAGGTCAGAGTAGCACTAGTTAGCAGAAGACAATATTAGTGCACACAACCATGACAGTACATTGCCTCCAAAACCTCCAATGAGTGCTTTCCTACATTTACCATTAAAATAAAGATTAAAACAGGTACCTCAGCTGGCTGTGAATGCTTGCATAATAGTCAGGCACCACTGCTCAATCTATGGACACCTATAACATAAACACCCAGACCTAATCAGAGTATAGTTGACATGGACAGAGTTTCAACATACCTCTAAAACAAAAAAGGGCTTGCAAGCCAGGACATTGGCAAGATTGGAACCGCGTCAGGTAAGGCCTTCATAACTAAATGAACAATGTGTTGCACTTATAGTATCACTTAAATCGTATCACTTAAAATGACTGTCTCTTGCCCACATAAACTGCAGAGCAGAATCGTTGTGAAACCCACCCAACAGGCTGTCTAGTTTGTGTGTCACATAAATGGGGCTATACCTTACATGGTACCCTTCAAACATGACACTTCTCTGACATTGCAGAATTGGTGGTGAATCCTGATACTCCAAAATGCATTATTTTGGTGTAGGCTATTTATTTCGAGATCATCAGTTAGCAAAAAGGAAAAGTCAGTCCTGTAGAAACAGAACAGGATGCAGCCATCTTGAAATTCAAACAAACTGTCTTGTTGAGGAAATTTGGTGTTGGTGTGGTGGCCACTGAGATGTATTTAGAATGTGGAGAGGCAGAAGCCCCATCTTCCTTACTGGCTGACCTGGCAACACTGTCGTGGCTGTCTCCTGGCCAAGAAAACAAGATTACTTTCACCTAGACTATCAGAATTTATATGATTCTCTGTACTTGCTCAGAATGCAGATACTTAGGCTAATGTAAAACACAGAACATACTCCTGTGGTTCAATTTTCCTCAATATCTATGTACTATTAAAATGAAAGTATTGTAAAAGTAAAAATAGCTTCTCAAACTAATGACTTAGCTTACAATTCTGCACTTTATCACTGGCTGAGCAAGTAACATGCCCTAGCAGCATTTTTCTGGTTCCCTTGCATGAAAAAGGCATACACCAAGCATGATCTAGCTCTGATTCTTCTATTTTTGGGATTAGGGTGGCCCAATTTTTCAACAAAACATGCAAGCTGACCACTGGTAGGAACAGACAATTCTAAGCAGCTTATTTGCACAATAGCACAAAAGGCTTGAGTATCCAGCCCCATGTAGCAAATACAAAAATACAACTGAAGCATGACAATTTAAAACTTAGTTGGGAATTATAATCTCAAATATATTTTTTTTAGATGTGCAAATCATTAAAGAACAGAATGGTAATCCTTATATTTCTAGTTTTTAGAAAAGGCACAGTCTAAAATTCTGTTCTGAGATCAGATAGCTTCCATCAGACAGGCCTAATTGATTATAAAGCTTCTGGCCAGTTCTAGAAGCTAAACTGTATCTATGACTTGGATGAAAATCTGAGAATAGGTTAGTCAAACTGATGTAAGAATAGGCCAAATCTTTAAATAGGGTCTCCTTAAGAAAATGCATAGACCCAGCAGAAAACATCAAATCTGTTTTGTTGAGTAATACGGTAAGGACACACTTAACTTTAATAATATTATTTAAAACAATTGGATACTAATTGAGTGTTCAGCAAACCTCCAGTCTGCAGTTTTATGCACTACTGCCATGAGAAGCTGGTTTGTTAACTTCCTGCATCATCAGAAGCAAAGAGGTAGCTAAACTTGCTCATCAGAACGTCACATGTTCTTTCCATGGTGCTCCTGGTGGCACTGTGAGCCTTGTTAAAGTTTTCCATTGGGCCACTGCGACAGAAAAAGAAGTCATTAGATGGGGCAGGAGGGGGTAGACTTTCTCACCTGTTGGGTTACTTCATCACTTTTTAAATCTTGTTAAAATGTATGAACTAAAAGGAAATGAGGGGTTACCATTACTGACTAGCCACTTCTCATTCAGGGGTAGAGTGTTCAGTCTCTGTGCTAAAACAGAGTAGCGCATCATATAACTTTTAGGTGCCAATCCCAAGACTCTGACACAGACATACACACATATATGAAGGTGTCTGTGTTGCAGATCACTTCCATATTTTGACTTCCTATTATGGTAGATGTGGTTGTTGGCAGCAGATGCCCCATACCCACATCTGTATCATCACTGGCAATGAGAACATTAGGGAATATTTTCAAATGCTATGCTATGAAACCCTGCTTTGATGCACCATCTGTGCTCAGGTGTGGGAATTTTATACAGGCATCTATGTCTTACAGCATTCCACATAGGAACTGGTTAAAATACATGGTGACTGATTTCAATGAGATGCCAACACCATTCCCTGACACTTGCAGCAATGACTCTATGGCCAAGGCTGAGAGTGTACAAGCTATTTTCAGCATAACCAGGATTGCAGTGAGCTGATTTATGCAGCTTTTCAGGTCTTTGGACAAAAGCCAGCCTGCATCATAAATTGCGGCTTTGTCCAACTGAAAGGGCTGGGTGCGCTGTCTTTTAACCCCATAACATATAAGCGAGGTCTGGAGATTCACTCGGGCCTCATCCCTTTGCAGGCTTAATCTTAATCCCCACTGCCTTTACCATTCACTTGCAATACATGCATATGCTTGTGTGGTAGCATACTTAACCAATGAGAGAGAATACAGACAGTTGATGTTTTATTAACAATTGCGCCATGCTATCAGATGACAAATTTCAAATCTAAAATTCAGTATTTAACAAACAGGAACTAATTTTTTATGTTTATTGTAATTGCATGCAGAATGTCTGATTAACAACATGTTGATGTTACACACAATTTCCACTCAGGTGCACTTCTTATGCCACCTTATGAGCTCAAGCATTGTGGAGGGAAAACTAATGTAAGTGTTAGATCATAATGTGATTAATTTGGCAATAAACGAGATATAATTTTTTTAGGGAAAATTCCACATATCATCCATATTGGCCGCTTAGGTTCCCATGTCAAACAGCCACAGAATTCTTCTGGGATGGTCTTAAGTTGGATTTACATATGCATAGCTCAAGTCTACTTTTGCTAATGGTATACTGATATTAATGGTCCATTTTTTGTTTTTACTTTTTGATCCATATTGATAAATGTTCCATTTTTTATTTTGTATTTCATTGGTTTGCGGATTGTCACCTCTGATCCATTTGGCTGTTTGTGATGTTTGGTTTCTAGAACTATTTTCCACTTCCCAGAAATCCAGGTTTTGTGCTCATTACACCGGGTAATGTGTTGCTGCACATTGGCATTGGTCACAAGTGGTTTCCAAATGGCAGCCCTACCATTAATGTCAACTCTGTGAAGCTCACAACGCATAGTTTTTGTTGAGACTGGGTCACAGAGGTGTAAACTCAGTTCTGTGGTCATTTCTGTGGCTGTTGTTTAATGGTGTTTACAAACTATCCCCTTAAATGTCCATGTATGCCTCTCAGTGAGCTGTGACTTGCAACAGCTGTTCCTCTTTTCTGATGCAGTTTGTCCTTTTTGGCATATGCTATCATGATTTATGACACTGTTCCCCTTGACACATTAAATGATTTTTCCGTTTCTGTCACTGATGCACCTGCAATTCAGGCACCAAATATTTGACCTATTTCTAAATATGATGCATCTCTCATGTTGCTTTAGAAACTCACATACTAATGTGTTGATTTTAAAATGTTATTATAGCTGAAACATATTGATAATTAGTATTGACCTTAAAATGAAACACATGTAGGCTCCTTTTTAATCACAATTTAGTTTCAGAATTCAGAATGTGAGTCTGTTTCCATCATTTTATCTATTTGCTGTATATGCATTTTAGATATATATTACTATAAAACAGATGAAAAAATAAGACATATTTCAGTTTTATTATCAATAAAACCAATCCTTTCAATAATCATCCAATTTGCTCTACATAGTTAGCTGGAACTGGCAACTGGCTGACCTTCCAGCTGGGTACTGGAAGGTCTGCCAGGTGCCTTATTCATTATCAGTTTCCTGTTTACTGTTAACATAGAAATTTCATAGCCCATGAAGCGATCCAATTTAAATTTACTGCTAAGCTAAGGGTCACACTGTATTTAACATTATGCCCCCCAGACACACAGTCACACAAAAAATGTTAAAGTAAGTGGCTGTTACTGACAAGGCTGTTGTGAATACACAGCTTCAGTAATTGGTACAGCATTGTATGTGGGTTCATTTCAGGCAGTATGCATTCTCTAGATGTGCTGGAAAGCCTTGTCAGAAAGTAAAATCTCTCATCTTTCCGGCTCTTGCTGACCATTATTTTCACTTAAAATGCAGAGTTAAAATTTTGTTCATTTGATTTACTTAGTTTTATTTAGTCGTTTATTTTCATTACCAGGAAGTATCTTCAAAATATAAAAATGGATCAACCCTTATGCATCCATTACGTAACCAATTACTACATAAATGAACAGACCAAACTAATCGCCAATTTCTACATACTAATCATAATATTTCATATTGTTCAGAAATTTTTGAAATATGTTTCATAGAAGCAAGACACACAACTCTACAGGTCTGCAAGTGTTCAGTATGGAAAGAAAACTATTTGGAGCCTTTCCTAACAGTTTTCCGGCAATGCATTATGTAAGTAATGAACCACAAAGAGCTGTGCTGTTATATAACCGTAATAAACCACAACAGGGTGATGTGATGTGGTCCCAAGGCAAAGCCCTGATATAGAGGCAACTGACAGAGAGTGTAAAGATTTTCAGACAAGTTCCCAGGCCAAAACACCCAGAAAGGTACTTCATAAAGGTTTATTAATTAAGTCAAGTTGATTAATTATCCAACTGGAGATAGACCAATTAGTTGGTTGACTCCATTTCACCATACTGAATTAAGACTAACAAGGTACAGTTAAGAAGCCAGTCTTGTCAAATCAAGTTAAGTGCTCATGCATGTTAAATATTTAACATATAGATACAAATTTTAGAATGTTGATCATTGCATGTTGTTACTATTGTATGCATTTTACATACTAAATTATTGCCTCCTTGTTTTCAAGTTAAACAATGTCCCATCCTTACATAGTAAGACTCTAATATATTGAAAGTGACATACTGACCCTTCTTGACAGTTTATACCATTAGGAGCAAACATTTATAAATATCTATATATTTAATGTCAAGCGTCATGTAGTGCATATGTAAGTGTCATATATACCTCAAGTATACCCCTTCAAAGAAAGTGTTACCTAACTTTTAAACTTAACATTTTAACAACTAGCTTGCTGGCCATTTGGCTTTATTGATTTTCGTTGTTGGGCTCCTCGATCAGGGAAATTAATTGGGTACCGCGGGTGCGTGCTTGAGCTGGGGTTATTGAATTATTGCCGCTGCCGAACTAGCAGGACTCGTAGCTGTTTTGAATTGTCATTATTACTGGGAGTGCAGGTATAAAAACGCGACAATGCAGGCAGTCAGGGGATGGATGGGTTGGGAAGGGAAGGCTCTGCTCGTGGTTTTACTGGGGAAATTGTTTTTGGTTTTGTTCATTTTCTTTTTCGTTGCTTTTTGGTTACTTTCAGTTTTGGTTTTGTTTGGCGTTTTCAGCTGGATTTTCTTTTTGTTGGTTTTTTTTTTTGGATTTTTTGTTGAGTTTTGTTTTGTTTCCTTTTGTCTTTTTGGGTTAAGTTGGGGGTGGGAAATTCCAAGAGGGCATTTCTTTTTAATTGTAAGAGCGGGTGCGGAGTGAGTGTCGCCGGAGCGCTGCAGACCCGGACTGCTTCCAGGAGTGACGCCTGGGGCAGGCAAGGCAACGGAAGCCAGCTGGGGGAAGGAGAAGGGAAGTGAGGCAGGAGAACGGCGGAGTGACAACGCCCCAGACTGGGCAGGAGGCGAATCAGTAAGAGATGTGACTGGTGGTCTTGCCGGTGTGTGTGTGTGCCCTTTTCCAGTCTGCCCAGCCTAACAGAGAGGGTGATTTGTGTTGCTCTGTTCTCCCCCCCCCACCACGGCCATAGTTCCTGCTCCGGAGCTGCGTGAGGAGGATGAGCAGTGAACATTGGCATCGGAAGGCAGCAATTCAGACCAAGAACATCAGCAGCACTCCCTCCTTTTCTTCTGGGGTTTTGTTTATTTTGGAGCGCAAGTGAGGCCCGGCATTGAGACGCAGGCTGAGTTGTGCCACGCCTTTTTCTTGTATGCGTGAGGACCCACTCCTCCTTGGCGTGTGGTACTCCACCCCCCTTGGGTGGCCGAGAGGGGTCTTGCCTCTGTCACGAGGGCCGGCGCAGGAGAGGAGTCAGTGTGGTCATGGTGTGGTGTGTATGAGTGCATGGGGATATCCTACGGGGCCTAAACTTGCAGTGCTGTGTGGGGGAGGGCAATCTCGCTCTGGGCACTGGGCTCTTGTGGGGATAGAGCGAGATGAGGGAAGGGCTGCCGTGGTGAAGGGGGGGAGGAAGGTTAGGAGGGGAGGTCAGCAGAGCGTGAGCTGTCCCTGTATGAAGTGCCTTTTTATTTAAAGTCGTTGTACCTGTACTCCTGGTGTCCTGGTTGTCTGTGGCGGGCGGATCTATTTAGGGGAACCTGTGCTGGGTAGCGGGGGCCAACGTTGGCGTTTGTGGCTCCTGACACTGCCGTCTGTAATCTACTTCTCTTACTGTAGCTATTTAGGGCACGCTAATGTAGCTAAGGTAGCTAGTGTTCTACCTTGCTGGCAAATTTAGCATGCATCTAACATTAGCTAGATATGGTGAAGTAAGAAAAAACAATTCATGGAAATGGTCATAACAAACTTCTGTTTTGTAATTTTTCTCTGCCTTCTCCCCTGTGCACCTGAAGGTTTGATTTTTTTCAAGATGCATGTTTTGCTGTTTTTCCTGTCTTGCTGTAAACTGCTGAAAATGATGCAAAATGGTTGTAACAGGGAAATAGCTAGAGTAACCTAATTGTGTGTTGTATGAGTGTATGACAAATAAACCCAAAAATGGCATGAGTCAGGCCTTCTAATTCAAAGTAGCAAAGGTGAACGCACATACTATGGGGGTCTCTTCTCAGGCCAGCATTGTCCTTTGGGCCCCACTGCCACCAGATCAACAGCAGTGATTTGTTCAATTTAGTTTAGTTTTTTTTTTTTAAAACCAATGACACAAAGCAGTCCAATGCCAAAAAAGTCAACCAGTGTCAGGCCCCAAACAAAACGCTGACTACCACCATCCTGTCAAAAACAAACACCATTTACCAAATGACTGAAATAATGAGAGCCCACCCACACTGCATCGAACTAGTAAACATCTCCATCATATTCAAAATTTTCTCTCCTCTAGCTCTTTCAGTCAGTGGTTCACCTTTAATGTTTACCTGGAAGGGAGACTGCCTCTGCGTGATTACATTGCAGCATGTGGCAAATGAAAACCAAAACAAAAAAAGTGCATGTGTGGTAACCCATGCTTAACACTTGCATCTGTTGCTGTGTCTGTGTTTTGCTCCTCATCCCCCAGTAAGTCCACCTAGTCACTGCCTTCAGCTGCAGGGTTGAGGTGAAGTTAGTTGCCTGTAAATGTGAATCTAAGAACAGATTTCCCAACCTAAGTCCTAACCTAGATTATAATGTGGAAATCAAAACTGATCCTGGATAAATGGCTAGGGGTAACTTCAACCAAGGTTCATGATCACGAGACCCTACATGCCAAGTTTTTTCTTTCTCCTTCAGTAAAATACTCACCACAGCAGTTGAGCGCCAATCATCCAACCCCTTCACCCCCCAACACACACACACACACATATCCAATGGGGGTGAAAAAGTGGTGCCCAAGTGGAAAGCTAGGACCAACGTTGTATAGTAGTGCTCATTTTAAGGCAGCAAACTGTTTTTACATGCCTTTTTTCCCATATTGGTCTACACATATTCTTATTTGATCAATCTTCTTGAGGACTGAGAAGATTGGTCAAACAGGCATTAATTTCTTCGATGACTTCACACTGCACCGCTCTGTGCAGTTCTGCAATGACCTTGGGCAGCAGGCATGCTAACACTCTTCTGAATGTGGAGACACTGCATGGCATAATTTCTCAGATATATGTCCACAAGTTTAATTTTAAACAGACCCAGATTAACGCTAAGTACGCCCTCCACTTCCTCCATTGTGCACACTAACCTCGTGGCCACAACAACATTAGATCGAATAGATTGTGGGCTTGTGATTCAGTTGTCACATACACACTAAACTACCGGCGTTTATGCCAGGTTGCTGTACTGGCTAGCTTTCTACAAAGTCTCTCTCAGAAATCTCACTTGTGTCCACCCCTCTGGCTCTCCTGAGTATGAAGGAAGTCGATTTTATGTTCAGCTTCACATTCCATGGTGTGTTTAAGTCATCTTTACTGGTGGTTCTGATTTCTCCTAAGAAGTGTGCACCATTATGGCTACTGCTATGTCCCTCTGTAGTAGTAACTTCATTGACTGTTGCAATGTGACACATCACTCCAAAATGGTCTATTTCCCTGCATTTTTTATGGTTTATATGAATAGCTCCCCGGTACATCTGTTGGGAGTGGTCTGTTCCACAGAAATAGCATTTATGTCCTCTTTAACCGATTCTTATATCCCTCATGTAAGGCTCTGACTGTGTTGCAGTCTGTGCTTTGCCCTCACTAAATGGTTACCAGACTATCTTTGTGTGGCCGGTGTGTAGTGCAGTGTAGTGTAGTGTGTAGTGTAGGCCTATCAGAAAACAATACACATTCAAACAAGGACATCTAGAAAACAGTGAACTAGCTAATGTACGTTAACAGCTGAGGTAAGAGTCTAACATAAGTTTGCAAGCTAGCATACTATCTTCATAATTTTACCTCAGAATACTACAATACTACATATATAATTTTTTTTAGACATTTATAAACAGGGAAGCAGTACATTGTGCAGCCTACCTACCGGTTACACATCTAAACCTTTGAACAAACTGGTGCATATGATGCAGATGTCACACCCGAGCCCATAACAGCATATCAGGTGGAGATTCAACCAAAACAGAATGAATAAAAGAAAGGAGGTGAAATTTTGAAAATTCATAACATATTTACACCTGTTACATTTGCACCACTTATCTCAAATGGTCTCTTGAGTTAGCATTAGCTCTGTGTTTGCTAATTTGGCCCTGCACTTGTTCTGAGTGATAAAATAGCTCCATTGTTCTTTCCAGCATAAGGTTCCATATTGGCTGTAATTTCTCAGTCAACTCCCTGTCTCGTATTCTGATAATAAGGCTGTCTCAGATATTTTCTGCCTTTTCAGAGTCAAAAGCACATCTCAGACTGCGAATGAATGAGTCCTTTCATGAATTATATTGGCTTTTGGCAGTTTAGTTTTCCTGTTTCATTATCATCATCCTCCTCTTCCTCTACTTGAATGTATTAAACTCTTGTTTTGTGTTTTCCCCTAATCATAAAGCAAAGAGCTAACCTTTACTTTTCTGATTTCTTGATTTAACTTTATAGCTACCCGGTACCTCTAATGAAGTTGTCACAATTTGGACGAAAGCTCTAGTCAGCTGAAATTGCAGATCTCTTGGGGATTAAACTTTGCCAAGTTCCCAGTTGACTTCTGCACCATGTGATATTTCAGGGAGCATGAGGATATCTTCAGTTTAATAACAGCATTAGCTTTGAATTGGTTTGTGCTGGGATAACATAACTCTTGGGCCATCAAATTACCAAATCTTAGATTCCAAAGCTCCCAAACCTTCTTGTACCTGCTCACACCTAGCATTTTCTTCTTGAATATGGAAGACCTCAAGACTATGATGTGTTTTTGTCCATTTCTGAGAGCTTATTTTGCATGGAGAGAAAATTGTGTCTGCAAGTTTCTTTCTGAGCCTGAGATTTTGGATGCGTGGAGTTTTAAACCAACATCACTAAATATCAGAAAGTTACAGAGATAAAAAAGAAACTGAACAAGCTGTCACTGCAAATATAAATTACATTTTCTAAACTGGGATTGGGAGGATTGATTCTGAGATTACATATAACTTTGTTCTGGATTCCCTTTCTACTATGCATCACAATGACAGACCTGTTAGAAACTGTTACAATCACAGAGAGAGGTTAATAATTGAAGACAGCCTCTGAGTTGCTTTAGATTAATGCCATTGCAACCACGTCTATATCTAAGCACTTGTCATCAGTATTCTCTTAGCAGTACAAAATTACCACATACTGAAAATATTTCTGTAATTTAAAAGATTACTAAACATAATAGGACATACAATAGCTGTGTTAAATATTAAGATGAGTATGCAGTATTGGGAATCTGTTTTTCATAAAGACAATGAAATCTGATTTATGATTTATTCTGATGCATAATTCAAATTATATATATATATATATATATATATATATATATATATATATATATATATATATTTTTATATTGTTTTCAGTATCCCTGTAAAGATTTCATTACATCCATTATGTTAGGTTGATACAGCTAATTTTGCAATTTGCAAATAGCACTTAGCAGTTGCTATTAGTGAGCTAGTCATGGTTCCCTGTATCAATGATGAACATGACTTTTAGCTGGCTGACCAGAAATATGAATCAAAATATCTTGACATCTTGATATTGAAATAGCTTCCCTACTGGATCTCCAAATACTAACACTAGACAGCTAAATGAGCTGTTGCATAGAAATTGTGTACTTTTTAAGACTGTGTCTAAAATCACATTGTGAACATCAACAGTATTCACAGTAATCCTGACAAAATATGGTGACTACAAAAATGCAGGTTATTACATTCTCTCCCTCCTATCATCTTTTTTTTAAGATAAATGAGTATTGCAGATGTAATTGGCAGGCAACAATCTCGTAATTTTATTCTTAAACTTTTTAACCATTGATATTTAAGAAACATACATGAAATTGCAAACTGGAAATACTGTAGGTGTTTGCTCCATGTCATTAACAGCAAATAGCTTTTAGGTGCTCAGCAATACGGACTTTCTAAAATATTTTTTGTTCAAAATGAATACATTTTATGTGGACCACATTTTCTTTTATTTCTGTTCAAATATGCATTTTTGTTACAAGTAATTAGCTTTACATTTGTAATACGTTTATTTTAAGTAAAGCATTGTGGTATCCCAAGCCACAGATGTAATGTTGACACATCCATCAAGTCATTCTTGCTTCTAAGACAAAAAGGCACAGAATGTGGAGAATTTTTTAGGTCCTAAACATTTTTATTGTATGTAATTTATTTGACGTAACCACTGGGATGCCAAAATGTCAATTCATAAAGAAAAACAATCCAAGGAAATGAATAATTATTTTCACCTGTTTTTGGGCCTAATTCAAAAAATAAAGCATATAAAGCTATGGATGGACTTCAAAATAAGTGAAGAAAAAAAGGAGTCTGAGTTATATTACTGTTATCAGACCATTAAGATTCACCAGACCAGTAAGACTGAGACATGGCCATAGAATCAGAGAGAATCAGAGGTGAATCAGAGAGACTTTTAATGTCTTGAGACTAGTGTGTCAGAGATGGTGTGACAGAGCTTAGTATGGTGTGCTTGATGTGAACACTGAGCCAGCAAGCCAAGGCAGGTACCATGGAAGATGCTAAGGGCTGACACAGAGAGTGGGGTCTGACTAGTCTGTAGGGCTGAGGCAGAGGCACAAGCCAGAAGATGTGAAAAAATTGACATCATACAGCTGTATGTCACACCCACAGACATACACATCTTCTAAAAAGCCCCAATTCTGCTCAAAATGATGCATTAGCTGTCTCTGATAATGATCTTACTGAAGGCTTGAGTCAATGACTCATAGTTCTGACAGAAAACAAACCACACCAGATTCAGGAAATTGGCTGAACACTCTCTTGCTAATGAAAAATGCTGTATTCCCAATTACCTTCTCAGTTTTTACTCACTTCACCACAATATACACGGTTACTCTGAGGGACCTATTTTCTCCATGTTACTGTTTTTCTTCTCTTTTGAAATGATCTCACCAAAATTACCACAATAAGACTACAAAAGTGTTAAAAATGGCCAGTCAGTTGGCCAGGTAATTGCCTTTGTCCTTTAACAGAATGTCTTTTGTATTAATGAATATATAAAACTAGTCATACAAAAGCATTGAATAAAATAGCTATGGTTTTGCACCAGCTGGAAGAGTAGCTGATTTATGATGATATAACTGATTTAAATGTATTCCAAATAGCATACAGTAGCATTTACAGTAGCAGTCACATGACAAATAAAATAATTTTCCTGCTTCCTTCATTTCCTGCCACTTTCCCCATTGTCCTCCATTGCAATTGCAGCATTTACATATATATATATATATATATATATATATATATATATATATATATATATATATATATATATGACCTGTTGTTAATACAGGAGTGTTACTGGTGTTTTTTGCATCCTTTTTCATAGTGTTGCATTGAACTGAAGTAGGAGCTGAGGCTTTTCTATCAAAAATGTGCTGTGTTAGACTCTTCAGCCCTGCCAGAAATTGTACTTAAGTGCCATTATTATCAGCTGCTTCCCCAGGTTTTGTGCAGCTAGACAAAGCTTTAATGGCAGGTGCTACGTGACCTCCATTAGCTCAGTTAGCTGATCACTTACATGAAGATGAGCACAAATTACAATTTACTGTTGGCCTATGTATAGACCATTTTTAACACAATTTGTTTACATTGGGTAACATTCAGAGTGTCTGTATATGCTGCATAAAACCATACATCAGATTCTTCCATGCATTACACATTTATAAATAAATGTAACCAGGTCATTAAACATGTAAGCGTAAGTGCAATTACTCTTGTGACATTGCCACAGATTCCATCGGTAGACTACAGCTGTGATAATAGTAATCAGCTGTACTGTCATATTAAGTTACAAGTATTAGTACTAATAGTACTAGTCATAGTACTAAGGCCTCAGTGTAGTATAGTGGTAATGAGCAGGACTTGTAACCGAAAGGTTGCCGGTGTGATTGCCTGCTGGAGAATTGCTGTTGTACCCTTGGACAATGTACTCAACCCAGAATTGCCTCAGTAAATATGTAGTAAATATGACATTGTGCCCATTATTTTAAGAGATTGTTCATTCTTGTTCACAATTTTATCATTATAGCAATGTATATGTACGTAGAGGAGTTTAGACATAGACAAAGACTTTGTGCAATTGTAGATTTGCATATTCTTTATATCTGTTCTTTGAACAACGGCATGTAGGCTATGTTGCTAGCTAAGTTAGCCAACTACCAAACTGTGTATCAAGGCCGGATACAGGGGGGTGCTGGGTCAGGCTACGCCCCCCCAGATTCTTGCCATGCCCCCCCAATCCTCCCTCTACGCATGGCTTCAGCCAAAAACGTTACATTTTTTTTCATTTAAAACATCTGGTAACCAGTCATTTAATTCCATTCTTCAAATTGTTTTCCCACTAGTTTCTGATTGGCTGCTTGGGCAACATAAAACTCAGAAACAAGTCAATTGCCTTTGTCACTCGAACTGTAGTCACAAACTTGTCACTTGCTTCTGAAGTAGCTAGCTCGATAACACAACGAGAAGGCTAGTTAAATCTAGCATAGTCTGATTTCTGGATTATCCATCTTTTGATTCATTGTTTTTATTTGAACTGTTTCAGTTTAGATTTTTGCAATCGTTTCAGTTTTTATTAGATTTGTCGAACATGAGGCTGTAAATACTAGCTGGCTAGGTAGGTCGCATTATAAAGTCATATCATGCGTCGATTTCTGATCCCCAACCCCAAACCACGTCCCAGCCAGCACAGCCATGTGGGGCCCAAATGGGTTGCATGTGGGCTGATATGTGGGGCCCATCTGGGCTAGCCAGCTGGGGCCCAGCTAATTTTGTCCTCAGTTTCCATGGAGGCCCCACATGGGTTAGCCCAGATGGGTTGATGACAGGCCCTTGATGGGCTCCATATATGGCCCATATGGGTAACCCAGGTTTCTCCCATTTGGGGCCTACAGGAGTCTGTCTATATGGGTTGATGATGGGACCCAGCTAGGTCTCATCTAGTGCTCTTATGGGCCACAACAGGTATATATATATGGGCTGGCATATTTGTCTGTTTGGGTTGCCTTATTTTACAGTAAACCCTAAATACAATTGTACATTCAACCTACTACATTTAAAAATACACTAAAATGTATTGCTTCAATGAAGAGAAACCAGTAGTATAGTTCATGCTTTATTTTATTAAGAAAAGTGCACTGCAGCTCCTCATACATCTGTCCTCATTCTCCCAATGGCCCTTTGAAAAGAGAAAATAAATGAATCAACCATTTGCCAAATTTCAATTAGATTCACTCCTTTTTAGTACCTTCTTCACAGTTAAATCAGATGCATCAGGTTAGCCCTAGGATTTTGGTGCCTCACATCAACATGATCTAGATCAGATGATACATTCACAGTGATACCGCACTAAGGCAGAGATCACACTGAAAATAACTAAGCAGTAGCAATAAGCATAGCAGATAGTAATAAATCTATGACCTCTCATTACTATGCACTAATGTTCTTGTCATTTTGAATTATCAGTTTCTATTAAGAATCTTACTGCTTTGATTGGTCAGAATGCCAGAAATGAATATGTGAATTAACAGTGTCTGTCAGGAGTGACAATACCCGGTTGGTTCGCCTTCCCCGGGATCCGCCCGCCACAAGAACGCCAGGACAAGGTGAGTAGGATCAGCACACTTATTTTTTTTTAAAAAACACGATTAACAAAATCCATAAAATTCAGACACTGGTCAACCCACTCCTAGCTAAGCCCCTCCCCCTGCCCTTCTATCCACTCCTGTCCTCCCTTCCCTAGTTACAAGCAGGCAGGAACGCTACCCAACCACACAAACAAAAAAAAAAAAAAAAAAAAAAAAGAAATTCCCACTCACCACTCACACACCCTTCACCCTTAAGCCTCACTGCAAACACCCTGTGAACTGGCGTCCCCCGCCCACCTGGGCATAGGGAGAGGGAGGACCGCTCTGTTTCAATACCAGGGGGAGTGCTGGACTGGGAAGGAGGCTCCTCACACGCGCACACGCGACAAAACGAAACAAAAACGAAAGTAAAGGGGGACGTGTGCTCGGCCCACGCCACAATGCCGGGCCTCGCCTACGTCCCAAAAAAAAAAAAAAAAAATAAATAAACAAACTCCAGACAAGACCCCGCGCCACTCCTGCGGGGCTGGCGGCTCGGCGGCGACGCACGTCTTCTTCCCGGTAATAACCGCCGGCTCCGCGGGATCGCACTGAGGAGACAGTTCAGCAGCCGGTCAGCCCTCCCTTTCCACCCCGTGCCGGTGACTCACGCATTCAGTTGATATTTCGCGGTGTCACCTCCCTTCCAGCTAGGGGATCCACCTCCCAGCACGCGCTTCCACGGGGTGGGGCTCTCTTCGACCCGGCTGCGTTCGAACCAGGTGATGTTCTTCCCCCTCCCTCAGGGACCCGCTGCTTGAGCCCGTTTCTGTCGCCGCTCTTTCGGAAGCCGCCTAAAACACACAGACACCCACTCGGCCCCGCACACCAAAGCAAGAGAAAAGGAAAGAAAGGAAAATTAACCAAATCAACAACTCAAATTCCGCTCCGGTCGCGACTCCCAGAGCTCAAACCAACAAAAAGAAAAAAAAACAGCTAACCAAAATAAACTCTAAACTCAACCGTGCCGCACATTCAAAAAAGAAAAAAAAAAAAACCCAACTCCACGCTAAAACTCAGTGTGTTGCCCTCCGTCAGCGTCTCACCGTTGCTGCTCCCACTCACCTGCCTATAAAGCCCCGGCATTACTTACCGCAGATAGGCAACAGGTGCGGAGCATGCACCAGGCAGCGAACACCGTCATTACCCAATTATTCCATTTAATTTAGCCCTGCTACACGCCCGAGCCCCCTCGCTCTCCCAGAGAGTACAGCGCGACCTAACACCGCTGTCAGGCGAAACTCCTGACATCTCCTTTAACTATCTCAGCACATTTAAAAGCTAAATGTGCCGCAGGTATACCTTCTAACAATAAAAAAGTTGCGCAAACTCTGTGAGAGTATTACAGCACAGTTAATGTTTTGTAATAGCTATCAAGCCACTTGACAGACCCCTGCCAAGATGGATGGCTACGTTAGGTAGTGACCTACCCAGCCAGCCAATATTTGAACAATGTATATTCTAGTAAGTATAACTATGGAAGTACACAAGAGTATTAATTACACACATCTAAGAGTCATTAGCCTGCAAGGTTGTTAGCAGGCTGTCAATAATTCGCTCAGATGAGAATGACTCCTGCCTAAAAAAATGTTAGCCAGCTAGCCAATATTTGAATATAATGATAGCTAAACTTAAACATGCATCAGATTTCCTTCGAGCTGTAAAACACTGCGTCAACCATTCAAAATGACATCTCAGCCAGACTCAGCTTTGTTATTGAATATTTAATTAACTACAATAAACAATATATTCAGATATCCAACATTATGGTAACTGAGGGAAAAGTTAGCTACCCAGTTAGTGATGTTAGTTAGCTACCTAACTAGTTAATATCTAGCTGTAATTCTGATGTGACAAGAAGCCAAACTAATGTTTTGGTTAACATTATGTTGTGAAAACAATGTATTTCTAATAAATTCCAGTTTTCCGTTTTAATACAAAAGCATTGTAGTTCTTACCTTGGGTACGCTGATGGCAAATTCACCTTCAGGTAGGTTTGGCAGCAGAACTGCAGTTGGAGAGTGGCGCGAATGGAAAAGTCAGAATGGCAGTTGAAGAGTGAAAAAGTGGCATTGCTGTGTGTGTGCGCGCACGCACTTGTGTGTGTTTGTGATTCATATGTTCAAGAGGAGAAAATAAGTAATGCATTGATCCTTTTAAAGAGCTGAAAATTGGTTGGGCAAAATTGCATAATCAGTGTTGGCATTTTTAGCTTTAGATTAGATTTAAATGGCTTAAACTTACAAGCTATAACATTTGCACATTAGCCCAAGTGTCAAAACAACAATAAAAAAATGTTTTCAATGGTGCATGTATATGCAGATCACTTTGCTAGATACAATTTCATTTCATTTTATGTTCTTTTCACTTTAGAGAATGTAGCCCACTTGGGATCCATCCAGTACCCATGTTCGCTGTCTAAATGGTATGCCCATTTCTAGCCCATGTATATTCATCTGGGTTGCCCATGTGGGCCCCAACACCAACCCACTCAAAAGCCCACTCTGAGCCCATGCCCAGTTGAAGCCCACCTAACTCAGGTAAAGCCCATGTGGGCCCCACTTGGACATGTTGGCCGGGGTACTGTCCCTGACTCACCTGGTACTGGCCCAAATGACGTGCCATCCATGCTGAAAAGTCATACTCCAGAGCAACAGCGTAACACCTCCAGCCCCAGTAGCATTCCCTCTCTCATTACCGATGCGGCTATAACGTCCGATAAGGGAAACATTTGTACCGCTGCTGTGGGTGATGCCGAGCATGGTTTAAATGACAGCACACCATCGCAGCCGGTTTTAAAAATGTACCCCATGCGAATGTTTAGCCAATGTCCTCGAGAATTCAACCCAAGTTGGTATTGCTCTCAACTATGGCTAGAATACTCAGCAAAGCTAGATGCATGTTTCTCCTTCCCCTGTCGAAAATTTGGGGGCAATAATGATAAAGATGTCACGTTCACTAGACGAGGTTTTACCAATTGGAAAACGGCATTGGAGTCAGACAGGGGATTCAACAAGCCATTGCCACTTGCAAGCTTCATACTCATGGGCAGAAATGAGGAGGAGACAGACAACTGGTGAAACCATATCCCACCTGCTAGGACCAAACCAGAAGAACAGATACTTTATTAAAAGCATAGGGGAGACAGTCAGGTTCCTAGCTGTTAATGAGTTGCCCCTCTGTGGAACCTTTGAGAGCCCTCAATCCAGGAATGATGATGTCTCTGCTGGGCTTTTCCTGAAGCTGTTTGAGTACACACTCACAAAAGATGCCAAACTTCGAGAAATAGCAAATAGCATACCCCAGAATGCAAAATATACCTCCCATTATCTGCAAAATGAGATCGTTCAAATCCTGGCAAGCCTAGTGCTGCATCAAATTAAAAACAAATATGAAAATGCTGACACAACAGGGTTTTGTATAAAAAGTGATGGGACACAGGACAGATGCAATATAGAGAATCTGTCAATAATGATTTGGTTTGTCTGTGATTCTGTTCCTGAGGAACACTTGATTGGTTTATTGGACCTGACTCAGTTGGATGCTGAGTATATCACAACACAGATGCTGAAACTCTCTCTCTCGAAATCTGATTGTGGTTACAGTCCTGACAACATAGTTAGTCAGTGCTATAATGGTGCTTCTGTAATGAGCGGTATAAGAGGGGGAGTGCAGGCATTGCTGCAAAAAAAGATTGGCAGAGATGTTCCCCATATACACTGTTACAACCATCAGCTGCACCTGACTGTGGTGCATGCAATGCAAGCAGAGCCATATGCCAAAACCTTCTTTGAATTGTCAGGATCACTTCATTCTTTCTTTCAACGCCACTACATTACATAGCAATACACCCTCTCTGAAGAGAGTACTAGAAATACGGTGGACCAGTCACTACGATGTGACCAGGTGCGTGGTTGAGAATCAGCAAGCTATCTTGAATCCTCTCTCAGAAGTATCGGGTGATAGTGCAGCCGGAATAGATATTTTCACAGAGGCATCAGGACTGTTAGTACAACTGAAGAAACACAATTTCTTTGAAATAGGTGAATTCCTAGTTAAAGTTCTTGGTGCCTTAAAGCCTGCTAATTCTATTCTGCAGGCTTATTCAGTAGACCTCTGGAGTGCAGGGGAGGTCATCAGTGCCTCTTTGCAGGCATTGAAAGACATGTGTGGAGACAGTGCATGGGATCAATCAGGCAAAACAGATCCCCCCCCCCTGCAAGAAAGAGACAGAGAACAATGAGCAAGCAACTTACTGACAGTGTTGTTCTGTCTACTGTAGGTCACACTGAGGCTGATTCCTCCAAAGTACCCGCACAGTCTCTTAAGAGAGCTCTTCTGAACATTCTGGACACAGCCATTACTGAAATTGAAAACAGGTTTTCAAAGAGAAATCTTGATCTGATGAAGGCAGTGAATTGCCTTCTCCCTCAATCTAGTTCTTTTCTGGATTTGGCACTTCTGAACCCTCTGCAGCTGCTGGCAGGCACAACATTTAGTGATAACCTGACAAATGAAATTCACCACAGAGATGGACCTCTCTACTGTATGCAAAGAAGTTAAAGGATACAAAGAAGCATTCCCTGAGCTGCATACACTGTACATAACAGCGCTGGTTATTGGGGTATCCTCAGCATCATGTGAAAGTTCATTCTCCACACTGTCCCGTGTCCTAACACCATTCCGACGCACTATGTTACATGAGAGAAAAAAGAATTTGGTTATTTTGGCTCATGAGAAGGTAATAACTAATAGTCTAGACATAGATGAATTTTTTAGAGTTTTTGCCCAAAAAAAATAGAAAACTGATACTGTGATATGAAAATGTGAAAAAATAAGAAACCAAAAGAAAAGAAATGACAAAAAAACAATTAAAGTATAGAACGGGGGTAAACAAGCCAAAAAAGTACAATAAACCTAATAAAGATGTCCTCCAAAGAGGGGTGGGGGGGTGGTGGCGGGTAAAAGTGACTATGACTATATGACTACAATTTAAATGACGTCCCCCAGAAATTCGGCCCTGCTGTGTATGTGTGGTAACATGAGCGTTTCTATATTTCTAGTATCATCATCGCAGAAGATTCATGTCCCAGAACAATTCAGTGATTGCACTCTTTGTCTTTCATCAGGTACATATTTGTGCTGTAATCAATATTGTTGGTTATATTGCCCAGTTTAACTTGCCCGCACAAGCGTATCATCATCGCGGAAGACACATGTCCCAGAACAATTCAGTGATTGCACTGTTTGTCTATCATCAGAGAATAAATCGACTCAGCTGGGAATCCTGGTCTGTGGTGCCTTTATTAATACACAATGCAGCAACATCACACCTGTTACATTTACATGTTCCAATAGTCCTACCATAATGCAAATCAGTTCTGAGTATACAGACCTTAGAGATATTATTTTTACTGCAATTAAGATCTTAATCGCATTATAATAAACAAAGTCAGGTGTTTACATGACTTTTGCCTAGCTCAGAATATTGTCTGAAAACACTAAGTTTTCCTTAAGATGCTGTAGAGTTCATGTGACTGGAGAATACCAACAGCACAGCCATAATAGTAACAGGTCAAAGCAAGCACATAGTCCATATTGCAGAAGGAGAATTTGGATACAACAAATTAATTAAGAAAATAAGTGCTGAACCAATTCAACCAATTTGGAAACTCTTGAGCTGACACGTATTAGTTAGTATTACTGTCTTTCATTTATTTACCAGAAAACTTTCATTAACACCCCCAGACTTTACTTAGAACCCAGTTTAGCCCCAGCATCTCTGAGACACTAGCTACTGTTGAGGATAGCCATCTAAATGTCTCAAGTTAAAAAATGAGGGGAATCATGAACTGAGAAAAAAATCATAATGGGCGAAATAGTCTTACCGGTATGTCTACCCTTTATTAAAAAGAAAGCATGATGTTTTGGTCACAAGAGAAGCCTCAGCACAGCCAAAACGTCACATTTTATCTTCAATGTGAGCGCTGCACTTTTCTTTGTATCCTTTCATTTAAAACTGCACTGCACCTCGGTTGTTTTAACACAATTCATCCCAATACTGGAAGGCTACCAATTGGTTATTTTACCGTTTCACCTGCATTTTTTTATCTATATAGTTGGATCATACACAGTCTATAGAGAGAGGATGAGGATGCCATATTTTCCCATTATTTCTACAGATACAGAAGGTGGCATAACAAATCTTCTGAATATTATTTTGTTCTACTTTTGATAGACTTCGAGTCTGATACAATGTTGCATGTTTGAGCAAACCACATGCCTGCTGATCTTTCACAACATGTCAAGGAATGTGGGAGAAAATGAAATGATTGCTTCACAGAGAACCATGGCTTGTAAAAGGAAAGTATGTTCATGTAGGATTTCACCCAGTTTCAAGATCAGAGAGAAGACCCCATGTCTTTAGTATTTTACAATTCCTGGCAGAAGCAACATTTCATGTTTCTCAGCTTGTTATACACTTTCAGTCTGACACAATGTTGCAGTTTTGAGAAAGCCGTGTGTATGCTGCCCTATCACCACAAGAGCGAGGGAGGGTATATGAGCAACTGTGTGGGCTACTAATCCATGTGTGGGCCCTAATCCATTTTGAAGCTGAACTGCTGTACAACTGCAACGCATATCACTGTATCATGTAAATGCCATGGCAGTAAAATTGTCAGACCTTGTCTCTCATTTAATAACATGAAAATATCAGACATTACCATATTCTGTCCAAAAACAGTGGGATTTTGTGTACATGTCAGTGCAAGTTTACATATCCATTAGAAGCAATCTGGGTGAATCTTTGCACATTCTGCATCTACATTTGTTTTCAACATTCTTTGGCTGCACAAAAGATCTACCAAAACATTAGAAGATTAACCATCACTAGTGATACTTGTTGCTAGGGAGGTTGCTAAATGAGAATAAGAGTGTAAGCTTCAATACTTTTAATATCAGAACAAAATCATGACATGAAAAACTCTTGAAATTTTCCATCATTGAACAAGAATACCTAACTACTATTGGAGACCATCATTGATTCACTAAAATGTAGTTTTATCTCCAGCCACTAAAAGGAACCTGTGATTGTTAGAGTCGTCATTTAGTAGAAGTTTTACATTTGTTTAATAATTTATTTTCAACCTTTGCCCTTACAATAAATCACTGGGTCTTAGGGTTCCCCCACCTCCCAATTCCCAGTGTAACTGCTGGGTTTACTGACTGATAAGAAAATGAAAGAATAAAAAATGCTTTCAAGTCCAGTGACATCAAAGAAAGCTTCAGCCTACAAAACCTGTTCAGTTGGATTTTCTTTTTGAACAGTGAACAGTGTACAAGTGTGTAAACCTTTATTACCCTGACCATTATGGCATACATGGTTGTAACCACTTCATTAAATCTAATACCAAATGTGTCAAACCACATTCATAGGCTCATACTATAAAGACACAAGGCTGCTGTTATCATAATCAATCATAACTGCTTTGTTAACCCTACCTTTCCATTTGCCATGAAGTAGCACCAGCATCAAGTGCCATAACCTTCTCACTTCTGATATGTTACTGCAACTTCTCTCCATTTAGCACTCTTGGGAAAGGGTCAAAGGTTACTGTCCACTTTCGAAGTTGTTGCTGGATATTGCAGAAGGGCCAGTGTGGTTTCCTTTTCTGAATTGTCACAAGATAATCATTTAAAAAACACCTTAGAGAACAACAGCCATTCTATGTCAATTGACCTATTGGCCTCATCAAGGCTTTCAATTTGGTCAGCAGAGGACTCTTCAAATGACTTACACAAATAGACTGCCCCCACTGCTGTTGAACCTATTTTGTTCGTTCTGCGAAGAAATGGAAAGTATTGCCCAGTTTGAGCTTACGTGTGAAGCTTTCCAGATCTGCAGTTCAGAGGAGTTTCATCCCCAGAGAGAATTCTTTGGTGTCTTCCCCCTACTTCTCTTTGAGGTTGTCTGGGGATACAATGGAAGCAGCAGAGGCTGAATGCATTTTTCTGCTGGTGGTCTAAAATAAGCATCTTTCTTTACCACTCATATCTGTACACATTGTAATTAAACACCCAAAGCACAATTTGTCTTTGCACCATGTGATGCAAAATTATCTTTGAATACTTAATGTTGCTGTGTTATTTCTGTTAGTGTTAGAACACCTCTACCCACTCTCATTTGTTACAATAAAGCATCAGTTCTCATCCACCATTCCAACTAAAACAGTTAGTACTTTAAGTTTTCCCATCCGAAATATAAATATTAGAAAGAATATATTTTAGATAATATATTTTTCTTAATCAATATTTTAAAAATATGTAAACTGTTACAATTTTGGTATGTTGCAATGTATTTATGTTTTAACATAATCTAAATGTATTGATTATTATTTTGAACTGAACAACATATTCATCAATATATTTCATTTTCAAATTGGATTGTAAATTTACCTCCATAAGACCATCTATATCTAAATGGCAATGAGGGTCGTTCATCAAAAAGATAAAAAATAGATTAAACCACACTTAATAACTCAATATCTATGCAATAATATTATTTTGTAAACAAGTTATTCAAGTGCAAGTATATATACTTGGAACTTATATACTTGCACATACTACAAATATACAAGTTTTATATGGATTCTTAAGTTGTATACAATTGCTACCGCTTAGCTTAGTGCACTCACCTTCTGCTGTCCTTATAATATTTTCTCAAATACAGCAGATACTGTATTTGGGTGCATGCTGCATTCTGATAAGCAGAGAGTGATGATGACTGAATATTTGGTGCCAGTCCCAAATGATTTTTGCCCCAACAACTGGTTAAATTGTTGAATACATTGATCTGGCTGTAGCCATTTACATTTCCCTAAAGTATTAAAATGATAAAAAAAAGGTGTAGCTGGGGTATATCTCATTTAGAGAAAAGGTATCTTGAAAGGATTCAGGGGTGTGTTATTTTCCATCCTTCTCAGCAAAAATTAAATATTGTAATGTTTACACTAGATGAAGTGTCGAGGGCAGGAAAATAGTTGTGATGGCACTGAAATATCCTTGGTAGCTAGCTAGCTGTTACCATGCAGTAAATGGTGCTAGGTACTCCTAGTCCACTATCTACACCTGTGCTGACAAGAAAGTTTCTAAAGTCTTGTATGTATAGCTAGTCTCTCTGTTGAAGATAAGTGTGGATTTCCAGTTGCTGGTATGAGGATAGCCTGGGGCAAGCTTATACCTTACTGCTTCAGTGCAGTTCCAGATAGTCTTGCATCAGATATTGCTCCTGAGTCTTTTTCATATTACACGGATTATAATTTTGTACGGCCCACAAAATAATTCTGCCTTGCATTGCAATTGCCAGTGTAGAACTTCACATTTGGCAAAATTAAAATTCATTTGCCAGGTGTCTTCCAAGCTGTTTGTTTGGCCTCCTAGTTTACTGTCATCAGCACTATTTTGCTTCTATAATCCATATAAAAGTCAGTTAAAGTAAATATATGACCTAGGTTGGAAGAAAGGGTATGATTTATTCTTCTGTGAATATAGGCAGTAACAACAGTAACTGGATATATTTCACAAAATGTGACACAATGTTTTTGTTAGAATTGTAGATCGGGCCTGGTGTCTTATGGAAGTAAGAGGAGGCAAGATGAATTATGACCTGAGATAAACATTAAGATTCAAAATTGCGCCCCCAGAATGGTATTTCACCATGCCAACCAGTACATAAGATAAACACAAACTTAGACAGCAAATGGCAAATAGAGCCAACTATGCTAATTGGGGGAAATGGCAAAAATACAGCAATCATATAATGAACATATAAACCTTGTACAATGACTACAGTCATGGGAGGTATTAAATGGGAAATGATTTAATAATTAGCACTTGTACTGACGATTCATATTAGTGCCTGCACTCCTCTGCTTGAAGACATCATGGCAGATACAGCAGAATTGAAAACAGATGCAAAAATTGGCAGATCTGAAATGGCAAAGAAAATTCATCAAACAGTATGACTGAAAAATTGTCATTAAATAAAAAGACATGCCATAACACTGCATAACAGTGAGCACATGGGAATGTTGGGGACAGACAAAAGCCACATCATCACAGTTTTGGTGTCATCCACCCTTTGCGAGCCTGCATACAATGAAAGGCAAGGCCGTTTCTTTGCATTCAAGAGGTAAGGATATATAGCACACATTGTCACAATTAGTCTGTATGGCTGAGGATGACCAATCAAATGTCCAACACTTAAACACCATCAGTAATTCAAAGTAAAAAACTATGTAATTATAATTCTATAATATTTTATAACATACGTACCTGTATTATGTACCACTGCTCAGAATAGAACCTAGATTCCCTTCAAGGGGAATAAGTGTAACTTCCTTACCAGAGTATAACTAAGCATTTTGGATGGCTTACCTGGAGGTGGGAACAAATACAATGGAACATAAGGAGTGAAGGTTAGGGCCAAGACCCATGAGCCACTGACACCTGTAATACCAACCCCACAGGACTGCAGAAATAGCCTGATTTCACGTAAGGAGCAAGAAGGCTGTCTTTGAGTCTTGTTTTCACCCCAGCAGAGGGCTGGAGAGGTGCACAAGAAAACCACCAGCAAGCAGAGGAAAGGAGACAATTGCAAGTGGTCAATTGAAGCAGCATACTGGCATACTGAGCACACTTTTGGGAAAGCAGTGCTAGTGGGCTCTCCCTGTGTCTCCCACTGAAACAGCAGGAAGGCTAGAACTGTGTAACCACTCAGAAGTGGGGTTGTGGGGGGTTGGGGGGGTCCTAACAAGCCTAGAAGTCCCACAAGACACAAAGCTAATACCTGAGAGCTGTATGATAAAGCCACTCAATGTAACATTGAATGAATAAATTAGAGAGAGCAAGCAAGATGATGAAATTAAGTCCCAATGTGTGTATATCACACTTACTCAGGAAACAAGTGGATTGTTGTGCAGTCAAAGAAAGTGCACAACACAAAAACAATGAAGCAATATCCAGTAGAAAGATTAGAGGACAATCTAGAATTCATAGCTTTTCAGGAAGTTTTGATAAGATGAGACTATATGCATGCTGCTGCCACTGTGCCTCATACATCAAAGCATGGTAGTGCAATGTTGCTTTGTAATATCGGTTGATCAGTTTGAACTTTCTCTTGAAGGCAAAAGTCAATCAATAGTTCTATACCAAGTTAGCAACATTATGAGATTGAACACTATGGAGGAAGGTCTCCTTAGGCACTGCACTCTTGAAAGGAACCTATCCAATATGAAATGCCCTAGCAACCAAAATATTAAAATTAAACTGCCAAAAGTAGTTATGACTACACATCTATTAACATGGTTAACAGAATGTTCAAAAAAATTATATCCTATGAATGCTGGCTGGAAGGATGCTTGCTGTATAGTGAGCTTTGTAGCTATTTGGTTTCAAAGCAATTCTAGACAGCAAAGGGAGACAAAACAGTTCTTTCTATTTAACATTACATTTTCACTCTACTTTCTTCTCTTAAATAACTCATGGCCCTGTCCTTTGTTGAGTTTTATGAAGAGGGCAACCACATCCATTGTGCATGCATATTAGTACATATATTATTAGACTCCTACATCAATTTACTCCCCCAAAGCATGAAAATTCAATTTCTGCCCAATATCTTTAATTTAGCAATTCAGTCTCAATATTTTCTGCTTGCAGTAATTTTTTTCCTTGTGGGCTGAGACAAAACATGAATTGTTCTATCACCTTTGAACTGCTGTGTAGTAATTACAATTTGAAAGATACCTTTCGCTGAATTCATCTCACTTCCAATTTTGCTAATCACAAGCAGTAGATCACTTGTGTCAGCTTGATATACTTCCAAAAAAGATGAACCAAAACTTCCTTACTTTCTGCTTTTTGTAGTTCACGATTCGAGCAGCTAGCAGGCTATTTGTCAATGGAGTGAGGTATTATAAACAATTCAGCCATTTATTCAGTTTTCTCAATTGCAAGGCATGCTGCCTGCACTATGAACAACAACAACTGACACTGACTGAGCACACAATTGGGAGCAATAACTACAGGGAAAACCAAAAAAAGTTAAGCCAACCTAGTGTTAGTGTACGTTGTCATTTGTTGAATGTTTAACCCTTGTAATTATAAGCACCACTATATTGTCCATTAGCAGGAATTTTTCACAAAAGAAAACTTTTGCTTTCAATTGTCTTTTTTGGTAAAATACTATTTGATGATGAGTACAGGCATTGAAACAGTCACAGTTTAAGACAAGTGTAATTTAAAATGTGTGCTCTGTATTGGTCTGACATTGTTGAAAAGCAGTATTTGTTTTCTTTTCCCTTTGATCATCTTCAATTGTCTGTCCTTGGAAATGCACTAATCCCTCTCCGCTGATGTAATTCTGGAAATTTTGTGCAATAGCTCATTATCATCTGCATTCCCTTCATAACAGTGCTCCATTCACACAATTTTCAAAGCAACATTTCAAATATTTCACAGTTAAAATTTGCACAAATTTTTGGTAGATGCCATTGACTTCTTTAAAGTATGACTGATGGACACAGAATCAGTGTAAAGAATATATTCCCAGCCCCTGAGGGTTTGATATCCTTTATGTGGAATATGGCTTCTTCACTGGAAATACATTCTATCATCTTTGACTATGATCTTTTCATTTGAAAAAGAAGGCTTAGGGTAAGCTGTTGAAGAATGCATCTTTCATACACAAAAAATGACATATGAAGCAATGGGAGTAGCATTTTCAAGGGTAATTAATTTTCATATGCCAATGCACAAGTCACTAATATATGATGTACAGCAGACTATACTTATAAATGGAATATAAAGTGGATTCATACAAGAATCTGAGAAACATGTCCTGTTTAGTACAACCTATTTATACAATGTAATATAAGTGCAATTGCAATGCACTTGCTTTTGTATCAGTTTAAATGAGCTGCAAAAAATTGCTCAAGGACAATTTTTCAGAAGATGCCCTTTCCCTTCTTGCTTTCATATTCAAAAAGGTACCCTTACTTCATATGCCTTTGCTTCACTAATACTGTATTCAAAACTGTCTGTTTGTCATAGCATAACATCAGTTATTTTAATTAATTTAAATTTGTTTATTGTAGTCTTTTTCTTCATACATGAATAGATTATTGTGCTTTCAACAAAACTGATTTGCTTTTGAAATTGTGGTCATATTTTCTGCTGTTGATGTTTTGCTTTTAACATATTTGACAGTATAATGCTGAAACACACTACCTGGCTCTTAAAGAGGGGACTGTTTCTGCTGGAGTGCTAAAATTATAGCCACTCACAATTTAACAGCTTAAACCCTAACTGATGATAGCCACAGGCAATACAAGCAGTTGGTGATGTGTACAATCCATGAGGTGCAGTTTTTTCACTTGGAGGGCATTTTCCTTGTATTTATATTAGGTTCTATTTATATATGCACATGTATCATCATTTTATTTGAATTAAGGCCACAGGCAGAGGCCTGGGCCCCAATTTGCACTGAATTATGGCACTGACAGAAAGTGCTTCCCTCTGGTTCCCTCCATGTAAGCTTTTCTAAGTATCCCACAAAACTGTCAAGAATGCTTCATGTCTGAGAACAATTGTTGTGTTTATAATTTGATGAACTGATCAGTCAAATATTTGTCACTGTTGCAGGTAAAGGTTAAATAAGAAACAATTAATGAAGTAAAGTCATTCAGAAAATCTTTTCAGGTACACTGTAACAAAAGCCAGCTGAATCCTGAGAACCACCTTTAATACTGTAGATATGATTGGTGTTCTGGACACCAACCTTAGGATTAATAAAAATAAACCTGTTTTAACCTTGGACAACACATGACCAAACAACCTTAGGTTTAATAAAAATAAACCTGTTTTAACAACCTGAGGACTTTGCTTCCAACACATGGCCTTTTTAAAATGTCTGTTTGAGGAGTGCAACATACAGTAAAGTTTAATGACACAGGCATTCTATAATTCAGTTAATGAATCCCTACAGATTTTTTAAAAATCACCTCTAGTTAAGAGTTACAGTGTAAATATGAGTTGAGGTGTATGCAAATTTTTAACCATCTTCATAATCTTCAAGAGTGTGCATCTAGTTGGCGTTTGGCATCAGTCCAGTATATGGATAAGTGTATTGTTTCTTTACTTGTAGATAGTTGTTGTTTAGCTGTAGCTAACAAGTTCGTGATTGTGTGACCAGCTAGTTTCGATCTTTTGTTAATTTGTCGATTTGTTAATTTGTCGATTTGTCACACCTGTGCTTAGATATAGCCAGCTGTGAGTCGTTATTGCTTTGAGCTAGGTAATTAGCACGCGCAGGTATTTAACTCTAGTCAAATACCCAGAGATCCAAGTGGCTCCACTGGTCATTCCAACCACAAATAACCTTAAATGCTACTAGTAGTCTGCTCTTTCTACAGAATCACTTTACTTCAAACATTTGCTTCAATGCCCTGTGTATTTATCCCCATAAACAGATTTAGTGTCATTACTGAATGTTCCATAAACTGTCATTTTTGCCAGGAACCCAAAGTGGTGGCTCCACCAGGGATGGCAGTGGACAGAACTTCCTCCTTTCAGTGTTCTCAGGCACTTTGCAAATTGTCAGGGTCCTGTGAGTTGCTCATATGATGTCAATAGAATAGTGCCTAGTCTTTAAGGACCACCCACTTCACCCTGGTGTACTGTGGAAATGTATTCACATGGATAGTACATAATTACATTTATATTTATTCATTTAGCAGACGCTTTTATCCAAAGCGACATACAAAAGTGCATATAGTGGGCAAACAGGCACAAGGGCAAGATGTGTACAGGTCATACAATGCAGATAATGCTGAAGCTGAGTGCAAGGTCGCTGTTGTGAGCCAACTAATCTGATCTAGGATTACATATATCAAATACAATCACAGGGACAATAAAGTACCGCTATACTACCTAGGCAAAAACGTGCACAATACAAGGTAAGAAAGCTACAAGTACAAGCCAGGAGTCTAAGATTTACAAGGTCAAAGTTATAAGGTCAAAATGGCAAAGGTGTCAGTCCAGGTAGAGTCTGAAGAGGTGTGTCTTCAGCCCATGTCTGAAAGGTTGGAGTGAAGGAGTTCTCACGGGGGGTGGGGAGTTCATTCCACCACTGGGGGGCAATGATGGAAAAATGACGTTGTGAGGAAAAGTGGGCCTTTCGTTCTGTTGGTGGAAGGAACGAGGCGTCCAGATGTAGCAGAGCGAAGTTGTTGAGTGGGTGCGTAGGGATGAGGTCCTGAAGGGAGGTCGAGGCAGTCTTTCTTGCGGCAGAAAAGGTGAGAGTCAAGGTTTTGAAGCGGATCCTGGCTGCGATTGGGAGCCAGTGGAGGGATCTCAGTAGGGGGTGACGGGGAGAACTTAGGGAGATTGTAGATCAGCCTAGCAGCTGCGTTTTGGATGAGCTGCAGCTGCTGAATGGTGCAGGCTGGGAGGCCTGCAAGGAGGGCATTGCAGTAGTCCAAGTGGGAGAGCATGGTGGCCTGGACAAGCAGCTGGGTGGATTAGGTGGTCAAAAAAGGGCGAATCTTCCTGATGTTGAAGAGGAGGAATTGACAGGAGCGTGTTGTCTGGGAGATATAGCTGTGAAGTCCAGCCTGTTGCCAAGGGAGACACCCAGGGTCTTCACAGAAATGGAGGAAGTTACCGTGGTGCCATTAGACAGTAACTGAGAGCTCTTGAAGAAGAGAGGGCTTGGCGGGGATGAACAGCAGATCAGTCTTGTCCAGGTTAAGCTTGAGGTGGTTGGAGGCCATCCATCCGGAGATGTCAGCCAGGCATGCAGAGATCTTTTTGTTGACCTGGGGGGTGGAGAGAGGACAAGAAAAAATTAGTTGAGTGTCATCAGCATAGCAGTGGTAGGAGAAACCATGTGAGTCAAATGACTGAACCAAGAGAGTTGGTGTAGATGGAGAAGAGGAGGGGTCCCAATACAGAGCCCTGGGGGACACCTGTAAAGGAATGGGTGTGGAGGTGGAGTGGGTGAGAAGATACACTGGACAAAAGGAGCCTTTACACAATAGGGACTGGGACAATGACAGATTCAAATACATATACTTTAATATGGAGTTGGTCCCCCTTTGCAAGCTTCCACCTGAAGGCCAATTAATTCCAGGGAAGCTCCTCAGAGATGCCAAGCTCAGACCCCGCTCTGTGATTTTACGCCTTCCGCTTTGTGGCTGAGTTGATTGTTCCTAAACGCTGGTAATAATATCACTTACAGTGTATCCAGCAGGGATGAAATTTCACGAGTCGTCTTATTGCAAAGGTGGCATCCTATCACAGTACCACGAGAGAAAGACCCATTTTGTATCACAAATGTTTGCAAATGGAGACTGAGGGTGCTTGATTTTATACACCTGTGGCAACAGGTCTGATTGAAACACCTGAATTCAATAATTAACAGGTGTGTCCAAAACTTTGTCCAGGTATACCGGGAGGGCCCAGAGATTCCAGTTTCCGAGAGCGTGGCAGCTGGTGATTGACTCTGTCACCAGAGGTCAGGAGGATGAGGACCAAAGACAGGTTGGAGTGCCTGGCGGGAGAGTCTGTCACCCAGACTGGTGGGGATCAAGAAGGTTATGCTTGGACTGGGGGATCCAGGACGTTATGCTTGTGGAGAAAAGGAGACAGTTGGATAAGTACAGCACATTCAAGGGATTTGGATACCAATGGCAGGAGGGATACTGGATGGTAATTGTTCATGTCAGATGGGTCAGCGGTAGGTTTTTTTAGCAGGGGGGTAACCAGACCATTTTTAAGATCTGTGGGAACAAGGCCAGTAGTCAGAGTTGAGTTGATGATGGAGGACAGATATGGGGCGATCTCACTGGATACAGAGTGGAGGAGGGTGGAGGGAATGGGGTCGAGAGGGCAGGTTGTAGCATGGTGGGTTATGATGACTTGAAGAACTTCTGAGTCGCTGAGTGTAGAGAAGGAGGACAGGTGGTGGCTGGATGCCTTTCCGGTGGTTGAGGTCGTGGATGGAGGAGTGAAGGAGTCCTGGATGCTGGACACCTTCTTCTCAAAGTGAACCTTAAAGTCTGCAGATAGGAGAGAAGGGGAGGGGGGAGGAGGAGGGGAGAGGAGAGTGGAAAAAGTAGAGAAGAGATTGCAAGAGTTAGTGATGTTGGTGTTGACTTTGTTTTGGAAAAATGAGGACTTAGCTGTCTGGGAGGGAGCTCAGGAGTGTGTCGAGTTCATCAATGAAGAGACCGAGTGGACCTGGGGGGCAATATAGAATGACAATGGTAAGTATGACAGGATGAGAGACAGTTATTGCATGGAATTCAAAAGAGGTGATAGAGAGGCTCTGGAGGGGTACAAGGCGGTATCTCCAAGATGGAGATACTAGCAGGCCTGTGCCCCCTCCTCTGCCTGAAGACCGTGGCGTGTGTGTGAAGGAGTAGGATGAAGACAGGGCAGCAGGGGTAGCAGTGTTGGTAGGAGAAATCCAGGTCTCAGTGACAGCCAGGAACTGAAGGGAGTTGGTCTCAGCGTAGGTGGTGATGAAATCCGCTTTCTGGACCAATGACTGGCAATTCCAGCGTCCCCCCTGCCACTGAAGACAGAGTGGGATGGAGCACATGGCTTAGTGAGTGGTGAGTTCAGTGGAGAGAAGGAGAGCGGCACAGGAAATGCAACTGGTGAGCGGATTGACAATTGTCTTCTTTTTTCTTACACTGTATGAAACCTGGCACAGCATGAGCTTTTGATGAGTTGAAGGTGTGAGGATGGTTTATGCATGTATAAACCCAATAAAGCTACATTATTATATTACAATTAAAACCATGCTATGACAGCATAATTGAAAATAGTGACTGTCATGTTCATTTCATTGAGTTCAGTGAGTCTGCTCTGACCCATCTCCACCCCCATGTCAAACAGCTTTTCATCCAGGCTCCTCAACAAATGTAAAGGAAACAGGAGATGGATGTGTTAGAATGAATGAGACAGGTGTTGAATGTCTTATCTTGTTAATTTGTTTTGGCATTTGGGGCATTTTTCACTATCATTTCCATCCAGCGAAAACAGAGCATGGGAATATTCCTGTAATGACTCCCCTTCTAGCTGCTTTCTAGAAGAGAACTGTTCCTGCAATGCTACGTAGGACTGTGTGCACCCATAGAGCTCTTGTAGGATAGCAAAGATCCTCTCAGGGTCCTTTCTATCCACTCTAGAGCGGAATTTAATTACATCCTTAGCCTCCCCTTCAAGGTGATCATAGATAAAATATGCCTGGTCGATGGGAGATAATTGTCTGGCCCGCATACATGAATGAACCTCCTCAATCCATTCTAATATCCCCACCCCAGTCCTACCCCTGAACATTGGGTACTTCCTTTCTCTAGGAACATAGTACACACATTCCACCACAGGGCGTGGTGACCTCGGATTGGCAGTAAGAGTTGTCTCTTGCAGGCTGTGTTGCCATCTGAGAAGACATTGGGCCTCTGTGCATTCTTGCAACAAACGTTCATTATCAGCCCTTAGTTGCAGTACCATCTCCCTCAGTTCCTGGAGTTCTCCTTCCATCTTCTGAAGGCCAGCTGTCGCCTTTGAAGGTACTCCTGGGCACGGAGAGGGAAGTCGTCAGGTAGTGCCAGCTGCTGTTTTGTCTTACAATATCAATTCTTAAAAGAAATCAATTATTGCTACAATTGCAATACACTGCAGTTGTAACCCAACAATTGTGGTGACAAATCAACTGATAAAAACAACAAAGGAATGCATGTCTCTTAAATCCTGCCGACTACGCCAGATTGTAACCGTTTGAGGGGCCTGGTCTAGACTACGCCACCTTGGGAATTGCACCCAAGAAAATAGTTATTACAATACTGTTTATTCCCCACTCAAGTCCTCTTAACTGAATAAAGTCGGCAGAGGCATGGATTCAAAGAAAAACTCAGTTTATTAAAAAAAAAAGACGATGCATAAAATAAAAATTTAAAAAAGCAGTGGCTATAGGTCCTCCAGGACCACTGGAGGAGCCACCATCTGTGTGTGGGTAGGAGCCAACCGCTAGGAGGGGTACTCACAACACCAGAAGTGGAAGTGACACCACAGACACTCGTGATGTAGAGACGCAGACACACAAACACAGCAGAGAGGTGAGTTCAAAAGTGAAGTTAGCCACACGCAAAATATCCCACACACACACCGTGTTTGTGCAAAGGACAACCACCTCCTAATATGCCGCTACCGCCTCCTCCCCTCAAGTACAAACCGAAACCACACACAAATAAAAGGAAATAAAACAAAGCCAAATAATCAAGACAGTAAACCAATTAAAATCCGTCGATAAAACAGCTAACTGCAGTTGGTTTGTCACATTGGACTAAAACAATTCGATTATCAAACTAAAATGTGACCGCACGCATGATTTAGGGGCACATTCGCAAAATTGCCATTTTTGTTTTATCACAAGATAATAAAGTACAGATTCAGAGCTACAAAATGAAGCATCACTTGCCAAGATTGACCAAATATTTTGGCTGTAATGCTCAATAGAACATCATGATTTTGCAAACCATACTTCTGAGAAATCAGCCCTTTTCTCTTCTGCTGTCATTCTCACCTACCCAGCTGTGACAGACAAGCTATCCCAGTATGCAATTGACTATGAAAGGCTGGAGGACTAATGGCTGCTGATGGTTGGAAAATCCTTGTCATTGTTCATTGTGGGTTATAATTTGCATTTGAATAGTTGGAGGACTACCTGGGAGGACTACATGGAGTTTAGCAATTGTTTCAACCACAGTGTTTCTCTAGGCACATGAAAGAAGAGCTATGATACTCTGAATTTGTGAATGGGAAACTTTTATTGAAATGCTAAAACAATGTCACAACATACATGACATAAAATACAAAGTACAGTACATCCAGAAACACTAAAGTGCAGATTTATATTCGCAATGCTGTTATATTCGCTCATACTGCTTAGTTCGTATATGCGTTCGTAAGACAGTTTCTTTGTACAGGATTTGTATCCGAGTTTTGAGTTTTCTTTTCGCCTTCGACTGCAACCGCAGCTGAAATTGAGGATTGCCTCCATTTTTTGGTCACACAATGAGTCAATGAAGTCAACAAACTTGATGGCATCTTCAGCTTCGTCAGTCACAACAGCGAACGGTACATCCTCTGATGGTTCTTCGAAATCCGCTTCGTGATCACTTTCACAAACCATACTTTTGTCCAAGTCCGGAATGCTTTCTTCGTCATTGCGGAATGCTTTCTTCGTCCTCACTTTCCGAGTCAGACAGGACAAGGTGCATCTGATCCCCCTCAAGAAAGTAATCTCTGACCAGTTCTTCCCATTGACTTCTGTCTCTTGCCCCAGCGAGATTCAGCTCAGTAATATAGTTGAGAGCTGCTGCCACACTCTTCTCGTAGTCCATGATGATAAAACCAAAACTTTTACGAGAAGTAAGAAAACATCATTTGGTCGTGCCATTTTATTTGTTACCTGGAAGTATGTGTCAAACTGTTGACAAACGGCACATGGATATGAACCAATGAATGCTCAGCATTGTGTTACGACACCACAAAAAAAGAAAGCAATCGAAACTCCCACCACAGAAGAAGAAAGTATCGAAACTCACACCACAGAAGAAGAAAGCTGTCAACATTCCCACCATAGAAGAAGGCTATTCTTTCTGGTTTCAGTCATAAATCCAGTATTGTTTAAATTACATTTTTATCAAAATGGCTTTGTGTTGCAAATTGGCACCACAGCGAATGTGAGAGGGTGATCTTGTGTGCTGAGCATGACTCGGGAAGGACTCAGCCAGATATTTCTCCATTCTTGGCTGAGATGGACGGCATAGCACTGCAACTCGTGCCTTTCGATTTAATTGAAGGCATTAATTTTTAAGGATTCTGTAATTCTACTGTATTGTTGTTTGTATTGTTATTTGTTAATAAAAAAAAATCCAAAAGGTTTGGTGTGTTTTATGCATGTTTGTAATCCTGCGGGGTTTGGTTGAACGAGGTCCTATCTACTTTTTGTGACATAATACAGCTTGTGACAATTTTTCTTACCATGGATAAATTATTGACCTACATAAATGCTCATAATAATAGGCTCCGAATCCGAGACAATGCCTGACAAAGCACTGTGAAACAGAAGCACAGAGGCACAGAAACAGCATACTAGCTCCAACAAATTTAAGGTTTGAGATTTATATTTATAAGATTTATATTTATTTATAATTTCTTCATTGTCATTTGTCATTACATTGAAACGAAATTTGTCCTCTGCATTTAACCCATCCTATACACTAGGAGCAGTGGCCAGGCACAGTGCAGCGCCCGGGGACCAACTCCAGTTCCAAATTCCGTCAGCTATTAGCCTAAGTCTATAACATTTTACAACCTGAACCTAACAAGAGTCAAACAAAGAACACACACATATTTCTGTTATAACAACAATGCTTTTAATGAGCTAGCCATAACAGTAGGCCTAACAGTGTAATACTCCAACATTTTTCTGACAAAGAAATCACAAATCACTCAAATACAATTATTATTATTTTTACCAATTACTGACACAGTAAAGGGTATTTAAATAAATGAAGAATGAAAAATAAATGAACTGTAATAAATAGAACAAGGTAGTGCAAGTATAACAGCAGCACACATTTCGATACACGAACAATTTATATAAAAATAAACAAATGGCCTTATATAGAATAAAACGAACTGTAATGAATAGAACAAGGTAGGTAGCGCAATTATAATAACAGCAGCACACATTTCAGTAAACAAACAATTTAAATGAAAATAAATGAATGGCCTTGTATAGAATAAAACAAACTGTAATAAATAGAACAAGGTAGGTAGTGCAATTAGCACAGTTATAATAACAGCAGCACAGCACACATTTCAATAAACAAACAATTTCTTTCCAATCTTTCAAATAAACAAATAAATCACAATCAGGTTGCAAGCTTCATTTGGCTAAGCCATAAGCCTTCCTACACTGTCTTCATGTTGTGTGCAAGGAAGATGAGTCTGTCCACATTTTCAGGTAAAAGGGAACTTCTGATCTTGTTCACAACGTAACCAGCCTTTGAGATAATGCGCTCTGACAGGGTTGAAGTGGCCGAAATGCAAAGGCAGTGTTTGGCTGCAAATGCCAGTTTAGGGTAGCGGTCGCTGTTTTGCTTCCACCATGCAAGTGGGCCAGACTGGACTTCAGTCGTGTCTCTCAAATATTGCTCCATCTCTTTCTTTGCGCTGTCTCCATTGTGTTCTTCTTCCTCTTCATCATCAGACTCAGACTGCATCAGCATTGAAATCTCCTGCTGTTTCTTTTTTTTGGTGGTGGTCCGGCTGTCTCCTCTTCTCCATGGCTTGCTGCCGGCTCTTCTTCCACCTCCCGAACGGTCTGTCGCTGGTGCAGATGTTCAGCCAGGCGGACAACCTTAAAATCAAATAGCATTTAGTCAAATCTGCAGATGCGTTGTGCACAAAATGAAGTAGTGTGGCATAATAATAGTAAATATAATTTAAATTTAATTTAATAATTTAAATATAAAATATTAGTCTAACCTCAATGTAGATGAGGTCCTTCTCTTTCTCGAGGATTTTCAGTTGTTTGAATCGCTGGTCCAGTGCTGAAGAAAGGAGGTAGATGCTGCTGGGCTCCAAACTTCACAATTGCCATCTGCTGTCGATCTCCATGACGAGGGTGTTCTTCATTTCTTCGGTGACAAGTGGCATTTCTTCAGGTTGAAGAGCATTGGCACTATTGCAGACAATGACAAGTTCTCCTCCTGTGATAGCAGCTCTGTGAGTGTGATTAGGGGCCCCGGCACTTCTGCTGTCTCCTGTGCCAGTTTCCACTGGTCTGCTGTCAGGTCCAGGGTGCGACCTCCTTTCTTCGTGATGCTGGGATCTGACAAAACAGCTGTCGCTGGCCATCGTTGCTCCACCAGTCGGTCAAGCATTTCACATGTAGCGTTCCAAGGAGTAGCGACGTCTTGTATGAGTTTGTGCTCTACAACATTTTGCTGCTTTTGTTTCTCTTTCAAGGCATATTGCTGGCATTGTCGTGAACAATGGCTACTCGCTTGTAATTTGGAATGGTGAAGCCGTCCGCTGTTTCTCCAAGCTGTTGTGCAATGTTGACTCCCGTATGGCTCACCTCCATTACTTTGGTTTCCAATACAAAGGCACAGAGTTCCCACTCCAGAGTTATAAAGTGACAGGTGACAGCCATGTACGCCTCCATACTCACTGAGGTCCAAATGTCCGTTGTGAAATTTTAAGGCAGTTGAGTTGTCAACGAGAGTTAAAATTTGGTTTCGCGGATCGCTGTACTTCAGAGACAGGGTGTGTGAAATACTGGAGTGTTTGGGGACAGTGTAGTCGGGCTCCATCTTCTTCCTTAGTTTACTGAAGCCTTTGCCTTCGACTAAGTTAATGGGTCTCATATCCATAGCAATGAACTCCACTATGGCATCTGTTATCTCTCTCTTTCTTTTTCCGTTATCGGTTTTTGGAACTGTAGGGTCTGCTGTGTAGTTTTGAGTGTGGTTGAGGATGTTAGTGGCTGCGATGCCTGGGGATGTACCTATGGACAAGTCATTATTAGGCTAGGCTACTCTACTTCTTTTATGCCAATAATTGCCTTGGCCCCAGATGTTCCCACATTACTCCTTATGTTTAATTTTAACTATTCGGATCAGTTGCAACTATTTTCCAAGCAAAGTAAGTGCATGTTTTTATCATGTGTAATGTTACGGTTGAAACAACAGATAAAAGCAGCTTCATCATGGTGACTGGACAACAGACATTAGCTTAGCTAAGTTGGCTAGCTAGTATGGTCTCGGATTTTTACACCGTCAAACAATAGCCTACTACTTACAGCATTCAGGTGATTTTTCATGCTTGTTGTGCCACCGTGGTAGGCCAGTTTCAAATTGCATATTTTGCACACTGCCTTTGTCTTGTCATTGCTCAATTTAAAGAGTTCCCATACAGCTGAGGTCTTCGGCATTTTGTCCTCCCTTTAACGGCCAAGGTGAACTGAAGCGTGACGTTCACTGCTGTGAGTGAGAGGGATGTCAGGCGCCCAAGCTGAGATGTTATATATTTCCACATTTTAACAGTGCAATTAAAAAGTATAAATATAGTACAAGAATGTGCTGACAAAATGTATTTTGCAGTTCGCCTTTATTGATAGCTTACAAAATAACAAAAAAAAATGAATATCCAAATCCCAAAATTGAAAACCTAATACCTACCCAATAAACGAATATCCGAATAGTCGAATATTCAGGCCCAGTTCTAGGCACACTAAGGACAAACAGGACAACCACCACAGATCAGGGGGATAATATACACAAAATGGAAACATGAAGGCCTGGTTGCTGAATAGCTAGCTACTTCAACACAGCGCCTTCTGACGCAGCAGGCAGTACAAACAACACTGGAAACATTTTAACACAAGGTATCCGCAAACGTAGGCTACCCTGTGCAAAATACAGTAACGTTGTTACACAATAAACAAATTTAAAACATAGTAAAAACACAATGGCAAAACAGCAGCCAGCGATGTCCTATAGGGATCAGATCATAATTAGTACATGTAGGCACTGTAATAACAATATCTTGGGAGCCGAATGCTTCCCTACTTTTACTGCAGACGATAAAAGTTGACAACCAGTACCTTAATTCACCATGAAGGCAGATATTATTAGCCAGGCAGCACTGCTCAGTCTATGGCCACCCATAAAACAGACAGCCGTCAGATCTGCACCAGTAGTTTGAAACCTACCTCCAAAACAGCAAGGAAGTTACGCATCACAGAAACAGCGAAAGGTAAGGCTTTTTTTTTTGCTACCAACCATACGGTGTATTTATAGCTGCTCACCTTGACTGACTTTTGTGTTAGCAAACCGGGTAACAGCTATGTTGTCAGCCCTGCCTAGCATGCTAGCTAGCTTGTGTGTGCCAGCGCATAGAGTGTATTAGCAATCCTGCTACAACTGTAAATGCTTATCTCAAAGGAGCTATTATATCCATTTCAGTGATTTAAAACAACTAGCTAGTATTTCATTTAATAGCATGATATAGGGACCTGTGCTGGAGTAGGGAAGTACACTACTGCATTTATATTAGGGCCATTATAGGAAGAGTGGACTTTTCTGACATCTGTTAAATTTCATCCTGAAGCCAAGTGTAAAACTGTGCTGCATTTAATGGCTTTCACAACTTCAAGCCAGATCACAAATAAAAATAAAAAGACAAATTATAAAAGATAGATATGTAGCCATGCAAAGAAACAGCGAATTCCCATATTTGCTACAATGTCTTGTAGTTGAAAAAATGCATTTCTTTTTCAACAGATATTTTTTTGAAAATATTACCAATGTCAATGAAATATCAATGTCCATCAGCACATATATTTCCGTAATATGTCACACTTTGCCATTTATTTTTCATCAACCATTCCCTGTCAAATAATTGGTGATGGTTCCATGTCAGATTTTCCAGCAGCTGCCAAGTCTGCTGCAAGTCCAAAGGCAAAGATGCCTAATAAATTGTTCCTTATTTTTTTTCCCAGAATTATACATGTAGGTCTTAATACTACAAATAAACAAGAGGAGGAGCAAAATTGTTTATTGACTTAATTCTTGGACACATTCAATAAACATATTTTCACAGAAATAAACTTTATGACCACCATGTAGTATGAGAACAACCTGTCAGCCTCCCAGAACAGGAAAAATACGAGTACTGTCAAGAGAAAAATTGCACCTTTACAATTTGTGGGGACATCAATGGATAAAAAAACTTACTGTTTTGCTGAGAAAGCTGCATTTTTGAGACATAAAAATAGGTCCTCTGCATCAAGAGATTATCAGTGTTGGTGCATTGCTTTTTGGAAAGATTTAAGTTGGTGACAGATGAAAGAGATGTTGTGTGTTATCGGAAGTAGGCCTACCTGTGATGACTCCTGTTTGATCCCAATGAATTAATTTTGGGATAACTAATTACTTCTTCCTGTCTAAAGTGTTTTCATTTAGTTGTACAAATTTAAATCTCTAACGTAAATACAACCTGCAAGTCCATTTAGATAAACAGTTCAAGTCTATTCAAAAGGATCGGGATCTATTCTGACAAAGATGGCACTCGTGTTAAGAACCACATGTCAAGAGAAGCAACTGCAGTCATGAGAAAAAATTACATATGTTTGGTGACTTTAATCACCAAAATGAATTTTGAAAATTGTACTGAAAACTTAACCTATCTATTTGTTTGTTATATGTTTTTCAAAACTATGGGCTGAATTTTCAAAACTTCAAACTCTAAACATATTTTAATTTTACTACATACAGCTAAATACTTTTTCAAAATACTTGTTTCCTTTTCTGTTCTATTCTTATTGGTGTTGCCAATAATGGCTACTTATCATTGATAATTGACTTCTTATGGTGAAAATCCAACAAGACTGAAAGGGTTAAGGGACACAATTTGGGATTGTGATGGCCTGAGATGACATGACCAGTGTGTCTATTTCCTGCTCTTAATTAGTCCCACATGCTATCTGACCCCTAATTAATAATTACACAAATAGCTGTGTGAACACTGGCAACATGTGCCAATGGAGAGGGCTGCAGAGTATGTTGTGGGATGTGGATTTGGTAGAGATTAGTGAGCATGTAGTAGAGGTCAAAGAAGAGGGCAGGAATGCGATCAAGGATAGGGACAGGGTGAAGGCGGACAGCAAAGATGTTGAGTGTCCAATGGATATCCATGGAATCACCATGGCATAAACAGAGGACTGCCACATGGAACTGCTGGGACAGTTGTCTAATCAAACCTGAGGTCAACTGTTGCCTCAAATATCATTTATATTCATGTAAACAACATAGATCTGTCATTATGTAAAGTATAATTTCTTTAGAATTGATAAAAGAGCACATACTGGTGGCTGTTGCCTTCTACGGTAGTTGAGAGGGTAGGAGAAATCAACTGGTAACTGAGTTTATTCTAACACTCAACAGCATTGTCGTGATTATAATTTATTTTAGAAACTTAACCAGTATATTGCTGGGTTTTCAAGAGTCAACTCTGGTTGTAGCACAAGTATGTTGTTTTGTTTTATTTACTTGACAGAACAATTAAATTAAGGTTTTGCACCTGTAAAAGACTTTTGTCACATAAATTAGTGGTTTTGTGTTTTGAAAATTGTGTCTATACTTTACTGTATTAGAGCAATTTGAAAAAATCAGAGCTACCTACAGTAGAATGCTTTTGAAATTAATTAGACATAAAATATGACATCATGAATCTAATCAGTAAAGTATGAAAAGCAATATAGCTATAGCTACACTATATGGCCAAAAGTATGTGGACACTCCTCCTAATTATTGAGTTCAGGTGTTTCAGCCACACCGATTGTTAACAGGTACATAAAATCAAGCACATAGCCATGCAATCTCCATAGACAAACCTTGGAAGTAGAATGGGTTGTACTGGAGAGCTCAGTGACTTTAAACATTAAAACAAACTGTCATAGGATGCCATCTTTGCAAAATTTCTGCCCTGCTAGATCTGCCCTGGTCAACTGTAAGTGCTATTATTGTCAGGTGGAAGCATCTAGGAGCAACAACAGCTCAGCCATGAGGCAGTAGACCACGCAAGCTTACAGAGCGGGGCCACCGAGTGCTGAAGCGCACAGCACGTAAAAACCACCTATCCTCTGTTGAATCACTCACTACAGAGTTCCACGCTGTCTCTGGATGCAACATCAGCACAAGAACTGTGCATCAGGAGCTTCATGAAATGGGTTTCCATGGCTGAGCAGCAGCACACAAGCCCAACATCACTATGCGCAATACCAAGCGACGGCTGGAGTGGTGCAAAAGCCACTGGTCTCCGGAGCAGTGGAAACACGTTCTCTGGAGTGATGAATCACGTCCATAAAGCCATGGTTTGACGTTTGGTGTGGAGGAACACCAGTGGCCTGCACAGAGCCCTGACCTCAACCCCATTGAACACCTTTGGGATGAATTAGAATGCCGATTGCGAGCCAGGCCTTCTCGTTCAACATTGGTGCCTGACCTCACAAATGCTCTTTTGGCTGAATGGGCACAAATTCCCACAGACACACTCCAAAATCTTGCGGAAAGCCTTCCCAGAAGAGTGGAGGCTGTTATAGCTGCGGGGGGGGGCAACTCCATATTAATGCCCATGGTTTTGGAATGGGATGTCCAATAAGCTCAAACAGGTGTGATGGTCAGGTGTCCACATACTTTTGGCCATGTAGTGTATATATGTCACAAAATGTAAGGCAACTTGAAATGGCCAAGCTGAAAGTAAAATATTCATGAATTCAAGAAGAATACTACATGTATTTCCTGAGAAGTACCTTGGAACTTTCCTGGATAATTATGTTTCACTCAGGATGTCAGTATTTACCAAAATGAATGCAGGATAGAAGCTAGAAATGCAATGTAAGTGTTATTTGCTCTATATAAAATGTTTTTGTAAAAAAGTGTTAAGTATCATATCTGAACTCATTCCATATGCCACTTGCCAATTGATTAAAACAGTCTTACTGATACTGCAGTATGAATAGCTATATACTGTTCTGATGAAAGAAAAAAAACACTTGGCACACTCTACTTAAAGAAACTGAAATGATTGTGTCTATAGTGAATCTCACTGTCATCTAGTGTCTACAGTGAAGCATACTGTCAATTCCTCCCCATGAACAAAACAGCTGAAAAAAGTGACAAACAAAAACATTTTTCTTTGTTGTGCCAAGGTATGGCCAGCAATGGTACAAATGGAAGATGTGCATATTGATCACTAGTAAAAAGCTTTATAACTCTCAACTAGAAATTTTTCCTGTATTCTGTGTAGACAAATTCAGACTTTGTCCATCACATGTACAAAGTCCATCAATAAGCATTCCTGTGCAGAGATATTTTAGAGATATTTTTAGTCTTAGAAGGACATCTTCAGTCATTGTAGAACATTTCAGTCTGCACTAAAATAACAGACATAATCTAACAGACATGACATATATTTGTAACATTTTAATGTGTATGTAAGTTAACAGTGGCACAATATAAGCACCTCTCATGTGTAATAAATCACTTTCAAAAGCTTTGGCATAGTACTTAGAACACGACCATTCTGGGCCAAATTTAACCCCGTAAAGCCCATGTAATGTCTCAGAAGTGTTCCACGGCTCTACCAACCACCCTATGAATATGGGATCTGACATGGGATCTTAATTGGTCATGTGGGAAATGCACATTTAATAAAAAAGGGGGCTGTTTCTCATTTATTACCAAGCTACATGGATTCTAGCCCAAACCATGGCTCAGTTTTATCTCTGCAACCCGTACATGCATGAAAAGGTGGAATAAAAAATGTACCACAGTGACAATTACGTATAACATTATTATTATTATTATTATTATTAATAATAATAATAATAATAATTAAAACTTATTTGAAACTACTGTAGAAATGGTTAAAAAGAAGGCTGTGCTGGTTTCATTGTTGGAAATTTTTCTGAAAATATTTAATTATTACTGGAATATGTATTTTTGATTATTTAATCATTTTAGAGGTCATTTCAGATAGATAGTACCAGCGCAAATGCGTATTACCTCTTGGTCAGCTCCAAAGTGTGAGCACAGCACTGATGATCAGAAAAAAACATAAAAATAAATTATGGGTTAAAGTGATGTGATGAAAATTAACACAAAATTCATTATTTATTATTTCATATGCAATGAACACACAACGCTTTTGGAAAGGATTTGCCATGGCCATGCTGTTGCTATCAGAAAGTTTCAGAGAAAACAAGCAGACGACGCACACATCTCATCAGAGGTGAGAATATTTTTAACTAAGTACAGGGTTGTCAGAAAATAAGTTGCATTTATATGTTTCTGTTCCTATGATTTTTCAATTGATTTCAGTTGTTTTTTTTTTTTTAATCTGATTTTCTGTTTGAGAGGTTCAACAGCAAGAATAGTGGTGGTAGGGGGTTGCCTTGTCTAGTGCTCCTAGGTGCAAATGGTGTAGCTTAGTTAATTGTTGATATATGTGCTAATATGATGTTTTAATTAGTTCTCTTCTTTCTCTTTTTAAGTTGTAAAAAGTTGTAAAAAGAAAAGCTCACTGTAGTTAATTAAATTCTTATTTTCCTTAACATACTGTAAAGCCTAAGCAGGTACAAGTATTTGTAAACATCTGTTCTTTATAAAAAAAGAACATGTATTACATCTGATAAAATTCTTTAATTGTATTGCTATTAATTTAGTAATAAATTTCATGTCGCTATTGATTAAAGAATTAGTTGAGATAGATTGACCTTAGAGCCCTGGTTTGAAAACAGCTGAGATAATTACTTGATACATGGTGGCTGATATCAAATTGCTTGACGTCATTTTATTTATTATATTAATAAATAATGAAGGCAAGATTTCAAGTACCTAAAATGAAATTCTTTGGCAAAATGTCTGGCCCAGTTGCTACAGATATAGATATACATAGTAGATAGATAGTAGTAGTGACTGCTTCTTGTTTGCGTTATGGACCCCCCTTCCCTCCATAAACTTCTTAAAGGTGGTTGATTCTTGAAAATGTAATTAAAAATGAATGCATAAATTAATGTTTCTCTCTTATTTAATATCTTTTGCCAGAACCACTGTTTTAATGTAAAATATTTTTATACAATCCTTACTAACTAAAATAAAATTAATAATGTAAATGACTTATTTCCCTGCCATCCTGCAAATTGCTGGCAGTGTGAAGGCACCAGTGTTGTAGTGCTGAATTGTAGCAAGCCGAATTCTTTCAAACATAAAATAAGGGCTTGAATTGTGTTATGCTCACTCTCATTGGTCTGTTGTTAGCCTAGTCTGACACTGTTTCTCGTTCAACTTGAATGGATACATACATTTTGTGCTTAAAGTCACTCTGGATAAGAATGCCTGCAAAATTAATGTAATGTAATGTAAAATAATGACTTGAATCACATTCATTATTTGTAACTGTCTTTGTGACAACTGTCACTCTGTCAGCAATGTCATGGTCCAGCCACTGTTTGTCCAGTGAGGCCGGTGCTGGCTCAGTCATAGATGATCTGCCGATTTGTATTCATTTTCTGTCTCCTTTATTCTTTGTGATGCTCTCCCTGTCTTTTAGAATCTAAGATAGGACAGACTGGAATGTCCAATGCCTCAGCTGCATCTCTTAGGTTTGGCTGTTTCATTGTTCTCTCTTTATCTCACTCTCTCTCTTTTTAGAATAATAGAAATATTTTTCATGTATATGCATCATATGTATTTCATGTATATGCATCCAAAACACTATTTATATTTGTCTAAGAAACAAATGTCAAACATTTAAGCATAACTCCTTAGATGATGTCTTTGAATGCATGTTTCCCATTATATTAATCAGGTGTTTCCAAATGTTGACTGCTACTGTACACACACACACACACACACACACACACACACACACACACACACACACAAACACACATATAATTTTTCCCAGGACATTTCTGAAACTGCTTGTTTCAGCTAGAAGACAGAGAAAAGGCAAATGTGAGTCAAATATTATGTACTCAGGTGAAGGTGCTGTTGAGAAGCAGTCTTGTATGGTAAAATCTGAAGATGGATTAATTACCACGGCCACTTTCCATGCCCAGACCCAGGGACTCGCCATGGGACTCAGGGTACACTCGGACTCCTGCCGCTGATTCCATCTGCTAGTCACTGCCCAAAGTAGCGTGTCTCTCACAGCAGTAGACAGAATGAGGATGCCATGTATTTGTCAACCTCTTTTTCGAGGGCAGATATCAGTACAGCCGTAAAATCCCCCACCGATAAAATCTGCTGTTATAGTCAGTGCTTTCTTTCACATGGCTTCACAGACAGAATTCTGATGAAAGACATATTCTTTTTTGGTCCTGGAGGAACTTGAAAAATATCTCAATTGAATGAAATGTATTTCTTACACTTCTATGTGATTTCTTGCCTTGCTCAGTCTCTCTATTTCAGAAAAAAACAGCTTCCAGTCCTTGTGCTTCATTCTGGGTCATAGTGGGAATGAAATCAGTGACTGACAGTGTGACAAATGATGCATATGCAGACCTTAATCTTGAGAGACTGGATGGTTCCTCTACTCTGCCATGACAGAGTGAGGGCAGTGACACTGAGGAGACAAAAATGAGGAAATAATCTCCGCAAGCTGAACCTGCTTGGCTGCAGGGGGTGCAAAAAGGAAACACCAAGGGTATTTAAAGACATAGAGTTATATCCTATGGCATGTAAATAGCCTATGCAAATCACAGCAATGACACGTGAGCAACACAAAGCAATAAAAATAATCTCTAATGCATGTCGTACTTATATTCAGATGTAGGGCATTTATGTGTATAAACATAAGGCACCAATAAGAAAAGAGTAACTGATCTGAACCTATTTCATCGTGTAATTTGTGGAGCCAGGCCCTGGAGAATTTTAGAGCATGGTGCAGATTCCTATTGTACTGCCAAAGACTTGGTAAATCAATGTTTGTATAAAAGTGTTAAAACAATTGTATGTATGAACAAGGGTATTGTTATTTAATCAAATTAATTAGCCAATTTGCAGATGTCATAATCCTGTGTGATGTTCAATGTATTAATTGTATATTGTTATGTCCCACCCTGGTAATCTAGGGGTATACTCATAAATGAATACAGTTGTATGAATAGAACTACTTTTACTTATTAGCAATGACTTGTAGACAGTTTATTGCCCATCCATACATGACTTCCCAAATTTACTGTGGTTTTATAAAAAAATTAGGGATCTGGGATCTGTCTGTAATTTTAATGTGCCCAAGGGAACTTGTCAGATGGAGCTGGGTGGACCTTCGATTCAAAACCTGAAGTGTAATACCAGTTTGGATGGAATTTTGTGTACCTATCAGTTGATGAGGGGAAATGTCTTACATTTTTATTAAAATTCATCCTGTCAGGTTTTAATACAAACATACTACTGAAAAAAATATCGAAATCATGTTGTATTCCTTTACTTATTTTTTGGAATGCATGTAATTTTTTTTCATTGACTGAATGATCTCATATCAAGCTAGTGAATGGTATATACAATGACAAAGCAGTGCCTTTTGGCATATTATGTTTGTAGATGTAGTACAGAAAGTGCATGTCTATAAACATCAAAGGACAAATTTTATCTACAAGCCACAAAGCAAGCTATTGTATCTGAACTGGCTGGCATTGAGGAGTGGATGGAGGGATTCTGGGCATTCATTGAATCCCTTGACAACTTGGCTGCTTGTTTGAATCATTACCTTACCTTCCCAGCAGGGGTGCCGCTACATAAGGGGCTGGTGGGGCCTGGCCCCACCACTAGATGGCGGCACTGAGTTCTTTCATTGAGTTTCTTATCTCTCAGGCACAGCAGTTCAATGAATAAAATTAATTTTGAATAACTCAACCTTTGATAGTTATTATCCGTAATATCTCTTTAAAAGCACTCAAAGAAATAAAAGTTGTTTGTTCAATGTACTGTACCCTAAGGCGCTTGAATCGCTGGCAAGTATCTATCAGTGGGGCCAGCCCCATGACCCATTGCCCTGATAGTATGACACGGAACCCCTTCTACACATGTCATAATGGATTTTCTATGTTGGCCCGATCGTTTCAGCCCCATGTTTGGTAACGCCCACATAAAGGTCAAGTGCAGGGCGCAGAAATCATAGCTACGTGTCAATTGGCTAGCTAGCTGTAGATCTTCTCCTCTGTGTCAATTGGCTAGCTAGCTGTTGATCCTCTCCTCACTGTAGCTGTAGTAGCTGTCTCCTTACGATCACATTTTTTTATTTATTTATTGAACATAAGGAAATATACAAAACGAGACAGGCAGTAGAAGTATACCTTTTCAACTAATAATGGTGGATGATGCTGCTACACGATCGCGTTGTTGATATGAGATTGCGTTAGACTTTCGTAGTAGCCTAGCTGTAGCAGTCCATAGCTGTAACTTTTGAAATAGCCTATCACCATGAACGAGGTTGAAAACCCCTTGACCACCAAATTCAGTTCTCTACCTTTTGAAGAGAAGCTGGCGATCAAAAGGTTGGGACCCCACCAGCCAGAAAATATTAACATCACCCAAGGAGGAGAGGATAGAAACCACAGTTTAAATCCAGAGTGGTTCCAGAAGAGACCCTGGCTAACAGCTAGCACTTTGAAAAAAATCACTCTTCTGCTTTCCTTGCCTTATTTTTGGACTTCAACAGCAAGGTTATTAAAAAGTTTGCACACATGAAAGAGCGCCGAGCCACATTCCTTTTCAAATAGTGAGGTGAGTCAATAATTGCGCTTTATGGCTGTGTGCTGGTGCTACGTTACATTTGTTATGTTTTCATTAGCATTATTAAGCTTCTCATAGTTTTCAGTTAGCATTTGCTATATTTTTAACATTAAATCGCTGTTTCCTCAAAGCTAAAATTAGCTAGAATTTTTCCAATCTAGTGTTCTAATTGCACCGTTTTTAGCATACGCGCTAAACGGAAAATCACACCGGTGTGACCGTACGCGCGAAAGGGTTAATAGGTAAATAAGTGAGCAATATTACTTTAAACTTTTACACATAATTAGTATGTTCATTGTCCATAGTATGTCCATCGCATTTTAAAGACGTTTCAGCAGTTTAGTTTAGCCCACGCGTAAGGTCAATGATTGCATTGCAAAAGAGATTGTTTGGCGATGTACAGTATGTGGCCAAGGTCCTGAAAAAACTGAGATGGGATTCCAAGCTGAATCTCAGTTGCGCAGAAGCCAGAGCAAGTGACGTAGTACAAGGATTATGTGGAAGTTAAAAAGTGCTAAAAACTATGTGCTAATTTATTACTGAAATACTTAAGTTTTCTTTTTCTTATCTCATAACTCAAACTTTTCATTTCAATGATTCACAGGTATAACATGGACAGACCTCATTCTGTAAATATTTAAATACAGCACTGTATAAGCATCTTTGCGCACAGGAAAAATGGATTACAATAAATAAGGAAATCACTTTGATTTTATCTGATATGCTGAAAACACTGAACTGCATTTCCAGTTCTTAAACATGAAGTGAGGATTTTCTGCAAGGTTGCACATTCATGGACAGGTCTAAAATTAGCCTGTGATCATTAATATTTTACATTACAGTACATTATTATCATTTAGACGATGCTGTTATCCAGAGCATCTTACAAAGTACAGCTAATCAACTAACATTGAGACTGAAGTCAAATGTGTCTTCAACAACTCATGTAAAATATAGCTTATTTTGTAATGGCAAGATACATTTTTGAATTTGTTAATTATAAATTTGTTTTCATACATGTGTTTCATGTTACATTTGTACATGGGGCTACAAGTTATATAGTAGTTTGACTACAAATTAATCATAACTGGAGATCATTTCTTTGTTATTTAAGTCTACCTTCCAGACATTTTATCTGGATTCTCCTTTATTAAACCGTTGCTCCATTTTAAGACATGTCTAAAACTGCGGGATAGTTAATAAATGAGACTGCATTCTGACATATTGAGTAGATTTTATACACAAATACTTATGTTACATTATGAATGTTGTCCACCAGCAGCTATATTGTAGTACTGCACTGGCAGTTCATACAGTAGTGTTATTATTGCTTCTTTGTTGATTTTAAAATAAATATTTTATGGGTATCTGTCTCATTACATTTCTGAAAGCAGTACAGTTCTGTTATACACATGCCGCTGTTTATCCTATATCTGAAAGTAAAGGGAATCATGTATTAAAAAAAAAAAAAATTGGTCTGGCAGCCAAAATGTATTGATGAGAACTTCAATGATACTTGTCGTATTTAAGGTGCACATGATGATATTTCTCAGGGAAACAGTATCACCCTACCCACAGGAAGAATTAACAACAGAAGAACTGGTCATGGAGGAAGAAAACCTCAAAACCTCAAGTCAGTGGAAAGTAGTTATACCTACTTGTCCCATCCATTGTTATTACTAATGTTTGATTTCTCTGCAACAACCACAGGTTTCACGCTACCATGAAATATCTATCTTTACAGAGAAGCAACACTTATTTGTTGATAGCTCAGCCATTAGGGGTGTAGAATACCACTTATTCTTGATAGAAATGCAGTAAAGGGTAGAATGAAATATGGAGGTGTTGTGTATATAGGTAAATAAAACATTGCAACCTCAAATGTCTAACATGAAATTCATGGTAATTATTTCTCTTGCACGTTTCTGCTTCTCCAACTGTCAAAATTAAGTACAGGAGGTACAATCACTGTACAACTTGAGCCATATTCACTGGATTTACCTTTTTATAATCTTAAGTAATTATAAATGACTCAAAATATATCGCAATTAGATATCAAAACAAACATCAGCTACACAGGAAATAACCACAGTTGCTTTGTTACAGTTACATGAAAAATGGTCATGCTTAAATACAAATAAACCTGTTCCCATCACACATGATGAAAGAAATGGGAGTCATTTCATTAAACACACACAAATGACACACAAATGTATTTGACACATACAGACATGTCCTTATGTACACAAAATTCATCATCATCAATTTAAACTGTAAATCATCACCACTATGGGAAGCAATTTACATTCTTTTGGAGTGCTGCTCAGAAAAAATAATGTACACCTTTTTGATGAGCATATGCATTGGTTTGTTGACTAATGTTTGAGGTTGATGACACATATATTGTTTTTACACATACACATTGGTTTGCTTTTGGATATGTATTGGTTTCGCAGGCGGTATCAATTGAATAAACAGTGATTATATGTGATTATATATTAGTTTACAGCCATGAGGTATCTATTGCTTTGATTAGAGTATGTTTTAGTTGGAACATGTACTGGTTTACTGACACATACATATGTCATGCAAGACTATACATATGCCAATCAAGAATACAGTACATGTGCCAGCACACTCATATACCAGGAAACCTATGCCAACAAATACATATGCACATGTCACCAATACTGTACGTATGCCATCAAACTAATACATAACCAGATTAGACCCATTTATTTCCACCACTTCAAAACAGTGCATGATAAAAATAAATGCACATGCATAAAAATCATTGTATTTGCCAACAAACCAATGTGTACACCAAAAGGATTTGTTTTTGTCTTAAATGGCATCCCATAGTATTTCTGCCAAATGGTGTCAGGGAAAATCCTCAGCTGAAATAAAAAAAGAGATCAGTGTAATCAAGTACAAATAAACCCATGTATGTTATATATGTCTGTGTGTAGAAGTCTCCCCTATCCATTCAATAAATCTTCATTTTTGCCATAATCATCCTATCAGATGTTCTGGTATTACCCCTTTATGACATACGCATTTGCGTTAAGACCAGTGGCGGCTCTGGAAGCAGAGTACCTGCTCCTATCTCTCGGGGGGGAGAGCTAGCTAACTAGACATTGCATTGTGCAAATTAGTCAGCTAGCTAACTTGACAGTGTCACATTGCATTGCACATTCGCAGCCTGCTAGCCATGTTTTCCACTCATACCAGCTCCACGCAAATCCCCGGTTGTACGATTCCCCCCCTTTGTGGATACTTGCTTGATGTCTAAATTTGGTCTTGGTGGTCCTAATTCTTTAGTTGCCAATTTATCCTGATTACTACGATGACTGAACGGTATTTCTCTTAATGACACGATCGAGTTGCTCTGAGTTGAGGTAACATTAGCCATGTTGACCTTGAATGTAACAAGATCGCTGGCTGCCCCGGCGATCCCTACACCAGGTTGCGTATGATGAAAGCACGTTAGTGCAAGCCCACCCGGAACCCATACAGATTGCATTGCAGTGCCTGCAGTTCGAAAAAAATTTGCCTTGGCATGAGAGTCGATCAGAGCGATCTGGGTGATTTTCAATCTGACTGAAATCGGCCGAAAGGGGCGGTACTCCATGGAACACGACTTGACGCTGATTGGACTATGATATTCAGAGGCAGGACAAACTGTCTAGAACAGTCACAGCTAGCGTAACACTGGTTGAATGTGATAGAAAAATTCCCTCCCTTTCCCCCTTTGGTGGTGCATCACCCGACCGCCCTAAGGAACAAACCGCCCCTGGTTAAGACCACATTTTAGCGGGCAGTATTCTAGGATAACTGAATTACAGCTGTGCACAGGGTTTGCACAAATCCATACCCCAAAAGTGGAGGTCACTCCCCTGTCACACCCACTCAGGGCAAGTCCAAATAAAGAAAAATGGAAAATCGCAGCTTGGGCACAACCATCATTTTCCCTGATGCACTGTCCCAAAATAACAAAATAGCACTTGCCCTCTGCTTGATTCTTGCAGCAGGGTTTTTTTTTCTGCCACGATGAGCCCATTGTGGTTTGCTGAATTTTTGTTCAATTTGGACATCCATTCACCTTTTCATCACTTCACATCTCCCTCTTCCTTTCACCTTTCTGTAAAGGGTGGTGCATTTTCTCATATGAGATTCTCTAATGCATCATCTGTTTGACGTGCTGAAAAACACTGGTCTATTTTTCAACCTCTGACAAAATGTAAATATGATGTCAATAGTACAGCTAAGTTTGGTCAATTAGACAGGTTTAAACCTAGTCCATCCCCAGTCTGACTTCCTTGAGGTACTATACTCAAAAGAACTATAGCACATTTTAAAGGTTCTTTAGGTAGCTTGGGAACTTGTCTTATTTTACACATCCCTGTCTCTAACCAGACTCCCCATCCAATTCTGATCTGGCAATTTTGCCCAATTTTCAATATTACAGCTGTTGCCACAACAATGTTTATGTAGTATTTTTTCAAAACTGGGAATAGTGTGTAAGGTATTTAACACACTTTAGTCTTGTTACACGTGCACATGATTTTATTTATGCGAAATATTCTTACTGTTACAAAGCATAGTTTAACAACAACATCCTATTTGTTACTAATAGGACAAGATTTAATCTTAGTTTGCCGCATTTCCGTTTTGCACTAAATGTTTTGCTTGAGTTGACCATTTTGGAGTATGACACATCTCAGTGATTTCAGCTCTGCTAGTTCTGATGATGTTTTCTGATAGCTGAAAACCACACACAAAAATGTTTACTTTCAGGGGAAAATAATTCACTGCTTGCTATCTGTTTTCTGGAGCAATTCTGTTTTACAAGACTAATATCAATTCATGGATGAAAAAACATGTGACATCTTAGAAGAATTTGTTTTACCTAAGGCTGTGCATTTCACTTTCTTGAAATTCACTGTTTTGCTATGAAAAAGATCAATATGTCAGTTTAGCAAAGACATGGAGTGCATGCCCGTAATGAGGACATACATAAACATTTTTCATAAAACACATAATGGGAATGAAATTACAGCTCTCACTGCAAATCATAAGCTGTTTGACGGTTGCTTTAACTATTCTTGGTTTTATATGGTTTTATATAATAACTGGAAGGAATTTTTGCTAACACCTGTTCAGTTATGTTACTTTTTGCAAAACGCTTTTTCATTTTAGTAACACTCAGACTGTTAAAATACGGCATATTCCATAAACAAATTGTATTCAGAAGTTATATTAGTGATGGACAGATGTTTGTTTTTTTCCCAAGTGAAAGAATAAAAGTGAGAGCAGGCTTAGCCTTTCCACTTTCACTAGACCTCTACGCTCTCCTTGGTGGGCTTTAACCCCAGTTATATTACTTATTCTAGCTCTACACCTCTACATAAACATGGTGCTTGTCAGCCTTCTTACAGCCTTTTGCCAGGCCGGACATAGCTTGATTAAACTTGTCAACACTCTCCCTATTCCCACCAGACAGCTCTTGGAAATGCAATCTCCTCAGGTTGTATCCCTGGACGCTGACCCCTGCTACTCTCTGCAGGTCATTCTCATACCAGCTCACTTTGTTCTGTTCATACAGCTTACCGCAGCAGCACAGCCAATATCGCCTTATCAAGCTGTACAGGTACTCTGCTTCCAGGGCCAAATTAAAACAGGAATATAAAACAGTGAGATGGCATCCTCTGTCTGACTTGGCAATGAAGCAAATATCTACATACAATTATGTTTTAGGTGTGTGAAATTGTGGCGCAAAAACCCGTTATTATGACAATGTATGCAAGGACCTGCTCTGAATTTGCTCCAATATTAGCATGGTAGATTTTAATGCAAAAATCCAGGGTAAAAAAATCTTCAATTGTCACTTTTTTCCCTGGGAAAAAAAAAACAGAAACACCCATGTGGTGTCTATGGCTTAACACTGATAGAAAGCGTCAATTGAGAATGTTTTAACATATGCTTCAAACTGACAGGCTGAACTGATTGGAAGAAATGAGTAAATCTGAGCTCTGTGATATCTGGCCTGGTACTTTTATATTGTGTTATTTATTTATTTATGTTGCTAAATTTAAAGGCAAAGAATTTCTTTTAGGCATAAAATATAGATGGCACCACATAGACAAACCTAACACTATGACCACATGCTAGGCACAGAAGGGTTGAAAACATTTTGGGGTCAGAAGAATCTAAAATTTGGTAATTTGAGAGTGTTGGCATCATGTGTTAGCTCAGTGGACACCAGAAACAAGCCAACGCTGGGTTGCTTCCCATGAAATTTTCACTTGTGCATATGGTGAGGGCTGGAAAGAGGGCATTGTCAAGGCATATTTTCTTTCCTGCATTTTAACATTTAAAAGCTGATGCATTTATTCAAATGCAAATTGAATTTGCAGAATGGGTGAGATGCACTTTTAACATCTACAGTTTTCAACTTTCCGTTAATGTAATTTGCCAAATTTGGTCAAACCGCTCCTCACCCATGCTGCAAATTCAATTTGCCATTGAATAAATGCAACAGCCTTTAGGAAAATAGAGGTGCACATGGCACAGGTCCAGATATCTGCACATGTTATGGATTGAGATTATTCTCATACTTATAAAAATGGCATCAACATTCATTGAAGTGACATGTAAATAGGATGCAAACATGGGATGCTATTTGAGCTAATAGGAAACATTTTTCCCAGAGTTCCAAGAAATGCACACCATTTGTTTGTTTGTGTGTAGCTAGCTAATATAACCTACTGTCCTATTTGGCTCTATAGTTGACATTGGGCTAGAAATCTGAGTAACTATGCCAACTGAAAGTAAAACATGCATTTAAATACCATTTATTTTTATTTATTTATTTTCAATTTCACTAAATTGCAACATGCAAATTAAATATTAATCACAGAAAACAATAAGCAACATGTGACAGTATGTATTTCTTAAAATACATTCTGCCAAAAATGACTGCACCCTTGCTTTGAAGCTGACAGATTTTGCATTATATACACTTTAGCACAAAGCAATAATTGCATACTCTGAAATGGACAATTATACACAGAAAGTATGTCAGTGGTAAGCATGATAGTGGTAAAAGTATATAATTAAGTTTTATATTAAGTGATGGAATGCTAATTGGGTTGATATATATCTAGTATCTGCACAATAAAAATGTTTCTCACATACAAAAATGCCTAATTACTCATGTATGCTGAGATCTTATTCTCTGTGAGTCAGTAGAAATGCTCACAAAATAAGGTCTGCCATTAATGATTGAAATTAAAATGAAGTTACACCAAGCAGTTTGGGGGACATTACCTCACACAAACTGCCGAAGAACTAATCTAAAGCAGACCTACTCATGGATGAAAAAGGCTTCAATTCTTTGGTAGTAATTCTGTACTGTGTTTTTTCATCCTACCATCTGAGGCACTGAAATGACATTTGGAAATAGAATAGCTAGCTGGCTTTCTAGTTGGCTCCCTTGCAAATATTTTAAACTCAGTAGGTGACAGTGTGTTGCATTTAGTCATGAAGAGGTTGGCTGCAAATCTAGATCAGGATGTTAAGGCCTACCTTTTAACCTTAATACCTCTTGTGGGTTAACGTACAAGGCAATGAAGTTGTTAAACTGAAACTGACAGATGCATTATCTAACCTATAGAGTTTACAGAACCATTATAACTTTATTTTAAATCTTATTTGGGAATTTTGCTAACTGGCTGTCATCTATTTTCTGTCAAGGGCAGAAAGTTCAATTGGCTACAATGAACATATATGGCAAATGTCTGCCCTACCAACTGGAGAGACCAATGGTGAGAGAGGGAAGAAAATGGTCCAAGTCTGGACATTTATTGTGTGGCTATGGGATTATATCCTTGTTCTGTATTAAAATGAAGTGCAGAAGTAAATGTATTACAAACTAACTAAACCCATCTCATACACAGAAAATGATTATCTATGGCTGTGAAGTGAAATAGCTAGACGTACATAAGTGAATGTTGTGTGAGTGGAGAAAATGAAAACAAAGTCAAAAGTGGCACAAGGCAGACCTCAGAAAGTGGCAAAGCAGAGTTGAACTCACTGACTCTGGGGATCTATTCTCTGGCTAGCACTGTCCTTGTGGCTCCAGCAGCCACCAGAGCTGCAGCGGTAGGTTATTTGACTTCCAGTTTGTTTATATAAATTGATGGCACACAGGCAACAGTCCAACTCCCTGTGTGATGGGAAAAGGAAATACGGGTTGGATCACAACACGCTAGAAGGAGAGATGGCTAGAAGCAGAGAGGCCAAAAACCAGTCCACTTCAGGGAACCAACAGGGAACAGGTTATACCAAAATGCAGGTCTTTAAGTCCCTGTGATAAACAAACAGTGTAGACCCAAACAAGATACTATCTACTGGTCTCATGACACATAAAAGGAGCAATTTCCATTATCCAGGCTAAACTGCATCCTGGACCAACGGCTCCGTCCTGTTCAAATTTCACCATCACATTTTTACCTCCTCCTTTTCTTGTCAGTGGTTCACCTTTTTTGCTTACCTGAAAAAGAGGCTGCCTCTAGCTGCTTAATGATGTCAGAAGCACACTTATGTCGATGCACAAAAAGGTGTGGGCATGTGATGTGTCTGTGACCCTGTCCAAGTGGCTGTAATGAGTCAAACCTCAGGATCATTGTGGTTATCAAACCCCCAGAAGGACTAAACTGTAGGTGTTGTATACAGTATGTATGTTGTATGACCCACTAACTAATAACTTGGCGTATGGCATACCTGCCAGCCCAATCCATATGTATGTTTAATATATAATCTTTACACATGTAGTGCATCTTCTGGTGCTGGTGTCTGGTACAGCTTGATACATTCTACTACTACCAGTATACATGCAGCTCACTGAAACCTGTGAAAACTGTAAACTGCCCTTTAACACATGTAGAGAAATGGCTAATCCAATGAGATCTTACCTACTTTTTGCACTTTAATCAATCATAGTCAATAAAACAAAGCAGGACTCTGAATCTCCTTATCCCAATATAAAGCTCAACATACTGCCATAAGTTCTGCTCAAACAATAATGACTTGTTTTTGGAGCAAAACGCATGGCAGCATGTTGAGAAATTATGTTTTAAACAAACTGCCAAATGTATGTGCATTTTCCTCCGGTGTGACCTTAAACTCAAGGATATACACTGCAGGACTTATAGTTCAAGTCCTGTCCTTGGCTCTTTCAACACACCTGCGTTATGATGGAGTTGAATATCAGGCTCTCTGAAAACGTGCCTCTTCCATTTGACTCAGACAATATGGTCCACATCTCATGCAGTGACAGATCCTCCACAGCTGCAGGCAAATGTCAAAGAGGCATGTTTCGGCACATCAAGGTCTGTGGTTCTTTACACCTTTTTTCTTGCCCTTGCAGTTGATGATTCAAACTGTAATAGTTCCCAAGGAGGACAGCTGTGCCTATTGAAGTGACCGTACTGCATTTAAAAGGCAGAGATAGGAAACATGCAACATTAAGACCATTTTGGCTGTCTCCTCGAATGCATTCACATACGTTGTGCATAGCAAAAAAAGTGTAATAATGTGTAATAGTGAAGTGTTATTTCACTTCCAGTTTGTTTATATAAAATGATGGCACACAGGCCACAGGCCAACTCCCTGTGTGGTGGGAAAGGGAAAAACAGGTAGGATCACAACACGCTAGAAGGAGAGATGGTTAGAAGCAGAAAGGGCTAGAAGAAGAAAGGCCAAAAGCCAATCCACTTCATGGGACTCACAGGGAACAGGTTATAACAAAATGCAAGTCTTTGAGTCCCTGAGATAAACAAACAGTGTTGAGATATGCAACATTAGGACCATTTGGCTGTCTCCTCGAATGGATTCACATACATGGATGTACATAGTGAAACAAAGTGTAATAATGTGTAATAATGAAGTGTCAGCTTTCCAGCTGAGATATGGATCTGAGACATCCTGAAGATGAGCTAGCCAGCTGACATATGGATCTGAGGCATCCTGAAGATGAGCTGGCATGGTTTTATCACACACTGTACAACAGGTTTCTCTGGTTCTTGAAAATTAACCATGTTTTCATACCCAGTAAGATACTAAAGACAATAATGACACATGAAACACTGTCCTCCCAAAGCAATATTTTTACCAGAAATAAAATGCCCACTAACAATTTATATTAAGGTTGCAGTAAATGGTAAACAATTAATGCAAAATACTTTAGAATGTATTGCTGTGCCTTACTCGTGTATTATTAATGGCTTTAGGACAGGAAGAATAAAATAAATTAATGTCAACAAAATCAACTACAGTCAACTGATTCTTTATAATGGAAATTATGTTCTATGAGCAGTCATACAGTAAGTCACTGATAAGGGGTCAATAATGTCTACTTTGGTACATGAATGGTTCAACAACTGATTAGAGTTAAAGACAGGCATTGTAAAACAATTAATGTCGATACTGAATAATGAATAAAGAAGAGAGAGAAACAAAAAGTATTTTTTTTTTTTTTTTTTCGAATAAGACAAAATAAAAGACAAAGCACAGTGTTATGACATTGAATGGTAGCCTGTCAACTGCCCTCTATGGAAACCACACAGTGTATACCATCATTTTGAATATTTAATACATCTTATTGCTTCTCATGGAAAATCTGAAGCACCACAGGGCTGAGCAACAGAAATATTTTGGATGATTGGTTTAACTGCTGGTGGTTTAACACCCTGGACTATTTGCTAACTCAACCTTGACACCCACAGCTGTGAAAGTTGACCTGAACTTGTGAAAATGTGACAAGGTCATGTTTATTTTATTTTTATTCCCTTCTTTGCCTTGTGTCTAACTAATGTATGCTGTTTTGAAAATAAAGCTTTTTGGTGATGCTACAGCTAAAATTTGAAAGTACAGTTTGCAAATTGACGTAATGTGTCTAACTATTAGAGCCACAATGGGAGAGAGAAGTGCACTTAGTTTACTGGCATACTCACCAGATCCCCAGATAACTGAATGGGCCTTTTTTTCTTTAATCCTCTGAGGCAGTTACAAGCAGTTGCCTGGCTGGCTTGTAGCATTAGCTGGCAAATTACCAAGGCTCCCTTAAGGTTAAGGGGATAATTTTGATATATATATATTTTTATATATATATATTAGATGAACATAGTCTTCTGTGTAAGAAGATACATTATATTCACAAATTTAACATTTATTCCTTACTTTTCTTAAAGCATGTTCCATCCCGCTTCTCTCTGCTGATTGAGTGGTTATTCTTAAAAATAAAAATAAATACACAGTCCAAATTCTTAGACACAGACTAACCTTTGCACATTACACTGGCTGATGTTTTAAATCCCAGCCACTTTATTAGTGTGCTAGCCTTGTGCTGGGCAAATGTGGCATGACCAGTCTCGCAGTGTATTCTGTGGCCTGAAGGCAGACAAAAGCAAAAAATAAATAAATAAATAAAAATAAAAATTCATTAATGAATAAATTTCTGAAATGGTGCAGAATAGTTACCTGCACATACTTGAAAGGCTTACACAGAGAAAAGAAAAAAAACAGACTTGTTACAGATGGTTATAAATCTAGTGCAATGTCATTGCTCATGCATTAAAGAGGGGGAATGTCATGCACTGATGTCAGTGCATGACCTTCTTGTGAACAGAAATGGAGATTTCTTTGCTGTGAAACTAGTTCCTCACAAGTCAGTATGCATACTAAAACACATGGTAAGGAACAACATGTTAGGTTTTAGCTTTACAGGGAAAGTACCCTGTAAACGTTTTTCTCAATCTATCTTCTATATAGTTACATATTGTTTTGTTTTGAGCATGAATACTATAGTCCTTTGGAATATTGGAAATCAGACACTCCACAAAGAATCTAGTCTTTAAGACTGACAAACAACAAAATCAGTAAAACACTTATCATCCAGAAGGCATAGTAATATTTATATAATCCCAATAATATAATAATAAAGATATGTTTACAGATTTGTTCTGAAAAACTGGACATGTGGTTCCTGTTCTTATAAATAATGAAATAAATGGTCAAACCCCTACTTTTCCCATGTCATGTTACAAATTTATAACAGACCTGAAGTGTAATGTGACCGCCCAGCCACTAGGGACGTAGTAATGTGTAATGCTTCAAGAGGATAATGTAGCCGATTTGATAGAATTGTATAAAATACCCAATATATAACATATTACATTGATAATGGAACAACATTATGTTTTCAACTGAAATCATATTTACTGTATTTAAAGAATTTGGAAATCAGTCATCTGAAAAAATCATGTGCATAAGATTGTCCCCATGATTTACATAACTTTGCCCTACGCTGTTGGATTAGATAAAACATTGAGAGACTAGGAAGGAATATCACAGCTAAGAAAATGGTAATCCTTGTAAAGGATATGTTCAGTGGATCTCAGACATTATTTACAGAATGGCTTTATATTGCCAATAAGGTTTACCTTTAACAATACATTTTTAGGCAGATGGATTTCATACAGAATGATCACCAATAAAGCCTACGTATGACTCAGAAGGATTTCAAGAGCTCCACTGGGGAAACAAAGCATTTGGGACAGCAGTTGAAAAAAAAAAACAGATTCTGAATATCTTAGGTAAGCTCAGATTTCTCTTTTAACAGGTTTGGGTTTTATTTGGCACTGCAAGACTTGGCTGTGCATTTTAAACAATGCGCTGGGAAAAGGGTAAGCAATAACCACAGAGCATATTTGAACACAGCACTAAAAGGCAGGCCGAGTAATCCAGAAGCCTGCAGATCTGTAGACACAGGACCATATGGAGCAAAGCTCTCCCATGTGGCTTTCATTCTGAGCCTTGTGTATTTCCTTCTATCATAATGAGTTTGCATGTCCCTTGTGCTTTCATTCCATAAAAAGAGTACAAAAAACAGAATCCAACAGAGAGTGACAGGCAGGGCATAAAATGGACTGCTGCTCTTGTTCCCTCCATCCTACACAATACATGACCATTCAAACTGAGAAGTTGCATCTGTGCTGAAAATACAGCAGAGAGGGGGCTTTACTACCTTGTCAGTTTTCTATTTGTGTTGTGGGAGATTATAAATGGTTTGACAGGTTATAGATCTAGGCTTTTTGGAGTTTAACATCAGCTGTCCCATACACAAATGGGTCATAAGGCATACATGTTGATCAGATTCTTACCGGCAGCACTGAGTAGTGACAGTGTTTTGACATCTACACAAAAACATTTTCAACTCAAAAAAATTGAACTTATATTTCCAAAGTATATATTCTCTATTAATTGAAGAGCATAAAGAGTTATGCAATTTAAAATAATGATATTAAAATAGCACCAGGTCACAACAAACCATTGGGGCCATATTACTTCACACAAATTTGAGTATCACTATTAATGTTACCCAGTACTGTCCTAAATTATTTAATGTAACTTGGTCCTGTGTATGTCATGTTATAATTATAATCAATATCCATTTCAAAAACAGGATTGAAATATAAACAACAATAATAATTAAAGATAACATAAATGAAATTACATAATTAAATGGCTAGTTAGTAACCCTCTGTAATGCATAGGTGATAGGTTAATAAAACTGCTAGTGGTTGGTAAGTAATGTAAGTGAGGAATTTTACTATTTTTCACAACTCAGTGCTGTTTCTAATGTGAAAATGTATCAAATAATATCTGGAAATGTGTTTTTGGTGACTGTTGAGATTATGTAGCTACATAAAGAGTATATAAACATATTCTCATATTCTAAGTATGATAAGCAGTAGATGTACTCATTTTCTGATTGTTCCATACCTGTTGCTTGCTAGTTAGCCCACATTACATTAGGTAGCAAATAACCAACATTATCTAGCTAGTTATAGGAGATGTATTGGTATCAGAATGCACTATAGTTTGCTACAAGTGTCGCTGTTCTAATACTTTGATACATCTTCTGCGTGAATGCAATTTAAATAATTTGTGCTTCATAAATACATCAATCAACAAGATTCACATGACATGTCCCCTAGGCTAGACTAACTAGCTAGATAAACTAGACTAGCTTGGTTGACTAGCTGAATAATATTTATCCAATTTCCTAAACAATAAAAATATGTGTTGAGTATGTAAAACCTTTTTCTTGATGATGTGTCAGATCATTAGCATGAAATTCCTTGTTCTGAACAACACACATGGTGCACACTCCATTGAATTGAAAAGTGGTGTCCAATTGAGAATCTCTTTCAAGGCAGTTGCTTCAGAGCAAGCCTCCTGGAGTTAGACCTTGGCTCTCTCTTCAACCTAGGGAGACAAATACATTCTTTTGAGTGTACACTTCACTTTTTTCTGTTCAAGATGAATTTTCTAAGCATGCTAGCTGCTGGTAAACTGCAGTGTGCTGGCAGAGTGGCCTAAGTGAAGCTGCACTAGTAAGTAACTGCTTGAGTCACTCCACCAAAACATACCCATATTAAGACATGAAACCTCCATTCAAAATTGGGGTTAGGGTTAGGGTTAGGGTTTTAAGACCACTCCTGGTCTTTTAAGAGTCCTAAAAGGGGTCTAGGAAATGACTAAAATGACTCAGCTAAACTAAATGAAAAAACTGAAAAACACTTCCATTGGTAAAAGGAATATATCAGGGCAGAAATTAGCATAAATCTGATGTCTACCTGGAGATTATGCAATGATTTACAACTCACAGTACATAGAAACCCATATACATCAAACTTGAAGTGCTCCTTATTACATATATAACATGTATATTTGTATATTCTAGTCTCATTGTCAACCACGTGGATGTTGAACCCATAACAAAGTATTTCTCAACAGCCTAGCAATCTTTGAGACATCATTTTACATCTTATGTATTTCCAAATAGATCCATTGACATATTAATTTAGTATGCATCCATGACAAGTTTTTGAATTATACAACCCGAAAAAGAACAGCTTTAGCTGGGCTCACCGGGGCACATGGGAAGCTGCTTGTGTATGCCTCATTGCCTGTCAGTCCAAAAGTCATTAATACAAGTCAACTTCCTCCTATGAGTATGTATCATTTACCATTATGCCTCCTAGAAATTTTGACCCTGAAGAGATTATATTTACACGTACGTAACTGGTATTAATTAGAGTCGTAAATGACCCCAGAGTTCAACCTTGATCCAAAAACCTGAAGTAAAATTTAATATTTGATTACACAGATAGATTACCTAGAAACAGGATTACATATTTGTTGGCAGAAATAGCGAGGGTTCACAGAAACTACCATGAAAAATGGCCACAGATCGCAAATAACCAAGTTTGTTGCTTGAGAGAGAAAAAAAATCCACTTATGAGAATCAAGCCATCGAGGTCACAAGAATCATTTTGGGCTCACCCACAACATGTTATATGATAGTCAATTGAGTGCAATGGTGTGTAATATGCAAAAAAACCATGAACCGTGTATATTGCCTTAGCATGTAAAATGATTTATGTAGTTAAGTCAAGTGCCAGGATGTCAGCCAACACTGCAGAAAAAAGAAAGCATTTTCTACCAATGGAAAATTCCACCCACTTCAGTCTTGCAATGGTCTTCTTAAAACTGTCCAAACAGATGCAGCTGGCAAATTTAACACAGTCTACACTGTTTTGTGATTCTAAAAGACAGGGGAAGCATTACAGAGAATCAAGTAGGCATAAAATGATTGCAAACCAACAAGGGACCCATGGCACAGTCTATACATAACTAGTTATTACTGAGACACTGAAAAAATCTCATGAAGGACATTTACTGCACTGTGACATAGTAGCCCACACCACGCTGTTGAATTGCATTGTGACATATCTGAAAAATTAACTTTTACTTCATTTAGCAATTAATAATATAAAAATAGTGTATGTTTGTATACATTTTGTTCCTTGTTTGAAGAATATAGCTTTATGATGTGCTGAGTAGGACAATGGAGGACAAATGGAGAACATAAGAAAGAAATTGCAAAATGGTCAAATTTTGGTCATTTATTGTGTGGCCGTATGGAGGTCTAAATTCTGTGTCTTTATATGCCATTAGATGACACAAAAGTAATTGTTTACAAGAACTGAGATCTAAGAGTCATTTTGGTTATTTCTGCAGGAATCCTTAATTCTCATGTTGTACTGGTATGGCAGCATTCTGCAAACTCGTGACTTTGCAGGCTGACATACCTGCTACCTCAATTATCCTGAATGAAATGAGAGCAAGTTGAAAGTTATATCCAGATCTTCCAGCTGTGTCATCATAGTCTGCAATTTATCACCTAGATTGCTAAACATACAATGCCTGTCATTTTATTTGAGTGCACATGTACTGCTGCCCCCTTTCTCCTAGCCTCCTGGCCTAATAAATTATTATCCATCATCTGCCATCTTTGTCATCTAATGACAGTAGCTGTCCTCTGCCCTAAGCTGCCATCAGGCAGATATGTTGTTCCACATATGTGTTCTGATCCTGAAGGATGGGGGAAACTTCCCAGTGCTGTGGACAACCAGTGTGTCAATATCTAATAAAAGTGTTACAAAAGTTATTAGCTCAAATGGCCATCAGTCATGAACTAACCACCCAAATAAAGGAAGATTAGCAACTCATATGATCTTTCTGCATCTGTGATTTCAGTCTGAGGCATATCCTGGGGAAAATTAACTTTATTTCCGGTCATGAATTTATGATCCTTATTGACAGTTAGTAAAAGGTTACACAGAATTCACACAGGTTAACGCTCTGGACCTCTCTACCCCGGCCCAGCTGTTCAACACTCCCAGGATCCCTATTGGCCCAAGAGTGCCCTCTACAGGTAAGCGTCATTCTAGCCTCCACCTCATGCACACATAAGACATATCGCTCTCTTCTGCGCTCCCTTCTGGGTAAAGTTTCACACACTGCAACTTAACTTACAATATCACTGACACAGTCATCACACTCAATGGACTGAAATAAATAGGAGCCCTAATATGAGGGTAGACTATTGAAGAAGCCATAACTACAGCAAAATAATGGAGTTAAGATGCTTGCGTTTAAATCTTATCTTTTTAAATCAAAGATTCAAGCCTGTCAACTAGCTATCCTGTTTGGCTTCAGTTTTAGCAATTTGTGCTAGAAATAATCATTGCTAGCTACTAAGTAGTGGTCATAATATTTGATTATCAGTTAGCAAGCTAAACACATGTATAAGATATGTGTGAATCTACAGTACCCTCAATATTTGTTCATTCATCTGACTAAATAAGAACAAACTATAAAAATTTGGAGGGTACTCTATGTAAAATATCTAATGTCAAAGCAGAAAGTGTGAAATATGCCTGAGAAAATAATTTTTATTTTGAGCCAACTGCACAAAAAATTGTAAAAAAAATCTTCTTGAGCAGTTGAAAGGTAAAATACCCCTGAAATTTTATACTAAAGTAATGGCAACTCATATTTACTCTATATACCAGGATGGATAGCAGTAGCCCATTTCATGGCCGTACAGTAGCCATTTTATGTCCTAAAATAATTTCAGTGGAACACATTTAGTCCTGAAAACAATATAAGTGACCAATCATTTTCCAAAAGACACAGTACATTACACAATGTTGAAATGGGAACTGCACTTTTCTGAATGGAATGTCTCACATTAATGTACCATTATTCTAGTCTCTCCTCCTTGTTTAATTCTAGCTCTTTTGTTGCTGGAATCTTTTCTCTCCTTAATTGTACATGTTCAGGGTTTTAATTGAACACCTTTTCCTCAGCACTTCACATTATTCATATTTTAATTAAGGTTTTGAATTTCTTCAGATGCATAAAGCCACCCTTAATTTCAGCATACAGATTGCATTAAATCCTGAAATGGTACTGTCAATTTATCTCACTGAACATTAAAGCTATACATTGTCAATACCAATGTACACAATGTACCTCTGAACAAAAAAATGGGAGACCACTGGTTGCTGTTTGCATCCCTGAAAGGGGATGGTGTTTGTTGTAGACAGTCATATTTATAATGCATCATAATTTACAAAGAAAACAAGGACTTTGCTCCTGGATGTGTTTCTGTTAAGTTTAGTGGCCTGAAGTAGACCATTATTAAATGGAATGAGGATTATGCAAATGCCTTAAAATTGAAAAAAAAAAACCTTGGAGCTATTACTGCTCCCCATCTGTTCTATAATCTGGAAAAAAACTAAAAAGATTAATTAGAATGACTTAAGGAGTTGGAAATCATAAAAATCAATGCAGGGATTGTAATATCAATAGTGTTGGCTAAGTGATTGTCTATTTACAACTAATTGTATTTTATTAGTGCATCACAAAAGTAATCCTTTATGACAGTTTCTCTCCTACTCAGGTGAGTAATGTAATAAGCATTCTGGCACAAAATGGTTGCAGTGTATCACCCAGGTGACTACACTCATTTTATTGGCTTTCCACTAAACTCTCTTCTCTTTGCGATTTAGAATCGATAAGGCAATAATGAATAGTTCAGTCAGTTAGGTTTGTGCAGTATTTAATTGTGGGAGAACATTACTTTGGTCTCTGCCTTTGATAGACAGCCAGTTTTGTTGTTAGTTGGTTATTTTTGCATCAGTGATGTCAACCTGTTGCTCCAGTGGTGGTCTTGATGTAAATCAGTTGTTTTTAGGTATATGTGCCCTTCGCTACTGAATTGTCATAGGAATTGTGCTCCTGTATGCTTTATTACAAACAGAGTTCAGGAATGTTTTAGTCTGCAATGATCATGTTTTGCTCAGGAAAATGTTTTTGGTAATAAACAGATCTTTAAATTCATGTATCATACTTTGGCAACAATATGAGTTTTCATCTCACCACTGCTAATCTTGGCCTTTCATTTTGTGCTTTTATAATTAAAATACAAACATCTCTCAAATTCCTTCAAAGTTCAAAGGTACACTGCAAAGTATGGTATATTCATCTAAATACAATGTATTAGTGGATATTGCTGCACCTGTCTAAGATGCCATTACATCTTCCATTGTAAAAAGTTGTCTAGTGTAAAAGTTGTCTAGTGTAAACACAATAACAGAATGTGTAGGACTGCACATGTTCTCATTATGCACAGAACTCATTATGATGGGTCAGTCTTTAATTATTTGCTGCTTCATCACAGTCAAGGCCTTTGTTATGTGTTCTGCCAGAGCAGTTATAGCAGCATGTAGCAGATCTCAGTTGGACTGGAACTGGAACTTTCTTTAATGTATAGTTTTGTGGTAGAGTGGCAGGGGTGGCTATTGCATTACTCTACAGTATGATAAGAACTCAGCAACCAGAAGAAATAGCAACCATAAGGTGAATATTGAAAGAAAAGTAGTGGTTTATTTTTTCCACTCTTGGATCAGACTCAATACCAAAAGCAAAACTATTTATTAGCAATACTACATATTAGTAGTTACAGAAAATAAGCGTCCCAGAAAATATTGATGGTAGCATTGTGGAATTTTATGAAACATATCCTCTAATGTCTATGTAATCTTCCTAAAGGCACCCCTGTGTAAGGGGATGTTAGTCTTCCTCACTCGGGGTACCAGTTATGTAGGGGACATTCCTATCCCCACAGAGGCACCAGCCATTTGGCGAGGATAGTTAACATTCCTCAACGAACATAATAATTAAGAAAATGAGGTCTTTTAAGCCTATTAGAGCCCAGTTTGTCAATACAAAATTCAGAAGAGACGACGATGTAATTAAAACATGTTTATTAACACAACGCAGACAAACACTGACGAAACGACATAAACTAGAATATCTAAACAAACAGAACGGAAAATGAAGTAATGAATCAACCGGAGAAGGTTACTGTGAGACAGGACAACACAAAAAGGAAATGTGATGATCAAGATTTGTGTGTTTCAGAGTGATTATCAGCAGCTAAGTCAAACTACAGGAGATCATGAAGTGATAACTATAGTTTGATATGCGCTGGAAAACATTAATTACATGTGTGTCTAACCATGCAAGTTGCCTTACTTGACAAGTTTAGCTCAACTATGTGTAAGTCAATCTAACCAGTCTCGTAATGGTAATTGTAACAGGGAAAAAATTATCATTGTACGAGTCGCGGATATGTCTAATCACATCTCATACAAGATCAAATCAGCTAAGCAATAAACGATGCCAGTATTAAACAATAATACTCATCGAGCTATTGAGGAGGGCCAGTATGTCAGACTTGAGGGGATGGAAGCTCAATTGTGGCAGGCCTACTGGGAGGCCGCAGTCCGTTGTCCACTGGAGGTTTCTGGGTTTGTTGCCGAAGACACAGAGACGCGCCGGAGAGATCCGTTGCCTGACCATCGTTGGGGAACAAACGCAGCGTCCAGGTCTGTCACTGGAGGTCCGCTTATTCTGGCTTTCCTTGCCAGACACACATAAAAGATGCACTACATGTTACCCACAGCTAGGTCCTCTGGCGTCCTTGCTAGGTACAAATGTCGTTGACACAGGAATGACGAAGAGATCCAGGCATCTTCGCATTCAATGAGATAGCTGTCTTTTCTGACAGGCTCCAACTTTGCATTGGGGCATTTCGGTCTCTAAGGCTGCGTCATTCATTGTAGAGGGACTTGCTTCCAGAGCCGGTTGTGGATTCATAACGGGGCATACTGCAAAGAGTTTGGCCGTCCAGAGTCGAGGATGAGTTTGCGGTGAGTTCAGGATGCATCGGCAGAGGAGTCTTCCTCTTTCAGAGCTTGCTGATTTCAGAAAAATTAAGTGCATCTGTTTTGGGGGGAAAGGACTCCCCCCTAGAGCAAGGAGGGGTCCCCTAGCAGAGCTAGATGAGGTGTGATGCCATCAGCAACAGGGAGCAACGGAGCCAGGGTGACGAGGCGACCAGGCCAGGGCGACGAGCCCAGGGGAGCCCCGGGGAGCGAGAGAGAGCCAGGGCGACGAGGGGCACTGCTTTTTTCGCACTTATATAGAGCCACTTCAAACACTACAGTCCCCGTGGGGACACAATTCGGTCACTGGTAGAAAACTCATGCCTCTAATTGCCGTGCGATCTGATTGGACGATAGGAGCCCATGTAGATGCTACGTGACAAAGACCTGAGAATCTCCAATGAACTGCGTGTGATCCCATAGGGGCTCACATTCTGGGTGTCAAGTGACTCAGAGGCATTGCACGCATGGCTGTGCCAGGATGTTTGTGTTTTTCTTAAGTCGAGCAGTGTCCCAAAGCCCATCAATAAATGGCTTGGTGTTCTTTTATGGCCTGATAAGGGTGAGGGGTCATGCAGAGCCCAATCCTCTCCTTACCAGATGGCCAAGGCCATATACATTCAGAAGATGCCAGGAGTAAGCATTGCAAATAAATTTGATTTTGGTTGTAGATATGTGTCCATATCCCAACACCTGACTGTGTTTTTTTCTTTTTTTTTTTTTAAACAGGCCTAACAAAGGCAACAAGGAACACCTAGGCTGTTCATCAATGAGCACCAGCTGTGCAGGTATGTCTCTGTGAGGCTGCTGCCATACGAAGTCCTAAAGTTTCCCAGGCTTTGAAAGACAGCTGAAAGGATCGTCTCTCCTGAAAAAATGCAGGAGCTGCTTTCTCTATTTCTGTATAACCCACCTCCCCACAGGGTCGCAAGATTGACATTTAAAAAATTTAAAAATAAGAGCTTTAATGGACTATAAGTACTTTTCACAGATTATTGTTCCTCCCTCCTCATCTGTCCTGATTTTTTGCTGTTGAGGACTGGTCACCCAAGTCAAACTCATCTGAAGTACATGACATGTAATGATTGTAAAGTGGACTACAAGCTGTTTTGTTTCTCTTTAGACAATGGCCCTAAATACCCTTTAACATGCTGTCCTTCCTTATAACCCTTTCAGACTGGTAATCACATGATGATTTTTGTCATTAATGTGCTATTAAAAATTATGTGCTTACTGGTCTTCCATCAAGACCTGTGATCAAAGCAGGAATGAAAGTTTAAATTTTAACTTTATTTTCACTTCATGCAGATATACAGTACAAGAAATCTCAGAAATTCTATATAACTTAACATTATTGTGTGGAAGAACACATTTGGACATATTTTATTTGACAAAAGCAGGAGTCTGACAGCACTGAGCACTGGAGATGATTCTGCTATTTTTGTCATTCTACTTTTTCTGCCAATTGTACACATTGAAGAGTGCCTTCAGTGGAGTCTGTAAAGTGAGATTCTTTTGTAAAATATTGTTTACTCCATGATTGAATCTTATCATTTATTTTGATGTTTGGATTTTAATTTGAAACATAATTATATCTTTACTATGAGCTATCTATAAATCACTCACTGTGCAGAGCAGTGTCTTTACAAACATTGCTAGATGAAAAAAAAATTGATTGCTTCATCCTCCCTTCAAAATGATCTGTGCACAGATAGACTGAACTGCACCTACATATTGTTCTTCGATAAAAATACCATATTTATTGGATATATGTTTTTATTTGCTCATTTTCCATGCCATGTCTGCATGCCAAGACCAGTAAAGGCAAATATCCTGAATAAATGCAGTCAAGTTTCTGGGCTTGCTGTATGTAACAATCAACTAACAATTTTAAGAAAGTGCAAGTAGATAGAACTTGGGAGTGGAATCAAAGAAGAGACAACAACCATGCTCTTAAAATGGCAGTCAATTACTTGTCTGACAGAAAGCAAATTATGTTTTTAGGAGTCAATGACTTATCTGCATAGATCAAAGACAAATTTGTATTCAGTGCATGAAATGTCATGCAATTAACCTGTTGTCTGTCTTTTCACACTTAAGAAATCATTAAGGATTTTGCATATTATTACCTCATAACAGCTCCAGATATAAATGCTTGAAAATATATTCTTCATCTATATTACACATGCAGGCTCCAGTGTTAGCACATGTTCAGGGTAAGTATTTATACAATTTAAGGTTAAAGCAAGGGCATTCCACAAAAACACACTGTGGCCACTAAAAAGTCAAATGTTTAATAAAAAAGACAATTTTAGAGACAATGGTGTCAGATAAATCAATGTTTGGAAGACTTTACTAGTGAGTAGTATACACTTCAGCAAGATTCTAATAATTTACCAATATCTTTGAACTGTATCTTGTCTGAGTTTACCCTATGAATTGTTATCATTATTATTTTAATGTGAAAGAAATTAAATGATGTTTGATTTATTTATTTATATGAAATATTTACTTCAATATTAGACTATTAATATTTGTACCTTCCGATGTTTCAATCCTCAAAATTATACAAATATACAGATGTGTATTTGTTAATACCTGGAAAAAATGAACTCCAATGTATAGTTTTTTATTTATTATTTTTCTAAAAAAAGCTGTTTTTAGAAGATGAGGTGGAATCAAGAAGATATGGAAAGTATTTACTTAAGCTCATTTTATTCTCCACAATTTCACATTATAAAACACAGTTTTTTATCGTTCTGACAAGCCAGCCTACATTCAAAGGATTCAAATTATTCTGTGCTGGAGGTACTATAGCCATGCTGTCACTGTTATATTCTTCCAGTGGAAACACTTGTCAAACTGCATTTTCTGAAATTGTGATATTTGCTAAACCCATGGTAAGAAATATAAATGAAAAAAATTCACACCATATGTAACAGTAATGTAACTCATGAACAAATATCTTGGCACTTGTCGCAATGTTGTTTTCATTGTAATGAGGCAGGGGAACAATGAATCTCAAGTAGTGAAACAATATTGTAGTATGCATGACCATTTATATGTGCGTTTACTAAATTGATACTGAATCTACAGCTGTATTCTGAAATGAAACAATAGAATATATTATTGTTGTCTTAGTCTCATAGTAACAGCCGTTTTTGGGCAAAGGGTTTACCATTGTTTCTGGCTTCTCTGCCATGCAAGAGGTACTGTTTTAATAACAGAGACTAAGCATACAAAATGTATGAATGAACAACAGAATTAGTTGCTATATTATACTTACTATAATATACATTATACTATAAGTAGCTGCTATAATTTTTTTTTTTACCTGTCAACCCACCAAGACATGCTATGACTAGATATGTATGAATTAGGCAAAGTAATTAATAATTAATTTAATATTAGTTTTAATACAGCTTGCAGGGTACCTGAGAGTGATAGGACAAGGAGGGCCTAGCTGAATTACCCACCCCTGTCCCTGGTGGAACAAAGCCAGTTTGTTCTGCTGATATTGACTCCTGGCCATTGTCACCAAATGATATGGCTTGTTTTGAACCTAGCCCATAAGGTTCAGTCTGCACTTGAGGAGAGCACCTCGCTGACTTAACTATTTGGTGCACACAGAGCTGAAACACAAAGCCCATGGAGAACAGCTACTACTCTGAGTAAACTGGAGTAACTGATTGATAGACACTGCCATAAACTCAGCAATTCAAAAGCCAGCGCTGAAAAGTCAAAACACAGCAAGCCTGACACCTGGACTTCCTAAGAAAAGACATGATGGACACGGTCAACAACCCTGTAATTCAGCCAGGACCTGAGAACTGAGAAGCTCAGGAAGAGCAACACACAGGGAACTAGGGAAGATTTTAGTGTTTAGTATTCAGGCATAACATATGTACACATTTATGTCTTAAAATTGGCAGCACAAAGTGGTACTCTGGATAAACGCATTTCAGACTGGAAAAACAAGAACTCCCTTCGCAGAGCCTTGTCACCAATAGATTTTCTTCCAATTAAAGCCATGTGTCCTCACTGCGGAACACAGCCACAAGACACTTGCAAATTAATTATAAAAGCTAAGATGATAATTCTGAGAAAATGAAGCCGTTTTGGAACTGAGATGTGCCTTTTCAATATTTTTCATAAAATGGTAAAGGTTAAAACCCTTGATAATAAATATTTGACTTAAAACAAACAAAAGATACCACTATAGCCTTTCAGACTTATCTCATATTAGTTATCAGGTAACTTAGAGAAAGCAGTAGACAATATGAAAGTTTGTGCATACATACCAATCATATGAAACATTGGACATATGATTGAATTATATTATTGAGCATATACTTTACTTAATTGAATTGTTCAGATGAAATTTAAATTAATTTGAATTTAATTGAAATAGGCCTGGATGTTTAAATGTAAATCACTTTCAAGGATGACATGGGAACTTCTATAGGCAAATGGACAGATATTTGAGACACTGACAGATTAATTCATTTCATAGAGATGAGGGTGATGGTAGTCTCTTTAGTGAAAATGACCATAATTGTTACTCCCACCTTCAGACTAATTGTTACAATTAGTAAGTATTATAAAAGGCAGTTGTTAGGGTAATACATGGAACAATCATAGAATCTGCCAAGAGAAGATGACATAATTCTTCAAATGAGGAGCTGTGCACCTCTGTGGAAAACAAACTGGTGATGAAGGGGAGGAGGTGTGTAGCAGGGTGGGCCAAGACCCTCAGTGCAGCTTCAGGTGCCGGTGACTCTTTCCTCTGTGGATGTCTATGGAGAGGAGGTGGGAGTGGATATGGTCAATGTATGCTCATGCTGTTTCACTGAGAGCAGACTGCAGGGTGAACATGTGCATTGATAGCTATGGACAAGTCATGGAACTGAATTGTACTTAAATAAATAATAAAGAAAATGTGTCTCATAAAATGCAGGAGAGACTTCTGTGGCAAAACAGGAACAGCAGGAGGTCGAGGGCAGAGCTCTGACGAGATATCTTTCCACCTGTTGAAACAAAGCAGAAACAAAATTAACTGACTCTTTTTTGTTTAGCCAACCCCTGCACTGTCTGTGCGATATCAGATGATCCCCTTGACCTCACAATGTAAAAAAATCGGGGAGAAAGCAGGGAGGAGGGGATTGAGTGATCAGCTGCCTCCCCAGATATTAGGGTAAACAGCTGTATCTAAGCTGACTCCACACCAGGCATGGCCTCCTTTGACTTTGGGGAAATTAGAAATAAATATTTGAAATGTATTCAGTTTCTCTTGGTCTTATTTCTGAATCACCAATTTGCTACAGACCTTTTGGTCATCTATACTGAAACTCTGTTGGAGATTTAACAGTTTAAACTCAGCAAAATGCCTATAGGTAGAACATGATGGTTCTCCCCGGATCAATGGTACCCAGTTGCTCCATTATTCAACATAAGCCTGTTATGCAGCATCCAATAGACAACAAACACTTGACATGCCTTTCCGGGTAACAGCAAAGTAGTGCCAACAGAACCATTGGTGCACCTGAACCTGCTCTTTGGGGTACCATGATATTCTTTGTGGCACTGTGAGCCTCAGTTACTGTAACCTTGTTATAGTTTGCCTTTGGGTCACTGGGGCAGAGAAAGTTATTAGCCCAGGCAGGAGGGGGTATCACCTCTTGGATATTATGCCTTTATCACCAGTTACTTTTATAACTTTGTAAATGTTGTTGAATTGCACCATACAAAATGAAAAGGGGAATTCAAAGATAGAGGAAGGTTCTCAGGTGCTCAGGCCGAATGGTGTAAAATAAGAGTCAGGGACTGAGGATGGTTTGCACCTCAGACCACTTGCTTATGCTGCATCTTTCATTAGAAGATGTGCTCACTCACTGTTATACTGAAGTCCTCCAGAGATGCTGGAAGTGAGATTATGGGATTGTAGGATTTCTTGTGATATTTTTGTTATTTCATTTCATTTTTTTGTTTTGGTTTTAGGGAGGGCTGAGAACACTGGGGGACTTTAGACTTTCAGAAGACTATATTGAATAAAGATGTGATCATGGTATTCCTCCAAATATTAGTTTTGAGTACTACATGACAATGCCGTAGCTTTGATATGTCACCACCGAGGTACAGCATAAAGCAATTTCACGATGCACATCCACTGCCACAACGTATTTCAGTATTACAAGTGCCATGCTCTACTGAACTGAGAAATACATCAGCTGAGTTAAAAAGCATTTAAAATATTACATTATCTCCTAGACAACATTGGGGTGTTGGATGATGGAGAGGGGATTTTGCCATCACAGGCTCTCCAATGAAGATTTAAGATTTAAGCAATCTCTGCAATTGAATTATTTAACTCCATTATTGAAAATTGCTTCGCATCATTAGGTTTTGTGGAATCAAGCTGTGCATTCAGACGATGAACAAAATAGCTCCACTATGTTACAGACAATATAATATACAGTAGGTTTTTGGTAGAGTTCAGGTGATATCTCTAATGTGTCAATCTTTAAAGTGTACACATGCTAAACACACAGAGACCAAAACAGGAATAAAATTAAACTGCCATATCTACGTACATATTATAACTTAGGTTTTCTTTGTCATCACAATATTTAATTCCAAATATATTTTAGGTGTAGGTGAGACCTCTCAGTCAAGCAATAGCATCTCATGCGCCTGCGATAGCACCTGATCAAAAGCTGTCATCAAGGGAGTGCAGCTGCTCAGACCACGCACGAGTCACATGCATCAAGGAGGTGAGGAGACAGGGGCTGATGAAAAGATGGAGTGCGGATCAGCCTTTTTGTCTCTGCGTGACAAGGCCTTTCTCCCATCCCCACAGATGTCTCTAATGAGGTGATAAAGAGAATGAATGAGGCATGAAAAGATGTTACTCGCGCTGATTCCCCTCCCATTCTGAGCCCAGACTACAGTATGGAGTGTCTGTGTATAAAAGCACATGGCAAGAAATCCAGTGTATTCTTCTTTGCAATTTCAGGTTATTTCACTTTGTGTTATATTCTTCATGTTATGTTTTGCATTTCCTTTGCTTTTTATTAGTCCTGCTAAATCATCCTGACAAGAAGATTAAGAACTGTTTCATTCGCTTTCCAGGAAATCCAAGACAATTTTAAAAGCACCACACTTGCTTGACTGTGGTGAGTTATTTCATTGGCTCTGATAGCTATTCTAATTTTCTCAGAGGGGGAAAGCATTAGTTAGTATGGGAGCATTTCAATCAAGTTTATGGAGGGTCATCAAGTTTGAATTGTTACACAAAGACAGTGTATTAACAAATGCTTTCCACAGCCAAGTAAATTTTGATTCAAGTACACACAAATAGAAAGGTCCCTTCCCTTACGGTTGAGAATGAATGTTGAGGAAACAAAGAGGACTTTGCCAATTTGATTATTCATGCATGTAAATGCTCTTATTCTTGTCAATGCTTTCTTATGCAAAAGGACATAATCAAACTCTCCAGAATGACATTTGAATACATTCAGAGAAACATAGCAAAATTGTTCAAGTAGTGTCTAGAAGGAAATGAATTTTAACTGAAGTGGACAGGGAGTCTAAGTGCAAGGGACCAATTCAGCCTACTGTTAAGAACCCCATCATGATAGGACTAAATGACATAGGAGGTTATTCATATAAATAGGCAGTAACTGTCAATTGACCTGTTAAAATAAATCACTAGCAGCTGATTTATAGAAGTCAGAATAATTTCTGTTACAGTACTGGGCTGTTGTGTTATACGAATTTGGGGGTAAATTAACCACTAGATATGAACAGCAAATTAAAAATTAAGCATGTAAATTAAATGAAATAACTACATCGCATAGGAATGCAATACACTGGTTATCTGAGAGTGTTAGCATTATACGATTATGCAGTGTAGAAGACTTTATTCCTTGCTCTAAAATTGTGAAAAAGATATAAAATGGTTTTTCAGCTGCTTAGGAGCTGTCTTCTTTTTCCTCATCACCAGTGCCTAAATTGTAATTTCATGGTTCAAAATGACAGGGCATTCTAATGGGGATCAACTCTTCCTCTAATAGCTCCCCTTCTTCCTGATGCACTTCCCAAGCCATTGCAGATATTATGCAAAGCACACACAATCTGGGTCCGATGGAAAATTTATAAATCATCACATGTACATCGGAATATAACTAGAAAGTACATTTCATTGATAAAATTTAATTCCTGTTAAAAAGCAAAACATTACAATTGTTCCAAAATTAGATGTAATAGCACATAATTATTGATGTGCCTGCCACCAAAGATACCACAGGTTGTATTTTTACAGTTTGGTGTATGTTTTAGAAATCACCATATTTGTCTGCAAATGGGGAAAAGAGGTGGTCTGACATGATTATTTTTCTTTCTGATTATTTTATTTCTGCAAAAATCTCAGTAAAATTGTTTCATAAATAATAATGAATGTGAAAAAAGTACATGGGGACAGTATGAGCCTCAGTAAAGAAGAAAAAAAAAACATTTTAAGAATACAGAATGCATAATTTCAAATAGCTATCAAATGAAAGGATCAACAGGATTGCACAGGATTAGCACTGGAATTGTTAAACCGTAACAACCACTAAATGGTGTCATTATGATACTGTTCTCTGATCCCAACTGTAGTGGTGTTCAAAACGATTCTTTTTAGTGATTCGGTTCCTTTCGTTCAGTACAATAAAATGATTCGAATCTTTGACTCACTGATTCATTCATTTCCATATCCGGTCGGGCGGCATACACAAAGCTGTAAATAGTTTTATTGCATTTTAAAAATTACCCTACATTGTTCCAAACTTCATGTCCATTATTAGCCTGCCATTATGTGAAACTGCACCGTGCTATTCAAACAATATTGCAGCCACAAAGTATACTTCGCCTTTAGGAAGGTAATAGAACCCCACATTTTAACGTGTATAATATGGACATGTCATTTGCTAAAACTAAAAAAATCCAATGAGGTAAAAATTCACATTAAAAGGAAATGTGATGTCAGCATTAAATAAATCGCACGTCAAATTGTAGCTGTGATAAACAAGAACTGCAATACATTGTGCACACCTAAAATATGCTACTGTTAAAAATGTAAATATAAAATAATAATCCAGGTAGATGAGCAAAACTAATATTTAATAATATTTTTAATTCCTATAATAATGTCACAGAAACGCTCTGATTCCTTTTGCATTGTCACAGTGAATGGCAGATGTAGCCCAAGCCTGCTGTACCGAGAACTAGCGATTCTGGCAACACATCTTCACATCACATCACCAGATGTTAATAGTCAGTGACTCTTTTGAGTCTTAATGAACTGTTGTACTGAGAACTTGTCAACAGTACATCAGGCCAGCAGGGGGAGTTTAGAGTCTTTGTAGTCACCAGTTCTTTTGAGTCTGAACAAACCGTTGTACTGAGAACTTGTTAACAGTACATCAGGTCATTCAGTACACAGTACACAGTACACAGTGGGGGCGTTTGGAGTCTTCCAGAGTCAGTCACATGCTGTAGTCACCATGGTCAACGTGGGGGGTGCTTTGAATGTTTTAGCATTTCAGCCATTGGTTGTCGTCATGAACGTACTGCTGATACAGTTTTGTGATAGGCTGCTTCATGGACAGACTACATAGCTAATATCCACTGGAGGGAGAGTTATAGCTGCTATGCCAGCTAATCAGCGCGCATGTTTGCAAAGAGGAAGGAACGATCTTTTAGACTAGCGATTCAGTATACTCAGTACACCTCAAAGATTCCTTCAAAAAGGAAGGAAAAAAAGTAAAACTTCAAAAAGTTCGTTTATGTACTGCACATCACTACCCAACTGTATTAGTATTGTAAATCTTTCAGAGAGTTAATCATCAATGAGAACGTTATAGTTTATAGTTAGCCTGATAGATAGGTAATATCTAATTTTTAGTTTTTAAATAAAAGCTGTCTGCAGTAAGGGTCAAACATGGTCTGTCTAAATTCCATCACAGAAGACCATCACTGGAACATATACATATATACTCCACCTTTCTGTGCCTAAAATGATTTTCTGCTCTCATGATACTCCTGTAGTGTTTTAAAGACTCTTGCAAATGGGAAGTATGAATTAATTCCAGGGGATTTTATATGATTTTCATGTGATTTTCAAGTCAAAAAATTTTATAGTTGCAACTGGGCTCAGCCTCAAGCTGTAGATGATCCAGTGCTAAACATTACAAACTGAAGTCAAAAGGTCATTACATTGAATGAACACATTATTATTTATTGTGATTTCTTTCTTTCTTGGTGGAACTGGGATATTACAGTGTGTCTTTGCAAATGGTACACTGTTCTTATGGTATGGTATGGAATTACTATGGCAAATAAAAGCACAGCAACCTCTGCAGACTGTCAGAAGACATCTGAAGATTCAGCATGCTTCTTCTCTAATGAAAAAAGTCCAGAACATTTACAGATTTTTTTTTTTCATTGGGTCAATAGAATACATTACATTCTGAATTACCTAGAATGCCATCCATTAATGAGTACATCAATCACCAATCCTGGTTTCATTATCATTAATTGATGGCATCCTTGAGCATGTGTGTAAATAACATATTACACTTTTTTTGTCAAGTGAACAGACACATTATTCCAGGTATATATTTCAGCAATTGCATTTGGGACACAGAAGCTCTAATACATAGATTTATCCAGGTAGACAGAATAAGTCTTTTTGCCCAACTTTGAATGTTTTAAGTACTACAGCATTACATTCAAGAGTAATTCATCATTAGGACATTTGGGAATAAGCATCTCTCTGTTGCTGAATTTTATCTATATTACCTCTCCTTGGTGGCTGTCTAATCTTTACAATGGCATAGAATCGTAAGGTAGGTATTTTATGGTTAAAGTCATTAGAATGTACTACAACAAAAGTAAAAAAATAATTAATCCCAAAAAAGTACTGCAGCAGGATCATCATGAGGGTAACAGAAAATGATTTAATACTGTTATGACATTGTGCACAGCGCCCATTGGGAATGAAGCTTAAAGGGGATTGCGTCAGTTTACTGCTTTTTATGTAAAATGTGTCAATTTATTTCTGATTTTTTCCTGTCTGGAAATTACTATAGATGGATCTTTGACAACTGCTGCTGAACCTGGATTTCACAACGATAGATACTTGTGTTTTCTCAGTTTGTGATTCAGTAAACGTGATGTTGGGGTGTAAATGGTGCTAAATGTATCTGAAAACCTTTTGTTTATATGATGATTCACTTTGTGACATGTTGAGAACTTAATTATGAGCCTTCGCAACTCATTTGCTTAGATGCTTTGCCCTGATAGTTGCTGGTAGAATGGTATATTCAGCGCAGTCTAAAGAACTGTCTGTTGACCCTCTATTGACAGGTCTAGAGAGGCAAGCTACCACCAGAAATACTGTGTTTTTAACTTTTTTTTGGTACAAGGTTGTATTTAGTCATTTCTTAATCATTAAATTTGTTCATCAAAATCCTCTGAAAATGTACTCACTTTATATCATACTGAAAGGTATATGCCATGTTAACTTAATTCAAAAGCTGTGTGAAAACAGTAGTTCTTCAAAGCAGTCTACAAACAGAATAAATCATCAAGTAGCAACAGCTATGTAATTTAGGTCTCTTTTTAATTTGCTATCTTGAAATTTGATATGCCAGCACTTCATCAAGTTACTTTTAAATCAGAGTCTTGTTTTATCAATCCAAGTCATGTGTGAATACAATGTCAATAAATCCAGTGAGGTAGGATCAAAGGATAATGTAGGTACTTATTGTTGCCTGCCTGGAACTGTTGATCCAATGTGGAGTGAGTGGCACACAGTTAGATTTTACATTTTAGAGCATCCCCTGTCCTATATGTGTAATAACTTGCTGGCAAAATGTATTACTGCAAGATAGTTTTATTTCAAATAATACTATCGTTCCTCAATATAACACAAAGTTTGTCACTTAAATACTCAGTGTTTGGTAGGAAGGAAATCATTCATTTTAGTTCCCTGCTGAATAGTTAGCCAGCCAGAGAGCTATGTCTCTAAATGGCATTGTTATAGTTACATACAATATTTAATTTTGTGCTGGTTAATTGGTCCACTCATTTTTGAGACAACTTTTTTGTGAGGGCTTTTGTTAGTTAGTTAGCTAGCTCATTAAGCTACTGAAACAGCTTTCTAACTATCATCAGCATCAAAACTAGATATAGTTTTGAGCATTTTATCATATTTATTTATTTATTTATTTATTTATTATGCTGTCTACTGTCTGTGTTGTTTGTAAAAAGTGTGTCAAGATGTATGAACTCGTCCACTGCAAACCAAATCTACCTACAGGTACAAATAAAGTAACCTTGAGCTAATTAGGTGGCAAATAGTGATCACAATGAGCTGTCAGCAAATACATCATTCATATTCATCATTGTTATACATTATTCATTGCAAACTAAGATATCATCAGACTCCTCTGCAGTTTTGTAACAATCTTAAACATAAATGCAGAGCATAACCACTGTTTCTAAGCACCTTCTCTCAAACTGTCATAACTGAAAGCCTGATGTATTTAAAACTTCAAATGTTAACATCATTTTTGTTTTCTGGAATCTAGTGCTTATCAGATGAACTTTTGTACTCTTGCTTTGTAAGTCACCCTGGGTAAGAGCATTTTTATGTGACTAAATGTGACTACATTTACAAATATGGAACTCAACTCTAGGCTCATAACATTCCTTCCTATCTTTCTTAAATTCTTCCACTAATGAAAGCCTCTCCATAAAGCTGTTTTTATTTCTTCTGTCATTATTGCTATAATGGCGGTCAAGTAGATGACCCCAATAAAGTATGAGCATGAATGAGCCGGTTTCTGTAACCATTTATTTTTTACAAAAACACCACTTAAGGGTGTCTTCCTAAAGAATTAAAAGTGATCCAAGTTGGCCTTGTGCAACATAATTATGATAAATACCTTAATTTCTCTTCATTTGTATGGAGAATATACTGCCAAGAAGTGAGCATTATCAAACATTCTTTGGGTCATACTTTGCCAGGTGGCAACACAGTGCGTATGAGTTCAGTAGAGAACCACAGCAGCTGTTGTTGAAGGCCACCCAGAAGTCCTTTCCTCTTCAACTCACTCTCATTCCTGTCTACTTGATTGTCTCAATGGATGATCACCTGACCCTCTCTTATAAACAGCTTTAGGCTTGTGAGGTGTTGGCAACTGAGTCCAGATGATGTTGTTATGCATGGGATGGATTAGGTTCTTAGCAGCGTGGAATGTTTCTGGCCAGGATGCAGATTTGTATCTCAAATGGTGGGATCCTGAAATGTTTATCTGTGCAGGCGACAGCATGAACTTTTTTGATGTGTCTTGCTGACAGTGGAGTCAAATTCAAAAGACATTTACCAAAAAAGGAAGGACACACAAAAAAATCTGTCTCTGAAATACATTCATATCATTTTTTTCTTTAAAATGTCTGCAGCCCAGAGTATATGAATTTCAAATAATGAAACAAGAAACATGCTTACTGATGGTGGTTTTACTGCAAATGTTTTGCCATTGTAAACACATCAAAATCGTACAAATCTGAACAGTAATTAAATTAATCAATGCATAATTTGCACATTTTAATTGCATTATTTTATAGTGGTGCAGTATCTTCATATCAATTATTATTTCGCTTCCTAAATCACATTTCACACATGACTGTCCCACAAACTTTTTCAATAACTACATATGTATAAACTTATAGGACCAGTGCACAACCAACTGGAAAACAGCTGACATGCTCACTGATAGACCATTGGAAGGGAAATTTAAGTGGCATCTGTTAATTGTTGATATAGTGTTCATTGGTTGATGCAATGCAGAATCACTTCCAAAAATACTATATCAAAGATGATCAAACTTGACTTCATAGGTAGTTTCATGAACATAAGGTTTGATAGTGTGGCTCCTGAGTGGCTCAAGTCGATAAGGTGCTCACTCTGAGCACAGGCTTTGTCATATCTGGGTGTCGCTCAAAATATGTCAGAGAGCCGTACATGCAGTTGGCGTGCATGTATATTGGTGGATTGTATTAGCTACACCCCGGCACTCTTGTACAGGTACAGAGGATGTCGTTGTAAGAAAATTGTGATTCTAAAGAAAAAAAATGCAAAAGAGAAGAATGTAAAACAAAAATGATGATTGAGATCATAAACCGCATTCCCGTTCTTGGGGAATAAATATACAAGCAGTGAGAGAAGAGAGTTGGACTACTCAGTTATGCAAATATCAAGTCAGCATGATTTGCATATTTGCTTGCTCTTAAGGATTAATGAGAGTCTGAAACAAACAGTATAATCCTTTCCTCTGCGTAATCCCAGGAGCCTCTCCTTTCAATCCTCATGACCAGATTGGTGGATTGTGAAGAATGGATGACAAAAGTCTATGTAACAGTGCCTGATATTCTCTGAATATCATAAGGGGCTGGCAGATGCTTTGCAAGGATTCAAAAAAAAAAAAAAAATCATGTCATCTCCCCCTGACTGGGGAATTGTAACAAATGAAAACAATTTGCTACCACAGAGAATGAAAATATACAAACTAAAAATGTAGCATATACCTCAGAATAAAATACAGCATTATATCTGAATTATACATAATTAAATTTAATTTTGATTTTGTGTGTCGTTAGAATGATGCCACTTTTGATCCAGAACAGACACTGTATCAATAACCCCCCAAATCCGCCCACCCCTGCACAATTTTCTCCCTTAATTCCAGTCTATGTACACTTTGAAGGCCCAGTTGAACTAATGTAATCAATTCTAATTGAATCACTCTAAGTGATCTAACTCATCTCATCTAACTGAATCAGTGTTTCACAATATTGATGATTTCTAATGTAGAGGATTATACACCTTTACGAATTCATTTGAAGGACTGGATTATTGTGATAGCCTTAAAAAAACAAATGAGTAGCTCAAACATGTTTCACAGCAGGTCAACATTTAATATTAGAGGGCATTTCTTTCTAATATCCATGTGTTCAATTTCAATAGGAAACATAATTGAGCTGTGCCTGCTGTATTTTGTATTTCAGGACAAAAATAAATGCATTTTTCCATCCAGGGGATTGTCCACAAGATTTATTTTGCAGTAGAACAATATCCTTTAACAACCCTCTGCTCTTACTCTAGTTACCACGGTTTGTTTCCAAGTGACATTTAGATTCCAGCTTACGACTGCATCAGCAGCCATGGGGGATAAATGCACCTTTGACCCCTAAAATCTGAATGATTCTTTTTAAATACCAGTACATGAACTAATCTATTATATGGCTGTGCACTTTGAGTAGTATATAATCTGAGTCTCTGAACTATTAATAATAGCAGATATATCTACCACCTGAGAAAAAATGTGTTTGCACTAATTACACTTGTATCTATGAATTAAATGCACTTTGTGTGTAAGGGCTTTGGAAGTTGTTCTAGATAAGAGGGTCTGTTAATGACAAAATGTAAGAAACTTTCAGAATCCAAAGACAGTGGAGAATCATATAGGACTGCATGCCCTTAATGTCATGGTGTTGAGCTTCTTTCCATTAAGTTAATACCAATGCAAACTGCTGAATGCCCTCTGTTAATATTACAAATGGGGTGACAAGATATAAAACTGTAGCTAGCTGTTTCACCATATATAACACTCTGGAGAAGCTAATTTGAGAGAAGACAACATGAAAGCAAAAAAAAAACAACAAAGTAAAGTCATCCAGAACAATTGCAGAGGAGCAGTTGAATGTTCTCCTCCTTTAGCATAAACTGTCAATTGATACATGGGCCTTGACAATGTAGGGTACTATAATAAAGCTACCAGGGAGACAGTCAAACAGACAATTGGCTATGTCAGCCTTTTAAATAACTCTGGAGAAGAGTGTAGTTCAGTCAGCTCCCAATTGTCCTGGCTAATGGGGGAGAGCCAGAACACAGATAATCAACAATGATTTAATATTTAATACTTTTTAAATGTACAAATAAAATGTATCATATTACAAAAAGGAAAAATATAATTTAACTTAATTTGCCTCAGAAAAAGATTTGTTGCAAGATCCATGATACAAGCTAAAATAACTAATGACAGATAACTAATACTGATATGCATCATTATGCATCACTTAAAGGAAGTTAACCCGTCTTTTATGAAACAATCAGCTGCAAACATTTGCTGTGATGTATCTTACCATTTCATGGCAACATAATTTGCTATCCTCTTTGAATGGCTGGTGACCATCAGACTAACTCCTAGTGATACTGTTTACATGAGGAATGTATATTGAATATGCACACATATTCAAACACCAGCACAGATAATTCAGAAACATTATAATCCACAGAGAAATAATGAGGGGCTGACTGTAGATGCATTTAGGTATTTTTTAGCAATATCAAGTTTAGTGTTAATAACAATAATTAAAATATAAAAATATGGAAGGAGCTATAGTGGTGAAATAAAGCAAAAAAAACCTGTCACATTAGAGCAAAGGGCCTCATAGGGGATTGCTGTGTGGCCTGAGGAGCTTACTCTCCAGAACAGTCCTGCTATGATATATCAGAATGTATGCACTTTTAATCCTAGGTCTCTAATAATATAATACAGAGTATTTTAACATATACCTTTCCTATACTTAAGTAGTGTTTCTGGAGGATTTACAATGATAGATCATCTGCATTCTTTTTCAATTTCATCCCTTCATACAGCCAGAAATGTTTGGCTGTAGTGGCTACTATTGGATAATAAATGGAACTGTATCACGGGCAGCTGTGTCCAAATCAGGACTGTAACCTGCTGCCTTCTGGATTGAAATTCAGCGTCCTAAGAATTATGCACTTCTGCCCTGTGGGCATCCAGATTGAGGCCTTATTTCCTGCATTACTTGGACATGTCATAATTTTTAGTCACAGGCCATACCCATGCTCTCCTACAAGATTAAAAAAAAAAAATGATTTAAGGAGTACATTAAGAACTTAATGTTAACTATAATATAAATATAATATACGGCTGGCAAAAATCTGAGCCTGTGTACAGATAATTTGGTGTAGATGATTTGCCCATTAATGATATGAAAATGATTGCTATGCTGATTCATTGTTTCATTAATATGTGAAAGGACAAGAGGCACATGTGCAGATGATTTCTCCCACAGCATTTGGCAAGCCATTCCTTAGAAGGCTAGTTTGGTGGTGATGAGAGACAGTATCCGGGGGAAAATCGATCAACTGTCCCATCTGTCTTACGGTGACCTCTATAAACTGGTGAAGCACCCTAGAGAGAGCTGATTGGGAAATCCAAGCGGATCCTTCTACTATGCCCTAGAATTTACTGCGGGCTAAGAAACAAACGGGACAGAAGCTGGTAAATGTGTATTCTCACTCCTTGTGGGGATGAAGCTTGCCCTTAAGATTTTAGGCCTAGGGTGACCTCTAGGATGATTGATTAAATGTGATCTTATTTGTATTCATTTAAAAATAACAATAAATAAAAATAATGGTCTGATTGTAGCTTTGCACTGGTGTCTGTCCACATGCTTATAGAGTATGGATCTAGAAATTTCATGCAAGTGAGGCATTCACAAGTGAGGAATTCACGGAATACCACATGATCTGTGTGGCCAAATCCCAGACTATGCCTTGCTTCCAGTTCGCCCCAGGTGTTCTTTAAAGTCAACTTTGAAAGGCATTTACATATTTCAGTTCTTGGATGTAATGCCACATGGGCTAACCTTTATGAGTTTGCATTTTGAATATAAAATTTTAAGTCAGTACTGAAATGGCAATGTGACATGCATCCATTTTAATGTGAAAACAGTATTCCAATCAGGATATGTAAAAATTAAAACACTACATATGTCCTGGGTGTACCAGTTGTACACAGATGTGTAGTGGTGACCCCAGCCTTTGCGGGACCCAATCAGACCCACATTGTAACTGAACAAGCATATTGGCCTGGCCCAGGACAAGGGGCATCCAATACCATACCTCCTCATTAGACAGGGCTAATAAGCCATTGGAAGCAGGGGAAGTGACTGGGAAGGCAATAGACATTAATCAGTTACGCACAAAACTCTTGTGCTGGCATCTTGCAAATAGATTAATTGTAATCATGAAATGCTGAGTGCGATGATAAATGAGAATAAAACTTCCACTCATGTTGATGTTTCAGTTTTGCACTGAGTTGTGAAGTTGTGTAGCTGGTCTGTCTTCATCATGCCGTCACAGTATACTATTACAGCACTGCAGCTCTCATGTAAAATAATAAACTCCAAAGTGTTTGTTTTGTTAATGGTCTACACAATAAAATCAGTGAGGGTTTAAAAAACAGATTTATGAACTAGTAAATCAAATTATTACATAGTGTAAATGGAAGGTGTGTCTTCAAAAGCAATTTATTAATACAACAAATGATGACACATTTTCTGCAGGTTCAGGCCATACAGTGTGACAAATCACTGATTTTGTAGTTTTCCTTCACCCCTGTGTGTGGTGAGCTTCAATGTGAGGGAAAAAAAAAAACTTAGTTTCAGCCTCCACGCTTCATTATAATGTGTTTGTATGTGCGTGCATGCAGTGTGCATATGTGTGTGTGGGTGTATGTGTAACCATTAGTCTAATGTGCTGAACCTACAAAACAGATGAGCTTTGCCATTCACTTTATTGAAAGTATCCATTTGGAGATGGCAATCATTATAACTGGCATAACTTTATGGAATGTAGAATTACAAGTTATTCAAACGTAATTGAAGGATATTCAGACACCTGGGGCATAACAGCTCCTGTTTTTTCTTTTTCTTTTTTTTTGTGTATGTGTGTGTGTGTGTGTGTGTACAGAACTTCATTTGACTTCAAAGGTCTCTTTGCTCTTTGTAATCATGAACTCATTTCATATTCTATTTTAAATGTAATGTTTAAGAAGACTTTTATTAATATTTAAGACTAATTTGCCTCTTTTTAAAAGTACATATTCAGATGTAAGAAAGTCATACCAATGTGAAACCATCTGCAATTTTTTGCAACAACCTGTTCAATCTCTTAGTTGAGCAACAAAACTATAATATTAAAACTATATTCCTGATGTTATGCCAGCCCCAGTATGCCCCAGCTATAACAAACAGTTCCACTTCAGATTTTACAACATTCCACCTTTGGCTTTCCATCAAAATATAATCAAACTACAGGATTGATTTTTTTAGCATATGTAATGAGAAGTCACGGCTTCAAATAATGTCAATTTGCTCTCTGTCAGTCTCTTATTTCTTCAGTGAAACAAAATGCTGTAGCTATTGACAGCTGTATAAGTGTCACAGTACACTTTGTATCTTCATTTAGATGACATGTGGTTTAATAATAATAATAATAATAATAATAACCAGATAGCTGTATATCAAATGTAGCAGAGTAAATTCACCCAGCTAATAAATATAACATGAGAATGATATAATTATTAATTATATAAAATTATAATTTATTGGCATATCTGCACAGAGTCATAATTATAGCAGACATTTTACATCAGAAAGAAATAAATTGCAGTATTAGTTGATTTGCTAGCTCATTTGAGTTTTCAGAACATAATAGTCATGCTGGAATAAAACATCCATTTTGGATGAGTAAAACAGCTGTGTGATGTACAAAGAAGAATAGAAAACTGGTTCAGTGATTGAGGACTAAGACTGAAGAGATTAAGTGAGTGCATAGCACAATCATTCCCTAGGTGCTAAGGTGTATAAACTCTCACAGGAGCAACATTTCATTCAGTTATGGATGGTGAGGATGAATTTCTATTTTTCCACTTTGCACAAATTAAAGTATGAAGGACAATCAATCCTTAAATTAGTGCAAGTTAATGTGTGAAGGGTAATCAGTCCTTAAATGAGGACAGCCTACCAATTCACAACTTGGATTTTCACGCTTGTTAGAGTGTTAGCATTCCAACTTAAGAGTAGGAATTGTAGGTTAATTTTACAATCAGGAGAATAAGAATCAGAAGCTCCTTGAGAAATTGTCTTTTGCACCCAACAAAAATAGGTATTACTTTATAAACATGATCAAAATTGTCATTTTGTTACACAAAATTAACTTGCATTATGTATAATGTAGGGCATAAGACAGAAAAAACACCTCTTATGTCCATCAACAGGCTAGTGAGCTCATTCCCCACAGCCAGAACAGACAAAGACAGGAGTTTGACCCACTACTGCCACCATTGGTAGTGTTCTATAGAGATGCATAATGGTCTCACCTCTGAAACTGAAAAGCTAGAGGAAGCCTGCTCAGCAGTGAAATCACACTATAGCACTAGAACAGTGATAAGCACAGGCAGTCCCTTGTGTTTGTTTGTGGGGTGATGGGGCTGACTGCACACTGGTAGTCATGCTTAGGCAGAAACACATACAGTGCGGGAGTGAAACAACAGCATGTCCCTGCATATTTCTATGGCTACGGTCCCAAGGCGACTTGGAGACATGGATTGTCAATGACCTTGGTCACATCTGGGTATACTGTGCAATCATAGTTCCATTATACATACCCAGAGGTTAGGGCACAGTGTCCATGGATATAGGGTCACTCGGCACACGCTGTGGGTGTGGCTCTGTCCAGGCAAATGATTCACAGGGTTTGCCTGAGGAGAAGACAGCGCTGACAGTACCCTGTTACGCAAAACACAAATCTCAAGGGAAGAGAAAACGGTGCTATACTGCAGCAGTCCTGGCTAGAGAGAATGCCAAAGAAGGACTTTTCAATGCCAGAAGCCCCAGGGGGCTTCAAGTGGGGGGACAAGTCATGAAAAAGCCATCTATAACATAAGAGATCTGTGATAACTGTGTATATAAGTTTCCAACAGTGCCTGCAGCAGAAGTTACGGGATTTAGAGGGCAGGACACTGGGTCTACTGTTCTCAACATTCAATGTCTACAAACCACAAGACCAAATATACTGAATAACACAGTTGACTTGGGAATGGAGTGAATATGTGGACTTGGTGTGTGGACTATACCAGAGCCAAATGCCTTCATAAGAAGGAAGGAATTGATGCACGAAGAAAGCAGAAGCAAACATATGCAGTGCCACTCCTCGGTCTTCAGAATGTCACAGATGAAACTGGTAAAAATGAAAAATACAGGTAAGGTGAAAAAAGAGGGCTTAGGTGTTAGGCCTCCATACAGTAGGTGAGGAGGTGATGATGAAGGTGGTGTCCTCACATTTCAGTTTTTTTATCTAGTTGTGTGTAACCTGTGTGTTATTTCCTCAGCTTTACACTTTACTTTACACACCTTTACACTGGAAGTTCTATCTCCCTCTCTCCAAGATACTGCCATTAACTGTGACTCCATAAGCATGTAATGTTGACTATATAAAAGTTGCATGTACTAGGACATGGTACCTACTGCTGCTGTATGGATCATAGTAGAAATCCATTAAGAGTCCCCTGGCAAAAGGAGAAATAGTCAAGCACAACAACCACCAGAGGGCACATTTGTGAGTCTACAGAAAACTGTAGAATGCTGCTGCCATGCCTTTTTAGTAAAGAGTCAGTAAAAATATGAGTACTAGAGGAAATTGTTTTATTCATTTTTAGACAGTATCATGACTGTAAACTCACTTCCCTTTACTTAATTTTACTTTAGTGGAGTCAGCCAGCTGAACTATCAACCTAGATGGTCATAACCAACAATATTAGCTAGTTAGCCAGCTAACTAGCCTTGCTAGCTAACTAGCCTCATGAACAAGGTCTGATTTAAATATTGAAATTATAGCCAGCTAACATTAGCTAAGGTAGCCAACATCAGTTAAATTCATTTAGCCATTTTCCATTCACTTCATGCAATCAGTGATTGCCCGTGTTAGCTGACAAAAATTCATTAATAATGCTCAGAAAGAAACAACCAATGCTACAAGGATCCAAATTTGTATTTCTTGTTCCAGGTTTCTGAAACTTGTTTGTAACCAATGTCCATGGAAAGATGACATTTGTCTGAAACCTGTCATCTGCCCCTGCACATGCCCCCTCCTCATACAGTAGGGTAAACTTCAGGAGGAATATCAATATCAGAAATGCTGATAACAGCTCTGTAAATCACTGACTAGTTTGTTGCTGATCCAAAAGATGATGACTGAGTCGAAGATTAATTTGATGACACGGGTAGTGACATTGATGTTCCTGCGCCACAAATTCTGTGAGTGAATATTAGGTGACATTCACTGCAATTTCTGAGCAAGGAACAAACATTAGAGTGCGTAATTATTTGTTATTATTTCAAACATTAATAGAAATATTGAAAATCCATTCCCTGCTCACCTTTGTAAATTCAAATAAGTCTGTGCTTTTATGTCTTATGTGTAAATGTTGACCCAATGGTCAGTTCTTTCAATGTCCAGTTGAATCTGTTAAATAGTTTGCATACATTATGTTTGCTCAAAGTAGTAATATTTTCAATTAAAATGCTAGCAAGGGTTGTTTTAGTTTTTTTTTAGAAATAATAAATACTACAGCAAGTTGCTTACACACAATAAAGCTTAGTGTTGGTGTCTTTTTCCTATGCCTATCAATAGAACTGAAATGGAATCAGAATGGAAAATTTAAATGATATTTCCTCCACTTTTACTCTTAGAAGTAAAAGCTGATTTCAAAATGCCATAAAGGAATTCAAATTTCAGATATTTCAACAATTCAGACATATCTGAGTCAGATCAATAAAAAAGACAAATATGAGCTCCCGAGTGGCTCAGTCAGTAAAAGCACTCGTTCTGAGTGTAGACTGAACGCTACGGCCCGGGTTCCATCCCGGCCGCATCACTAGCCGAGAGTGACCGGGAGCTCACAGGCGGAACACATTGGCTTCGTTCCGCCGGGGATAGGGGTGGGTACGTAGGCAGGGGCTTCGGTCCCATTAGCAACAGCGACCCCTGCTGGATCGATCGGGCGCCTGTGGTCCACGTGCCAAAGCTGCATATGAAATGTCTTCCTCTGACTCATCCCTGTGCTAGCTTAGCTTGTGGACCTCAGAGCGAAAAGAGGTAGCGGCTGACATCACGTGTCTCGGAGGAGGGCACGTGCTTGTCCATGCTCTCCCGGATTGATGGTGGGGGTTGTGCAATGGGACCGAACATCGATGACAAATTGGCCATTCCAAAATTGGGGAGAAAATCGAAAAATGAGCAAAAAAAAAAAAGACAAATATGAAAATTTCACATGTGAAGGGTTTTCCTAGGCTCACACATTTCTTCTAAATGTATGCCAAACTAAATTCCCAAATATGATATCATGAAATATCATGGATTTTATGCCTACATATGGCGGATTTCAGATTAATGTATGTACTTATTTAGATGTACTTATTTCTAGTTCATACTGATTAGTACTAATTGAGTATGTCACATGGACATTATGGAGGTCAAACTATTTTTAGCTTTTGTGACTCTCTTGGGTCCACCAGCAACTTCTTTTGATTGTTTCTTGTTCTGCACACCACTGTCCCCAGCTATCCATAGACAATAATGTCTTTTGTGTAATGCTGTTCTTTGCATACCAACCTTTGTCTTTTCATAATTTACTTTGCTACAGAAGGATACAAGCAGAAAGCATTTGACACATCCTTCATTTGTCTGGAACTGTCTGTTTATTTCTTACTTATCACATTTTTTTCTTATTTAATATAAGCATGTAAATTGGTTAAATTGGTTATGAATGTCACCAGTCAGTATATGTGCATGCACAGTCTGCTGGTACTGGGCTTTCAGTGTTCATAGCACTGCTGCCAATTGCTCACGTTGTGACCTCCAAGACAGTGTTTTGGTCAAAGGTCTGTTATGAGCACAATTTTCAGTTTGTATCATACATGTTTCAGTTCCATTCACTTTTTTTGCTTATATCAGCATAAACTCAGTCTATACTTTTAAAAGCAGCCTAAAAGAATGGCATTCCTGTTAACCCTAAGTTTGCCTCAGCCACACCATCTTTGCTATACACAAGTGCACAACACTATAAAACATAAGGTCACACATTGCCCTCTTTTTTTCCTACAAGCACATTGTACCAGCATGTACGTTAAAAATCTATAAACTTTAAATAATGATCAATTCTTTGGCTTACACTTCATTTTTGGCTATTTTCCCAGCAGGTCATAAGAAAAAAAAACTCCTTGGCAGACAGCCAGGTAAGGAGCTGGGAAAGTAAGATCCTGCGAGTGGAACTGGGCTTAACTATCATGAGTTTAACAGTTGAGCTACTGTACAAGCATGCGACAGAGAACAACACCACAAGGCCAGCATCACCAGGCTGTGAATGCAGATATAGGATACCTACATGTCAGAAGACACATGAACTTTGGCAGGCATTGGAAAATAATTCCCAGTAGTATTTGTACAATATCTGTTGTCAGAAATGGGTAGCAACATGAAGCACATTCCCTGCAATGAAAATATTATCTATGTTTGCCATAATGCAGAGTGAAAGACATGATCAGCTATCTAAACTAGTTAACAAAGAGACAGTGCCAGCTAAGCAAAAGCTGATCTTACCATGTTGTCCATATTTCTCTATAGGTAAGCCTTGTATCTCTAGCCTTGGTCTTTTGATGAAAAAGGGGGCAGGAAAGCAATTTGTAAATATGACTATACTTTTCTTGATAATGAATATGGCTTGTAAACATATTGTCCAGTAAGGCATGAGCTAAATAAGCTGAAATGATATTTGAAAACAGCTTGAAATCTTGAAAATCAGAAAGCAACAGTTTTTCACAGCTTTTTTCAATGTCAAACATGAGATTTCAGAGACCCAGCCTGAAAAGGCCTTGTGGCTTTTACATTTCCTTCCTTGGCTATGAAATTCAACATCAACATCATCTTAGCAGCACTGAGGCACACTTTGCATCTTTTTCACCAGAGCAGATGTGTTAGAGTTATACTGGGGTCAGAACAAAAACCTGACAACATGGATTTGGGAGGACCTGAAATCAGTCAATCAACAATATCACTAAAATTGTCTTTTTGAGAAAATATTAGCAAATGAATAGTAGTTGCAACCACTCCCACAGTCTTCCAAGCCACAGTTTTATTTATGCTTGATCCATTGAGAGTTAGAATTTGTGTTTGACTATATTCAAGGTAATGTAAGAATCAGTTTGATTATGAAACTCAGTTTTATGGATACTCAATCATATCCAAATTCATCCAGCTGACAGCACCATAATACTGGCCACCATGCCATGTTTTCACTAATTAATAATACAATGTTCTGTTGTGAAATTTGCAAAATTCAAATGGCAAAAATAAATGGCTGCATATGGCTGACAAAACATATAATCCATTGTTATTCACAAGGTGTATCCCATTGTGACCCTTCCTGCAACATCTGACTTATGCAAGTCATAGATCAGAGAAATAGCTTTCACGTACATCTATGTATATTTTATATGCAATGTTACCAGTTTTCCATATTCAACAGGCATATTTGAATTCACATCCAGATATACTTTGGTTAATTAAGACTATGAGTATGCAGCTCCTTTACAATGTTGTAAAGTTATAATAAAAACAATTGTGCACCCCTCCCCCCACACCCCCCAAATGAACCATAAATCTAATTCCCTGAATACTAAAATGCAACTCATAAGGAGAGTAGAAGTAAAGAGTGTAGTGACTCAGGCAGTAACCCTATATATTGTTGTAGCAACTAATGTCTATGTACATATAGAAACCAAATATTTGCATGGCTAGTTGTAGGGCGGCAGTGTAGCATAATGGTTAAGGAGCAGGACTCGTAACCGAAAGGTTACCGGTTTGCTCCCCGCTGGGGACACTGTTGCTGTACCCTTGGGCAAGGTACTTAACCCACAATTGCCTCAGTAAATATCCAGCTGTATAAATGGATAACATTGTAAGGAAAGGTAACCTATGTAAGTCGCTTTGGACAAAAGTGTCTACCAAATGAATGTAATGTAATGTTATTTCCTCTGAGAACTATATATTTTGCTGTTTGAGTCTTCAGGAATCTGCCCAGTAGTAGGTACATGTTATGTGAAGAAACCCAATGTAGCTGAAGTATCATAGCATGTATCAAATCAGTGTAATGAAAAGCCTTTGCAGTATATAGGCCTTTCAAGAGTTTAATGCAGAGGCAATTTCATGAATTTCCCATCTTGTGTGGCTTTTGCTAGCAATATTGGATTGGACGAAGAGCCGTTCTGTATTCACGTTTTCAGATGACCGATTTTCTATGACCATTAAGTGTGGAAAAACTACAGGCAAACTGGGCAATGCATGATGAAAGAACTAAAAAGGAAATATTCAAATGGGATGTCTGGGGCATTTCCCAGAAGATGATACGGTTTTTGCTGCCTTTGATTTGGGCGCCTAAAAATGAAAGACTTTTACTTTTAGTTGGAATTCTAACAAAACTCCAAATTATTCAAGTGTATATAGATATTCTGAATGATGTCTGGGAGAATACAAATCACTGTGATACTTGCTATAGATTCTTTCTGCCTACTGTCTGACATGATATAGATGGCAATGAATTAGAATAAATGAAAACTATATATTTAATACACATACATATGTACTGTTGTTGTGATTACCTCTTATCCACAGGCCTTAACGAGTTATGACTCAAAATTTACTGAATAAATTTAATGATGTTTGAAGTCCTAGGCAGTCTCCTGACCTCAAGTCCCATTACCTGCTACCCTCTCATTTGTGTTTTATAAATTGACAGTGCCCTCACTTCTTTTAGAGGTTCTTGTGTATAATTTGCCTCTAAATGCCAGATCTGGCAAAACTTGACATTTTTCCTCATACTTGTCTCTCAAATGATGCTTGGCAAGTGCACAATATGTGAAAAAGAGAACAACCCAGTAAAAAAGGGTTTGAAGGATTATGAAAGCAATATGGCCCTTTCCCCTTTCATTTTCAAGAGCTCTTTGTTTAATTGCAGAAAACATTAAAAAAATCTCCAAACTCAACTTTGGTTGTTCTGTGAATTCACCAAACTGTTTTAATATGCACTAGTCCCTCCATACATTTTACTCAGGCTGTCTTGACCTTTGCATAACCTTGCAAAATTGTTAAGTTTGTTGAATTTGAGTCACATTGATCAGAATCAATGAATATCAATTATCTATAAACAAACACTGTTAAAGTATTTTTCATGAAGGCATTTAACAATACATCAACTAATACTAAATAACTGCACATACAACTAACTGTACATGTGCTCAGTCACAGATAGGTTAGATAGGTGCATAGTAGATAGGTTCAGATTATTGCTACTAACTGTGCTACATGATAAAGGGGGCTTTTCTGAAATCTTGAACTGACTCAAATGTACATGGTTAAGCAATTAAAAGTGTAATCAAATCAAATGATTTGTTACAGATGAATAAACTCACAACTGGGTAGTGGGTATGGCATGTGGATTAATAGTTATTACTAAATTCAAGGCAATTATATTGAATTTATTTTGATTTATGAAAATAATTACATTAATATAGTTTTAAAAAGGAGTCGTCTCACGTCAGGTGCACACCTTTAAAGGTGCAAGGCAGTTGCATTTACACAGACAATGACAACTAAATAGGTTTTACTAAAGGTGATAAAATGAGCTTAGTTATTGATAAAGTTGCACATTTTAATTAACATAATCCTAAAACACATCACATTAAAACAAACATTTAAACAATTACAATGAAACATTTAGCTCTAACATGTATTTTGGCATGGCTGAAGGCTCTCCCTCATAAGTATCAAAATTCTTGGATTTCTATGAAAATTGAGCTGAATGGAAATGAGTCTTTCTGAGGTAATTTTGATAAACACTGTACTTTGCATCCTCAAGACCAATGCAGCATTGTTTGAATATTATAATTGAGAATTAGAAGTTGAATTATGCAGGTCCCACAAACAACACTAACACTGTGCTCCAAATGTGTTGCAGTGCCACATAATAATAATTTAAGAAAATGTTGCTATCTAGCTCGACAGCAAACACGCTGGTGATTCAACTGATATGTATTGTGAGCTGGGTCAATTGCTGTTAGATGTTGTTAGTCTCAATGGGCCAATTGCCAAGACCTGTAAGTTGTGGGCATTCACGGTTTATCCTGTATTACAATTAAATTTCAGTTGAGAGGTAAAGTTATGCCCACTTCAAGTCCACATTGCAACAAAAAAGCAGGAGATCATTTTCCCTCCACTGAGCAGTGTCGCTGAACTGGACAGCAGTGCTTATCTCACACAGTTCTTTGTTCCGTGGCTCCAGTCATGTGTTAAGTTATTTTTGGGTAACTGGTTTTAGTCAATACCTAATACTCTCAGAATTTCTGTGTACTGGTGCTGATACAGTCTTATTTCAGAGAACCTGGAGGAAATGCACTCTTTCCCTTATCTAACAAAAAAGCATAAAGCTGCTTACCATAAATTTACAAGGGAGATGTGAAATTAAAAGATGTCTGGTCTGAAGATGCAAGATCCTTTTTTTAATTTTGAAATTAAGGTTAGTTTTTGATCAAAGTGGTTGCACTAAAAAAGAATTCTGCATTATGCATAAATGAAATATTAATGAAATTCAGATAAATACATTCATTGTCTTTCTGAAAATACAGATTATCATAACTCTGATTCCTATTTACTACATCATTACAATTCAAATAGAGATTATCTGCTCCAAATGCATTGTCCTCTCAATCACAATCAGGGTTTACTTTGGGGAACCTCAGCTGTACTTAATCAGTTAATAAGTGAATTCATTGCACATTTCATTGGCCTAAATTGCCGTTGATGCGGGTTTTGAGGAAATGCCACTAATGCTCAAAATAATTTGCCTTGAATATACTCAACAGGACCCCATTTACATGAATACAGTATTCCTCACACTTTTCTACTCTCCATCTTTTTGACTGTGCCTGTGATCTCCAGCCACAACTGTTCTTAAAATGTGTGTGTTGCTAGTTCTGAAAATGATGGCATAATGAATGATCAATTTATCATGTTCTTTTTAGAGAAAGCAGAAGATGCTTTGTTAATCATAAATTGAGTTATTTCATTAGAAACTCAGACTCATGGTCATATGTAACGCTTTAGAAAAATCCAAATACTTGGCCAAGCATTCATTTCTTCACTACGGCAAATATTGACATGACAAATCATTGTGTTGAACTCTGTTGTTTTAAGACTAAATAAAAATGTATTAAAAACTACAGTAAATGAATATTTCATCTGTAGTGCCTCCCATTTCTTTGTCATTCCAGTTTTTGCTGGTGATGAATAGTATGGTGGAAGATGCTTGTTGGACACTCAGGGAAAGTGCCTTTTAAGGGGTGGGACAAACACCCCAGCATCAAAATGTCAATGGCACAACACACTCACTCTCAGTAGGCATGCACATCATCACTCATCTGAAGAGTAGCAACAGCTTTAAAGAGCTCAGCAACGTTACTCCCCTCTGACTGGTGAGCGAAGCCTCTGCTAAGATTCCCTTGTCACTCTCTGGCTTTATCTCCCAGTCTCTGTGGCAGCAAGATTCTTCCGCTTTCTCAAACAAAGACAAAAGACAACAAAACAGAGTCTCATGTATTAATAATATAAAGGCTTTTCAACTGCTTTAGCAGGTGAGCAGACAGGCCCTGCTCACCTACCCGTCTCTCTACCTAATGCTCAATCCTTTAAAGCAAGATCAAACCAATCAGTGAGAGAAAATAATCACACTCCATTATCTTCATCGGGAAGGTGCTGTCAACAGGTAAGTTTGCAGCACTTTCCCCACTCTCACAGTACTTTCCCTCTTAGCCTCCATTCTCATGCTGTTAATTTTAGTCCAAATTTAATTTTAAAGTAGTTGAAAAGTTGATCAATGGAGTATCATTATATCAATTAACCATAATACCGTTCTCTTTTTTAGTAAGAGATATTGCTTTAGTTTGCACTCTTTAACTTGATTTTTTTCTATATTCATGACAGTTTAGCATTCATTCTTAGTTGGCATCATCTGGACTGAAATAATAATCACTTTCAATACTTATCAGATTTTCAGATTGTCATCATTAAAGGGGCATATGATATTTTGTGTTCAAATGAAAAGTTGAATACTGTCCTCCTTAGCCCTTGGTGAAAGGGTGTGTTTCCTAGCCACTGTTACCTTGGTCATTTTGTGTGGATCTTAAGCATTTCAAGATGCTTATGGGAAAATGTATGGGAAGATGTTTCTGCAGCATAATTCAATTTGATTTGAGGTATAAGCAACTAGCTTGTTTTATATGGCATTTGTTGCCTAATTGATTGTAGAATTACATAACATCCTCCCCCTAGCTGTCACCAAGACTAACCATTTTAGAGTGATTTTTTTTTTAGAAAATTTTCTTATGGCACATAAGATAAAGACCATGGTAGATGATAGTTTTACTGGCTATTTCAACAGCAATATTTCTAGTAGTTTTACATTTGTGTGTGGTGATATTGTACATGGTTCCTAAAATTGAAGGGAAAAGTGTACAATGGTTCAATAATAGAGGAAACAAAAATATTTTCCTGTCATCAAAGCTTTTTTACTTTTTACAGAGAGTAGTGTAGAGATCAGGGCAGTGTTTCCAGGGGTCACCAGAGTGAACAATACAATGAAAAAAGAAGTTTTGTACTACTTCAGCTGTAATTTATTACCAGCAGGAATCCAAGTACACGCAGTAGAGCTGAAATCAGTTAAAACACTCTGTTTGACAAAAAGAACAATAAACAATTTAACAGCTACAGAGAGTAAGATAGCCAGTTATAGTTTGGTAATTGAGGGGTAATCCAAGGGTAATCAAGCATTACCCTTATCACTGAACAGCAAGAGGATCAGAGTGACCACAGACTACCAGCTCACTTCATATATGTGTAGTCATATTCTATGATTGTTACAACCAGACATGTATGTTCATGAGTTTAAAGGTGAAGTGAAAAGGAAACTCCATCAGAGTAATAATTCCCCATGTCAAACTGTAGCAGGTAGTTATTTCTGTCCTCACGAGAGTTCTAGAAACTATCATTTGTTATTGCATGTGACTTACAGCAGACAACCAGAGAAAGTATTTGCGTACTTTCGACAAAGTGCCAAAAGGATACATTGTAGCAAAGGAGCTGAGGAACGTTGAGTCATTGTAGAAGAGGACAGAGTTTGGGTTACAACAGCTTTGAGAGATATAACAACTGTTTTTCCCAAATATTGTTTTTATTTTAACATTTATTTTGCATTCTTTGACAAGCAGTTGAACTGAAGTGCCCTATCTCTTATTATATTGATTTCAATCTCTTTCTTTTACAGTGAGGGAGTGATTTAAGTAATCAGGCAGTATGTGCTACTATCCTCTTTATATAAGCAATTTTCTGTGTTCAGGATATTTAAGAAGTCCCTTTCTCACTGAAGTTCATTGGGCAATGTTCTGTTGTGTGTATGTATTAGGTGTAAAGGTTTTGGGTGTCCTTGAGGATCCCACCTTTTTGTGTGCCATGCTACACCTTAATTAAGTTCATCACAGTGTCTGTATTATTTGTCAATTGTGTATCGTAAGTCCCACTTTCGAGGGACTTTTTGGCTATCTACAGAGTTGTTACCCACCATTGTATACCTGACCTGCAAGCAATGACACTGATTGGGCAATGTGCAATAACCTCTTCCCCACCCTTTCACACAAAGTTGTTGCTACTCTTCTCTTGAGCATTGTACATTACTCTTCTAAACAACTACTGTATAGAGGTATGAATTTGGTTTCCTAAAGTGGTATCAGAACTTAGTCCACTGCTTTGGTTTGTATTTTAGCTACCTTGCACCTCAACTGTGGTGCAATCACTATTGTATACTTGGTGCCCTTTGTGTTTGTAATTATTTTAAAGAAAAAATAATCAGTTGAGTTATCTGAGGTATAATGAATAAACAAAAGATTGTACATTGATAATTTTAGTCTCTCTGATCCTGTAAAATAAATATGGATATTTTTGTACAACAACCTATGCCTTGTTTATTCAGTTGAAGATTACTTGTGTAGTTATTCAGTTGAAGATTACTTGTGTAGGAAACCTTAGCGTTAACACACATTACATTGATAAGGGTCTCCCACCCTTCCAACTGAGAGTAGTGTAGTCCAGTTACTGGTATTTCAAGTAGTTCTTCTTTCTTCCTCTTATGTCAGGGGCCACATAACACTGAGAGCAAGGACCAGAGGCTCTATCTGGACATTACCTCCTTCGAAATAATCCACAAGTACACATGTCACATTATCAACAAAAGCTGTAAATATATGATATGCATTTATGATATCCATTAAAGTTTTCAACAGAATATGGTTGAACATAATATTAGCATTATCACTTTAGGGTGCCAGACTAAGAGGAGGGAATCAGTTGTATAGTCAATCAGTTGTGACCCAACAGAACCAACAGTAAATATCCAATGGTATGAATGTATAGCTTTTAAAAAAGTTCTGTAAGTTGCTCTGGATAAGCGTATTCTGCTGAGAAAAAATAAATGCAAACAAGGAAATAAGCCATAACTGTCCTGCAACAACTACATTGAAATTAAACAAAACACCTATCCTTCCTAACAGATTTTCAAATTGGACAGGAATGATTGGACCATGGAAAAAGTAGCCAAATTGGAAGCGATCTCAGTGGGGAATGAACTCCCTCCTGAGGTCACTCCATGAGGTTTTTCATAGTGCCTGCTCTATTTTGCAAGGAAATCTTTATGATACTGACATGTGAATGAGATGATTTAATAGTTAACATATGGCAGGGGAAATGAATATGTAAATTAATAGCACAAATCTGTGCTTGCTGTGTCTGCTATGTCAGTGTGGGTTTTTTGGGATACAAAACAAGCTGCAGGGGTGGCGAGGGTGTTTAGCTTTTCCCATTGATTTCCTATTTATATTCTGGTCCCAGCCTCTCTCCCCCACATGACACCTACACCTGTCTCTCCAAGTGCATACTTCAATTTCATTACTAACCTTCTGATAATCCTCACTGACATTAACCCCCAGCATGTCTGCCATCATGGCTGCATTGCTCTGTTCTCTCCTCTCAACAGCCACGTCTAGCACATGTGTGATCTTAGTAATTCCCGTATTCATGATTACAGAGTCTAAATCGCAATGCTGGAAAATAAAGCTCTGAATCTACATTATATTGTGACTTAACAGCTCATCTAGGAGTCAGTACAGCCCATCATGCTGGTTATTAGTTCACTGTGTCAGTGGAATATTTCTCAGAAAGCCTGAAAATACAGATAATGCATGGCAATTTGTTTCCATAAATACCTTCACAAACAATGAATCATTCTATTTCTGCATGTATATTTCCAGAAAAAAATAAGCACATGGATGTTGGGTTTATTAAATGTATTGATTAAATGTCTGTCAATTTGATTAAATAATCATTTGTGACTGAATAATAAGCTTGAGTCACTTTGACTGTTCACAAGCACAAAATCACCTTGTTAGTCAGACGTGCTTGGGCAAGAGTGTTGAATGACACCTGTAGGGATTGATGGAAACCTGAGTGCACAGTGGTACATTGATGAAGTCCTGGGACCTCATTGTTTGACCCTCCTGCATGCTCATTGCAACGTGACAACATTCTAGCAGGACAGTGCACATCTTAAAGTGAATGCACATCTTCTGGCTGCTCAGGATGCAATGGCTTTCCTGGGATATTAGAATGTGACAGTTACACGGGATGCCCCACTCAACAGAATTAAGTCTCACTGTCCCACACCCATCATTTGCAGGATGAGCCACAATGATGTGCAGCTTAAGGAGCTCATAAACAAATGAATGGGAACATAGTGCAGGATTTACAAGAGGAATTGGTGCAAAGAATGTGGCTGAATGCTGATCATGTTAAAATGTTAGTGGGCCCAGTCCAAAAGGGATCTTGTACTTTTCTAGAATTTTTTGTTGCAGTTTTCTTAAATTTTTTGTAGGTTTTAGTAAAAATGCAGCAACAGGCATCACACTTGATTTAGTACATCCTCCAAGATGCCCGTGGCACAAAGCCATTCTCTTGATAAGTGGGACATGCTGGTTCTTCTGTGTGTTTATCTTCATTGATTGTCCCCATACTCGACATTCAACAGGTCACCTCATCAACTGCAACCAACCACCTCTCTCATGTAGTGCTTATGTTGCAGTCGAAATCAGTCGAGCGTAAAACAGGCAGTCCTGAATGATCAATAAATGAAACTGATGGTAAATCCACTGAATAAGTGTCAAAAATCTACACACTTTTTTTCTTTTTTCTAAAAAATTAAAGTAACAGGTATCATTTGATGTTCAATACCACAGTCTGAAGTCTGGAATCACCTAACTCTCCAAAGCAACAATCACAACAAATACCAACAAAAAGCAAACACTTTCCATGAACTCTATTGTGATTACACTACAGCTCTGTAAATCCTGCAATCAAAATGCAGTAGTTCTTTTGGTTAAATCAATAAATCCTTGCTCTCCATCCTCTACAGGCAAAGGCAACACACTCTGATTGACCATGTGCAATCCATCTCATAAAATATTCAACAGAGTTCAATGAAATTCATTTATTAACAATGGAAGTGAGTCTGCACAAATATCATTGGGGTGACCAAGTTTCTTTATAATCTAAACCTCTGCCTCGATTAGACTCGTTATCCACTAGCTCAGTATTCTGCATTTCATTTCAAATAGCATTCAGTTCCTGTTCTGGTGGGCAATGATGTCCTCCCCAAGAATTCCCTTAATGCAAGCCTCTAACAGAACTGTTTGGTTTTGTGTTCCCTAATCTCACTTACTAACTCAATTCTCACTCAATTCACTTTGTCAGACAATGTTCTCACAAACAGAACTTGGCATTTGTTTAAAATATTGACCCCTTTTTAAAAGATCCTAAAAGCCATAGCAGTTATTTAACGGAGGGCACAACACACAATATTGTTATTTTGGGAGCACAAAAAGAGGAAAAAATGACAGCTGTGCTGAAGCTGCCAATTTTCCATCTTGCTTTTTAATATAGCTAGCTAGTTTTTCATTGTGTCAGTTTATGTCCATACGATTATTTACATGACTTCATTAGTCCCTTTCTCTTTTGAATAAGAGTGTCTGCAATGATAACAGTAAACTCACCCTACTAATTCAAGTCTCATTTTCATTTTAATTTTATTGACTTTCCTGACTGTGGATCCTTGCTGCACACTTCAAGCATTTGTTTAAATTTGGTTAAAGTTTTCCATGTTAAAATGTCTCATATAATTATCCAAAATGGAGCAAACAGTTATTGGCGCAGAAAATACCCTCAGATATTTGAAAATCATGGGATTTCACTGCAGACCTGCTGGCAAATTTAAGGGTGCAGCAAGGAAACAGTTGCTTTACTCTAACGACTGTGCTGTCTGCCAAGCATATCTTTTGCACCTAAAACTTGTCAGGGAAGTGAGGATTTAATAAAAATTCAATGGTCTGAACCCAGCAGTCTTAGAAATTAACGCCCTTGTTTATCGTCCGGCACTCTGAATATCGAACACAAATGACGCCAATTACTAAAACTCCTCACTTAACCAACATGTAAAATAATTTAAAAAATGATTTAATTTAATAATTATTATCAAAGATATTAATTATCAATTAAATCACCAAATTCGTTGATAGGAGATGAGCAGTCTGGTGGATCAACCTTTGCCAGAAATATAGAATCACAACTGGAATAAATTAAAAAGGTTTATTAAGCAGTTACACTAAGACAAGACAAAATTGAAAGTCTGAGCTACAGACCTTGTCCACTACCTTAACAGACACTAAATTACATAAAGACATTAACAAGGCAAGACCATGGATGGATCACAGAATGGGTGAATGAATGCGTGCAGAGAAAATTACCCAAGCCAATTGTTTACCTCTCCCATGGAATAACACAGGAGCCTCTCACAATAGCAGCAAAACTCCAAAAGGAAAAATGCAAGAGTTGCAGGATAAACTGAGTCATGGACTGGATGACTGAACGGATGACTGAGCGTAGGCAAGAAACTGAGCCGGGGCCAAAAACGGAGCAGAGGCAAAAACTGAGCAAACAGGCCTGTTCTAGGCCTGACTTAAGAAGAAGCTCTCTCCACCTCCCTGACCCACGCATGATTAATTTCATGGTTGGGGAGTGCCTGGACGTTTCTCCAGGACTTAATTTTGTCCTTTCGATCCAAACATCTGGAAATACCAGATATATTTTCAAGATTCTCATCTTTACATTCAGCTCTTCATGAGCATTGCAATGACACCAAACATTAATAGGCATGGGTTGAGAGGGGAGAGTTGGCTGAGAGGAACTGGCAAAATGGTGGTTTTGCTGCTATATTGAGAAATATACATGTTATCACACGGCATTGGGTTTTCCACATTTCTCCCATGACATGAGAGTAAAATTGCTGTGGGGTATAAAAGGGTAAGTGATCCGAACGTATAGGTACACACAAAGAAACACACACACACACACACGCTGATTGTACTCAGGAAGGGGAGAAGGGGGGAGAGAAGGGAGGAGAGAAGGGAGGAGAGAAGGCAACCCCCTGCAGTTGTGGTCTATCAGGACATTACAATTTAAGTAACTTAGATTGGCTAAGAAGGCAGAGTTTTTTAAGATTATATTAGACGTATTTGGCGCCTAAATCTCTTTCAGATTAAACCAAACATGACTGTAGCCACCGTTTAGTCAAGGATTCTACATCTGAGGGGCAGATTCATGCTTACCAATAAACAAAGTGGGTGTATCACACCCTACTTCCACTTTTATCTGGTAAAATCAAATGTGAATCCAAACAGTCAATCATTAGTTTGAGGTTTTAAGTATCTGACTAGGTTTTAGGTGACTTCTTGCAACCTTAAAGTGGTGGATGCTTATTTTAAGTAGGTATGTGACCTGTGGTCACTGATTTTGTAGTATTTATGGTGGTAGACCATTTGCCCTCTTGCCTGCTATGTGTGTGTATTTGCTGACGTATCTTATCTGCGCTTGTTCTGGTCCTGAGTAGGGAAAGGAATCCTAAAAAAAACCCAGACCAGGGCAAATAACCATAAAATGCATGGTACTCTCCCGACAAACTTTATCAAAACATTCTGATGAGTTGTTCAGAGATGACATACACTGTATGGCCAAAAGTATGTGGACACCCCTCCTAATTATTGAGTTCAGGTGTTTCAGCCATACCGATTGTTAACAGGTGCATAAAATCAAGCATATAGCCATGCAATCTCCATAGACAAACCTTGGAAGTAGAATGGGTCGTACTGGAGAGCTCAGTGACTTTAAACGTGGCACTGTCATAGGATGCCATCTTTGCCACAAGTCAGTTTGCGAAATTTCTGCCCTGCTAGATCTGCCCTGGTCAACTGTAAGTGCTATTATTGTCAAGTGGAAGCGTCTAGGAGCAACAACAGCTCAGCCACGAGGCGGTAGACCATGCAAACTTACAGAGCGGGGCCGCCGAGTGCTGAAGCGCGTAGCACGTAAAAACCACCTATCCTCTGTTGAATCACTCACTACAGAGTTCCAAACTGTCTCTGGCTGCAATGTCAGCACAAGAACTGTGTGTCGGGAGTTTCATGAAATGGGTTTCCATGGCCGAGCAGCTGCACATAAGCCCAACATCACTATGCGCAATGCCAAGCAATGGCTGCAGTGGTGCAAAGTGCGCCGCCACTGGACTCTGGAGCAGTGGAAACGCATTCTCTGGAGTGATGAATCATGCTTCACTATCTGGCAGTCTGATGGACGAATCTTGGTTTGGCGGATGCCAGGAGAGCGCTACCTACTGGAATGCACAGTGCCTACTGTAAAGTTTGGTGGAGGAGGGATAATGGTCTGGGGCTGTTTTTCAGGGTTTGGGCTAGGCCCCTTCGTTCTAGTGAAGGGTAACATTAATGCTACAGCATACAAAGACATTTTAGACAATTGTATGCTTCCAACGTTGTGGCAACAGTTTGGGGAAGGCCCTTTCCTGTTCCAGCATGACTGTGCCCCTGTGCACAAAGCAACGTCCATAAAGACATGATTTGACGAGTTTGGTGTGGAGGTGGCCTGCACAGAGCCCTGACCTCAACCCCACTGAACACCTTTGGGATGAATTAGAACGTCGATTGCGAGCCACGTCTTCTCGTCCAACATCAGTGCCTGACCTCACAAATGCTCTTTTGGCTGAATGGGCACAAATTCCCACAGACACACTCCAAAATCTTGCGGAAAGCCTTCCCAGAAGTGTGGAGGCTGTTATAGCTGCAAGGGGGGACTCCATATTAATGGCCATGGTTTTGGAATGGGATGTCCAATAAGCTCATGGTATGGTCAGGTGTCCAATAGTTTGGTGAATGGTTTGGTGAATGGCATATACTACCACTTCAACAGTTTCTGCATGGGGGATGGTCATGCCTGGTGACCAGGCTGTACAGCTTAAAAAGCAGGGGTTGGATTGAGAGTTTTTACTCAATGAAGAAAAAAACAACTTTATATTCAAGTTAGTTGAGATATCCTTTACATTTCAATCCACTGCCACAGTGATCTATAAAATTTAAAATCCCATAAATACATTAAAGAGATAGACCTGCAGGCAAACTCCCTATTAAATGCATTCCCTCGGGCTAAAATGGCCCATTTCAAAACCAAACAGTTCAGAGAAACAAAATATATTCGAAAAAATCTGGAACACATTTATTCAGTTTTCACAACAGGATTCATCCTTTTGCTCATATAGTTTGATAAAACTTTGAATAGGATCTAATCCTCTGCACATAAGATTCAGAGGCCAGCATAACATTAATTTATACTAGTGTCCTTTTTTAAAACACAGCAACAGCTGCACGTTGACAAATGACAGACAGCTCCTTTGCATTCAAAGTCTCTGCAAACACCTTGCAAAGAATTCATTCCAACCATGCACAACACAGGCAGGACAAATGGATGTTCAGCCAGCAGGCAGAAAATGTACATAGAACATGTCTAGAATTGGACTTCTGGGCTCTGGAGAACTGCACATTTTATCTTCTACTTACTGATACCCTGTTCCTATATCTTCACGCAGGTGGTAGTAAATTCCAGTTCACTAGGTTTTCATTTCTTTAAGCTCTTCTCATTCAGTTCAGTGCATACATTGTGAAGTGCCCCCTCTAGAGTTGGAGCATGTTTCATTTCACACTGACACATCCTTTCTGTTTTCCACTATCCCACAGAGTGATGCATGGTTGTCAACAGCTGGAAATTATAAAGGAATCCATGCTTGTTTTACAACAACAGTGTGAAAAGTGTACTTGTAAAAATAGGAAAATCCCTCCACACAGATGGATACAGCCAAAAATCAATTTACTTTTGACAGATTTGGGTTGCTTTTCCCCACTTATGTGTGCAAACCATCTATTTTGAACTGCTGAATGTTTGCATCGCATTCATTTCAACAACAGGATCTCTGGAACAGTTATGTGCATGCAGTGCAAAGACAACACCTGTGCATTATTTTTAGAAAATAGCTGATGATATAGACTGAGATTCATGACAGACTTCTATATCTGAAATAATGCTAACTATACCTTGGAATATCATGTAATCTCTTACAATTGAAAATTAAGTAATCTGCATTTCTTCTTGCCTCCTGATGCAAAAAGGTGTTAAATGCTGACCTTGGTTTCCTTTGTCAAGTGAGGGGTCAATCTCACAATTAAGTAGCACTATTTTGTGAATAATGTGCTGCGAGTAGAGGTCTCATCCAATGTTTAAGCAATCCTGCAATGTTCACAGTGTTCATAATTACATTGCTCATGATTATATCATGAATCAAACCTGCAACCTTTAAGACCCACCTTCTTAACCACTACATGACGCTTCTGTACCCAGTGGTGCCCTGAGGCCTTCAATTTTCTGTCCAGCTTTGTTCCATCACTGCTCATTGATCTCACTGTGCAGTCTTACAATCTAGGAGATTCACACCAAAATAAGACCCTACCAGCAATCTTGTTCAGGGCTCATTTGGAATTAGCAGTAGTGGGGGAAAGCACAGAGATTAGGTGTCATATTTCTAAAATTACTTCCTAATTTTTTTTTTCTGTCACTCCACTGTAACAAGTAATGTATAAATCAGACTCATAAGCATTACCAAAACACAAAAACATTCTCTTGCTCTCTGCCAGTTGTTACCTTGTACAATACATCAAACTAATATTTTATTTCAAAGCAAAAGGACCATTTCAAGCTTTCTGTTTATAATGTGGTTTAGAGAAGAGGTTTCTAACCCAGTGAGCACATCTGTGATTAAAAAAATACACTCCTGTGTTAATGTAATCCTTTGCTGTTTGTAATAAGATTTTTTAAATCGGTATAGCACAATGCAACACAATTGTTGTCCTGATAGTCTTAGAAGCAGGTTCCCAACCCTTGTTTAAATCATCATTGTATAATGAAGTGATATTTTCATAACGGGGAAGACTGATTCCTTTTTTATTTTCTGCATGCGTTACATCTCTCTGATTTAACATGTTACATTCAGACATACTGATGGCAAGGTAGGTAATCTTTTCCCTGAGCCAGAAGGTCACACAGATTAAATCCTTCTTTTAAAATTACAGTTTTCCATGGCAGAGTGGAAATTTTCATGTCTGCAGGGAAGCTGTGCTGTTCAAAGAAACAACTTACAAGGAGATAAAATTAACTTTGCATTTGTTCTGTTAAGGTCAATTTTTAGCAAAGAATGCTGTCTCCAGACAGATTAATTTTTCTCAGTGCAGTACTAACATGTAAAACATAATATGATTTTAGTCCTAAAAATATCCCTTAAAATTTTGCCATAAGTTCAAGTATTATTGAAACTTGGTTTGTGTGCTCTGAAATCATACATTGTCTTACTAGTGTAAAACAACTTCAAAAGCCCCAGTTTTCACTGTTTTATTTCACAAAGAAATATATGGTTTTAGTGTCAATTGCTAAGTCCTTTGGGATTGTTTCTGAGTAGTGTGTACATATAAAGTTATAAACCTAAGATATAAATCAAGTGTGAGAGCTTAGTAAAGTGGGCAATCAGCAACAAAATACTGCCAATTTATCAGTGGCGATTCTAGACTTTTTTGACTGGGGTGGCCCAAGTGGAGCACTGATTCATTCAAGGGTGGCATGAGGATAATGCAACATCCACAATAACAGAAATAGGCGCATAACGAATATTTATAATGCCCCCCCATACACTAAAAGCACTTCAAGATGTGAAATTAGCACAAACAATACAGGAGCTAAACCATAAACCATAAACTAACCATATGAACACCATATTCAGAGGATGAAACCGCAAAGGACAAACACCATATTCTCACGTCATCTTTTTTTATTTGAATAAATTCAAATACAAATCAACAAACACATGCCAACTAAATAATGAAAAGATCCTACTCCTATTAGGCTTTTTTTTACAATAATGATTTACATTTAACTAGCTAGCTGCCTGGTGAGCTTTGTAATTCATTATAAAGCTAGCTGACCTTAGCTAGCTAGATAACGTTAGCTAGCTAGCTAGGTAGATTAGCTAGCTACCTACCTTGCTAGATGGGCAGATAGCTAGCTAGCTAACTAGATAACTTTGCTTGCTAGCAAGAGCAATAGTGTTGTAAACTAACTCACATGCTAACAACCAATTACACATATAGAACAGCTGTTTCTTGGCTATATCAAAATGTGTACATTTTTTACAATAATGATTTACATTTAACTAGCTAGCTGCCTGGTGAGCTTTTTCGTTCATTATCAAGCTAGCTGACGTTAGCTAGCTAGCTAGCGAGATAACGTTAGCTAGCTAGCTACCTTGCTAGATGGGCAGATAGCTAGTAGGGATGTGCACTTCATGAACGAACGAATCCTTTTGAACAAATCTTTGAGGTGAACTGAGTATACTGAATCCCTAGTCTAAAAGATTTGTTTCTTCCTCTTTGCAAACATGCGCGCTGATTAGCTGGCATAGCAGCTATAACTCTCCCTCCAGTGGATATTAGATATGCGGTCTGTCCATGAAGCAGCCTATCACAAAACTGTATCAGCAGTACGTTCATGACGACAACTAGCCAATGGCTGAAATGCTAAAACTCTCGAAGTACCTCCCACTGGCCATCTCGGCACAGCTGACAATGTGGGACAATGCCAAAGATCCGGTGACTACAAAGACTCTAAACTCCCCCTACTGACCCGAAGAACTGTTGACAAGTTCCTCAATTCACCAGTTCCTTCAGACTCAAAGGACCCGGTGACTATGAAGATTCACTGACTATGCTAACAAGTTCCTCAGTTCAGCAGTTCCTTTCGGACTCAAAGGACCCAGTGACTACGAAGATTCACTGACAATGCTGACAAGTTCCTCAGTTCACCAGTTCCTTTGGAGTCCAAAGATTCACTGACTATGAAGACCTGGTGACTACGTGTTTCCAGAATCGCTAGTTCTCAGTATAGCAGGCTTGGGCTACATCCGCCATTGACTGTGACAATGCATAAGGAATTAGAGCACTTCCGTGACATTATTATAGGAATAAAAATATTAAATATTATTTTGTTCATCTACCTGGAATATTATTTTATGTTTATAGTTTTAGCAGTAGCATATTTTAGGTGCGCACAAAGTATCGCAGTTCTTGTTTATCACAACTGCAATTTTACGTAGGCTACGATTTATTTAATGTTGACATCACATTTCCTTTTAATGTGAATAAAGTCCTTATTAATAAATACTGACAAATCAACATAGTAGGCTACAAAACAAAACAGAAATGTGATGCATAAGCCTATGCATCACATTTGTAGCGTACTATGTCTACATTAACAACAAATAAAAATACGACATCACTGACTAGGCCTACAAGTATATTAAAATGTTTGGGCTCGGTTAGTTCAAAACTTGTAAAACGAAGTTTTTCCCTTCAGATATAAGCGTGGCTCTTTTTTCCTCAGTACTTTTTTTAAGTTTTAGCAAATGACATGTACTTAGGTTATTATACGCGTTAAAATGTGGGGTTCTATTACCTTCCAGAAGATGAAGTATACTTTGCGGCTGCATGATTATTTGAATAGCATGGTGCTGTTTCACGAAGGCTAATGAATATTACGATTCAATTATTATTAATTGAATAATGAAGAATTGAATAATAGGAGGAACCGAATGAGGAACCGAATGAGGAACCGAATCACTAAAAAGAATTGTTTTGAACACCACTAATAGCTAGATGGCTAGCTAGCTACCTAGATAACTTTGCTTGCTAGCAAGAGCAATAGTGTTGTAAACTAACTCACATGCTAACAACCAATTACACATATAGAACGGCTGTTTCTTGGCTATACCAAAACGTGTACTTAAATTTTTGAAGTCAGTCACTCCCGACTCCTGCGCTGACTTGAACCACCGAATACATCAAGAAAAGTTCCACTTTCAACCTGGTTGATGGCCAATCATAGACTAGGATTTTTTGGGTGGCACCTGGGGTGGCCCGTGCCCCCCGAAGCCCCCCCTCTGGCCCTGCCCCTGCAATGTATACATTTGGAAACATCAATCATCACTTAAGCCACAGGAAAAAAGACTTACTCTAAAGCCAGTTATTTCACTCTTATGTACAGCATTCTTCAGGCCCAACCAGTGCATATGGTTGATATCTCCAGGAATAAATTCAACATTCCTGTCAACCATTTGCTAATGATTATGCTTGGCTGTGCATTGTATTTTCATCAACACTGTATATTGCACTGAACGTTTTGAAAAGACACCTTACATGAATAATGTAACAACAGTCCTTTTCCCTTGTGTCTCCCTTCTGTTTTCACAGTGTGCAAATGACCTTCATAGTACCAAAAGCAGCAGGATGGAAACAGATTCATATTAAACTATATATATTTTTTTTTCAATAGAACTTTGAAACTATTCACAGGGCTTCATCATGCTTTTCAAACACAGTAGGGCTGTGCATAAGTTAGACCGGACTTAGACCAGAAATAAAGACATATGAATAAAATGTCATAATAGGAGCCTCTGTGAGTTTGCCATTTGCTTTTGTGACCAGAGATAGGCTTCTGGGAACAAGAGAGGACAACTTTTGAATCATGCTTTATCAAATTCCATCAAATTTACTGGACAGACTGGGGCACTGGAAACACTTTTCTCATGGATTATTGCAGAATAGAAAGCCTGGAAACACAGTGGTCCTTCAAGCGACTATGTAGGGCATAGGTATGGTATGTCACATAAGATTTCATTACAATAGACAAATTGGCCACCTGTGGTGCTTGTTTGTTGATGTTGATCAAAATGATAAATTTCTATGAATATATCAAGCAGAGGGATAGGTTAAATTCCCAAAATATCATCTCATGGTCATGCCTTATTTTTCATCAGCCTTGTCTCTTTGAACAATTTGTTACAAGAAGTAGTAATAAAACTGACATATTAGACATATTGTTATCACAAGGAGCCATCTTTTCAGAGCAGTCTGGCATGATGGCATTTGATAACAAATGAACGAGTCAGTTAATGTGTCATGCAAGTCATTCAAACTTACTGGTCTGACTGATTCAGCTATTCTAAACAATATCTTTAGGTAAAACACAAGTTTAAATTTGGTATGTTTCTCCTGCTCATATAAATGAGATGGAAAAACAGCCATATAGATGCTCATTTTAAATGTTATAGGGAAGAGCAGAAAGTAATTTCCTTTACACCATAAAATGGTCAACACTGACATTATTTACACTGAATACCTTGTTTACACATGGTTTTATACTTCCTGCATTAAAGCTAAGGATTCTCACCCATTAACCCAACACATTAAATTTAAAAGAATTGTAATCTAATTCTTATAATGTCCTTTTGTATAAGTTGCAGACAAGCCATAACCTGTTTGGAATAGCTTTAGGGCTGGTGATTACTCTGGGTAGACATTAGCAAAAGAACAATCCTGTTAATGTGGTGCTTAAAATTGGTCAATATATTTCATCTGCAACGACACCCTTTACAATCAACATGTGATGTTTAAAAAAGGTTACCTTTAATGACCCCATTTGTCACTGCCTGAAATATTTTAAAGGTCACTCTTATATGTTAAGATTAATTGTAGATAAAATCAAGCATTTTTGTAAGCAAACAAAATTATATTTTCAATTTAAATATATATCAAAGCAGTTTTCAAACTAGTTAAATTCTTAGACATTGACATGTATCCATTTGACTGGTTGAAGTGAAAAAGCAATAATGGCACAGAGTGAATCTAACAAAGTTTTTTGAGCACTTGGTGTCACAGCACAAGGTGAACTGCTGCTTCCATGTGGAATGCTTGGTCATCATCTCTATGAAGTTACACAGTTTGGGGCTGGGGTGGGAAGGGGAATATCATGGGCCCTGTTAATCTTCAGGGAAAAAAAATCACTACAATCAGAACTGAACAAGAACTTTTGAAGGGGCTGACAGAAAATTTTCTTTGGTACCACTGCATTGTGCAGTGAAGTCTCAAAAATAGAGAAAGTGTCCTTGAGCGTAATGCTGGCAGCACAGTGGGCGATGCTCTTAGCTATGTGGGGCCAGTGACCAGGGCTTTGTTAATGTGCTACAAAGAGCAGTGTCCTTCAGATGCTCATACAAAGAAAATTAAGGCAGTGTTCTTTAACCCTGAGAGAGCAGAATGAGAGATGGGACGTTCTCTTTATTGCACTAAATCCAGACTCTCAGGACCATTTTAGCTGAATGATAGCATGTAAGGACAGTGAAACACATGAAGAGGTAACAAAAATGTATTATGGAACTTTAACTTATTGTTTGTGATTAAAAACAACAATCACAATTTAACCTTAAATTGTATGGTAGGGTATGTTGTACTGTACTATTGTAGTGTACCGAAGCATGTACATACTAGTCATCGCAACACCATAAAGGGCTGATTCATGTTTGAATGTGGTCAGATGGGTCATATATGTAGTCCCATTTTATTCAACTTTATAGATGGAATATGCTCTCAATATTTTTTGTTTGAAATAAACACTGAGAAATCAACTTCAAGTTTGTTTATTAATAAAATGTTTGCTTCAGCTTGGATCCTCACACACAGTACCAAATTAAGGCTTATACTTTTACAGAAAAAAAGTTGTAAAATTCACTCATTTCCTCATTTCCTTTTTTGCTTTGACCAAACATAAACTCAGAATTAAACTAAATCCACAACAAATCTGCATTGAAGCACTGCATTTAAGCAAATTCACATTCATAGAACAAAATAATTCAAGCATTGAAAGTATGAACTGTCCACTTTGAATGTGCCATAAGAAAGCCTTTACTAATAAATGGTGAACCTCACAAGAAATAGATTTGCAATATTGGCTTTGTGAAACACACATTCAAAATATATTTATTCATTTTAGTCATTTTTTGGCCTCATCCCTGTGATTTTGTGGGCTTTGTATTTTTCCCCAGCCGCAATGTATTTCTAATGCTGTATGTAGGTAAAACAATATGGCTTTCAGAACCAAAACAAATTACAGATGTAGTAGTGTATGCTCACAGAATTCCTTCAGATCATACAGGTTTTTAAAGGGCACAGGAATTTACCTGATTGCCATACTTTCTGTCAATACATCATGTGATTTGACTGCCATGTTGGATTATGTTTGGATTTTTTTCTTATTCACTGAAAAATGTCATTGTCAAAATTCATTAGTGTAAATCAAAATTAATTGTTGAAATGTTCTGTGAAACATGGAAAAATTCAGCATTAAATGAAATATATGTATGCCTAAATAATGGTATATAATTGTATTTTTTGCTTTCCATTCATTCATAATTGCTTTATTATTTCCCTCGGGTTTGTAGTCAATGTAGTCTGTTTGGTGGTGTAATGCATAGGACAAGGTCTGCACAATTACTAGTTCACCAGTTCTAAGTTCAACTGAGGGACATGTTGGATTTTAAATGTTTTCAAGTGTGGCATAAAAAAGCATTAAGCTTTGAGAATCAGAGAAACATATGGCAACATGTTTTTGTGGAATGTTTTTGTGCATGTGCTTGGCCCATGTAATCACGGCTTGCAGCTATATTCTATTTTCTCCAGTTTGATGTTTGCTGCCAAGTCTGTAGTTTGGCAACCAATCAACAGTGCTTCCACTTCGAGTCGGACACTACACAACAGTGCAGTCAATAGCACCTCAAAGAATTCTGTTTGAGTGGCATAACTGGCTGTAGCACAGTATACCTTTATGCCATCCAACACCACAAACATTGTCAGGGTGACAGTAGGCTAGGGTATTCTGAACCTTTCCTCAATCTCCTGTTTGAAATGCCCCAATGACTGAAAAACTTGCAGTGTGGTTGGTTAATAGGGTTAGTTACCTTTTAGCTGAAAGGAGCCTATTCCACATTCTACATCAAGAAATGTACTTGACATTTACTTATCCTATGTGTTGACAAAATTATCAATGATTCTGTGGATTTCAGGGTGATACATGAGCTGCTTGGTTAACAATATAGCCAGCTCTCCAAATTTAAATTTCTTTTTATGACTTTCTCTGTTTTGTGTACAACGTATTCTGAGGACTAAGATGTATCAGTATTGGGAAGCATATGGTATCACTTGGTCCAGAGCTTTTGCATTAGTACGCAGGTTTGTCTGTACACTCAGACTTAGTTTGTGTAAGAGGCTGAGAGTGAAAACAGACTTCATTGTGGTGTCAGAATGCATGCATCTGGGAAAATGAGACACACCCTCACTTTTAGCAAAACAGCCTCATTTTAAGGCAAACTCCATCCCAAATGCACATCTTGCACATGGCAGCTTAAGTGATCCATCTCTGAATGTGCTTAGTAGTAACAGAGGTGTGCAAATCTCCATGGAAGCATTTAAGTTTATATATGTTTATGCAGGTTTACATCCACTTGCACATATATCTCAAGTCTGAATCACTCCTTTAAAGATTAATTGAGATGACTGAGATACCACAATGGGAACTGTGGGAAAAGTGGCTTGATACTGGCTATTGACCTCTTGGTGCTGTGCAATAATAAAAAAAAAAACTCCAACAGTAGGAGCAGTATTCTTCTGGTTTATGGTATTTAATTGTGATAATTATGTTATTTGTAATAATTACGCTGCAGAAATTGGGTATGTGGGAGAGTCAGTCTGGTTCTTTATGCTCTTGAAGTAGCCACAAGAATTTGCACATTCATAAGTTCTCTTTCAAACAAGAGGTGTTTGATGAATGAAAGAACTACTTTTGATTTTCCTTTTTTAATCTATATGCAAAATCCTCATGTAGGATTTAACATATTATCCAAGTGACAGAAGGTGTTTGTGGAAAGATTTATGTAGATAAATTCACTGTCTTGTCAGCTTGTGAATCTGCATTGTTTTACAGTTAATGCCTCCAATTATCGCATGAATTTTTATTACTTGCAAAGTTGCTTATAAATCCAAAAGCTCTACATTTTAGTTAACCTTGATATTTCAAAGCAGGTTTGATCCATCAAATCAATGAAATTGATCCATCTAATCAATTAAATTTTATTTAGTAGAGCACCTTAAAGCATACATTTACAGCAAAGGGCTTAATGTGCCACAGACTGCTTGACATGAAAAAAAGCATCTCTGGCATTGATATTTGAAGCATTAAATTCAGTTAAAACAGAAATCTGAGAGTTCAGGAGTATTGTTCTGCTGCCCAGAACTAACATGCAAGGCTTTTTGAAGGTATCTCATCACTCTGTCAGCAGTTTGCATGACGTGCTTTATGCATAGCTGACAACAACCAACTCTGAGTGCTTAGAAGGCTCAAATTTCTGTCAAGGTTGAAGCTTTTGTTTTAGCATTTCAGCAAATTGACACAGAGCAAAATGCACAGGCTGCAAGTCATAGATCTTTTTCAAGCAACAAAAATGTCTAATTATGAGGCTGTACCCAACTTATATCAATTTCAATTTTCTTCAGTCAAGTGGCCTGATTTTTTGGGATTGCCTTCATCATATGGGACTTCACTCCTGCTATTTTTGATTATCTTTCTTTCCCAAGAATTTCAACCTTTTTCATAAAAAAACTTTCAGTTTTTTTCAGATTCAGTCTTCCTTAGATGTACTCTGAACTCACATCTTTGCTTGCATTATTATTATTTTATCAGTGACTGTATTGAACAACAGGGAACAAGGATATGTTGTAGTTGTAGATTTTCCCTAGATGTAGATTTCACTCTATATGTCTGTGTGTGGGCCAAATGACTATGTCATTTACACATTATTGTATTATTGGATTTGTTTGCAACTCATAAAAAACCCATTTAGTATTTGTACTGTTTGTAATTAGATGTTACATAAGTAATGCATGCATTACTTTTGAAATCCCACAATGTGGTGATCCCATTAGGTTGTGTTTAATCAAAATTTTCTAGAAATCACCTAGAATGAGGCTTTGTGTTAAAAAAAGACTGGGAGAAGGAAGATGTGGGAATATTCTGGGAGGATGAAAATCAGCTGGGTGGGGGCATTCTAGATGAGTTTCAGAGGCCTGATCACACAGTCATTGAGACCAGTAAGGAGACAGATGAGGTAATCCGGGGGGAGAGAGAATCAGTGCCTTGGCTAGGAGCTGGGTTGAGGAGGTGATGAGGAAGTGGCAGTTTCTTAAGATGTCATTGAGGAAGAATTTATACGCCATGCTCGGCGATTGTATGCTCTCTCTAAAAGTCAGCTTGTTGTCCAGTGTCACCCTGAAACTTTTGGCGGTATGAGCAGCATCACATTTCACTGTTATTCTTGGCAAAAAAAAAGAATATATGACTATTTTGAGTAATGCCTATACGACATACAGTCTATAATTCCCTAGTGTATTTTTTCTTTTCTGTGGTGGGCCATTCTGTTAGAAAATAAATGTTTTATCATTTACACATACCACAATCTGAAGGGGTTGGCAAAAAGTTCCTAGATGTCATTTGAGCATAACTGGATGATGCTGCTATTTTTGAAGATAGACTAAATACAAGCAACTATGACTGTAATGACCACTAATATATTGGAAGGGCAGGTATGCCAGTCAGCTATGTTCTAAATTGGTACACTGCCATACCAACACAGTGCCAAAAGTCTGTTTCTAAGAAAAGAGAGGCAAAGGCCATTACAAATCCTCCCAAACATCTTCTGTACTCTACCTGAGGGCCCTCATCACTCAAGCCCTCAACATGTCATCCTCTTCCCCAAACCCAACATCAGTGCCAAGTTGTGCTTATTCAATTACTAAAAGAAGAAAAACAAACCAACCCAATCATTTAATGAAAGTAACATCAGTGGCAAAATGTGGCATGAGCAGGATAAACTGTAAGGGAGGAAACTGAAAGCATTAAAAGCATGGCTTCTGCCATTGACAGTTTGAGGTACAAAAACACAGGCTGACATTTCATCTTCTGTTTACAACATTAGTTTTGTTTGTTTGTTTGCTTTGTAGATGACAGCAGAGTTGTTACTGTCAGCAACCGTGGGATGAGGAAGCGGGGAATGAGTGCTGGTAGGCAGGGCTGGGGGATTACTCACCCTGACACATTGCACTTGCGGGTAGTCAGGCAGTGGGGAGGGAGACGGGGGAGTTCCCTTTATTAAGGAGGCTTTTTTAAGCAGAGATGGGGTAGGCCAGCTGGGATTTCTGCAAGAAAAGAAACATCTGTGAGCTCCATACAACGTATTGAATACATGTTCATTTCATGACCTGTTAAAAAATACATTATTTACTTACCACTGGGCCAGGGATAGATACCTGTAACATCAGCAGTCAGGATAGACGGTGGGGCATCCCACTACTTAACAACAGGAAACCTGAAGCACTCCTTCACTTTGCTAAAATTGTTTTATCAACACATACCTTTATTTACCATTACTAGTAAGATCAAGGAATTAATTTTATGCATCAGTCACTGGCAGTCCAGAGGCTGGATACCAAGAGGTTTTACACATACAGTTAGACTATCACTCTGGAAGCCAAATAAAGCCCTATCTGGGTATTTCATGTGTCTGAAGTGCATATTCTAAAGCCTAAGTTCTTTAGATGGTGCAATTTAACATCGACATAGAAAGCAGGCAATGCTTTAAAGAAAGTGAGAGTTTAAGGGTACTGTTGTGTCCTAGATCATTCATCACTCTTTGGCAAAGTAGACTGGCTCACCATATGGCCAGCCAACAAAGCAGACCAGGAATGCATACTAGTAACTGGCCACCACTGGAATTATTTCAGAATGGTACCCCCTACCATTAAAGTTGCTGTCACTGTAATAGTGTGGCCAAATCCATTCAGCACACTCTGAAAAGTCACTTTCTTCTTGGTGGTGGTAAAATTCTTTTTTCCATCAACACAGACTTTCTGAATTTCAATGAAAAAACAAATTAGATTGAGTATCAGAGATTTTTGAACATGTTTATGGTTTGCTTCAGTAACACAAACCAGCTTGCAAGTGCACTGTAAAAAATGACTGTGAAATTAACAGTGAAGTGCTGTAAAATCATGACATCAAAAAAGTGTAAATAGAGAAACAATGAAGCAGTGTTTAAATTACGGTATACTATAGTAAAATACTAAACCAACCATAACTGTTAATTTTAAAGTAAGAATATGTGAAAAGAATATTTCTTTGTAAATGTAGTAATGCAGATTACTGTAGTTTAAACACAGACAAACTGTAATACAAAAAGCAATACAATACAGTTAAAATTACAACATGACAAGTGTTAAAATATTTTTTATACAGAAAGAAACCGTATTATATTTTACAAATTCATATGTTATACTTTACAGATAAAAATATGTAGAAATACAGTAAAATTAAGTTAATCTGAAGGGTTTAAAAAAAAAACAAGTGATGTGTCTGTTTAGAATTGAGTAGGCCAATATTTAACAATATATCAATAGGCTAGTAGTAAGGCTAGCTAGATGCAAAGTGTGCATGAGTTGGGACAGGTTTACACTTTAAGTAAACTACATTCACTTGACATGTGTCTAACATATGATGCTATTGCTAAAATCTCTGATTGTGTGAAGGATTCAGATCTGTTCTCTGTCTGTCATCAGGGACCACTGAGAACAACATATTCAAGAGCTGAGGTGTTCAAAAATATGTTCAAATACATAGAGCCTAAAGACGTAACATTAAGAAATGATGAAAATATGACACAAAGGTTTGCTTACTACATACCTGTGATACAGACATTAAATAGCTTATTAGAATCAGAATTGTGGAAGAATTCAGTGTCACAACAGTCTTGTGAAACAGACTCAGATGATTTGGTGACATAAGTGATGGACAAAACTTTAAGTCCAACCAGTTCTTCATTGAAAATCCAGGATGCCTGAAGCTAATTCTGTACCAGGATGCTTTTGAAATTGTCAATCCCCTCGGCGCAGCTAAGAAAAAACACAAAGTTGTTGCAGTCTATCTTTCTGTGGCAAATTTACCTGCTCATGTGTGGTCCAATACTGATCACATGTCCCTTGTCTTATTGTGTGGAGAGAATGACCTAAAACAATTTGGAAGTGCTAAGGTTTTCTCAGAGATGTTAGAGGATTTAAAAGATTTGGAGGAAAATGGACTAACTGTAGGTGGTGAAACGGTAAAAGGGGCTCTGTATTGTATTGCTGGTGATAATTTGGGTTCACACAGCATTGGTGGGCTTACTGAAAACTTCAGTCGTTCTAAGTACTTTTGCAGGTACTATCAAAAAATCACGCAATGTGAGTTTCAGAGTGATGATCCAAATGTATGTGGTCCACAGTGCAGTCCTGAAAGTTACGATTCTGCTGTTGGTGATCTACAAGGTGAAGACAGTGAAGACATCAAAGGCATAAAGGTAAACTCTGTTTTCAATGCTCTGAAATCTTTTCATGTTTGCCAGCCTGGTCTCCCACCTTGTTTAGACCATGACATATTTGAGGGTGTCTTATCCTATGATGTTGCATTGTACTTGAAGTATTTCATTAAGAAAAAGAAATGGCTTACATGAACCGGCGCATCAAGCAGTTCAGGTACGAAGGATCTGATGCTCTCACGAAGCCATGTGCCATCAGCTCTGAGGTGTCCAAGCTTTCGGGTCAAGCCATTCAGAATTGGAATTTTTTAAGGTTGCTGCCTGTATTAATTGGTGACAAAGTGCAAAATCCAGAAGATGATGTGTGGCAGTTAACTCTCCAGCTTAAAGATATTGTTGATATGATTTGTGCGCAAAAGATTTCTTTGTCACAGGTAGCCTATCTTGACATTATAATCCAAGAATATTTGGAATCAAGAAAGTGTTTATTTCCTGAGAATCCACTGAAACCAAAACACCATTTCTTGAGGCACTATCCGGCACTAATTTTGAAATTTGGCCCCTTGATCAGATTACGACCGATGCGTTTTGAAAGTAAACACAGCTACTTTAAGAGATGTGCCAGGCATTAGGGGTTGCACAGCCTAGTCGACTAGTCTGCAAGTTGACTTTACTACTCTGCGATGACGCTTTAAGCTTGACGTCGACTACTCGCTGATCACGTGATTATGACACTAAAACTGCTAATGTCTAGCTTCAAAATCTACCAACACTCGCTTTGCCGTTGTTTTCCTATTAAGAGAGCGTCATGGCTCCGTTCCGACCTCAGCGTAGCATAGTGTTCAAACCAGACATTGTAACGCTCCGCTCAAAGTTCAAATTGGTTGAACTTCGACCCGGTTTGCACTGACCTTTCCGAGTGTAACCAATGATTTTACAGTGTGACGTACTGGAACATGGGCGGCGCGACACCAGCACGCAATACAAACATTGAATTTAAAGATCCAATCAAAGTGAAAATGAAGGACAAACTGGAGAAGCTTATAATGTGTGTGTCAGGCTTTTCAGAGTTGTATGACACCACTTCGAAGTGGTACCACGACCTCGCTAAAATAAATAAATAAATAAATAACCATGCATGACGCAAAGTTAGCATCAAGATGGGGCTACCAGGTTTGTAGATTCGGCTGTAATAATTTATAGTTATTAACTACATACCCGGCATACTCAGAAGCTTGCTACATCCCTGGTTATTAGCTAGCTAGCTAGCTGCTAGGTAGCTTAGTTCTGTCAAAGTGACAAATCCAAACGTGAGTTTATAGTATTAACTTTACAGAACTACAAAAACACGATAGCTAGCTAGTGTATTAGTATCCCTGGAGGCACACGTACATCTCTGAGATGTCTATGCGATGTATGCCGATAGATCTGGAAGTATGCTCATCTGGAAGATGTCTTTGAGTCATCAAATTTGAATGTCTACGGTTTAACAACAATTTACGGGTAAAACTAAAACATCTGAAACATTTTAAACATTTTAGGGAGTCAATAACACCTTGATATTTCAGTATTATTTATACGCCAGTGTCATTATCAGCGGTCATACATAATATAACATGGTTATGTTTCGTGACTTTCATGCTTAAAGTCTGTGTTGTTATCACAAGTCTGTGTTGATATCATACAGTGAGTCATTTCACAGTACATTCAAAGTACACATTTTAAACTTTAGCTACGTAAGCAACGTTGATGTAACCGGTATTGTTAATCTTTTTTTTTTTTACCAGCGCATCATACATGGCCAAGAGCTCACATAGACTTTGCTTAGCTGGAGAAAATAATGATAAATGGCATTAAATGTGGCATTAAATATGTACGTTGGCATATACAGCTATACCAGTCGACATGTTTGTTTTGACACGTTTGTTTGTTCTACGTCAGAACGTCCCCTTCTTCAACAGCGTTGTTGGCAAGGCAGCCAGAGCAAATTTTGACACTCTCGCCACTCCTGGTGTGAACGTACGTCATCGGCAATTAGTCAATGTCGACTTTCATCACATAACTGTCGACATTAAAAAATCTGAAGTTGTCCAACCCCTACCAGGCATTTGAAAAACTTTAAAAACATCTGCCTAACTTTATCCGAAAGACATCAGGTGTTTCAGGCATATCTTGCAGCTGGGCCAGGATGCAGTCAGCTTCTGCAAGTCAAAGACAGTTGTACTTTTTACCCCATCCTTTACAGTGACGCAATTAAACATGCAGTAAGAGAGTTTGGCTTTTCAGAAAACAGTACTAGTGTTTCCATAGACATACAGTGTAAAGGTATATCATATAAAAAGGGCATTTCCTTGTGTTTGGAGAACTTCTCATTATTTTAATTCAAAATGATGCAGTTGTGTATAAGATCTGTACTCAGTGACAAAACAGAGTACAAGGTTGCATTTCTTAACATTAACAACTTGGTAGATTTTTATCCATTACCATCATACATTGTTAACAGGCACCAAGTCATTCCGCTGAAACAGTGTCTTGTTGTAGTAAACATGATCTTGGCCACTGTGGTGGAGAAACCATACTAAAAATGCATGTGCATGCTTAGTAAAATGATAAATTATTATGTGAAAAAATATGAAAGTGACAGCAGTTTTTCTTTTTAGATGTACTGTAACGGAGTGCACGTCCGTTACATGAATTTAGCTTAAGTAAGCAAGCATATCCCCATTGTATATCACCAGCTCCTTTGGTTTTCCTCCTCCCAAAAGACATCCAAACCACTGACTCCATAAATCAAGAAGGACAGTTGGAATGTTTTAACATGCAGGGTGGCCAACTGAATGTTTAAGCATTTCTAACATCAATTTTTTCTGTCAATTGCACATCTATTTTCAGTTGAAGTAATGTTTGTGGTTTGGGGGGAAACAGGGCCTACCTGTGATTCCACGGGCACCAGCAGGACGGACTCCATCAGCCAAAGGACCCGAGGGCTGGGGGCTGATGGGACTCGTAGTTTTGGGGGGAGAGCAGACAAATGGGGCTGACCAACATGGGAGGTGACAATGGGGGAGTTTCAGGTGATGGCTGACTAATCTTTTATAATTTAATTGTATAGGTTGGTAAGGAGTGAAAATATCCGGGAAACATTTTAGATGTGATAGAGTAATATTTGTATGCCAGTATTTATTGTATTATGACTTTTGTTGAGTTAATTGATTTATGTTCTGATTAGTTTAATCCAAGATGGCTGATTGCCTTTATAAGAGCAACTCTCCGTCAGTAGAGGGGGGAAGAGTGGCGTGAGAGGCGTGAGAATCACAGGTTCATTGATCTGTTCTCTTTTGGCCTGCTTAGGCAATTATTGTTTGCATTTTGCTTGTTTGTGTTATTCTTTGTTTTTTTTTCTTTTTCATGATTGTTAAATTAGTATTATTTGTTGTCACTTTCACCAGTCATGGCTTGGGTGAAATAAACCACCATCACCTCATCAAACCTTTTTGACCTCATCAGTTTTTTTTTATTATCGCCTCTCGGTCATCCCACGACAGTACAGAAATAAAAAGTGTAAATCCTCACTCACATTATATGCTCAAAGTATAGGTTCCTCTTATCTGTATATATGTACAGTGTTACTTGACTTAATCTCTAATTACTTTTGTCTTCTTTCATTTGTAATCTTGAAAACTGGTGTCAGTCTTCCTTGATTCCAGAAGTGACTGACCTGGAGCAAACATTTCTACGCACTGCCATCACTGAGGTCTTGCCTGACCTTCCAGAGGTGACGAAAGATATTCTAGAGGAGACCTTACAATCCCTTGGGGTGGAGACATGATGATTTTCAGTTTATCGAGGAAAGCGATTTGCTGTCAGCGTTGAGGCCAATTCAAGCCCGAAAAGTCCTTGCTGCTTGGAAGCTGAGATGTAAGTCAAGTATTGCAGAACAGAATGTAACCAGTGCCCAAAGTAGCCTGCATAAAAGATCAGTCAGAAATATAGAAACATTCACATTGTGTTCTTGATAACTCTTTCTGTGTGCATGTGGGTGTGTTTTGCAGGCCAGGCTCCTGAAACCAGCTGTTCATCTGTTGGTGCCTCGCCAGGACCTTCTGCAACCTTGCAGTCTCTTACACCCAGAAGTACATCCTCAACCTCTTCCAACAGCTGCCAAAGGCCTCATATAGACTGGGTGGATACCTTTATGATACCGTGGGATAAGTTCCCAGAGGAACTGATGCAGTCATTGGAGAGAGGAAAATGACCAAGTCCACGAATGAGAAGGGAGATGGTCCGGATTGTGGTTTGTGAGATGATGCGAAAAAGTTCTTTAATGAGTAAAAGGAACTCTAATGAAGTTGCCAAAAAAATGGTGGCAAAATATCCAAAATCGCTGCAAGACATAATAGAGGGAGACGTGATTGGGCAAAATAGGATAGGGAATGTGAAGCGGTCTACGACCCCAAAAATAAGAAAATGAAAGCATGTCACTGAAGAGTCTGACAGATGAATTCCATCCAGAACAGAGAGCAGCAATCCAGGACACTTATGAGTGCATTAACTGGGATTTAAAATTCCTGCCCCTTGGAGATACTCCAGTGAGTCAGCTGGAGAAGAAAGAAAAAGTGAAAATGATGTCTCAGCAAACTGATGCAAATCCAGAGGAGGTCAAACTTCTAATGAAGTTGACTTTCTACACACAGCGCAAACAAGTCAACCAGGGGGAAAATATAAAATACCTCCTGGAAGAGTGGCCGTTTTGGTTTGACGAACTTGGCATGGCAGTCCACTTCAAGGAACTCACCAGAATCCACACCACATGGAATGTGGATCTGAAGGGGAAACGACTCCTGAACTACATGAATACTGTTTGTGTGAACAAGAAGAAAAAGTTCCTACAGGCTGTAACAAAGTTTAAAGTGACGAGGGCAGAGCTGAGTGGTTGCTCTGAAGATGTCAAAGAGATGGTGCTGCTTCTGCTGTCCTACTTTGATGAGAAGGAAGACGCAATGTTCTGTTATGTGGAGGACACATGCCTGGCAGGGGAAGTACAAATGGACCAAGTTCACTTGACTCCCACCATTGCTGTGTGTGGTAAGTTAATTTTTTTTTCTTTCTTGGTCTTTTTTTCATTCTCTCTTTTGTATTTTTCTATTCTTTCTTCCTTTTCTTTCTCTCTTTTCTGTCTATTTGGACACAAATTCATGTTGCACTTTTTTGTTACTGTAAGCTCTTAAGGTTAGTCAGAGTGATGGCCTTAAAAGGCGTTACATTTTTCTCCCCTAAACCTGCACATACACAGATTTCTGTATTGATGGTAAGCAATTTAAATGACCTTTAAACTTTAAAAACATATATGCTCAAATTGTTTTGTGAAATGTTTCAGGAACACAAGTCATTTTAATTTTGTTTGAATTATGTTTTTTTTTTTTTTTTTTTGTCTTTTTAGGATGATCCTGCTATTCTTCAAGACGGTTCATGCTGAGTGTGGATCGAAACATTGTACACGACAACATCCCCTCCTTCGTTTCTGCCCTGTGCATGATGTTTTGGAGCTATTATTGCTTCAACATCCATTACCCATCAGAGCTGGCATCAACCCTGGAGTTTCTGCAGAGGTGTGTCTTTTTTGATTGGCTTTATCCAACATTTTCACTTTATTGAACTGAAACAAATCTAAAGTAGCTGCTGCAATGACTTGGGGGTTAGGGGACTTGTCATTTTACTTTTTTACTACTGTAAGTGGCTTTAAAATAATAGCTTGAACAAAAAAATGATGATTGATGTGAGGTTTTTTGTTGTTAATGAAGCATCTGTTTTTCTTCTATTTCCCAGGGTGTTTTTTCTCCATCAACCCAGAGAAGGGCACTAAAGTGGAGAAGGCAAACATATCCCATCTTCAATTGAACCCTAGAGTCCTTACATTGATTCAGGAACTTTCGGATCATGAGTGGCGTGATGTCTGAATATGATGTCTGATGTCTGAAATTGTCCTTAAGACATTATTAGGAGGAAAGTCTTTTTCCTCTTTCTTGCACTCTTTCTGTATTTTTTTTCCATTCTCTTTCCCTCCATCCTTCCTCTTTCAGTTCTGATAAGATGATCACTAATCTGTCACATGCTCTCTGTTCCAATGTTTGTAAAGTACATATTACGAATATGTATGTTGAGAAATGACGGATGTTTTTTGTCACTGCTTTTAGGTTAATAAATTCTTGGAAAGGCAAGTTATTATTGGATTTTTTAAATTTTTCAGTACAGTAACTCTTAAGGTATACCTAGATTTGCTCTTCAGTTTTTAAATGCTGGTAAAATTTCTGGTAAAAGTCAAACATCTATAAGAAAGCAATGCAGTTTTAATGAAATCATCTAAGATAGAACTGTTCAATCTGCCTGTAATGTATAGAAACAGTTTCTATTTTTCACTGAGCAATAATAACAGGCGATGAGAAATACTTTTAGGCAGTTTTACAGTTTATATTTGAGATTGATATTAGATAGGAGTCATAGAATAGGATTTTATGCCTTTAAATTGTAATGAATAAATTTTAGAGAAAATTCAATTGCAGTATTTAGATGTTGCTTTCACTGTAAAATTCTTGTCATACTGCAAAAAGCACTACATTATAAACAAATTTTGAGTAAAATTTGCAGAAAAATTTGGTTAAATAACAGTCTTATAATGAGGCTTTTACAGTTAAACAATGTTTGTGTGGTATTTTTCAGTGAAACTGAATGGGCTTCAGTGTACAATAAGCAACAAGTGCATGTAAATCTTACTGAAAGAATTTGTTTAATAGCAGCGTTGTCATTCAGCAGAAAAAGGCCGTTGGATTTTCCGGTTTAAAATGTATTTTTTTGTAAATTACAACAGTTTTAAACTGTAAAATTTACAGGCTGTTCTGTAAAGATGTTTACATTTTTACTGTATATTTTACAGAATTATTCTGGCAACCACAGCTGCCAGTTTTTTTTCCGTAAAAACAATGGATTTTTTTTTTTTTACAGTGTGGGCAATGAACTTGTGTTACTGAAGTAGACCATAAACATCCTCTTGTATGGTGATGTACAAAGTGTGCGCATTAACCCAAGTATGTAACACCACCACATGCTCCACTCAAATTGGGGAACATCATTTTGGATAGAAGATTAAACCTAACTGACCTTCCCACACGCACATATGCACACAAATACATGTACACATACTCACTCATGTATATACATTCATTAACAAAAGAACTACTTTTAAGTACTATAGTTCAATTTTGGCAAAAGCCACAAAAGATGGAAAATTTCTGAAATTACCCCTGTATTCTTCTTGGATCTTCTTGAATCTCTTGAATCAAACTAGGTCAATGCACTGCTAAGGCTTTTTCAGCATACTGATTTGATACATGCTGTGATACTTTAGCTATGCTGGGTAACCTTACACAACATGTACCTACCACTGGGCAATTTGCAACTTCACACAACATGCAGTCACCATTGGGCAGATTGCTGAAGATTTAAACCAAAAGAACTCAAAATCAAAACTGAAAAAACATCTCAAAAAGGAAAATATATAAAGGAATAAAGGAAATAACCATGTATTTGGTTACTATATGTAATTATACATAGGTTGTAACATACACTCACCGGCCACTTTATTAGGCACACCTGTCCAACTGCTCTTCCTCATCAGCCAATCACATGGCAGCAACTCAATGCATTTAGGCATGTAGACATGGTCAAGACGATCTGCTGCAGTTCAAACCGAGCATCAGAATGGGGAAGAAAGGTGATTTAAGTGACTTTGAACGTGGCATGGTTGTTGGTGCCAGATGGGCTGGTCTGAGTATTTCAGAAACTGCTGATCTACTGGGATTTTCACGCACAACCATCTCTAGGGTTTACAGAGAATGGTCCGAAAAGAGAAAATATCCAGTGAGCGGCAGTTCTGTGGGCTGTGCCTTGTTGATGCCAGAGGTCAGAGGAGAATGGCCAGACTGGTTTGAGCTGATAGAAAGGCAACAGTAACTCAAATAACCACTGTGTCTCTGAACGCACAACACGTTTGAGGCAGATGGGCTACAGCAGCAGAAGACCACACCGGGTGCCACTCCTGTCAGCTAAGAACAGGAAACTGATAAACACAGGCTCACCGAAATTGGACAATAGAAGATTGGAAAAACGTTGCCTGGTCTGATGAGTCTCGATTTCTGCTCGACATTCGGATGGTAGGGTCAGAATTTACACAACATGAAAGCATGGATCCATCCTGCCTTGTATCAACGGTTCAGGCTGGTGGTGGTGGTGTAATGGTGTGGGGGATATTTTCTTGGCACTCTTTGGGCCCCTTAGTACCAATTGAGCATCGTTGCAACGCCACAGCCTACCTGAGTATTGTTGCTGACCATGTCCATCCCTTTATGACCACAGTGTACCCATCTTCTGATGGCTACTTCCAGCAGGATAACACGCCATGTCATAAAGCTGAATCATCTCAGACTGGTTTCTTGAACATGACAATGAGTTCACTGTACTCAAATGGCCTCCACAGTCACCAGATCTCAATCCAATAGAGCACCTTTGGGATGTGGTGGATTCGCATCATGGATGTGCAGCCGAAAATCTGCAGCAACTGCATGCTATCATGTCAATATGGACCAAACTCTCTGAGGAATGTTTCCAGTACCTTGTTGAATCTATGCCACGAAGGATTAAGGCAGTTCTGAAGGCAAAAGGGGGTCCAACCCGGTACTAGCAAGGTGTACCTAATAAAGTGGCCAGTGTGTGTATAATTGTACTTTCTAGTATGAAACTGCTTCATTAATTTCTTGTCTTTGGCCAGCATTTAACAGGAATGTAAAAGTTGTTTTTGTTAAAGAATATACACAAATAAACATGAATATCTGTGTGTTCTCCCTATTTATTTACACTTCAATCTCAACACTATTGCACACAGTTGCACATTGTTCACAGAAATCCATTCAGCTCCATTAACTACATTTTGAAATGTTTATGTGATGTCTTCACACACAAATTTGAAACGGCAATCACAATGATGTGATACCAAAATACACCATCTCTCATTCTCTCTCTCCTCTCAGGGTGTTCAGAGGTTGTAAAACAGTTTAATGTCCATGCCTCCTCTCACCAAAAATATGGAAGGGAAGAGGCACCGGTTAAATGGACAGCAGTTGTTGAAAAAGCTTTAAAATCTTTTTTTTCTGCCCTTTGGCATTCACACTTTTCTTCCAGACCCTTTTGTTTCTTCACCTCAGGGACCCCATTGAGCAGTGTGAGAACTTGAGAACTTGCAGGTCTACGACAAGCCAGAGCCAGGCCCCAACACAACACCTGAAAACAAAGGCCCATGTGGAACATCCTCTCTGCATCCAACAGAGAGAAATAAATGGAAAAACCTGCAAGATACAGTCTTGTAGCGACTCCTCAAAGACAAATTTCAGGTTTGACAATCAGAATGGCCATTACATTAATCCAGTGTGGCAATTTGGATAGGTTATTTTCAGCACAAAGCTGTCTTTTATGCCTGTGATGAGAGATACCAGGCTGTCTAGGCTTTGAATGCCAACTTCTGATGGCAAGATATTAGTTTCAGTGGAAAAAAAAAAAAACTAAACCAACAAAAATTTTGTTTAAGGAACCAGTGAACAGAACAAGCTAGTCTGATCAGAAACATCACAAAGGCTGGACATCATTTGATTCCATTTTATTTAGCAATGCATAAAACAACATAAAACAATTGTCAAGTGGTACTGTAAACAAGATTGTGAATTTCTTTTTTTTTTTTTTGGTATTACATCAAATGATATTGATCATGTAATTGTCAAAAAAGCAGATTATAAATGACATCAGGAAGAAATGCATCTTAAACTCTCATAAACCACTGTTGAAGTGGTGATGTTAGCCATGACAGCCCCACAAGAAATCTGTGGCTTTTTTTTTTATCTGGAGCTATACCACACAAAACTAGAACTTTTACATTGTAAAGTTGCATCACTAAATGTGAGTTTATAGTTAGTACCACATTCAAGTTCAAGTCTTTTGAATACTGATGCACTGAAATATGAAATATTGCATAAACACAAACATATATTTTTGTGACCTAACTAAACATAAACATATAGGAAGTTAAACAAATTAAGCAATAAACAAGTTTAACATCAGATTGTTCAAGACAGATGAGTAATGAGACTGGTTCCCCACCAATAAAACTAACCAAGGTATGTATTTTTAAAGCTAATAATACATGATTAATGCATAATATAGAATAAATATATAACACATATTTGAAAACTAATTATTTTGATTAACATTCATTTTATCAAAGTTATTCATTTAAGGCAATTAATTTCTAACATGATAACCTCAGACTGCAACCTGTAAACAATTTACCTTTGCTTCATAATTGCAAACTGCTGCATGTTCTGTGTTCTCTGTTTAGCCCATTTTTATAAATAAATCTGGTCACACTTTAAATGAAATGTTGCTTATAAAGGTTTTATGAAGCATATGAATGCTTCATAAAGCCTTTATAAGCAACAATTCATTTAAAGTGTGACCATAAGTCTTATTTGTGCATATTAATTGTGTGATCTAGTCATTTTACTTGTTGGACTCAAACCAGTGCAGTTAGAGGATCCTCTAAATCATGAATTAATCAATTCATCTGTTCCCTTTGATAAGAGGAAATAAATACCTAATGTCATCCACATAATACACAGCACAGTATGTAACACAATATGCCTTTTCACCACTGAGTACAGCACAGTTGCATGTGAAAAGGACTGCAGGGCTCATCAAAATATGTTCTAATGAGGATGTACTTCAGGGAAAAATGATCTAACACATAAACAACATTAAACAAAAAACAGTATGAATTTGGAATAGAGACCTTCAGTAATCATGATGTTATCATTGAAAGGTCAGTTGTGTTTGTTTTTCTCCATATACTTTTAGCTTTCTCTTTTGTTATTTCAAATTCTAAGGAATACATTGACATTTTAATGATGGAAAGTAGAGGGTTTTATAATAGAAGGATTTTTTCCACAGGGCAATAACTGCTTTGGGACAATGACCACATGGTAGAATAGATATGTGAAAACATGTCACTTACAGCCACTGAGCTAAGCATGCAAATTTGCTTTATTTAAGGGGCAACCGGATGCTATTCTTCTCTTTTTTCTTGTGTTAGATGCCGCATCTGTTAATGTGTTGTCTGCTTTGTGTGATGTTGTGATGGTCGACAGGTTCTCTGATTGAGGTGTTTACATTCTGCACTAGTCAGGATTTTGTCAAGCTTGCAGGTGACCCTTTTTTCCAAAGTGTTATACAAGTCTATTACACCTCCTATCTTCCCCATGGAACCTACAATAGCTCCTTAGTATGCTGTATAAGGCTATCCAGAGTAGACAATCCGTATCCTTACGTTAATTCTCCATGTTTACTTGGATTAAGTTTTCTCCTTTTGTTGTGAGAGCGAGATATTTGTGGTCCTGTCCCATCCAGGCCAGTTCAGTATGCAAAAGCCCTGACTTGTAGACTACAGCATTTTCCTGCTGAGTGTGCTGGATGTCCCTCACACCCTCTCGATATCTCTACAGAATTAAAGTAGCATGCTCTTTTTCTCTCCTGCTCCTCATGGTATTGCTCTGCACCTCTCCTGATACTGTGAGAGGTTAGTGGGTCTCAGCAGTGGGTTTAGGGCTTGGTTTTCCCACCCACACTTCACAGTTATATTGCTGGGTGTTCACACCACGCTGGTAATCCAAGTATCACAAGCAGATAATCATGCATTAATGTGCTACAGCTAAGCATTAGCTATTTTCTCTGTGGGTGCCTAGAATTTCACCTTGCGTTATTGCATGCTAACCTCTGCCCAAGGCATGTCACAGTGTACAGTATTCATATGCAGTGTGTAGTTTGTTCACAATTACTGTCATCAGTTCCAAATAGCACATTTATGAAATAGCATTCTGCAATGTATTTGTTGCACAATTATGACTGTCTACTACAATCACCTCATCTAATATTTAGTGAGTAGTCATTGGGCTAGAATTTCAAGGTTGTGTGTAACATCTACAAGTTGTGTAATTTAAATCTATAAGAACTTAAATTCACTTATGCCTTTCATTTTCCTTCTCTATTGTAGGCTTTTGGCAAGGGCTGGCATTTTATTCTGAAGGGCCTTCAACTGCTCCTGCCCAAATGGTGTGAACATAATTCAGAACACACAACACATGTATGGCTGATGCACCAGGGCGTGTACTGTATTTACAGAATGACAAGCATGGTCCTCCCTCTCTTTGACACTCACTCTTGAGGTGAGAACACTCTCTATGTTTGTACAAAACACAATGGAGTTTTGGGTTTTTCCTGTTAGAAGAGTGTGCCCATGCAGCTCTCTGGGTACTGGTGTATCATTCCTTCCATTTCCATCACTCCTAGAAAAGTAGATCCAATTAATGTAGCTTTGCCCTGTCTCACCCAGTCTTGTGTTAATGGCTTGCATTATGTTAGTGGCTTCCTTTGCTTATCCAAAGATACTCAAATGCATATTGTAAGCAGCTAATCTTGCATTACAGCTGTTTTCGAGGTACATATACTACCTTGTGGCCAAGAGATGTAATCTCACTACAGTGTATTTATTTGTAGTGAATTGTATTTTTTTAGAATTACTGTCATCTGTTGTACAGTCTTGATCATCATCCATTTAGTTATTTAACTGTTACATAGTAGCACAGAATGATTTTACAGCTTCTAAGCACGTTAGCATTGTTCAAATCACACATGGAGTTTATAAAAGTATTACAAAATGAGCAAAAATGGCATTACAATGTGATCATAATATTTTTTTTTTTCATAAATTCATTTGTTTTCTTACCCTGTTGTATGGAATTGGACATGACATGGCACCGAACATAATAATATAAGGACATTTAATAATTAACTTACCCTTAAAATACTCTTTATTATAGACCAGATATTTAAGAAGACAGTTGATAACAGGAATCTTGCTCAAAGCTATTGTGCAAGAAACAACTACCAACTAATTGTGAATACCAAAAGCCTGATGTCTAGAGACCAGTTTTTTAATGAACAAACCATGGCCTGAAATGTGATAGATGGAGTTTTAACAGAAATCTAATCAGAAATTGATACAGGCAAGAAATTTGTTTCAATCTCTATTCTCTCCCACAACTGGTCCTGCTTTTGATGAGTAATGAATAGCCCCTTGATTTCTAGCTCAAAGTGCTCTTTTTCAGTTCTCATAAAAGCTTTAAGGCATACATGGGTGGCTACCTTTAAGGATTCAAACCATGTGTTTATGTTTTAACTGAAAGTTCCACAGGACAATACAGACCATCCTAACATAGTATGTGTTGATTATGTCTACAGGGAATAGATGGAAATCTATATCATTGTAAATAGGTTTAATGGAGCCACAATCACAGACAATAGCATCTGACAACAGAGAAGTTTATCATAAATTGGTTTCATTTTTTCTGTTTTTCCTCATAGATTTTCATTCTTTATGCTCTGCTAAAATGCTTAAAGGATAACACAGCACAACTTCAATTTGTCCTATCATCACATACCTTCAAATTTTTTTTTTCTTTTTCCCAAGCTGAAAACTCAACTGGCAAAGACAGCTTAGCTTGGGGTAAAGCTTGCATTTAGAGCTCTGAGTATAACTCTCATTTGAGACAAAGCATGAGGAGTAAGTTGTTGACATTTGGCAGACACACAACCATGTCTCAGCTGCTAATGATGAGGAAGAACTTGGAAAATAGCCAATACTTATTGAAATGTCATGTCACAGCACACTTCAGGGGGTACACGGCCCCATATATCACCCTTTCCAAACAATAGATTTGTCTCCTATTATTCTATCAAAATATGATACACTGAAGCTGGAAAAAAGATTATCATTTAAAAAAAAATCAAAATAAAAATTATCATTATGTTTTTTTTCTTCACAGAATAAACAATATAATGGATTGCTAAGTACAAATCCAAATTGTAATTCCAGTGTGCACTATGATATGTAAAGAATATAATACACATCAAAACTGTAATTCCATAACATACAAAACACATGACAGTGTTCTGCATTATTAGCAGTCAAGACATAAAATGCCCCAAAAATAGTTCAATATCCTATGGATTAATTAATTTAATACAGGTTTAAATAACAAAGGGGCTAACACCTGCCTTGCATTTTTAAATTTTTAAGTAAGGTGAATCCCTACAAGCTATAAATTAAAGGCAATATGGAATAAACATTAGTCCTTGAATGATTCCTTAACATTAACATAAAATGAACATTTTAATGCTATGAAGTGCAGAACAACATCAACGGTAATGTTTGTGTGCTTGGGAAAGCTACAGCATGAGATAGTTTAATTAACAAGGATGGCAATTTTAATAATTAAGTGGCAAGTAACCCCAAAGCTTTCTCTTAAATGTTTTACATTATAGCTTTTGTGTGTTACAAAATTGAAATTACAAAACGGAGCTAATTTTAGTTAAATCGATTTAAATTACTGAGAATAAACTTTTAGGTTAGGTTGAGTACAATGAACAATAACGTTTAGAACACAGACCTCACACAAGCTATGATGTGTCATGAGCATTTAACGTAATTTAAATCGATAAATGCCATCCTTGTTAATTAAACAATCTCACGCTGTACCTTTCGCAAGCACACATACTACAGACAATCTGCGCTGTTTCGCGAGCATAATAATTTACTCTATTCACGCGATTGGTGTTGATTATTCTGTGGATTCTGTTTTTCCTGGACACCGGCCGCCGCGGAGGCATTCCAGGAGCTCAAGCGGCGCTTCATCACTGCGCCTGTGCTTGCCCAGCCTGATCCTGCCCGGCAGTGTGTAGTCGAGGTGGATGCCTCTGAAGTGGGAGTGGGGGCCGTTCTCTCTCAAGTGTCCGCACAGGATAACAAACCTCACCCTTGTGCCTTTTTCTTGCGCCGGCTTTCCGCTTCGGAGCACAACTATGACATCGGGGACCGGGAGCTGCTAGCAGTTAAGCTAGCTCTGGAGGAGTGGAGGCACTGGCTGGAGGGGGCGAGTGTCCCGTTTCTGGTCTGGACTGATCACAAAAACCTGGAGTACCTGCGCACGGCTAAACGCCTTAATCCTCGCCAGGCTTGCTGGTCCTTGTTCTTTGCCAGGTTTGACTTTGTTCTCTCCTACCGCCCAGGTTCCAAGAACGGCAAGCCCGATGCCCTCTCTCGTCAGTCCTCCCCACCTGAGGAGGTGCCTGAGCCCAGCACCATATTGCCCGCTCGCTGCTTGCTAGCTGCGGCATTATGGGACATCGAGTCCCTAGTTCGCTCCTCCCAGCAGGGAGACGCCGGTCCCAGTTCGTGTCCGGTTAATCGTCTGTTTGTTCCTGAGTCTGTTCGTTCCCAGGTCCTGCAATGGGGACACTCCTCCAAGCTGGCCTGCCACCCGGGGGTTAGACGCACTAAGGCCCTCATCGAGCAACGCTTCTGGTGGCCCACCATGGAGGAGGATATCCGCAGCGTTATCTCTGCCTGCTCGGTCTGTGCGCAGAACAAGCCCTCCAATCACCCCCCTGCTGGACTGCTGCGCCCTCTGCCTGTTCCTAAAAGACCCTGGTCCCACATTGCCTTGGACTTCGTGACTGGTTTGCCCCCGTCTGAAGGTAACACGGTCATCCTTACCGTGGTTGATCGCTTTTCCAAGTCCGTGCACCTCGTCGCGCTGCCGAAGCTGCCCACGGCTAAAGAAACGGCAGAGTTGCTAATAGCGCATGTGTTCAGGTTGCACGGATTACCTGTCGATGTGGTGTCGGATAGGGGGGCCCAGTTCACTTCACGTTTTTGGAAGGCGTTCTGTAAATTGTTGGGGGCATCTGTTAGTCTGTCCTCAGGCTTCCACCCGCAGACCAACAGCCAGACCGAGCTGGCTAACCAGCAATTGGAGACCGTGCTGCATTGCCTCACCTCGCAGGATTCCAGCTCCTGGAGTCGGCTGCTGCCCTGGGTGGAATACTCCAACTCCCTGCCGTCCTCTTCCACCGGCATGTCCCCATTCCAGTGCTGCCTCAGCTACCAGCCCCCGCTGTTCCCGGTTCAGGAGGAAGAGGTCGGCGTCCCCTCAGCTGTGGCATTTGTCCGTCGCTGTCGGCGGACCTGGAAGCGCACCCGGGCCGCGCTTCTGCGTGCGTCTGCCCGGATCAAGCGGGCCGCTGACCGGCTTCGTTCCAAGGCTCCCCGCTACGTCCAGGGACAGCGGGTGTGGCTCTCCACACGCGACCTCCCCCTCCGCGTGGAGTCCCGTAAGCTGGCTCCACAGTTCGTCGGTCCCTTCCCCATCGCCAAGGTCATCAGTCCTGCTGCAGTCCGGCTCAAACTGCCGCCCTCTCTTCGCCGTATCCACCCAACCTTCCATGTCTCCAGGGTCAAGCCCGTCGTCCGCAGTCCCCTCTGCCCGGCTCCGCGGGCCCCTCCGCCTCCTCACCTGATCGACGGATCCGAGGCGTACACCGTGCGCCGTCTGCTGGGAGTTCGGCGTCGGGGTCGCGGACTCCAATACCTGGTGGACTGGGAGGGTTACGGTCCGGAGGAACGGTGCTGGGTCCCGCCGATCCCGATCCGTCCCTCATCACGGACTTTCGTCGGCGGCATCCTGGACTGCCTGCTGGGACGCCCGGTGGCGTCCGTAGGGGGTACTGTCAGGACTGCAGCTTCTTAGCTGGGTTTGTTTTTGTTTTTTGTGTCCATGTGCTTCTGTTTTCCCTGTGTTCTAGCCCCGCCCCGCTCTCCGCCCTGTCTCCGCCCGCCTGATTACCTGATCGTCCCCACCTGCCTGCCTGCACACCTGCATCCCATCTCCTCATCAGCTTTTCCCTATATATACCCCGTTTGTTTCTTGTCTTGTTGCCAGTTCGTCTCAGTTTACTGTTTCACTACTCGCTGTTTGTTCTGTTTTTTGCCTGCTGGTTTCGTTTTGCTCTGCCTGTTCTCTCGTTTTTGATTTTTGGATCTGTTTTGTGGAATGTTCGCCGTGTCTTTCTGGTTTTGGACTTTGCCTGTTTTGACCTTGATTTTGGATTACCCTCTGGTTTCAATAAACCCTTCGTGTACCTGTCTTCGCTGTCTGCGCGTGAGTCCCTGCCTGAGCCCTGACATTTGCGACTGTGAGATTGGCAGTTGAATCAGGCTCCTTAGATCAAATTGTCGAATAGTTGACTATTCGGGGTCACCCCTAATAAAATGCTATAACAAAAAGTCTATTACAGTACAACTTTTGTTGTAGACTAAAGTAGCACTAATGTTTGTTAGCCACAAGCCATATTTAAAACTAATATACTAGCCCCAAAATATTTACTACTAGCAACTAAGTTAATAAGCATTAATAAAGACACAAAAATGTGTGCTAATTAGAGTGCATGAACATGCACTCTATTGTTATCCGAATTTTTCTTATTATTCTTTTCTTCTTCTAACCAATTTTGTGCTTTTAATACAGCTTCAACCGTTTAACGTAGAAACTTCATTCAAACTGTGTTGCGTAGGTCTTACAAAGGACACTTATGCTATGTATTTTTTATTTTTGTAAAATTTATAGTTTTTAATTAAAAGTTTAAAAAGTATCAAAATTTTCCCCATAGACTTAACATTGGCCTTTATGACATCACAACAGAGCCATTAAGCAATTAGAATCTTGTGGCAGCTGTTCTGACCACCTACATCTGTTTGATGTAGGCCTATATACTTTTATCTATGTAAAATTAGACTGTTTGCATTTTCATGCACTCGTAATTCCCTGGAATTACATTCTCTAGTTAATATTGTAAGCTTAGTTAATTTGTTGACTTGTTTGAAGCTAGCAAATCAGCATCAAGTCAGCATTAATTTATGTGAGGCTATGGTGCTGTAGGTAAAAAAGGGTTTTTCTTGTTTTTTATTCATATTTTTGCATTTTCCGTGCTTTCCACTCAACTTATTGCAAGTGGCAAATAATACATTTAAGCTTATTGCAACTCATAAGTGGCTAAGTGAGACCCAACGAGTTGAGGCTGACCTACCAAACCCTATCCACAATGGAACAAAGGCAGTTTGTTCCACCAGTGGGTGTTCCTGGGTGTTACCTGCAAATGATATAGCTGGTTTTAAATCTGGGCTGTACAGCTCACCCTACAATTAGAAAAAGCACTTTGTCTGAGCCATTTGGCAGTTCACCCCTTGATGCAATGCAGTAAACCTGCCGGAAATTCCTTATTTTTACCTGCCTACCATTAGCCACCCGTTCTCAAATGAGATTACGATTCATCTGTATTTTTGTTTGTTGTTGGCAGTTTTTGCTGGCAAAGAACATGATTTTTGTTTTGGAATCAATTATCATAGCATAGCTGCTGAGGTTAGCAACTGCATAATTTAACTGACATTATAGCTAGGCCACTGCTGCAGGGTACTAGGTGTAGATTTAGCTAGCTAGTGAAATTATATCCCGGCCCATTGGTGACTTTGCTGAAGGTAACTAGCAAGATAAGTATTACACCTGGAACCAACTACCAGTTGAGCTAACTAGAAGGTAAACTTGATACTTGATTACATTTTTTATTTTTACAAAATATCTCTGAGGCAAAGGCAGAATTTCACATTGCCATAACCATTGCTGCAATGTATATCTGGGATATTCACTCAAATTTTTGCAGTATGTATATTTTAATAATGTAAAAAAGTATGTGTACAGCAAAAAGCAAAAACACATTCAGTTGAAGAAGGCTACATCTTTTATTTCAATGTATAAAAGTGATAGATACATCAGACAGACATGCACTGCATGGACCAACTCCACATCCATAATAAGCAGAAGCTGGGCAGTAGGGTTTCTCACAAAGTAGATATAGACTGATATTAAAAAAAGCTTTGACATTTGGCATAAAACAATGTACATTCAGAAGCCTGGAAGTGAAAAGATTGAGTGAACTGAAAATCACACTCCTTGTTTACTATTGTCTCCTCACACAATCAAAGCAATTCATCTGGAAGTGTTGCATTACCTGTGGCTCATTTTACAACTGAACATGAAAAGAGGAACCCTAGAGAGCACAAAGAAGACAGAGCCTCCTGATAGTTCCTCTGTTGGGGATGCCATTTTTGACCCATATGTGATGATCACATAGCTGTAATGTACCCAAGATGTGGAAGGTCTGGTTCTTTGACTGTGGCATATATACATAAAGAATGACATGCAAATGTATTCCAGGTAAACACATTTGCTCATATAAGAAGCTTCTGTTCTGATCTTTTTACTTACTACATTTAATGTCTCATCTTTTTTTCTTCTTTTTGGGGAGTCATAGTAACTGAGTGCACAATAAACCCAATCAGTGAGAGAAATGTAAACATTAGTTCATTAATGCTTTGCCATGAACATAATGACATGAGCCATGTTTTTTTTTTTTTTTCAACATGGCCAACTGGCAGAGAGCCCAATATATTATTCAAAGCAGCTGAAACCTCATAAGAATTTTTCATCATTACTTCTTCTCTCCCTCAATATAAAAGTATTTTAACCTCCCTTTTAATTCTAGTTTCCTGACTGTGTATCCCAGGAAATTTGAAAGCTACCCACATGCAAAAGATCAGCTCTTCTGTATTACAAATCAGGAATGTTTCTTTCTGATCTTTCTGCCATGTATACAGCATGGAAAGTCTCTCTAGGGATACAAATCATTTATGAGCCATGAATACTGTAGGATTCATCCTCTGCTGGCAGAATGGATGTGAGGTGCAAGGAATGGCAAGAATAAATCGCAGCCCTGGGTGTATATATCATAACACTGCTGTTCATACAAAAAGTGATTTTGCTTGGCACATCTGTACAATAAATGTGCATTTGGAGTTGGACAGCAGAGCAGCGTTTGAAAAATGTATTGCATTAGGCCTCACTCAGCCAAGTGGAAGCTGTTGAACTGTATCATAATGGAGTTCTCTATGTCTTTTGTAGGGCATATAAAATTATAGGTATCACTGTCCTTTCACCCATGCTACACACTTTTTACAAGGATTGATCCAACTCTATTGAATAATTTAGCTAAAGTATATTTAACAGTTTAAATTTTATAACATGTAATAATGTTCATTTTTGCAATTATTGATCTCCCAAGCACAGGAGCCAGTGTGTCTTTAACAACAGTATGAGATTTAAAATGTTTTCTGTGAAACACTGAAGAGAATAAAATTGCATATTATATAGGTCACTGTTGTATATGTGTGTGTGTGTGTGTGTGTGTGTGTCATCGCTGTCACTGAAGTCAGAGAAAATATCTCATTTCTTTCACATTAAGAAGAAAATGCTTTTGATAAGAGCTCAGCATGATACTGACTGGTAGTTTAATTTTCTTTTGAACCTTATATTTCCCACATGAACTGTGGAGCAGCCAGGCACTTCATACACAGGGATACACAGCATGTCCCTGCATTATTCTTGTGTCAAGGCAACTTCCTGAACTGTGCTATTGTCATTATATTCAGGGCCGCTTAGACTGTTAGCAAACATTGAGCACAGCATGGAACAATTTGCCAGTAAATGGTTATGATAAAAGTTTTACAAATATATCTTTCTTTAAGCTCATAACAACTGCCCAGACAGAGGTATACGTAATCACCTACATATCACATTTGATGGGTAAATACTTTACACAGTGGAAGCTTTTAATTCTTTGGGTTTCCATACCCTCCTGTATTTAAAGATAACTCATTAGATTACTCTAATCAAAATTATAACAAACTACCAGCTTTTCCTACAGAGACCAGTGTAGTGGAAAGAACATGACAGGTACAGAACAGAACAGTTAAGAGTTGATTTCCTAATAAGATGAGTGAATAATCATTTTCTTAAAAACCTGTATAGCCTTGACATATATTCTAAATAGCATTTTAAATAGGAGGCTATCACTAATATGTTGGGTAATCTGGGAACTTTAAAATTTATATGTTGTTCCTTACTAGGTTTAGTTTTGTAGTTATACATAACAAAAACCAAGGGAATTTTTATAATCTTTCAACCAAGAACTGCACAACAAACCATATCTGGATTAAAGAGTGAGTAACAGCAATGCAATTCCCAAAAATACAATGATTTTCTAGCAAAGTAACAATATTTGAACGATAAAAAACCCTCACCCACTTAAAACCCTAAAGGACCTCTCATGTGAGACTTCACCCTAAGATTTCTGTGTCAGGTGTACACAGTGGCAACCACACAGAGAAGGCACTGGAAGTCAAATCTCCTTTAAAAATTCATCAACAACATTTTATAAACCTTTTTATTACGCAGACAGACAGTGACAGACTAGGTTAACAACACTCCCAGACCAAGTGCATGCACATCATTCAAGCATCACTATTAACCTGTGCCCAAATTAGACAGCCTAGAAAAGTATGGGAAGTCATTATTAAGTACATATACTAGCATATATTACAATGTCGCTAAATCACGATATCCAGAACTCATGGCAGTGATGCAGGTAAATAAGCAGCAAGTAATACAAGTAGGACAATAAGCAGATGCAAGGGGGTAGGGATTGAAGGGAAACCGAGATGCAATCTGTAAAGGTGGGTCCTCAGTCTGCATCAGAAAATGCCTAGTGATTCTGATGTCCTGATCTGATCCCCATGCAAGTTAACTTCACCATTGGGGGACATGCATTGTGGCTGAGAGGAGTGACCTCGCCAGGAGGATACAGTCAGTTGCCCCAATGTTGCAGACTGGAGTGATCTGGTCGGTGCATAGGGTTTGAAGTTTGATCCGAAGTACAATGGGGCCATTCCATTCACTGTCCCACATGCCAGTGGTAACAGCAAGTCGATGAAGTGAGGTGAGGACAGGTGTGACTTGATTGTATTTAGGTAGGATGTCATGCAGCTGCATTCTGGTTCCATAATTTAAAATGTGTAAATTTAAAACAGCATTCCTAGCATTTATGACTGTCATTATGTCATGAAATATTTGGAAAAACAGTATCAACTATTGAAATCCCCTTTAGGCCATTTCAAGTTGGCCCATGGAAGCCAGGCTTCCCATTAAAACTCTAATAAGATGATTTGCCTGACTTTGATTGGACCGTAACAAAATTTATGACAACAATACTGCCCTGCCCAGAAGCCCAGCTTCACATCTATTTGTAGAGAACCTTATAGACAGCTAATCATACATTTTGATGAATACTACCTCCAACACTTAATCCCCAGTGCCTTGTACATGCATAGTAAATTGAAGAGACCACTGGATGTCAGTACATGAGCATAATTTATCTGGAGAGTGGAGGTTAAATCTACATGGAGTTAAATTGGAAGATTGACAAATTGGTGGTGTGTTGTCTAGGGTTTGAGTTTTGTTTTTTACAACTACAGTTGTATTTAGCTAGCTAACATAACTGATAGCCTCATTTACTTTTAACTGGCTAGTCAACTCGCTATTTTGGGTAAGTCTACTGGGCAAAGTATGGGTTGATACATGCCATGGATGAAGACACTCATCTCAAAGTGGCATGGCATCACAAATGGTCAGGAAAAAAGGACAATGCTGAAATATTTGATTGATACATCCTCCATTACAGGGCAAAAGGAATTGGCTTTCAGTGGACATGATGAGGGCAAACATTCTGATCAATAAGCACAACTACATGTAGTTAGTTGAAGTAATTTCCCAGTATGATGAAGTTCTAGCTAGGAATGCTGAATCTTCAACTGTGTTTTCTGATATTTTAAAAACAACCCAGAATCATCTAATGGCTTCCATGTCAGCTATAGAGCTAGAGGGGCATAAGACTAAAGTTATGACATCTCCTTTTTTGAATGACAGATACAGATGGATGAAAGTACTGGCATTGCTTGTCACACCCAGCTCTTCATTATTCAATGTTATGTGAATTATTCAAGAACATTTCATTGGTGTTTGACATTTTGGATGGTTGTGATGCTCAGATAGTGTTTATTTTGTAGATGCATGATTTGTGTCTTACTTGTTTTCATGCTTTATATGTGGTATTTATTTTCAAAGGCAGCAGGCAATTTGCTGTGAGAGGACAGTTTTCAGTTCAGGAGTGACAAAATGATAGTTTCTCCATATTCAGAGCAGGACATAGTGCAGATAGGGAACTCCAAGAAAGCTGTACTATCACCACATGGTCAAATAATCATTTAAATGCTTATCATATTGTCAGACTGCAATGGCTAAGGAGTTATAAAATATGTTGTTTTCAAGTTAAGACTTGCATATAATGTTACTGTCCTGTTTTGTCCTCAGTGGAAAGGTGTTTTTACATTTACATTTACATTTATTCATTTGGCAGATGCTTTTATCCAAAGCGACTTACAAGTGAGGTACAGTACAACACAAGCGAAAAACCATACAGAGTCAACAATAATAGAAGCACTGCATGACCAGGTTTCAATGGTTGGCTAGGCAAGGTACAAACTAGCAGGTAAAGCTAATGAGTGCATTAAACCATTAGATTACTTTTAAAAAATGTAATCTAATGGTTTAACACACTCGTTAGCTTTACCTGCTAGTTTTTCCTTGCCACTCACCCTGGTGTTACTTATGTGGACATTCAGCATATCATGATATTGTTACGGGCGTGCACCAGGAGGCAAACAGTGCTAGAAGCACTCGTTGTCTAGGGGGTAAAGAAAAGTCTCCTGGAAACCTCCCATGCCACCCTGACATTCACTGCACGCCTCCCTCAACTGCCCCACAGTTGAATTATCCTGGGCTTGAAATGGTAGCCAATAAAGGTAAAGGTGCTTATCGGGTCAGGACACCTCACTGCCCACCATACGATCTCTCTCACATCCCCAGCCAGCTCCAGCAACACGGTGGGCAACACGGTGGGATGGGCAACCACTGAAGGTGGCTCAGTGGTTAGCACTGTTGCCTCACAGCAAGAAGGTCCTGGGTTCGAATCCTGGCTGTCCCAGGTCCTTTCTGTGTGGAGTTTGCATGTTCTCCCCGTGTTTGCGTGGGTTTCCTCCGGGCGCTCCGGTTTCCTCCCACCATCAAAAGACATGCATGTAAGGGTCAATACTCCTGTCAGTGCCCTTGACCAAGGCACTGGCAAAAAGAACTGGAGGTGGTCCCTGGGCGCTGCACTGTGGCTGCCCACTGCTCCTGGCTCCTGGTGTGTGTGTGTGCTCACTGCTGGTGTGTGTGTGTGTGTGTGTGTGTGTGTGCTCACAGCTCACTGTGTGTGTAGGATGGGTCAAATGCAGAGGATGAATTTCCCCATGAGGGATCAATAAAGTATATGATTATTATGATTATGATAGCATGCAGTCTTAAACTTCAACCGGGCCAGCTCAGTCTGTGTTTCCTCTGTCTGTTCAGTGTTTGAGGTCATTTTCTTAAAGTTAGCTGCGATCCTCCTTCCATTAGGGCACGCACCGTCAACACCCCTTGTGGTAGGTCTCCAGGTCGTGGTGAGTTACCAGCTTGTGAGTTTCGGAGCTTTGTGTGCTCAGGGGAGACGCTCAAGCAGCGCTGGCAACTCGCAGGCCCCCGAGGCGGCCATGACCAACCATCTTCAAGCTTCCCGGCATTCACTCACTCCGCCCCCCTTCCCATGAGACCCAACCAAACACTTAAAGGGACAGGTGCACCTTTACAATGACTTTATCTCAGGCCCAAGGATAATTACTGTTATGAGGATCTCTTTCTGCAGCTAACCACTAAATATTTATGGATCTTTATGATCTTTATTAACAAATTTCATCCTAGACTTAAGGATGTGATCCTGAATATGTACACAGGATCCTGGCAACAACCATGGCCGTAACAATATCGTGGAAAATGTTTATGCAAATCAATTAGCTTGTATTTGACTGAATTTGTTCCCTGATTGCTTGTAGAATTAAGTAATATCATCCCCAAGAAGGAACCAAGACTAACCATTTCAGAATGTTTTTGGCCCAAAATTTTCTTCCAGGCATATTTGAAAGGGCTGTATCTGAATCCGAATACCTATTTCAGGTATGTGACCAGATGGATGAGCACTGCTCAAGAGTTGTAGTGCACCCACCTGGTGAGAAATTTTTCCAAGAAACGCAAGGAAAAATAATGCAGAACTATTTACAAATGACAAAAAAATTGGAGCACATATAAAACAATTACTTTGCTTTTCAATTACAGCATGACACTACTCTGTCTCTTCAGCTCAACACCAACTGAACATTAGGACCAGCTTTATGTATGGTCTCCTTTTAAGCTCCTCCCCCAGAACATACCACAACTAAGGGAAAATCAATTATCGTCTCATCAATTATATTATTTACAGTACTTAAACAAATTTTACCAGTAACAACAATATTACCTACATTGCTCTGAAAATACAACCAATAATCGCACTGTAACACTATACAGGTCGATGTAATTTCATTGTTATCCTCCCCAAAATTAGTTTGACTTTTGTCAGGCTCCCCTAGATCAATACGGTTTCACCAAAGATAACGTCCCATCTTTTCCATCACCTGACAGTGCTAACGCTGCACCATCCCTGCCAAACAACAGGGTAAGTTTTATCACATTTACCTTAAAAAATGAATTCAGCTGTGCACATTTTCCAAAATATTCTCATATACATTTAACCAATGTTGCAACCACTTGCTTTAATTCAAATAGTCATATTATTTGTGATGATGCACATAGTTAGCATGCTTGCGTGACCCCCTCCACACTAAATGAACCTGCATGCTAACTTTGGTGCTGCTTTTGCCAGACTGGCTTCTACTATGGCAGAACTACAGGAGCAATCCAATAACAATTCATTCATTTCTATTTGTAGTGCAGTCATAAATTAAACTGTTTTCAACATCCAACATTGTACGCGTCACTACAATTTATCATATTAAGGAACGGAGGACTCACTCTGTTACAAGTTATGCAAAAATTATTTTTTTCCCTGAATATTAGTGTTCACCAAGTACCAAGCTGCATCAGATCATTGATACTGAAAGTGAACCAAGCATGAGCAAGCTTTTGTGTTTCATTATTTGAACATTATTTGAACCTCTAGTAGCTAGCTACGTTACTAATCTTTCTTCACAGTTTTGACTCACTCCAGTTAGCAATCTACAGCATAACTATTAGTGTTATATGTCATTACTTTTAGCAAGCTAGTTAACATGTTTGTTTACAATGTGATGTTACATATATTCTGCTTTAGTTGGTAAATTGAATATCCCTACATAACATTCCTTTTCATTACAAAAATCAGTTAGCTAGGATTTTCAATTTTTAAATGAAATACTATGTGTCTTTCTGTTAGAATCCAGACAAATTACTATTTAGTAATTGTAAATTGTAAATAGTACTATTTACTAATTAGGTTACTGTGGCCTCCTCTTCTAACAGTGTCACCAGCTGGTAGTCAGTCTGTAGTTATAGTATCTCCCAGACCATCATCCCCTGTGTCCCACCGTTGCAAAAAAGGAAAAAAAAATGTTATGGCTACAAGCAAATGGATATACTGTGCTTTACAAAAACTTCGACTGATGTTAGGACAAACACCACCAAACTACTGTTATGTCCCATCACATCCCCTTCAGACACCATGTGATAGCATTTGACAAATCCCACCTTGACAGGGGAAGCACCAGCCAGCTGTTCAGGCCAGCTGCCGACAACAAAGCTGACAAAAAAGTCACACAAATCCCAGTAGTTTCCACTTTAAATGCTTGAGCACCATATCCAATCAGGCACCTCACAACAAATTTAACTGTAAAAAAAGAGATCCACCAGAGATCAATGGTGGTGATGGGATCTTAAATAATAAATCAATATGTGCATTATTTAATTTATTCAGGAGGAGGGGGAAATAGGTGGCAGGGTTAAAGGGCAACAGAGTAGCTAATTAATGAGATATCTATTGAAATCTAAAAAAAATGTATTTCATACTCCTGTTCTTTGACATAAATGACTCTACACCAGTTTTACAGTGAATGGATCCCCATAATACACAAAGAGTTGTTTCACTAAATCTTAAATCAAATTACATGTAAATTCCAGTTCATAATGCAACTACCTCTCCTCTACCAAATTCCTAAAAAAAAATAAAAATAAAGAAACTTCAATGCATCCTATGTATTCCCAGGTGTTTACTGAACTAACAAAGGAGGACAGCCTGGCACAGGCTATCACTATCTGCAATAAATCAGAAACAAAATTAATGCTGGAAAAATCTAATTGTGCTGATTCTTTTAAATGAATGATTAGAAACTGTTCCAGGCATTTGACTGAACTCTTGGTTATGTGGTGCAGTGGCCACTGTTGTGTCTAGTGTGGACTACAGCTGACTTGGAAGGCTTAGAAATAACAATTGTTGTTTTACACCACCTCATACTAGTCCTTTTCAAGTACAATATAGCCTATGGCCTGCACCTTTGGATGATTTTCTCATTATAGCCTATCGTGTCTCTTCTATTGCCTCCTTTCTGAATTCTTTCATGTCTAGTTTTTATGCTGTGGGCATTCCTCTGTCCCTGAATAAAAGCTTCCCTGAATAGCTCAGTATGGTGTCACCCTCTGGGCTTCAGGATCCTACACTGTTGCCATTTCCAACCAAGTGAGCCCCCCTGTCTGTCCTTGGATACTTCAAGTTTGCAATGTGCCTTACTATTCAGCACTGCTGTGTCACTGAAGTCCTGCTGTCTTTGCTGTCTTTTTCCTCCTGTTCCCAAGCTTGACTCATACCGCATACCACATTTCTGTTTGTGGCATCCCTAGAACTCCCACAGAACTGGGAATGATGACAACCTTTCCTGTCCTGATCATCTGAAATTGTTCAACAATACTCAACTCTCCTTTAGCTGTGTGGGTTCCCTGAACACTGTAAAAAAAAGCAATAGATCACCAATTAATCTCTATAACCCTTTTGTCACTTGTTCTGGCATTAGACATCTTGGAAAAATAGTCATCATTCCAGCAGGTATGTCACTAGGCTACCAATTTCACTCACACTTGCACTTTTGACATCTGTAATTTGGAGTTGCTCCCATTTTTTGAGTAAGCTGTGAGGAGACAGTTGATCCAATTTCCCTTTAGAAATTGTTGATTTATGCAGCATCTGAATTTAATCCTCACCCATGTATGTATATATATATATATAGTTCCAGAACAGCTAATGTTGAGTTCAAAATCAATGAAAATCAATGTATTATATATATATATATATATATATATATATATATATATATATATATATATATATATATATATATAAATAAAGCTAATGTTATAATAATATTAAAAAATAAACAACAATATTAAAAAATAAAAGTAGCTAACAGATTACAGTAGATACTGCACAGATTTATTAATTAATTAGACTGGAAAGAACCAAATGGTAATTACTTTGCTTTTACACCCACACCTGTCTGCTGTCTCACAGCATACTGCTCGGTGCTCAGTTTGTGACTGAGCGAGGTATATGGCCACCCTGCACTGATTTTGCTAACATCTTGCATTGCTTTTAAAAATGTCAAAATATATGACACAATTTGTTCATTCCTCCAGAATCTGTGCTGAGGAAATCTGGTCTTTCTTACCATGTATGAAACTCATACGTTTCTGAACTCAAAAGATTGCCAAACATGAGATTTGTGCCTTACAGAATGCCAGTTCTCAAATGATCAATCAATCTGCTTTCAGTTTGTCTTACCAAAAAATTAATAAAAAATTGGGGGTTTCACAGTCCCCTGCCACTCATCAAATCAGAGATTCTACATGCAATAGCTAGGGATTCATTCCAGATCACACACTCACGGTGCACTTAAAACAGGGGCAGTTTGTTCCTTAGGGTGGTCAAGCAACGCACCACCAAAGGGGGAAAGGGAGGGAATTTTTCTATCACATTCTACCACAGTGTTACGCTAGCTGTGACTGTTCTAGACAGTTTGTCCTGCCTCTGAATATCATAGTCCAATCAGCATCAAGTCATGTTCCCCCTCAGGCAATTTCAGTCTGGTTGAGAATCGCCCAGATCGCTCTGATAGACTCTCATGTTAAGGCAATTTTTCAAACTGCAGGCTCTGCAATGCAATCTGTATGGGTTCCAGGTGGGCTTGCACTAACGTGCTTTTGTCATACATAACCTGGGGTAGGGATCGCCGGGGCAGCCAGCGATCTTGTCACATTCAAGGTCAACATGGCTAATGTTACCTAAACTCAGAGCAACTCGATCGTGTCATTAACATAAATACCATTCAGTCGTTGTAGTAATCAGGATAAATTGGTAAGTATCTACAAAGGGGGGGAAATCGTATAACCGGGGATTTTCGTGGGGCTGGTATGAGCGGAAAATGTGACTAGCAGGCTAAGAAGTAGCTAACGCTTTGTTTGTGAGGGCAAAGTGATAGATAACAATTTATCTGTTGATGAACACAGTGGATTGTTCAGTCATTGTAGAGCCAAAATAATTTTATTCAAGAAGACATTTACAATAATATCCTGGATGTAGCTGTTCACAAGTACTGTACAGTATGTAGCTTTAGGAGAAATCTTGTGTCATCTAGTGGTTACTGGTGGTATTGCTACGTGAGGTGACCAGAAAAAAACAAATTGTTCAATGCAATGTGACAATATCTAGTTAGCTAGCTGTTAATTTACCCGGGTTAATTTGTTAATTTGAACGGGTCACCTTAGCCATCATTGCAACAATTGCCCCCCGAGAGATTTGGTAGGAGCCACCACTGACTTAAAATTTAGCATCACAGTTTCTACCAAGTTCCCTGTCTTTTCCCCCTTTGGCCAAGTTTATATGAATTTTCAGTGGGCCAGAAATGCCAGAATTCAGGGCTTAACAAACAGAGGAAAGGTATGTTTCAGCTGAAAGACAAAATTTCATAAAACACTAAGGAATGTGTAGAAAAATATTGTTAAAAATACAGGCCAAACTGACTGTTGAAATGTACAAACAATTTTATGGGTTGACCCACTACATTACAGGAAGTTTATCAGTAATGGAACTTAGCACCAGGGTTTATTCAGGTAGCTGTAACAGCTCAGACCGGGATTCAAGAGTGGACCACGCTAGCTTCAGGTTTAGAACGGGTTTATTGACAGGGCGAGGCTGAATCGTAAACCAACAACAGGCGGGGTCGAGAGCAGGCAGGCAGTCCGTGGGCAATTCCGGGGGGGCGATCGCAGGAACAGGCAGAGTCAGGAACCAGGCAGACAGGCAATCAGGCAATCGGGGCAGGACGGCAGGCAGTAAACCAGGTCGGGGCACAGGCAGGGTCGAAAGCACAGGAAATCTCGCAGGCAGAAACAGATGGCGGGGACAAAACAGGTACGAAACACTGCAATTGAACTAGTGACGAGACAGAAACAAGCAGGGCAGTATATAGGGCAGAGCTGGCGAGATAATGGGCAACAGGTGAGCCGGCTGGCAGGTGGAGGTGATCAGGTAAAAGGGCATGCAGGGACCGGGCGGGGATCGGGGCAGGGCTGAAACAAAAGGAAAACAAACAACGGCACATGGAAGACAGGGAGAACATAAAAACAACAGCTAGGGGGCCGGAGTACTGACAGGTAGCTACCTAATGTTTGTAGGTAGATGTAAGTACTCCCTTTCCAGCAAACATTTATTATTTAAAAATATGATGCAACAAACTAACACATTTAAGATTTCAACATAGTTTCTTTAATTAGGAGAGTAATGACTAGTAACTGAACATCTGATCTAAAAAGCCCAATTTGTACTCATTTTACTTCTGTCCTTTGCTTGTGAATCAAAGCATTACTTGTTTTGATTGGCTTGTTTGGATGAATATTTATGCTAAATCAAAACATTTTGGACTGTGACTTGAGGTATGGGGAACAATGTAAATTTAAAATATCAAATAGAGCAGTGCATCAAGTGCAGTAGTTGCATACCTGCACTCTTGCAAAACAGGCCTTGGGACAAAGTAGGCATCTACGCTCCCAGTCACAAATATGAACATATCCAGTAGTAGCTGTTTGAAAGCTGTACAAAAATATATGTGAAACTATGAATTCTAGGTAAAGATAATGAATAAAGAAAGGAATATCTACATCTTTCATGTGTTTCATTAACACTTCATTCATTGTTTTATGTTGCACCTCTCACAAGCTATTTAATTTCTTTAGCTAGCTTTATTTTTATCTTTGCATACATAGTTCTTTCTCTGGAGATGGTGATCTTAGTTTTGTGGAGAAAAGTATGCAGTTTTGGATGCAGTCCAACATCCCTTCCATGGGCACACCAGTAACAGCAGGAAAACTCAGATGTGGCCTGCACTCATCCTGAGGGTGCGAACATGGTCTGGAATACAGCCAAAGTCAAAGAATATCTAACTAATTCCTTATCAACTGGAAGAGAAGAGGTGAAATAAACATTACCAAGCAATTTTTGTGAATCCTTCCATATTACACTACATTCAGAATGGGGGGGCACCACAGAACCTGGCACAACTAAACATCCAGCAAGATTTTTCCACCATTTGTTTAATGTTTTCTGGCCAGTCATTCAGTAAAATATTTACACTCCATTTCTACGTGGGGTTTTCTGTTCTTAGGACACTAAAGTAGTGGTATAGGCATACCGTTTACAAACTGAGGGGTCACAAGACTGAAGTGTTTCCCCGGTATTTACACGCTTAAATTTACTGCCACATGAATATGGAATGTAATTTGAATTGTCTGTTATAAATGCTGAATATTTCATTTCATAACTTCAACTCTCAGTGTAGATGTGTTTTTTAGTCTGGTTTATTGGTCCAAGCTTTATATTTTTTGTTGTGTTGTCTTACATCAACACTATGTTAATTAAAGAAAAGATGATTCCTTTTGTTCTTCTGGGAAATATCTGAAATTCTAGAGGTTGCTGCATTGCCTTCATGAAAGCAGCGCAGGATTTGTCTGCAACTAGATTATTGAATTTAGAATTTTTATACATGTTTCTTTACACACTCTTGTCATATCAAGCAAAGCTTAATCCCCTGGAGTAAAGCATATTGAATATTGCATCAAAATGTAATAACTGAATGCAGAAATATTGTAATAATTATATCAGTAATAAAATGTATAATACAGTGTATTTATATAGTGCTGTACCACATCTACATAAAGATGAAATATAACTTCATTAAGTATTTGATCCCAACAGGCATATATCGAAGGATAAATGTATTCCAGAGAGTTCATAGCTTTGTGTGTGTGTGAAATTCAGTGGTGTAATTTTGCATATATGCTAGCATGAGACATATACTGTACCTACTTTTAATTTCACAGATATACACAGACCACCTAGTGGTGATCAGTAGGGCCTGCAGATCAACCCAACTCCTGGTCCAAGCCCTGGTCCTCTCCTGCCTAGAGTATTGCAGCTTTCTTCTCTCTGCCCTCCCTGCATGTGTCATCAAACCCCTGCAGCTCACCCAGAATGCTGCTGCTCAGCTGGTCCACAGTGTCCCAAGATTCTTCCATGGCTCACCCATCCTCATCTCCTTCAAAGATGGCTCACTCTTATCTTCAGTCCATCATCAGACCCCACACAGCAGGCCAGGTTGCTGCAGTCAGCTTACTCAGGCTGTCCACATACATGTATGTCATACATGCATACAGTTGACACATCTTCCCAAATAATCTCAAACATGTTAAAATGGTAATATTCCAGATGAATGCTGCCAAATGTTTCCCTATTCTTTCAAGTAAATTGATCTTGTCCTTTATCATTTTAATTGGCCTCTTAATTGATATTGATACTCTGAGTGTATTTTTGTAAATGTGTATGCACTAACACAGGGAAAATATATATCTTTTGTACCTGTTAGTAATCCATATGCTATTTTACCTATATACTTCTTTCCTTTCCAGATGTTGATTGGGGTTTTTTATGTTTTGGGAAAAATGTATTCATCTCATTCATCCTGTTAAATCAGTCTATTATCTCATTCGTCTGCCCCCAAAACAAAAAAAGTAAATCTTGCATGTTAAAAATCACACTGTTGAGTCTTAGACAATTTGTTTCTGTATGTGCTATTTTCACCAGACACATTCATGTGTACTATACCTGGTCCATATGCCCATGCTTACATGTATCTGCTTGAAATAGCAATTTTTTGTTGTTTTGGTTTTTTGGTTGTTGAATTTTTGCAGGTATTCTTGACCTTGGATCCATTCCAACAGCATCAGAGGTCAATTACCCATCACTCCACCCCCTCCATTTTTAGTGTTCGTACAGCATAATTAAGGGTGCTTGCAAGCAAAACGGTCCTTGTGAACACAAGTTATGCAGTTGTCAGTGTGGAAACTAGCTTGAAAACTAAAACATTTTCAGTGGCACATCAATGGTCATCAGCCCATCCATATTGTATGACCTTAAGATTATACCATGACAACTGAAAAAGCAAGCTGAAATTGATAATAATTTGTAATAAATGCAAGATAAAACTTTTAATTTTAAGAGCATTGAATAAGGAAGTAATAGATGTAAAAATATTTTCAAATGCTTTCTCTCGCTCTCTCTCTCTCTCTCACACACACCCACACACACACACGCACACACACAAAATCCTCTCCAAGTGGGTATTGACCGTTAAGTCTTTATGTGCATATAGTTCCAAGCAAGGATTTGTAACTTATATAATTCCACTGGGGCTTCTAGTCAGACTGTCAAGTTCATATTTTTGTCAAGTGATCATGCCAATTTAGGAATATTACAACAAATCTAAAAATCAATATTTGCTGTGTGAAAAGTTGTCTTGATAGTTCAAACCACTGCTCAGATAAAAAATGTAATCACAAAACAGACTGCATAGACATCACGAAGGTAACACTGCTGCTGAATGCCTTCCCCTCCACTGAGCAAAGCACATATATAGACATGAGATCTATATTTCTGGACAACAAATATGTCATAAGCTTTTAGATCTGTGCGATATTGCCTGTATTACTTATCAAGAAAGAGCCTCACTAATGGGTTGGTGAAGGTCAAGTCTATATTAAGGCTTAGGGTCTGATGTTCCCTGCTACACTTCACTACCTTGTGATGTACAGTAATGCAAAAAAAGTATTGCCATGCAGAAATCTACATTAGTTCTACACAAACCAAGTTTTTCAGTATGTAACCATTTTCTGTAGTTAAAGCAGCAATCATCCATAGACAACTGCTATCTGATTACAAAATACATCCCAAAACATGATGACATCTTGAAGCAAAACAAGAACTACTATTCACAAAGCTGAATGAGCAAATGCCACCACATTTTTAGGCTAGAATATTCAAGAGTCTGAGGTTATCATTAGCAATAGGTATTCATATCAAGCAGACATAATATCGTATTTGCGACCAACATGATGTACAGACAGCACTATACCTCTCCTTTCACTGGAAACAGTCTGGCTCCATCCTTTTGTTCTTCAAGCCTTCTCGGCTTTCCCCATGCGGCGAATGTGCATTGTTATCAAGATTCCCTAAAGAGGCCAAAAAAAGCTTTGAAAAGAGGGTTAATCAGGATGAAGCTACGGTTATGGAAAACCAATCTGAACCCAACTAACAATCTTAGTCTCCCCTTCCCTATTTCAGTCTTTTTCACAGGAATTACATCACCCAGGCAAGTGAATTATCTTTAGAAATACTCTGTAAACTCCACTGGCTATCTTTGCATGGAAGTGTCACTGAAAAACAAATGATGCTTTCTGTCCATGTAGGCCTATCCTCCGCATCAGTCAGCAGGTTAAGTTGTGAATACTTCATCTCTGCCATCATGTTTCAAAAAGGCGGCTATTAACTTATGGCTCATAATGGCTTTGACATATAATTGTACGTATTTGAACTGCTGAATTCATGGATGTCTGTTAGTAGTATTCTGATCTCAGTACTTTTTCCCTGTATGAAAGAAACATTGGGACTTTATATTTTGTATTTTTTTTGGATCAAGACGAGAAGTGAGACATTTGTTTTTGCTTAAAACAAGCTTAAGCATTATATCATATGTTCACCATTACCTCTGTTAATCTTGGGTAGGTTTTGGTCTATACTACTATTTTAAGATTGATATAATTAGCTTACATGCACACTGGTTTTACAGATGCCATTCTCTAGGTGCAGCTGACAACATATATGTTACACATGAGTGCATATCCATTTAAATATCTGAAAATATACTGATTAAGGTTGAGCATGTTGTTCAAGGGTACAACAGCAGTGTAACATCTGACATTCAAGGCCAATACATCACACTCCCATCCTGTTATATAACTAATTTCATGTTTAATAAAAACACATATTATTTATTGACTCAGTACAGCATGCACAACCCCAGAAGTATAATTTAGAGCTACACAAAGGATTTGTGTCTACATAGACGGTTAAGTTGTTTCATAAAATGGCAGAAATACTGAAGTTTGTTCACTTGCTCTGCAGCTGATACCTGCAAAAAATTTTTCTGTCTTCTCTTCCTTTTTTAATTATGTGATTTTCACACTGAATTACAATCGTGAACAAGCCCAAGGAATATTTAAAAAGGCTTATCTGTCACAATACTTAAAAGGGCACAAACCTCAAAAAAACTCTATTTTCATGATGTTCCTTATCGTGCACCTTACTTAACATGTAAATTAAGTGCGCTAATGTAACTTGGGAGTAGAGATCACTGGTTTCTCAATTTCTACCTGCAGAGCAACAACACATGATATTTCACTAGTTCAGGAGGTCAGGAGGAGCCAATAAAACTTGAACTTTAAGTTTTGTTCACAAAATAAAAAACATTTAATATAATGTAACAAAACTATATCAAAGTGATTGATACTCGTTTATTGTGTAATAACAAGGTTGGACAAAGCATCTGTTTAATTTTTACTCCTGTGGGCTGCCAGAACAATTTTTATAACCCAGATATTTCTTACAGCATAATGTTAAATAAATTCTGTTTGAAATGGGCAATACAGAAAGCATGAACAGAATTGACAGAATAGAACTGCTGCACAGGTGTTGAGTCTATACCAGTCTTGCCAAGTTGTATCTGAAGGGTTCTCTTCACTATTTCTCCTCTTCTCAGTATGCGTTAATCTTAGTTATCTTTGACACATCGGAGAACTTGGAACATGGAAAACATAGTAGTCACACATGTGTGGTCTTCCGATTTTCCAAAAGTATGCAATCATACAACTGTAAGAGTGAAGATGTTCGCAAAACTCAGTGTGGCCACGGTACAGATCATTGATGTTAGTTATGCACAGCATAACTAGTAAACTGATGGTAAATATCATTTGTTTTTTTAGTTTTTCAATTATTTGGAAACTAATGTTAGCTAGCCATCTTCTCTTGAAAGTGTGTTTTAAAAGGTTTTGGGAACAACTGTCTGCTGTCTGCTTCCAAAGATTAAGGTCAGGGAGCAATTCTAAAAAGACAGGTTGTTCCATTTTTATGCAAGTACATCATCTCCCAAAGTGATGAGAGATTTTATTATCTTGTGTTTAAGAACCGTGTGAATAGAAAAGACTATGCAAATTCTAGTAACTCTAAAAGCAAGATTGTGTATTTGTCATCAAGACAGACTACTGAGACTACCCAGGTACCTTTTCTTTTTTATCCATCTAGCACCTATGAGACACATGAAGCAGTAAGGTGTCTCAAAACTTTATTAAATTCTGCAGCTCATAATATACACAAAAACTAGCACATCTTCCCCACCGCTAATCCCTCCCCCTCTCTCCTACACCCCCTTGAAGCATCATCATCCAGAAGAGCCCAGCAAAGAGAAGTGCGCACCCTCCATCACACACACAACACTGTAAGCGGGTTTTGCCTTAACACATACTCTAGTACTGCTAAGTGTATCAATCTACTAAACAGACATGTAAGGCATGCCCCCAGACAGAGATTTTTCACACAGAAATAAAACTCCTTCTCACCGTTGGTAACTGTGAGGAACAGCAATAGGGGAGCCCACATACAGCCACTCTCCAAGAAACAAAAGAAACACAAGGGGGGTATAGCACAGGCCTGGCTGGATGGCAGGGGCTGATCTACAACCCAAAATACCAAAAGGGTGACAAATCAGCTACACAACATAATAGGAACAACGGGTATCATTCATCAAAATGTTTGTATGCCAAAATGTTTTATTTCTGGGAAAAGTTTACAGAAACGTTACATTGGATTAATGAAAGGTATGGAAAGACCCAATTTAGTTTTTATCCTTGTTCGTATATGCTTGTTGATGTTATATGTATTTAGCAATTACAATTACATGCATGTAAGGACATGCTGACCTCCCTGTTGCATCAGAAATTTTGCTAGTTTAGTTTGTTTTATTCCATCAGTGTTTGTCTGCATTGAGTTAATAAACTTGTTTTATTAATTATATCGTCACCTTGTCTGTTTTGTGTTGACAAACCAGGCTCTAACAGGTTTAAAATCCCTCATTTTATTCATTTTTATAGTCATTGATGAATGTTAACTATCCCCACCAAATGATCAGTGACTGTATGGCAATAGGCATGTCCCTTAAATAATTGGTGTCCTCTCTATTTATGTAATTTCACTGAAATGGTTCATCTGCATCATAAGGTACACCAAAATGTTCAACTGGAATGTGGGTTTTAGTATCGAAGTGAATTTTTGGAGAAAGGTTGGACAGTGAAGGCCATGGGATGCTGAAATAGGAGGACAGGTCACATGTGCCATTCACTTTCATTATGAATCTGATAACTGCATTCCTTGCTACCCATAATATGCCTGTTTTAAGAGTAACATTGTTTTCAGTTGTGACAAAAGAAGGTTTTCCCTCTTTCTATTCCGAACTCTGGTTTAGCTGAGTAGTTCATTTGTTTAATGGTTCTGACTATGCTCAGCTATTTTAAAACTTCAACAGAGTTTTAAAATGTATTTTTAAAATGTTTCTTCCTCTTGGGTTTTATATGTTGTGCCTCAACCATTACCATTATAACAGAAAGGAATCAATTTGCACCAGTTATCAAATTTGATTTTCTCAAAACGTGGGTAAGTGCACTGTTCAGAATGTGATGCTGACATGAGATCTGCTTAGCTGGAACCAGAATTATTTGTGCCATTTTAACAACTGTTTTGAGAACAAGATGAGACTCAAAGGTGTGATGCAGGTTTTAAGCTCTGTTTTTCAGCCTGGCTTGTACAAGATAAATGGGGTAAAAGTATCTTACCTACTGCTTATCAGACCCTGAACTGATAAATTGGCAAGCACGCCAAATTTCCAAAGGTACAAACCAATGTAACTTAGATACTGTTGTAGCAGATTCTGCTGCTTAGAAGATGTGTTACTCAGCACTGCATTTCTCAACTTACTGTCGACAGCACTGTTTACACAGGCTGATAACGCTCTCACAAGTGCCTGTGATGTCTACATAGCATGCTGTGAAATGGGGCCATGTTCACGGACTGTACTGAGATTGCTCAAATAAAGGATTTAGGATTTTAGGATTATTTTGGGTTCCACTTCTGCTTTCTCTCGGCATTGGCTGTCTGGGTCCGTTTAGTGCTTCCCTTGGCTTCTCGTATCATTTCTATGCAGATGATGCAATATTATTTCTCTCTGTCTTTTACATTCTGATTTTGTTTCTCTTGGATTACAGACTGTCATTCAGACATCTCCTGGGTGCATTCCCACAATCTGCTCAAAATCTGACCCCTTATTTCTTCTTGCTCCTTCTTTTTGGTTTTTATTAACATTCTTTGGTGTTTATTGCTCGCCTACTTGCTAAAATCTTGGGCTCACTGCTTACTCTTTCCTTTTTTTCCTCAGCAGTTCTTTTTGACATGGTTTCCTTTTTTCATCTTATTCGGTATTCATAGAATTTGTCCCCTTTAACTGCATGTTCTTCAAAATACCTGTTGAGGCTCTGATCATTTCTTTTCTCTATTACTGTAATTCTCTCTTTGCTGGACCTCCTTGTTATATATGGTGTCTTCAGAATTGTACTGTCTTTCTTGTATTTTCTCTTCCTCACTTCTCTTGCACCACTGTGTTGCTAGTCTGTTGCTCAGTTCCCTCAGAATCACTGAATCATCGCTTGTATTCACTTTAAAATTCATTTTTTGTTTACTGCAGTTTTATTATCATCTTTATCATCATTTATTATTTCATTCATTCTCCTTCTGTGGAATAACCATCCAAAGGAAGACTCTCTTTGTTTGTCCATTGCCAAGTATTATTCTTTCTCTCCTCTATTTCCCCAATGGTGATGAACTGTCTGCATATATTATAAATGTACTGTTTCTTATTACCTTTCATTGTCTCTTGACACATTTCTCTATGTCCCCTTTTCTATGAATTTTCTTCTGTTAATGCCTCATTTAATGCTTTTAATTTAGCTTGCTCATCTGTCTTTTTTCCATGATTTTTCCCCTTGAGTATATTAAGAGCATATTTTTAATTGTAATTCTATTATTTTCTTTGCATTTCCATTTTAATATATTGCCATATGTTTTTGATGTAACATTTTTCTAAATTATAGTTTTGTCTGATGTAGATTTGTCAGTATAAATTTCACATTTTTCTTGTTAACGATAATAAAGATGTTGTAAACACTATTTAAAATTCCTTTCTCTATTGTCTGATTAGTCTTTCTCTGTTAAAGAATGTTCTACAATACTGCCATACCATTCCTAAAACAGAGGCTATTTTAATAAGGGCACTACAGTATATCTCCTCCATTTAGACAACTGGCTGATTGCCCCCAAACACAGGAACCAGCAAATTATTACATTCTCCTGCTGGTCAGTAAAACAATTGATCTGAAACTAACAGTTTTTGAACAAAAGTATTTTTCTTTTTACTGAAGAAAAGTCCTCTTCAGTGAATGTCTCCTACAGGACATGCATTAATTTTGTGAAGCCTCATTATCTGTCAATGACTGACATGAAGACCAAGCTTCCCTGCATAACACAAACCAGAATACAGGTTGATTTGTGGTATCGGGTTCAGTATTGCCACAAGATTTATTCATAGTATGAATATTCAGTTTATGAAATAATTGCTGCCACTGCCTTGTCAAAATCATTAGTAAATTAGAAATGATAACCAAATTTCTATTGTGCAAAATCCCACACACACAGAAGCAGAAAGATCAGCAGCAACATGAGCAGTTTCACTGAAATAGCATCACTTTCCAGCACTGAGTTTTCTGTATTTATGTTCCAGTCTTATTAACATACTGGCCCCAGAAAGCAACATTCCCACCCATATGAGTAAAATATTGTTAACACCCCCCACAGGATGCTAGTTATTGAGCCATATTTTATCTGGAATAAAGTACATTGAAGCAAAATGTGAACTGAATTTAAATATAAATTGATGATGAGCTTTCTCAGTTTTTGCCTTTTATAGCATTTTTCAAATAGAGGCAAAAGAGTCAACTGTGAAAAAATTCTGTAAATTTATTACATGGTTCTGAATTTTAAAATTTAATTCAAGGCAGCTGAGAATAACTTTAAGGCTTTGAGAATTTTTCAATTAAGGTTGTTCTCACAGCTAGTGGCTAGTAACCTGAATGCTGCAGTTTGTTCATTGTTCCTTTCATATCTCAGTGGCACCAACAGTAGCTAATGTTTATTTAATAAAATTAGTATTTTACAATCAGGTTCCACATATGGAGCGAGAATTTAGTTAGTTAAAATTTTGAATACCAGAACAAAGTGTGTTTTATAATGAATTAGATTCCAATAGATATTTTGTTCTTTCTAATAGTTGTTTACATTGTTTACAAGTGTAACATTCAGGATATAGTCTTATGTGCATGCGTTTGGAAGCCATACAGTAGGGAGCATGTTGACACTTTCAGAAAGTGTAAAGAGGTGGGCAACAAGACTGATGCTGCATATCAGACATATAAGTCATAAAGACAAACAGAGACACAGAGGGCCCTACTGTGAGGGTGTAAAAAACTGTACAATGGTCAAATTCAGGTGGTTGGCTCTATACTACTATATTGTTCTACATGTACAAGTAGATGCACTTACGTTTTCATATTCATCCTTGCTGTTTCCAGCACTTGCTTTGGGTGTGTGTGATGCGACTGAACAGTTTCTTTGGCCATATGGATTTGTTGTAATGTGAAGCATAATGTGAAGGTAACAGAAATCTGTAATGTTAGTATAATACAATGTAAATGGCTAGTTTGTTAAACCAGAACATGGGGAAAATACATATTTATTAGGGGAAGCATCCACAGACAGACGCTTCTACAGTAACAATACTTTATAGAATTTCATTCTAGCAGACTAAGTACATACAACATATCTGTTATACAGCTATTTGTCTTTGTAAACAAAAATCATGGGAGGAGAAATTATCCATAAATAATATATATGCTGCTTGAGTTAAAAGGGCTCGAGCTGTAACTGTCTGAGTCATCTAAGTAGGGTTATGAAGGCTAATGAAGTAAATTTAATCAACTACTTGGACATCTTTGGGAGGAGAAAAATAATAATATCAGTGCAATAACAGAGTGAATGTGCATACTTCACAGTATGATGACAGAATATTATAGGTGCCACCTTTTCCACATTGCTGTCTTCATAATATTCTTTTCTTGCCAGTTAGCACTGTGGAGCGTATCTACTTCTTTGCTCAGTCCTCACTGTTTCCCATTTATGGGAGTTATGGGCACTTTTGTGTAGTTTTCATATGATTTAATGATTAGTGTTTTTTTCACACATTTGTACTCACAGAGAGAAAATTCTTTCTTATTTGTTAACCCAGTGCAATGGCAGCAAGCTGAAGAGTATTAAAAATTTGAATCTCTGTTATTCTGAGTAATAGAATAGCATTTGGGAAATGGGGAAAAAAAAACCAAAATGGTTAAAAAGAAATAATTGTGTTGGCTCCAGGGCTTACATTCAAATGAAAAACCCTGATTATCTGCACACAGTAATAGGCCACATGCTACAAAGTCTTGGACAGCAGACGAATGAAACATTAGAATGTCAATACATGCACAGGCTAGTTATTGCCATGTGATTTTCCACTGCTCCACTGCATGTTTCTTTCTTGTTTATTTATTGATATTATACCCACGCATACAGCCACTGGCATGATGTGGAGTTATAGGTCAAGGTAGCTCTTTCTCCCAAAAAAAGGTAAAGGGATGACACATTTATCCAGGAACAAATTAAGTGTAATATGGCTCCATAAATTACCACAGCATTAAGGCTTCCTCATATTATAGCTTTTAATCAGAATAAATGGAGGTATATTTCCAGGTATCACTTCCAGCTTTTATGGCCTCTTTCTTTGAGCAAATAATCAGGGTGTTTCACCTGAAGCCAGCCCTACAGCCTGTATGATCATTTTTAACACTTTTATTTTCTTGGAGCTGCTGAATATTGTTTGCCTCAAATTTTAAATTACAAATGCATATTATATTCTGTATTAGAGTTTCAAATAACAAACGTGTGTGTACAGATATGTTTCTGTAACACATCTGTACAGTATTTGTCAGAAGCTTTTTCTTGCCGTTTCACAAACAGACTTTGTATTTCTTGTTGGCAGCAGATATTCAGCTAAAGCTGACTATTTTGAACAATTGCTTATATTTTGTCAAACAAACTTGCAGTAATCATAGTGTAATAGTTATCCTTAAATACTTTAGTTATTTATTGTTTGTCATTGATAAAATGGATATTGATCACTAAATAGGTGACACAATTTATCACCACCCTCAGAAATATCAATATAAAAATTACCATAGCAGTCAGTCCTCTTCTCTTGCATATGTGCAAAAGTGATTGTTGTGACTAAATTCACACTTGGCAAAGATCAGTATTTGACACAGATGTTTTGATGGCCGAGAAAAAAATATTTAATGGGTCATACATGCAATAAGAGAGGCTAGTGGCGTGCGGTAAAGAAAAATATCTGGGGAAATTGAGGAGATTAATAGTGTTGAACAGTTATTGATTTATATATGGCCTGCATGGAAAGAATAAAGATCAGGAATTTATGGACTTGAATTTGTAAACAGTCAGAGGAAGCTGGCATGTAATTTTTTATTGGGCAGATACCCTTACTGATAGCTACTTGTAATGCATTAGAAAATATAAGATTTGTGCAAAATACAAGCTGCTTGCTACAGTGTGGTACACTGTAGTGATACAGAGCATGAGTAAATCTAAGTTCAAAATAGAAAATGCAATTTCATACCAGTAACACATTACACATGAATGGCTGTAGTCCAGCCATGCACATTCCAAATAGATTCAAGCTGGGTGAACCAAAGAAGCCCAATATCTCATCATTGGGGCTTCAAAGTGGCTCAGTCAGCATGGTGGCCATCTTGAGTGCAGGCTGAGCCCTATGGCCCAGGTTTGCTCCCAGCCATGTCATCAGCCGACAATGATATGGAACCCACAGTGATGGTACAAACTAGATTTGTTCCATTGAGGATAGGAGTGGATAGGTCAGCCAGAGTTCCCTTGTCTCTCAGAAACACTGCAGGTCTTCAGGGGCCTGTGAGTTGCTTGGAGTTGCTTCCATCCTCCAACTGGTGCCCACTTCACTATGATGCGCTCTGTAACTTGTAGTGCAATTGTAGTGCCATTGGCTGAACGCAAGTGAATTGGAGGATGACCTCAGCATGACTGCAGGAGTGCTGTCGAGGTGAGATGATTGGCACAAAGTACATGACGTTCAGCTTACAATAATCACATCCATCCAGGATGATCTGATTCTTATAAGTGGATGGTTTTTAAATGCGCAAATACAAATATAATGGATAAAATTGATTCTTTTATGTTTTATGCATTTTATCTTGTTTGAGAAATTTCTTTAGTTAAAGTCTGTAGAAAGGTACAAAATGTATATCCACAGCATTTCCATGCAATCCTTCATTAAATTAATTAATTAAGTATTTGTTTGATCTAATTTATGGAAGGTGTGGCTTGTCTGCGTTCACTAATTGCTCTCTATAGAACAAAGCAGTGATCCAAGAAGTGATACAGAATCATGTTCCATATGATGGATTTTACAGTGGTAGAGACATGGTTCCTGTGCTGCAGGGATTGCAGGGACTGTGGCGCCCCCAAGAAAGACCAGAGCTGTTTAGTAAAGTTTAAAACTGAGGTTGTAAGTCATCTGTGCACGGGGGCGGCAGCATAGCATAGTGGTTAAGGAGAAGGAGTTGTAACCAAAAGGTTGCCAGTTTGATTCCCCACTGGGGCATTGCTGCTGTACCCTTGGGCAATGTACTTCACCCACAATTTTCTCAGTAAATATCCAGCTGTATAAATGGATAACATTGTAAAGTTAAACTGTAACCTATGTAAGTTGCATCTGCTAAATAATGTGTGTTGAGGCAACCCTGGCTGAGAAAGGGCAGGGAAGGTTTGCTGAATTAATACCATCAACATCTGTTCACCATGACAGCACAGACCACTGGCCTGTTTGGGTGGGAGAACAGTAACTTGTTAATATTTTGGCTGTAACGCCATATGCACGAAAATCCAGTGCAGGAAGTGTATGTTTCACCCATGCGTCACTGCAGAGAATAACTGTTTCATGTTCATCTTCAGGTAAAACTCAAGATGAACATACTCATAAGATAGAGTGGAAGGTAGCTTCAATCTGTGTCGCACTAAATTATTGAGCCAGTGCTGGCAGCTCATGTTCAACAGCGAAAGAAAATGGCCTGTGAGTTGGGTTATTTGGCTTATTTCTGAGCAAATACTGTGACAAAATCATAAACTTTGTCAGCACGTCGTCTTCCATAGAAAGAACAGGCAAAGTGCCAGCACTGCATGTAACTTGTCAGTTAGAAGAAGGAAGCATTTGCAATCAACAAAAATCTGATAGTCAAGACGCATATATTGCACAGTGTTTCTATAATTACAATATTAAAGTATCAACTTATTCTACTTCTACCAGACATACGCACTGCCATGCTTTAAATTTAAATTCAATAAAGCCCTTACAACTCCTCTCAAGCAAGATGCCTGGTCGAGAATGGACAAAACATGCGGCATGAAAATTCAGTCAGTGTGCTCATTTAAAATCATGGAAGGAATGAGTGTCCAGACTACGTGGCCTGTTCCTGTGCATGTAAGAAAAACAAAAAACTAATAGTGCAGAGACAGATTTCACAATTGTTGTGAAAATCCAGAAATTTTTGTGGGAAATCTTAAAAGTAGTTTGAGAAAGCATCCCTTGATAGACAGCTAGTTATTAATGGAATCAGTTATCACTTCATCCAGGGTTGCCAATTATAACACATTCACACATTGAGACTGTCAGGGCAAACTTCAACAAACTGTGGAAGTTGAAAACTGTGTCATTCTGAAGCACTGCTACATTTGTAGGCTCACTGTATATTTCTGTTTCAATGACTTAACATTTATCATCACCTTGACTTTCCAGCATGAATATTAAAGTCATGCCTTTGCACAATCCTACATGCCATTAGAAAAATGAGTAGTGGGCTATAAGCAATTCGCCTCTTATAAATAGGGGCACCTGCTAATTACCTTGATAATGAGCAGAGAGGTCACCGTGTGTAGACATACATGTTGTTAGCGAGGTTACTGTAAAGGCAACATCTGGCTCCTTCAACCTTAACTACAGTTATTTCTGGCAGCAATACAACATCTGCTGCAATGTGACTTATTATTTACTTAAAACTTCACAATAAGCAGACTTCATATAATGAATTCGTATGCTTCTGTTGTTGATGTGAACCGTTATTGTGGTGAATATAATTACTTTAACAGAAAAATGCCTGTGAATCTAAGATTTGAAGTTATCAATGGTCAGTGATGTCATTGTGTATATGATGTTCATGCTGATGTGTGAGGTCTGCAACTTAATTTTTTGGTTGTGACAGGATTCTATTCAGCAGGTCTCATAAATTAAATAGGATTTTGGATGAAAATACAGTTTTCTTTGTACATATCCTTTGTCTGTTTAACCCTTTTGTGCGTATGGTCAAATGGGTGTGATCATTCTAGAGTGGTCTCTACAGCATACAGTCAAACTGGTGTGATTGGAACACTAGATTGGAATAGCTATTTACAAGTGATGCAACAAAGCAACATTTGTTCTAAACCCACTGCTTATTCACATAAAAACATTCTGCAAATGCAGAGTCACATAAGTTGCAACATAACCAGCATAACACGGTTCTGACTCCCAAATCAGAAAAATTCTAGTTAATGTTAGCTTTGAGGAAACAGTGATTTTACATTAGAAATTACAGCAAATCAGGCAGTAAAAACTATGAAAAGCTTAATAACGCGTGAGTTATTAAAATACTGAAATCCTGTGTTTCTGGGTGTGATTAAATATTTCAATACATCAATACCGTGGTATTCCATTTTTTTTTCCATGTTATACTTGCTGAGTCAACCAAGCAGCACGATTGCACTGATACATCTACGAATAAAGGAAGTTTATTCATCTCAAAAATAAAGGATACGAATATTTACTATAGGCAATTTATATCATATTACGTATTCTTACAAATATATTTCGAAATAAGACAGTTCACATTTATGTATCTATACTTCTGAGTACCACAAAGCATACCCACATTCGCTGCTGTTTTGCCCACCAAGGAAAACAAACAGATTATCATGTGTGCACATACAGAACACCATGTTTCGGTATACGCCTGTTGCAATTCTATATGTATAAAACCAGTTTTAGTAAAGGATATTAGTTCAGATATTAAGCAACTTCCATGCCTTCTTAGCTAGTATAATTAACTGGGCTGCTAGCACTGGGCAGAAAGTCTGTTTATTATGATGTGATAAAAAAATTGTACAATAGCAGGTGTGCATGAGCTAAAATCACGCTGCGGGGCAGTTGGAAATATTTTAGAACTTACGTGTGAAAGGGTTAACTTTTCATATTGTCTTTCACCTGTTGAAAGACTATTTAGTTATACATTGCCTCCCCCAAGGGCATATCCTTCATTGATTAAATCTTTTTATTTAGTTGTACATATTAAGAAATGTATGACATAACTAATTTATTACCAAAATGTGTTAGTTATCATAGTATCTGTTCTAAATGTTAGGGCAAAGGTTTGCTTTCCATCATCCTCTCACCAATATTGACTAGCTGGAAAGCATTCTCAATGGCTTGCTGTGAATTATGGCTTCTTCCATCACTATGGTGATTTAAAGACACCTGCCGACATCTGCAACCCTCCAGGTACTATTTGTCATTGGAATTACACTCACTCACCACTTCAGTGTAGAACTTAACATGATTTTTTTTTTTAATTTGCCAATGATTTAATGTCTTGGCCCACCTTCCAGATTCATGTCCTTTATTGCTTAATATAGCAGTAATATGGTAATGACTGACAACCTTTCATTTATCTGCCGACAACCTCTGGTAGTCAGCTGCAGCAGTAAAATAGTCATTCCTTGTACCAAAGGGAGGCTGGTAAGCATTAAAGAAAAGGGAGCCATGTCTTTCTGGAGCCACTCTTGGGTTAAGGGGTAACCTCACACAGTTAGTGGACATCAGTATGTTGACCTCATATTTTGAAGCCTTTCATTTTGAGGGCAGGCAGTAAACACACTGTAGTCGTCTGGACACTCCTTTTTGGTTTTTCATTTGCCCTGTTTATTACATTCATCTTTTTTGCTCATCCACAGATTTTTATTGTTTTCTTCAGTTACTTGATCTTTGGTGAATGACCCCCACATACCTAATTATTTAGCTACACAAGCCAATGAAAAGCCAGTTATAATAAAATAAAATAAAATAATAAAGATCATTTTCATGACAAAAATATTTATGATACACCTATACATGCTTTATAGCACATAAAATATAAAATTTCTCTCACATTTGAGTAGGAATTCTTGGAATCTTCTTAGGTATCTGGATCACCGGTTCGGGTGATTTGAGCAGCTGGGGAAAAGTCCCCAGACCTTCTGTGAACTCACTAAAATGTGCCAGTTGCTCACACCACTGCTTATCCTCTTGCCACACTAGAGAGCGGCTTGCTCCTGGGCCTAGGACTGCATTTTATGTGATACTGGAAATGGAAAACATTAAAATACTTAAGAAGAAAATTAAGCGGTTGGAGGGCAGAAAGTGCCCTTGAGATTCTGTCTCGCCTTAAGCTTTTATTTTTTTTTCTTTTGCATGTCCCCACAGAATTCCAAAAAGAGATAAAATTCAAGGAAGTCATCTGTAATTCCAGCTTTTTAACATTGGAGGAGTGTTTTTTTATATCACATGTCTGTGGGAAATGTTTTTGAGAACAATTTTCTGTATACATAATGTGTAATAATTCCAGAACGATAATCAACATAAATGTATGTGGTAGGAGGGGTTTCAAATAAATGATTAGAATGTTTGCTTTTGTGTTTCATTGTTGTTATTTTTTTGCAAACTAGCAACATTCTATCAAATACAGTTTTATAAAATAAAAGGTAATGACTTGATCTTTCAAATACTTTTTAACAGTTGGATTTTTTATATATATAAAATTAACCACATCAATATCACCTCTATTATCAGTCCAGTTAATGTTCTTTAAAACCAAGTGCTTTGCCTCATAAGTTCCTGTGTCATTTAACACTATAAAAATCTTCTATTGCCAACACCAACCTACAGAAGCACATAACTTTCTTTACAGGTACCTTAAAGGTTATCTTTCCTAAACATCACTCCCAGAAGCACAATGAGCTCTGCTGAGCAGTAGGTCGATGCGATATCTGCTTTTTTCAGGAAGTAGGCCGTTTGCAGTGAGTGTGTGAATGCCAAATCTCAAAATGCCACTCCCTTTTCTGTTCTGGATCAACAAAGGAACAGTCCACTCTCTATGTATGATCATGAGCTAGCCAGTAATACTGTTGAGCTGTGCTGTACTTCCATTAGGCAGTGTGAAGGAGAAGCCTTCACATGCCCCCAAAACTTGATTGTTTGTGACTGTTTAACTGTCATTTGTGTTAGTTTCTGAGGACCCCCCCATCTTCCATTTTACATTCTGGTAAGTAACACATCTGTATCCACTCAATTTCATTGCAAACAGCCTCTTGTCATTGCTTTGTCATTGTCTTGTAATTAGCTTTAACCACCTCATTGGTTAATTGGCCACACCTGCCTAATTAAAGGCATATTAAATACAGGTGTGTGGTTGGACAGTAGGAGGCTCCCCCCAGCCGCCGATTCTGTGCAAAGGCTGCTTCTCTTTGTTTCCTTTTTTTATTAAATAAATTGTTTTTCTTTTTTGAACACTTGTTCTTTCTGTTTATTTTTGTGAGAATTGTCAGCCAGCTTCTCCACAGGGGGCAAAGGGGGGCAACATGATATCTTGATGGAGAATTATTTTTTTTCTAGATATTTGTTGACTTGGATAGGGAATGAAGGGTAGGGGCTCGGGAGTCTATTGCTACTTTTACACTTGAATCTACATCTGTTATGATTCACATCAGGGGAGTGCTGGTATGGGGCTTTTCCCACAGTTTTCATACTTGTTTCTGGTTTCTTTGGTGGGATTGGGATTGCTTCATGCAAGAGGTTCCGATGCATGCATAGGGCTACAAATGACCTGGAGTAAAAAGACCACAGCCACATAAATTCTGACTCTGATAAACAGGTATGAAAAAAATAGTGAAGTGAACAAGCTGGTAGTTTTTATCAAAGCAGGCCTGTGCTATGTGCAGGGGTGCCGTAAGGGGGGGAAGGTTGGGATGATTCCAAGGGCCTCAAACAGACAGGGGCCCTCAAAGATTCTACCATATATTTTTGTTACATATATATATATATATATATATGGCGGCCCAGTGCATTAACCTTTTAGGGGGCCCAAAATTCCTACTGGCGCCCCTGGCTATGTGTCTTGGAAATATGATCTGAAGCTGAAATTGCAAAATGGAGAATCACAGCAAACTTACAAGACACTGCCCAAGTAAAGGAAATGACAACATTGAGAGTCTTAATAGGGCACTAGGCTACCACAAGCCACCAAAACAGCTTCACTACACCATGGAATAGTGTCTGGAACTCTGTTCGAGGGATGTGACACCATTCATATGTAAGAAATTCCATCATTTGATGTGTTGATGGTTGTGGAAAACACTATCTCATGTGCCACTCCAGAATCTCCGATAAGTATTCTGTTGGTCACTGAGATGGCCATGGTATATGGTTCATATCATTTTCATGCTCATCAAACCATTCAGTGGCCACTTGCGCTCTGTGAATGGGGACATTATCATCCTGGAGGTGATCACACTTATCAGGGTAGAAATGCTTTAAAATAGGATGAAGGTGATCATGCAGAATGGCTTTCTATTTATTGACATTCACCTCTTCCTCTGAGGGGTTGAGTGACACTAACCCATGCCAGGAGAACACACCCCACACCATAACAGAGCTTCTAGAACCCTCTGCTGTGTGGGGAAATGAGCACTTGGGACTGTAGGTTTCTTTTGCGACATACATGCACTCATCTGTTTGTTGAGATCAGGGTGAAGGATGACTCATTTGACCATATGACTTTTTTCCACTGCTCAGTAGATCACTGCCTGTATTCTTTGCACCACTCTGCTCACAAATATGCATTTTTAGGTGTAATCAGGGGTTTATGGACTGCAACCTGAACTTGGTCTCCCTTGGTATCTCTGTGAAGTTCTTGATGGACTGTTTTTAATGAAACTGCCTGCTCACAACCAAGATTGTTATTTCCAGTCAAGCATGACAGGATGTTAATTGTTTGAATCAGGAACCGTGTGTGATATATTTTCACTATAGTTTGTATCCCTCATTTACCCAAGTGTTTCCTTTATTTTTCAATGTTACCCATATATTGTGTCTGCTCAATCACCTCAAATTTTTTACTGTAATTCACTGCATCAACAAGTTCATATTCATTTTACTGACTCAACACTCTTAGTGAAGTGCTTGCTAATTAGCATAAACCATGTAAGCACACAAGACTAGCTAGTGGACATGTTGTTCTTGTGTTTTGGTGAGCCGAAGACAAATTTCCACCCTGGTAGACAAAGTTCTATTCTATTCAAAACAGAAAGTAAAATACAGCCTGAATCAAAAAAACACATTAGCATCCTAGTAGAAATGCGGTGGGCCTGATCTCACTTTTTTCCATCTGATCCAATCAATTTTTGTTTCAGACTCACAGAAAATGTAGACTAATGTGCCTTATTCAACAGATGAAACAGTGCCTCCTGACTAATCCTGGACCTCAAGGTCCTCAAATGACCTCTGTGTCCAAGGTTTAAAATCTTGTTATAAATATCTGGAAATATGGAAATATCGTGTTATAACTATAAATAAAATATAAATAAAACAAATATATTTGAATACATAAGCCAAAAGAAGTGTAACCTTTCTGTTATGTCAGACATAAATCATTATCACAATGCTTCTGGATTTAATTAAGACACAAATTTAGTTTGGAACCTACCATTTGTATATCACTGACATAAGATGCCAATATTTTCACTATGCTGCTCCTCAGAGCTGGTTATACAGTTTTCCACTGATGGTGAAAAGAAACTTCTATATAAATATCAGGGATACAACATCATTGTGTGTCCATAGACATGATGTGACTTTCATAGCTCAGACATAAAACACTTTGCTTTTTGTCTGAGAGATTGTAACAGTTCTTGGCTACTATAACTTATATATAAAAAAAAAAACTCTCCTGGGTGCAACTTTTAGGTAAGACTCAATTTCAAGGCTTACACTTTAGAGTTTTTATGCATACCGACCCTGGGCTTAAAAGACATGATCACCTCTTTTAAAGCAGGGAGAAAACTGACATTGAGGTCCTGCCTCTCCAGTTTTCAGCCAGGAATTCAGGTATAGTACAGTGATCTACCTTATGCTACCATTTAGACCAGTTAATCAAGGCTAAGAATCACAAACGTGAGGATGGCCTACCACTGCTGCCCATAAACACTACATGAGCTTAATGTGTAAAATGAATATATTTTTACCTGTGATATTTATTTCTTCAATGCCATGCATTTTATTTTTTTTATTTGCATATGCACTCACTGCAGAGTACTTTGCCCTAACACAAAAATATTTTCTTTCAAACTAGAAATAATCAAATACATATTCAAAATCGTATCAATCGGCACATGCAGACATTTCCTATGTATAGGTATGAGGCAAATAGATAAACTCCATATTTAATTCATTCAGTTGGTGGGGTTGGATATGAAATTCATTTCTAACATGTTATTACATATGAGAAAGTGTGTCATGTATCATGCAAAATGTATTATGAATGCTTAATGCAGCTGCTTTGCCATTCTAATGAGATTTATGTATGCCTTTTGTAATTGCACTTTATGTACAACATGACCCTGATATTTAATCATTACTCTGGACACAATAAAAATACATATTCTACTATTAATCATACTCTATACAAGCATTTTTAATCAATGTTTCAAATTATTAGTCTCACCCCACTAAGGACATGTTAGTGGCCACCAGTGTCCTTTAAACCAACATCCTTTACTACAAAAATGAGGAGACTGTATTAACATAACTGGTTATGTAGATACTGCAGTTTTGCTGAAGCGGAAGAGAGAAAATGGAATGGCTGTCAATGCACTTTCAGATCAAGGCATCATTTACTTTTTACAATGCAAATTCTAACAATATAGCATCCAAATATTTCATATTTGTGTTTGCAGAGTATTTCACTGACATTTCACTGTACATACTCATTACTGGTACTGTGTGAATGAACAGCTCAACATTTTATTACATACACAGGTACAGTACCTGAGTGTGTGTTTGTATGCGTTCATGGAAATTAGTCATATAGGTTTGTTATTCTCAAATTATCTGTAAAATCAAGAGCTGTTGAATAAATAGGCCAAAGAATACCCTAAGGGTTCTAACAGTACACTGTAAATTCATCTTGGTGATATTTGTCCGTAAAGCTCGTATGTTACCATCTATTCCAAAGAGAGCAGGAAGACCGAGCATAAACAGCCTATATCCAATTGCTATTAATTCCTGTCTGCTTCAGTCTATGCAACTGCAGGATAACGGTGACACCAGCTGAATGCTTCACTCAGTCATCATGTTTGCTACCTTATCTATTCTTGCAATTCCTTTAAAAGTTTAAATTAACTGCAGTCATTCTGCATGTGCTGGACTCACTCCAAACAGCCAGAGAAAATTCACAAAAGCGAATGTTTAATTAAATGTAAGCACCTCTGTCTGTGTTATGGATAGGATGTTTTACTGCTAAACCAAATAAGCGCATATCTCAAATGCATGGGTTTTTTTTTCAACCCTTTATAGTAAGTTTATATTAAAAATGGTGCTTCTAAAAGTACATTATCTTGAATGTGATAATGAAATGCAAGCACAGACATATATTTAGAACTCTTATCACACCAAATTCCATGTAAATACTACAATGTGCTCTGAAGGCTTCTACATATAACTTACTGAATTAACTTTATCTCCACATTTTTAAGAAATCTATTTCAATATTCTGAAACATTGAGTATAAATGCCGATGGATTCTGTGGAAAACACTGACAACTTGGAAATCCCAAATATTATAAATCACTTCCTTGTTATCTTTTCTCAGTTTATATTGATGATTACAAGTTAAAAGCATCAATATAGGAATAAAGATAAGCTGAAATCAAGCATTTTTTCAAGATATGAGAATTCCAGTGTGATAGCTATGGTAGTTTCCTTAAGGGGGCTATCTCATATCTCACATGCTTCAGATATAAAAATAAGTAAAAAAAACTGTGTAAGAGAGACATCTCAAATTATTCCCAAGTTCTAAGAGAAAGCATAACTCAGATCAAGCTGATATAAATGCACTTAGATAACTAGGAACTCCTAGGAACTAGGAACAGAACTAGCTTTCCTTCCCCTCCCTGTTAAAATCAACTGACAACACCCTTGTTTCCTGACTAGCTAATGTTCATTTAGTTTGTTAATGAGAGCAGTCTCAATGCCATAGGGCTGACAGCACAAGTGTAGGGTAGGGTTGGGAGGCCAGGTGCAAACAATAATGAACTGAATAACAAGGGAATGCAGCACAGCTGGTTTCCTTTTCCCTTTGCACTTTCCCAGAGTGATTGGAGGTTTTAGGTGTGTTTTTGAGAGTGTGTGTTTTTGGTTGAACAAACCAAGATTGCTGAGAAGGGTGTGCTGCCCAGGCCTCAGTGAGCTAGCAGCTAAATTAGCCATTGAGGGGCAGACATTGCTCAGGAAAGACTGAAAAGTTGAAACCAACTCTTTTACCTTTATTGTGAGCTGGGGTCCAGACAGATGTTTCATCAGGTGGAAAGCCAATGTGGGGAGACAGGAAAGCAGAGCATCAGACATGTGATCAAGGGTGCTGACCTTTTGTAAGCAAAAAGATTTACCACTTATTCCTCACAGAGTGTGTATGTGGCCCACCTTGGCGTAGCAGAGCACAGACTGGGCGCTTTTATGTACTGCAGGCTTTGAAGTCGTTGGCTGCTATTAGACCACACCAACCTATTACATTTGGCCATTTAGCAAATACTTTGATCCAGAACAACTTACAAACAGCAAGTACAAAGTGCATCTACTTGAGTGGCATAGAAGATACATACAGTACATACAGGACACAACTGATCACATTTGGACATGTGGCTGCTGGTGAGCTTGAAACAGGTGGCACAAGCCATACCTTTAAACTGATCATTAGTTTCTATCATTTAGTCTTGGTCTTCACTTATTTAGCTCTGGTTTTGGTCTTGAATTGGTCTTGCTTTAGGTAATCCTGATTACCACTCAGTGAGATATATTCCTAGTGTCACTTCATGCCTCTGTATTGATACATTGGTAACTCACTTTATATTTGGCTTTTCTCATGAGGATATTACAATCTGTGTGAGGACTGGAATTTGGATATTCCTGTCCAACTGGACCTTATCTGTAAAAGCCAGAACTGAATTTAGTGTTAGAGTAAGTGGTGCAGCTGTAATAACATGCAGTTTTTACCTGAGCACAGACATGATACACTGTACCTGCTACTCTGCTAGTTTGGACAAGTGTGTGTGTGTGCATGTGCCTGTGTGTTTCTACAGGAGATTTCAAGAGTACATTCTACTATGTAAACAATTGAGATGAAAAGTAAGTAAAAGTAAGACCCAAGCCTTAGTTTGTAAATCAGTATTGTCAGATGGAAGTTATAATCTGTGAAAAGGTTTTTTTAAAAACTGAAAAAGTGTCATCATTTATTCAGTGTTTGAGAAGCTCTTCCACTCCCTGACTGTGCTCCTAGAAAAGCTCTGTAATGTAATTTAAAAGGAGCACCACAGCCAGCTGGCAGGGATTCCGTGGTTTGCTTCACAATTGGGAAGCTACCTGTTTGAAAAAAAGGTATTATGGTACTTAGGATCATCTTTGAACATAATCTGCAAGAAAACATGGAGCTGACAGGAGCTTGGTTTTATACTACTGGAACACAATACTTCAGTGTAACAAGAACTCTCACTTCACAAAAAAGGTACTAATGAAAAATCTAGTTATCTAATGTAATTGCTCGCTAACAGGGCTGCTAAATAACAACAAAGGTATTTTAGTACTAGTGAAAGTGTTAATTCAGTTTAGCTCTGCAGGATGGATTTACATGGACAATAGTTTTTAAGGCATGGTGGCTCTGAAGCACAGACTGTCAATCTGCCTTTGTAATAAAATTGTTTTTAAATGCATGTATAGTTCACTCAAAAGGATACTACCTTTATTGCCTATAAATCTCTAGAAGTAGTAGTACCTTCATTCAGTCACTCCCTCAAAGTAATGACATTACCTTTTATGTTACCACTAGATGGCAAAAAGGCAATAATATGGGAATCCGTCACAGTAATTGTTGTCCCTGAAATACGAATTTTGAGCTCAGGGAATTTTGGTATTATTCACAGTGCCTGTCTTGTGGGATATTGCATAGTTCTGTCCCTAAACACACACTGCAGTCTCATATGACCTTTGAATTGATATGTTTAAGGTTGCAGGTGATTCAGAGATCTTCATGTTTACAGTGATGTTTACAATTTTCAAAGTTTTTCCTCAGTGGTGTCATTTATGGACTGTGCTTATTCAGTCTGGATCTGACTCAGCAAGCAAAATCATACAAACTACCACAATTTACTTACATAGTGTGAACTAGAGTAACCAAACCTGCACTCTTATTTGGCTTAATTGATTGAAATTCATCTACAGGGCACGAGTGGTCACTGAATGGTTTAATGAGCATGAAAGAAATGTAAAACTTATGTCATGGTAGACTCATTTGACCAGATCCCAACTGAATGCTTGCAGGAGGTTCTGGAGTGGCAGCTGAGACAGCGTTTTCCCCCAGCATCAGCAAAACAACAAATGAAATTTTTTTGTAGAAGAATGGTGTAGCATTCCTCCAAGTTTCAGGCACTTGTAGAACCTATATGCCAAGGCACATTAAAGGTGTTGTGACAGCTTGAGGTGACCCAACACCCTATGAAGACACTTTGATGTTTCCTTTATTTCGTAACTTACCTTTAGGTACCTATGTAAGCTAACAGCAGCACATTAGCAAAAAGCTGTCAAATACTCAAACTGAGTGACTTTAAAAACTCATTAGGCTGATTCGGAAATGCAGAGATGCAGAAACATGGTTGCACGCCCCCTGCCCCAACAATCTGTAGTCCACAAGAGGTTTCTTCACACACCCTTGTCGAGCAAAAGCAATTTTGCCAGTAAACGCTCAGTAACTTAATTTCCAAGCACTGGCTTATAAAATCCTGGAATGTAGTTAACTGGTCTGAGTGAGAAAAGTGTATATTTAGCTTGCTAGCTACCTACCTAGGAGCAAAACATATTCAATAGTTAAACTGAATGTGAACTAGTGAAGAACTTGTACTAATATTTCCAACCTAAAGAATCACTGCTGTTTTAGGCTGCTGCTAGTGAACAAGATAATGCTAGCTTTTTCTAACACCATCATCAAAACACCAAATTATGGCATTTTTTGTGGAAGAATGTTGTAGCATTCCTACTAAGATGCTCTATAACAATAAAAGATGTACATCAGGAAGACCCTGAAGAATAAAAGAGAGATGATGTTTCTTTCTTGGCACAGTGAAAAGAAAGCACAGTAACACTCATATACTACTGTACCTTACTGTTTTTTACTTGCATGTAGCCTGACCAGCTACCACTGAGGAAATCCAGGACAGCGTTTTAGGAAGAGTCAAGCTACAATTATTCCTAAATATTTCCCAATAATATTTGTCCACACATTTGGGTTTATTTGTGTAGAAAACCTGAAAAGGAAAACCTTTCATTAGGCAGCCTCTTCAGATAATTTCAAGTCAATATTTCTGTAACTACAGTGTGCAGTGGGATCTCAAGCTCATGACATTCAACAAGAGAACAATTTATTGTAATGCAAATTACAACAGCCTAGTCTTCAATACACAATTTATTTCACTTGCAGACACAAACATATACAAATAACACAACATTATGCTGGCATGATATACATTTCCTGCTTTGAACTTTCGTATGGCTCACAATGCCAAAGAAGTATAAAAGAAAGTCACTAATGTATTATATTCTTTATTCAAAAATCCATGTATCCTTGTATAGAGAATATTTCTTTGACCATTGTCTTTTATCCTTGTCATTATTTCTGCAGCTGCAATATGTAAAATATTAAAAGCTGCCATTCTTCTCCACATTGAGTGCAGTAACCGCTAAAGAGAGTCATAGTAATTATATCTCTTTCATGCATGGACAGGTACGTATTGTCCTATAATTTGAAAGGCTTTTAAATCGTTTCCTATTGCTTAAACCCAAGCAAAGATGGCACATCTGTTAGGGAACAAGATATTTTATAATTTGAGCCAAAACCTTCCATAACAGCATTTTTCTTTATATGGTTTCTTCAGATGTCTGTCCTTTCTTTTTCTGAGGTCATCTCATGAGCTGAGTAAAGCATGAGTAAATACAAATGAATCATGTAATATGTCACTTTTCCAATCTTATTTTTGTTTGTTCATTTTCCATGGGGAGCAAGCTTAGATATTACCCATGTCATAATTGGTGAGCGAATGATTTCATACTGGCAAGTCACATTAACATACAAATTACAGTAGATGTACATTTAAGCACTTCATATTATGTTTAGTTTATTTATTCAATATATTTGTTCAAAATGTATTATCATTGCAATCAGTGTATGAAATCAATCTAAAAGTGCCAGTTTGATAAATGGCAACTAATACTCATTTCACACATGTAATTCAACCTTAATAGTAAGCAGAAATGATTAAACAGAATCTCATACATGAAATCTACTTCATTTCTGGCGATTTGGCGATTTTTGTGCATGCTCTGCCTATGATGTAGATCAAAAACTTTCATCTGTCATGGACAAATATGGAGCCAGAGGTATCTTCCTTAGTGTAGTCAGTCATAATCAGCAGAGACTGAGAAGAGTGAAGAGGCAAAAAATCTCAATTTCAGAAAGGAGGAAATGGTTTTACTTTTTGCTGCTATGAACTAATGCTGAATATGTATAAATTTAAACCACTGAAGGCTTAAATTCATTTCCCTTGATTTTGGTTTCTGGTATGATTTTTTTTTTCTTTTCTTTGCATTATTCAACTCTGAAGACCTTTAATGATCTCATGAACAGGACACTGTGTGTGTGTGTGTGTGTGTGTGTGTGTGTGTGTGTGTGTGTGTGTGTGTGTGTGTGTGTGTGTGTGTACACGTGCATCTGTCTGTCTGTGTTTTTCAGTTCTAAAGGGTCCCCTTATGGAAAAGTATGTCGTTGCCTGGGTAACCACTGTGCTAACTCATGTGCTAAGCATGTTTATGTAATACAATGGGCCCCAAGGAAAACCTGTGACCTCATGCTGCACAAAGTTGCAGAGTACACACTTTAGTAAAACTCTGTTGTGGGTATTTTATACTCTGGGGGATGGTGCTGGGTTGATAAGCAACAATAAAGCAGGTACATTTAATTTTGTTAAATTTATAAATATTTCAGCAAACAAGACTGAAGATACTGTATGCTGATAGTGTAGGAGACAAGCACTGTTCATGCTTTAAATCAAAGTGCAGCATCTTAACAAAAGAGGGTTACTTTTAATATTTAACAGAATTAGACACTTCTGTGAGATATTAAAATTATAAAAAAGATATTAAACAGTTTGCTTGATTTCAAAGGAGTTTCTCTTGTAATTTACTAAAAGTATGAGTTGTATTTCTCTTTATGCACAGAGCTATAAAACGGTTCCATAATTTGAAATCATGAAATAGAGCCATGCTATCATTGGTTAAACATTACCTTAGTCAACATATTTTAAAAATACTTTCTTTAATTCTTTCATTTTCAAGGATCGTTTCTTTGAAATGAATTAAAAGCAGCTTGAACTATACTTTTCAGAATCACCTCTATCTCATCGCCAACTGTTAATTTCACTTGCATGCTGCACCAGTACTTTCACCTTTTCTTATTGTTAGAAAATGGTTTACAATATTGACTATGGAAATCTGAATCAATGTATCACTTTAAGTTTCTCTCAGTCCTCTACTCCTTATGATCTACATTTTCATAGCTAGAGATTATTTCATCTTTGGGCCAGGAAGGTCACTGGCAGTCTCATTAGACAGACATTTGGATGTCATTAATTAACCACTGCCGTTCATGAAACTTGCAAACCTTGTCAGTAATAAGCGGCTGGATAATATGAAAACTGCCTTATTTTAAAACTTCATTACATTTTAAAACTCTGTTACTTATTAGAGATTTTATAATAATGCAAATATGTGTGTGAGTGTGTGTGTGTGCGTGTTTGTGTGTGTGTGTTTGTATCTGTGTGTGTCTACATATGTACAAATATTTTAAAAACTCATAAAGGAGTTTAATACTCAGTGGTTTCATTGGATAAGGCAACGTATGACAGTACTGTCATGTCTTCTGCTGCACATTTTTTGCTCTGAACCCATCTGTAAAAAATACATGTGCCTGCCAATGCACTACATGTATTGATACATTTATGTACAGTGCATTTTGCTAATAAAAATACTGGGACAAAATATTCCCATACTAATACTGTTCAAACTGCTTAAGAATCAGTTTGGGTTGTCCTAAAACATATAATATACTTTTCATTGGAGTCCAATGCTGCCTGGACTTCACTGTCGACATGCCAGTTGACATGTCAAGAATACTGAATATGATTTCTACAGATGGAAAATGCTGTGGTACTGTGAGTCCTACTGATACCAATGAAAGAAATGCAGCTGAGAAACTGGGCATTCCACACACTAAAGTGTCTAAGATTCTGTGATGAACTAAGAAGGCATCACATCATGAAAAGTGAAGTGTGCAGTGTATTGGGTTACTTTTAAAGCAAAGTTCTGTAATAAAATCCCTGTTCCATTTTTTTTCAAGATTACAAGTGGACTAAGTGGAAGAGGGAAAGAAAACACTCATTTTAGTTTTTGGAATGTACAATTATGTCACCAAACTTTATAGTTTCAGAAGCCAATGTAATGTAAAAGTATGATCTAAATAATGTAAGATGGTGCAAGTGTCACAGGTAGATGTTAGCAGAAAACCATCCACTAAGTAAAATACTGAGTAACTGAATAGTGATGTGATTTATTGTGGTTTATTTTTTTTAATTATAGCTAACATTGTATTTTAGTGTTGCTCAAGGTCATAGACTCAATTAATGTTGTGTTAAAAATGAATAAATAAAAAATAATGGTGCATGTTATGGCTATTACATAAAATCAGAACTTATCCTTTAGGAAGTACAAAGCAATGCATGGGACTTAATCATACAGGTTTTGAAGCCAATTATTCTTCAATCTTTGATTTTAAATCAATGACTACCTTAATGTTACAATGTTTTGAAGAAGTCTCACTCTCTCTGTGGTTTGTTTTTCCTCTCTTCAGCTCTCTCCACATGTCTGAGTATGGTAAAATCATTAATTTCTGAGTAACTTGACTATTATCATTAGTAAACATCATCAAAGCAAATGTCGGTACCAGGGAAATGTTATTCATTGGCCCATACTGTAGCTTACCCAAGGGCGTAATTTATGGGGGGGATAGGGGGGTTATAACCCCCCCATTAATCAAAACAGGCCAATACAACCCCCAAAAAATCATATTCATGGAGACCTCAACCCCCTCCCAATGTTCAACCCAAAGTTACACCCTTGAGCTTACCCCACATATAAGCAGTAATAGTTCAGAATACGCTGACAAAAAGCGATGTGTTGAAACCCTTAAAGCAGATAAGTCACAATCCCATTTGATTTCACATACCTGGTTAAACGTTATTTAAGCACCCTTCACAGTGTAGCAAGCACTAACAATACATATCAATTTTACTTTGCATTGCAGTTGCAATTGTAGTTGCAACAACTTTCAATTTACTTGCTGAATTCATACAGCACTCTGTTGGGTTGTCTGTGGTGAGATCATGTGGCTGTCTTTCAGATAAAAAGGAAGTTCTTGTTTCCATGTTGATGAATACTCTTTAAATAGTAGCTAGCTGTATAGACACTGTAGTGTGATTATATTACATTACATTACATACATTAGCAGACGCTCTTACCCAAAGCGACTTACAAATAAGTGCATCACTATGCTAAGAGTAGTTATCGCAAGGTATTACAAGAGGTCAGTAAGATACAAAGTTAACTGCTAGGCTAGTGTAGAGTTTTTTTTTTTTTTTTTAATAATGAAAATAGCAATTGATAGGATAGATAGACATAGATAGGGAAGAAGGTAGGCTACAGATACAGATTGATTACTCGCTCCAATACTAGCTCACTAATTCCATTTGCTAAATGCAGTGCCAGGGCATTCCTGAATCTGAGAACATCAGGAGAGAGCCAACTATTGACATTATCATCACAAGTCCAATTAATTATTGTTTTTTTTGAATACTGCATAACTTGCTTGCTATTGCCAGCTACTGTGTGTAGTTTCATTAGCAATGTTGAAATTTAGTCAGTAAAAGTAGGATTTAGCTGACAGGGTAATAAAGTCAGTATTACCAGACTGTAGCTTCCAGCATCACCTTCCAAATTTAAAGCCTGACAGTGACACATGTACTGTGTCACATAGTCAATGCTGAGTGATCAATAACAGCTATCTGTCATTTGTGCCCCCCCCAAAGGCATAACAAACTGTAGTGTCTTAACTGCACACTATATGTTACAATAATTCAATATAAAAATTGTTTTGAAGTTCCACTTTTTTCTTTTTTTACAATTTTACAATGACATTTGGTGCATAAGGACTAACAATAGTGGCTCCATACTCTATACTCCAAAATAAAAATTTTAATATCAGACATCTCATTTTCAAAGCTGTGATATATGCATATTACAGTAATGCACTGCAGCTGACAGCCACCAACCTTAGACACCCACATTAATGTTCAACACAGAGCTTTGGAGTTCAGTCTTTAAGAAGATTTCTGATCCACAGTCAAGGCTACCATCATCACTTTTGATACCTTACTCTTGGGGTCCTGTGATGTGTTTCAGCATTTTCTTTAAACAGTTTTTAGACTATTTGTTTATGCTCAGCCAAGGAGCTTTCTGTAAATTGAATCCCTATTAGCCTAAAAATTTCCAGGACATAAGTTTTGTGAATAGGTTTTTGGGGGGTACGGGCAAAAAAAAAAAAAGTTTCAGAAATGGTACATTTAGCTCATTTAGAGTTCATGTGTCTCTGGCATAAGCAGAGTTAACATTTGTCATGCTATCAGCCAGCAAACCAGCTATGCCTGAACATAGCATAGGGTTAGGATAATTCTGCAATCGATATTTTTAATTGCTCTTGTGTTGTTTTGTTGTATCAGTACCTACCAGCTTTAACTGCTCCAACACCAACTACTGGGAACAGGTTGCCTGGGAAACGGCCGCATGGCAACAGGATCAGAGCCTGGGGGTTGTCTGCTGCTCGGTCTGCTCTCATTTTACATCACATTTCCTCACTAGATGGTGTGCAAGCCACTGGAGAGTAGACTTCTTGATACAGTGCCGCTCTGACAAAACAAACCTGGAAAACTCTCTGGAACGCCATTTCTTGAGGTTTTCAGGGAGAGAAGAGCCGGAATAAGAGCTTTGCGTGAAGGTGTTTGTTGCCGACAACAGGGAAAATATTGTAGCTGTGATGGACACAATGTTTGCGGTGCAGGATGCGTCCGTCTCCGGTCAGTGGTTTACCGCTATAATTCTAAGTCTCTGCTGCTTTCTGCCCTCCTGTTTGCCTGCTGGACAAACTGTGGACTATGCGTGGATGGGAATGGAAAATGTGGTCAGCAGACAAGGGGACACGGCTCTCCTCAGGTAGGAAAACAAACCAAACAACTTAACTGGTTAATGTCCTCTGCGGTCCCACACTGAAAAAGTACAACAGCGTGTGATACGCACATAACCCTTCTCGGTAGATACTGACGAAAGTACTGGTCGAAGGGACCGGAGACCGTTTTCTGCTTCACATCATTTTGCATTTTACACATTTCCCCCACACTCTATCCTAAAGTGGGTCATCTGGTGTACACTGAAAACAACGGTACTGTCCTCGCTGCATTCTGTCAACCAACTAAATACTTTTTTGCGTAGTTAACATTTCTACTTAGCGCCTTAAAATCGTGGCGTTGCAATAAGCTGGCGATGCTTTTTAGACATTGCATTTGGCTTCCGTTACCTTCTTGCATTAGTAATATGCACATGCTTAATAAAAGTAGCTATTTTTAGAGACTGCTTAATGTTTTCTTAGTTAGCTACAGCCCTGTCGTCATCTATATTTAAACAGCCAGGCTCTGAGCATGCACTGATTTGTCCGAAGCCCAACATATAGACATATTTAGTTCATTTATTTTAACGAAAGGTAACAAAGCTTTTTGTATTGAAATCCTGGGTTGTTTTCGTCTTATACAAGATGATGTTTGGTAAACTGAATAATCCTGTGATAAAGTTCTCTTCAAAGGAGTTGACGTATTTCAGCTCTGGCCAGCCTACACACCCGATTTAGAGTCGCAGAAATGTATTTTTTAAGAATACGATATATACTGTGTTTCCTACGCCTTTCTCGCCTTTTCACTTGGTACACTTTTCACTGCTGTGCAATCATTTCAGGTATTGTTAAAATGGAGTTAGGGCTAAAGAGGATAAAACAATTGATGCATGCAGGGAAGGGTGAGAGAATCAGCAGCTGAGGTAAGACAACTCTGTCTCGCTAATGTTGGTGGGGCATGGTCAGAATGTGACAAATAGACTGACAACACATGTTTGTGTGTGTGTGTGTGTGTGTGTGTATATCTGTGTGTGTGTGTGTGTGTGTGTGTGTGTGTATACACACATAATATAATTTTGTGGCCAGTATAATTTGTGTCTATGGTGAAGTGGAATAATTTATAGCTATATGCATTAACAGCAATGAATTTTTCCTGCTGAATGCTGACCCACCACATCATGTAAGTGTTGTTCTATAAGGACGTTTTGGCACTGTAATTGCATGTAGGTGTGTCTTAATGACGTATAGCATTTTTAACACCCTCATGTAGGTAGTTATCAGACAGAAGAATGATGGATAGTAAATTATACTGAAGTCAATAATGCATTGGTCATACATAAGAGGAGCTGAACTGTGGAGACAGTCAGAAAACTATTAACACATTCATGTACATGTGTCATGACAGAGGGGTGGCTCTACCGTAATTGCTGGGAGGGAATACGATCAGGATTTCACTACAGGAGTAGATCATTTGAATATGAAGCCACCAGTGTGATAAAGAATTAAGAATTATGAATGTGTTGGTGAGTAAGGGAGGGGACTCATCTGAAGGCTTAAAAAAAGCTGAATCTCCTCTGGTTCTCATTTTCATCCTGCTGGTTGCAGTGATGAGATCTGTTTTATTGTGTCATTAATAGTTTATGGGGCTGCTCAAAATTACCGTAGCAACAGCGATGAGGAACACACTCTTATTTGCCATATTGCTTGTATGCCCAAAGGCTATTGTGTCACACTGCCGTATGCTTCAGATGATGTCTAAAAAGAAGTTTAATTCTCTGGTGTCAACCTGGATTGAGTTTGATGAGTGTTGGGCGCATTATTTGAACACCAGTGGGTTATGCATTTGAAGCTTATCTTGTATTCTGTGGTGTGAAGCAACTTATTATACAAGTACACCCCCTGGAAAAGACATCAGCCAATGGGCCATATTAGTGTCACTACCTCAACCTTTTCTCCATAATACAGAGTATCAAGTATAGAGGCAGGACGTACCTTGGATAAAATCTTTGATATGTCCTGAGTGGAGAGGTAAATCTAACTATACGACCACCAAAATAGTATCAGTATGTTGTCTTTCTCAGAAAACAGCAGTATTCCTTGTTAAATCGTTCAGTGCTTCGTTATTATTTGATTCTGCTGAAGTCTTTTGCCCTGTTTTATACTGAAAAGCCCTGTGAACTGCTGTAGCTCTCTCAGCATTCAATCTGATTACAATCTTTGGTTATAACTACTTGGCTGAATACAAGTGAGAGGACTGGTTATATCAGGCTGAATAAGATTAAGAAGACTGGTTATAACTGTGAGGACGAATGTTAGAGGACTGAATGTGAGAGGATGTGTGAGAGGACTGGTCTCACATACATTTAGAAAAAAAAAGTATCATCGCAAAAACACAGTTTCTACACCTCTGTGCCCCAAGGAATGCACAGAGGTGCCAAAATGTTGATTTCACTGTGATGCATTTTTTTCTAAATGAGGATAGATAAATGGAGTGCAGCATTTACCCTCCAAATAATGTTGCCTTTCATTTTCCCCGTCATTTCCTTTGGCAGTACACTTGATGTTCATGTCGCAGAGTCCAAAGCCTTGAAAAGATGATTTATGGGGAGAAATGGGTTCCTTCTTGGCCCTTGTTTTAAAATCTTGTCTTTCAAATCTGTCATCATATAAAAAATGAAAAATCTGCCACCAGAGTTCATGGCAGAGAGACAATCTTTTCACTCTTGTTTGAAGGTAAAACACATAGGACAAAACTTCTGAAGTTGTGACAACCCCAGAGGCCAGCAATTACCCACATCTGTCACTTCGATTATGAAGATGCTGATTTAGATGGTCACCCTGCTCTCTGCTAATTTTTTCATCCTCCCCACAATGCTTAATGTGGTATTGCGTGTGGTTTTGTTCTTTCCGATACAGCTGATTTATGCTCTTCAACAGGTCAGAATCAATTAGATGGTTAATGGGGAGCGAAAGGAACAGTCAGCATGTGGATCATATTACTTTTAATATATTTTTTAATGATGTAACAATTAGTCTGTCTTTCTAAGACAGACTGTCTTTCTAAAGTCTTCATTACAGTTAAAAAATGCCTAGCAAACTAAATGTGTTGAGGTATGGCACATTGGATGGTTAGATGAGCCATGCGTGTTGCATTACTAAAAGCTGAAAACCCATCTATTCAGAATACATCTTGGCTCTCTGTACTCTGACACCTTCCTCTCCTTACACTAATACAAGCTAGTAGCTAGGAGAGGAAACACATTGTGACATAAGCATGCACAGAAGGTAAAAGCTTGGTGGCTCCTCAAGCTTTTGAAGTGACTTTAGCCCACTTATAAACACATTGTGGTGATACAAAGTTGTGGAGTTTAAAGTTGCATGGTTTAAGTTTCAAGTTGCACGGTAATAGTTTATGGTTGAAGTTTAAGGTTGTACAATAATAGTTTATAGTGGTACACCCTTTGACAGCACATAATCCCATTTTGGCAATGTTTCCCACAATTGCACTACATGTCAAGGATTGCACTAATTTTGTACTATTTGCACAGCTGATTACCTCACCCTACTGAATGCATGCTTGTAAGTTGCTCTGGATAAGAGCATATACTAAATGACTAAATGTAAATGTTGCAAGTACAAATAGAGGGTGACCCTGCTCTTTAAATAACAAGCAATGATGTTATGTGTTTGATAAACCAATAAGATAAACCAAGACCTCTTCTGTTTAAGACTCCTCACAAAAATCACCTTGATTTAGTCCACCAGGTGACAGGAGGAATCAGTTTGGTATTGAGACCAAACACTCCCTTGATTTTGTTGCCCTCATTTAACCAGAAGATGATCATTGTTGTTGATTATTAAGGCATTGCACATTTTACTCATCTAATCAAGGAACGATGATGAAAAATGTAAACAGCCTACAGATTCCTGATCTATACATCAGATACAATGAACTGAACCCATTTTCATTTGGCAGCCATTAGGCATCATTGGCTAAAAAGCCCTCTTTCATGAATTAAACAATTTGTTCAATTGCTTTGGTGAATTTCATGTGTCTTTATGCAGGCCCCACCCTAGAATGTGACAGAAACAGTCTACAATTTCATTATAACAAAACTTCCCTCTGGAATTGTCTTCAGGCCATGTGTCATTTGACTCAGTTGATTGACTCAAATAATATTGATATATTATAATGTTGGCCTATGTAATGATAAAATTGTGAAGGCTTAGAGTCATCCACCAGCAGTGTTGTGAGTAAATAGCAAACATTATGATTTAGCATGAAAATGAGGTGATATGATACATTACAAGACATCACATAGATACTCATCATTGTTAGTATTATTTTCCTCAATTTAACAATCTCTCTCTCTCTCTCTCACACACACACACACTCTCCCTCTCTCTTTCATGTTACTTTTCATGTTGTTTTGCTTTGTATTGTATGAATTGAATATTTTGTTTGTACATGTTTTTATTCTGTCTTGAGGTATTGTATAGTAATGTTCATTTTGAGGAAAAAAAAACACAGTTGTCTCACATTTCAGTGTTTGACAACTGATGTCAAACTCTGAATAAAAGTTATGATATAAAGTATGGATTTAACTAGATAGTTACATGTTTGTTAGGAATATCTACTGTGTTTACTGGGTTTGGTTTACAAAAATGCATGAATATTTATTCATTTTACATAAAATTAAAACATTGCCAAGTAGGTGTTATCCACATATTATGTGTGTGATGTGTGTCTGTGTTTGTGTTTGTGAGCCTGTGTTAGTGTGTTTACTTTGCTCTTGCTTAACACTTTCCTAATCTGTAGCTTCAATCTGTAATTCCAACATCCTCTCCCATTCTCTGAGATAATCTTTCAGTTACAGACTATCTCTTCCATATCTTGATTTTCACACCTGAAATCTTAACCCCTCTGTTCCAGTATGTACAACGGCTTCAAATAATCAATTGTTTTCTTTTTCCAGCTCTGTAACACCTCCACTAACCCTGCTGATACATTTAATTTCTTTCTGGGTGTATGCAATTACCCATGATTTTAGACTTACCATTTAGTATATAATTTAGGTTGAACATGAACTGTTTTAATTTGCTTGCTTATTGTTATTCCATTTCAATGTGTATATCTTAATCATATTCAAATTAAGAATTTCATTCGAGATTGTATTTCATACTGTTTTGTTCCCAGTTGCACTATATTTTCATTATAACGATTTTGATTTCAAAGTACCATGCTGATCATTAAAATGGTTCAACTGCAAAAAGAATTCAATTGAAATATTTGTCTGTAATCTGAGTTTTATAAATTGAGTGAATTAAAAAGGGGTCAGGAAATAAATGGGGCAAAGACAGACGCACGTAATTCCCAAGTTAGGACATAGGAGTCCCGAGTCGAGTCCTGAACAACAATGACAAAATTTCAAGTAAAGTCCAAAGTTACAATGATAAGGTCAAGTCATGAGTCACCAGTCTGGAGATTCTAGTCTAGGGTCTCAATACTCTACAGAATTGGCCCACCAGTTGTTCTGCAATTGTTCATCTTCAAGTCTATTTTATGTTTGTACATTTTGTTCATTAACAGGATCATACAACTGTCATTTTCATGTTAGCAATATTTATTTTTGTAACAACACCACCTTAAACTTTTGTCACAACACAAGATATTGAACTACAAGCAATATTGTGCATACTAGCCATGTCACCTGTCGCCGTTTTCCATATTTGAAGGGTTTTTTTTATTAATATGACTGTGGAACATAACTGTCATATCGTATTTGTTTTCCACATCAAAACACATTTTACTAACATGTGTGACTGGATCTGATCCTCAGAATGCTGGAGAGAGAGAGAGAGAGTGGTCTACTTCCATTTCCTTGGTACATTTTTTCCCCTAATTAGTGTATGCATTTCTTCCACCTACCCTTTCTGTGTTTTATTTTTGAGGTATTCTATGATGCAGATGTCTTGGCTTTAGCAAGCTTGGGGAATGCTTAGGGAAGTAAGGCTGGTGATATTCCAAACTTGTAACCTATACTTTGTATCTGAATTTATGTTGGTTTCTGGGTGAGAAATGGGTGACTTGGTAATTCCTTCATATCATCAGAATACTCAAAATACACAAGAGCCTAATTTGAAAATAGAATTAAGTTTCCTTTGCTGTATAATATAGTTGTGACTTATCAACTAATTAGCTAATATGCTGACTGGCTAACTGAAACGTACTAAAACAAAGCCACTAATACACATCAAGCTATTTGAGCACAGTAACATCACTCTGTACTTTTCTGCATGCATTCACAGAATGTGTCATGCTGGCATCAGTGATTGCAACAGATGAGGGAAAGAGACTTGCATGCAAGTCCAAGTCCAGTGACTTGAGTCCACATGGGTAAGGATGCTGAAGAGGTAGAAGACAACACATGTGATCTTGATTTTCATTCCATCTGTCCCACAATACATTATTCAAGCAGACCATGAAGGAAGATAGTGTCTGAAACTGTATGTTTCTACCTTGACAAGCAGCTCTCCACAATGCATTATAGTTTATGAATTATATTAGATCTTAGTAATGAGTTGTAAAAGCAAATAAAATAAACACATTTTTGTAATCTGTTGCTTCTGATACTCTGCTGAGTTTAAAGAAAACTAAATTATATTTCTGAACACAACCAATCAAACCCTCAAGCTAACTCAATACAGTAGTTTGCTAGCTACATTCTGTGATCAATGCAGTGGCATTTTGTGAAAATTTTTGCAGGTCTATCACTTGTAACATAATGATATCATATACTATTGTGAACTGATGTGTAAGTGGTTGTTACTGGTGCAAGGTGCACCAGACCCTTTTAGCCACTTTACATTTGTACTTTACACTTGTACTTTTAATGTCACTGCCCTGTCTAGCTCTATGATTTCTGTTAAATGTACTCACATGCAGACAAAGTGAAAGAAGAGCTTGATGTGTTCTAATATATCAAAAGTGCTTTATTTCCTTTCTTTTCATGGATTAAATGCAAAATGAATGACATCAGTGCTGGCATTGATACACCAGTCCTCTACAATGGCATCCAAACCATTTGACAGCCAGAATAATTGTTGATTGTAGCAGTATCATAGAAATGCCAACTGTTTCATATCATTGCCTGATATTCATTCAATACACTATTCATCTGCAATAATTGAAATTGTTGCATTTGAATATGAAATGAAAAGGTTGGAATAATGTTAGGGCAGTAGCCTTTGCAGGTTTCTCTCTAACCCCTTGACATGTCATCCACAACCATCAGTCCAGCAGGTCAGTATATCTTGGAAATAACAAAATATTTCCTATAAGGCGGCTGTGCTGGTTGTCTCAAAAGAGTAGACTCTTGAATTGATTTTCTCTGTGTTAAATGAAGTCTCAATTAAATGAAGTTATGTGTTAGTTATATTTTTTTAACTCCCCATTGTTTTATTATTTTTTTTTGTTTGTTTTTTTGGGATAGGACTCCTTGACTTCCATCGCTATCCTGTTCAAAACATTTGCTGATAAAATAAGTTTGAGGAAAGTGGTTCGGCTTAAGAAACGTTTGTGATATTTCAACCAAATGAATCAAAATGGATGTCTTCAGCAACATTTTGAGTAAATAGGCATCTTCCAGTGATAATGTTCAGGCAGTCTATCAATTCATGGTGAAATGTCTGTTTTGGCAGCCTAATAGTACTCAAGTGAAAACTGTTCTCTAACAGTAAGAATGTTTCTTACCTTCCCAGCCAATACTTGAGACTAAAATTGAACATATGGCTTGTAAAATACTCAAATACAGCTTTAAACTTTGTTGTGTGAGCAAAACAACTGTAAATTATTAAATTAAGGGTTTAACATACTGACTTATGAAATGTACATATGGGATCTGACTTTGAATGAATAATTTCCTCAAAGAATATCACAAAAATAAACAGTGCCTCAGTGACTTTTAATCTGTCAGGTAGGTTGTTGTCTTCCACTTTTGGGAACCAAGGAGGTATCTCAAGGGAACAGTATGTCCTGTCACCTACCCTTGTCTGGCATCTTGGAGCTATCAGGATCCAGGCGTTTGGTGGTTGGAAACCTGCTTCCTGGTAGCCAGAAAAGATCCAGGGCCACACCTCATTCTGTCACTGCTGATAAATTGGTGCATTCCCATTGCATGCTGTTGCCACTGAGGATTAATGGGATTAGTGTCTACATCAAAACATTAATGTACTCTTATTTAATGGTCTAGCCTCCTTTTTTCTTGCATTTAGACAGATCACAGAAAGAGTGGCGATACATTGGCTCATATCCTCCTTGCACCCAGCCAAGCATCCAGCCTTGGCATTTCTTTCATGTGTCCACTGCATTTCTCTCTGCCAGTATAGGAATGGCAAGTGTTCCATTGTGGAATGGTACTGTGAGGATGAATCCATGGATCTTACAAGTCAGGGGATATTGAGTATGTTACATTAATATTTGCATTAATAACATTAATAGGTTCATCTTACTGATGAACTATTGTTTTGGTATCTCATATTTTAAAATGCTCAAAATTTACTAGTCAGTGACAAAAGAAGTGAAACATGACCAGGAAGGTTAAAGGTTGTTTTAGGTATCCTGATTAAATATGTCAAAAATAGACTAGTATGAAATAAAAATATATGGAAGGTGGATGGACCAGTCCATCATTCTCGTTTACCTTATAATATGCATAACTGTCTAGAAGAACAAAAACAGATGTGGGACAGCAGAGGCATATACAGTGCTGTAGTCTAGAATGGAAAGTTATGGTATATTTCTTAATTAGCGCTGAATATCCCATGAACTCTAGAAAACCCAAATTAGAGCTAACCTCATCTTCATTGTATTAATATTTGCTTTTAGTTGAATGCTTTCCTGTCGGGTGTCAATTTTGATATTTAGATGACTTTGTCAGCTCTCCAAATCCACTTGACAGGAAAGTCAGATTAAAATGTACTGCATTTCTACCGTCACAGGGAAGAATAAACTTTAAATAACTGTAAAACTATAACGGTGAAATAACAAAACACTCACAATTATTATACGCCTTTATTCAGGAGTAATCTGCATGTCCATTAGCCATCCTCCCCAACCCTACAAAATGTATTGTATTGGTAAAATGCGACAAACCAACTGAATCAATGTTATTATACAAGAGAGATATTTCTTAAAAATTGGTGCTATAATACATGCAGTACATATCCACAGGTGGACACCATCTCATATCCAGCAGTCCTAAAATAATAAGTAAGCTGTCTTGCTGCTAGTATTGGAGCTCATTACCAATGACAGATATTCCACTGATTGGAGTAACATAAAAATGATTGCTAACTTGAAAATATGCTCATACACAAATATGCATTTTGAATTTGTGGTACCCTAGATCACTGTTTTTTGTATCTTAAAGTTATTTTTTGAATGACCGGCAGCTAAGTTTATGGTGCAGAGACCAACAAATAAAATAGGCTTATATTATTTTTTACATTATGGATAATTCATTAATGTCAGCCATCTCTGAAATTTAAAAAAAAATACATGCCAACATGTCAGCCCACCAATGCATCTTGTAAGAGCCCGGGAAAGCTTTAACAAGAAGGAACTCAGTTCCTGGAGGATGTTGTAACATATTCCTAAAACATAATTAAGAAGCAGAAGTATAGATAGGATGTATCATTTCTCAATATTTTTCAAATACAATCCAACTAAATATTGGGTTAAGTACTTTTGAGCTGAGGTTCAAGCAGTATCTGAATATACATAGCCCTCCAGCAAGCGGTTTATCATTTGCAAATTGAATTCATTACCTGAAAATACATAATGATCAATCATACCTTTGAGGTGCATCACCAGTGTGAGCCCATCTCCTATTTATTGCAGGTAACACAATTACATAAATACATTGTATGTACCTAAAATGCAGGACAACAGAATGGATAGTATTATTTAATGAAATACTTTGACTAAACACAAGCCATAGATGTCATCTGAATCTGACACTGACCACAAAATTATTATCTATTAAATTTGTCAAAAGCAAGCTTCATATACCCATGAAGGTCCACATGTATCATCAATATACCATTGGAACCCCAACTTAACTTACCTTACTGTTTTTATTCAAAGCAGTAAACAGACACATTGCTGATACATTAAGGAACAACACATTAAGGAGGCTTTGTAACAATGGCCATTTCCAGCAAGGATCAATTGCTAATTTTCCATTACCCCAGTATCTCCTCCCATGCAATGGCTCCAGAATCCATAATTCCAACCAGTTTTGGGAAAAATAAAACAATAAAATTAAAATGAAGGACTTTTGTAAAGAGCAGCAGACTTAGTGAAATAGCACTACTAACCTTCAGCACCATTTCCCTTTCCAATTACAGTACTCAGCTAAATGGACAAACCCTAGCCAATCCCACTAATGGTTGGATGTAAAATAAATTTGATTTTAATTAAATCTCCATTAATGACTGTCCATTCACAGACCAACAGCTACAACAACCACCACCAAAATAATAAAGCACAAATGTCTTAAACCTGGCTAAAATTGAGAGCATGGTAGAATTCTACAGTGAAATCTTGCAGTCTCACCTCAATTAGGTATGAACTGAGTATAAAATAAATTATTCCCATTCCTATTTACTGTGTGTACATTTTCTAATTACAGCTAAAGATAATACTGAAAATGAAAAAGAATTCAAATGTGACAATGATGACTCTGTCATCTTTGAATTCTGTGGCACACTTGGTGGAGACAGAGGGGTAGATGCAGAGCTACTTCAAATCAAGGTGTGTGGGTTTTTTTTTTTTTTTTTGGTTTCTTGGCTTGTTATACTGGACAAAAAATGCTTTCCTTAAGTATGTGCATGGAGGATTGCCACCCCATTGTTGTTGGTCATGCTAAATTGACTGAGATCAATAGCTCAGTAAATAGATGCCTTAAACAATATGCTATATCATTTCATAAAGGGACCCCACATTATCAGTGATGCCAACAGCCATGTAAAATTGAGAAGAATTGTTAAAGAAGCATCAGTTAGTACATTTAGCTATCATGTCAGTTTGACTAAAGATAATTTCTGATGTTAAAAACCTGGTTGGAAAGTACCAACCAGGGTGTCCCTCCCTAAAATTACAATATCAGATCAACTTTCCTCCACAAAATAAAAGCACAGCATGATCAAACTATTGACTAGATTCATTTTCTGAAAAAATACCAATAATTTAAAGATAACACTAGTGTCAAACTAAGAACCAGACAGTCAGGATTGTTGTTAATCTTCAGAAATGTTCTCCTGTTTTCATTTGTGTACAAAAATGTGTTGCATTCAGACAGAACCTGAGCAATACTATCAGCTTCTTTTGATAATGTCAAAAGAAAATTAAATTTTGGTGTTTTTGTACCACACTACCATAATATAAACTCTGACTGGGTGGGCTACAAATCCTGGCCAGGTTTAAACCCCTCCTTTTCTTCACATAGCAATTGTTTGTTATTACACCAAGAAGCTTAGATGTACCATGGACGATTGACAGGACAAAGAAAAAACTTCTGAGACTTAAGTCCTTTCTTGGGGAACTCCCATGTGAATTTTCAGTATAAGAGCTATGCGTCTGATGTCCTCACCACTAACCTTTAAGCAAAGCACTGCAAACAGAAAAAAGTGAGATATATTTACATTAGAACAACAGAGCTTTGAAATCAGTACAGAAGTATGGGGAAGGAGAAGGACGTGGTTCTAAAATTCATTTCAACCTGGCTTTTTATATTTATTTGTAGTCATTTCCCCTTTTACAGTAATTCCCCATGGGCACTCAAATGACATAACTCATTCTCTGCAGGACTTCTCAAGGCATCTGTGATAACCTTGTGTTCTGTCTTATCTACAGAATCACTTGACTATAGGTTTACAAGTGTTAAAACTGATTTTAAAAGTGTTTTACTCTTACTACTGAGATAAAGATTTCTGGTTCATATCAGTATAAGCTTGAATGAGTTCCCTGTTATCTTTTTCCCCATATGGAGGCATTCTTTAGGTAAAAAAAATGTATCCAGGAAAAAAAAGAACAAAACTCTTTATGGATTATGGACTCCAGCACAGGAACAAATATCGCTCTGTGAGTGCCTTAATGATATATTTCTTTGTATGTTTGACAAATGGACATGTACAGGCATGAAAAAAGACAGGCTGAATATGTATCATGCAATCCCTACATAGATATTGAATATGGTATACTCTGGTTGTCAGGCTTTCAGGTAGAAGGACCCAGGCACAGACCGGGATGACAAACCAGGCGTATCCAAAATCGTAGTAACAGAACAGTCCGAGTCAAAACCAGAGAATCCACAAGCAGAAAATCCAAAACACTAGGCAAGGGTCAAAATCCAACGAGACAGGCAGAGAGTCAAAAAAACCAGAGCAAGCAAACAACAAACAGGCGGGAACGAAACAGACTGAAACACTGTGACGAACTGGCAAAGAAACAGAGCAGATAGAGGGGTATAAATACACAGACTGATGATGAGACAACAGGGACCAGGATGGGCTTCAGGTGGTGGGTGTGGCAGCAGGGCAGATAGGCGGGACAGGAGGTGGGGCGATGGCTGGAAAAAAAAAAAGAAAGCACATGCACCAAGAAAAACAAAACAAATGACACACCCGCACTGACAGACCGGAAGACAAAAAATGACACAAGCAGGACATCACATGGAAAGACTGACACTGGTTTCTTTACTTTTGGTCTAAGAATGATTCTCCATTGGAAATAGGATCTGCACTGCAAAAACATCTTCCAAATGTCTACGCATAGCGAGTATGACTTAAAGAGTACAATAATATTTTAGCAGGGGGAAAAAACCTAGTGGGCCTAGTTTTGATGAATATATGCTTAATTGTATATAGAAATATGTCCTAATGGGACATTGTATGGTTACTTGTTCATATTTTATGATGGATCTCAAATTGAGGAACCAGAAGTGACAATGATGAAACTTTTCCAATTCATACTAAGCCTCTGTATCCCTACTATATCCCTAATAAATTGAGTACCAGTTTATAAAAGGGAGCATTCCACTCTCGCAAGGCTGAGAGAACTGCACATTGGCGTACAAGAGCTTGCATACAATAGTGCCCTCTACCCGAATTACCTTGTATTACCTCAGTTGTCAATAGGCATTCTAGGGACTTGCAAACTTGTGCCTTGGGTCCCCAAGGCATGTCGAGAAAACCCCCATAAATACCACATGAGAACATTTTGACAGGCTCTGTGACAGTAGAGCTTTTACAGCTACCACTGGGAAATATGCAGATTACTAACTATATGTCTCTCAAACATATTGCTTTGATTGCCACTCAACATAATACCTGTAGGTGTTCCCTGCATCTCCACTACTAATGTGCCAAGTTGCTTGCAAAATCAAATTAACCAGCAGCAATCAATGAGTCACTGCTAGAATAGAGGTGCACATAAACTGGAGTAGTACTTGCTGAGGATTTTATGTATCTTTTGAAAAAAAATTGATGCTTGTCAACACTGGTGTCAGAAGTCACAAATCACAATTCAGCAAAGATTTCTGTTGTCATGTGGTGGGTACCCAAGTCTTGAAACTACTTCTTTTGGGAGATTATTGATATTGTTATGGTATGAAACAACCAGGTATACAAATGTACCTTCCTTCATGTCTCATCACAAAGAGGATTATACCGGATCTGTACTTTCTCTTGCAAAATCCTGGCAGTCAAAACTCAGGCATTATGAATTAAATCAACCAGAATGTCCCATCTTCTGTGCCTTGCCCCAGCCTCTCTGATCCAGGAGATATTACAGAGCCTGTTCTCGCTGACTGTTAGAATCTGAAGGCCAGGAATGTAAATTAATATGGCTCTTTGTATTCACAATATAACTACGTGATGGGGGTGATCAATGATTATCCAGACTCTGCAACCTCTGTCTGGGAAACTCAGCTCCTGTCATTACCCTTGATAATTGCAACAGCCCACCCAAAAAGAACTGAGGTCTCTGCAGTAGAAGTTGATGGTGCTCTGCTGTTTTGAATGCAGCCCTGCTGAGAGGGGTATGCTTGGGGCTGGTGGGTCTGTTGCTCCCATCCAATCATGCAAACATGAAACAAACACTAGCTTGTCCTCTGACACACTCTCAGTGATACTCTGACTGTTCATTCATGATGGGAAATGCAACCTTTTTGTAAGTGGGTAACTAGGCTTTAACCATGTGGGCAGACTGAATGTGCCCAAACAGTTCTTTGATTTGGCCTTGATTACTTTCTATAAAGACAAGTGATTATAGTCCTTAATACAAAGTGAACACTGAGGAAACTATATTTTGGCAATAAAAGAATTCACAGTGGTGTTCAATTCTTTTGGATCTATTACATGATTATCATTATGAATGTACTGTGTGTGTGTGCGTGCGTGTGCAGGGGTATTGAGCACCCTGCAGAACTGTGCAACAATATCCACATAATTATAGAATTTCTACAGGAATGAGCTCAAAGTATTCCACAGAGTATTTCTGAGAGAAGGCATACACTTCAAGATGCTATCTGACAGCAAATAATTATAGCAGCAAGAACGGGTCAACAACTCCAAATCAAATATAGCCAAAGCTTTTAAAACTTCAGTAGATTCAGTAAAGGTAATTCACATCATGAGAAAAGTATTATGAATCTGCTGGGTTTTTTTTTTCACTTTTGGTGTGATGATTCATAATCAATGTTTACTGGCATCTTGTCAAAATCACTTTTGTGAGCATACAAATGTTGGATATCATCATTGGATGTCATCATTTTACAACTTACATTGGAATAGCTAATAGATTAAAACATTAGATGAAATACGAATGAAAATATGTGCAGACCTGCAAACATTGACAAATTTTAGTAACCACTCCACAGGTCAAGACTATAACCAACTTCATGTGTGTTACACAAATAATTTTAGTATGTCCAAATAAAGAAACACTGTCTGCTATTATATGGGCCTGTTTATTGTATGTAATTATATAATATTTTTTTATTTCCAGCAAACTAAATGTTTTACTTTTACTTCTGCTTACTTCTTTATCTTCATTTTCTTCTGTGTCTTCTCCTCCGCCTTTATTTTCCTGTGGCATTACCTCTTTGCTCTGGTGTCCCTAATTATGCCTCTCACCATTGATCCTCTTGTATTCACATTGATTGTCAAGGGCAAAACATACACTATATGGCCAAAAGTCTGTGGACACCTGACCATCACACCAATATGAGCTATATTGGACATCCCATTCCAAAACCATGGGCATTAATATGGAGTTGCCCCCCCCTCCCCTTTGCAGCTATAACAGCCTCCACTCTTCTGGGAAGGCTTGCCACAAGATTTTGGAGTGTCTCTGGGAATTTGTGCCCATTCAGCCAAAAGAGCATTTGTGAGGACAGGTACTGATGTTGGACGAGAAGGCCTGGCTCGCAATCGACGTTCTAATTCATCCCAAAGGTGTTCAGTGGGGTGGAGGTCAGGGCTCTGTGCAGGCCACTGGAGTTCCTCCACACCAAACTCGTCAAACCATGTCTTTCTGGACGTTGCTTTGTGCACAGGGGCACAGTCATGCTGGAACAGGAAAGGGCCTTGCCCAAACTGTTGCCACAAGGTTGGAAGCATTCAATTGTCTAAAATGTCTTTGTATGCTGTAGCATTAAAATTACCCTTCACTAGAATGAAGGGGCCTAGCCCAAACCCTGAAAAACAGCCCCAGACCATTATCCCTCCTCCACCAAACTTTACAGTAGGCACTGTGCATTCCGTAAGGTAGCGCTCTCCTGGCATCTGCCAAATCCAGATTTGTCCATCAGACTGCCAGATAGTGAAGCGTGATTCATCATTCCAGAGAATGTGTTTCCACTGCTCCAGAGTCCAGTGGTGGTGTGCTTTGCACCAATCCAGCCGTCGCTTGGCATTGCACATAGTGATGTTGGGCTTGTGTGCAGCTGCTTGGCCATGGAAACCCGTTTCATGCAGCTCCTGATGCACAGTTCTTGTACTGATGTTGCAGCCAGAGACAGTTTGGAACTCTGTAGTGAGTGATTCAACGGAGAATAGGTGGTTTTTATGTGCTTCAGCACTCGGCGGCCTTGTTCTGTAAGTTTACGTGGTCTACCGCCTTGTGGCTGAGCTGTTGTTGCTCCTAGATGCTTCCACTTGACAATAACAGCACCTACAGTTGACCAGGGCAGAAATTTCACAAACTGACTTGTGGCAAAGATGGCATCCTATGACAGTGCCATGTTTAAAGTCACTGAGCTCTCCAGTACGACCCATTCTACTTCCAAGGTTTGTCTATGTAGATTGCATGGCAATGTGCTTGATTTTATGCACCTGTTAACAATTGGTGGCTGAAACACCTGAACTCAATAATTAGGAGGGGTGTCCACATACTTTTGGCCATATAGTGTACATGGAGCCACTATGCCTCCAACTATTTTCACTTATACAACTGATAAATATGTACACATCATACTATTTCAGTCAATAAGAACATGTTTAAAAATAATAAAAATAGATGGTCTCCATCTTTGCTTTAGCTAGCTTGCTAATGAACTACAGTGAAGCCTAACAAGGTTAAAATGCAGCTGCAATCTGTCCACCCTGTGTTAAAAATGGACTCAAGCTTGACAACTACCTGGTTAGCCAGCTAACTTCGTAATGTTCTGTTTGTATGTATTTTTGAGCAAATTGTTTTGGATAATGGCTTAATTGTTATATCAACTATTTTAATTACAGATGTATTTTAACAGGTGATTTTACTGACAACTGCTTTTTACATGTGAGGAGCTTTGTCGTTCCATTTTCATTTCTAATTTCTTAAGGTTTGATCATCCTTTGAGTTCTTACCACTGCAAATTCGTTTGAAATAGGAAAGATCTTCCCATCATTCAATTGCTAGCGTCCGGATAGGCTAATCCAAACTGACATGTGACTCCTCTCAGGTGTAGCCTTTAATCAATAAATCAGCCTCGCCTTATGTTTAACAAAAATTGCCAATACCATGATGGCACTGTTGCAGAATGGCATCCAACAGAGCAGCTTGCATGCTCAACATATCCTTAAGCCCCAGTTACTAGCAAACATTCCTGTCATGCATTCATAAATAGGATTTGCAGTGCCTGAAGTTAAGGCTTAACTAAGCAAGTGCATGCAAGGCAATGTTGATTGATACATTTCTAGTAGGTCATGTTCTGTGAGTGAATATATCATTCTTAAATATAAGACTGTTATCCTAATGTATCTTACTCTTAAGACCGGTTGGTTTCATTTAGAATACCACACACACATTAAATGCTGGATGAGTAATGCAACTGAGAAATAGGCTTAGGATTTATAATGTCAAGACATACTCAATGCTTTCAACATACAAAAACAGCCTTGAATTGAAATTATTTGAACATTTGCACATATCCTAACTACTAGAGCTCAGGTTGCTGTATACAGTATGTCTGCTTGAGTTAAAGAACAAATGCTTTACAAAGGAAAGAGGAACAAATTTTGTCTTGTACCAATAGTACATTATTTGAAGTACGTTATAATGTATTAACAATATTTGATACAATCTAGTTCAAGCTGTACAGCAGCAATGTTGTGTAGAGCAAAAAACAGTAATTAAGTGGTCCTTATCAGAAAGCCCTGGATATCATTAGTCTGTAGTGTTGGTTTGATTCAGACTTTCATTTTAATCAGGCTGTAGTTTTACATTTTGGGGAGAACTATGTTGTGGCTATAATTAATGGCTTGAAGAAATGATTCATAGACGAGTAGAACTGGTGATCAAATCACTTCAGAAAAAAATGGAAAACCCACATTGGAAATACATATTTGTTTTAAGAAGATGAAGGATAACATCTAAGTTAAGTCTCTCTCTCCAAAAACCTGTTATAATGAACCAAATCAGTGGCATTAAACCAAAGTTCAGAAAGAAGGGGGGTAGGTATTAATTAAGACAGTGTCACTTTGACCTCAATTTATTGTCTGCTTGTCTGATACTGCATTAACATTTTGAGGTAATTCACTTGTTTATAATGTAGTAGGTCTTAGTTTCATTTCTCACTCAAATGATTTATGGAAAACTACACTACATTCTTAATTTTTCTCCAGAATTAGTGTTTTGTTGTTTTTGTTTCTTTCTAAGTAAGATATAATACACATACATAAATGCATGCATTGATACATACATGCTATACAAATAAACATTCAGATATTAATTAAAAATGTTGTTCACCAAAAAAAACATCTGTAAAGACTGATCTGTGTTAAGGAAGCAGGAGCACTTGGAAGAAAACAAGTAAATAAAAAAGTTCTTTGAGTGAGAGACCACATTAAATTATGGCATCTCTTACCATATTACCATAAACAGACAATGGGCTTCTGTCCAATGCAGGTGTGTTTTATTTAGATATTTTACTGCTTACACAGGCAGTACAAACCTTTTCAGTCTTCCGAAAGACAGAATTCAAGCTGTGAATTTTAGCCATTTTTCTCCAGAGTTTTAACATTAATAACACTGAATATGGCTCCTGAAGAGTTATTTTTGTTATTTTTCATGAAAAATATGAGAAATTATGGTTTAGACTGCCCTGGGTCCTTTTAATAAAACACCCATCAGTAATTAAAAGAGGAACTGTAAATAATGCAAAAATGAAGTTAGTTATACATAGGGTTATTACCTTATTGCTTCAAACATTGCTTTTGTTCTTTACAGTAAACATGGGCAATTTGGTTTGGACTGTTTTGTCAACGAGCAAGGAATAGACTGCAAGTATTTTGGGAACCCATGTGATAACTATATGTTTTCTAAAAATGTTGACACTGTACAAAAAAAAAGTTTAAAAAAGAGACAGCAGGACCCTTTTGGTGGATATGACAGAAAATCACTACTTGCCTGTGGTATCAGAAAAAAACAGCTTACAACTAAAATCAATCTATAGGATTATAATTGTGTTGTGAGTTCTGAGTGGCTCTGAGATTTGTGTAAATATGATGCCTTCCCACAACCTATTGTGTCCTTGTGGCCTTTAGATTTCTTTTATAAATTGGATGCATCAGTCTTTATGATTTATGAGGGCGTTACAAATTTAAGCTCTGTTGGGAACTTGCAAACAAAAAGCAAATACAGGCATTTAATATAGATATTTTACTCTTTTCTGGTGGCCTTCATTTCTTTATTCATAGTATTATTATTATTATTATTATTATTATTATTATTATTATTATTATTATTATTATTATTATTATTATTATTTTCAGGTACTGCATAATAGTAGTACTATTATCATGCTTTTTTGCAGTGGGCCTGTTGTGGAAAACACCTCTTTAGGCTGCTCAAGGCAACCTTATCAGCATTATTTTGCCATGTCTCTAAAGACATCAAGTTGTCAGGGCAAAGACCCTCCATGATTTTCTCTTGCGAGAACATGGCATTTTTTTTGGAATGAGCTCCAATTTTCTCCACAATGGATGAGACCATTTAGTAGCAGAAAGTGTTGATTGATACAGTCCTGAACGACTATCATATATCAATGTCTCAGCACAGTCATGCCTTTCAAAGTTCCAAGACAGGTGAAAAGGATAGAGCCAGGGTTGGTGGAGATTGCTGGTCGGGTTGGGGCTATAAGATGGTGCATTATTGGGTCATTGAGGTCCTCTTCCTTGTCTGTGATTAGGGGATTGGAGGGGTTCTTCATCAACAACTTTTAACTTTTTGGTCCACCAACCAGAGTGGCTGGTAGATGAAAAAAATCACCAACCAGTTGGATTTTTCACCATGCAAAATAATTTACTGCAAATCAAGTTACATTTTAGCTGCATCCTGCCAGGCATGCATCTGTGTGATAGCAACATTGTATATTACTAACTAAAACCGCTAGCCAGCAAAATACCAAAATAGCTAAAGCTGTCAGCTAAACCACACTAATGTTTGTTACTACTAGCTAGCTAGCTAGTTATTTACCTAGACAGACATTATCTAATTACACAAATAATCAATGATGTAATAAAATTTCCTTGCACCTTCCCCTTTTTCCAACAGCATGTACCATTCTGAACATGGTCGTCATTTGTTTGCAGTGTGTTTATTCAGTGTAATTAGGGTCTCCACATTGTAAAATTAACAGTAGAGTAGTTCTCAAAATATGCAATGTGACAGACATGATAAACTTGTTAGTTGAAGAAGAATTTGCATTGTGTCATGCGTATCTTGTTATTGGACAGTTTGCAATGAGATCACCAGAGATTTCACAATTGAAAAATGACAGAGAGGTCCTGCCATTGATTTACAGTTATTTAAAAAAATGCAATTGGAAGAGGCTTTTAATTGGGTATCTTGTGCTCTAAAAGGGTTTATGAGGGTGGCTAGTGACTCTGTCACTTTAACTTGTGAAAGAGAAAATCTACCCATATTTGTGGGCTAGCGGGTGTTACTGTTGGTCGCTGCTATCAGATTCTGATTGGATTAATAGTTTATACTAAATGAGCTTACAAGGATCTCATATTTATTCATCTGAAAAAGGGTAGATTCTGTATAAATTGACAGAGCTTAAAATAATGCAAAGTGTAAGAGTGTAAGTTTTATTTATTTTGCATTATCATTATGTCTTATTAAGCTGACACTCTCATTTTTATATTTTACAAGAAAAAAATGTGTAGATGACAGGACAGCAATGCCTCTGTATTGAGCTGGTGGGAAGTCAATTTGGTTTGGTTTTGAATTACAGTATTTAAAAAGTGTAATGCTGTACAACCTTTTAAGTTCAACCTAGGATTAAATTTATAAATATTATCAGCTGTTCTTGCTTGTAAATTTGTCATTTTATGTGATAGTGGATGTAGTGGAGTAATTCTGAATGCTTTTGTAAGATTACATGTCAGTGTGGTTCATTCAGGGCATACAGAGCAGACTATATATTTTGGTTGATAATGAAGGTACTGTTCTCTTTCTTCATCATGCTCCCCTTGTGTTGACTCAAAAAGACAAAATTTTCATTGGCAGAAAGCAACATCTCACTTTTTTCTGCCGTGTCCATTGGCGTCCAAAAAAGTGCACAATTTACTCTCAGAATATTTTGATGGTAAGTGCTATAATAATTAATGCCAGATTAACACATTTAAATTCTTGTTTTTTTTTCTTATGCAGCATTGTACTCAGATGAGTATTGTAGAGCATGAAGTACAAAATTATTCTTAACAGAAGACTGCTTGATTCTTATAAACAGAATATTCAGTGTTAGTATACAAATGATTCCACCCCAGTATTTCACCATGGGGTCGATTTTGACATAGGAGTGCTGAGCATTTTTTTGTGCACCTCAATGTTTTGCAGTTGTCAGGATACAAACTTTACTTATGCACCAATGAATCTTTGTAAATAAATGTAAATTGGCCTTGAAAATCACATCTGTTTTCAGAGAACAGGGAGGCAAACAGATTTTCTTATGGCATTCCATTGCATGCATTTCCTGTCATAGCAGAACTCAGCTGAAAGACACTTCTAACTTTAATTATGAAACCTGAACAGACATTTCTGATTTTTTAATACTTTTGCATAAAAGGGAAAACTTAACACAAATATGAGATATTTTTAATTTAAAAAGGGAAAAACAACAGTGAAAAGTGTTTTTTTTTTACATTAGTTAAAATAGCTTAATAGTTAAATTAACATCATTAAATAATTAATACAACAAAAGTAATAAATAATATGGAAGTTTTCATTTCCAAAATGAAATCTACAATCTATTTGTATGAACATATTAGCCATATTTATGTACAAATAGACTGTAGAGTTCATTTTGGAAATTTGTTGATAATGGGGCAGCTACCACTAGCAACTGTTAGTTATAGCAAATGTTACTGTTCAGTGGACAGTTGAATCGGCATTTCATCTGCCACCTCCAGACATGACAGTATTGAAATGTCAATGTATAGTGTTTAAACAAATGTCAAAAAGATCAACTCTTTAGGTTTAAAAACAATAGTGCAAACAAGCAACTTTAAATAGCTTACAGGACATGGTGTAGCACATACAACATAGCAAGATAACTGACTTTCTACATCAGTAGAAAGGTGTAGTGGACCATTTAGTTTGTGGTCTGAAACACTGAAATAGTTCGGCCTACTACCAAGCTAGCTATCTCGCTAACTGTCTGCTCAGGACAACAGGCTGAGTGGTCCACACCATAGACCACAAATGTTATGTGTTCTGTTTTTCCAACGTTTTGTGCATGGAAGGATTGCACAGAGAAATCTGACATGTCTGGGCAGAATGTGTATACTTGGAAATAAATGAGACACACCATCACTTTGGGTAAAATGCCCTTGGTTTGGGAAATAGAAACAGCTTTTCTGGGAAGCACTTAAGTGAGTCTGAATTGGCCCCTATATGTGGTTCATCCTTATATCAGTAATTCTTATAAAGAGAGCACACTATAACAAAAATGATACTTTCTGTCCATGGTCATTGCACTTGTGGTTATTGCTAAGACCATAGAAATTGTGCCTTTTGTGATGATGTATGAAAACTTTTATATAAAGCATTTACATTTCATATGTATTTTTTTCTGAAATGTTGGTGAGTACCAGACTTGCAACTTCCACTCAGTTTTTTGTGATACTCAGACCAACTGGCAGGATGCATATGGAGAGGTAAAACCAATTTTATATTGTAAAGGCCTTTTGAAAGCAGAGAGCATTTTCTCTTGGTTTTTGTCAATGACATCACTTCAAAGATATCTGAATAATAATCCTGAGACTAAAACTGACCCTAATATACCACGTGTCTTTGAACTTCATCCTTTTTATTGAAAGCGCCCTCATTCTGCTGCTCACATTTTCAAGATGGGTGGTTTCTCCTATTTTTCTCCAGAGAAGGTTTAAAAGAAGCGTTGTCATAATTTATTTGGCTGTGTATTGCTTGGCCAAATGGTTTTAATTGGAGCCAGTGTAAGCAAGTCTCGAATTTGTCCATCATCTGCATAATGAATGTGAGAATTGCAGACTGCTGTTAATGTTTATTCGAGCTGAGTAATTGGAGGGACCACATTGGTAATTATTAGGAAGTGGAGGAAGGAGCAGTCGAGTGAATCAATATCACTGTGCAGAGATGTTTTTTCCACTGGGAGTTTGTTGAAGTAACAGAGGTGTCATGCACCAAAGAGATTAGCAACTGCTTGATTTGCAGTGATAATTTATTCAAGTGTCCTAAATTCATGTACATACTTACATTAGGTAACAAACTCACACACACACACACACACACACACACACACACACACACACACACACACACTCACATATATGTATGGAGAGAATTGTATTCTGTGTGACATTGCTAGAGATATCTCATTAAAACAGACAACATTATTGGCAACATTATTTCACGGTTTGTGCTGTGAAGTTTGTATATGCACTAAATGCAGTCTTATGGCATGAAAATTACAATCTTACAGATAAATAGGACTTTTTGAATGAATAATTATAGGTTTTTCTAAAACTAAAATTCACCACCACTTTTCAAAGCATTAAATAAATTGCTGATTGTACAAATAAGACAGATGTGTATTATTATTATTTGCTTAGCATTTGCCTCATTCAGTGCAATTTATACGTCTTAAATTTTACTTATAACATATTTGTACATGCAGACGAGACTTCCTTTTTATCCCAGCGCACAGACTTTCTCTGGCACACACACACACACACACACCAGTCCCGGCGCCATGGGCAGGCATTGGGGGCCTGGCCCGCCCTGGGAGTCACTAGTGCCTGCCCTGGACGAGCCTGTCTGCATCACCAACCCCACTTCCCATCAACCACCAGTCCTTGCTTGTTTGCATTTTTTTTTCAATAGGCTACTGTTATCAGAAGTTATAGTTTTGTATATGTAATGGGTGGTGTCTTGCGTTCGAACTGGGGTTCTCACTGCTTGCTGCCAACCCCTTTCGGCCAGCGTCGTTGCCAGTTGAGCTAAAGGCAAATTGCCCCTAGCCTGTCGGCAACAACGCTAGTTAACCAGGTCTCTCAGGGAGTGACGTAACCGCTGCTACCGCTCGGCTACCTGCTACCCGCTACCTAAGGCTTTAGGCAGGACTCACACGAGCTACTACTTCAGCTCTGCTACACTCACCCTCCTACGGAGTGTACCAACAGCATAATGATTCTATGAGCGCGTAATTAGCAGTTACCTTACCGTACAGTGATCAGCTGCAGCGAGTAAGACGGACGATGAGCATCGAGTTACGATAAATGAATTTATTGTTACAATGTATGATTATCCAAAATAATAAACAGTAGACAATGCAATGGAAAAACAGAGTACAACGGAGAGGCAAAGAATAATGAATGGGCTATACGCAAAAATGCGCAGGAGGTCGTGCTAACGAGTCTCTCCGAACTATGCCAGTTTCCCCCCTATATACCTGAACATTAAATGTGGTAATTGGACTTTGGCGCCATGACCAAATATGATAAGTTCTGAAAACAACAGTGTAGTCACGATTCAGCAATTACAAATACCGTGGTAACCAGGGGGGTAGGAGGGGTGTCAGCGGTGAGGAATGCGACGATAAGTGCATTCCTCACTGTCCACTTTTGTGCCACCTATCACCATCTTTATCATGAACCCGTCATACCTCCCTGCTACATACATCATTGACATGCATGTGAAATTAGCTTTCAAATGACACCAAACATGATTATGTTGCACATGAGAATGGCCATATTCTATACTTTTGCCAAGAGATGAACAGAGTCCTGAGGATGGCTGTGCTGTAGGTTGCCTGGCAGCAGACAGAGTCCAGAGTCCAGGATGCAGCTGCCCTTAGCGTGACCTGCTGACCAGAGATTAGCGACATGGGGTGGATTGCCGCTACCCCCCGGTTGAGTTGCTTAATAGTCACGTTTGATGGGTGTTGCGAGGTAACTGAGGTATCCAGGTATCGATTGCACCCTCCTGGCCTCCTGCGAGCCCAAAGGTAAATACTTGCACTCTGTTGGGGGTGTTTGCAGGAGATGTGGTCCTGCAAATTGCCCTACATTGCCATACTTTTTTGTATTTGAAGAATTCATTCTAACAAAAAATATACACCTTAGCCTTTTTTATATTAAAAACAGGCTGTGTGGCCTTGTTTCAATGCCATTATAGTTACATAGATTGCTGTTAGACCTACTAGAATGAGCTCAATACATTGCACGCATCACCTCACTTTTGCTCCTATTCATCCTCATATCTAGTGCTGAAGAAGTAATAAAAGATATACTGTTATTTTGTTTGGCTAATCAGGGTGCAATTTGCTATACTGGTCGCACAATTGATGATCCATAATTAAATAGAAACTTGTAAATTCAAAGTTTTCACCTTTGTCTTACCCTAGACAAATCCTCTGTTACTCATCGCAGTGAGGCAATGAAACTCTACTTAAGGGTACAACAATGGCTTACTTGAGCAGTTCTTACCACTATGCCATGTATTTACCCTTGAGTTAAACTAAACCTTCACTGTAACACTGTTAATTCGATAATAAATATTCATTGCAGAGTGCAGTTTGAGACTATATTATGTTCACCTATGGCTGCTCAGCACTTATAAAAATGTTTGTTATATGAGGTCACCTTTAGCAGGGGAATAATGCTACTTAGATCACATACTGTATGCATCTGATGTAATGTATTAAAATTTACAAGGTGCATTGGTCTGGTCAGATTATTATGAATGAAAGGTCTGAGAATATTGTCACCATAAAGCCAAATCTAAAAATTACTTTTGTTTAACAGTGAATTCATTAAGTTATTTGAGAGAAGTGTTATTATTTATCAGCTAATTTTAGGGCATGAGGGCTTTTGGTGGAACTTGACTGCAGTTTCTACCCCTTGTCTTTGTTGACAAGGTTTGGTTTCTTTAATGGCCTGAGACTTTCTATGCTGATTTGAGACTTACTTTGTCAGTGACATTTGGTGGCCTGAGCCAAACATATGGCCACATCTGTTCAGAGAACTTGGAGATTTTCCAAAGACATTTTATGCGTAATGTCTCCATTTACTCTGAGACGATGCCAAGATGAGCATTGTGTGCCTCAGTAGTTGTAGTTATTGCTTTACTGAGGGGATCACTTTCACTGGTTACTTCTGTGTGTAGTGAAGTGAACAGACATTACTAAACATGCTGTATTAGTATAAGGTAATAACATGCAGTTTGATTTCCAGTAAGTATTCGTTGTGAAGCGCTCCAGTCAATGAAGAAAGACAAGCAATACTAAAAATAGGGAGAAATGCTAAACAAAATGGTAATCAATGACACTGTTTAGTTGTAAAGCATAATTGCCCCATTTAGGCAATTTTGCTTTCATGCTTTTTAAACAGAGATCATAAAGTTGCTATGGTTTAAAATCATCAAAGTTATAGTGCACATGCTGATATACATACAGTACAGAGCATAAATTGTTACTTTGTTTAAATGCATGAAAATGTACAATATGCACAAATTAAATAAAAAACCATATCATTAGCCATATATATATAGGAACTTGAGTTGGTACGACTATCCTCAGTATTTAGTTTTCTCTGTTTAATTTGTCAAGAAGCCACTTTAATCAGGAATATTAATTGTCAAAAGGAATAGATACTTTTGTCTTTTGTTTTAATGGAATTATGAATTTTTTAAATGAAAAGTATTCCTCAAAGTCATAATTATGCTATAGACATACATAGGGTGTTAGATATAAGAGAATGCTAGTATTTTTTGATGAATTATTACCACATTTTAAGAAGCGTATTTGAGTAGTGATACTACTGCTATTATTATAACTACTACTAATAATAATGATGATGAGGACCTTTCCCTTTTTTCCATGCTGGAGAATCAGGTGCATGTATTGTAATTGTGTTAAGGAAATGGCCGTGTATATTCATGCTTTACTATCCAAAGCTGTTACAGAACAGTCTGAAAAAATATTGAAAATTTACATTTCCGTATATTCCCATGTCATGGGAATGAGTTAAAAATAAATAAAAAGGTCATTTCAATGGTGTTTACTGTACAACTCACCAAGTTGTGTTAGTGTCAATCTACAGTGGTGGTTGTTTTGTTTATTGTCTTGTCAATTTTCAGTTTATTCACCTTTTCAGGCAAAATTACAAGCTTGAAATCATCTCGCAACCCCTTCTGCAACAGGAATAACCTGTGGGTCATTGTATGGGAATACTGCAAAGGTTATTTCTCTGTGTGGAAAGAAAGGAACAAGAGAGGAGATTACCACTCCAATGAAGTACAAACTAATTAGTATGCAGCTTTAAGAATTCCAGAATAATGGATCTGTAGATAATAGTGTTGCATTAGAGCTACCACCATAGAACCAGTTACTAGAAAAACAAAAACAGGTTTAATTTTGGCCTAAATAGTGCAATGTGCAGTGTTACTCAGAGAGAGAAAGTGAGAGAAAGAGGAGATCAAGTCATAATGTAAAATTACCAGTTAGTTTGTTGGATGCCCCCCCCCCTTTTGCATAGTGTTATTTGGTTTTGTGATGTCTGAATATTTCACCTCTGAAAATGTATTTCAAAAAATAAATAAAATAAATAAAAAATAAAAAAGGAACAATACATTTCTTTTAAGAGAAACATTCAAGGGAAAATAAAGGTTTCTAAACTGAAATCCACTCCCAAACACATCATATTCTGTGTAAAGTATCCCATATTTTAAGTAAAGGTATTGCCTTAAAGCACTCTTGTAAGATAATACACCCTTACTTAAGGTAAAAGAAATCCCTTGAAGGGCACCACAGGCAATTTTGGAAAAAAACAACAAACAATTTGCCTTTCCATGGCCTGTGGGTATAACGTGTCTCATCTGGGTTGACACACCGGCTTTAAACCCATGCAAACTGAATATTAATAGCCCTATAAAATCCAAAGCTTGCTTGTTTGAGAAAATTTAAAGCTTTTCTACAGTTTAAAAATATATACTTAAACAGTTTCCAATGCTGTATGTCAACATAATAAAATGTTTTGGGATTATGGGCAAGTCCTTCCAGTTTCATCTGAAATGCTGTTTATGTTGGTGAAGCATGATAAGTGTTACATTCTATAAATTGTAAAAGGTATCATTACAACTATCACGCAAGGCACATTTAGGAGGCAATGGCTCCTGTAATTGTTCCTGGCAAGAATGCAGTCACCATTTTTGGCAGCACCTTGTTGTATAACAGTTAGATTCTAATTTCAAAAAGTGTTAAGATGAAAACTTGCCATGGAGAGTTATTGGTAGCCTGCATAAAAGATGTTTATTGCCTTTCACAATGGGAGGGATTTACAGTTCTACCCACAAGAAAAACACCACAACAACAGCGAATCATTGTGTTCGGCAGGTTTTTCTATTCAATGGCTGGGGGGTTGTTAATGCACCAGCCACTTGCACAATAAATTCTAGATAAGAGGGTTTTCTCTGAGTCTGCTGGAGAAGAAAATTAGCTCTGGAGAAACTTTTGCTGCAAAGAAGAAACATTCTCTGAAACATCTCTCTTTTTTTCTTTTTCTTTTTTTAAATAATGGCACCCCTTCTTGCACTTCACGGTCATCATAAAATACTTAAACAAACATGATGCTTTGTACAACTTAAACTTAAGCATGTTGGAAGGGAGAACAATCACTTAAATCACTTTATGCAATGAGAAACAGCTTGTTCCCAGCCTCAGTGACTGCACTGTGTTGTGGTGTTTGACTTGAATGAACTGTAATTAGATGCTGCAAAGAAAGATCTGAATGTGGCTCAAATGACATACAATTTGAAGACATTCACTGTTGCAGATGCCATACTGCAACTGAAGAAGTTGTAACATAAAACTGGCACAGGAAACCACATTGCACATGCCCCACATAATGGTAGAGTCAACTGCAGTAGTGGTTATATATAAATTCAAAAAGTAGTAACTTGTAAAATCTGGCACAGGGCTAAGTGTGAGAAGTACTCATTTTTATATTTTTGTCTTATTACACTCAGGATAAACCTGAAAACAGGTGCTGTGCACTGTCAGTTAAATGGCATGTGCTGTTTTGTTTTTTTTTTTTTTTGGGGGTATTTGCAGCAGATGTTTCATTATGTTGTACTAATGGTAATGGCAACACAGTACATTGCAAAAAGTAAATAACCTGACAGACATTAGCTACTCTGAGAGCGACTGTTTTCATAACCAGTGTGGCAGATGCCCAAGTAATACACATCAGGAGAATGCAAATATAAATGAAGTAGTGATTTAGGACAGTATTTAACCTGAAGTACCAATAAGACAGTGGAAAGGATTCCATAAGTGAGAACAATATGTGCTCACACATTTTTTGTGTACAACAGAAACACTCAAATGAGACCCCTGAAGAACTCACAATCCATTAAACCAATATTTGGAAAATACTGGGTGGGATGACGTTAAAACATAGCTGTAATATCTAAGCAGTCAGTGTCATATTTATTGAGCCCACTGGCCAGGATATTAATGGAAGGAGCAAATTTCCTCTGAAAACACATCTACCATCAGTCGGTGCTTCCACATTCTTCACTACTTAATGTGAATCACAGAATCACTGTTTAGTTGGGAGCAAATTGACATACAAGATCCCTAGAAACTTAACTCCACTGGCCAGTCCATTAGCATTTCAGTATTTCTTTCAATATTGTATACAATATATTCTTGAAGCCTATTCCACATATCTTTTATATAAAATGTGATCTGATGTCTACAATATTCTGTTTCAGGATGATCTTGGACTTCTGGTTACATGAACTCATTGGAATGGCCAGCATGCCAATCAGTTAATTTATAGGTTGACAGCATACTGTTCATTGCACAATTTTCATTGCATACCTTTACAGGACCAAGAGTTAAATCCCTTTGTTCAAGTTTAATCTCCAAATGTTTCTAATTTCATTTAAATATAGATTACTTGGAAACAACTTTAAAAGTAGACATGAAGGTGGCTAATCTTGGACCATTTTGCAGTTTCTTACCTTCTTATGCTATTTTTCTATCTTAATTTTTCTACCCATCACATCATCACAAATTTTCCACTATTCCTAACAATACTCACCACTGCTTTGTCCTGTTTGGATTTTCTTAGCAGCACCATATTTAACCTTTGGCAACACCTGTTTATTGTCATCAATTGCAAGTGTATTGTCTGCAAATACTATGAATAGTATTAGAAGTGATGCTGACTGCTTGTGTGTTAGAAGGGAGATAGTGTGGGATTGTTGCTGTTTGAAGTACAACTAACAAAGGGGTCCCCTGAGTGTTATTATGCTTTTCAAACTAATTGGCTGTATGCTGGGCTGAAGGCCATGTCAGATATGTAGTACATAACTCCAGACTGTAATACATAACTTCATATTTGACTGTATTCATTGCTGCACCGCCTGAAATTGTACCCTTTCTATTATACCTGGCCTGTGTTGGTGGGTATAGCATCTCATGTAAGAATATTCTCTGGTAATGGTATGGCAAACCAAAACACTGAACATCTGTCTAAAGATGTTTTTCAACACTGCAACAATCCATTGAGTACTTACGCATTGCTGGAGATTATTGACAGGTTTGGATTCTGCAGAATACACTTATTGCTTTGTTAATGAGCTCTTACTTCAGACAGTGTGCATGTTTTGCCAAAATGGTGTGTATCCTGTGGTGTGCACCCACCTAGCAGCTTTTCAGCTTCTGCTTGTGCATTGGTGGGACAGGTGTGAACAGGAACTAATGCAGGGCACAGGAGTGCTTTAAGGTTCTTAAAAGTCCATGAAGAAAAAGCGCAAGAGCCAATAACATCAGCACACATGATGTGGAAAACATGGGGTTTACCATTTTGTGGTCTGGACTACTTAGGTCCATAAAATGGACCGGTTTGTGGCCATATAATGATCAAAAACACTGGGAGAGAATCATTCCTGTATTAATACTGATTAAACTCTGTATGAATTGATCACTCTGCTTATAAGAATCATAAGAAACATGTAACACAGTTCTCAATAGAGCATAATGGCATGTAATTAGTAAAGAAAGTTGCTAGAATTGGAGTGAAGTGAATCCTATGTTACTTACTATAGCCCTTAGCATGTAAAATACACTATATGGCCAAAAGTATGTGGACACCCCTCCTAATTATTGAGTTCAGGTGTTTCAGCCACACCGATTGTTAACAGGTCCGTAAAATCAAGCACATAGCCATGCAGTCTCCATAGACAAACCTTGGAAGTAGAATGGGTCGTACTGGAGAGCTCAGTGACTTTAAACATGGCACTGTCATAGGATGCCATCTTTGCCACAAGTCAGTTTGCGAAATTTCTGCCCTGGTCAACTGTAAGTGCTATTATTGTCAAGTGGAAGCGTTTAGGAGCAACAACAGCTCAGCCACAAGGCGGTAGACCACGCAAACTTACAGAGCGGGGCCGCCGAGTGCTGAAGCACGAAGCATGTAAAAACCACCTCTGTTGGCGGATACCAGGAGAGTGCTACCTACTGGAATGTGCAGTGCCTACTGTAAAGTTTGGTGAAGGAGGGATAATGGTCTGGGGCTGTTTTTCAGGGTTTGGGCTAGTGAAGGGTAACATTAATGCTACAGCATACAAAGACATTTTACACAAATGTATGCTTCCAACTTTGTGGCAACAGTTTGGGGAAGGCCCTTTCCTGTTCCAGCATGACTGTGCCCTTGTGCACAAAGCAGCATCCATAAAGACATGGTTTGACGAGTTTGGTGTGGAGGAACTCCAGTGGCCTGCACAGAGCCCTGACCTCAACCCCACTGAACACCTTTGGGATGAATTAGAGCCAGGCCTTCTCGTCCAACATCAATGCCTGACCTCACAAATGCTCTTTTGGCTGAATGGGCACAAATTCCCACAGACACACTCCAAAATCTTGTGGAAAGCCTTCCCAGAAGAGTGGAGGCTGTTATAGCTGCAAAGGGGGGGCAACTCCATATTAATGCCCATGGTTTTGGAATGGGATGTCCAATAAGCTCATATTGGTGTGATGGTCAGGTGTCCACACACTTTTGGCCATATAGTGTATAATGAAAGTTTAGATTGCAGGGGTAAGAGTCACACTTTCCACAGACTAAAAGCACTGTCTTCTTTAGTCTTGAGACCAATGAAAGAAATGTAGTCTTTGCAGAGTGTACACTTTCTGAGATTCTATTAAGCACTAAGGAGACATCACATCATGATAACAAATGCAAACAGGCAAAGCACCATACTGCCAATTATCATGGAGGCACTCAAAAAATAATTTATTTGAGTCACATTGTTTTGTTTTCATTTAAGGAAATTCACTGCCACACAGCTGCCTAAAGAATCAGTTTGTCCTGGACAAATTTAGTTCTCATTTGTAGAGTGCACTGTATCAGGTTTATTTGGGGCTGCATGAGTTGAACTCTGGTTTGCAATTCCCTACTCATCATCAGGTTGAGCTAAGGTTTGGTTAATGGCAAAATACTCACACACTGCAGATTCTGTCCCCATTAGCAGTGTATACCCATAGAGGGTAATATGCAGTATGTTAAATACTGTAGGTACTGTAAAAATAGTTGCCAAAGTACACAAATATAAACAATTTCTGTCAACTACTGATTTCATCTTCTTCACCAGCATGCTGCCACTACCTTACAAGAAAAAAACTGGATTTTCACATTTTATACATTTGGTTAACATTACGTGGATGCATTTTCATTCATCTTACTTTCAGTTTGTTTTACATTGAGCTGCATAGCATTTACTCTGTATCTGTTGTGATTATTCTGCTTTCAGATCTTGCCTTTGATTGAATACCATGATCAAGAGGAGTAAATATCGCACACATGCCTCTTGGTTATGTTTGCATAGTTGTTTATTGGTGGTCACATACAGTACTTTGATAATAGATGTTTTGTCATCAAATGAAACTTTTCTGAATTACAACACTAAAATAGTGTTGCATACACTACAGTGTACAGATAATTAAAAACTACCCACAACCACCTCAACAGTCACATCAGCCAGAATTTTCCAAGGTTGTACTTTGTATTGACAATGAAGCAAATATCCAAATACGTTCTGCATTATTTTCTAGGTCATTACGTTAACAGTGATTATATAAACCCTTGTATTTTCTCCCCAGATGCTAGGGCCAGGTGGCAGCCATACCTAGATTTCATAATTCACAAGCATGGAGTTCCTGCCCCCTTTATTTCAGGGGATGATAGAGATGAGGGTAGCTTAGTCATCAGGTGTTAACAATTGGAAGCAATCAGCCTCCAGCTGATCTCAGCTGGAACAATACTGTGCAGAGGCCTGACACTCTTCTTTGTTAATGCAGAAACTCAGAATTGGGCAAGTCACCCTTTTTTTCCAGCACAGGCATGCCGTTTCATCACTTCAGTTGCTACTCATTCCAACAGTGCGTCCCTTGCCTCCCTTACCTTTATCGAACAAGTTCAACTTAGAGAATCCATCTTTTGCAGTCCATACCTGAACACATTCTTGTAATTTGTCTTGCTTTTTGTGTGGATTAATTGCTATTGAAACAGAATTTATATGTCATCATGTATTCAACAATTGTAACTAACAAAATATATTGTTTAAGACTTGCAGTTTTTCATATATGATTAAATTAGTCACTGCAAGTTAAGGACAAAATGCAGTGAGTTTTAATGCCCCCCTTTATTTTCAAAATGGGGTTTAAAATGTGTGAGGTCTGTTGCTCCACAATTGCCTCATTAAACACAAGAAAGAGTTGCAACATCCCTTGGGTGCATCATTAGCCATTTATATTTTTGCTTCACTGGCTAATGTTTTCTAACATTAACACATTCACATGTGATTCATTGACAGCATTTAAAAATTAATTCACCAGTTTGAAAAAGGTTCTAAAAACTCAAAGGAGTCCAGGGGGTTATAAAATATTGTGGTCATTCTACGGGAGGAAACAGAGTTGCTCATTGTTGAGAAACCTGCTTTTTTAGTTGGCTACAAGTAGATCCAGCACTGTCATTCTGTAATGTCATCCCTTCTGTACAAGACTGTATTATTGGCAGATGAAACTGACAAGATGAAACAGTAATGGGGAGAGGATAAGCTGTATGTTGACTTGTTTCCCCCATGTCCCTAGAATCTTGATGTTTGGTGTCAGAGAGGTTCAGTGAACAGAATGACATACCTAGATGCTTTACAGACTTGCTGTAATATACTTGTGACACCAAGAGCTACATTACTTTAAATCTAGAGTAAATTAGTCCAGAGAGTCAGAATGCAAGTCATAGGATGGGTCAGTGTCACAAAAATTTACCCTGTCCTTCTATTGTCATATCATACAATTAATATTTTTTTTAAGTTGGAACGAAAAACTCTGTACAATGGCATTTACAGGTGTCCTTATTTTTTCTTTGAAATAAAATGTCATAATAGTAACTTATATGATGAAATAATATGGCGACAGAGAAAGCCTAGAGCTTTTTCGCATATTGCTAGCTAGCTAAATTACTGTAGCCAGCTAGCTACATTTCTGTAGCTAGCTAGGTTTTTAATGTTAGCTAGCATCAAGATGAAGTTTCGTCGAGTAATGTTAAGATAGCTAAATTGCTAACTAGCTAATTATCAGTAATGAGAAATATGGCTAAAATGAGTTAGTTGGCTAATATGTACAAAAATACAGGTAATATGCCAGATTAGTTCACTTGTCCTAGAAGCCAGCTATAATGAGCCTCTGAAAATATTACAGATGTACCAGAATATGAATAGCCTACATTATTTGGATAACCACGAATAGTGAGGTTTTCCCAAATTAGTGATGATGCTTTAGCTTTGATTTATAATTACACACCACTCCTTGGAGTTTAATCATGTCATACCACATATCTTAACACAACTAGTTTGCAAAAATGAAAACCACTGCCCTTTTCTTTTCATTCTGCATCTTTTTGACTTTTTTATTATATTTAAATACAGGATATCAGTACATATCATCTTGTAGTCTCTGTTCAGTCCTGCTCCAATGGGTTTGCAGGCTTTTGTCCCAGCCAAGCACTAGCACACCTGATTAAAATAGGCAAGTTCTTCTTGATGCGTAGCTGATTAGCTGAATGTAGTAATGCTGGGCAGGAACAAAAGTCTGCACACCCATTAGCTCTCCAGGACCTCTGTACTGATACTGCAATTGATATCATAAACACCTGAGTTAATTTAGTCCTCAAACACACTTTTTGTGTCAAATTCAAGCATTCAAACTTGTTCATCTTCTCAAGTTCAACAAAAAGGCAATTCATAGGGCCATTCATAGGGCCATCTTAGGCAGCATTTTTATTTGGGCTTTACTTGTAACTAGTTACCACTGTGAAAGTTCACTCAACAATATGAAGAGCAATACTTCTGTATATATTGCATTTACTTTCACAGGTTGGTTCTATATAAAAATGAGAAAAAAGAGAGAAAAAAGAAGCATGGTTAATCATAGAAAAAATTCTACAAAAACTTTTCTAATGTCTTCACTATAAGTAAATAATTTTAAAAAACCTTCCAGGAAACTTATGAACTAAAAAGTGCAGCTATCAAAGCATAGTGTGCCAGAAAGCCTTGTCAGTGCACAGGCCAAATTAAAAGCTCAGGTGCTTGTGTGAATTTTATTTTTGGCCTCTGCCAACGACTAACTTTGATGTAAACTGTACTTTTTGGTTTGGACTAATACAAAAGCACAAATTGCATGTTAGCTGTACTTCACCCTTTAAACAACAACACAATGAAATGAAATGAAATGGGTTCATCTCTTTTGTGCATTTCTTGTGTATATCTTTGACAAGGACAGCCACCTTGTTTTTTTTTCAAAGAACAGTGTCAGAATTTTTAATGGGTGTCTTGACTCCCTACTTACCCATCCCCAGCAGAGGACCTAAGGACTCATTGCATAAGATTACTTATTCAATAACAAAAAGGTCAAACCAAAATTCTGCCATGGGGGCTTTAAACTGAACTGCAGCCAAATCCCAGGCCACCACAATTCCCACATTGGCACTACAGATTTTAAAATGGCAGTAAAGATTATGAATTATATGATCCAGTGGTGCCAGGATGTGATGTTGTGGCATCTAAGGATTTTTATTGTTTTTGGTAGTCCTGTTTAGGAAGACAGATTCACACTTCCTGGTTGGAAAGAGAAAGACAGCTATCCTTATTTAAGAAACGAAGATATTCTTTGCCATTAAGTATGATTAAACTTTGGTGACCTTGCTCTAGAAGTACAGACACCAAGACACTCCCCAATAATATGTTAAAATGGTACTGATTGCTTCTTGAAAGCAAAAAAAGTTTGCTAGTGGAATTTGATAATGATGTGCTTTGTTTACTGATAGGTAATGTTAGGTAACTGTTAGGTACTGTTAGGTAAGGTCAGAGTGCAGACTCTGGGTATCTCTGCCATGTGGTCAGCATGTTGCTCATAGATGTGTACACATTGTCTCAGAACCTGTATGATCTGTGAAAAGTTTTTTCTCAATACAGAACTTCATTCCTCCTGTCTCTGGAGAACTCCCTTCACTGAAACCTGAGTCCACATCTTCTTCAAGAATGACTACAAATTAACCTTACAGCTGAAACAGGTCATTATTTGAAGTTACAATATTGACTGTTAGTTTGATTTTTCATAACAGTGGGGACCAGTCTCTTTGACTCTGGTCTCTTAATAAAAGAATCAGCTAAAGGATGAGTTGACCTGAGTTGATCCCTCTTCAAAGTTACATTAGCTGAAATTGCTGTACACACTAAATGAAAAAACAAGTCATATTGTTGTACATCTTGAAATGAACAGAGTACTAGTGTTGAAAACCCAGATAATAAGTAAAAATGTGGAAGCAATTGTTGGGTGCAATCTACATACAACAAAACATCATCAGTATGTGAATGATATTTTATGTAGGGTTGAACTTATTATTGGCATAAAAGGTGTAGATTGTTGAATTGCTTGAGTCAGAAGTTTAAGTGCTAAACTAATAGAAGTGTTGAGCGAGGCTGACCTCAGTGGGGGTCTCTAAAAACTGCAACATTAGGTGAATGTTTATTCCCTTCATGGCAGCAGAGATAAACACACAATTTCAATAATATTTGTAAATTTGTCTCCTAAAGATACATACTCAAGTAGAGATTATTAATAAGACCATTCCAAATGATCAAAGGCCCTCTCAGCATTAAGAAATAGAAACGCACTGGGAGATAACACATCTAAAGGGCCATTTATAATATCAAGATAACACAAGTTTTCTGGGACATTTTTTTTTTCAAAACTTGTTTGATCATAATGGAGTAGCATAGACAAATATACTTCAAGACAATATGACAGAACTTGATCAGTGATAACTGCTGTGTTTGTTTATACAGATGTAGAAATACCTATATGTTCGTATCACATCAAAGCAGTTTCACAGCATGATGATGTACAGGTTAACAATTTATCTGAGGTGGCATATGAATGGCAACTTTGCAAAGTATGAAGTAAATCTAAAATTTCCAATGCAAGTTATTTTTTGTTCTTATGTAGATATGATCCTTTGGGATAAGATTGTTTGCTTTTGATAATTATTGATTATATATTGCAGTGTGGAGGAGTGCTCAATTTAATGTATTTGGCCAGTTAATGAGAACTGTGTTTCTGCAATAAATTACCATTCCATGCAAAAGGATGGTTTAAGTCAGGATTTAATTTAAGTGTAATAAGTGTTTAAAAGCAAGTTTTTTCAAGTCAGGGTGGCAAGGCAGGGGGTGTAGCTGCTCTTATGAGCAATTGTTTAATGTTATTTGTGGTCGACTTAAAGTCTCAGCTGTATGAACTTAAGAGATTCTTAGAGAGATTTCTCCACTTTTTTCTGTTTGGTTCTCCATGAAAATATTTTTCACTGTGAGCATTTGCTTACTCCTGTTTTAAATGAACATCTGTCCTCATCTGGATTTTGGAGGAGTCATGTACCTTGCAATCACCCCTCTTTACTGTATGTGTCCTGTCAAAATTTGACATGGCCATGTTTACATCTTTGCGAAATGATCCTTTGTCAGTGGTTGTAGTTATCACAGTCACTAGTTAGTTGGAGCCAAGGTGAGCCCACACTCTGCCTGCATGCTGTCGATACAAGGAGGTGACTCTTTCCTCTGTTTATGGTGAGTTAATACTGAGCTCATAAGTAATAATCATTCAGGTGGTGGGTTTGACCTTGTTAGCTCTATTTGACTTGATCATTTGTAATATTATACAAGATGTAAAACATCATTTTTAGTGGAAGTATGAGGTTAACATGAAGTAGGGAGTTTCAGTGGCTTGATCATAAGCTTGTGTTAGTCCTGGAAAAACATGATCAACCATTTTAATATTTAAGTCATTTGCTAGTGGCCCATCATATAGACCTATCCTTGTACACAATTTAAAAATGATCAGTTTGATAGCACAGAGCTTTATTATCACACATTACATTCAAAGTATATTGTCAGCTTGTTAGCAAAAGAGATTTTAAGGAAATTGTTGAGAAAAAAGGAACTGAGGAATTGGTGCAAGAGATAAATTTAGCCTGTCAAGAATGGAAGGGGCTGATTTGAAGTGCTGCTCAAGCTAGACATTTTCCTAAAGTTTATGTTTCCTTCTGTGTTTGCATACACACAGTGAATTAGCAGGGGGGTAGTCACAGCACCAGCCTCATTAACCAGCTGAGTTTTCACCTCCCTGGTTTTCATTAAATAGCAAGCTACAGGACAGTAATGAATTTTTACATTTGGAAAATACAATTTTTGCCTAAAACACATATGCAATCTAAGAACAGATGTTTTGTTTTCATCATATATTATTATTTGGAAATTATTCCTTGATGTTTTTTTTTCCAAAATGTTATTCATCAAAACCAAAGAATCCCTTTGTGGGAAATAATATATATTTGAACAGAGCAATTACACAGTATGAGAGCAGAATTATCTTTCATGTGGTCACATAGTGTTACAGCTATAACCCAAAATAAGGAAAATTTCTATATAGAATTATATCATTTCTAAGATATATTCAATATCTTCATTGATAAATATGATTAAAAGTTAAATCTTAGAACTCAATCACTGAATGAGATTATGAATAATAGATTATGATCAGCTGCATTGCTGTACAAGTGTGGCAGAACATTGAAAATGTAATACATATTTTTATTTATTTATTTACACCTCAGTAACAGTTGAAGCTGTGTGGAAATAAATTGTGAGTTATGTCTTTGCTCAAGACATCCTCATTGATAAATGACTGCCTAAATTTAAAATAAGGTTTAAATTGAGGTACAGTAAGTGAGAGCTAAGAATTAGAGGAAATATCGCATGTCCCTAAATCAGAAAATGAAAAATGTGTCCTGACCCTGAGAACATCCTGCCAGACCAAATTACCATGTGATTGTGATATGTATAGAATGTAATTTCCCCCCCCAAAATAATGTCTGTTGAATTTCAACCTGCTTTAATTTTACTTGGTCTGACCATTGCTCTTCTTGAATGTTGTTTGCATTTTTGTAGCCAATTGAACTGCTTCTACTGCTAATACCACTAGAGGTCAGCTGATAGATCAGCCAGTCTGATATTTGTATGGTTCATTACATTGACATTAGCATATAGGGACATAAGGATAACAATATGGCAGATTTTAATTTATTTTCAGTGGGCGTTCCTAGTGCTTCGTCTAGTGTCACTATCAGGCTTCTTCCTGCTGCATGAGATGATGAGGATCATGTAACCAGGGAGCTGTTGGTGCATTGAGAAAGTTTGTTAACCCCACTTCTGCATCTAAATTAATTTTGTTTGCCATTTAATATGAGTATTACAGAAATTATTAAACTTGTCGTCATTTATAAATGTAATAAAACATTCTTGGTCAAGCAACATGCCTACAAACGATAGTGACCAAAGCTAGCAGCTGTGAGCTCCCTTATTCCCACCGCTCGCTTTCTGCTATGCTAGCTAGTTTGCTATCATAAAACTTCATAGGAAGGGCGGAGTGATACTTTTCCCACACTGTCCTGCATTTAGTCTAATTAAAATAACATTTACTGACTTGGAGGGTTATTGTCTTCAAGCAGAATAAGTTCCAATTAGCTAGCTACTCCCATGGTTGATAGCATTGTTATTGCTTGTACATACGTTAGCCAGCCAGGAAGGTGTTGGGTATATAGTAAAGAAATTCTCTGAAACTTTGTGTCTCCTGCATGGAGAAATCTTTTTAAAGACCAAGGTTTTGGTCTAAGGGAGCTTTGTCAGAATTCTGAGTTTCTCTTTGAATATATTGGCCATATTAGAAGCAGTGTCACATCTCTATCTACATCAAGAGAGGCCACCAGGGGAGGCCGTGTCAACTCATCTTATTTTGCTGTTGTTAATTAACTTAATGAACTGTATGCCTCTAATCCTATCCATTATCTATGGAAGTTTTACTTCAGGGTATGTTTTGACATTGTTTTGGAATTGATATGAGTGTTTTGTGCTGCCCTTGTGTGTTAGGAAAGGAGCACATTTGTCATCTTGGCTTTGTGTTTTTTGGCATTTTTATTAGCATTTTGTTGGGTGTACTTTGTGCATGACTTTGGGAGTCATTTTGGATAAGGACTTCTGTTGGTTGTCAAAAATGTAACATTAAATGTTTTTACCATGTATGTCACTCTGTATAAGAGGGTCTGCTGAGTCACAAAATGTAAACATAACATCACGGACAACAAATGTCACTCAACAAATGGTAGTCATAGGGATTTCCAAAAATTAAGCAGGCCAAATCAGTTTTAGTGATCAGGCCAGCTAGTGTAGTAAAACTTTAAAGAAACTGTGTGTTAATCATGAAAATTGGAAAGTGACGAGTGAATTTGTTACTAAATTAGTAACGGTAAGTAATGTTTTGAAAGTGATTTAATGCATATTATATCAGATAGAGTATCTTTAAAAAATGAAGCAATAGGGAGCTCCTGAGATGTAAGGGTAGTTTTTGAAATTCGTGAAAATATGAAAACTCTAATAATGTACAATTCTATGAAATTGAATTCAATAACTTATTTTTTTATTGAACAGCTTGTTAATAACCCATCAAAAAGTAGGAAAGCTTTAATACTGACAGCCCACCTAATGAAACAACATGCCATAGAAACAGTGGAAATAACAACTAGTCCTTCATCTGAAACTTGAGGATTTGGTAATTCAAGTCAATTTTACATTATATGACAGTTGGGGATTTGTTCATTTAAGTCATGTTTATACAATAACGGATTTGTGCAACTGATTTGAGCAGCATTTGCATAATACTAAAGTTGGCCATTTAATTTAAGCTGGAATGTGTTTACAGTATGACAGCTGTGCATTTGAGCTGAGTCCCATTAATACTAAACAGAAGTTTGATATTATATAATTTGAGGGTTGTACATTTGTTAAGTCAAGATGATTTTATTCCTTTTTTCATTTTTATTGCTTCTTAGCTTTTAATTAGCAGAAATGAGTGACAAGTTGCATATGTGACAAGTTGTTTTATCTGTATAGTGGACACTGTACTGTAGATAACCTATACAAATCAACAGAGTACTTTCTAATAATGGTCCTTCATTACAGTGTAATCGTCTGTAATGAATATTTCCTATCAAAATGTACTGTACATTAGGTTTCAATTTCACAGTTTTGTCTTCACAAACATTACTGTTGTGAAAAACATTTGTAAGAATCTCTTAATACTGCCTTTGAATAATGTATCGTGAAAGCAGCCGTACAGTAAAAAAAAGAGTGTGCCGTCATTTGTGCCAGGCATTATTCATTTTGTTAGGAATAAGAATAGAATAAGCACAATTTACGTTGTAACCTTGCATAAATAGTCTTAGAAAGAACTAATGAAGTAGCATAAATTCAAATGTCTTTTCCTTTCTGCTTTTAAACAGTGCTTATGTATGAGGGCCAGGAATATACTGAAAGGCTGTTGTAGGTGCAGCCCTCCCAATTTGTATTCTGGTGATGCTCTCTTGGAAGTGCGACATGCTGAATCTCCTTACACTGTTCCCTCTGTCAGTGAATAAGTGACAGCACCCAATTATACAATCTTAAGGCAGCGAGACACTTCAGCATTAGGAATTACTTAAAAAGGAAATTGGGGAGATAAAATGAAGGGAATAAAGGAAAAAGGCCTCAGGTACAATAAACTGTGAAGGACTGGAAATACAGTCAGGAAAGCAGGGATTTTAAATAAAATGGGGAAGGGTTTTTTAGAGAGGGATTTACTGTTTTGTTATAAAAGTATGCAAATAGTCAATCTGCATGTCTGTCTGTGGTAGCTGTATTGACAGCACATTATGTTTAGATGTACTTCTCCAGGATAACTTTCAGTCCACTCAATTTTACTGTTTTATCATTTGCAAAATTATGTAACCCATTTGCACACTGGATTTTTGCACCAACAATAGCTGTAGAATCGATGAAGGATATGACCCAACATTCAAACTCTTAACCCTCAAGTTACATGGAAACGCTGCTCAACTTCAGCATGGTTCTCTCAGAAACCAGCAGGTTAAGTGAATGGGGCAATATGCAAATATGGTATAGTTTTTGAATGCAGTGATTTATGAAGGGCATATATCACTGAAACAATTTTATGCATTCCAGACTGGTTCGTTATCAAATGTCCTATCTGCATACTTTTTTTGGAACAAATCACTTCCTTATGAATGAGAAGACAGTTTGTGAGTTTTCATTATCCTGAATGCCAGTAGGTTTATAGAATAAGGTTGTTATAATTATATGTGTGTGTGTGTGTGAGAGAGAGAGAGAGAGAAAGAGAGAGATGTGTACTGGTCAAATGTCTTGGTGGTGGTGCAAAGTATTTATACATGTCTGTACAATTATAAAACCTTAGATGATGCATTGTCACTTAACAAATAGTGGAAGATGGGACTGTTAAGTAAATATGATTTTATGGTTACTGTATGAAATGTGGAGTGTGTTGCTAAAGACTGTATTATGTTTGATATAAATATAAGAACAAAAAAATACATTTAATAGAGGTGAACTGAATTTGCAAGCTGAGTGAATTGAATTTCCTAACTGTAGCTAAACAGTAAAGACATTTTCATTTGTAAGAAATGAGTGGGCTGAATTTTCTCATACAGTCTTGCTATCACAGGACTATCAGTGAGTTGCTAGTTAATTAGCACATGTGATACTGAGGATGAAAACTGAAAAGTCATAAGAGGAATGTGGTGTAATCCTGGCGAATCGTTATAAAATTAGCACTCCCAAACACTGAAATGATTAAATCTCTCATTTATAGAAGTTATTTCTGCTTTTTGTCAAGGCATCTCGGATAACAAATATCCTGAACAGCTCCATCTGTACTTTCATTATGCTACAGTGTATCCCCAAGCCTTCCATTTTGTTAGATATTATTTAGTTTTCAAATGGTATTATACATTTCAATCCCTGAACAGAACTGTTGTTCTTACATTTTCAAAAGTAAGAATGTATATTTGTTGCAAAGTGGATTTTTTTCCTAGGTAATCGAAACAGCACTTGAGTTACATTCATGAGTAATTTGTCTAACATTGGTTGCCATTGATTTTTTTTCTTTTCATCCTTTTTTGTCAAAAGTTGAGAATCTTTCAATTTTTTCCAAGAATTCAAAAGTCAATTTGTTGCTCTTATTGAAACATTCTTTAGTTACTTAAGCAAAAGGACTGAAATTCAGTCACAAACATCTTCCCTTTTAAAGCTGGACTTTTTTTGTCCTGCACTGTAGGTGAAAATGAGCAGAGCAATGGGCAGGTTTCCACCATGATAGATGAGTACTATTGATGATACATATGCAAGGTAACTGGCTGGGAAAAAAAGCCCTTCAAATATATTAGATGGAACCTATAAGTCTTCCTGAATTCTGCAAAATACAACAACTCAGCCTTTTCGTTAACATTTTGTTACCATCTATTTTGTTTTATTATGTAGTAAGAGGGGTCCACAGATGCTAAGCACCTAGTGAGCTAAACCAAGCCAGCTGAATAATGATCAGACCAAGTAAAGGTTTAGCATTGAGTTCTTCACAGGTAACAGAGGGTGCTGAGACTGAATTAAGGGTTGTTCATTACAATCTGAGGAGTTTCAGAGCTGAATAATTTCAAATACTAATTGCTTTTCTCTTGCTGTTATCACTCACATTTTAATAGTGATGAGTCATTGCATGGAATGTGTGTTATTCCTCTAATTACTGCGCCCAACACAAGATTTTTTGACTGAATCTAAACTCATTAGTATAATCATATGATAGGCCTATATAATCATATCATCGTTACATTCTTCTAAGTTTGTCAGATTTATTCAGAGAACCTTCTCCCTGAAAGCAAAATGTTCATAATTCATAATGTTCATCATTATAAGTGTGTGTATGTTGGAACTCTCTATTTCATGTCTTTGAAATGAGAGACACCAAGAATAACATCATTCATTAATCTCCATTTCAGCTTTAGGTTTTTACATCCTTTTTTGATGCGTCAGAGTCTTGTCATCCATCACAGATGGGTTTTCCAGTAATGGTTTTCCTTCTTTGAGCTTTTGAAGTTGACCAATTTCATACAGTTTACATAATGTTATGAAATCTAAAAGGGAAATATTACAGATTTAAATTTTAGGTTAATTAAGATGAAATTAAGCTTCTGTTGATTTTCATGGGTCGGGTTGGGGCGTTGGGGGGTCGGGGTTCACAAGAGGGTGAGAGACAGAGATCAAAGTTTCCAGTTACAATAGCATTACCATAGCAGTTTTGTAATGGTCATCTTGAAGTAAGTATGCTGTATCATATGTCATGTCCAAGATTGCTACCAAATTCTCTTTTCAAATGTCAGAAATTTCATGATAGTATTCAGCCATTCATCTCAAATTTCACATATGTATTTGCCATGCCGACACTTGTTTTCATAGTTCTTGGTTCTCTGCTACAACCAATTGTGGCATAAAAAATATTTTTGCATTAGTGCTCACAAATGTCTGATAATGGTAGCATGTGTTAGTAATATGCGATAGATATGCAAGAAATACTCTTCTATTGCTGCTGGTTTGAGGCCACATGTAGCATGGCCACCAAATATGTGTTTTACATATATCAATGACTTCTTACCATATTCCCTCATTCATTGCACATTTAGCATGTTTATTAAGCATGGAATTTGACTGTGTGGATTGTTGTGGCCCTAGATCCGTGGTCATACCCAGAGTAAACAGTAATTATACAATAAATGGTACTTTTGTCTCTAATTGTATACAGTGGTCCCCCCTTACCTGCGGTTTCGCTTTCCGAGGTTTCAGTTAACTACGGTCAACTGCGGTCAGAAAATATTAAATGGAAAATTCCAGAAATAAACAATTCATAAGTTTTAAATTGCACGCCATTCTGAGTAGCATGATGAAATCTTGCGCCATCCCGCTCGGGACGTGAATCATCCCTTTGTCCAGCATATCCATGCTGTATACGCTATCCGCCCGTTAGTCACTTAGTAGCCATCTCGGTTATCAGATCGACTGTTGCAGTATCGCAGTGCTTGTGTTCAAGTAACCCTTTTTTTCACATAACTTTTATTACAGTATATTGTTATAATTGTTTTATTTTATTATTAGTTATTGTTAATCTCTTATTGTGCCTAATTTATAAATTTAACTTTATCATAGGTATATAGCCTATGTATAGGAAAAAACATAGTACATATAGAGTTCCGTACTATCCGTGGTTTCAGGCATCCGCTGGGGGTCTTGGAACATATCCCCCATGGATAAGGAGCGACTACTGTATAATGAAATTTTTTTCTTGGCACTCAACTAATATACACAACATTTCTAGAACACTCAGATAGATGTGCTCTTGACCACTGTTAGTTTCCATCTATTTACTTTGAAATCTTTTTTGTTGTCTGCAGCTTATCATTAACACATGCCTTTCTTTGCTGTTGTTTTATTTGTTTTCACCACTGTAAATTGAGATATAGGACATGTTGTTTCAGCTCTTTGAAATTAACACACAGCCTACTTCTCAGCAGGAGGGCTTTCTAGCACTCCAGTCTAAATAATGTACAGGATTTGAGCAGGAACACTCTTTTATCCGTAAGATAAACACAACAATCTGTATGTTTAGTCAGGACTAACCCATGACAAGCTGTGCTGTTGTGTTCAAATAAAGCACGATGGGGTGGTGTGATGAATCCCTGAGGCAGACCCACCCAAAGATACAGACATAAATAAACACATATTAATGTTGATTGTGAAATAGAGTGTCAAATCTTGACAAAAGCTGGAAAACAGCACAAATTTTGTGAAATAATACACAGGTTAAACATTATGTTATCTACTGTACATAGCAAACTGGAAGTTACACCTATTTCATGGCGGTTCTCTATAACCAGCAATCTTTCATGCAGTTACATCTCTAATATAGCTCCAGCCTTGTGTAGCCAGCTAGCAGCACCAATTCTACACATTTTAAATATCATTATCGTTACTGCACCAACTGCAGTTATCATTCATTCTAAATAGAACATGTGCTGCTCTTAGATAGCTAACTACCAATACACTTTTCCCAGGCCAAACACTGCTAGATACCTAGATAACTAGGTAGTTTCTGAATTTAAAGAGTCAGTGCTTTTAAATTGAGCTACAAATTGCAGATCATTACCCTCTTGTAGAGGAATAATTTGGATTCAGGACTGTTGGGGCAGTAGGCATGTAAACATGTTTCTGCTAGTTCCTAAAGAGGCAGAATTAGATTTAAAGTAATTTGGAAGTAGTTGATAGCTGTCTGCTATGTCTGGGTATTGGCAAGCTAAATTGCTCTTTTAAATTAGTGTTTTATTAAATTCCAATTGATATTGGAATTCAGAATTGTATTTGTGTATTGAGTATTGATTTCAAACTTTAACTGGACCATTTTTGCTTAAACTAACTCACTCCCATCCATTCCAATGTTTCAGCAGTGCTGTTGTTGGAAATGAATACAAAAACTATCAACCAGTCAGAATCCATCCATCCATACTTGTCCAAGCTGTGGTATATGGTCTCTGTATTTGAGGTAAGGGATGCCCACCTTGGTTTCTGGGAAGGCTGTGCTTCACCATTCAAAGTTGCAGCAGCACAACAGCCTGCAGGCATTCTTAATCACAGCAAATAGCTTATTCTGAGTGGCTGTTCGTGTGGGCCTCACAGGCTCCGTAAGGGAACTTGCAGTGTTGGCCAATTAGCAGTGGAAAGTGTGGGGCTGTGAGCGTTAGTCAGCAGGGAAGTCCGGGCCAGTGGAGGCGTGTCATCAATCATCACAACAGCTCTGGTTCTGGCTGCTTCTTGGCCGAGGAGAGAGCCTGACTGTCTGTGGAAATGGCACAGACGGCATTAGCAATGCAATCACGAACCATCAGTGTGGCAGGTGTTTGCAGTAGAGAACGTGAAGAGTGACTTGATAAATAATTTCTATCATCTCCGACTTTTCATATTATTATTTTTATAAGTTATTATTGTTTTAAGTATATTTCCTAATTTTTGTTGTTTGTTGTGTTTTTATTTTCATATCATTATTGTTAAGTTCATTTCTTTATTTTTGTTTGTTTATTTTCATGTTTAACCATGGAACTGGACATTTGAATCGTTCTGCCTTTGTGATGTCAGTTCAAGCACAAGCCTGAAGACCTGTCATGGTAGCACAGCATAACAAGAATGTTAGAAGAGGTTATCATTTTCCCAGACAGAGCTGAATCCTTCAAAATGCATTATGTTTAATTTTCCCAATTTGACATTAAGTATTCTTTGAATGAAGAAGGAATAATTGTTACAGGTCTATGTTTTTGCAGCCATTCAGCTCATCTTGTGCTTGTAGGATGCAGAAATTGTACTGGTCAGCGTAGAAAAATAGTTGGTTCTGATCCAAACCTCAGCTGAATTTCTATAACTAACAGGGTCCTCAAAACAGTCCAGGGTGAAATGATCCGAGCACAGGTAAGGAAGTCTTGGTAATTGCGTTCTCCTGACTGCAGGGCAATTGTGAATCCACTGAAAAAGAATGATATATGACTCCACTAAGACGTTCTCTGTTGCTGAGACAAATGTGCGACAGTGTTTTGGCCAAAGTTTGTATGTTGTGGCCAAAGTTTGCGTGAAAAGTCTCTATTATCACCTCTGATTTATTCCGGTGAAACACAGACCAGCATCATCAGTATCAGCATCAGGAGTCATGCTTTACAGGGGTTATAAAAATGGTGCAGTCTTGTTGATTTGTTGTGTTAGCCAGTAGTGCAAAAGTGAACAATGATGCAAAAAGAGTCAGAAAAAATTTCATGAGACTGCAAGAGAAAGAAATATCTCTGTGACTTGCTCTGCATATGAAGCATCCTACATTTGCTTGACTTGTATGCATATACATGTCTTTCTTGTTTATCTGGTTTCATATTGGCAAATGTAGTAGAATGGCAGGTATGATCAAGGCATGGATTGGTATTGGATAGCCCATGACCATATAGCACAGTAACCATAGGGCCTGATCCCTTACAAACATTTACTTCTAACCAGCAAAACTGGAACGTGTGGACTTCTACCTGCTTCAACTCCAAATTTTTCTGCTATATCGCACCATAACAAATCACCAGTATACATATTAATACTTCTTATAAGTCTTTCCTGTCTGAATAGCCTATTGTAGCACATTCAATCTATAGATCTGTTCATTGTAGTCTTTTGCAGAGCATTGTGGATAATAACTAGTGTTGGGGAGTAACTAGTTACATGTAATGGCATTACGTAATTAAATTACAAAATAAATGTAATTGTAATCCCTTACAGTTACTGAGAAAAAATATGTAATTAAATTACAGTTACTAATCAAAATGTTGGTGATTATAAAGGGGTTACATCCGAATATATTCTTTTCAGTAAAAAGCTTGTATGTAGAATATAATATTCATTCTGTTGCTTTGCATCTTTTCGCCGGGCAGGAATGCCTTCTTTCAGGTGTGTTTTAACCACGCACAGGTTTGATCACTTGCCTGAAAAATGAACAAGCGAATTTTGTGCCATGTCAGAGCAAGCAGTTTTGATTACACCAACGTGGCTAGCAAGTTGGAAAAAGCAAAGTGGAAAGGGGGCGTGGCTTCTAGCCCTACTTGAAGGTGATTGGCTTTCGCTCGAGTTGAACATAACTCAAGCCAACGCTCATTTCACCCATTTCGCTTGCTCGCAGTTTCACCACGATTAACTCCGCCCATTCGCCTCCTGCCATTGACTTTTCATGCATTCGCGTCGCTGGTAAATTTCGCATCACGTTCGGTTAAAACACACCTTTTGGCATATTTCTGGACAACGCGAGTCAGCAAAGCCATTGGGACAAATTTGAGCGCAACACCATCAAGGGTAGGATGGCTTACAAGGAGCTGTCTCTACGTCTAGACAGGCTCCATTCATTTGGCAGTATGCGCTCAAGTTTTGAGCGCTGTTTTTGATTGGTTCTTTTGTTTCAATTTGCACCGCCTCTCGTCTGCCAATCAGATCAATGCGCATTGCTCTAAGCAACCTGAGTCTGCCATGCCTGCGACCAGCCAATCACGCCAAGGCGGGTGGCTATATTGTCGGACAAGAACACCTTTCAGTGCTGGAAATTCAACAATATTTTCCTTCTGAAATCAGAAAAGCGCTCTAACATTACTGTACAGTGTAAAGCTTGTTTACCAGCGGTGAAAATGCTGTCAACATCGAAATGCTTGATGTAAAGCCTGAGGAAACATCTACAGGTAAGTTAATGTAACTGCAAACAGTCACATAAAATAAAGTACCTCCTGCCCCACCATGTTATTTGTGTGCAAGACGTAATTTAGCTCTACATTTTGCTCGGTGCCCGTCCAGTAGGCCATATATTTATGTTTAATCTCCATTCATGACAAATTAATTGCTAGCTGGCTAACAGGCACCTTTTGCACAGCCACACCTCCATTTACGAACCCTTTGATAGAAAATCTTAGCTAACGTTAGTCCTTCTTGAGTAGTGATGTAGGTAGCCTATTTGAGATCTAATAACGCTCACCAACTTAATTCAGCATTGTGTTTTCATTAAATATTAACTTGGAGAGGTCATTAGGTTGTGAAATTTCTACAGGGCACCAACAGACTAAATTAATGGTCCTAACTGCATACTGTGCTTTTTGTTGGGCACACAACGTTAGTTGCTGCCAGTTTGCCCTGTTTGTTTGTGATCTACATACTTGTGATTTGTTTTGGTGGTTGTGCTGTCAAATCAAAACATTCCAATCTTAATTCAAGTTATATTGAAGAAGTTTTAATAAAAGTTTGAAAGTAATCAGTGTTGTGTACTGCTGTGAGGTTGACACTGCCTGGTTTTTAGGACTTTTCAGCTTTATTTCCCAGTTTAAAACATTTGTTAGAAAAGTAATCAAAAAGTAATCAAATGTAATAAGTTACATTACTTTGATGAATTAAAAGTTACATTACTTATTACATTTTAACAGGGTAGCTAGTAATCTGTAACCTGTTACATTACAAAAGTAACCTCCCCAACACTGGTAATAACAATTTCAGCTATTGTGGATTGTATAGTAAGACTTCTGATGAATATGAAATGTAGAAACAGGGTTAAAAACACATCTGCTACAGTATATATTATGTATACAGTGTCACGAGTCATGATTGCATACACCAACCAAGGAAGAACTGAATCAGAAAAGAATAAGAGTGGTTGCAAGCAGGGTTATTATCATATACTAAAACTAAAACTAAGATGAAAAATAATGGTTTTGAGACATTTTTGTAAACTGAAATAAAATAATTTACCTGAAGAAAATGTAAAACTAAAACTAAACAAAACTAATAATGATTGCTAAAAAACTGATAAAAATAAAATAAAAGACAAAAAATAATTGTCATTATCGTTTCAAGACGACGGACGTCGTATCCATTCAAGGCGGCGGGTGTCACACTCAGGGGCGGTTTGTTCCTTAGGGCGATCGGGCAACGCACCACCAAAGGGGGAATGGGAGGGATTTTTTCTATCACATTCTACTACAGTGTTACGCTCGCTGTGACTGTTCTAGACAGTTTGTCCTGCCTCTGAATATCATGGTCCAATCAGCGTCAAGTCGTGTTCCGTGGAGTACCGCCCCTTTCTGGCCATTTCAGTCTGGTTGAAAATCGCCCAGATCGCTCTAATAGACTCTTATGTTAAGGCAATTTTTTTTCGAACTGCAGGCGCTGCAATGAAATCTGTATGGGTTCCGGGTGGGCTTGCACTAACGTGCTTTTGTCATACGTAACCTGGTATAGGGATCGCCGGGGCAGCCAGCGATCTTGTCACATTCAAGGTCAATACGTTATGTCAGCTCCGAGCAACTTGATCGTGTCATTAAGATAAATACCGTTCAGTCATCGTAGTAATCTGGATCAATTGGCAACTACAGATGTCGCAATGTCACAATGTCGAGTTAGCTAGCTGTTAATTTACCCATTGAACGGGTCACCTTAACTATCATCGCAACAATTGCCCCCCCTGAGAGATTTGGCAGAAGCCGCCACTGGTCACACTCCCAAAATTCTGTGTAGTCTGAAACAAATGTATCGCACATGTTAGTTAACTTTAGTCTTGAATTGTTGATATCTTCAATGATAAGCAGATTATTTTTCACGCTGCACTAATCCTAGACAATTTTTTGTCCTTAACTAAAATTAATAAAACTAAAACTGAAACTATAATAAACTAAAAAGAAATAGAAATGAGTCCATGAAATAAAAACTAAAATGAAACTAATGAAATCACTGGTGAAACTAACTAAAATTAAATGGAAATTCAGACTGAATACAAACATATTATCAAAATAAAAACAAATTTGAAAATGTAAAACTATTATAACCTTGGTTGCAAGTCAAAGCTCAACGAGAGGGATGGATGGAAAATAGCTAAAAATCACAGCCTCAAAAATGTCCACAAAACTAAAAAAATACTATGTTGTGAGCTTCACAGAGCAGATATTTATGGTAGGACTGCCACCCTCTGTGTGAAAGTGATTAATCAAGGGTCTTGATCTCTTTGCCCACATACATTTTTCTGTGATCGTACAGTATGTCTGGAAGTTGGAAACTATTGTTTCTTGTTAAATGTATATACAGTACAATTTTAGATGGGAAGAGTGGTTTTAAAATAAAATGGAGATACAAAATGGTAAAATGATGAGAAGTGAGCATTTGCCAAATGAAAATGGACCCTTTTAAAATGGAAACGTAGTGGCTTTAATCACTTAGCTGAAATGTCTCTTCATGCACTTCATTGAATAGGTATTTACAAACACTTAGATGGAAGAGGTGACAAAAAGACTGCCAGGGAACAAAATCTGAAGTCCTGCAATCACAAAAAGTTAGACTGACCTACATACTGCAAGAGCTATTCTTCTCTTGTGAGTGTGTTCTGGTGGGAAATTGAAGGCCTTTCTACTGAGAGGTGATTTGCTGAGGCTTCAGACTATCTTGGGAAACCCTGTGAAATATTGGACACCCCTGAGAAGAAGCCAGGCTGTTTCAGCTAACATTATCAGGAGTCTCATATCTCAGACAAAAGGTTCGATATTTCCATGAACACTATGCTACTTTAAGAAATAAAGCAATTTCATGTACAAGTGAGCCGCTAGGTTTGCTTGATTTACTGTATTTCTGCTCCATGGGATTGCATCATCAATTTTAATCATTCATATATTTGGCATTATTTGGATTAATTAGTTTTACTGTTCAAGTTTGAATTCAGTTTTCAGAATAATATGATAATAGAATTATTTGAGTTGCCAACTTCTATAATTTGGCTGTAGCAACTACAGCTATTTTATGCTCAGATGTTGTTGGTGAGGAAATGTATATTAAAATGCAATCAGCAGAGCAGTTTTGTGATTAATGCATCAAAGTCTATGGATAATTGATGGACATGAAACCTATGGGAGAGGCCTAATTATTTTTCAGTTATCCTGCCAGTATTCAATAGCAATGGCAACATAACTACAAAACATGAAAATGATGTACTGTTTTTATCATGTGATGATATGGCACCCAAACTTTTGGCAACATTATGCCAAATCAAGACAACCAAGTTTAAAAGTGTTTATTGTTGCTTCTTTTTTAGTAAGAAAAATTATACTTCAGTACCGCCTCCCTGTTTTGGTTTGCTTCAGTGATGTTTCAGTTATTTTTAACCAATAGGGAAAGAATAAAGGGGAAAAAGGAAACATTTATCCACAAAACATGTTATTTATTTTTTATTTGTTTTTACCTTTGACCATCTCTTCTCCTTAGATACATCCAATGCTAAATTGTTATTATCTTTCACCGTCGATGGCTGTCTGCATTTAGGGCAATGATCTTGTTTTGTAAAGCAGATATGGTTAGTCAGCTAGGTAGCTAATAGCTTTTTCCATCATCAAAGCAAAATGTAGCCAGCTGGTAAATAACCATCATAATCAAGTAAAAATGAATACATTGTTTATTTTATGGTCCTATTTATTTCCTCTTCATGCCTCTGCAGTGTCATGGGATACTTGATCAGAATCATCACACATTACCACAGTTTCTGCTATTGCCTTTCACATGGCCATTGTTGAAATTTTAATATCTCTGAAACTTTAAATCATAGCCTGTCTTTTCCACTTTGTAGTACACAATTTTAGGTTTTGTGGGTATTTGTATTTCAACAGTACAAAAAATCTTGCCTTGATGAACTAAAAAGTTGTTACCATAACAGTAGTCTACAGCAGCCTTTACTCTCATTTCATGCCATAGGACACTGAATAAATCATGCGCTAGTAGACATGTGTCACCACAAATGAAATTCACAATTTATTTTCTGAAGTTTATGCATACAACTTAACATCTTAACAGCTTTTACTTTTACATTTAATGCCATCTGCCATATCTTTGTCCATGACATTTGATTTCAGAAAATGTTACGCAAGATACTTGTCAATGATATAGGCCTTCTTCTGCATAATGGTAACAGTCTGTGCAGTGGCAATAAGGGACTTTGACTGTGTTTTACTGAGAACTTCAATACAGATATATTTTAGATATTACATAAAGTGTGAATCAAACAGCTAAAAAGACCTAAAGCCGAATGTAACTGTAAAAAGACACCATCCATTTGTCTAAAGGTAAGGGAAAAAACTTGGAAAAAGAGACAAAGATAAAGGAAACCTCTTGCAAATGGGAGGTAAATGCATCTGGAGAAGACAATCACGTTTCCGACCAGGAACATTTTCTGTTTAATGATATTTATACTGTAAATGTCAGAGAAATATGAACATACTGGTTCTTTTTGAGGAAAGATAATACATTTTCAGATTACCAATAGGTATTTAAAGAAATTTTATTATGGCATACACATTTACATTGAAATTGTTCAAAGTGGAAAGTATTTAGGTATGATATGTGGTTTCACAGGTGTTAAAACCATCTAGGATGTGAAAGAATATTTTATCTCACATGATCTAGTAGGGCTGAGAATACATAGAGAATTATGTAATTGAATAATGTGTAAAGATGTAACATTTTCACAGATCCATTGTCTTACATTACTTTTTTCAAAGCTTAGCGTGTTCAGTGTAAGTGTTCCATATTGACGCTTTAGGGTCTTATTGTCATACAGGGACATCATTCATAAAAGAACCGCTGTTCCACCACAGACACATGCAATGCACAGACACAAATATACATTTGAAAAAAAAATACTTTTGTCATAATACAAATGTACTGTATTGCAGTGATTTGATACATTTGAAGGGAAAAACAGTTCCAGGTAGCAAACCATTAATTCTGCTGAAAGCATACCTCATGGTTATTCCCAGAATGTGCACATACATTTAAGCACCAATGAAGTCTGAACTAGAGTGCTCTGAATCATGATTTCTTTCATTTTCTGGTAAATCATAAATCACAGAGGACATATAGAAGATTTGATTTGGTTTTGGGGACACTGTTGGCAGATCCATTCCTCTGGTAGAATGACTGCATGGACTACTGAGAGATGATGACACATTCAATGTATTTCAGTTTTATGTCACCCGCAACAAATGCAAGCTTTTACATTTACAAATATGGCACTTTCAGCTTCAACACTTACGGTATGCTGGTAAATGAAATAAATAAATACAAAAATCAAGATTGCAGTGTCTCTTTGATGCTTGTATGTTACAGACATAACACTCATACCATTATGCATTTCATATATGCATATGTTTAAGACACTTCTAAACAGCTTGTCTGGTACTGTATTTTTGCTGTTTACATATATGGTAGTATCACAGGATTCATATATAATTTTGATTATTTGTCATATTTTCACTATGATGGGCATTTTGTTTCTAATGTTACCATGGACATGTACATTGCTATAACTGTTAGTGGGTGATAATTCCTTTTTACACTGCTTAATCATTTCTACCTTAAAATGTGTCATTTCATCTCTCTCTAGTCTTTAGGTTAACCTGTGAATTCTGGTCCCTGGTGGTTTTTATGACCACCTGACAGGCATTAGGCCTGTCGCTTTTACCATGAAAGGGTAACTAAACCTCAGCATGGCCAATAAGCAATATGTGCGTCCATAACATGTCAACATTACTGCATACTTCAGTGTGTATGGGTTTCTTCACGTTTCTGACATGGTTAATTATTGCAGAGTTTAGGAAAATAATATACTTTAGAGGAAGTCAGACACCTGTGAAAGCTTATTTTTGAACCTTGCTAAAAGGAATTCAGTGCCAATGGTAACATATTCCTGACTATACATCTTTTATTGTTATAATATATGTGCAGTATAATTACCCTGAATCATGTATCATGATGCTCTATATCTTGAAACAATTAATCTTGGTATACATTGAGTGAATCTTAATTCCTGTGGGATCATGTCATAAAACAGGTCATTTTACCACCCCAAAAATGACTCCTACCAGAAAGAGCAACACCACGCCAATCAATTGATTATTATTTTTCATAATTGTTGTGGCAAGAGACCATATTTGCAACTACTATGAGTCATTTTAAGGTGCTATTCAGGAAAGAAGACAATATTCTTGGGGTGCGGGGAGGGTACTTTGTGATGTTTCATGATGGTTAACACATACAGTAAAAACAATAATGTACACAGTGGCAACATCTCCTTGACCATGATGAATATATTATAATGCCTACAAATATAGTCACATCTAGAAAAGTGATAAGCCCATTGCAATATCTGTAATTTTTCATTACTACCAAGAAAAAAGTCTGCTCATCAGATAAAACCAGTAGCAGACATACCATACCAAGCATTTTTGGAAGTGGACGCAATTGTTCCATGTATACAGTATATTTTTCTTAGTTCATTCACCTTAACAAATGGCATTTGTTCATCTCCCAAACCCTCACCAACAAAAAACTAAGTAACAGAAACTAACTCTGTTCAAGTTAATTTGTCAGTTGTGTCAGATGTAGTCAACTGGATAAATACTGTGCACTACCTGCAAAAGGGGATTTCATTTAGAACATTTATGAAAATATTACTGCATAAAAGAATGCACTGTACACATCCTGTCCCCATACTGTTGTTAATACTTACTGTATGCACTTTTGTACGTTGCTTTGGATAAAAGTGTCTGCTAAATAAATAAATGTAAATGTAAATGCATGCTTTTGTGGTTCTTGTGTAGAATTAAGAATTACTGTCCAGGTTACCAAGAACTGAAGTTCCAGGTGTGAGACCAGCTTATACATAAACACAACATGATGGACATCTTCACCATTAAGTGTTTTTCTGTTTTGACTTTTGAGTGGCAGCCAACTGAGCTCCAAAGCAAAGAGTTCATTAGCTCTCAAGTCCATCATGTAACTGACTTAATAACTTAATTGAAAGTAACAATGTAAAGTGTGTACCTAAGATCATTATATGGAATGGGACGTGTTCCATCTATAGTGTGCTTGTTTCATGTGCATGACATGATAATTCTCATTCTGTGCTTCTACTACATGCAAAACACGATAAAGAAAAATGTGTGCTTTTTGACTGAAAATCATATATATGGATACTTTTAGTTTAACTTGTACTCAAATACACAATGTGGCTTTTTGTGCTCTTTTACATTCACATTCACAGTGTAAAGCTATACTGCCCAGCTGACCAGGAACATCACCTGTTGCATTTTGAATACAGAAAAGAATCTGCACCACAATAGTAAGCCAAAGTAAAGACATTTTTAAAAAATGAAGCCTGAATGAATATCTTTTTTAATAAACATTAGACACGTGCAGTCCCTAAACTTCAGACAATCTGCATACAGGCTTCAGTTTCACAGCAACACAGTTTTTAACATTTTTAATTATTGTGAATAAATCATATGTTGTCCATTTTGAAAATACTATCGCTTCTTCCATCTGATATTTTATACTAAAATATCAAATACTGACACTGAAGGCAATGTCTCTATCTGGCAGTCACTTTCCAACCATGGACAGTATGTTCTTGAAAACACTAGACTTTGGCAATACCATGGGGTGGTGACACATAAGGGTGAGTAGAAACTACAGTTTTAGGGAAATTGCATTACCTGTTTATTCACTATACACCCAATAACATAATTTCAATTAACATTCATTAAAAATAGACAGAACATAATAGACGTTTTTCAGTCATCTTTAAATGGTTTGACTAGCTACAAATTTAGAAAAGTAGATTAGCTTTGTTCATTGTGTCTTTGGGCTTTTTCGATTACAGACAGTATAGTCAAATAGTGCCTTTATCATTTTCAAGGTTGTGGTTAAAACTTTGTTGTAAGAGGATTTCATTCCCAGATGATTAAGTTGTGAGACAATTTAAATATACTTGTAGTAGCAGTCACAATAACAGACATTTTCAGCTGTACTCCCATAACACCATGGATTTTGAAAATATTTAATGTCATGAATTTTATGTATTTTAGGTTAAATGCTGTGAACTGATGGATCATTTTTTAGGGTATTTTTAGTCTTAGTGATGTTCAATATCTGAGATAGCTAAAGCATTTGTTCATGGCTATTTATGATCTATATCACCCAAATCAGTGAAATGACAATTTTGCTGTAGGCTATTCCTTTGTGTAATTTCTTCCAGGTCCATTACTGATGTTTATTTTATTGTTTACAGGGCAATATAATAGTTTTACCCCTCAAAATATTTGGTCCGTATGTAATCTGATGCTAAATATACCTAAGACTAGTGTGTGTTTGCTGATTGAACATCATTTATATCGGATCTGCACTTACTATCCACAAGATACCTTTATGAGGAAATTGGGATTTTTTTAGATTAAAGGAAAACTTTTCTATTGATCTTGTATTGATCTTTTTTAACCTAGTTGCTACTGGTTCTTAGAAAATTTAAGACAAATAAAAGCATTGTAAAACTACAGAGGAAGAGATTTTAATAGTCACGTCTCCAGGGAAATTTTTAGTAAACAAACAATTTCATTTAACTTAGAGTGCCAGCAAGACTGACCACATTTAACAAGACTTGGGGTGTTAAATATAAATCTAATCATCTTGACAGCATTCAGACAAGCCCTTGGCTCCAGGTTTGAGCTTCGAGTAAAATGACACTGAAGGGTATTAATTTGTCTTTTAATCATTGTCATTATTTTTAGTTTTAATGTGTTTGCTTTGCAGCCTGGTTTCTCATTAAAATACCTTTAAGACTCAGGATTGATATGTGATATGCCTGTGTTGCTTTAAAGGCCTCTATGCTTACCTGCATTTTAATATGTGTGCATGGAGTTTTGAAACCACTTTTATTGTGTGCTTTCCTGGCACCATTGCAAAGGTATTGTACATAAATTGCCTTACTTATAATGTGCAAGTAAGTTGAGGCTTGCCAGTGTGGAAAAGCAAATACTTAGCCTCCTCACCAGGTCATGTGCATCTAAGGCATCTCATTAATTTGTCTGTTTCATTTACCTAAACTACACTTGGTAGCCATGATGATTAAGATGTAGACTGTGTGACTGAAGGAATCTTGCATTTCAGAGTTTACATTTTACTGCTGTTAATAATTTCAGCTCATTATCAGTAAGGACAGTAAGGGCATCTTAAACAGGTATTGTCAGCATGAATGTTAAAAGATTCAAAAGCTGAGATTTCAGAATAATACACCACCATTCAGTAAAGTTGTTCTGTTCTGTTATTTGATTATGTAGCAGATTGATTTCCACTCTCTCTAAGGCAGCCTCTGGACATTGTGCTTTTTTGTTCTTTTATCAAGACATATACATTGAAAGGGGCATGTGTGGTGTTACAGTTTTTTCAAAGTCTTTGATGTAACAATAGCAGCTCTTCTTACCTATAGTGTAAGGACTTTGCAATAAAAGGGAAGTGAGAGGAAGTAACAGTATGACCAGTGAGGCTGAAAAGCACAAGATACTTGTGTGCTGTGTTCACTAATCAACGTTTGTGGGCTAGCATATTTCTCTTATATAATAAGGGAGATACTTACATTACTTACATGGTACTTACATTATGGCAATACCTGGGCAAAACATTTTGCAGCAGAGAACAACCTTTTTTGTTCTGCAGTCTTTAAATTTCAGAACAGGTAGTTTGTGACTGCTAAAGACAGACCTGTCTGACATTATTACGATTCCTTGACTTCTTCTTGTTAATAATGCCTTTGGAAATTATTATTTTGTCTGAGACTGGTTTTATCAGCTTAGATAAAGAAATACCATGTTGTCTTAATTTAAGAAAATAGCTTTACTGTACATGTATACATATATCAGAGTAGGCCAATTAATATATACACTGTAAAAATGTGTACATGTTAGTAAAACAGAATTCTTCTTATTCTTCTAAACATGATTGTAACATAAGATTTTTATTTGTCTTAGTTGCAGCCTCTGAAAATAAAAAAAGCTTTTGTTCCATTCAGTGAGCTTTGACTATATGATACATTTCTATGACTGATACATTTCAACAAGTCCTGATCCCCTCAGTAAGCTTGATTATTACTGGTGATGAACTGATACAAGGAGTATGTAAAAATGTTCACTGAAACCAATAAATTGTTAAAGCACAAGCATTGTTTCACAGTATATCGACATGTTAGCTATTGTTTCCAATAGAAGTACGTACTGAAACACATTATGCTATGACTCTTTATGCCTTCTTGCATAGCATACAGCTCCACTGGGTGTGTTGCCATGGCTACCAATGCTGGACTGGGGCATATGTCCCTGAGGAACAAGAGAACATGTTTACAGAGAAGAGTGGGAACACTACCAGCTCTACTGATACAAAATCAGTGGAAGCCTTCTTAGTTATCTGCACTCAAAATTAACCAGATTTATGCCCCAGTAATTATGTTAAAGATGAATAAAATGTAACCCAATCAGGAAATTTATGGAGAGCTCTCTTCATATTCACAGGTATTTGGAAAGGTTAAGCTTTAGAAATAGGCTTTTAGTCTACCCTTCAAATAAAGCAGAACACATAGCAGAGATGTGATTGTGAATGAGGAGGCACAATGTGGGACTGAATGATTTCTGACCAGCTGTTTTTTGAGTTTCATTTCGTGTTGAAAATAAATCACATCTTGGAAAAAAAATGTAAAATGCCATGACCCATGAGTAGTCAAATATACTCAAACTGCTGCTCAGTGGGCAGAAATGCAATTAACCTTAAACCTTCTGGGACTGCACTTACTGTTTTATTACATTGCTGTTAAAACTTTTCTTCATTCTGGAGGCATTTTTATGGATTTTGTAGCCAAATTACCTTGTCTCAGTAACATTCTACTTCAATTAATCTTACCTCTGTCTAAAGCTATATAAAGACACAAGCATCCATTGAAATTGCTGAACTATTAAAATGTACATTGAACTAATTGAGAAACCAGCATTCAGAATCACAAAAATGATGATGCACAAATGTAAATCGTCAGATTATTATTATTTTTTAATTATTTAAAATTATTTTGTTTTCATTTGCTTTTGTTGACAAGCATCATACAGGGTACCACATTGTTTTTCCAAAAATCACAGTCACAAAAATGGAACACCTGTCATATATGTAAATTTCATGTATTAATTACCTTTTAATGGTAAAAAATGGCATTGTTGAGGATGCAGTTATTTTTTTTGTATAGGCAATGATGCAGCATCATGTTCAATGATTCATATGTTGTTGAATTTGTTGCAACAGTGATTTTTTTGTAAGGTGCTATGAATAGTTTCTGTTAATTACTGTCCGTTTCATATCAGCGGATGAATCCTGAAAGACCTCAATTCCCAGTCTCTACACCCAGGGGGAAAGGGACACCTTATTGTCCAACTTTTTCAAAAGAATGCAATGTAACTTAACAATGAAAAAGTCACTGGGATGGTGTGTCTTTCCACCATGCTTCATCAGGGATTTAGCTTGCTGCACTGCAATACTGCCATAGATTTCTGTTTTGCTTGGTGTAGTAGAGACAAATTCAGGGATGTGCTTTGACACAACCCAGCACAACCCAGACAGGCACAAGGAAGTTTCCAACAAGCCTTGTCATTTTTTATTTCCCATGCATTGTACAAGTAGCATGCTCTTATTTTCATATTGTTTTTTTAGTATTCCTATCACAGTCTCTCTCTAAAATAGTCCCTCCTGTTGGTTTTCATCAAGAAAGTAAATGCTTTGCTCTTGCCGCCCCCTATTTGAATCCCAGCATGACAGACATGGATGAGCTCCCTCACCACACTCTTGTACATCACTCCTGGGACTTTCTGTTAGGCTGTCCCTGCATTTTAATGTATTAATCATCTAATCACTTTAATTACATTTTAGTGTTGCTAATTTCTTGCTATACAGTCCCCAATGATTAAGGCAATCTCAAGCTGAGTGCATGCTCTATCAATAAATCACATTGAAATCACTTTTATGATTCCAGGACCACCTTCGTGGGACAAACCCTGTGCTGTGCATAAGCCTTTCCAAATGGTGTCATGATTAGCTTAACTAACGGGATTGTACTCCATATCAATACAAAATATGCATTTTAAAGGAAAGGGTACTGCTTGAATTTCTCTCAATCATCTGCCTCTTTTCATCACATAATACTGACAAAGGTCCTGATACACGCTGTATTTAATAAGAAGAGCATTTAAAACAGCAATTGAGCATCAAGGTGAAAAGCAATGCTAAAGTATTAGTATACAATTATGCATACAAAATATACTTCAGGATTAGGGATTGTGTTTTTGTGTGTATTTTATATTTAAAAGATTTGAAATAACATATTTGTATTTTTTATTACAAATTTACTACAACCAGAAATAGGACATGAAAAAATATCTGAAGGCCTACAGGGATATTGTCGTGAACATTTCTCTCCCCAAATGTTTGTAAAGTCAAGCGAACAATCACACATTCGTGTTTTTCAGGGACATTAATGTTGCTATGCCCATCTGTCTGTACAATGTTGTAAAGCCATGTAACAATGTAGCATCACTCTTTTGGGAAATGGATTTTACCCCTGAGTAGTTAAATCCTGGAGAACTAAATGCAACTGACAAGCTTAACTTAAATTCTACAATTACCAAGCATTTCCCTTTTCCCTTGGCCAGTTCATTTTCAGAAGTTAGCTAAAAGTGTCAAAATATAGAATACCACAGTGAAAGGAGTGGAGAGCTCATACGTGATTTGCAACACTGATATGAGGATGCATTTGCACTTTTTTTAAACACAAACTGTGCATTGTGCAGAAACATATAAGGGTCCATTGTAGCTACTCAGTAGCTCCATCATATTTATAGTCTACCTTATCACCTGGATGTGATTGACAACCTCTGTGTTTACCAAAACAGAATAGCAACTAGACACATCAACTGCCAGCTCCATTCCATTCATTCAAGCAGCATATGGGCAAGGGACAGGCACAGCAGTGTAAATTATGATTTAATCCCAACTACTGGATTAATCATTTGGTCATAAAATTTTACAGCTGTCCATAATTACGTCCTCTCAGATGGGAATTCATATAAATTGACCCTATTTGTTATTTCTTTAGCTTCTGCAGTTGAAAGTTGCATGGATTACTGTGTCAAAGAATGTTTTGAATGGTTTGATACAGTGAAGTGGGATAAGGGCAAGCAAGCTTGGAATCTAAATTTGTGCTATTAAAGTTGACAGTCCACAAAAGTTCAAAGCCGAGATGAAAATGAGATGAAAAACATTATTGCAGAAAGTCAAGGGATGGTAACCTTTTTTTCTAACACAATAGCTGGTGCAGATTTTTAAGCCTTTTAAAACCTTGCCCATCCCAAAAGCTATGATGGTTTTTCAAACAAGTCTTCTGCATTTGCTGAATTATTTTTCTGCCTTTGGCGCAACTCTCATATTATGGCATGTACTGTATTTAGTGGTCACTCACTACACTGATGCTTTATCTGATTTTACTTCACCTAGCTACAGTGGTGCTCACCCTCGTTGAACTGCTCAGGAGGATAAGTAATCAAAGCCCAATTTTACTAAAAGCAAGCTGCACAAATGAAAAAAGCAAAAATATGCAGTATTCATGTTCAGTGCAACAAGCTCAGCTAAAATAATGAGTAAAATACAAACAAGACTAAAAAATAGCATGAAAAATTATTCATCATGAAAACAGTTGCATTTGTTTGTGTGTGTGTGTGTGTGTGTGTATGTGTGTGTGTGCTAGTGTGTTCGTTCAACACATTATTTGAGACATTGAATTAAAATACATTAAGGCAAAAGAACATTCAGCCAATTTGCAACTTTGCTTTAACAGCAGTGTACATGTGGAAAGAGAATTAGAGTTCTGGATTCTAAACTACAAAAGGAAATATTATGAAGGTCATAAGGACACAGACATTGTGTTAGAACAAATGCAGCTGAAGGATAGGATAGCCATGCACCAGAAATTTACTATGTCTGGTAGGGAACACTCGGGGAGATGGTGTTCAGGTGAAATACAAATTAAATGGCACAAACTGAATAATAAAAACAAAAAATACTATATATGTAGGAGTGCAAAATTAATCATCATTTCCTATGCTGTGCAACCATGGAGCATCTGACTGTCCCATCCCGACGGGGTGACACCTCTCAAACACGATCCCTGCCTGTATTGGTCCCTCAGTGGTGGGGGTCAGGACAACAGAATCACTGGCCATCTTCTGACACAGACTGAAGACCCACCTCTTCAGACTGCATCTCAGTTCCACCCCCCTAACACCAGCTGCTTGTAGTACTTGCATTTTATTTTACATGTAGTTGCATCACAATGTTTTTTGAATTCTGTGATCTATTGACTGATGTATGGTATTATACTTGGCTTCCCTTGTGTAGTCAGGTTGCACAGATTTACTTGTGGTAGGGCTTGAATAGTGCTATGCTCACACTCACTGGTCTGGGAGTGTTTTTAGCCTGGTCTGACACTGTTGCTCATTCACTTCTGTTCTTGTGTGCTGGAGGTTGTTCTGGATACGAGTGTCTGCTAAATGAATGTAATGCAATGTAATGGGAAATGAGAAATTCAACAGTACAATAGAACAGAACAATACTGGGAAAACTTAAATTAAAGCCAGTCAAGGTCTTTGTGGTCTATTGTGTCACCTTACTAGTCACAGACTAGTTGGTCAGCAGTTTGAGCCTTTCCTGTCTTACTTGGAGAGATGGAGTCATGAATTTGTGCTTATATCATCCAGTAATCTGCTCAATCTACCATGCCACATATTGGAATTATACATTTCCGCATTTATTGTTCTCATTTAATTGAAACAAACATATCAACCTTTTGTTTACTGAGTTTTCACAACTTTGTTATGATACATGCATTTATATTGATTTTTCAGTTGCATGAATCTAAATTGCTTTAGATAGCTTTAGTGCAGCTGGACCTTTGCTATAAAAACAAATGGATTTTTCATTACATTGGTCTATCACACAAAATGATGACTAATTAATTGTTGTACCCATAATGTTGAGAGTATATTTCAATAATGAAATATACTTGGTATGTATCAGCATTTTGCTTCTCAAGGTCCTTTCCCCAAGGTATTGGCGCTTCTAATTTCTATATAAATCATTACTATTTAATGATAACTTGATTGTTGACATGTGTCACTGTTGTATATACTGTTATAGTATGCTGTTATAGAAATGTAGTTCATTTCTACATTCTTTGAAGAGTTTTATGATAACTTCAGATGTTCTTCCCCTTTTTATTCACACTGTAACATGTTTGCAGCATTTCATTTAAGGATTTCACACTAAATGTATTCAGCTGCCCTCACCCATTCACACAAAAGTATTCAATTTTATTGCAATTAGCATTGACATATTCATTGTTATTTATTTGTTTTATATGGGAGGTCTATCAAAAGTTTAATTTGCATCTACTTCCATCTTTGGTTTAGACTTTCTTTGCAATGTATAAGATCCTGAACTGAGACTCCTCCCCTACTCACTGGTGTGGGTTAGGAAGGCCAGTATGTTGCAAGCATACTGTTACTTTGTAACTCATTAACAGCCATTACATTTCCCCAAATGTCTCAAGATGCAAATTAGCATTGTAACAGAAGGAGCACTCTCTTATGAAGTAGTTCAAGTACTACACAACAACAGCAAAACCTCAACTTCAAACTTAGGTGTCTGAAGTCTAACACTAATAACTGTGGTAGTGTCTTTGTGATGATTTGAGCCTAGGCACAGATGGCCCAGAGAAACAGATGTCCCTGATGTGTAATTCTGGTCACTCTTTTTTTTCTCTCAGGGTGAAAGTAAGGTATGAGGCATGTTTTGAGAAAGAATATGGTTTTGTCTTGAAGTGCCCTGTAGATTTAAAGTAACATATGCTCAGAAATCATAGTGGAGACTGTATCTTTTGAAAAAATATTTTTAGTCAACCAACTATGAAAGCAAATGATGAAATGTTGCATTATTGTATCTCCATGTGCAAATTACAACACACATGGAATCAACTGAAGCTGAAATAATGACCTTGCAGAGCCTGTGAAGAAATGATGTACTCAGGCACTGTCTGGGGTGTGTCAACAAGACCTGATACAGACAAGCCTCACTGTGTACCTTCCATCCCAGGGCCTTGGCAAGAGGCTAAACTGTAATCATCTCAGGCCGTTTACTCCACGCTCCCTTTTCAGAGAGAGAGAGATTCACGGGCAGGCATCCATGTGGAACGTTAGCACCCATGTTGCAGCTGAAGCAGGCCTCATTTTCACACAACAGGTAGATTAATGACAGAATACTCGCCTCATGACTCCTATCCCTTTTAATCTGCGAACACATCCCATTAGGCACATTGCAACCCACAGTCAGGGGCAAGGGGTTTACATTTGGGAGGAGCTTACATCTGTTTTTCTGAGTTAAGTGATGTCTTTGCTAGCAGCTAGGGCCCAGTGCACCAGCATCTCAATACTGTATGTATAAATCTAAATCCTTAATAGTGGTAAAAATGGTTTACTGGCAGCTGTTTCCTAATGATACTAACATCTGAGATTTTAAGATTACACTGATAATGCAGCTTGGGAAATACTGACAGATACTGTTTTTTTTTCATTATGCACATAGAATATTCATTTTTAATTTTATACAATATTTTATTTGTAATTTGTGCTGGAATCTTCTATAGTTTATGGCCTGATCACTGCTTATTTCAGAAAGGAACAATTTTGAGACATACCCATTGTATGTTGTAAGAGTAGGGTGTCATTGAAGGCTATGCTATAACATAGCATGTTATTGTTAAAGCACAAACATTTTAGAAAACTTTTTAGGCATGATGATCCCTTGCTAGAATACAGCTACTATCTATGTATCCACAGACCTAGTGTAAGCAAGGTCAATGTTTATCACCAGTGGAACTATAATAAACCCATACATATTCCAGATTTCCAGTCTTGTTTCTAGCCTTCCATTTTTGCAGTGATACTCCATTGCATCATATATATTATCAACAGTTTCTTTTACAAGGCCCGGTTTGGACTGAATTATGTCAAATTGTATGATTTGAATCCTTATGGTAATGTAATATCATTGGCATGTTCTCATCCTTTAAGCCCTCATAGACTCCTCTGCACAGCAGTCTGGTTTTCTCAAGTCGCCCATCCAAATATTTACTACAGCTAGCCCTCCTTAGCCTCAGCCATTTGGCAAGTGAAGGGCTTTCAGAGTGGCGTGGCTGGTGGTATCACTAGCATGCGCTGCCAATTATGTGGTATCTCCACTTCAAAGGAGAGCGCTTTACAGATAATGGTATGCTATACTTGATATTGTATTATGCATCTAGTGGCTGCTTTTATTTGTGACATTTACACAGTGGATCTCTGCAGAGGTGACACTAGGTAAGAGGAGATTAGGGGTCTGTTGGTTGTTATGGCAATAGTCTCATTTGTGAAAGGCATGTGCATAATAAAAAGAACTATGTAACACAGTTTAAAAAAAAGTTGCTCATTTTTCCAGTAATGCATAGTAAGGACTATTTTAATGCTGACAAAATTCTTCCAGATAATTAAAAATCAAGATGAATTCTGAAAACTAATTATTTATTATGATTAAAATTTTAAACCAAAATTTATGATCATATGTAATATGAATTCATTCTTAATTAAAATTAACCATAGATATTGTGAATTAACACTATGTAAACTGCAATATCATTAATTAATCATGGGGAATTACATCTTTATTTATGAGAAATTCAAAGAAATTAAGCATTATGAATATAAAGCATTACCAATATTATAGTCTTCAGCATAAAATCATAATTACTTTGGAATATTTTTAATGTAACTTGTTATCCTAGATGAATAGTTTCAAATGGTAAATTTGAATTTTAGTTTAATTGACTTTTATGGTCACAGAAGGACACCAATACAGTGACTCAAATGTTGCAAAGAACCACTTTTTATTCATCAAAAGAAGATATTAAGTGTGAATTTTTTGCTGTACTAAAATGTAGGTTTCAACAGCCATGTGTGCTGTAATGCAGGTAATCAAGTAAAAAAAAAACACCAAAAGCAGAGCTGGAGAACAGGTCAGTTCATTTTACAGACTGAAATAGTTTAAAGAATTTCATAGCAGAAGTCAAACAATATGTTCCAAAGTTGGAATATTTTCCACTGCCTGTTTTAAGGTTGTGTAAGTAGGTCTTCATGCCTTGTATGCAATAAGCACTGTGGCACTTTGATGTCCTGTTTGAGTGGCACATATCACCATCTATGTCAATCATGTTTTGACACTTCAGAACGTGTCAGAATGTCATAGGTTTGTCAAAGATAATGTCCAGGAGTTATGCAATGATAAAATTGTATAGTTACTATGATATGTGTTACAATACCAAGAGAGATTGCCAAGAAAAACCATGGATGCAACTGACATGCATTGCATATACAAATGTATTCAAATAATACACAAGTGGTCTAACTCAGTACATCTGATTCAAATTTTCAAACTGAGTTTCATGATTCATCATTTTGCCATTTTATACTGCTGTCTGGGTAACTGTTCACAGCATACTTCCAGAAGTTTTTTTTATACCAGCATTTGTTTCTTGTGATAAACTGCTTAGGATGGCAGTGGGGTGAAAAGGGAAGTCATTAATGCTAAGCTGCAGTGTCCTCAGCAGTATGATTTGACCTATATGACCCTTTTCATTATTATTTAGGATTTAGAAATCCTATAAAATTCATCCCAGAAAAATAATTTTTATTGGTTTCAAATATGTTCTGCAGCAAATCATTTTGATGGAAAATCAGTTTAACAATCATCCAAATCATTTTTTCCTTATTTTTAATTGTCTTTTTATATGTTGCTTTTTGGCTCATCTGTGATGATGAGGTTGAGGATGGTACTAGAGGATATGGATCAGGTAATAAAAAACAGCCCAAAGATTGAAGGTTTGATTCTAGTTCATTCTATTTACTGTGTGGATTATGGCTGCAAGGCTTCTGATATCACCCACATGCCTCAGCAGACAGGATTACCAGGAGATTATGTGCCTGGTGTTCCATACCTGCACTGTAAGGCATCATGTCCTCTTTTCCGTGTCTGTCCTCTGTTGTTAAGGATGCACACACACACACACACACACACACACACACACACACACACACACACACATTGCATTATTGTGCAAAGTTAGTAATGGTTGTTGAACTGAAGTTATCTTAGTGTGTGCAAAAGTAACATTGAAACCTTCATGTTTTATGGATAGTCCGGTCTCACTGTTCTTCAGATTACAGTCTTACACTTCCTGGAAAATAAAATGACAACACTACCCATTTCAGTTTTCCCCCCTTTTAACTACCATAATATGCCTGGTAGATTTGACAGATCTCATGAAAACCAGTCACACTTAGAGGTACAGTCTTATCTGAATATGACCACAATGGATACTATAAATCATGCAGCCTGCAGTCATACACGACTAGCAATTTTCTCACCCAACACCTTCCAACACACATTTGATCTATGGGAAATTATACTTTAATTCCACAGTTTGTTACTATTCATCTTTTGAAAGTACGTGATCACACTGTAGTATATCTGAGGCCTTATGGTTAGGACCCAGACTTTTTTCTGAACCATGTGACTTGTGGGGGTTTCAAAGTATATTTCAATCATCCTGCAGGAATCCTTGTAGGCACTTCAGTCTCTGCAATCTTGGCACAATCAGCACAGGCATGTGAAGAATTATACAATTATCATTGTTATAATTGTAACAATTAGGAGTTCATCAGTGCAAAACAAAAATTGGTGCAGTTGTGGGCAACTGGAGGAGGAAATAAAACATGGATGCACGAACACTGTCAAGAAACATTTTTTAGAGTGAGTGAGTGCAACATTATCTGCCTGGTGCACTTCATATTGACAGATGTAATTTATTTTTGCACCATTTGCAATTCATCATTAAACCACACACAAAAAATAATAGACTGGTATTAAAAATCTAACTCTGACATTGATGCAAGCACGGTTTAATCTGCTTTGAAAAACAAAGGGTGAAAGAAAGACGTCATTCATGATTTGATAGATGTACTTGTCTGTGCAAGTATTCCCCATGAGAAAGTAGATCAGCCAAAGTTGCATATTTTTAACCAAGCAGGCAACAGACATTGAGGCATTTCAATCAGCCAGTCAAATTCATAAGGTGTGACTGTTAACTTGCAAGAAATTAGAATCAAAGAACTTATATAAAAAATGGCAGATGTTCTGTAGTCACTGTCTAATAGTGAAAAGTCATAATTCTTTCTATATTTTTATGGCTGAGTTTTTCTGGCTGATACAGTTCATCTAAACTCTGTGAATTAGTCCTCAGTGGCAGATAGTGAAGACTGAGGAATTATTTTTCTCCCTTTACTGCCAGTGGTTGGATCTGTGTTTAACCTCAAACATCTCAAGTATTCCTGAGCTCTCCATACCAGCACACCAAAGAGGCCCCTTTGGTGCTGTTGTAAAGGAGGGTGAGGAAAGACTCAACTGTCACAATGCTCATTATAGGATAAAGTTAATTTAAAAGCCATGCAATAAAATACATCTCAAATATACATCAAATATATTAAATATTTCAAGGTCATATTGATGTCAAAAATGTATCAAATGTGATACCTTAATTCCAGCCCATCCCAGGTATTTTCCCTGTTTGGGTCAATGAGAAAAGGGGGGGGAGGGACTACACCATCCAACAATAAGTGAGGTACCATCTCCTCCTTTCTTCTGACAAATGAATATGGAATACTTGAACAGTCTAATATGGAGGGCTAGACAATATTTGTCAGCTGTTACCAATTCTATTCTGCCAATGCTGGAATAAGTATGTCTTTCTATGGGAAAGTTTCAACAGTATCAGCAATCCGTGAAAGAAAATACCATAAACCAGCAGACAATTATTTAATGTAACTACACACCTTAATCTTTTAGTAGCTACAACTTGTAACATTGGACTGTCTTTCACTAAACTGATGCTCTTGCTTCAATCAACTTTTTGTTTTATGCTACGTTTTATATGCTTGTGCAGGTTAATGAGTTAGGGAAGTAATGTTCTATACCCCCCCCTCCTTTAAACAAAGAAAAACTATTCTGTACTCAAATTTATGATAAACAATTTAATAGAATAGCACAGCATTGCTATAGAATAAGACTGAACCCCACGAGTGATAGTATCAACACATAGTGTAAACATGGCTATCAGTATTCATGCCTGTGTGCTGAATTCATGGTAATAATATTTCATTAAGATGACTGAGGTAGCTCCAAACAGAAGCTGCCTCTAAATGCTGGTCTAGGACCTTGTGCTGTTTAGCTTACACTGGTTAACAACAGAACTGTGGTTGGGAAATCTGGTCCTAGACACATATGAGCATAAATAAAAGTTTAAAAGTGGAGAATAGAAGCTTAGAAGCTTTTATCTTCCGTATAAACTTATAAGTGTTACAGATGCACAGGGACGTGCAACTGAAAGGGAACATAATCATCCCTTCTGAAATGCCCATGAATACATTCTTTAGCATCAGATCATATTGCATTAAACAGCATCATCATGGCATTTATGTTGCTAATGTTTCCTCCAAGGTATCAGATAAAGAGTATAGGCAGCTGAGGAGAGTTAAACATGAAATGGTTTAAATAGTCAGACTTTATGTAGAGGTTTTCTTAAGAATAATAGTGTTATTTTTGTGTTTCTGCAAATGAATTAGAAAGTCAGCATGATGTTCTAAAATGAACAAAAAGCCCTTCAAAATAGTGTCCAGTGTTGCCCAATTAATTTTACACTTCCTTTCAAAGAAAAAGAGCCAAAACAAAGAAAGTAATGGTTGGTTTTAAGTTTAGATGGTTTGCTGTCTTCAATGTAATCAAAGACATTTACGGTAACCCAAACCTCTTGTAATACAAATTATTTGGTTGGATAACAATCTGTCTAAAATAATTCAGACTGGGATACATAAAAGTGTCACATTGCCATCTCATTAAATACATGTAAAAAGGAATCCTCTGCTGACGATGAGTGAGCTGTACTAAAACTGCTAAGCTTGTTAATCACTAATAAACAATTACCAGGCCCAGGGTAATCACAACATAAATTCTCATCCTACTGTTTCTTTCTCTGTGGAAGCCACTTCTCTCTTATATAGTGCTGTATCAATTATGGCTGGCTTTTTTCCTCAGAAATAGATTAACATTATCAAGTGTAACCAAAAGGAAGTGACTTTTTAAATTGTCTTCTTTGTGGAAAGATAGCCTTGGAAAGTATCTCAACAAACTTAGTGAAGTGCTTTAGTTATTTTTGTGACTGAATCTTTGTTTCATTGTTTTTTTTTCATCTCAATTATTTATCATGGTTATAACCCTTTAACCTGCTAAATGTGATTTTTAAATTTTACATTGCTCTTTAAAAATAATACTTTAATATAAATACATATATTTTCATATAACAGTATCAGACATGTAGTATAAGTATATTTTACATCGTAAACCAAAATTCTTAATGTTAAGAATGTATTACTTCCAGTGAGATTGGAGTGAGAATCAGCACATTGATTCACATGATGTAGGATGTTATAGTTCGTGTTTTCCACTGCTTGAGTCTGTTAAATTGCTTCAGGAGTCTGTATGCATTTCAGTAAAAAGTGGAACAAAGTCACAAATTTCAAAGGATTTTGCATACATTAAAAATGTATGTATCCTCAACTTAAGGTTTTAATTTATCAATGTCTTAATATAGTGTCAAGTATATGCAAATCCCATTTGCCCTTAATCTCCTACAGAATAGGTTTTCTTCTCAATCTGAATTTTAATTCACAGTGAGTTTATAATCTGAAAGCATCTGTTCTTCTCTTAGAGTGTGCTCCTGCTCTTTTACATCGCATAATCATAATGTTGACTCATCTCTATTAAATTTACTTTGTAATAGTGTTGACACTGTGGAATGGTGTTGAGTGCATCCAATGAAAAACATAAAACACACATTCCCAGGACAAGTACAGGATATAATACTCCACCCTATTTACAAACAATCCAGTTAAGTTCTCATTCAAAAATACCTTTTTTATGCATGCATAGTTACCGTTATTCATATTAGCAGTTTTATTGAAAATTTAACACACACTGATATTGACGATAGTACTCAGCTGTAATAATGACTCAGGCAAATATCTAATAGCACTACTGTTTTGCAATGGAAAGTGTCACATTTGATAGTGGAATACTTTAAGCCCATTAGCAGGAATTCCTGGTACAAGTTCAAGTCATTACTTAATAAATTAATCTCTGCCTCAAGAGAGAACCTTTCAAAAGTGTGCATATTGTCTTAGCCAAATGTTAAAATCAGCTTACAGTGGAACACTAAGCCATGTTTGTAGGATAAAATATTTCAAATACTCATGCCAGGAAACATATTTACTTTGCATGAACCATTCAACTGAATAGACAGTTTCAAAAGAAAATACAAATCTGGGTCAAACCTATGCTCCAGCTATAATTATGGCTCACTCATGTAGTGCCTAAATGAGTTTGGATAAAAGGATTAGAGCCTGCTTTGCTTAATGACTGCCATACTGTAATTAACGGTGGCATTTAATCATTTTCAATTCATAAGAAGGTGCTCAACACACTTATACTTTTTGTCTTCCGCATTATAACTGAAGTGAATAAAATAGGTGTGCATTGTGAGCCAAGACACAAAATGTTTGAAATGAGTCCATCATTCAGAAATCATTTTGAAGAAACAAGCAAAAATATATAATTGAAACACTATAAAATGGAATATTCCAGATGTAAAATGAGCAATAGAATACAGGGAATGGAGCCAGTAGAATCATTAATGCTGCTCCCTGTGGTGCAATGGAAAGCTTCATACTTTAGGTTCTAAAAGACAGGTGTGTGTAGAGAAAAACTCAGTGAATGTGAATGTTTGTGTGGAAATGTTGGGAAGCTCTTTGAGAAGAAATGACACCATTGACTTAAAGAAGTTTACAGTGATGGAAAATAGGCTACAATCATGACCTGATTGCAGTGGGTTTTCAAATTGTCTTTGAGTTGGCTATCCCTTTTGAATGTTAGTAAATAAACACCTGGAGAGACATTTTTGATATCAATGCATTTCTCTTCTACCTGATGTCTATGTGTAATAGTCAAATCTGATTCATTAGAAAATTGTGAAATAATCCCTTTCATGTACATGTTTACTTTTGTAGTGGAAAGCAGCATCAACTGCATTTGTATCCTCTCTCACTGTTGCTTTACTGATTTCATATATACATATGTACTCCAGTTAGCTGTGCTATGATGTGGAACAGGCTGAGAATATAGGAGTATTATGGGGTGTTCTATGTTAGTGCTGTCTTGGGGTTTGCATGGGTGGGACTTCCTTCTGCACCAGTCCAGTAATTATGCATTGTCTGCTGTTGACCAGGGTGCTTACATTGTGCCTAGAGCCATATGTGTCCTTTGGGCTACAGAGTACTACAGAGGCCATTGTCCACCACTGTATGCTTGATAGTAATTTTCTTGGCCCAAATGAACAGGGCTTAGCAGAGGATGCCAAACTGATTTCCTGTGTGGCAGCATTGCTTGAGTTGGCACAGTAAATGATGTGGTCACAATTATTAAACAATGACTGGAGTGCAGTTTTTTTTCCTCATTATGTTTCTATTTTGGAAAGTGGCCATGTTGTGTTCCCCAGCAAAAGCTACAGTTCGGTTTCACAAGTTAAAATCGCATGGAAGCAAATGAGCTTTTGACAGAAAAAGTGAAGGTTTGCACTCTGTGGGAAATTGTGTGCACTTTCAATATTTTGGTTTAACAGTTATGCTTCAATGCTGTTATAATATTTGGTGAAATGTATAACAGAGGCATGCTACAAAAGAGGCCATATCTTGGTGCCACTTTTCCATTGGGAAGGGATGCATGAAGCCATACATAATGGATTATAATCAGTTTTTTTTTGTTTTTAAGAAAAGAGCAACACATCAGGAAAAACCTTGCTAGTGTGCCTTTCTTTGGACTTATTCAGATACCTCAGAGTTTCATACAGACTGTCATGGAACAATTGAGCTGAGTATTTTTATTACAAACCCTAAAATGATTAAATTACAATTTTAATTTCAGTCACACATACTTTATGTCATCAGTGGGAGGTAATTTAATTTTTTTGTTAAGATTTTAAAAAATAATAGGAAATCCAAGCTTAAATGTACACTATGAAAAATTTTAAAACATTAAGCAATTCATTGAAAAGTAATACAACTGAAATAAAACTGTATTTTTTTACTCTTTCAGGTGTTATCTGTTGGATGGATTCTCAAAAGGAGCATGGTTGAACCGCTCGAGCATCATCTTTGCGGGGGATGATAAGTGGTCAGTGGACCCTCGAGTGTCCATTGTATCGGGCGTCGGCGACAAACATGAATACAGCCTGCAAATACAGAAAGTGGATGTTACTGACGACGGCCAATACACCTGTTCTGTACAAAGTGAACATAACCCACGATCAAAACACATTCATTTAACAGTAAAAGGTATGTGCTTCTTATTTGAAATGAATGGTATGCTTTATGTGTTTAACACAGCATTGCAGTTACTGAAGATTTTCTGTAGTTACTTTTGAGTGGTTGTCTGAATTGGAAGATTTGGCAATATAAGGGCTATTATGGAATCCTGCATGTACTGTTCAATTGTCAGGTACAATTTAAAAAAGGAAGATGTTTCTGCTTTATTTTTTTTCCTACAAAGGCCACTGCATACCAGTTATGGATGTGACATGTGAATGTGTTCAATCGTGTGCCATTTTGTCCCTAATGATAAAGGTAAATGGCAGAGAGCCTGGAAAAACTGATGCTTAGAATGAGTTGATTGGTATATGGCAACAGCTACAGCTGGACCAGTATCACTCTGGAACCTGTAGTGCTTGTCCATCTTGTCATCATTCTGTTTCCTTGTGCATTCATTCAGGTTTAAGTTGTGATTGAGTTAGTATCATTGTCCATCCAGAATTCAGGGCTATGAGTTCCACAATGGCTTTATTTCCATTGGGTTAACAGTTATTAACAGTTAACAGTATTATAAAGGCATGTACTTTTTTTAACTCAGCATTTTGTTGCTAATTATTTACCTCAAACACAGAGTTCATGTGTGTGATGGCACCTATTGGAACCTGCACTATTGATAATGATGCACAGAAGTGATTTTTGGTCATGTTGTACTCAACTACAGTTATTGACCAGAGGTAATATCAAAAAGGATATCATTTAAAATGATACACATTTACAGCTTGGTCCGGTGTAGACAAAATGAATAGCATCAAATCAGGAATAAGTCTCCTTAAAGGCTAAGATGTGCTTGTTGTCAGGAATTGTTTTTTGGTTTTCAGGAAATGTTCTGAGAAAAGGCCCTTTATTCAAGAAGGTAAATTGATTAACCAAACACTCAGAGTGCAGAATAAAGGTTAATACTGTTTGGCCACTTACAGCTCAAATCACACCCTTGCCCCATCAGTTGTAATTAAGTATCTTAAAGAACATCATAGGGAGTGAAGCTCACTCTGATGAATGTGTTGGAGACATTTTTCCTATCCAAAGCATTTATCACATCTCCTAACCCCTATACGTGCAACTACACAATGGCTCATGCTGTCGTTGCTACCCTTATGAAAACAACACTGTGAGTGAATATCTGTATATTTTTTCTCTCAGGTACTGTTGCTGGACTCAGGGGACAGATATTTGCTATGAGCCATACCTAAGCTGTAATATTAATCAGGGCACAATATACACAATATGACAGAGAGAAAAAAGCCCATTTACCCAGCAGGATCAATTAGTTTAACAACCTGTAATAACAATTAAGGAACTTTCAAATACCATAGTGCTACCAACAGTCTTAAGGCAAGGCCTGACTTTGTAGTACTGTAATTTCTAAGGTTGTTTTTCCATTGACAATACTGACACTTTGACTGTAAAACACTAGTAAACTGATGGTCAGAGGTGTATCCAATACCATCTGTACAGAAATGTATTTTACACTCTTTTTAGCACTTTGCCACTCTGATACCACTTATTTCAGAGACTTTGTTTATGCTTTGATTTTGTTTAACAGTCCACACACTGCTGGGGTAGTTCAGGTAATATGAAGTTAATAATGCAGTTTTACCACATTCACCTCATATAATTAATGCTTTATCGCAAATTTGGTGAAAGTAAGCATGTGGGTTCATGAGTAGTTTATTATTAGGGCTATTTAAAAATCATGACCATAGATAACTGAAAGTTGTGCAATTTTTCCGTATTTTCATTACTTGAAAGAGGCACCAAAATTTAATGAGTAGATACTTCCATTAGCTTTCTACAATACTACTTGTTTTGTGTAGTTCAAACGGATTTTGTAGTATTAATGCCCCTTCATCAAAGTTTATATTTGAGAGATTTTTATGAAGCTTATTTGGATGAGTCTATTTGTAAAAAGATGGTGCTGCAGAGATTTGGATGTTTATTATGAGCTCATATGAGATGTGCAGTGTGTGAAGATATGACGAATAGTCTAAGGTCATTTGCTGTGATGGACTAATGCCTGATACCTGGGGATGTCCTAAAATGGATTCTGTACTTTTAAGAGTCATGGTACCAATGTGAAGATTGCTCATTCAGACAGAATAACCCCTTGATGTTTCATATTTCAATACATTCTTTATACCTTAAATTAAATCTTTGAGTAAAAGACCAATAACTCGCTGACTTGACTTTTTCCACATGGACAGTGTTTGTAAAAAGGGTAGAAAGCCGAGAGCAGCACTCTAAACAGCTTAGGTTTTCCAGAGTGTGCAGTTCTGACTTTCAAGAATCAAGAAAGCAAAACACCACTAGAGAAATGCAGGATAGTTTCATCATTTTTGACCAAACATTACCTGAAAAACCCTTTCATCTACAGAGATCCAACAGTGCAAATCTGAAATCACTTTTGTCTGGCAGCTGTTCATATCTTCATGCCAGCATAAGCCTTGTCAAAACATGTCTTTGACTCGAGACTAACCAAAGCAGGATTCTCAAACTACAAACATATAACTAAAAATACTCAGTAAAACATTTTTTCTATGTCTCTGCTTTTAGTGTCACATTGTAGTACTTTCCAAAATGTTCATTTCAGCATTTGATAGTGTGAAATGTTGCTCAAGAGAAATTACTTGCATGGCCATGACCGTTGAAATAATGAATATAAAAACAGAAAATATTATCTCTGTTAACTCACAATTCCTAATGCCATTTTTATACATTGATTCATTGCTTTGCTTCATCTCTTTGGATTAGAGGGTATATACATTTCTCCATGCTTCAGATAAAATACATTCAGATAAAATTCATGCTAACTAGACTGCTGTACAGATCTTGCACCACATAAGTATTAAATCCAACAAGTTGCATTTGCCATGGGGCCTTTCAAAAGGCATTGCAAATGAGATCTTAAGCCATATTTACAAAATCAAGCTTGAGAAATATATTTATGTCCTCGTTTTCATCTTTGGAAAACTGCAAAAGTAGTTTTGACACGCTTTCCCAGCACTAATTGACAAGGTAGACCACATTATTATTGTTTGTTGTGAAGGTAATTGGCCAGTGTCTGAATAAGCATGTAAATGCATGGATGCCTCCTTATTTGGCTCTGCAATGCCAGGTAGTGCCCATCATGCAAATGTGTCTTATTCTCTCTCTGCAGATATAGCTGAAATACTAAAGCATGTACTGCAGGTTTGGTCAGCCATAATAAATGTATTTTTTGTCTGTTATAAGAAAAGGAAACCTTCTCAAGACAAACTGTTAGTTCCTAGGGTTCATCACATGTTGTAAATACATTCTTATTTTATTTGATTGTTTGAAACTATGTACTATGGTTATCATAAGCCATTATGTCTATCTACAAATGCTAAATGCAATAGAAAGCATTATGAATGGTTTGCAATGAATATCAAGTCATTATGAATTCATTAATTTAGCTACATAGTGCTTTATATTCATACACTTGAAATAAAGTGTATGAATATAAAGCATTTTGTTGTTGCATGAATTACCAAAAAATCACACTCACTTAAGTTAAATGATTCTTTAGTTGTTGGAAATAGAGTGTGTATTTTAGCCAGAGTTGAGAATTTTCGTAATGTCAATCATAATTAAAGGTGGGGATTATATTTCTCTGCAAACGTATTTCTTTATTCTGCCTGAGAAATTTTAAATTTCATACAGGTTGTAATTGCAACATATCTTTTGAGTCTAAATCCTACTACTCAAATTGATATTGAAGTCTAGACTTTTGTGTGCTAGAGGACTCCAGACGCATCATAAGATGACTTATGATCTACTAAAGATTCACTGCAGTTGATAAATGTCTTCAGCCAAATCAGTGACAAGCTGCTCATGATGGTAAAGAAAATTATTCATTATAATAGCAGACACTTGTTCATGTCTGTATGTATGTGGGTCTGCAGAACATGCTTTGCCACCTCTTCAACTCAATGGCAACAGTTTTTTTCTTCCTGGAAGGCTTTGTCAAACATTTTCATTTTGAATTATTACTTGCCATGATCCATCGCTCTGTGCATACAGCTTTCGCTTGACAAACAATTGTTTTTTTTCCTCTCTTAAAATGTCGTGAAGGATAGAACTCTGTCATGTTCTATTTACTTGCATTTTATCCATATCATTAGCTAATGATGAGGCATGGAATATAAAAGCCAAATAATGTCAAGTTTAATTATGAACCTATGCATATTGTAATGTCACAAGTGGTTGTGCAGGAAGTGTGTGTGTGTGCGTACATACATATATAACTCTCCTTATAGGTTCAATGATGGTTAAATCTGGGTATTGGCGATACAATAGAAGGTGGTCCTGATGTCAATGACACCAACCTTGAATCCTTTTGTCAGTGTGTATGGGGGTGTTATCGTCTTGGAATATGGGAACATTTTGGGGATCACATTTGCTTGTACCTCATTGTGTATCATCATCAGTCCTTATGGAAAATGAGTTACAAGCATCACCATACTCCATAAAAGATATATTTTAGCTTGTAATTGTAAAAGTGAAACAAAAAAACATAATTTAGCCATAAGATTGTCTAAGAATTTGCTACTTTATCTACATCAATGTAAAATATGTCCATTGACTGCTCTCATATTCAAATTGCTGTATCATTTCCAACCATTTTATTCCAGTGTAACTGCAGTAATATGTTTATTGGATTATTCAGTTCATATTCATATAATGCCAAAGGAAGTATACACACACACAAACACACACACACAAACAGAAATGCTTATAGTGGGCCCCTTGCCCTTTCAAAATCCTTTAATCCCAGTGTGACATTTATCTTCCTTAGGCATCCTATGCCACCTCGACAAATTATAGTTTTGCATCTGAGCTTTTCTCCTTAAGGTTTATTGCCATGAAGTGGTACCCATGAGACTGCGAAAATTATTTAATTCAGAAAGCTTTACCAGTCATGCATTACAGCTCAGAAGGATGTCTTGGTTTAAAGGGCATATCTGACTACCTCATTTCCCTTAGTCTCATAGTTGTCTCAGAAATGCAATGCATTATTGTAGGTTGTCCCATCATATTTTGTGAACAGTTTTTATGCGAAACATATGTTATGGTAGTTTGTGTGCAGTTATCATTACTATTATTATTAGTAGTAGTAGTAGTAATAGAAGTAGTGTCAAAACAAAAAAGGTTGAACTGGAGAGAGAGCATAATGTAGTAAATTTTTACACGTTTCCACAGTTGGCATATGGTTCTTTGTTGTTAAAATGTAATTAAGGTGAAATATGATTGTGACTTCAGACACTGCATCTCATACAACCTCAGTGTCCATTTCACACCAGACTGCTCATTACATGTAATTGCAGTGGAAAGTTACAGATTTCAATCAACCTATTAGCTTGAAAAATGTTGATATGGCAAAATTGGGATTTTTTCCCATTTTTGGTGTGATTTTGCCCAGTGATAAGCATTCAAGAGTTTTGGTATGACTGCTTTTAGCTCTTTTAGCTCTTTTTGAGTATGTCATACAAAAATCAACATTCCAGGTAGGAGTGGTAGTGGTCATAAGGTTGGGCAAATCCTGTAGTTGTCTGGGGAAATGATATTGTCATGGAGATGAGACAAGTATGGCTAAGGTCCCCTCATCACCCCTGATCACCAAATAAATATTATTTGATGGAGTTGTCTAAGGGGAGCTTTAATTAACCTGGGAATTCATGTATTTAAACCCTTTGTTGTTTTAACCCTGTAGTTGTTTAATAATAATTTACTTATCACTCATTGTATAACAATATGCCATGACAAAAGTGGAATATACCTTTTGTGAAAAGGTGAAATGTTTAGCAACTGCCATGTGTGTAACATGTTTTATAATGAAACATACTTGGACCAATATATGGGCTTGAACAAATTGAACAAATTGCCCTTTTCTATTGTTCTGTGCTGACAGGTTTTTAAAGTAAAACAATACTATAGCAACTTTAATGTCCTGTGGTTTATAACCTATCAATCAGTGTGTTAGAGATTGTGTTTTAACTCCCATCTTTGAGAGAATCTAGTTTTCCATTTCCATATTATAGAAAATCAGAGTGGAGAAAGGACAAACTGCAGCATTTGTTAAAAACAACCATGAATATTGAGTTGTTTCTTTGTTTATTGAATGTATTGGCTCAGGGAGAAGAATCTGATTCTTTCATTTTGCCATGAGACAACTCTAACTAGGGAGAGTCATTAGTGTCACTTCTGTTAGTTTCACAAAATATATAAAATTCTGGCTTTGATTTCAGGGTTTAGCTGTGTATAATTACAGGGTACAGCATAAAGCCCTAGCAGATCCGTATCAATGCTTGAGACCATACTTCGGAGACTTTGAGACTCATTCTCAATTGCTGTTTTATAAATAGATTTAATTTTCTGTGGCTGAAGTTAAAAATAAATGACAGTCAGATATACTTTCTGCATCTCTAAATTAATTTAGAGAACAAACACTTTTAAATGGCATTTCTTCAATTTACCATTGAAAATGTTTATAAAGGTATAACACCATCAATATTGTATGCTTATAGGTAATTGCATCTTTGGTCTCCCGCTAACTTAATTCAGAATAAATTGCATGCTAGAGTATAATGGTTAAATTGCATTGGAAATAGTACTATTTAAAGTGCTAAAACCTGATAGGCTTAAATGTATCTGTTGTGAAAGCCTCACTATTTCTTACTTGCCAATTAATCCCCCACTTTAAGGGATGGAAAATCACAAAGTTTTAGTTTTCAACCTTTGAAATGTAAAAAAGTTCAATTTCTCATGCCAATAACTCAAATCTGTAAGGATTCTGTATGAAAACGTTCATATTACTTTGTAAAGGCATACAGACAAACTATACAAAATGCTGTTTGATTCTTCTGTGCATTTTATCAATTGCTCATTTCATTGTGTTGCACATACCCATCACAGTGTTTACAGTGTGTAAGATTTTGAGTTAATACTTAACATATTTAGGTCTCTGCACAACTAGCAAAATTACACCTCATTCAAGCAGCATTTTGCTTGCTCAAATGTCGCTGTGGGTAACTGAAATTAATGACAAACAATGTAACAGGCTTAAATTATTTTTTCCAAAAAGGACAAAGCACTTAAGAGTTATATACAGTAGTTTGTATTTAATTATATTTGTTATGAATATATGCAGTTTGTGCCACATTCTATGCTGAATATTGTACAAATGAAATGAAATGGAGTTGGATTTGTCATTTCTAGATCTGTTTAAGTTTCACAATTCACCCTCCAAGTTTGCCAAAAATTGCATTCAAAATTTGCCAATAATAAACACAAAGAAAAACAACAACATAGTGATAACTTGTATTATAGGAAAGATGCATTAATCAGGTGAGTGAAATTTCAATAGAGGACAAAACTTTGAGTTAAGGTTAAGTGATTGACATTCGAGTCTTTCAAGCTGATCAAGGAACAAGTGTCAGACAGGCAAGTGAAACAGACATTTCCTATCAACATTTCAAAATTTTAAGTGTTTTTAATAAAGTCTTGCTAAAAGAAAATGTTCATTTTGGTTACTAAACCATAGCACATAGCAAGTGCGTTTGCAAAGAATAAAGGTAATGATGCTTAACTTTATGGCTGTTTAATGTGTGAATTGAATTGACATCAGATAGCTAGAATTATCTCTTTTTACAGGATTAATTTTTGGGCATTTTTTATATGAATTTATCTATGATATGTGGTTGCTGGACATAAATACAGTGTTGGATTATGGAACTGCAGTATCAAGTGACATTCTATTGTTTCTGTGTGTGTGTGTGTGTGTGTGTGTGTGTGTGTGTGTGTGTGTGTGTGTGTGTGTGTGTACATTACAAGCAATTAGTTACAAGCATCACCATACTCCATAAAAGATATATTTTAGCTTGCAAATTGTAAAAGTGAAAAAAAACATAATTTAGCCATAAGATCTCAAAATTCTCTCAAAATTGTCTCAAAATTCGCTACTTTATCTGTATCAATGAAAAATATGTCCATTGACTGCTCTCATATTCAAATTGCTGTATCATTTCCAACCATTTTATTCCAGTGTAACTGCAGTAATATGTTTATTGGATTATTCAGTATCAAGTGACAAGCCCTGTTTTTCTTTCTTAATCTGCTGTAATTTTCTATATTGTTCCCCATGCTAAGGGAAAGAGTATGTGTGTCGTTGGCCTCGTATCGTTTTTCTCCTATCATGATATTGTGCTGGGATTATTCAACACAGATCCATAATAACTTCCCTTGTCAGACTTTCAGGCTAAGCTCTCAGACTGCTGTATGTCCTGCAGGGTCTACTGTGCATTAAATTTGTACCACTGTGAGAGATGGTGACTATTGGCAGCAGAAAATATGTTTTAAAATTATCACTCTTTTGTAAGATGGCTACCCATCTCAAAGACTCATCATTCCTAATTAGGCATAGAAGAATATCACAGGAACCACAGTCTGCCCCACGGTCCCATATATCACACTTAACACAGACAGGCAGTAGCAGCAGGACAGCGCCTTGAAATCTCCTCTGTGAAATTTCCCTGCATGCCTGGGAAAATGTCTGAATGGATGAAACACATGGAACCATTTCCCACTACTTATAGTTTTCCACCCATAATCAGCAGAATGAATCAAGTCCAATTGCTCAGCTTTGGTGGATTTCAGGATTTTTGCCCCATTCAGAGCATGCGCAAGTCATGCAAAATAAGAAGCGTATTTTGTATGTTTGAATCATAATTCACTGGAGAGGGAGAACATTTTACAACAGTATAACTTGATTTTGTGTATAAGGACATATTTTTTCTGCTATAAAGCCCGTTCATTTAAGCATTTATTTGCGATAGAATTGTGTATCTAGCTCTTACCTCAAATGTTAACTAGCCTATAGTCTGCCTCAGTTTTATGTAATATACAAATATGTGCACCTAAAATGACTCCATGTACTTAATTCAAGTCAAGATGCCAAAAATTCATAACTGAGAAAAAGTATTAAAGAAACCCTTGGGACACCAATCTCTGGAAAATGGGGCAGAGAACTGGGAACATTTCCACACATACTATAAACTACCTAATGGGTCCAACAATAAAAGCTCAAACACTGTTTGGAAACAAAATATGATGATATTTCAGCATGTGCAGGTAGGGCTGTTGAGAGTTTGTTCTTTCAAGTGCTGGCCTCTTGACATTTTATTTCCTGGCAAAGTGATAATAATTAACAAAAACTGGTGAGTTTAATCATACACAAGTACTTTACAAATTAGTCAAGCAAGCATTGCAGAATACGTTTCACTGCATGTGCCTGAAATTATGCATTATTATATTCTGTACATATTCTAAATTGATGTGTAACTTCTATACAGACTTTCATGTTGTGTATATGTCTTTTATTCAGTATCTGTACATTCATTGTATTGCATATCCTTCCAAATGCTAAACTGAATTCTTTGCACTGGGTGTCAATGACCCAATCATTAACAAAAGGTTATATATTACAGCTTCATTCAGCTAAGTGTGTTTTGTCTCATTTGTTTTCATCCAATGAAACTCCAAAAAGCAGTAAATTGAAACCTCACAGCTAAAAGAAAATACATTGTCATTTTAAAATTTATACAACTTGCATGTTAAATTGCAAACATCATTTCAGAGAAAATGCTGTGCAGGTTCATTAAGCATTTATAACAGAGACAGAAGGTTTCATCTTCAGATGAAGTCGTCTGATTCCAAAGTTCATCAGAGACTGGCAAGGCATGGTTTGTGGGGGGAGACACCAACAAATCCCTGGATAAGGTTCCAGCATGCAAGTGTTTAGGGCCATGATTTGACTCAGAACTAACCCAGTGGAAACACATGTGATAAAATTAAAATCAAATAGAATTGCTAAAGATGATGCAGTGTGTATCAGGATCAGCTGATAGTATATATTTCCCTAAATAGTCAGTATTTTTTTGTCAATGCATGATACTGTATATAGCCCTGCAGCGCCAATGTTGTTGAGATGACAATTAAATCTATGCCTTTGAGATGATGTGATGGTGTGTTTAGATATTCCTCTACATTCCTCTACTTGTACCCTGCAAGTAGAAAAAGATGATGTGATGTTATACCATAGAAAGAGGGTTGTTGTGACCTACTGGGTACTCATTCATGGTCATGCAGATATACATCCATCCACAGGTTCTTGCATCAGGAGTATTGTATTAATACATGTCTTAAACCAATTAAAGTCTATAGATGAGATCGATGGTAAAGGAGTAAGGGATAAAGATTAAGAATCATGGATACATTAACAAGAAATTTTATGCCTATTTCCCAATATAATCAGATGGATCTAAAAATCTTGATTTTGATCAGCTAATTCTACATGTCCATTTTTGTATTACAATAAGGAACAGGTCATGAAATGCATTATCAGTATATTCTGCAGAATCGATAGCTGGCCTTGGGTTGAAGACATTAAATCTGATGGAGTCATAATTTTTTCAGACTCTACTGCACGTTTTAGCCGGAAGACTTCTTCCTCCTGTCAGACAGATTTGATCAAGGAAGTTCTTACATTGAATTGAACACTTGGGAATCAAAGTTTGGTTTCTTTGGCTTCCAGCTGATGTTGGAATGAAAGGGAGAAAAACTGCTGATAGCTGACAGCAAAAGAGGTATTAGGTCTAAATAAGGCCAATGTAGCTGTCCCTCTTAGCAGAAATGAGTCTCTGTTTTTGAATAATAATGTGTTTGACAAATATTCATGTTTGTCTCTTTGTTTAGGTGCTCAATATTTTGTTTGGACATTAAAAAAAATTTAAAATATTTTGAGTCTTACTGTAATTAGCATTTGTATATAAGATTCAGTTATTAAATGTAGTTTTATTGCTACTAGCTAATTTATTTTCACAGTGGCTGTCTTTGAACAACTCATATGGCGTGTAGAGCATCATATTGCCTGCCCATCGTTTAACAGTCAGGGTCATTCCTTATCTGGCATCAAATCAATACTGGGGATTATCAGAGAATGAGTGTACTTGTTTTGCAGCGATCAGTCCAGAATAGCCCACACACATTTTTTTTTTTAATTTTTTTTTTTTTTAATAATCACCAATCCTTTCCACCTCTTAAGTCCTTCCTTGTTTGGAGGACAATGCCACTTATCATACTGTACTTGTAGGTGAATCACCAATAAATGGCACATTCTGAACAATAGACTGGAATCTTTAATGTACAGAACCTACTCTGGACTGAGTCATTCTGTGAATAACATGCCCAGATTTCAACAATATGTCACTGGTAAACAAAGGAAATATCAATATTTTTTAATGTAGCATGTTACAGTTTAATAAAAGCTTAAAAATATAATTAAATGTCAGACACTGTTTGTCTTGTTCTCATTTGTGTGTGTGGCTTCGTCCCAATCCACATTTTTGCTCACTTACTGTAAGCACTCCCCTCAAAATGGCGCCGAGTCCTCTGGTTGAGGGTGTCACAATCCACAAAATAGACTTTCACTTACCCTCAGTTGCTCCCTTTGAGCAAATGTACAAGCTTTTATCCTTTGTATTTGGTGTGGCATATGCCTTTCATTCATTCCAGGCTGCATGTCTAAGAATTTTACAAGAGTTTGATTCAACTACAGTGATGCCAAAAATACTGTAACGTTACCACAGATAGTATTGAATTTTACTGTATGAATGAATATTTCTGAAACACAGTAAGAAAAAGTGGTAACATAAGACTAATTGATTCCAGTAATTAGAAGTGAATGGAAAATGTGACAAGCAACTTGGCATTTTTATTCACTTGCCAGACTTTCCAGAGATTTAGCCAAAGTAACTTTGTTACTAAACTACATTTGCTGAATCACCATATGTATCTGATTATTAAGTGGAGATTGTAAATAGTTAGAAAACTCAGTGTTTCTTATGAATTGGTAGACTTTTTTGCAATAAAGGCATAATTATAAGTGACTGCCATTTGCTTCAATGATAGTCCAACCAAGGTCGATAATAAACAATGCAGACCTAACATTTAAATTGTCACATTGCTTGTCTAAAACTGTAAAATTAATTGGAGCCAGACTCTCATGTTTGTAATCTTTTTCACAGTTGTCCGTATTGATATTTCGCATTGAATGCTACCTTCTGCACATTGATTTAATTTTACCTCCAAGCCATCCCTGGATTTCCAAACTGCTTGTAAATAACGGGAAAGATCAGAGCGGGAGAGGACACAACTTTCCAGAATTGTATAGTGTTAAAACCCACTTTCAGATTAATAATACTTTTGAATGTTTTTCTGTTTCATGTTTGGCTAACCATTGCCTTTTACACCTTGTTCATCAGTCAGATGGATTCTTAGCCAAAAATAAATCAGTAATCCTAAACTGGAGTTAAACACTCTGGAAGTTGATCTAGATAAGGACATCTGCTAAATGACTTAATGTAAATGTAGTGTTGCCACGAGCCACGGTGCTGGAATTATTACAGCAGAGTGCATCTCAGTTTGCTGCCAAATAACATCCTTCGCCTTCTTCCTCAAGTATGTACGTGCATGATGTCACATGAAGTATGGACTCACTCACTTCCCTCACTTGCTTGCGGATTGGGGTGCCACCAATGTGTGTGTGTGTGTTTGTAAAATGTCATTCACATGCAAACTGGACTTCTTTCCCTTTTTGACTGCATTGCACTGACACAATTCCGCAAATTTCAGCAACAGTATATAGCTATAGCCTGAGTATACAGTGTGACTTTTAATGTTGGGTAATAAGAATAAGAAGTAATTGAGTTTTAAGTTTGAAGTAAATGGTTTTAATGAGATATAATCCTAAATCACCTAATCTAAAGGTAAAATGTTTGGGGATTATGCTCTTATTATATCTTTCAGTATTACTAGATGAAGTTAACTGCATTATTTGGAAATTTTCTTAAAAAAGAAATGGTTTGGTCTGTGGCACAGACATTGATTTTCATATAAAAAAACACATTTCAGAGGTGAGTTTCACATTATTATTATTACATGAATGTGTGCAGTAACAACCAAAGAAACAATACATGAGAATCAGAGATCAACCTTGCGTCAAATGGTACAATGTAGTTTGCATCTGCCTTCAGCAGTGTGTCTCATTAAACATGATCTTGCCACTTTGACCTCTGATGCTCCACTCAGCTATGTCAAAAGGCAGTGCGACAGATGGAGGCACAAGGCAAAGCTGAATTCCTCTACATCAACTGTTCCAAATGCTCAGAGCCAGAGCTATTCACTGTTAGTCACAGGCCTGCCAGCTAGGCTTTCCCGCATTATCTAAATCCCTTCCCTCGAAAAAGTCAAACTAATGCCGGAAAACCAGTAGTGTTTTGTATATTTCTGAGTTCCTGCTAACATACTAACAGTAGCATGACTATTTGAAATACTGAATAGTCAATCTTTTATCATGTATATATCCTGTGCAGGGTTTGAACTCACTGAGTTATACCATTTCAACAGTCGCAGTAGTTTTAACTTATCAAAGAATTATACAGTCATAACTTACCATTACAAAAATGCATTCGTGTTTTGAAGGTATTAATATGAATTGTCTATAACAATGCTTAGCGTGTACACATTATGGTTTGTTTTCAGCTGCAAAATTGTTTGACCTTAACTTTCAATAGTTCTGGGCCCTACTGTCAGTCAGTCAGTTATAACCTACTATTACACCCTTCACATGTCCGTTTGAAACACGGTTGCTATATATTGTCAGATAAACCAAAACCAAGAATTTGAAATAAATTCTTGACTGTTGTTGACTTTCCCAAACAAACAATGTGTATGACAGCTTTGGTAAATGCTTCATCTGATTGAAAAAAAAAAATGAAGAGCATAAGGCAGGCTTACTGTTAAGCACATTTTTTAATTGATGCGAACATTACATTCAACTAAAAACAAAAAAAAAAAACACAAGTGTGTTTATGTAGTATATCTCAACAGATATTAAATTCATAGCTAAATTAGCCAGCTTCAACCACACTTTGTTCAAATCACATTTTAGATTGGGTTTCATAGATGGCTAACTGTAGATGCAAGCCTCCTATCATTTTTGTAAAAGTGTGGAGAATAAGATTAGAAATTGTTCAGAATGTGGAATGGAATGGTGGATATAACTTGATTTTGGAATGTAGGAAATATAAATATGGTTGGAAGATGATTTGAATGTCTTCAGTTTTGTGGAGAGCCTTGATTCTTAGACCTTTACTTGAATGAATAATTTTCCATAATTTTAGCATTGCCTGATGAGGTGCACGTATGCTGTCTTTGAATTTGCATTTATGTTCTCCCCTTTTTTATTTCCTTATTATAATTTTACTTTTGGATTTTTTTGCCTTTTCTCCAAATTTTGAATACCCGGTGGTATTCAGAAGCCACACTCTTTGCTGCAACCTCCACTATCAATCTGGGAGAGTACTGACAAGCATGTGCTCTCCTCCGAAACATATGATGTCAGCTCTGGCTTCTTTTCCCATTGCAGTCCACTAGTTAAGCTTGTGGGGGTTCGCTGGTGTGCGGACATGGACATCCCCTGCCAAATGAATCCCTCCCCGGGTGATACTATGGCCAACTATGTGCCTGAAATATGCATTTACTACAACATAATGCACATGTATGTACATATACATATGTTTAACATTCTTTACTTATTAATGGGCTGATTTAGACGTACAGTAAGTGCACTGAACATTTTCAGTTCACTTAGTAGTTACAGAAGCACACAACTCTTTGCAGAAACAGTTCTACATTCATGTATGTGTAATGTATCATGTTCCATATCCATTCTGTGGGGAAAGGTGAAGCAGTTTGTTTTCAGTTTGAAAGGATCAGTCTTCCAGCTGAATGCCAGGACATCTGACTGTATTTTTCTGTAGTGGATAATCCTGGGAGTGACAACAAAAATACTGTTATAGAGAAGGACTCCAAAGGAAGTGTGTAGATGTGGGAGACTACCTCAAAAATTGATTTCTTAAAGAGTGACAATTTTGTGCAAGTCTAGAGCATGTGACAGAGTGTGACTGGAACCTGTTAAAACCTGTCACATAGTGGTTTCACATTGGGGTAAATCTTAAAAGTTTAACCTTTGACTAGACTATTGTAAATTGGATTAGACTGTGTGAGCAGTGGATTTGGTATTGCTTTATAGGCATCAACTGTGAGGCTGAATTTTATGTCATGTTTGCAAGAGGAATTAATTGGAATATTGGAATATTTGTGATATAACATGGTCTCTCGTGTCTTATATCTTCATGCGATTTGTACAATATTTCAAAGACAGCTTTGATTATTTTTTCATTACAAAGCACTTGCCTCAAATATATATGTGTGTGTGTGTGTGTGTGTGTGTGTGTGTGTGTGTGTGTGTGTGTGTGTGTGTGTGTGTGTGTGTGTGTGTGTGTGTACTTGCTCTCTGAAGGTACTGTCAGGAGTCCAATATAACCTGAAGGGATACACTTATGTTCTATTGTGCTGGAAGTCACTCTAGATAAGTATGTCTGCTAAATGCATGTAATGTAATAATGTAATGTATGCATGATTATATCCCTGATGTCCTACTATTATAGCATCAAGTATTGTCTCATAATGCATTATCCTGGTGGGGCTTTAAGGTCAGCTCATGCATGGGAAGGTGTGATGCCTGCATGCCTGGAATTAAGTGTGAGAAATATACAAAAGTACCACCACAGATCTTTACAAATTTAACAGTGGTACTTCAGTCAAAGCATTGTGTAATATTTGTTAAATGTAATGCTGCCTGGACCTTTGTAATCAAAATCTAAGGCCTAGCTGTCATGAATTAAATTCAGTGATCATCAGTACAGTGTATTTTTTTGGTTGTGTTTGGTGAGGAAAGCCATATAATTACCATAAACAAATTAGGACCCATTTCATAAGTGGATGATACCTTATCTTAAATTACATGCATGGTCTAGCTTTCACATTTCAGAGTGATTGCCATTTAGGACTTACATTTTGAAAAAAAGAAAAATGCTCTATTTTTTTATTTGATCAGTCTCAAAAGTGCCTAAAATACCTTTTGGATCCCATGCTTAAATTGCATATCTTCTGCCCTACCACATACTAATGTAACTCCATTTACAAACTGACATTTTGGGGATAATAGTGTTAGTTTTGCACAATAGGTCATGACAGGAATATTAGCATACATTCTTCTTGCTTTAGTTATATTACAGTGCCTATTAACACATATTCATTATACAGCTGGAATTACACCTCCAGTGGGTTGAACTTTATTGATTTATATGTGTTATCACTTCTTGAATCACCTTAACACTGAAAAAAAAACTGATGTCTGGCCTGAAGATAAGCACTTTGATTTATGTGGATTATCATGAGGCATTGCCACCAATGTTTGCATTACAGAAGTCCTGTCTGACATTCAGTTGCATTTTGGATCAGACTCACTATCATTTCTACACCTCATATTGGAAAACAGTGATGAAATTGTATTTTTCAGCAAGGGCCAACACAGGGTTACGGGAAACGTCTTGAAAGGACAATACCATGTGCCTGAAGCAAGGCAATAAATGGACTCCTCAGCATACATGACCCTGTCTCCCTTTTGTCAAAGACATATTCACCAAATCATTATTGCCTGCAACTAAGTGGTCTCATACAGTACTTGGGCTGAAACCCCAAATATTGCTCATTAGGCAGTATACTGTCTGATGTTCAAATAACCACCTCTTGCACTCTCTCTACAGAGAGAAACAAAAAGCAAGTGTATGGTTAGGTTCTGACCACAGATTCTGAAAACAAACACATGTACACAATGGCTCACAGCTTCAGCAAACCACACAGCAATTATGAGAAGGAAGCACAACCATTTTAAGTAAACCTTACGTAATGACGTTGTATGATTTGACCAATAGTATTTAGTATGATAACAGTTGGTATGACTGTTTATGTTCCATTTGATATTTCATCCTTTTGTCTTCACCTCATCATAGTTTATACATTTGCTGTTAATATTTTCAAATTGAAAAATATGTATTTTTATGACTGACCAGTGTTAATTGCTATTTTTCTTAGACACAGTATTTTGCAAAAGCATATACTTTTTAGATAGACAGTGTAAAGAGTGTTTTTTTTTTTCAAGAGAAGAAATGATCAAATTAAAAAACATTCATCCATTTTTGATATTATCTTTGTCAGTTTAATTAATCCTTACTTTGGAGAAACTGACATTGTCCATTAGGTATATTTTAAAAATCTACATCTATCTCAAAAGCTACTAAACTTTTCACACAAAATTAAAGATTGAATTGCATGCAATTAGCATGCAAAAGGTATTCATTGAAGCAAAGATTAGAAAATGTATTTGCAGTGAAAATGCAGCATAGGTGGGGTACAGTACTTTAACTGGTAAAATAGTAGCTGGTCAACCCTATATACTATTGGTTATTTCAGTTTAGCTGTTTCAGTCATCCATTTAGTCAGTCACAGCACAGAGCTGGGCTATAGCTGGTCTTGGTGACTGAGTATCGAAAACATATTTTGCAAAACATCACTACATATTCAGTGTGGAACTGAGTGGAAAGGAAACATTGTTTCATCACGTGTTCACTGTCTTCAAAAATGGAAATCAATGCTGCTTTTGGGATTTCTGTGTCTAAGAGGAGATAATGCCAAACAGCAAGAAAATGGGAAGATCTATAAAGATCTTAAAAGCCTTTTAAAGGATTGCGCGTTAATACACTTCCAGCTTGATCAAGCAGGTTTACTGAAAATGAGTGCGAGTGCTCTAATGGACAATGCTGTTGCAGGTTTCGTCCTATTACAGACATGGTTTCTCTTGCCCCTAGGCTTCGGTTTGAAAACCAGCAAAGCTCACCATCTGCTGTACTTAATATGGTACATATTAGTGGCTGTTACACTGGTGTTACAGTGGAAACATTTAGTGGCCAATGGTTTCTTCTGATTCTTTAATTTTGTGTATCAGTAAAGGGATTTTTTTTGTTTTGTCTGTAGCTTGTTTGTTTGTTTTATTTGTTTTATCCTCAGGATACTTATGTACTGTATTTCCAAAAGAATGACTGACCTAGAATTCAAAACACAGAGAAAAAACAAGAAAAAGATATTTTTATGTGTTTTGTCCGAAGGTCAGTAAAAGTTTGTCTCTCATAGTACAGGTGAAATTTTCAAGACTGAAAAATGTAGTAAGTTATTTTAGTAATTTCACTAGCATAGCCTCTAAGGGCTCTCACACAGTGGTGTGTGAGAACCTCAAGAAAACAATCTTGATTCAGCAGAATTTCAAAAAAGAAAACTTATGTGGAGATCATAGTCCTGTTAAGTCTGAAGGTAGTGGTAGTACACTGTAATAATGTATGTCACATGTTTTTGTGCACATAATGAATTCATGTCTATGTAATTGTGAGTGGACAGAAATCATGACTCACCAATCCTTTCATGTGGTGGCAATTAACGACTTGAAAAATGCAGAGTTTTTTATTATTAGGAATCTGAAAGCAGTTACCTAAAAGATACTGATAGTCTTCCCTTGTACTTGTAATAAAAATTAATTTGTACGGATTTTAGTTTTATTTAAACAATGTCATTTATGTGTAATATACTTCAAAGCAATGTAAACAATGCTTAATGATAAACTTCAAAGGTGACAATATGAATGCTGCTTCTTGCGCTCAGTGTACAGATCATAAAAGACACGGACATATGTCAATCTACAGTAACTGGTTGCAAATACTTTCAGTTGTTTTGGGGAAATTAACATTAACTGGACACACTAAAATACCAGTCATGGATGTGGGTTGAACTGATAATTTCATATCTTAAAAAATTTCTCACAGAGATACATTTCTGCTATTGAGTCATTGCTGGACAAGAAGAAATAGGGCTCTAGCTTGAAGGGGATGTAAGATGTAACTGAGAATGTAAGATGTAATTTTGCATAAATATTCACAGCACTACCTACTTTAGTTGGACAAAATATTGCCCATAGTGTCAATTATATACTTTACATTGTGTTTTCAGGCCCTGCTCGGTATGTCTGGTAAACACATCTTCATAGGGCTACAGCAGGCACTCTTTCCTTTCAGGTATGGACCTTGCATTAGGGGTGGGCTTATAGATATGTGTTAAGCCTTTCTGAACATTGGGCCTGTGGCCATTTATAGTATACCTCTCACAAAACACAAGCACAATAATAAAATCTCAGTTGAAATAATAATTACTGACCTTTCCACCGACAGAAAGTCATTGACATCTGAATCAAAGATCAGAAGCCTCCACTGAATCAGGATCTGTGGTTGAATCAGTTGGCTTATTCTTCACCCTGCTTTCTTTGCCCAGCACTTTGATGTGCAAGAGAGAGGAGAGCTGTCTTTCTGAATTTACTGTCTTAACACCATATCCTCTTAAGCCACAGCACCTGTGCTTTGGGCCAAGACCATGTCAGCATTTGTGGATGCTTTCAAAAGTTAAATGAAATATCTGTTTGCAAGGGGGGTAGTTGCAGATGTTAGCTCCATTGCTGCTAATAACATTTGACAAAAGCATGGTTTTACCACTACAGTACATTTAATCTCTCTTTTTTTTAACTTATTTTTTATCAGATTTGTCAGAGGAGACTGAAAAGAGTTGAAGGGCCTCAGTGAGAATTCTGGTGTCAGTAGAACTGAGGAATCAGAAAAAATAAGCCAAAATCATTGTGATCTTTGTCCTTTTTTAGCAATGCAGATGTTACTTCCTTAGGCCAGGCAGGGGGAGGTTAACTGATGGGAAGAGATTAAGGGTCCAGTTTTGATTATCTAAACATAGTTGTCTAATCCAAACACAATCATCAAAAGTAAGTCAAAAGAGGTAGGGTTATCTTGACAAAGCAGAAACGCTGGTGCAAAAAACAGATTAAGGGAAGTAGGTTGGGGGAAAAAATGATGATTAATGATTTAAAGACTGCACTTGAACAGTGAATATCGGGATATGGATGCAATCCTTTTGTGTGTGTGTGTATATATTTTTTTTTCGAATTTCATGACATGAGAAAGTGATGAAGTGTTTTGTGGCCCTAAGAACATACCTCAAAATCAAATTACTACGTGAATTACATTAAAAGTCTGGACTGTACTTTTTTGCCAAAAATATCATACTGCATGGACAGGACAATAGTATTTTTACTATTGTCCTGTCCATTAGACCTCAATAGCATTATGAAAAAGTCCTTTATAAAACAATTACTTATGATCAATTGTCCCTGTTGAGTTTATGTTCTAGTTGTGTGCATATCGTGGTTCAAAATAAACCATGGGTAAATGGAATTTTCATACAGCATTTTAATATCATTGCACATTAACAGACGTAAATATTGTAATTGATCCATTCCACATCATTAACAGTAAAGTAACCAAAGAAGGAAATCTTTACCATCTCTTCTGAGTAGTTCTTGTTGTAAGCCAGCAAGTCCATGAAATAAACAATTGTCTCAAAAGCAAGCATGTTGGCTGGTATGTTCATTAGCTATCTAGCGAATCCAGCAGTACCGTTTAGATAATGTTAGGAAAGTTACTATAAGTATAATAACTAGCAAAGTACTACTTTCACTGGTGGTTTCATTTAACCAATACAACTTGTTAATTTCAGTCTCTCTTCTTACTGTATATAGACTCTTGGGAAGCAGAGGTAAACTAATTATGAATCCATTTTGTAAAAGCAATATTGCCCTCAAATTCATGGTACATCATGAATATTGCCATGAACAGGGGTTTGATATCTCATATCTCATAATCATAACATTATAAAATCATAGTTCTAGTATTTAGAAGTACAATTGTATAAGTATCGTATAAGATATATACTGACCCGCTGTCAGGTCTACACTATATTGATGCTTTGACTCACAGCACTTTTGGGATATGCATTCTGTTCCAAGCTCAATATAGCTGGCCTGGTTCACAGTCACATCATTCAAAACATATTGCAGTTATTCACAGCCTTGAATTGTCACTATTTTCACTCATAAATAAGAGCAAGTACAGAAAGCTAGGTCAACATTTGTGTCCACTAGCCCCAAAGGGTGGAAAGAAGTTGCCAAGTACCAAAAATTTGATCTGCAGTGAAAGACTTTCTGGTGCTTGTTAATTTGTGCAGACATAGCAGTATTATCTCTTAAGCATACATGGGGTAAATTTAGAGTAATACAGTCATATTTTGTGGTTTTTTTAATGTACATTTGGATAGCATGATATAACCTGACCATGGAAATATGGTTTAAAGTCTGTCATATAACAGATATACTACCCTGAGTATGATTTCTAAAGAAAAGTCTATCAGAAAAAGTGTAATTTCAATCAAAGAGGAACAGTGGGCAAAGAGAACTACAGAGTAGCATAACCACATTATTAAAAGGGTATGTTCAGAAACATCATTGTAGCACAGTAATCACTTGGGGTTAAAGCAGAGAGCAGATCATTATCTGATATGGAAAAAAAAATAATGGGAATAAGTGGGGAACTGGGAAGAGGAGGAATATTTCTCTTGGTGGGGTATTTTAATCCCAAAGGCTCACTGATCCTTTAAGACTGAAGATGGTTGGTTGAGGGACCTTGCAGTTCATTTAGATCATAGCAGAGACGAGTGCAAACCACAGCTGACGTTTCCACTGCAGATCAAGCCATGAGTTTTAAGATCAGGTAGTGAGGATGTTTATTGAAGAATTGAGAATTGTCCCAATGGAGTGCATATAGGTTGACCAGATCAACCAATATATTAAGCAATTTGCCTTGATATGATGGCACTGTATGCATGTGGTGGCAGTGTAGTGCTTATCATGAAAACTGTTAGGAAGGACTTTCATGCTCTTTTTTGTTATTTATGATCCACATGAAAATGCCTTATTGTGTTCAAATAATTTAATCCTTTTGTATTGCAAGCCATATTCAAATAATAATTTTTCCTAAACTGTTTTCTTTTTTATGCTTTTTCCCCTTTATGCAGGGATATATATTACGCTTTCCCCACTGCAACAACCACTGCATTCATGCAGGAGTGCTGCTGTGGAGTGTATGCAGTACTCCTGTACACAAACTGTGACTATTTTTCATACTACAAGTCACCCATGACACCATAGTGAGATAAGCACATACTGGAAGATGGGCACAGCCTTACTGATGTCATCCAAGCAACCTGCAAGTGCCTGAAGAGTCCCAGGGTTCCTGAGGGTGGCAAAGTGTGCAGCCCCTGTCAACATACCCATCTCTATACTTAGTGGAGTGAAGCCAGTTTGTTCTGCTGCGGTGGGCTCCCGGTCATCACTGGCTAATGACACAGCTGGTATTGAACAAGGGCTGTAGAGCTGAGGTTGTGCTCAGGGCAGGAGCCTTAACCACTCAGCTACTGAGTGATTTTACATACGCATGTTGCAAGATATGTGAAAAAAGCACATTTTGTAGATGTCTTGCGGTTGTTGCAATCAGGACAATATCTGTAAAAGCTTACGATACAAGGACTCGATACCTGTTATTTATTAGAAGTGACACGCAGCACCCACGCACTGAAACAGAGAGATTGTCTCTCTGGAATGTAAATAATTGACCATATGCCAAAGTTACATAAAAGAGATGATTATACAGGTTGTGTGTTAAATGTCAGCAGCGAAAAGCTGCATTGTGGCGTTGTGCCTCAGCTCTCTCTCTGATGTGTTTCTCCTGGTCCCTTGGAGGTGGGGATATTCCAGGGAGTGATATGAACTGATGGGCCTGTCTGATGCAATGCCATGTAAAGCTTGTTTCAGAAAGGTTGATGATGTTGCCTTGTAACTGTGTGTCCCTGTCTTTCATGTCTCTAGAATTTAATATATTTTCTCTTCCTTTTACAGTAATCCCCTTAATTCCCAGGAGTTCAATTGATACCAGACTTTGGCCAAAAGTGGAATATAATGGCATCTCATTAGCATTTTTACATTCAGAGGTCTGGATTAATTGACGTAACCATGTTCAAATTATGTGAAGAATAATGTAAAGAACATTTGCATGTTTACCTGCAAAATTACATTAGTAATGGTTGTATTTTTCATACTGTATGTATCCTTTTAAGCCAGAGTTTATTTTTAACTTTTTGACTAAAGGTTATTCTGTGTTAAAACCAAATTTTCTACTGCAACTTTCAGCTACATAACAATCATTTTGAAGAATAAATGTAGCGCTTATCTGTAATTTACTTTAAATTGATTTGTTAAATCACTCCATTAGCAGCTCTCAATCCTCAATCACTTCTTTTTCTTCTGTTGATACTGTTAACCGGCTCTCCTAACTTCTGGTGCTTTAGAGGAAAAATGGAGGCATTCGCCTTCTGACTTGAGAGATGAAGCCTTTTAATTGTTCAAGGTTTGGTACTTGATGTGATGGATCACAGTTCATTCACAGTGATGGCAATACATGAGCCACAAGTAACACTTCCTTAAGCAGCACAGTGTTTGACCCCTGACCTTAAGGGGAATGTATAGGTTCTGTATGAAAAAGGGAATGTATTTGTATTATTTAGGGGTGTCTTACAGCTGCATTCTGTAGGAATTTTCATTCATACTGGAAGTCCAATAGAATCCCCATCACTCTTGAATTAGTACACGAGTGTCACTGTTTATTTGAAAAATATGGAATGTATTTGATCTAAATGCATTGTCTGATTTGGAAAGTATCAAATCTAGATATTTTGATTTCTTGATACTGTGACCAATTCTAGAGCTTATAAAAATGTGTTAAATTTGAGGAGGAACTGGTCACTCCTGATAAATGCAGTAGAAATAAAATAAGGATCATGCCTGGGACCTTTAGGGGTCTTCCTGTAATAGAGTTTTAATTGCTTCCTTACATTTGTGAAAAGGAAGGGCAGCTGAAGAATAGCCACAGTTAATTGGATAATGCAGGGCTTCGGAACAAAAACATTTTCCATTTAAACTATACCTTGCAAATATAAATCCATTTACCAGTGGTCTTTTTATTTTTAGTTTTTTAAGTATTTCCCCATTATTGTATTAATTGTTCACATATATATGATAATGTACAATTGACAAAACAGTTATAATGCAAAAATGCTGCCTGTGTTTCAGTAGTGCCCATCTACATTTAATATTATAAATAAATGAGCAAAGGATTGTAAAGAATTTGTTCCTTGCTTTCCCAAGCCCTCTGCCCAGGGCTGTCTGCATTATGACAGGAAACCACGTTTCTCCAGGTCTGTAATTGGAATGTGGGCTGGCAGTAGGTGTAAAGTAATAGGGTCCTGCAATTTGGTGGCAGCAGTCAGCCCTGGAGAACCTGTCAGAATTTATATAAAGGCAAGCCATGTATTACACTGTATGTGGAGACCCCCTGCATTTTAATAGTGCAGCTGTAAGCGTTTCTGTAATTCAAGGTGGCGTCATTAGAGGTTTATTTATGCATTCTGGGACTGGGAAGAGGATAATGCCTCCCAGATCAACTGTGGCGGCTCCATCTCACTGGCTCCTGCAGTGCCAGTGAAGGGAAATTAGTGTAAAATGGGTAAACATGACAATCATACTGCAGTTAACGAATCAGCATGTAAAGAAAACAAGCAGCTTTGGAGGAGACCGGGGAAGGGTTATAACGCTGACTTAGTCCTATTGTTGTTGTAGTTGTCATTACTATTTACTATTATTGTACAATTGAACACTGAATAAAAAAGGTCAAAAAGCATAAATGAACAAAAACAAGCAATATAAGTTAAAATCATGCTTGTTTATTTGACTAACTCACAGATACTGTGTAAATCTCAAATATGTTTTGCTTTAATTGGGAGCACTGCACTGCTGGTGTACAGTGGGATTGTGGGAATTCAAAACAACTGCAGCTGCAACCAAATAACTGGATAATGGTGAATCCTCAGGGTTAGAGATTAAATAACATTTTGCTATCATTATGCACTCAATAGAAGGTAAAGAAGTGGGCTCTGTACTGGTGTTGACCTTTCCTGCTGTTTATGGTAGTCTGTTGAGTGGAGAGCTGAGGCACAGAGGCCCTCCAAGCTACAACATTCTCACTCCTACTCAAAACCAAAGCACTGCATTCTACATTGTGGATTGAATCTGCTAGTTAACTTGGTCTTTTTTATACATATTTTATATAACACCATGTCAAGGGAATGAAAACTGCATTTACAGCACTTTAGAGGAATATTATTTCCAAATGATGCAAATAACATATTGTGGAAATCTTTAATTTATTTTTAGAACCTGTCAAAGTCAATGCAATCTACAGAATTGTTACACATGCAGAAATAGGCTAGTTGCTGAAGACAGCTGATCACTGGCTTTGATTTTGCATACTCAGTATTTATCCCAATTTTCTATGTTTATGAAGGTTCGCCATGCAAGAAAGCATTTCATATAATGTAAGGAGACAATTTAATTTGGAGCTCCCTTTTGGTTAGAATTTCCTGTTCTTTAACACAGAAGGACTTGAAAAAATGGGTCAATTATATTCAGTCAGAAGCCAGTGAGGTGAACTCATCACACGCTCAACACAAAAAATGATCTTACACAATTTAGTTTATGCACTGCAGCATTTACAGAATAAATGTACCATTGACTGCTAAATATCATGGTATCTGGAATTGTTCATTAAATTCATTAGAGGCAAGATGCAGTCAACAATTTTTGGCCATTTTCTAAACAATCAGGTTCCCACATAGAAAATTTCTCCCCCAGTGTGAGAAAAATAAAATTGTGTGTTAATGTTTTTTGCCTGGAAGCATGCATACCAGTAGTTTTATTTTAAATTATTTTTATTCTATAGTACCCAATTATTCACACCAATTTGTTCAAATTAGTGATATTCCCTTCTGGATATTATAATAAATATCATGTTGTGCTTCAGCATAGTGGTGTGTGGACAAAGATGTGTGCACTTTGTGTGCACAAAGAGGTCTATTGGCAACCCCACTGCAACCCCTGCCTCATGCTATCCTGCATATTTCCAAAGGTAAGAATGGATATGGTTTCTTCATCCATTCCTCTTTCCAAGTCATCAGTCTTCCAAGTCATCATCAATTTGCTCAAGTGTGTTCTGTGCTCCACTATATCTGCAGTGCTAACCATTACCTTGAGCATACACAGTGATATGATTACGTTGAACTTCATTGAAAATCCTTTTTTATTTAATGTAATTTCAAACAGCCAGTCATCATGAAATGCAAAATCATTTTATTTATATACACCGGACAATCATTTCTGTCTTTACACTGTGCAACAGTGATTAGATTTTAATCAGAATAGCAAGGGAATGTTATATCATCACTTGAATGACATGCAAATCAGGAATTGGGCCTTTTGGTTGGTGCTGCCATCTTTGATAGCAAATCCCAAAGCATATGTGGAACCTGCAGGTATTCACTTTAATGCATTGCTAAACAGCAGGGTTAGCATTACTATGAATGCTTAAACTTCCTTGTCCCGTGGGATGTTAAAGACTAATCCAGTTAATCCAAATGATCAGGTTTTCAAACAACGCCATACAGCTATTTTCTTAAAATGTACACAGTTTTATTCATGCATGTTCCTGTTTCTCCTGCTGGGACTACAGTATGATGTCTCCTGCATTATTTTTTTGCTTGACATATTAACAATGCTGTCCAAAGCAACAGATTAGAGTCAGTACAACACTCCAAAATAGAATCGATTTCAAAGAACAGTGATTGAAAAAAAATAATACCATGTAAATGGCACTGGGTCCAAGGTTAAGCCAAAAGGCAATTATTGAATAACAAATATGATGCTTCAGCTTGCACTGTTTTTTTTTTTTTTGTTTTGGTTTTTTTTAATGGTGCCAAGCACCTGGAAAGACTAAAAAGCAAACAGAAGTTCATAAACTCAGTACTTTTGTGTGGAAATGTGTATGAATGCTCCCTCTTCCCAAAATAAAGGTACAATCAGGACAATGTAAAAAAAAATATATAGACAAGGTCACATTGCAGACAAGGTTACAAAAAAATTGAAGAGGTTGGCATGTGCAACTTTCCAAAGTTGAAATTATGTGACAATTTGCCAGTAGAGAATGGGAATGAGGAAAATGCAGAAATGTACACGTTTTTATGAGTTTTCTCATGCTTACATAACAGGTATCAAAAACATTTTCCTGCATTTGATGAGGACACTGTACTAACTGCTGCGGTTTGAGGAGACGTTAGCCATGCTGTCATTCTTTTTTGCACATACAGAACCTTGAGGAAAATGGCCCATTGTGCATTCAGTAATATACTGTTCATTTTGCAGTTAAATAAGTCAATCTGTTCTCCTTATGTATGGATAAGGTTATTTCTGGATGAAGGACCAACTGGTAGTTTGATGTTATACAGTGAGAAGAAAGTTCTTTGTATGGCCTTGATGTTATGTATTGAAGACCATGGCATTGGCATGGCATCTGAAAAGAACACTGAACTCTTTCTGGTGTCTCTTTTTCATAGACTGTCCATTCATCATTTGAAATGAGTGTATCTGAACTCTAGAATCAATAAAAAGCAAAACTTATCAATGGTCTTCCTCTCAGGAGGGCGCATACCCCAGGATTCAATCAATATTCACCTTAGCTTTGACTTTGAAATGAATGCAAGTGTTACTTTTTTCCTTCACAAGCAGTTTGACAAGTTCAGCAACAACCAAAATTAATGAGAATATGTATACTCATTTTTAAGAGAACTTATTTAAAAGTCAAATGGACACATTGTCCCTCATTTATCAATCTAACATAAAAACCAGCGCAGATCCGAGGGCAGAAATCATCTTACGACGGGGTTCACGTGTGATTCATGAAACGTTCGTATCTCACCAATCACAGCGTAGGAATGATCGGACGTTGATAAATGTGGCGGTTGAAAACAATCATCATTTAAATATCACGCCCCTATATATTCTTGGTTTAGAGGCCTCGTCCCTAGAGTTTACGACATGGCGATGAGTAATACGGCCAAGAACAGAAATTTCTCCGACCTCGAAATAGAAACTCAAACGTCACAAGTCCATTCGAACCAATTAGTTCTATGTGGCAGCCTGAAAAGTGGCATCAAAGGAAGTCAGAAAAATGCAGTATGGAAAGAAATCGCTGCTGCGGTCAACAGCGTTGCCGTCGACAACAGGTTTTAATTGTGAGCTGTAGCACTTCAGTGCAATAATGCATGTCAAAAGTAAATTCATAATATAATTATATCCACTGTAGGAGGACAAAATATATTTGTGGGGTTGAAAAAAACATTTTTGATAAAGCAAAATGTGTTTCATTTGATGGATGAATGTCAAAACATGTACCTTAGTGTAAAAAATCTACTTGTACATGTAGATCAATTGGAGAGGGATAGCAACAGATTTACAGGATTTACAGGGTTTGCTTTGCTAAAGGAATTGGTGATTTTTTTCACATCGACTCTGTGGTCAATTTGACTCTACACCCGAGGGTTAAGTGATTTTGGGTTCTGGCTGAATATCATTTGGCTGCTATGGTTACTTATTTGGGGTTTGGGCAGACTGGATTGATCTTATGGGGGTTTATTCTTCTGAAAAAATACAATAAAACTGCAAAAACAAGACCCTTTCAGTATACGTTTTGAATCCATCAAAATGTGCATGAACACCTCAGTTGTTGAATCAGGAATGAGAAGAAAAAATGCTGGGGAATCAAAATGAAGGAAATTATCTTAAAGTTTCTGAAAGGGGCTGAATAACACCTGCAGTAGAACTGCAATCCACTTGGAACAAGAACAAGCAAAAGGAAAACTTTCAACTTTACATTTTCAGCACCAAGTAAAAGTATTTTGTATGGATACTTATAATAGTGACTAAACATTACTAGAAAGAGATATGGAATATACAGGAATGACAGAAATGACATGAAAACATAGACACAGAAATAAAGATGAAAGAGATTCTGGAATGTTCTGACATACAGAGCATAACCAGTCTCTGATATCAATAGAGGACAGCAAGAGGGACAGCTGAGGAAAAGCAGGGTACAGGCAGAGAAACGTTATCAGAGGTTAGCTCATCAAAGCAAAGAGGCGGATGCAGTTGTTTTGGATATTCCTTAAGGACTGGGGTCCGGGTTAATCAGGGTCTAAGCATGTTGCCCATATGAGTACAGTTGAGATTCATGTGTGATGCTTCAGGTCCTTTTTCAGGTGTTGAACAAACTTGCTAAAAACCCAAACAAAGTTTGAATTCTGGTCGGCTTTTATGCAAAAAGGTACTTCAATAAACACTTTTAAGTACAGTGGGAAGTGACAGTCTGGAGTCGTAGAATCGGCTTGCAACCAGAAAACTGACAATTTAAATTACAGGTGGGGCAGTACAGTCGTATCTTACTTAAACTACTGTGTAAATGGAAAATACACTATATGGCCAAAAGTATGTGGACACCTCGCAATCAGCGTTCTAGTTAATCCCAAAGGTGTTCAATGGGGTTAAGGTCAGGGCTCTGTGCAGGCCACTGGAGTTCTTCCACACCAAACACGTCAAACCATGTCTTTATGGACGTTGCTTTGTGCACAGGGGCACAAAGGACAGTCATGCTGGAACAGGAAAGGGCCTTCCCCAAACTGTTGCCACAAAGTTGGAAGCATTCAATTGTCTAAAATGTCTTTATATGCTGTAGCATTAATGTTACCCTTCACTGGAACTAAGGGGCCTAGCCCAAACCCTGAAACACAGCCCCAGACCATTATCCCTCCTTCACCAAACTTTACAGTAGGCACTGTGGTAGCGCTCTCCTGGCATCCGCCAAACCCAGATTCGTCCATCAGACTGCTGGATAGTGAAGCGTGATTCGTCACTCCAGAGAATGCGTTTCCACTGCTCCAGAGTCCAGTGGCGGCGTGCTTTGCACCACTCCAGCCGTCACTTGGCATTGCACATAGTGATGTTGGGCTTGTGTATATAAGTGTAATAATATGTAAGTATAAACAATATATGCCTGCAAAGCAGATAATAATAATCATAATAAAAGAGTATTCCAGAACCAGGTTTTTAACCTGCCTTAGCTGTATATGTGCTGTTCTGGTGGGAGCATATTTGATGGTGTACATATCAGTTTAATGGGTCCCCCGTGGTCCTGCTGACACTGCAACATCATGCCCAGTTCCACCTACAATTGCCTGCAATGTGCATTTGCTTTCCAGTGTATGTGAAATGATCATCATGTTTGCTGTTTTGTTATTTATGTTATGCAGAGAGTAGAACAATGAAAAGTGCTCACCAGTTGATGCTGATTACATGTGAGTCTGAAGTACAGCACAGAAGGCAAATGTTTATTTTCTAGCATGAATGAGAATGATGTGAGGACCCTTCTTTATAGCTTGGAGTAAACATTGTTAAAGAATCACAAACCCAGTCTGGATGACTGTGCACTGTCAGCTGTGCTGCTGCTGGGGCCTAGCTCATAGAGGTCTCTCTGCTCAGAGCTGCACTGCAGCTGCACTTGATTGTCAGTTAGTTTGTAAATTATGTGGCTACCATGGCTTCATAGTTTTATTTCCCTTTTGCTCATACTCGTACTCTTTCATACAGTGGATATTTTGGCAGACATCTTCTGCCAAACTGTGCACCTCACCTTCCAAGTCTTGCTCAGCTTAGCAAAAGTATCAGTTACATCAGCTGCCTTGTGCTTCTTTCAAGGAATGACGGTCTTTCTTGCTGTGATTACACATGTACAAGTGCAGTCCACTCATAATAATGACAAGATAAATATATACACGTGTCGACTGTTGTATGTCCAGTTTCCCAGCTGCATCATTGGTTGGTCTCAACACAACTGTAAGAGAGTGGAGGTTTTTTTTTTCATTTGTAAAAAGCGCCTTTTTCCCTCCATGTGTTTTTGATCACTATATGTGGACGATTCTTGTATCATTAATTCAGACTATAGTTTTGTACTTAAATAAACTAAGACTTTATTATTGTGTTCGCTGTAATAGCATAACATGATGGAAAGTCATAAGATAATAGAGGCTGAGGTCAGTATTAATGGCACCTCCAGCTGTCCTCGGGCATAGTGGATCCAATGCTGAGGTTGGTCAGTAGAAAGACACTTTATATGGTACTGGCTAGTTCTGGGTTTCAGGCAAGTTACTGCAAGCTTGGCATCCCTTATCCTTATCTAAACAGCATAGCAGTGAGAGTTCTGGTCATTTTGGAGTTTCTCATAAGCATAACCTATTTCACTCCAGGAGAGGATCCTGTTAAATATATTCTTTTTGTGAATATAACACACACACACACACACACACACACACACACACACACACACACACCACTTCTGTATTACTTACTACAGTCACCAGAGGAAAAGGCCATACTTTGATCATTTTGCTTTCTACTTTTTCTCTTCCACCACCTCCTCCTCTCTCTCCTTCTGCTTCATCCTTCTCCTTCATCCTCTGAACATTTGAATCATTACAGGTTTTTTCATAAGGCATTTTAAAATCATTTAAGGGAACACACTTTCCTGAGATCACGTGTAAACCTCCCACTATCCCCCTATAACAGCTTTATCATATAGCTTTATAGATTAATCTTTCCATATTCCTCTTGTTACAATATGGATATTTCTGTAATGATTTACTCAGTTCTATAAACAGTGCTATTCCTCAATTCAAGGGACTGCTTTTAAGTATATTGTGCACATGGGACATCTGTGAAAAACTGCTTTTCCCTCAATGTGTCACGTACACATAATCATGCATATGAAGATTTCATAACGTAGGTTTCTACAATGGCACTAGGTGTCAAAAATCAAATTATTTAATTATCCGTTTTTAAAATTTATTCAACCATGCAATTCACCATGCAAATGAATTTATTGGGTCTGTAATCTCAAAATGACCCATTTTTTTATACCTGTCTCACATGTCATCATAATTCTTTATAATTATGTTTCCACTGACATTTTTCACTGCTTATCAGGTTTTGCTTTCTGTTAGTGAGGATATGATCAGCGGACAAGCTCAACATTTTCCATTTTTGCTATCAGTCACTAAGGAGATTTGTCAGTGGTAAGAGCAAGCATAAGTAAACAATGAAAGGCAGGCAGGCAAGGACAATTTCACCATGGCTGCTGAGACTTAAAGCTCATGAAAGAGGGGGACACTTTTACTTTGTTTCCATTAAGATCAGAATCTGTTTGACCTGCTAAAAGAAAAAAAACTATTTCATAGAGCAGGCAGAGCAAAATAGATTAAAATAAAGAGAGTTGTAGACCAGCATTTTAATGGATGTCTGACAAAAATGTGTTTCACTGTGTACAAAAGAGGCACTTGCTTAAAGCCATACATCCACGAATTACATATTACATCTGCCATAGCTAGGTGTATTCCAATATTTCTGAAGTTAAAATGACTGCCTACTACTGTGTTTCTCACATCAGAGCTCTTTTGATTTCAGTATTTTTTTATTATTCTTTCCACAGCAGGACCTTATGTTTTCAAGCATTAACTCATCTTCAAATCATGGAGTGTGCTTTATTTGGTAAATTGATCAGATTAACCTTGAACTTAATTACAAATGTAGCAGTTCAACAGTTGAGGTAGTAAAGGTGGTCCTCTCTCCTCAAAATACAGAATGAGCAAGATTACCGATTGGGCTTTTAGTTTTTCATTGTGCTTATGGTAAGTTTGTACATTTGTAAACAAAGTATTCTGGGGCCCCGCTCTGTCTCTGCTTCAAATATCAAAACTGCCTGCTTGGCGGGCACATATCTGGGTCATGGAGGGCTGCCAGGTCCAAACCATATGCTTCTACTCAATTAAATTTCCAAAACATTTCCCAGCAGCAATAACCTCTGCAGCGCCGTTTCAAAACATGACTGCGTTGCAGTATTCAGCATGCCAGTATTTCATGACCTTTCGGGAAATACAGTGTGTGTTATCAGGGGCAGCATTTATCCCCTTGAGGTACACCATGGGATGGAACCCTTATGCCTGTGTGTTCACATGACTGAACATTGTTCACTTTTTTTAATCAACTCTACAAACAATCACAGTTCACTGTTCCTGGAGAGAATCGGGGCATCCCATGTGCCCGCATTCAGATATACACAGGACACATATTTCTTTAGAGTCACAGGGGCCCACTGGTAAATACTTAGTGAATTCATGAAACATGATGAATGCCATGAAAAATGAACACCAATATGAGCAATATTTCTACTAGGTGTGTCGATAGGCAAGCAAATACAAGATCATAAATAAATTATAATGAGTTTAATAGTATGCAATGTATGCAACAAGGCTCAATGACAAAAAGATCAACAATGAGGATTTTGAAAAGACTATTTCAGAAATGATTTTATTCATATGATGTTAAAAAGGGTGGTAATTGTCAAATGTTATACATTCTGACTATGGAATATTCAAGCAGATAGCATAATATCACAGAATGATTACTCTACATCTTGCATTTTCAGTAGAAACCCAAGTTCTTTTCTTCCTCTTCTCCCTGCTCATGCCCAGAGTAAAGTAAATTTGGCTTACAGTTGCAACAATTGGGTTGGATCCCTTGGGACTTGCGGGATACCAGTCCCATTGCAAGGCTTCACTTTAATGTTTCTTTATTGCATGGGTATTTCATATACTTTGAATGAAAAATCAGCCGAAGGTGGTTAGAATGATTCGAATTACATTTTTTTAAATCGCACTGCATGACTCTTATTCATCTCAGTAGTACAATACTATGTGAAGGGTTGTGCCTGACAAAAGCGAAGCAGTACCTGAACTAGAACCTGGCAAGAAAAGATGTACCTTTAGACATTGATCCTACTGAAAAAGTATGCTTAGATGTTTAAAAAATGTGGTCATTGGGACTGTGTCATGATTGTAGAATTTGTCAAGGAAGGTACAAGTTGTAGTATGGATCAACCATCCTTTTGGCAACAGCAAAGGTGTAACATGGGATTTATTGCTCTGTCTTGCTGTTGTATCTATTATATCTGTATCTGTAAACTACACAAAATAAGATTAAATCTCATTACTGTTGTCCATTTTCCTGCTCTGTTATATTTATGAGGGTATTTAAGAAAACCTTAAAATATCCGATGTGCAATGTAGAATCTGTGCTGTGATCCCCATACATAGAACCTGATATTTTGATGCTTGCAAACCTATCCCCCACAAACTTGTTTATTAGCTATTAATTACCAGTTAGTTATTAATTTATCTAATGTATTCAGCAGACAGTACTCTGAAAATGCAAAAATCATATAACTAGCCTTGGTGCTAAGACACCCATATAGAAAACATATTGCTTAGGGGCTTTTTCACAGAGCTACAGTATCATTCAGATAGAAAAGTATCACATTCTGTGAGGTGTCCTACATGGTACATAATACCATTAAAAGGACTGCTACATAAGCATTCATAAATGTTCAACAGTGCACACTTAAAAAGTTTATGGAGTAATTTATATTGGGTGGAAAAAACTGCATGTACAATTGCAATCCCAAAAACTGTAGCTCCCAAAATTTGAAAGATGTTAATATGTGCTTTTCATAGGTCTATAGTTTATGAACATCACCACATAGTTGTTCAGGAAGAATCCATGATCCATGAAGTAATCTGCCACATACATTGTAATTTTAGGGGATTCAGAATTTGAAAGAATTGTTGTTCACTCATTACAGAGGGCGGAACATCAAGACTGTTATAATGACAGAAATCTGTGCATTCATGATGAAGGTGAATCAGGATGAAAGGTCTTTAAAGTTAAACCTAAACCGTTGTTAAGTAGCTTAAGACTGGCTTCAGCAAAAAAAAAAAAAAAGCCTTTTTAAAGGAGTTGAGGAAGAGAGACATTCTTTTCCAAACAAAGTCAGGAAGTCCCAGCCCCTTTAATTATCTCCAGGAGCAGAATCCAAGAGCCTTAGTGGTATGTAGTTCTATGCCTCCCACAGTGAGCAAAACAAAGCGGATTCTTACCATAAACAGCACTTATCTCCTGCTTCTCAGATTCCTTCCTCCCGCCATCGGCTGAGGAAGAAGCTTTTAAAGAGCCCCAGGTGTTGGCAGTGTTGATTTGATGGCTGTCAGCTTTACCTCAATCTTGGGTTGGGGTTCAAGGGCCCTTGAGATTGGAGTTCTGACTGCGTGGGCATATTTGAATGTAATGCACCGAACAAGCCGATTCTGGAAAATGTGCAGTCCTCTCCCACAGCCTCAGACAGCATCACAGCACATGAGACTCAAGGTGGTCTTTCAGTTTTGACAATCATGTCATCTGTAATTTTTTCATTTTGTTATTACATGACTATCGTAGTTTTGAGTAACAGTTTTCAATAAATCATATTTTATTCAATGTCACACTTTAAATACTTAGTGTCTTTTTGTCTAGTGTCTCACATTTATAGATGTTCCTGACAGAAAAACTATGTTTTATGTCACTGTAAGAGTTGACGAAGCTGAAAGAATGAGGAAAGAACTCAAATACACTCTTTACTGTGTCATGAAAATGCATTCCAACTCACACAGCTTTTCAAAATGATACTGTATCCTACATGGCTTCATTAAAGACGAAATGTGCCCATGGCTCAATTAGTAAGTGGGTGGGTTTTTGAGGATGGATGGCAATCTAGCTGCTATTTCCTAACATCTAAAAACCATTGTCAAGGTTATCATATGCAATCAAATACCTGCTGCTCACTGGTGAATGTATAAATGTAGACGAGGGCATAGGTGTTCCCCAGAAACAAGATGTTTCTGCTTCTGCCCTCATTCACTCCAGCTCACCTGGGAAGTATTCACTCATGTCATGTACATTTTGTGTGAAGCAGTGTCATTTCAAGTGAAGGAATCAAGTGAAATCAGTAACCTCAACCACGGAGAAGGCAGCCTTACTGTTTCTTCCTCTATTCTTATCAAAATGTACCACAAAATGTTAGCTATATTGCTAGAAAATGTTAGCATGACACGGCAAGTAGCAGTTATCTTATTACTCCCTCTAATGCCATATTGCTGGATGTGATGAGGATGATTTTTTAAAAAAATCTACATTTAGCCATTGCCAAAAATAGAGACGTTAGTTTACGCAATCTCACAGTTTTTAAACATCACCTTGACCAGAGAAATGGAATGCTGCTTTCCTTTACTTTAGCTGCATGGTCAGTGTTTCCACATTTATAGTTCTGCATTATATTAAAAAATACAGTTACACATGGAATGTGTATCCAACTAGATGGGCAGTAACAGTGTAGTTTTTTATGTCATAATATCCTGCACATGAATCATAGGGAGATTAAACAGCCTTTAATTTAATTAATTTTGTTTTACCCATTACTCAATTTTATACTTTACTCAAGTTGTAGGGCAAACTAAAGCATGTACAAGACAAATGACAAAGCAACCCTGAAATTATACATGACAGTTCAGTTAACCTGCACAATGAATAGCCCTTCCCAAACTGTCCTGGGTGTTTGTTTGCAAATGGTGCCAGAGAAGAATATGCTATAAAAAGTGACAAGAACAACCACTGAAAGTAACATTACCAGTTACACTACAATACTACATTACATTACACTACTAAAAGTGTGAACAATGTATTGCTGCTAGAAGAAGTAACTGGATGAAAGTTGCATTAGTATAATCTACTTAGAATCAAGTGTTTTTTATCCATGTGTGCATCTGCATTTTCCCATCCTGGAATAGTTACAGTCATTATTGTTTGCACTGGGAGTTATTGCAAGATAGCATGCAGAAAAACAAAGAAAGGTCTAAACAGAGTAGTAGCTGACAGAAGCTTTTTAAACATACATCCATTTTGTAATGGTTGTTGAAAGTAAAGCAGCTTCATACAGTACGTTTACTTGTGTATTTTTAAAGAATTCTATTTAATTTTAGCACAATAAACCTCAACAGGACTTGAGGGGAATGTATTGTTTTATGTCAATGCACTTGATAATAGGAGTTTGCAGTCTGCTGTCAGCTCACTTGCAACAAGATATTTTTAAATTGCAGGTGTGAGAAGTCAAGTTGCTTCTTACATTCTCTTCTCTCTAGCTAGGTTGCATCCCACATGTTACAACCAGTGCAATATATCCTCTATTAGAGGATGTAAATGTAAATCAAAAATGAATGGAAGGATTGCATCATTTTAGTTTCATTTATTTATTAACTGTTGATTATTTAGTTTAAACTACAATGTGTTTGTTAAGAGTCAGTAGTCAGTTTATCAGGCAATAAAAAAGCTGTATCTATATATTCTACACAAGATGGTCATAGTTATCTTTCTGTGTTGCATTGGGAGAGATTGACATTAATTCTAGAATGCTTGGAGGAGAAACTTTACATTTTATGCAATATTTATTCATATACATTAATATTAATGTATTGCCATATGACCTGAATGAAGACCTTGAATTACACTCCTTTCTATACATGTCTTCCTACCAATTAACATTTGTAACTATTTTTGCCAGTCAGCTTGACAACATAAATACAAACCTATTGTTTGTTTTTGGACCCATTAACTTATACAAGGTTGTTCATATAGACTTTGATCATGTAAGCATATAGAACTAATGGAAAAAATAGAATGTCATTGTTTCATTTAATTGTTTCTGTATTACTTATAATTGAACTTCAATGTGATTTGTCAGAGAATGGATTCAATTTTAAGAGGAGATGAATTTTCATAATCCACTGGAGGTCCCTTAAATAGACAAAATGCTTCTTGTTCCATGTCCTTGTTCCTTTCTATTGCTCTGTGTGTGTGTGTGTGTGTGTGTGTGTGTGTGTGTGTGTGTGTGTGTGTGTGTGTGTGTGTGTGTGTGTGAGACTATATTTTGTGTGCATTACCTGGTGTCATGTCCAGATTTAGTTGATTTTACACAGAGTAAGCAGTTGTACATAATTATAGATTGTACTACACATGTAATATTTCTCCAATATAAATGAAGCAACAATTCCTCTGTTGATAAGCTTATAGCAGCAGAATACATACTTGTTCAAAAGGCACTCAAATTTGTAATCTTTTGTAAAATTTTGTAATCTTTTCTTTTGTCCTTACAGTGCCCCCCAAGATATATGATATTTCTACTGACATCACTGTAAATGAAGGCAGTAATATCTCACTCATCTGCATGGCCAGTGGGAAGCCAGACCCCACAATCTCTTGGAGGCATATAACCCCATCAGGTAAGTTTAAAATTCTCCAGAACCTTTCCAGACACAGTGGATTGCTATTGTGACAAGTGTCATTTAAAGGGGTTTTATTTTTCAACAGTGAACACACATCTGCAGGTGTTGTTACAAATGTTGCTGTGTTGATTTCATCATATTGACCTTGACCTCTTCTGAGTTTTACTAATATTAATGGATGAATCCATAAGGAAACTGCATTGCACTTGTCTCAAAATAGGAAAAATGACTGCTTTTTTGCAAGAAATGTCAGATCCTCTGCTAAATGCCGTTGCCTCATTGTACCATATTGCTTTTAAGGAATTGATCAAAGAATCATCCTGGGAGCCAAAGCAGCAATCCTTTAGTCAGAGTACTTAGAAGTGCCCATACTTTGAAGTCTTTAGTGTGATATGGTGAAGCTTGAAGGCAGTTTTGAACACATCAAAAAAGTGTCATGCCATATCAGAAAATCAACGTTTGCCATGTGCCTTTAACTAATTTATTTATTGAATTTGTTGTCAAATACTAATAAAAAGGCTTGTAATCAAGGCTTATTTTGCTATGTTCCACAGGGTTGTAAGAATACAGTATCGGACACATCTGATTAACGTAATGGGGAACATGCATTCAAATACATTTTGATTTAAAAACTGTTTCTTAAATAGTTGAGGCCTATGTCTGAATTTCTTTCCATTTGATAATATATTTGTTATGTATGTTATATTATATGTATGTATATGTATATAGACATTTGAGGAAGACATTTGAAGCTCAGGCATGTCTCACATGCATTCAGACTTCAGATTTCAAATCTCACTAAGGATATGTTAACTGTTCAGATGTCTGCAGCTCTTTTGTTTTCACATAGCCCAGCTGACACATTTCCTTGTACTGCATTTCCTTAAATTATTTTACGGTGTTAGCCACTGATTTAGATGCTGTTTTCACAATTGCCTGTAAGAAACCTGTGCCACTGTTAGCTGGCTAAGGTTTAGCTCTCATTATTTTTAGCAACTAGCTTGCTAGATAGGTGGAAAGACAGTTATTAATCTTAATATAACACTGTTTGGTGCGTATGGTTAGATAATCAGCAGCGTTATATTCCTATATTACCGACTGTAAGTTACTATGATGCTAGGAAATACATATGCACAGCTGTCAGGGAATGAAAATTGTTCTAGTACTTGCACAAGAAACAAACTTTATGAAATTAGCATTGGTATCAGTTTTGGAAACAGAACCTTTGTTTTGACAATATTGAGTAGTGGCGTTGACCCAGAAAAGTTATACAGATGCACACCTTGTTGTTAAGATAAATACTGATGTCCCTATGATTGGAAAAGAAAATCTGTAAATCAAATTCTTTAGTACCACAGACTTTAGGATAAGTTTGCCCCTTTGGAAATCAGACTGATATACAGTCCAATTTATTCTCATGCTTTCCTTTAAGCCCAAAATGTGAAGAGTTCTACTTGGACAGTTGGCAGTTAAGGAACTTTAAGAAAGACTCACCAGTTGATCTGAGAGAGATGTGCAAAGCACATAAAATATACATTTAAATAGCCTGCATAGTCCCAGCTGTGCAGAAAATGCTTTGATAAGCTTTTCCATTGTGGTTTGAAGCCCCAGGATGTAATGGTGACCTTTGAAAAAGCTGACTAGAATACCTCATATTTGATTGTTATGTGTTATAGTTTAATGGAAGTGTGCTGAAACATTTGCCTTTTAAAAAAAAGAGGCTACATTCAGAATGTGATGGCATTTTAAGTCTGTTGAGTTCAAGTGTATTGAGCACAAATTTCAATGAGCCATTTTCAGACAAGTCAGTTGACATGAGACCTGGATAACGCCAACAGATGTAATTATAAAAACTGTCAAAGTAGACCATTCATAATGACCAGTTTTGAAATTCAGATTGAAAGATATGATAACTGATTCACTCATAATGATGTTGCAGCTTTTATTTTTGTATTAAATTACAGAGTGTATAAAGAACAGTACATGTTGTTTTGGACTTCAGATAATAGGATCTGATATTGATTAACTGTGCTAAAACTACACAGGCCTCATTTTAAAAAGGTGGAGCAGGTCATTGGGCTTGAAAATTAATTCTTTATTTCTGTTCCAGTCTCATGCTGTGCATTCAGGTCATTTGATCTGCTTAAATTTAAATGCCAGCCAATATGTAACAGTTTTTAATTACTAGTCAACTGCTGCTAAGCACCCCGCATATACTGTTCAGCCATATTGTATAGTCTCAGTCATTTGAATTACAGAGGATGTTGGTGAGATCTAGGTGAATGCAAAGGGTTACTGATGTCAAGGTTTGAAGGTCATTGAAAATTTTATTCAAATAACTAAAAACATGTACAAATGACCATAGCAGAGATGTATTAACTGTTGCTTACAACTCAGCTTCTTTCCCACATCAGTCATATCAAACAGCAATATTTCAAACCTGTATGTTCAAAACAGAGGAGGTACACATATAACTATTTATACTGACTGTTACTGTACTTTGATAGAAACACCCAACATTGGCTAACTAGCTCTTGAATAGCTAAACCTGTTAATGTTACAGCTGTCAATGACTTCAATAGCTGACCTAAAATGACCTTGCTACAACAGTTAACACAGATTCACTACAGTACTTTGTGGATCGTTAATGCATCCATTTAATTTGTTCATAATTGGCTAGTTATCTAGCTAAGACATATGCTTGTAAGCAATCCTGGAGCAAGTGAATATCACATGTCACGCTGTCATCACTTACACAGATAACATTAGGGATATAATGTGAAAACATATGATTTAAGCATTCACTAAAGTAGCAAAAACTGTCTGTACTTAGTTTCAGAAACATCTGCTATCATTATTAGGTAGACTACTCTATATCTAGACAGTAATGAAAAAATATCTTTCATTGCTTCATTATTAGCTGTTTGGAGTGATTAAAACATAGATACAATATTACAGTGTAAGTCCTATCTCCATGGACCGCGAAACGCATTTCAAATTGTTCGGGTCCTTCAGCCTCCCACGGGATGTGAAAATTCGATTCACATCACATGACACAATTAGGCAATATATTTTTAGATAACAGAATTTATTGCTTCCTGGGGGCACACAGGGAAGCAGTGCATGATATATGTGGCTACTGATGGATTCGAATTTTTTTTTACATGTTTGATGTAATAATGTTCAAAACTAGGTAGGGCCCGGGCCCTACCGGCCCTACCGGTTCCGTGGTCCATGCCTATCTCTGTATGCTTTAATTCACTGTATTGACTTTGTTCTGTTCAGTCTGAATATACACAAACAAAATCAGAGATGGGGAGGAAAAGGCCTGCTCAGTAAAGGTAACACTCTCTACCTAGCCGCTGATGAATATGCAATGCCAGTTTGTTGCAAAACTCACACAGTGACTATTTCATAAAATAAGGTGAATAGCTAAATCAAATAAATAGCTTCAGCACTGCAAAACAGCACTGTAATCTCCTTTTAGATTGGTCCCATTTTAAATAGGCTAATTATGATGCCATGAAGCAATATTTCTAGATATGGTCATAGCATAATCATTCTGTTGAGCTAAAATAAAGTAGGTTATTAAATTATATATTAACCTAAATTTACTAAATAAATTCATTGGTGGTTAGCTTAAAATTAAAGTATAGACTTGTTTTCATTGCATGCTGAAATATAGTATAAGAAATCAAGTATAAGACTGTACCATAATAGCAATTTTGTAGGCTATGTATTAAATTGCACAGTATGATGATGGATGGAGTCACCCTGTGTTCACAGAGGGAAACACACTGAATGAACTGGATGAGATTCCCTGAACGAGATGTACTGAAAGAACTGAACGAGCTTCACTGACCAAGATTTACTGAAACAGTGAATGAACTGGTAGAAATGAACAAATCAATATTAACTCAGTGAACTGAAAGAACTGGATGAATGAACAAACAGCAGGCACTGAACAAGAATATTGTACTGATTCATTCAAGGATTGGGGGTGTTTACATTCATTGACTTCACTAGCTTTTGATACACTGCCTGGACAGTTGCCTGCCCAAAGGTAACTTTTCCTCCACTTACGGTCATTTTTGTTTCTTTAAATTCCTGTAGGCAGATGTAGTTGTTGCTCAATGTATAGATTAATGCAAGTGGGCGTGATAGAAACTATAAAATGGAAGCCATTTTGGCCTGCAGGAGTAGTCTGGACAGAGCAATGAAGGTGAGCAGGTACTGTTGTAATACAGGTCAGAGGAAATAGCCCATAAAGCATAGCCTTGCATTGCATATTCCTAGTTGTGTGGTTGTTTTTTTGTCTAGTTTTTTCCTTTTGAATTTGTCTAGTTAACACTGTAGATATGGTGCACTGGAATTTTTTGCATTTATGAAAACAAAAGCATCACAGGCAGGGGCGCAGCTGATGGCTCATTGCAGAGGGGGCGAGGACCTGTAGTGGGCCCTTATACAGCCTGTTATAGGCTGTATGGAGATGCTAGACAGATCCAAAGGGAAACCGTTCCGGAAGGGTGGAACGGAGAGAAATGTGGATTAGGTATTAAAAACTGCTGTGCCTTTTTTTTTTATAGTCTTTACTTTGGCACTCGTTGCGCTGTTTTTGAAATCAGATCTTGTTAGTTGCCCTATACCCTGTAGTTGTATAAATTAGCTAGTACTGCGTCCTCAAACAGACTTTGTTCTCAACTGAGAACTACTGTCTCATTGTGGAACTGTACACATCCTGTCCCCGTACTGTCGCTATATTTACTGTATGCACTTTTATACGTCGCTTTGGATGAAAGCGTCTCCTAAATAAATAAATGTAAATGTAGGTGTGCTATGTCAGCACACCTCATTGCGTGAGACCATTTTTAAATACCGCGGCTCCCTCAGCAGTGGTGGCGATGGGAAATTTAATTTTTTTTTTAATTTTAAAAATAAGGCAGCCGGCAATCGCCTAGTTCCTACTTTGGGACTCGAACAGAGGGCGTAATTTTTCTGTTTGTACACTTACACAAGGATACCTACTGGACAGCGAATAAAGTTTTCTGTAACTTTATTGTGTCTCTGCTCATTCAAAATAAAATATTGTGGCAAGAAACTATAGCCTAATGGTTTGATCAACCCCTAGCTAAGTTTCTCACCCTGCTAGCTGTAGTGATGCCATGCTTCTCTGCTTCCAGTGGGGCGTGAGACCATTTGGCTAAAATAAGCCTACGCAGCTCCGTAGCAGTGATGGCGATGGGAAATAAGACAGCTGGCCGATCGCCTAGCCCCAGTTACTACCATTTTTTCTGTTTGTACCCACAAGGATCAGTCTGAAGTTTTCTGTAACTCTATTGTGTCTCTGCTCATTTTTTGTGCCTATAGCCAATCAAGATACACAAACAAACTTTATTCAAAATATTCAACTAAACAACAAAAATGCATGTTCAGTCAGGCAGATTGGGCCCCAGGTGGGCCCCTTTGTAACTGGAAAAACCGTGGGCCCGGGGCAGCCGCACCGTCTGCCCCCCCCTCGCTCCACTACAGATCACAGGTTTTCTACATCTGTCCTCTGTGTTACTCCTTGCCAACAACCGGTGAAAAGTATTCACAGCAAAAACAATGTCATATTCTCATTACAAAATCATCACGTTTTCCCATACATTGATGGCTAGCATGGTTAGCTGATCATTTGTATTTTAGAAGCTCTGTTCTTGAGTGAAATATGTCCCTTGGAATTGATTATAAATTATAAATGAAATTATATATAATATGACTGGAATGATAAAACAAGCAACATGTGCTGCCTTGTTTTAGTTCTCTTTGACAGGCACCTTTGGTATTACACAAAATAGTGCTTAATGGTGACAATGGTGGCAAATAAAGGCAGCAGGGGATTTTACAGAGTTAAAAAAAACTGGGTAAAACCCTGCTTCACACTAAAGAATTGAGTATGAGTAGTGCTCATCTTATTTCTCTGTGGCAGTCATGAAGGTAATGTATTCTGTTCATAACACAATATGGGAAATTGCTTACTGTGGATCCACTTACAAGAAACCAAGGCTAACCAAATATAAAATTAACCTTGGTATGGTTCCCTTAAGTTTGTAAGTTTGTTTGGAGTCACAAGTTCCTTTAATGTGTACTTAGCTCTCATTATTATTATTATTATTATTATTATTATTATTATTAGTAGTAGTAGTAGTACTAGTAGTAGTAGTAGTAGTAGTTGTAGTAGTATCAACACCTTATCCAAACTGATTTACAATATATTATATTAACACATTACACTATATGTGTTAACGTGTTAATTATTTTAATACCAGTACTGATTTAATACAAAATTGAACACAGTTTGGACCACAACTCTACTAAATCACTATAGGATGTAAATGCAAATTACTCTGCAATCAATTGATCACTTTTCAGATTACAAACAAAGTGATAGAAGATGTCTGCTCAAGAAAACATGAAAACATTGAGTTATTAATGGAAAAAACCTAGATTACAAGAGATACAAGAATGAAAGTGAATGTAAGGCATTAAACTGAGGTATTGCGAAAGGAGACAGGAGGGGAAATGCTGGAGTACCTTTTAAAGAGGTGTATCTTTAGGAAATAACAAAACATAATGAGAAACTTCACCATTCTAATTTTGGTGGACAGTTCATTCCAACACTGTTGAGACAGAGAATATAAAGAATGAGATTTAGGAACAGAAGAATAAAGAGAAGGACGAGACATTTTGTCTTTGCTGCACTTCTTTCTCAATGAAATGTGCTTTCATAGATGTCAGGGTTGTAACATATTTTTAAATTATTTGCAAGTCAGTGCTGTTGAAATATGTCAACATTTCAACCTCTCAACTGTAGTTGTGTTCTGCTGTCCCTTCTGAAAATAGAAATTGTTGAAATGGGTTTTTTATATAAAAATACAAAATTATCAGACACTCAGACAAAAAAACACACAAAGTAATCTTAGTTCAGAAAGGAGCCATTTATGTATTTCAGAATAGTTTTCATTTAGTACTTCAGTACATTAAATTAATTTGCCTAGTAATAAAATAAAATGGAAAAAAATCTCACATTATTTTACAAAATGGTAATATATTAATCCAATGTTATTTGTATTTTGGGGTTCATTTTAAGTAGTTGCATTCAGCAATACTCCCTTTTGCTGGATGCACTCTGTGTCCCCTGTCACACTTTTGCAACAGGCAGTGCCCTACAGCGTGTACAGTAGTTTCTATCTTTATTTATTTAAGGTATTACAGCATTGTAGAAGTTCAGTGAAATGCATCTGAGAATAGTTAGGATATTTGGATTTTTTCACTCTGTGACCATTTATATTCCCCTAGTTACAATAAAAAGGGAGACTCCACAGCCTTTTTAGGTGGTCAGACATGAAGGTTGAAGCACTTCATGCAGACCGCTTCTTAATGAAGTCACTAAGGACTCATTTCTTAAGCTAGTCTGTAGACCTTGGCCATTTCCTCTCTGCTGGGTCCAATCAATAAGATAACTAAGAGTCCATACTGCAGATTGTGCAAGAGCTGACAGACATAAATCATACAGTTGAGCAAAAGGAATTATAGACCAGGCCACTGACAGATGACAGGAAGAGTTATAACCCTCAGACATGAAAGGCCAAATAGACAGGAACCTTAGAGGAGTCTGAAGTAAAAGACAACAAAACTGAAAGGCACAAAGTGGATCACTAGTACATGTATGCTATGTATGTTTTTAGTTATGAAGATTGTTACATGCAAGTTTGTGTGTATATTGGTGGGCTTTCAAAGCATATTCTTTGAGAAAAAACTTGGGCAAAAATATAATTCATTTTTTACTAAGAGGGTACTGACAACCTCGATCACATGTATTTGAACCAACCATCATTTTTATTCCTTGAGATAAACAGACACTAAGAAAAAGCTGTTCTTTCAAATACTGCAATCCTTTTGTGGGTAACAATACCTTTAGATAGTTTACTGGAAAGTGGAACAACTTTTAAAGATAAAGCAAAGATTACATTTCAATTTCTATTTGTGAACAAAAATTCAGATTAAGGACAAGATTTTGCACTTTGAGGCCAACCCACATAAAATTCTGTTTTCATAATACTTACCACTAGGGATATGCAGAGGAAGCACTGCTTATACCCTCAATGGTATCTGTTCTTATAAGGTAATATTTAATTGCATTCTTACTGGAATGTGAGTAGCCAAAACTGTTAGTACATCTAAAATGCATTCTCACTCAAATTAGCAGCCAGGAAGCAGTAGCATTACTGTGTTAAGATATCCAGAGAGCTGAGAATTTAATAAGCTCTACAATTCATATGAAACACCCTCAGTCCAAACAATCTAAGTCCAAAGCAGATTCTTTCTGCATCAGCCTGATGTAGGTAGCTGAATTGACGTGGTTCAATAGCACTTTATTTTTCTCGGAATGAGTAATCAAGTAATCCCATGCCAGTTATTACAGTTGTGCAGCTGTGGGATTTCCTTGATCTTCAAATTAGGCTTTTGGTGAAGTCACCACACTGTTGTGTCCATGTTATCCATAGTCTAGACAGTTCTGAATAGGTTTGTGTAGATATTGTTTTTCTATGTGTTCACATCAGCATTAAATATCTCTTCACAGAGAGAGCCTATGCCATTTTTTCTTGGCTTTTATGGTTAGTTTGATTTCCTATACGTTAGGGAGACTGGAGTCTATTTCAGGAATATCTTCTGCATACGGAGGGTTAGCTGTCTTGCCTAGCTCAGGTTAGCTGAGTACATCATTGAAATGCTAACCCATCTAGCTAATGTACAATAGGTGTAACAGGGCCATTTTTACAGTAAGGGCACATGCTTGTTGGTCGTCCTATCACAGATACATACTGTGATCACCTCATGCAATAGCAGCTTGCTCAGTCTCTTTCAAAAGAGCCTTTCCTCTCTCCTAGTGCTCTTCTTCACAACCCTACCTTGATTACCCATATTTCTTAGAATTAAATGTATTTGCAAGATTATTTTCAGCATGCTACTTACAAATATGAATCCATGCCAAGGATTCATTAATTTAGTCCAACTTTCTTATGCCTCTCACCCATTTGAAAGATTAGAATGGTTCAACATCTGCCAGGAACTTCTGGCTTCACAACCAAGAGCGACTGTACATGAAATGCTGTCTTCAGATGGCATTGCTCTGGGGTTTTTCATACGAAGCATCAAATCAAAGCTTCTGCATGAGGAATCCTAGAACTGTGAAGAACGTCTACTGTTTAAAGTGGAAAAAGATGAGAGAAGAAAATGAATAACAGTAAACAGGGCTATGTTTTCCCCCATGACAAATGTGAGTGATATCAGTTATACAGTCTTCACTCCAAAATTTTCCCTGTAACCCATTATATCACTCCAAAAACACTTTGATGCTAAATACAGCATTATGCTGGAGATCCTTTTTTTCCAGAGAAATACTGTATTCAAATTACAGACAGTTTTGAATCATAAGTGTAAGACAGATTTTAAGAAGTTTGATTTTGTTTGATATTTCAGTTCAAATTTAAATTTCTAAACTTTCTGCAATTTCATTATACATTCACCCTTCCCAAAACCTCCCTATAATTGTATGTCAGTGCTGTTATATTTCTGTTCAGAGAATGTCTCCAGAAAGCGCAATGGTTGTGTGAAGTTAAATGTTTCATCTGGGAATTTGAGACTTTGTAAGATTGAGAAGGCAAGTCGCCGTTTCCTCAGGGGGAAGCAAATATTTTCCTCGCAATGTTCAAATGGTGTCACTTTCCTTCTGACTAGGCCTTGTGCACTACCCAGCACATCTCACAAATCATCTAAATACAGGTTTCTTTATTTATCACAGGTGTTTTAGCTGACTCAGAAATGTGGAACGGCATTCTCTTCAGCATGCCAGAGTGGAAATTAACTTTGCTGTGTTATGCTCCCATCCTTGGAGTGTTACATAAATACCTGTCACATAGATACATAGCGGTGAGAAAATGAATTCTGATCAGGAAAACTGGTGGAGATGGTAGTGGTGTTAATCTCTATCAACTGTCTGCTACGTGGTGATGCTACTCATTACATGAGGACCTTTTTTACATATTTAATTTTGGGTAGATTGCATGTTCAAAAAAGCCATTAATGGTAATGAGTTTAATCTACTGGACTGTTCTGGGCACTAGTCTGCTGTGCTCTTCATTTAATGGCCAAACAAATATTGACCCATTGGACACACCAATTTAGCACCTGATAGCTGCATTAATATGCCTTTACTGGTAATGTTTTGAAATAATCAAAGGACTTTTGACTTCAATTAACATTAGGGTAAATTTGTCTAAACTGTTTCCTCTTGTGTCTGACTTTCTTGAACTTATCCGCATAAAAAACACATGGGAAAAAATTCCCTTATCATATAACTGCATATGAAAAATATTATTATAAATTGAGGAGAATATACAGTCTGGTACATTGCAAGGTTGGGTGAATTTTGTTAGAGCATTTGTTAGACCAACATCCACATCTCCCAATGCAGCCCCTTGATGTGCTTTTTGTAGACCACATTATAGAAAGACATTTGGTCTTTTGGGGTAGGGATAATGAAAATGACATACTAACTGGCAATACTCATTGTCTAATCAATGCATATACCCAGTGATATGTAGTAAGTATTTTACAAGCCAGTCCAATCAAAAATATTTTGATGGAAGGCACATTGCTTTAGTTAAGCCGCCAGTTGGGAGCACTTGTTATTTATTTAATACAATGCTTTTTTTTTATGGTATTCATTTACATTATTAGTATGTCCCTACTTGATTCCTACAGATGATAGAGCCATCCTACAACTTTTCTGTTACAAATATTTAAAGATTTTTTTTTCAATGACTAAACTGAAATGGGTTCAATTTAATGAAAAGACATATTTAGAATTGGTTCTATTTGACACATGTTTTTAGCTCTGTTTCCATAAAGGTAAAAAGAGACTTTCTCAATTTCTTCAGCATTCACTCACACTTCACATTAATTTTAATTAGTTACACACCACTGAGTACATAGACATTGTATTGTTTTTGCTGAGAAGTTTTTGTTTCCCCCCTTTTCTACTTTTCTGCCATAAATTCCATATGGTTTATCTAAAACTCAGCACATTTGCTGGTTTGTTGAGGGCGATGGAAGTAGTTCACATATTCAAGTATCAGTTGAGCCTTATGGTAGCACTAGAATAGATGGGTTTTTGTGCAGTTTTAAGCTGTCATAAAACACACCATGCACAGCCCCAAAACATGTATGTATTTCTTTATGATGAACATTTTATAGGTGACGTTTATAGCTTTTTGACTGAAGTTCAAAAATTGTAAATGGCAGGTTAAACAATAGACAGTTATCTAATAATATACCTCATATCAGTGTCAGTCATTTTGGAATTGACAGTGTTGATCTAATATACATGAAATGGTGATTATTTTGGATTTAATGTTAAATGTTTGACAACTTATAAAGCTTAAAGTCCCTTTACATGGGGCTTTCAGAGGTCATCTCTGTATTTTGAGCTCTACCATCCAAGCAAAGGAACACTTGCCACATGAAACAATATTGCCATCATCTGAAGTTGCAGATTTTGCAAAACTGGCATAATACTGCTTATAAGACTACACCTTTTATATACAAAAAGTGAATTGAAAGCATGACTAAATAGAAGTAGGTAATTTACTAACAATAATAATTTGTATTCATACTTATCTTTCAACTATGTTTCGACATTAAGTTTTGTAAGAAAATGATAGAAAGCAGATTCAAGCGCAAAAGCACAATACAAGAGAGATGTTTTGCAGTGTAGGAGAAGTAATACAGGGTCAATAGAAGTTACAAGTAAAAAAAACAAACAAACAGCATATGATAAGCCCAGTAAAAAGTAGGCAGACATTACAGGGTAAATTCGGTAAATTATAGAAAGGCAACTGTAAGAAAGATAGGTCATTTTGAAGCTGGGATTTGAAAACATTAAACCTTTCAGGGGGTTTGATGTCTGTAGTCATACCCCAGAGGTAGAATTTGAAAAGGCACAACCATCCACAGAGGAAAAAAAAACATTTTTGTAACATGATACAGGGCTGAGAAATAACTCAATACAAGTTAACATCAGAGGTGGCTAATGGCAGTCTAAAACAAATATTGAATAACACCTTTTCACTTTCACTTTTTGTTCAGAGATAACCAGATAATCAGATGAGTCATGGTAGCCCATGTGGGTAAAATGAAATTATATTTACTTGAAGGCTCTGAAGAAATTTTATTTGGTTTTGTAATAGCCAGCACATGAGGAATTGAAAATACAATGAGCACTAGCAGGGCTCATAATCCAAAGGTTGTGGGTTTGAATCCCAGATGTACCGTTGCCGTTGTACCCTTGCACAAGGTACTCAATATGAACATTCAGTTCTATGAATGGATGACATGTACAGGAAATGTTGCTCTGGATAAGAGCTAATCAAACATATTATCATATCCTCAAGTTAAGGTGAAGCTTTACCAAAAATGTTACTTTAAAAAGATGTTTAAAAGTACTGACTTGTTGCTGGCATTTAAACCTCAGCACCTACTCTCTTCTCCCTTTGGGGAGGGAGGGGTGCTAACACTTTGTGAGTGGCAATTGAGAAACCAGTGCGTGTTCATTGCTACTGAGAGCATGTACAAATAAGTAAGTTAAAGAACAACATGAAAAAAGGTTTTTTAGATTTAGTGCCCCTTTGATAACAAAATTATATAATGGGATGATTTGGAGTTCCTTGCAATAGGGCTGTGCGATATGACCAAAACCTCATATCCCGATATAGGTCATTTCATATCCCGATAACGATACGTATCACGATATAGCACATTTTCTGTAAATTCAATGAATAAATAGTTTATATAAAACGACCACATGGAAATGCCTATTTCTTATTACATATTGAATTATATACTTGACAAATAAAAGGTGCTTACTCATATTTAAATATTTTTCTCCTTTGTGCAAATTTTCAGTTAACTCTTTGGCGTGTACAGTCACACTGGTGTGATTAGCTGTTATAAAAGCCATTATAAAAATAAGTTACGTGTGAAAGGGTTAAGCATGTTACAAAATATAAAATATTAATGTATAAAACATAAAAAGGTAAACAGGAAACACTTTTCAACCATAGTTCTGTGTCACCTTCACTCTCCTCCATGTCTGTTTGTGTTGCCTTCATGCAAATTTCCTGCCTGCATCCGTGCCGTGTGGAAGAACGCAAAGCATTGTCCAAATGATGAAAAATATTGCCATAAAGTGTGTGATTTGCGACACGACGAAAAAAAGATCGATCATAATATGAAACAATAGACATTTTTCTATCGTCACACGATATATATCATCATATCGCACAGCCCTACCTTGCAAGATCAGTTAAGCATTGTTATGCTAGTTAAATGTGAAAATGAATTGTTAATGTTTAGTATACCTCACAGTCATAGCTGGTATTAAATTGTCAGCTTTACCAAGAGAATTCTTTACAGAAAAAACTTCCCATGCTCACGATTGAAACACAAATCTCTCATTAACTGAACAGATCAAGCGTGTGTCAACAGCGAAGAGCTCAGATTTCTCTGAAGGGAGTGTCTGGGAGCAAAGCACTAGGTTAATATTAGAAGACACCATGTAATGTTTTGCAAGGCAGCAAAAAAATGGAGGGAGCACAATCTGAAAACAAACAAAAAAAATGGTTAGCACAAAATTGTCTCTTTGTCTATATATTTTTATTGTTATTATAATGTTAACCAGGAGTAATGCTTGTACCTTCTGTTATTTACTCACCTTGCTGCAAATATTGAGGTTATCATATCACACCATAATGCGATGATTCCAGGTTAACTCATATTCAGGTACATTTGTTTTCCATAAAAAAGATGCTTCAAAACTCTATATCAGTTATCAGTTACTGTGTTGTTGTCTTGTGTGTTGTTATTGTAGTTTGCTGTCATTCTAATGTTATGCATGAAGTAATTGACATTACCAATAAATTCAGATACCTCTCCTTCAATAAGGCAAAAGGGCAGTTGTCAAACTAGTGTGTTTAATGCATATACATTCTTTACTGTTAATGTAAGGTAAATGTAATTTTGATGAATGATAATTTATCAAGTGATTGGTGGTATAATTGTGGGCTTAATGTATTTCAGCCTGTTTATTCAGCCACGATTTTAAGGAAATGTGTTATTCAGGTGTCTGAATTGTCATTAAAATCATTGTAAGAATAATTACTACTTAATTTGGATTATTTTACTTTCTTTTTTTCAAGCACCAAACTTCTTGAAAAAATGCCCAATCAAAATGTTTTGAAAGATTCTGCCTTCCTTTCTTTTGTCTTACCACTGCTAAATTAACTAAATCTGTAGGTGGTTACCCAACAGACTCATTGAATTAGTGTGCCTTGCTAAAATAAACCTTAACATTTCAAACCAGCTTTTAACTTACCTCACAACAAAGAAGATTTGGTGCGTTAAATCTATCATGACATTCACCAAAGTTTTGTTTCCTTTTTCCCCTCTTAGCCAAGAAGTATGAAAGTGGAGAGTATTTAATGATCAATGGTATCACCAGGGATCAAGCAGGGGACTACGAATGCAGTGCTCAGAATGACATCTCCTTCCCTGACACGAAGACAGTGAAAGTCACAGTCAACTGTAAGTACAATGCATTATGTTGGCAGAGCTACAAAGCTACAACCCCTCCAACAAGGGCATTGTCATTTCTCTCTCATTAGTGATCTGGTTTATTTCACGAGCACCTTGCCCACAAGACAGAACTTTTAATATAACTTCTTGATTGAAGTTTCTGAATATTTTACTGGAGAATTCCCTTTTTTGTATGTGCTGAGATGATTAATTTTCAGTAAGAAAAGTTCTCAATGTTATAAGGAGTCTTCCATTATGCAGGTAATGAGTCTTTCAAAAGTGTGAAAAGACAGTAATGAGCACTCAAAGCATTAATGAATTATACTGGCTTTGCTCACCATGGTCACAAGAAACACTGTCTTCTTAAGTGTGAAGGGGAAAGATATTTGACAGGTTTTTTTTTCCTCTCCCTTGCAACTCAACAGCATTAGTCACATCTATAGATGTTGGTAATATTAATCTCTTTCTCTCCTTTGGTAACATATGCTGAATCACACCACTGTAAGACTACATCAGTCTTCTGGCTGGGGAGTTTTAGAAAAACTTTAACATGCCCAGTAAAGCCCTTCTCAAGTTATTTCACACACGGTTTCACTGGAAAATGTGGAAAAGTCAAGTATCAGTAGACATGTTGATCAGCTCCTCCAATGTCTAGAGGCAGCAGGTCCTTCCAAGCAGCCAAGTCCAAAAGTAATTTTTTTTACTGCCCCTGTAATATTCCAAAAACAATATTGTTTCAAGGTGATGTATGTCATGCCTCTGAGCTTAAACTGTGTTGTGGCTTTCTCTCCTTTACAGCATGATATTGTACATTGTCTTAAATACAAAAAGAGATCAAGGAATATATAGGACTTAAAGAAGACATTTTTTCTTTTTTTGAATAGCGGGGACATTGACAACTCTGTAATTTTGAACCAAGATGACCAGTTGCAGATTAGCATCCATATTACTACAATTAATGTAAAAATCCATGGTTTGGACTGCGGCAATTTTCAAATCTGCTCCTCCTTGTCATAATGCTTCGTACACTATTTACCCTCTGTGCATCTTATAAGCACCAAAACATTTTCTTTTATATTACCTGACCCCTTTACCTGTGATTTTTTTCTCCTCAAGCATGAATTTGTTTTGGCTTTACTTCTCTGTGAATTTTAACAAGATGAATCTCAAATGATTAGTAGAGCTTAATTATTTAAGACTTCAGAGACAGTGGCTGCTTGTGTAAATGGGAACAGTCCCATTTTGTTGTAAACAAGGAGAGGCAATAATTAACGTGCCTGAAAATTGACACATCCAGGCAAATGCACTGTGCCATTGTGGGGCTGAGCCTTTGAAAAGTATAAAGAAAAAACTTTATACAAAGAAAGAACTTGTGCATTTTTAAAAGGATTTCACTGTAATATTGTAGATAGAAGAGAAAAAAAATAATCACATAATATAAAGAAAGTCAAAAGCTATGAGATTCCTGAGTGCTTTAAATTTTGAGGTATGTAATGGTGGAACCCTACAAAAAATCTGTTATACAATACTTTTGTGATACGATACTTCAGTTTAGACTATGTCAAAATCTGTATAAATCAAGTGGTGTTAATACATTTTTTCACCTACCTGCCATGTACATTATTGACGAGGTGTGAGTCAGGATCATCACTCTGTTACTGCTCCAGCTCACCTTGCCTATTTCTCGTTGACATGTACTTATTTAAAATCCATCTACTGTAATTAGTTCAAGCAGGATGGATGAGCATGCTGTGTCTAAACCAAGTGCAAATCCTGGGAGCTTCAGGTTACAAAAAAAATAAGTCCTTTCACATAAGCTGTATTATTAAAGGAATCATAAATGTTTGAAAATTTCTAAATCAAGAATTCCTCCTTGAATTATGTGACATATAGATCATGGTAATCAAAAGACAAAAATGAATGCATCTTTAAAAATGACCAACCACAAGATCCATACACACAGAGGAGCCCATTTCTTCCATCTTTGTTATGTTATTGTAGCCACTAAGGGGAATCCATTATGTGGTCAACGAATCTGGCTTAAAAGCTAAATTCAGATCATAGTGGATAGGGCCTCTCAACAAGGCTCATCGCATAAGCACACACACAATGGATGTGCCAATTTTATTTCCTTGTCGAGAGTTAGGATTTACAGTCTCATTACCCAATGCCTTTTTGTGTCAACCTAAATACAGTAAAGAAATGAACACTGCTGTTCCTTACCACCACCACTCTCACTCCACAGCCATAAAGACTGTTTGAACAATATAACTAATCCCAGGACACCACTAAAAGAGGGGAACTCTGAATTTGTCAGGCCCGAGCACGCTGCCAAATGTGAGCACACACTGCCCCAGAGCTTCTTTCTCTCGTGCTTCCCAGACAGCTAGATATCCACAGCAACTGACATCAAGGCTGGCAAACTGTAGTGCTGTAGTGCAGACTCGGGGGCACACATGCTGTGAAGAGTGGGGTTTGGCCTACAGACTAGCTAAAAAAGGACTTATGTATATGTCAATACTTAATGCCTTGAGGTAATGGTGGTTGCTGTGTGTCTTTGTGTGTGTGTGTGTGTGTGTGTGTGTGTGTGTGTGTTTGTGTGTGTGTGTGTGTGTGTGTTTGATCAAGACAAAGTTAGACACAGTGCTAGTTACACTCTTGACTATAGGCAAATTGACAAACCTTGGTAGGGTGAATGGATTGGTCTTGTCATTAAACTGTTTGTGTTCTCACACTCCTATGTTTGTATGTGTGTATGTCCTTGTGTGTGTGTGTGTGTGTGTGTGTGTGTGTGTGTGGATTTGATTTTGGGTTTATGCATGTGCCTCTGTTATATATATTGGATAGATCTGAAGAGGCAGTGTGTCAAATTTGCCACCAAAGATAAGCTCCAACACATCGACCTCCAATGTATCATATTCATTTGGTCACTTACACAGGAGATACCACAGACAGGTCTGCAATAATGAATTATGCAAGGATTGGCCGCTAGGTATCCCTGAATGCTTCTCAAATCCTCTGGATTAATACAACTAAAGTGTGAAGAGAAATAAGCTTAGTGGTCCCAATTTATCGCTCAGCGAACACTCCACATCACTGTATAGTCAGTGAATTGGTTTTGTCACTGGTGAATTCTAAAGAGAAGAGATGCCAAGTTTGGAATTGGATGGAAAGTGTTACCTCACCAATATTTCCAGAAAATATTGTGAAGAAATGTTCTAAATAAAGCAAAACTGGAAGAGCAATCTACTATGCCAATGCAATTTGAAATCAAAAGTGTCCGTCGTGCATTCTTGTTGGTGATGGAAAATGTCCACATCACTCAGCCACATAAGAGTCCTCATGGGGACACACGGAAGTATCATTTGTTTTCAGCCTTAGAGGGAGCAGGTTCAGAATGGATCATGAATTTGCAATTATTCAAAGTTCATCTTTTTAGGATTTCTTAAAAAAAAACAGTTGCCTCAATAAACTACCTTGATACCTTCATTGCAGCGCATTAGCAGACAACATTCCATTTAGCAAATCATAGATTTTTTTCATATGATATTCATGTGCTTGCATTTAAAGCTACATTTTCCAAGGTGACCAAATGGTAGTTGGTTTACATATATTAGTACATCCTATGGATTAATAGGAGTTTTGTGCACAGTCTTGTGATGGGTCCTACATTAGCAGACTCTCTATATAATATTATATAGTATTATGTAACAAATATTTAGCAATTTATATAATTAATCTTTAATGCTGACTAGTGAAATGGCTCTGAATGACATAACCTATAAGATGATAGTGTTGTTCAAAACAACGTGACACACAGGACTTCTGTCAGGAAGTCTGTCAGGATGCTTGTAATAACCTGTTTGTCAAAGGTAAAGATAGCCGTGTCAAGCCAATGCTGGTCACACTTGACCAGGTTAGAAATGAACTAAATCGTTTATTGAAAAGTAGTAGGATCAGGTGATCTTAGATCTTAGGATCTCAAGTGTCAAACGTGTGCTGTATTATACACTGTTGTTTGCAATGAATGTCTGTCCACACAGAGGCTGGCACAACACATTACCTCTAGATATCATATGGACAAAGGTCTGTAGACTCACTTGTGCACTAGTTTCATGTTGTCATTATCCTTTTTTTCCAGAATGTGGTGTACAAAATAGCTAGTATTGTACTTGTCCTGAAAAAGCACAGTGTTGTAGATCTTAATGAATTTAGACCTGATGCCCTTATTTTATTAATTTTGAAAAACCTTGAAAGGTTTGTCCTTGGCCATTTAAAATGCTTAGTCAGACCCCTTACAATTTCCCTAACAGCATAACATAATCTACTGAAGCTGAGGAGGATGCTCTCTTCTGCATGCTCCGTAAGATGTGTACTCATCTGAAAAATGCCAGCAGTTCAAATACATTTACATTTTTGAATTGTATTTTTCCAGCAACTTCAACACAATGCAGCCACACAGAGATGCTCATAAGTGTAATGGTTTTCTGGTTCATTAACAGTTAACTGGATCTTAATTTACTCAGCACATAGTCCTCAGTTCACAAGACACAGCAATATGATTTCAGAGATCCTGGTAACATGCAGTGGAGGTCGTCAAGGGATGGTGCTGTCCACTGTCTTGCTCTACTTATATACAGTGGACTCCAGGCTAAACCAGGGATCTTAGGACCTATATTATACTACTCATCTATCTTTACATGCATTTTCATAGGAGATGGTACAGAAATGGTACAGAAAAGAAGGTGCAAGGGTTATATTTTGATGCAAACATTTTTAGGGCTTTATTTTGCATTTTCATAATCACTTGCCTCATAATTTTTGTCAGTTGCTTTCAGAGAGGGAAGGACCCCATCACACAACACACTTTCCCACTAGGACAGTTGTGGGTTCACTTCAATGCTTTTTTTGTAAAGCCTTGATTGGACTGTAAATACTTATAAAATGTATACAGTAGAAATTAACAAACTCTAATGTTGTTCCTTAGCAAGCTGTAACATGTGCAGTAAGATTTTACACATGTTCTTGCAATAGGCTATGGGTAGTCTATAATCTAATATGATGTGTCCTTGCTGGAGAGGAGATTTTATGAAGGGAGATGTTAAAAAAGCCCACAAGTTAAGAAGGCTGGCTTCACAAATGGGAGGACTATAGCCTCTTGGGATAGCTATCGAATGCATATGGCTAAGAGAACTTGTGCAGTTATGCAGTTTGTTATGCGGGAGAATTATCCTCTTCATTGTACACTGATGCAGCAGAGTGTTTCAGTGGACACTTTATTATACCCAAATGCTCCACTGCACAATTTAGGTTCTCGCTCCTGCCTGTGGCAATTAGATATTTTAATGACTATGCAAAGTTAGATTTTTAATGGCTGCAGTGTGTTATGGCTGTTCTTGTCAAAATGTATGTTCGTTGCAGACAAGTGGTGAGTTGGGCTGAAGCGGTGTAGTATTTATATTGCATTTTGGTATTATAGGGTGGAAATGTGTTTTTATTTATCTGTTTTAACATTGTCTCAATGTGTCTACTGCTGCTGGCAAACTAATTCCCCTTCAATGAAGTTTCGTCTATATCATACTCAATTCTATTCTCTGTGGGTACACAATTAAGTTCTAGATGCTTTTTCTTCAACTTCTTCAGGATGCCCCCCTCTAGCAGTGCTGGCACTATTATTAAAGAGTCATATTTTTAAAAATAAACACCACATTCTGTTGTCATCTCCTTTAAATGGCTTCCTTCTGACTGCAAGCACGTTCTGATTTTTATCACTGCCTCCTTCATCATGGCAATGAGAACGAGAGTGAATGTGGCAATACACATAGACCCCCTTATGACATCCCATCCCATTACACAAACTTGATTTTTTTTTTTTTTACTTTGCCCCATGAATGCATCTTTGTATCAAAGAGTAGTGCTAACTGTCAGATATCAGGAAAATAGCACAGCAGTTAACCCAATTATTTATTATTTAAAAGTCACTCACTCAATGTTCAAAAACGTGTCTGCTTCTGTCCATGATTGTTACAGGCACCCTAGTCTTATCCTAATTTTGTGTAACTACTTATTTGTTTAATTGTTCATTTGTTTATTTCGTGACTTGGTGGTTTTTGGGGGGCTGGAGGGGGGTGGTTGGTCAGTGGAAAAATTTCCAGGGACCAGTAAGTGGCTGGCCACCCAAAGCCATTTGAGATGCACTCATGGTGAGATTGACTGGATGGTATTAGTATTAGTGTGTCCACCTTAACCATCATAAAGAAAATTTACTGCTTCCCCTGCTTCCCTGCTGCTTAGTTTCATTTGAACAGCGAATGTTCAAATGAAACCAATATACTTGTCTCATGCATATCATCTGAATCATCAATATTCTTCAGAATTAAAAGGAATGAATAGATGCATTGATTATACAATCGCAAATTGTATATATAAACATTAAAAAGAAACAAAATAATGTATAAATACTGAGGAGAATTCTGTCAATTGTTATTGGCCAATAACTAATCAGCCCAATCAATGTGCAATGTTCTACTTAGCTTCTAAAGTTAATAAATTCCTAGCTTTGAATTAATGCAGATTCACATGGTAAGTAATGGCATCTTTGATATTTGTCTAATTTAGTTTGTGTTTTCAATTACAAAGGCAGTTATCCTTTGCATTTTGTCAGAGGATCCCCAAAGGTGCTTCACAAGTCAAACTTCATTAAATCAGGATGAATCCCTAAATTCAAACAGTTGTTTTATTGCACCGATATACATTTTCAAACCCACATTGTGTTTCAGTGACTCCAGAAAACAGAATTCAACACGTATTAACACTCCTGCTTCCCTAAAACCAAGGTGGTGTTTCATGTTCACTCCAGTGGGACCAGGAATTAATTTGTGTGAACACAGGCATTGAGCCTCAAACCTGTGATGTTTCATCGACACTTGGAATGTCAGACAGAAGTCCACATGTTCACAAACCAAGGTGTTGTTATCATTGGTTCTGTCATGATAAAGAAAAGTTCTGCTGTGGTTTCAGTCCCCTTGACATCCAGCCATATGCTGAAGTTCACTCTCTTCAACATAATACATATGCTGTCATCATGAACCTCATAAACCAGCAGTATTTTAAAATCTTCAGCTAATAAATATGAAAAATGCAGCTATGCACATTATGACTTTTGTGCCACATTTTCAATGCCAATAGCATGCAGTCCATAGACATGAATTTCATGACCTGAAAAGAATGATGACTTTTGTTTTTGTAATAAGTTCTGATAATGTTATTCTAAAAAGTCCAAAAACATTAGAACATCTCAGAAAGTGGTATAAAGAGAAAGAGGCTCAAGTATGATAACAGCGCATTTCCTTGATGATTCTCTAGTCAAATGATGAGATGAGTTTGAATTGGAAGCTATAGTCCTCTTATAGGCGCACTTTTCCTCTTCCTGAGACAATTCATTTTCTTTTTTTAGTTACCATCAAATTTAACATCTATTTTAGATTTTGGAATGTCTGACACCTGTATAATACTAAAATGAGGGCTTATATAATTTGAAACATAGCAGGGGTGTTGCTTTAATTTGTCCCTGTATTTTAAGAAAAGCAAACAAAGCATTTCTTTTACAGGTATTTTCAATTTGTTATTAAAAAAGTCCCTCCTTTTGCTGCTTGACTACCTTCTATCAAGTGGAACTACTGTGTAGAAATATTTCCACTTAAGTAATTTGGTTTTGGGGGGTGTTTCTATACATAGTTAAACATGCATTATGCTGTGTTTTCATTTGTAACTTTATTTAATTGGCTTTATCAATCATGTCAATCATGTGAATACATAGATGAATGAAGAGAAATTAAAATCTTCTGGGATTCAAAAGATGTCCATAAGAATAGTGGTATGAAACTTCTAAATACCTATCACCAGTGCAGTAACTGTGAGTATTCAAATGATATCAAGGTGCTCTTTTGTCCTTCAGCACCTTTATTCAGCTACAAGGAAATGTTTGTATGCATAGTCTATAGCAGGCAGAAATGCACAAACTTTCATCAACTTTCCCTGTTGATTAATCTTGTGCATTGAAAGAAAATGTAGTTTGGAATTGATTTGTGTGTAAGCCCAGTTGATAAATGGGCTCCATGAATCTTGCAAATGCAATTATACCAATCTCACAAGAGGATCTCATGACACACTGGCTTGTTCCTACAACCTTTGAGTCTTTTTTTTAGATTATTTGGAGATATTTTCACAAGACTTATTTCAAACTTAGAGGAGAAATCAATATTTTGTATGTGTGTGTGTGTGTTTGTGTGTGTGCATGCGTGTGTGTGTGTCCACAGCAGGTGCATTCTCTGTGACTGACCTCCATTAAGGCCATGGATAAAACAACTGACACTGGAATTTCAGGGGCAGACAGAGTAATTAAAAGGAAGACAAAATAATCTCCTTCCCCTTTAAAAATAATTACAGCTTTTAGGTAAGGGCATAGCTGACCTCTAGGCTAATTGTAGATTAGGAACACTAATTAAAAAAGCAACAGTAAATTTGAGCTTGTGCTTGTTTTGATATTTAATATTTATAGTGTGGAATTAAGTTCCACATACTTTATATTAATAGTTTGAAAAGTTGTCCCTGGATTTCAGAGGATTCTGGACAAATATTCCCAGTGCAATGATCCTTATCATGAAAACTCACTTCTGAAGTCGTCAGAAAGCCCATGTGAAGGCTTTGTGAATAAGCGGAATGTCGGCTCTATTCATTTGATTTGATGATGGGATTATATGAAAAGGCTTACCCCTGGATTCAATCACCATTTTCCATACCGATAGCAATACTTTTTCTAATTATTTTTGGGGATCCCTGGACTTGTTAAACTGTTTTGGCACTTAAAGCTAAAGGAGAATGATTACATTGAGAAGTAAATGTACAATGTACCTACAGTGCAGTATAAACACAAAAATGCAGTATACCAATAATATTTACAACTTCATAACATTGTTTGCTAATGTGTAATACAATGCTTTTCAAAATTGCAGCTCTGAATGAAAGCAGCTATACTTGTATGATAAGTACCAACTGCTTTTTATTGCTTTGTTTATCTGCTTTCATCCATGCAATATTCAAATATGGCCACCAGATGAGCCATTGAAAATAAACACATAAAGAAGACAGATTATATCATCAATCATTACATATACTGCCTGTGCTGATTTTCAGATTTTTTTTAAGTTAGTTGATTTTTTTTTAAATCCAACAAGAGGTTTTCCCCTTTTTAAGGTGTTAGCACACTTAGACATCTCAAAAGCATTTTGCTTTGTGGTAAAACCAAACTTGAGCACATCACACACACTTTCTTTAAATTGAATTAGGCCTACCTTTGCCACCGAGATCAGTGCAATTAGCATTCATTGTAGGTCTGCTGTCTTCGAAAGGTCAACTACAAAGCTTAACTGCTGTGGGAGAAATACAGCCTACTTATTAATTTATTTTACGTGAGAAGGCAAACGTGTCATCAGAGATCCTGTGGTGTAATACTCTCTTTGCCTATCCCATACGCTTCACTTAAGATATTTTTAACCCCTTACAAAAATAAATGTAAACACATCTATTACAGTAAAGAAGAGGTACAGGAATATTATTGTGAAAATTAATAAATAAATAGAATCTGTCAAGCAGCCTCCCCCTTTCTACCTACATATAATTTGGATGGACATCATTTCTATCTAAAGTACTGTAGTTGCTTTGTATTGCATTGGGTTCTAATCAGCTGATCTCCATGTAATTGTCATTTTATTCACTATCACTTTTTCCAGGGAAAAAGATACTATTAAATCGGTTGTTAGGGCAATTTGGAGCCAAAATTAAAACTAACTGGAAATAGGGAAAAATGTTGAAGTCTGGCATAAGGGAATATATGCCCAAGTAGCCCTTTTTCATTGATGTTCTTTCTCCATTACTTAGTAAGAGTCAAACTTCAGGGGTGAAGAGTCAGTTATAATCTGCCCCTCAGTAAATATATAACTTCAATTTATATTGGCATAAAATAATCTTAAGAACAACAAACCATCACCATCACCATATAGTGTTACCACTTCTGTATATGTCTTCCCTCAGTTTGGACCATTTTCAGAAAAGTGACTTGTGAAGGTTTCACAAGTATATGACATCTTTTACTTCTCAGATCAGATAGTATTTATGTGCTTAGGAGGAAATGTATTCACATAATTCCTAGAATTCCCAGCCAGATATTTACTGAAATAAATGCACTTCAGATTCAAACCTATAACCATCTGGTTATAACTGTATACAAGTGACAATCAAGTGTAATCAAACTTGGAAAATGTGGTTTGTCTAATGGACATGGTAAACATCTAAGAAAGTCTGGTGCCAAAATGATAGAGGATACATCTTATTTTCCAGCTAGCCCTGCATTACCTCTTACTCCAAATATGCACACAATTTAGATTATTTTCATTCAGACTATTTCCAACAGTGTATGATAGCAACAGAGTGGTTAATGGTAATTTGAAATGGGCTCAAAAAGAAATTATATTTAGAATGTCTTTCGAATCTCTTAAACATATACATTTAACCTCATCTGTGATCATATGCATATACACCATAATGTCAAATGCAAATGATTTTTTAATTAATTAAACTCTAATTGAATTGTGTAATTGAACTAAGGGCTCAAAACTGTATTCAGTTCTTCTGGCAGGTAGGGCTTCACTTCTGTGTAAACATCATGCCCCCCTCCCCCAGTATAGACCTGCTACAGTCACAGAGAGCACAGTCTGCTGAGTCACATCCCCTTGGCACTGGGTTTACAGTTATGGTAGTTTAGCCTATCCTCAACCCCCCACCCCTGTCCCACCCGCCTGCTCACTGTGCAGTTATTACTGCTGAATTAACTGAGTGCTGCAGCAGGCTTTTGCTGTACTGTATCTCCCAGCAGACAGGGCCATAGGAGTCAGGGTGCCACCTCTGATTGTGAGTGTGCTCTGAATGGGAATTGTTGCTGTTCTGATACCTGCTGAGAAGTCTCACTGTTCCGCTGGCATGCGACCGTTCTGTACTGCTGCGGAGCATTGAGCGTTATCTTCCTATGCTGGTTTAGAGTCACATTAGGCTTTGTTATGCAATTGTGTAACTCCACTGCTTTCACTGCATATTTCTCTAAGTTACTTTACACTGATGCTGCTGTATGATTAAGTGACACATTGATATTGCAGCACTCTACTGGGCTTCTGCAGTGCAGCTGTGAATACATGCTACTGCATGGTCTCAACTACATATTTTCAGTCAGTATGGTAAGCGTGGTTGTGTCTCAGCATTTACAGCCCGTATTGTCTGCCTCCCGAGGATGACAATGATATGTGCAGCCAAGCCTACAGAGTGTGGGATGATGCTTAGTGTCCTCTAATTAAGTGTCCTTTGATTCAAGTGTTGGCTATTGTACAAATGTGAGGGAGGTACCCCCCACTCCTAAGCCTCTCCCTCCATGGAGCCACAGGCCCTCTGTGACCGCTTGTCTGTTCTGATAGCTTTGCCCTTACTCCATGAACCTGTATTACAGTGCTGTATCTGGCTGTGCATGCACGGAAGATTTATTGAGCTGAGCAGCCCTTCTCCAGTTCCTCACAGTATTGCAGTGCTACTGTTCCACAGCCCCTAGCAGCTCTGCAGTTCCAGCTGTGGTGTTTACAGGCCCTGATGCTCTTAAAGCCCACAAATGTTCACACTGCTGTGCACATGCATGTTTTGTTGAGGGTGGTTGAACACACTGACCAGAGAGAATATAAGTGAAATATATTTTTAAATGTGGGATTTGCTGTCAGAACATCAAGTGATTTGTCACTGTGTTAGTTATAGTGAAGAAATTCTATGGATATATATCAAATACATGGGTATGTGGTTTAAAGTTTGCTAGGTGGGTAGAGACACAGGAAGAGAGAATGGAAACCATCCCTGCACTCCAGAGTGCATTCCCGTATTATTTCCCATAGCCCTATCTCTCAAACAGAGAGCCCCTTTGAACCTGTCTGACAGGACAAGAGATTAAAAGAATAGCAAGCCTCAATTAACAAGGATCTTTACTGACACTGGAGCATTAGGTTTACCTATCCCCACAAATAGGTAAAAACAAAAACTACTGCTTTTTGTGGGATGTTTTAAGCATCATTTGTGGACTGCTTTGACCGAATAATGAATATATTTTATTCCTATATAAAACTAAACCAGATATAATTTCAGACACCTGACTGGTCCATTGTACAGAAAAAACACAAAATAATCTTTTTAACTCAGTTTTCCTAGCCTCACAAAGGTTTTTTTTATGTCAGAAATTAGACTAATCATTTTTACATTCCGTTACAGTATGCTGGGTGTTCATTAAAGTCCAACTTAGCTTTTATAATTACAGTATGATCAGGCAAAGTTCAAGACAATATCTCTATTTCATGCATCCTAATACTAATTGACATCAAAGCTCTGAAATCATGTTTAATTAATTATGAGAAATTCACATTAGAATTGTTATAAGCAATTAAACCCATATTACTGATAGTCTTTAAATTCCCTGGAGTAATTAAAATTTTGAAAGAGGAAAGTGTTGCTCTGACCTGTTCGCATTTTCTCAGTACAAACTAAACAGTTGACTCCGGCATGGACTTCAGAAACATCCTATGATTTTTAACCTGAACTGGGTTCAAGTTTTTGCAATTATATTTCAATTTCAGCCTATGTTATGTTTTTTATTTATTTATTAAAGTACATAAGGGATAAATATGTCAGCTATGTCAGCTTAACAAGCCCCTTAATTACTGACATGAGTCAATGCAATTACCCTGAAAGTGAATCTAGAGATATATAAGCCTTTTCTTTGCATTTCAGGTATGTACTTCAACCAGAAACATCATTCTGGGAAATATCCATAGAAAGAGAACAGGTACAGCAGAGGAAAATGCAGGAGGTATAATTACAGCTGGCAGAGAATGTGAATAAACTTCAGTTATAATGATAATGAATGATTATAGTCATGTTATGTCTATGTAATGAAATACTTCTGAAGGTGTCATTCACAGTGGAGCACAATCTGTATTATTATTTGTCTGAATTTATGGAGCACTTGTGTTTTATGAATACAGATGGATATCTGTGTGATGTGGCATTGGGACAAAGTGATGACCTCATGTCATGTGACATTGTTTGCCATTGTTGACATGACATTGGATGTTAACACACACAATAATTTTTGCATCACCTATAATTTCATTGTTTCTTTGAAATGTTTTCTGTGAAGTGCAGTTGATGTTTCCATCATCAGAAGTGTTATATCAAATGCAATTTGACAAAATTGGATATGACCTTCTATGTCTGCTTTCATAATGCTTTCTAAATTATTTATGCCATACTCATGATTCCAGTTTGTATTCTTTATGAAGGAATAGTGACAGTATTGATACAGTACTGTCTGACTAATTACAGACATAAGATTCTACCACAGATAGTAATCAAAACACTGGGACAAAATAATTTCTTTATTCTTAAAAATGAGAGTATCATAAAGAACGATGAATATGGTAAACTAATGCAAACCAGCAAGAGGCAGCATTCTACACAACAGCAAACATTGTTTAAAAATTATTCTCATTACTCAAATTATCATTTTGTGTGTGAACTCATTTAATTAAGCACATTGACCTCATCATAGACCAGTGCATTGTAGCCCACACATAATAGCAATTCACAGTGATACAGTGAAGATTTAGATCAGAACAAAAAGATATACTATTTATTAATACAAAAGTAAATATGAAAAGTGACAAGAACAGTTGTGATCATCAAGTTATTGTAAAAGTATTTGTAAGAGTCTATAATAACATGCAATTGCATTTATAACTTAATTAATCTTAATTTATGTAATTTATTAATTATTGATAGATAATTAAGAAGTTATTAATTACATGTAAAGTTGCTATGGGTTATTATAGTAACAAATGGTTTGTATTCATTTTTAAATAATGAAAAGAAGACTATTTAGTAATACCAATAAGCTACATTGGTAATTATTAACAATCATCAACAAACTATTAGGTAATGGCTACTTTGCTATTTATTGTGGCCTGTTATTATAAAGTGTTACCCAGGATTCTCTTGTGTTTGCAGTCTATGTACAGTGCCCTCCAGAATTATTGGCACCCTTATTTAATATGAGTGAAAAAGGCTGATGACATTCCCCTTACTGTTTATCAAATGTTGTCTTTACTCAGCAAATAAAGTATATATAAGTTTGTTGGCATGGAGATGACATCTTATGGTGGATTTGGAGACATGGTGACCCCAAGATGCTACCAAACTCTGTAATTCTGAAACGGTGGTCTTTGGAGATTTTTTTTTTTTCTTCTCTGACCATCCTCCTCACTGTGGCTGCTGACAAAATAGCCTTGCGTCCTCTTCCAGGCTGGTTCATGATAGTTTTGAATTTCTTAAACTTCTTAATGATTTCCCTAACTGTTGATATGGGCATTTTAAGTCAAGCAGCTATTTTCTTGTATCCATTCCCTGATTTGTGCAAGTCAACACACTTTTGCCTTATTGCAATGGCATGATCTTGAATCTTTCCCATGGTGATGGATGACTAAGGAATTTGGGCCCTGTGTCACCTCATTTTTATACCCCAGTGAAACAGGAAATCATTGATGACTGCTTAAAATTTCCTGTAGAGTAAATTTCTACATACTGTGCCAATGTTTACATAATTATTTGAATTGTGATTGTGGCCCTCATTATAAATAAGAGCTATGGTTATCCATCCTTGACCTTTGAATACTGTGAAATATGTGGTGTATATTCTTCCACACAATCATAAATCTTTTTACTGAGAAAAGTGGTTCTGTGGTTAATGACTTGATTCAATAATATCATGTATTTATATTTTTTACACAGAGAGTGTTATCCATATGGCTGACAGCTCCCAAATTCCCATACTAAAACTGTTATATATAAGGATTGTGTGTGAGAGAGAAATAGCATGTTACGCTTGGATTTTTAAATAGAAATTTAATGAATTAATAAATCTTGGCTGCAAACCTGCTGCTGGGTGACAAAAAAGACAATGAACCACAGCAAGCATTTTGAACAGCCTCTCTGTTTATAAGCTGATAAGTCATGGACTGATGAGTCCATTTCTTAATTGCCAAGAAAACTCATTTGAAAATGTGGCTGAAGAGGTAGATTATTAATTGATCTTTTAATTAAAAATCTTGCCCACTTCTCAAACCAACAGTAGTTCATAGCTAAGTAAATCACAAAATAAAAAAATGCCAATTAATCATATATCTCCAGATGCACAATAAAATTTATGCTAAGGTAAAACTGTTGTAGTCCAAACACTTCCATTCATTTTTTCCTTATAATTATGCCATAAAAGGCATAATTGCTGTATTTATAGCACTTTGCACACATATTTTATTAGTGTAATATCATGGAATGTACCTGTTCTTCTTGCTGCAGTTTATTTCAGAATCAACATCAAACAATTTGTCTGATGCTATGCCTTCTAGCAAACATTTGTCATAGATGGAGGGCCATTTTTTTAGAACCTGTCATGCATTGAAGTCATTGCAATTTAGGAATGATTTACAGCTATACTGCAGTGTTATATAGCCTGCAAATTATGAGGATCATTGTGTTTCATATAATTTCTGTAGACTGCTATACAGCACTCATTGCATTACATAACAGGTGACTGTAGGGAAAAAAAAAGATTGGAGGGTTTCTGTGTCTGTTTTTTTTTTTTTTTTTTTTTTAAAGTGACTAACCCTAAATATAAAGTAAAATGTTTATATCAAACCAGTAGGTAGTATACAATTGCTTTTTCATATAAAAATTTAATGAAATTCCAGTTTGATGTTTGCATTGCATGACTTCATGTAAACAAAGATAACATTCATAATAAGGTCTTTAAAATGTAGTTCAAGGAGGAAAGTCAGATGATCAGAGAATGCATAATATGCACTTCATCAGTCTCTGGGTAGAGGAAAATGGCCTCCAATGACAGTGAATATCTCCAACGAACAGTACATTGGTAACAGTGGTGAGGAAGAAATCTCTTTAGAGCTTGTGGAGATCTACAGTAAAGCAAATACCCCGTGCTGACCATTGTTGGAGTTGTCTTGCATATATCCAGAATAAGGCAGATCATGTGCGCTGGCTAGTGTTGAAGTTGAGATGGGATCCTGATCGATTTGAAAGGATCTCAATGGCATTGGACAGTGACAGAGGTTTGGAAGAAAAACAGAAAATTGGCCTCTTTGGCCTTCTTGCTTGCAGTGTTTGGGAATACAGGAATATGATTCAGTTTCACAGTTCTGTATTTCATTCCTACATATGATTGACAAATTGGAACTTTGGCAGCATCTAAATGATGGCAGCCAAGCTATGGGTGAATACTTTGTACTAGGGGTTGACCGATATGGGTTTTTCAGGGCTGATATGATAATGATTATCTGTGACTAAAAAGAGTACGATAACCGATATTTCAGGCCGATATTTGAATGCTTTATCATGTTTTTTTTTTTCCTGTGTTAAAAGAAATAGGCTGTGACAACATGGACTTAATTACAAACCCTCTTTACTTAGGCATATGTTTTCAGGCATACATCAGTCACCACTATGAAAGTTAAATAAAGAGCAAAAAGATCAAATGAAAATTCTTTCTCAAAGATAAAAGTAAACTAAAAATTGCAATAACTAAAATGTGCATTGTAATATTGACGTTGTGGGTAAATTTCTCTGTGGTTATCTTATTTTGCCTACGCAACAGATGCCTATCGCTATTTCAAAAGCATTCAATTATCCGACGAATATTGGCAATCATTGCGTAAGAAATAAAGCTAATTGATACATCATTTAGGCTGCATTTTCATCATAAAGTATGAAATATCATACCTTAAAACTAGCCTGTACGTCCACACTTTTTCTGAAGCTGCCGGGAGATTCTAGGAGCCCATTTGCTCATTAGTCATTTAAGTGAAAAATGGACAGCTCATACAAAAGTAGAAGGACTGTGATAAAGTTAGCGAAAATACTGTGAAGTGTAAACTGTGTGCTGCATTTTTTTAATTTTAATAACTCGACTTCCATGATGATGATGAGGCCAAATTAATAAACATCAAAGCGGCAAACAGGTATTTTCAGCTTTGCCGCGAGGTTCCGACATACAGTGCAACCGCAAGCGAGCTGAAGTTTAATTTCGTGAACGGTTGCTGAAATGACGACTGTAATTCAGAAGGGCTGTGCTTTAGGATAAATTTCTTTGAATGTTTCATTTGAAAGAATAAATATACATTACTGTTTGTTAAATATGCAGTGTCGGACTGTTGCAACTTATAGCACAAGTGCACCAATTAGCCTTATTACAAGTCCTTATTTATTTTATATTCCAAGTTTGTTTTTTTAGCTTAATTAAGCGTAGACTACTTATACTGATTCAAAAAGGTCCAATTAGCCTAGTGCAATTTGGTTAACGGCATGGTTTGAGCACAACGACCATTTTACTGGATACTTACCTTCCATTCTTGTTTCCAGCAGCTGAAAACGTTTGATTTTCAAGGTCAGATAACGTTGTCTGTGTCAGCCAATGAGGAAATTTTGTGGAAAGAATGTTAGCCAATAGAATTTTTTTCTGACAGAGGAGATGCGTCGGGATAGTAGCGCGCATTCCTTTTAAAAGTTTTTTTTTTTTTTTAATCGGGAATTTCAATAAAAATATACCGATAACAGATACTCAAAAATTTGCAAATATCGGCCCGATTATCTAACGACCCGATAATCGGTCGACCCCTACTTTGTACTCTATGGGGAAGAAGACTTATGAACTGCAAAGGTTGTTTTTTTTCATTTTGATTTGGGTAATGAGATTCTGATTCCAATAAATGGTAATGCAAGTAGTTTTATGATTTAGAGCCCCTTTTGCCAAAAGCTGCTGCCACCTGTTTTAACTTTGAAAAATTTGGGGAGGACAAGGTGGCCAGATGCCCAAAATCATGAGGGACTAAAACAATTATAGGGAATAATGAGTTTGTTCAGGTATGATGAAGCTAGATATTCAGCACTTTGTCAGTCAGAGACAAAATTTTGAAATATACTCAGTATTCTCAGGATTTGGGGGGTGTGAAGAGAAGCTAAAAATGTGATATGTGATCTTTCTCTTGTTTTAATCAAAATCCAAAATCCACCAGCTTTTTGGACTATTTGGAGAGTGAAAAAAAGTTTGGTCTGCCAGGCAGTAAGGTACATTACAATCCAGCCTTGAGAAGAGATAGGCGTAAATGAGTTTTTCTGCATCCTTGAGCATTTATAGTGTCTTATTTTGGCAATGATTCTTAGATGAGAAAATTCCACTCTGAAGATATTACAAATAAATCAGGGTCTAATATTCACAGAAACACTGCAATTCTGTCAATTTAATTTAATTGGTTTCATTGTGATATACAGTTGAAAATGACACCCACTGACAAATAGATATATATAGGTTTGTGTGTGTGTGTGTGTGTGTGTGTGTGTGTGTGTGTGTGTGTGTGTGTGTGTGTGTGTGTGTGTGGTTGTGTGGTAATATGTACAGTACCAGTCAAAAGTTTGGACATACTTTTCTTTATTTTTACTGTTTTCCACATTTTAGAATAATAGTAAAGGCATCAAAACTATTACATAATTTTGGGCATGCAGTGACCAAAAAGGCGTTATAAAAATCAAAACTATCTTATGTTTTAGATTCTTCAAAATAGCCAAACAATATTTTTAAAATTCATTTTTTGTTTTGTTTGTGAATGAGGTAGTGAATGAGTAGAGTGGCTTTTGTGATCAAAGCTACATTAATGTCATTGGTCCTTGCAATAAATGCAGTTAGTCTAACACAACATTTCCCCTCTGATCAGCCATGTCAGTGAGCTACTAGTACCCTTGAACAGTGAAACAGTTTATCAATGAACCTACAAGGGCTCTTTAACAAAACACTTAAACACTTAACAGTAAATGCAAATTTCAGTGGATGAATGATGAGTGCCAAGCTGACACTCCGAGCTACTCTGAACATCTTTTACAGACAAGGATAGAAATAGCACAATAGGGTATGTTTACTGCCCCTCATCATATGCCGTTTTTTGTGTGTTTACTGGAAATTAACTATTTGGACACATGTCTGAACTATACAGTTATGTTGTGTTAATGATCATAAAACTATTTTAGACATTCTGTTGCATTTAATGACGTAAACGGTTCAGCGCTGAATTTCTTGACAACATGAATGTAAAGAGAAATCAATAGCGTTACATCATCAGGTTGTGCTTTTGTATAAAAATAAAGTGGGTTGGTGTGATTTCTACCATAATTTCCTCTAGCTGATGATGTCTTTCCCTCAGACTTCTATGCCAACATCACTTTAGCCACTGTTCCTCGTGAAACATCAGCAAGTTGAGCAGTCAATCACTAAAGCTCCTGCCAAACCTTGCCCAAATCGAATCCATTATTGGTATTTATACACTTGTATGCACTGTAGGTTTAGCGGAAAGTGTCCCTTTCATATACCATCCCACTGATTTTGATTAGCTGTTTACAATGTTTTTACAGCAAAGTATGGTATTATTAGTTTATGAAATTATTTTCATACACTATTTAGGTAACTATACAGTATATAAGTCTTTGCATGGTCAGAGTGTAAATCCAGAGGCAATATCACAAAAGTAATTATTAAGCTAACCAGCTACTTTCTATATGATGCAGTGTGTCAGGCTGGTGTGTTGTGAATCAGTAGAGGCTGTTAGCTACAATTAGCATAGGTTTTGATACTGTTTTATTTGTGTCTCTCGGGGCCAGGCAGGCACAGACAGGATTGAGACATGTCATAGAAGCAAGTAAAAAAAGTGTATTTGTTCAGGGAGAAGGAGGACTATTTTTGGTGTATGGGCAACAGCATATCTAAAAGTAAAGGGAGGGCAAGAGACATTTCAGGAACAAATCAGTATCAATATCACAACTGGGAGAAAAAGGAGACAGCGGATAAAATCCTGCTGTGTTCTGAGTTGTGAAATCTATTTAGTCTGTGTGTGTGTGTGTGTGTGTGTGTGTGTGTGTGTGTGTGTGTGTGTGTGTGTGTGTGTGATGTTTTAATGACTTTTAGAATCAAATATCAGGGTGTTTAGAATGTCTAAATACACAGATGCCAAGGCAGTGTAACAAATTCAAAAAAGAAACAGTCCTGATTAATGGACTAATTCATTCTGCTCATCAGAATGAATTAATAGCCACATAATACCACACTATACCACATAATACCACACGATACCACACTGTACCACATAATACCACACTATACAACATGATACCACATAAAACCATCTTGTGGTATTATGTGGTAAAGTGTGGTGTTATGTGGTATCATGTGGTATTATGTGGAATTGTGTGGTATTATGTGGTTTTGTGTGGCATTATGTGGTACAGTGTGGTATTATGTGGTATCGTGTGGTATAGTGTGGTATTATGTGGTATGGTGTGGTGTTATGTGGTATAGTGTGGTATTATGTGGTGTCGTGTATTATGTGGTACAGTGTGGTATCATGTGGTAGGGTGTGGTATAGGGTGGTATAGTGTGGTATTATGTGGTACAGTGTGGTATCATGTGGTATTATGTGGTACAGTGTGGTATAGGGTGGTATAGTGTGATATTTTGTGGTATTATGTGGTATAGTGTGGTATTATGTGGTACAGTGTGGTATCATGTGGTTTTATGCGGTGCAGTGTGGTATTATGTTGTATCAAATGGTTTTATGTGGTATAGTGTGGTATTGTGTGGTAAAGTGCGGTATAGTGTGGTACAGTGTGGTATTGTGTGGTATTATGTGGTATTGTGTCGTATGATGTGGCATAGTGTGGTATTACATGGTAAAGTGTGGTATCGTGTGGTATTATGTGGTACTGTGTGGTACAGTGTGGTATCGTCTGGTATTATGTGGTACAGTGTGGTATAGTGTGGTATAGTGCGGTATTTTGTGGTATTATGTTGAACAGTGTGGTATTATGTGGTATAGTGTGGTATCATGTGGTATTATGTGGTATAGTGTGGTATTATGTGGTATAGTGTGGTATCGTGTGGTATTATGTGGTAGGCGTTTATGTGATATTGTGTGGTGTTATGTGGTACTGTGTGGTATTGTGTGGTGTTATGTGGTACTGTGTGGTATTATGTGGTGTTATGTGGTACCATGTAGCATTATGTGGCAATTAGTAGGACTCGAAAAAAATTATTGTTCCCTTCATGATTGAAAGCCCTAATATACATAAGGAGACGAAGCATGCACTGCAACCTGCAACTCCTGAGTTATGAAAGCTAACTATCATACTGTATTTATTTCATAATATAGGAAAAATCTGAATCTGCACTTTGTTCAAAGACATTTATAGAGAAATACCATCGACTTAAAAAAACAGTATGACTTTTTGTTTACCACTTGATCACCAGCAGTAGTGTTTACAGCTGCTATTCTGGAGTGCAGTGTGTAAAATTCAGCAAGTAGGGGGCATAACTGGGTTGTTTTTCTTTAATCCTTGGTTATAGTTTTTATCAATGGTAATTAAAGATGCCAGCCCTCTGGACTTCAGATATAGCTGTGTGATAAAGATAGGGAGTTAGTACTGTGGAAATCCATCACAGTCAACTTCTTCACCACCAAGCAGGCTGCCTGCCAAGAGCTGCCAATACCTCACAAAGCAGCTCACATCCAAGTGATGAATGGCTGGGAAAAGTCCCTGCCACACATGTAGATGGGCTTGTAATGTTGCTTACTTTCTCTAGACACCCAGGCTTTCTAAATATGGGGGTGTTTGGATAGTGAAGCAAGGGGCACACACACAACACAACTTAAATTACTCCCATAAAACATTTAATTGACTCATTTTTGGTCTCCTGACTATGTTTACTTTTAGACAGATCTTACCTGAACAGAAAATGTTGTCCTTTGTTTCTTAGTTTAGAACCAGATCATTGTATAGCAGTTATGTTGTTTACTGACGTCTGATTGAACGCCATGTAAGATCCACATTTCTGGTACATGGAATAAAAGAAAATGTCTCTACATCCTAAAATGACTGAAATATTAAGCAAAGATGAATTGGAGTGCTTTTTATAGCAAACAAAGGAACCAATGGTGATATAAAAATATACTCAGACTTTGCACGACTATTGCAAAGCCAATTTTCTGGTTACTCATGATGTATTTGGTGCTTTGAAAGAGACAAGGCCCTTGTAAATGCCAAATAAATGGAAATGGAAAAGTTATTAAGCAAAGAATGAGGTAAACTCATAGAGCAATTTGCGGTTTTGGGGTTGAAGAGGGTAAATAATTCAATAAAACCTTATGGGATGCTAATGAAATTATGAACTTGGGGAAATAGTATAGTAATGTTTTGCATGTTTGGGTAATCCATAGTAAATATCATTAATAAGTTATGCTTCAAATCTAAGCATCACATATTAGTAGGTTTTAGCCTTAAGAAGAGGAGATGTTTATATATGTAATATATTGCTAGTTTTGAAAAAATCTCTGTAAATCATGGGAAGCAATTAAAAACAGTGCAAATGCAATTGCTTTTTTAGAAGTAGAGGAATATTGTTCATTAACATTATCAAAAGTCAACCAATAAAGAGGTTTGCAAGTCTCCTTTTTAAAATAATGGTCCCTGTCTCGCTTCAATCCATTTACCCTTACTTGCAAATGGCAGTGATTAAGTACCTATGGCATAAAAATGACCATACTGTAGGTATAAGCCCATATAAACCTGCATAAACATATATAAACTTAAGTGCTTCCATGGAGATAAGCACACCTCTGTTACTACTAAGTGCATTCAGAGATGAATCAATTAAGCTGCCATGTGCAATATGTGCATTTGAGATGGAGTTTGTCTAAAAATGAGTGTTTTGCTCAAAATAAGGGTGTGTCTCATTTTCCCAGATGCATGCATTCTGACACCACATTTTGCGGTTGACACTGACATGGAAACAATCACAAGTGAAGAGCAAAAGGTGAAGACTTCAGTGCTGCATGTTACTTAGTGATCACATTAATTACATCTTAGTTTGCTACTAGTGGCGCACCTTCTTGCATAGATGTAAGGCAAAATCACTGAACCTCCACCCACTAAATATGCAGATTTGTGTCCTATCTCCAGAATACATGGAGTCCTATCTGTGATCATAATTGTCAGCAACTCCAATGAAGATAATGTTAAGCCCACCCTTTGAAGATGTCTGTCTCAATGATTGGTTGGTTTAGTGTGCATCAGAAGCACATTGCCTTGTTTTGAAAATCAGGGGAAAAATATATGCCAAGCTTAGCTAGCTATATTTCAAAGCCAGCTTGCTACACTCTTCGAAAGAAAGACATAGGGAGAACTAGTTTGTATTTTTACGGCAAAATATGTATAGCTAAGGAAACAAAATTCAACTACACAACATAACATTTTTCTAAGAGTGCCATAAAACCTCACACCTGTGGTCCCCTGTGTTAAGAACACATGTATGAAAAGGCTACATGACATCAGTAAATAGTCAGCAAACACTTAACAGTTAATCAACTAATCTAATATAGCTATGATATGACACACTGATATATACTATTATATTCTTTATTCTTTATTTATAATAAAGAATTATATATGTGCTAGAAGTTAGAAACAGGTCTACATAATCTGTGGATGTCAAAAAATCTAAATATCAACTGAAAACCATGACAAACAAGAATATATTGAAAGCAAGTAAAATACTGTATGTACTAGTCTCTTATTTTTATAGCTCAGAGAAGATTTGGTTTTTTAAATTTAATTTTAATTGTGTAATTATTTTCTTTTAAACTGTAAACATTTTGTGCACAAAGACCTTTGCTGGCATTGAAATGGACTGAATTTTATAGATGCCTTTTGGAACTGGAAAAGAGATTCACACAGTGCTTCAGAACATGAAAGGTTTTCTTTCTCATATTAAATGTTCAGAACCTGCCAGTGCCTTTCAGTCTTTGAACTTCTGTTAAGCAATTTATCACTGGATGATTCATTTTGCTAACCCTTGGGATGGATGATGTTTATTTCCAACACCCCATACCTACAGTATGGCATGTAATTATCATACAAGCAGTAGCTAACACAGTAGGTGTCTCATTTTGTGCACCTTGTTAAAGATATTATGGAGCTCCTTTCTCTGGGTCTGTAACTGTACATACAAGCTGTGTATTTAATTCATTTATATTTACACTTGTATTTGTTACTTTAATTTTTTTTGCCATTACAGTTCCCCCAACAATACATGAAATGAAGTCTACTGGAGTGGGCCTGGGACGCACTGCACTGCTGAGATGTGAGGCAGCAGCCGTACCCTCACCCGTGTTTGAGTGGTACAAAGGTGAAAAGAGGTGAGTTCTTTCTGCTATATTGTATGTTTTTGCATATGTAGAAATATTTGTAGAAAACAAACCAACCTGAGGCAGACTGGAGAAAGTCACTGATTCGTAGTGTGTTATTCAGATTTTTTAAATGTTAAAGGTTAATGTTAAATGTTGGAGGCGCACAAGAGCAGCTGCTGCCATAGAACTGACATAACAATTGCCCTGGATAGGTCCCCTTTTTAAACATGAGTACAACAGTATTGGTACAAAAAAGCTGTTCATCTAATGAAGACTATCGAGTTCAAAACTTCTCAATTTGTTTCTTGAAAACTAATTTGGGAGCATTTAAGTGCTGTGCAAATATGCTTCCTTTTCTTTCTCAGTGTAGGTTTTTCTAATACCAAGCACCTGGAGAAACTCTTGAAGGAGTGTATGTTTCCTCTTTTCAAAAAAAAATTAGTGGCTGTAATGTAAGTGGCAAATAAAATGTCAAGTCTATTTCACTGGGAAGAGTGGGAGGTCTGGTAATTGACCACCAGCACCAGAAACATCTAGATATCATCAAGAATTTCTTTTTTTCCGTAACGGCACACTGTGGGAGTCCTTGAAATCAGGCAACACTACTAGCTAACTCAAAGTCTTTGATGGCAGCAGATTGTTGCCAACAAGACTGGTGCATCTCTTTTATTCAACTTGAAATAACCACCATTACTCTGGAATGTGGGATTGATATAGAATTATTTAAACTGTGCCGGGTCATGATTGAGTGCAGGAAGCATAAAAGAGAAGAACTCTGACACCAAATAACATGGATAGGGGGTGCAAATCTACAAAGTCATGGTTGACCACAATAAATACATCACACAGTCATGTCATTAACCTGGCTCACGTCAAGCCTTGGATGTAGAGAAAGAAAGGTGCAGACCATAATAAGACTAAGGGCATCATCAAATTCTGCTAAGGAGAAGGCAATACAGCAGATGGTGTGACAGGCCAAAGTGAATACAGGTACAAGGTAAATTCTCTTCTACACTGAAATAATTGCTAAGAGAACCAAAGGGACCTCAGCTGGGTCCTCTTAAGGTACGGGGACCTTAAGGGGACAGGGGTAGTCAGACTTGCAACAGATTTTTGGATACCATCCAATCGTATGGTGTCACTGTTCTCTGAGGTTAATAGTAACCACCAAGGCATCCTAAAGCAAGTATCCAGAGCTAAGTGGGACAGAGATAGGAGGGAAAGGATTCTGTTAGACCCATTTGCTGTCATGGATATGTGTCAGGCTCGTTAACAAAAAAACAGATGTCAAAGGACTGCCCACCTGGAAACCCCTGCCAGCATGAAAACCTTGTTCTAATTGGGCAGCCCTGGTAAATAAACTGCATATATAATTCACTTACCATTCAGGTGACTGAAAAAAATGCATTAAGGTTAAGCCAGTCCAATGTGTTATCTTGTTATCAGATGGATGACTTCATGTGGCCCCAACCATGCTAAGAATACAGAAACCCAAGTAATTTAATAGAAATGAAAAAGTTTTTTTTTTTTTTTTTTCATTTTTTATTCTCACCCTGCATTTTAATTAAATGTTTGTGTAACTTCGTCAACCTGGTAAGAACATTCTCAGCCCATAAGGCAATCAGTGTAGATTCAAGTGGTAGTTCTTGAATTTAAATACCAAATTACGCACATTACCCATCATTTACCCACTCCTGGTGAGCGCAATTCAAATCATCAGTTCATACAGTGCTAATTGTAATTATAGGGTGCATTCACTTTTAAGAAATTGCTAAGGAGGCACATCACCATGATTCTAGTGTTTACTGGATTCAGGGCATGGTTAGTGTGATCTGGTTTACAAATAAAAAGTATATTTTACAGTTATATTGAAAAAATGTAAAATGTATGTACGTAGGATATTTTCCAAATATATTTGTGTAACATAGATTGTATATAATCAAATTTTTTGAGGAGAATTTTCCATTCAAGGACAAAATATTGTCAAGTCAAGTATTTCCAGTACCTGTGTTTCAAATACTCTCTCTGTGCACTTGAGTGTAGAGTAGTGTAGATTATTTGTATGAGCAATCAATGCAAGTGTACTCTGCAAGAATGCTACTTTCCAAATATTTTCACAATTCTCACTGCTGGAAGTCCACTGTCAAGTCTAATATGGAATGACATCATTTAGTGCTTAAAGACAGGGATGAAGTTGCGCCCTAAGAAAAGCTCTTAAGTGAACAGAGTTATGTCTAAGTTTAGTGTACTTGATTTACTATTGCCCTTGCTACTGAAGGCTTGAAAAGTGACTAATTTAAAATTTTGAAAGTGATAATGTGATCATTCAAAAATATTTTTGTGAACCTTAAGGGTACCATATGATGGGTTGATTAGAGTTGTGTCAACTGCTGGGATCTCAGATGAGATCTAAATATCTCAAATGAAAAAAGTATGGGATGACAATGTGTTCTTGTTTCTTTGTTTTTTTTTTGTAACATATATATGAAATAATAAAGCAATATTGAATGGATTAAGTACTCTGGAAAGAGGCCATGAAACAATACCAAATAGAAAGAGAAACAGAGCTGGAATGAAAAATATGTGTAAAAGGTAAAGCACTGTGCACCTCAATATTTAGTGCATTAATATTAGTGTAAACAGTGGCATATCTCTCTCACTGCTCTCTTTAACTTTGTACAGTTTGATCTCTGGTGTCTGAAATAATACGGATAAGGATGTACAACAATGGAAATTATTGTTTTTTAATGGAATGTCTTGGATATTCCAATATTGGACATTGTCTACACAACACAATCCATTATGTGGTGCATGTCCAGCAGCATGATTTTGCAATGAACGTGATCTTCACCAAACAACAAATTATAAATTTGTTTCCACAACTATGTTCAGGCTTGGTTTGGGTCTTTGATATTTTTCATTTTTGGTCAGACAGCTGTACCCATGGTGATTTACAGTGGTTGATGTCATAAATCTCTAGTTATTCTGAAGGAAAATTTGTGCTTCTGGGGAACCAGTTGCTGTTAATTTGCTGTTAGCTAGTTATAAAAACACATAACTATGCACATACTTGTTAAAAACACATAACTATGCACAAACGTGTTAAAAAGTTTCCTGCACTAGATTACTGGTAACATAACTTTTTGTAATTATAAACCCAACGGCACGTCCATTAAGTATGTGGTGACAGTATTTTTATTATAAAATAACTTGGATTCAGAATTATGAGAAATGACTTTTCTTCTGGCTGTCACTGAAGAGAAATCAAAGGCTTTCACTGGGAAAGCATTGGGTTTTACCCTCTTCTTAATTTATCTATTCACTCTACACATCTACAGTGGGAAGTCTCAGTCTTTCCATCTCAAAAAAGTGCATTTTGTTTGCAGAGAATTACCAATAACACGGTTTTAACAGAGAACAGCTCGATTAACTGGTAAGGAAACTTACAAGACATCCTTGGAAAGCACCTGAGTATGTCGTTTTAGGCCTCTTGTTTACATTTTGTCACTCTTATTTAGTGCAAATTACAAAATAAGAGTACAAAAGTGCATCTAATATTCAGGAACAATGGTACAAACATGCTATAGAAAAAGATACAGATCTGTTTAATGCTGGTACCACACGCTGTGAGTCCGAACTGATCCAGATTTTTACATCAGAGGATTCTGAGCATTCACATTACTTTTGGAGATATATCTACTGGAATCATTCCAAAAGAATCCCATTCTGGTTTAAACAATTACAGTGTGTCTCTCTATATGATCCAAGATTTTCTATAAGAAAAAGCACCATTCCTTTCCTGTGAAAATGACAGATTTTGTTTACTGTACTGATTGTGTGTTGAGCTACAGACATATGTAAGGGGGCTGTGGAGTAGTGATGAGGGGGGGAGAAATGTCATGGATCTTGTTCAAACATTGTGTCAGAAATATGTTGTAACTGAATGAATAATTATTCCAACAAAATCAGTGTTTTTGTGTTTGGCTTGATTCAGCCATCATTACAAGCCAGCCCACCAGTCTTGTAGATGCCTCAAGCACATAGAATACAATACAAAGAGTTTGGTTCCTCCTAGCTCCGTGGGTGGAAATATCATCATGAATGGGCTTTAGTCTTGCATGGACTTTTCATTTATTAAATGAAACATCTAGTGTATGTGCTTTATGTATCAAATGAGATATACTGTGTGTATTTTATCCTCTCTTTAAATGGGAAGTCTCCTGTGTTCTCTACTACTGTGTGTACTATGCCCATCCATTAAATAAGAGCTATTATGACTGCTAAATCCATTATTCAAATAAGCAGTCTGCTATGTGTGCTATATTTATATGAGAGGTGTTTTGCATGTACCTTATTTATGCCTTGCATATGTACATGAATACATACACACACACACACACACACACACATATGCACACACACACCACACACACACTATGTTACACATCCAATTTTCATAAATTAAAAAAATGATTTGTTTTTTTCTGTCCTACCTTAGGCTTACCAGGGGCCAAGGAATTGATATCAAGATCCTTGGTTCAAGATCAGTCCTCTCCATGACTAATATGACAGAGGATCGTTACGGTAACTACACGTGTGTGGCCGTCAACAAGCTAGGAACGGCCAATGCCAGTGTGCCACTGATCCGTAAGTAACAAGGACATGTAATTAATGCTATCTTGTTTCCATGGTGATAGACTGTAAATTAAGTAAAGGTTTTTATGGAATAGCATTACAGTTTGGTTCTCAGATGTTCTATATAACTCTATGCATGCTCATATCCTGGGACATTTTTATAAGGATTTCAGCATTACAATGTGCATACAGTGCATTGTGTATTTTATATAATTCAAAAAGTTGTTTGGGTGGATTTTGCGTGTATGTATGTTTGCAGTGTGTATACATTGTCTAGCAGGAGAGTCCAGTGGGCATCCACAGGTTTCTAGCTTACATCCCTACCCAGTTCTTACTTATTTGGGAGCCATTATTTGAATGGGAATGTCTGGCACTCTAGATTTCAATGAGCTGCTGATCAAGAGGGTTTTATAAAACACAAAAACCAGATATCTCCAGGACAAGGAGTGGAGGCCACTACTTTAGAGCTGTATGCAAAGAACTGAAGAACTTTGAATTTTGGCCTGTTTTGTATTGTGCATGGTTTGTGTGTGCGTGCACGCATGCATGAATTCCTGCCTGAGTCTGAGTGTTGTACAATAATATTTTCTAGTGGACTAGTGGTGTGCACCAGCAATGGACATCAACAGCAGCTATTTTGTGATAAAATAATGTGTGTCATTCTATGGTGATTTATAAGTAATGTCTATGTCAAATGTTCCATTAATTATGGGATGTTAAGATTGAGGACATTGTTAAAACAGTTATGCCTATAAATTATCAGAAAGAAAGCTGAATGTTAGTATACACTAACATATGAGAACAAACGTTGTTATAGTAAACAAATGAATAATTAAAAGGGGTCCTTAAGATGGACAGCACCAGGGACAGCTCGAACCTCCTGCTTTTAAATGCAAAAAGAATGACATCAAAGAACGCTGTGGGGATGGAATACCCATAATTGCTTTCAAACAATGTAAGAAGCCATTTTCTCTGTTCCTATAGAGATGCACTGTGTCTCACTTTATGATGTACACTAATGAAAAAGAAACCAATTCTGGTGTTCTCTAATGACAAATGACAAGCAATTTCTGCAGCACAGACACCCACACATTTGTACAAATACCAAAACCAAGAGATGAAAACCATCATGGACCAGTCTGCATTGTTATTTTAATACCAGTCAATGTATAGAGAAGGAGTAAAGGTGAATTCATGGTCATATTAATATTTGATCAAACTATGCTGTTATTAAAACAACTGTGAATACAGCAGAAACAAATGCAGGAATTTGTGTTATTTGTTTTAGGGTCAGTTTGAAAAAAAAAATCAAATTGAGACCCGTTTTAAAAAAACACATTAGTTATAATTTTGTAAAATGTATGATAAATGGTATCAATTATATATACAAATCAGGTATTTAACTTGCTACATTTGTTTGTTTACGTATTAAATAGAGTCTTTGTCTATAACCGTGTACATAAGGAGTGGAGGGGAGTGAGCATTCTGAAAAAAATAGTTTGAATATTCACATGTTTTTACTTCACAGTGTTTTCATTTTACCCTGTTTTCTTCCTTTTGTCTGGTACAAACCAACATAATAAACTGCCTAAAATGTCAGGGTTTATGGCAGAAACTACCTGGCATCTCATAGCAGATATTGTTATAACTTCAGTTCCAAAGATTGAAATATGGTGCCATGTATGTTGAATCTTCAACATGAAAACTTACAATATATAGTATTTTTATCAAGTTTTATCAAGGATAGTGTTTTGTTTTGATTGTACTTCGTAGGTTACCTGATTGTCAGCTATTTATTGGTTTCTGCCTCAGTTTTCCACTATGGTGATGATTTGTTACTAATATTATTATGCGTAATGTTATGTATGTTTTTTCCAGTGGCTTACCTCAGTTGAAATTGGCTGAACTTTGTGCCATGCTGAAAAGCTGAGATCATGAGACAGATGTTTGTTAGATGAGGCAATATTCAATGGTGCAAAAGGCTTTGTAGCATAATGCACTAAATTTGTCTACAGCTGTTCAATTTGCTCTCAGACAATGTTCACCTTTGACGTGACATGCACCTTATTTATTGCCATTTCTTGTTCTCACTCACTCACACTCACTGGTGTGCTATTTTTAACTGAGGTGGGCTATATTGTGGTCCTTTTACATGTGCGTGTCAAGTGGCTTGTTAGAAATTGGAACTGGAGTCAATGCCTAGAACATGGATTAAGTGTGAACTAACCAAATCGCTAGGCCCTTTTCAGCTTAATGCATGCTTTTATTTTCCCTGCCGCATTTAGCGCTCTGCCTTGCCATATCATAGTCTTCTGACCTGCTTTCAGTGCACATCTTTGCACTGTAGTGAACTGAAATGAGAGGAGACACATTGACAGCAGAGAGTATCCATTTCTCTCCTCAGCATAGATATGTCCTCAACAGCTAGGGCTCCACTGGTTGATGGCTAATGAATGACTTGTTCATTTGTCATGCTTATCAATCACCTGTGTTGTATGTGTCATCTCCCCATGTCTCCTCATCTGGCACTGTGTCCTGACTGTCACCATCCCTGTGTCTTGGTGATTGGAAAGATTTTAGAAAGGACGAAACAATAAAAAAGAGTACCACCTATTATGTAAAGATGTCTCTATAAAGCACTACTCTAACACTCTATAAAGCACTGCTCTAACAGTCAACAGCCAATATCACTATATGTAAAAATATTGCTGCAATCATCCTACATCAGAGGAAATACTGATTCTTATGTTGCCCTTAGTCATTATTGCATTCATTTCTTCTTGATGAAAATGGAGGTGCAATTTCAAAAAATACTTACCAAGGTACCAGCATATATATTGTCGTTTCTCACGTATAGTACAAACAGCCTCTAACAACATGAAATCAAACAGTATGTGCAAGTTTGACCAACCATATTTACAAGGAAAAATTCTGACAAGCTATGCACCGAAAGAGGGCCTCATTTCGTTTTATTTTTATATGCCCTGTACTCTGCTGATGAGAGTAATTACAATGATTGAGACCCACTGTCTTTGAGCATATCATTACTTTTTTATGAAAGGAATCTTTTAGATATGTGAAATATTCTGGACTGGATGAACTAGACGTGAAGACAGCTGTGGATGTGAAGGTGGTTTTTATTCTTGGAGAAAACTCTTCTGGATTTTTTGTTTGTGAGAGCTGTGAAGTGATGTGTTGACAACATACTCCCCGTAGAGCTGCATTTGTGGTGGGAAGTGTTGCTGAAATGCAAATGAGGAAGTTTAGATGAATCAGCTTTATAGAAGCCCAGAGGATAATGGGAAAGAGTCATGCTGTGCAACAGACAGAAAAAAAAAGATTACATTTATAAGGATACATAGATATATTAACACCTGATATGTTAACCTAAAATAAGAAAATGGCTATATAGCCTAAAGGGCATATTAGTATTCTGAATTTGATTGTGCATGAAAGATAAATGATGCAGCCTGGGATATGCGGCCAAGAAATTCTCTGTATCTGAACTTCAGATTAGATTTCTAGAAATTAAATTCAATGAAAACCTGCTGTGTCAGGCTGGAGTTGGAATTCTCATCAACTGTGTGTTCTTTATATACCTCTTTATATGAGGTCATCATTATTTTAATGATAAACCATTCAATGAAACCCATTATGAAACTGAATATCCAATTCAATAACCCCTTTTCTTCAAACTAAATTAACACTACATAATGATAATTGCTCTGACATGAAGACTCATACTGTTAAACAATGTCATTTTGAAGTCATAATAATATACATAAGAAAAATATGAAATAAATAACTTTAATATTACCAGGATCAGATGCATCAGTTGCAGGTACAGTAGCACTTTAACAGCATAGCCATTTGCTATTGTTGCAATTCATAACACACCTTGAATTTCTCTGCAGATTGAATCGATGCAAGTTTACGTTGTGTTGAAATTGCTCATTTTCTGTGGTTGTCGTTCTGTGAAGAAAAACGAGGTGTTATTACAGTACAAAATGAAATTCCTGACTACATAATGCATTTTGTCTGGCAAGTGAGGGCAGAGGACAATGAACAAATACAAGGATACGCAGTGATGGAATGCACTGTGCAATCTGAGAGAATTTCACAAATGACTAATCTGCTTTACTTCCTTATAAAACACCTGAAGAAGATTGGGTCTAAAATACTGCTGTGTGCTCAACACAAAAGGATTGATGCAGGAGTGTTTGTGAGATCTACAGTTGGTTTGAAGTACACTCGTGCCAAAGTATTAAACAGGTAGTACTGATACTCGGGGAAAAAAAAAGATTCCCTTAGGCTGTCTTTTGCAGGAAGAAAACCAAAAGACCATTAGCAGTAATAGGATTCTTCATGGTTCCATTAATATTCATATTGGCAAGCTTATAATTTAAAAGGTGTTTAATTACATTAATTCCTACAAATAATTGCATTTCTAGCAGATGGCAGTTCATTCACATGACATATTAGCTACTCTTTTCTCTCGCTTGAGTTAACATGTTTGGAACATGTTGGGCAATTCTCATATTAGAATGCCTCTGGAGAGCAAAAAAAGTTATGATCTGCTTTTAGAAGTAATGGGCATGGTCAAGGGCTTGAGATATTTTTGGATGTTTAATTTGATGCCTCATTTGCATAATATGCTTCCACATAATTTCAACCACACACTAAGGAATACTACCTTTCATTGGTAAGCTGTGGTATAAATGAATGAGATGTTGTTGCTCAGAGGTATTATTCCTCATTTTAAAAACCTCCATTAATAGAGAGGTTAAATGAAAATCTAGAATTTGATATGCTGTTTTATATTGAGCAAAAATATAGACTCAAGTGGGGGATTGGTTGGGAAATATTTCATAAACTGCTAAACCATGTCTCCCCCCAATGTCTAAAACACACAGCTATTTAGTCAAGAAAGGTATATTTCCATAATGTGAATGAGTGATGTTTTTGCTTAAATATTAATAATATATATTTGAGATAACTGCCAACATTGTGGTCACAAATGGTTATTGGTGTAAGTTGAAAGTATTTGATGTATCTATTATAAAACATATCTGCATAAATATATAAACATGTCAGAAGAAAGATACTCATTGGAAGCCTGTCTTTGGTGATCTGGAATAAAATTGAGGGTGTCACTGTTTTTCACTTCTAAATACTTCTCTAGGCTCAGTTCAAAATTAATTCATAGAGTAAAGCAGCAGGGAGATATAGGCTAAACTTTCTCATCTGCAGTATCAAAGTAATCTTCCCGATTTGCCATTTCGATTTCTTAAAACATTTCCACTTGTAGACATGACCCAAAAGAAGGGGTGAGAGAGATAGAGAATAACATGATATCTCCAGTGAAAATTAAATTACATCAATATGATTAAACGGCTGCCCACAGGGTGCGAATTTAACTGCATGTGGTAATTGAGAAGAGCTTTATTCTCCACCGTTGAATTGAGTGAAAGTTAGTCATATATAATCTTTGCTATTATATACCTGTAATTTTGATGACATGGAAATGGATCCATTTCAAAAGCTGAGGATCCCAAGGTGAAAGTCATTAAGTCATGTCTCAGCTCAGCTCATTAGAAGGCTGAAGCAAGGCACTGGTCTTTGATCAACACAGCATGGGCATTTATACCAAAATAAAGACTGTAACATTATAGTGGTGCATACAATGGAAGGTACATACAGCTGGCATTTAAGTCCTTTTTACATTTTGAATAAAGGAGATCTCTGTGAAGAGGGTGTAATGGGTCAGTACCTCATATGACTACTCTGTAAGCACTCCGGCCCAAACTTTCAATGTTAGTACATTGAGTAATTAAGTGTAGAGTAATTAAGTGTTTTCAAAAATGGACACGACATTAACATCTACAGTGGGTTCCATTGAGAATATTGAGATTAGTATTGAAGCAATAAATTAAACTGCTTGTGGATCATACTGAAAGGCCTGCTTTATGAGTGAGCCTCAGATTTGAGAATAAAATACTACTACTATTGAGAAAAGTAACAAAATGCAAAATTTATCCAAAAAAAGAACAAAGTGCTAAACAAAACAACATATAGACGGAAGCAGCAAAAAACTTAACCAAAATGTTTCTCAGCATGTAATAATTTTTAAAAATGTCACTTTTAACCTGTAAAGATTCCTGCAGTGATATTGCTTATTCCCTATGCACCAGTGTGTGCTTTCTCTGAGACAGTGTCCCATTTTAAATGCAAAGACAAAAAACTTTAAATAATAGCCCAACAAAAGATAAAGCACAGGTTGCTACCTTTACTGAGATTAGGCAGGACAGTCACCAGACACAATAGTGTTTCTGTTTTCATTCCCTGTCTTCTGTCTTTGCATGTTAAATTTTCTTTTTCGTCTTCATTATGTTAATAATACATGAATGTCCTCTTTTTCCCTTCTTCCCCTTTTTTCCTTTAGCAATTATTGAACCTACCACAACTAGTCCTGTTTCAAGCCCAGGTCAGTATATGGTATTGTGCTGTACGCAAACCAGCATCTTGGGGTCCTCTTTACACTAACTTGAAAACCTCTCTTCCATTCCAATTCTTTCCTCTTGACTGGCTGGGATGCCTGCTGGTGTACAGCTTTCTGTGTCTTTTGGATTTATTTGTTTCTTCTTTTTGAGTTTCTTTCTATGTGGGCAGCCGTTTCATCGCACACTTCACCACCAACGCCCTCCCACAGAGCAATGTGATGTCATTGATGTGACTGTCATTTGTGGCTCTGAGACCAGTGCTTTCTAAATGCTGATAGCTTCTCTCTGGCTATTTCATTCCTTCTATGCTAAGTGCAATCTGCATGAAGGGCAGGATATTGATACAAGGCTATCGTAATTCTGTTTGCTTTGTTCAGTGGCTCTCTTGCAATTTGTCTTCTCAAAGCAGCAGTGTTTGCTGCCAGTAAATAGTTTTGATTTCTTTTTTCCCTCACTGTTATGCTGCTTTAAGCATCTTAGCTCTTTTTATCCCTTCATTGGGGACCCTTTTTTGTCTTTATTTTCATTGCGTACAAGTCAGGAAATGTAACTGCCCAACTGGTTACATTATTCTGCTCAACGCTCACACACACAAGCACATGTGGAGAACAACAGTGAATGAAAATGCATTATGGGTCTACATCCTGCTTCATGGGTTTGCCAATCTCTCCAGTGTTCCATTACATGAATACATGACTCAGTATGAGCATGTCCTCCCCTGCATCCCTTACCTATTTATTTCAAATGAATGGAATTAGCAATAGGAGCTCTGTCAAATTGCAAGTAAAAATCAGCTCCCCGGCAGTGTGCAGCCCTTTACTTTGATTCGGTAGAAATGCTTGCAGAACAAATGACAATTTCACGGTCCAAGGCAACATTGCAATATCAATCACTAAGATACACTAACTCGACATCCCACTGTTCTTGTTTTGTAGTGTTCGAAATTGTCTTTATGGTTAATTTTGCAATGTCCTAGTTCAGTTGCTCATGAAGGAAAATTGTTTCTGATTCCTGGCAACAAGTACAACACAGTCAACCAGTGCCACTAGGCAATGAGATCAGTTATTATTATCTGCACATAGCATAAAACTAAATTTACCACTCAATTTATGCATGCATGTTTGCAGAAAAATAAGGCGATCAAGTTCTGGATATTGATTGAATACTTGTGGTGTCAAGTTGATTAATTGTCCATTTATGATTGACCATGATGCACTGGAGTGATTTTGACTGTTGTTTAAGTGCTGTAACATCTCATTAGTCAGAGAGGATATTAGGCACAGTTTATGAGGTGATTTAATCTTCTGAATGCTGAAGCTTTGTGAAAATCGCAAAATAAACATAACAAGTACACCATTAAACTAATCCATCTGCTTATCTAGAGAACACCACCTTTCTGCAGCTAGTATGTTTGGAGCTGGACATCCAGCAGATTAAATTCCATTAAAAAATTTAGACATTTGAATGTATTCAATCAGTCATGAATGTTCAGTGGATCAAATTGACACCAAAAACATTTAATCAGTATCTAAAATCCACATAAAAAGTAATACATTCATCTTTTTGGTAAGTTACATGTTAATATGCAAAAATACACTAAATCAACCATATTCTGAAGCTGAGCTGATGTCATAGGAGCAACAGTAAATGTTGGCCATGTGGCATCAGTGAGAAATTTCAGTTTCTGGTTGTCCTTCCTCAACACTCAGCGAGAGCAGGCTCTGTTCAGTTAGGTTCACCTGTAGTGTCTCCTCATTAAAAAGATTGATTCACAATTCTGAAAGCCAAATGTTGCATATAAAATCTGTATTAGGATATTCAAATTTTTAAGGATCGAGAGTTTTTTTAAATATTGTGATTTCATGAAATTCATGATTTTTTTTACTGAAATGAACACAAATACATCAAACAGTTTGTTGTATCCATGAAACATCTAGAAATTTGGCATTACTGTGTCTGTGTATAAAATCCATAGCATATCTGATGTATTCAAGGATTTTGAGGTTAAAAAATGTAACATACTTTATATATATTTAAAGCATATGTTTTCAACAGGATCTTTTCTTGCTGGTCCAGTGTCTAGAAAGAATTTATTTTACCGGACAAATGTGAAATTTACCAGTCACATTACAATAACAATCTGTGTTACAAACGCAAATATAATGTACACCTAGGCTGATGAAAGAATGACAACGACCTCAAATCAGTTTGACTATTTAATGAACAGTAACAATTAAGCAAAACAAACAGTAAAGATTAAGCAAAACCTCAGCATTAGCCGCTAAAATGTAGGCTATTATGAAACATTAAGTTTATGTAAACAAATCAAATATAAAATGCCAACCGAAACAACTAATATTTAAAAAATGCAATAAAAATGAAACCCTTGTGTTAAGATAAATTCAGAAAAAAAATCCCCTTAGCTCCTCAGCCTGGAGTTTTTCTCTCAGTTTTCCTCTTACTCTGGAACATTGGATTAATTTGGCCTTGCCTCCATATTGCATGTGTTGGATTTGAAATTTCTGCAAATGGTGCTCTATTCGTGGCCTGAAGAAACTATTCCCATCATTTGGAGACATGACTTTCTCTGCCACACATTCAGCTTCAACATCCTTAGTGATACAGGGGTCCATTGCTATATAATCCTTAAATGTTCATTCCATCAGAAAAAAAAGGTTTTAAAAATTATTGGCTACACAGATAGAGAATAGACAGAGTGACAAAACACATATCTTGCTGCTGTGGGTGAAGGTCAGAGCTGAATTATTTCAGCCATGGTTAGTGGCTTTAACTATCATTGCAACTGTCAGCAAAACAAGCTGTTGTGGTAGTGACTGTTGCTATGTTGATAATTTTTATAATTTTGTTTTTCAAAAGATCAGCACATAATGTCCTTTCTGGGTTTTGAATATTTATCATTTACAGAACTTTCCCAACTCATGGTGATTTTTGTGAAATTGTTTCAACATTGAAATAGATAGTGACAAACATCATTATCTGATATTTTTCAAGCATTGTTTGAAGGAAGCAGGCTATTCACGTATGGCTAGGTTGGCAAATGATGCAAATCCTATGTCTTAGTCATATGTATAAGGGCTTGGCCCTATGGCCCATGTGTATAGTCATCAGGCGATGATGACCAGGAGTCCCCATCAGCAGAACAAATTGGCTTTGTTCCGGCAGGGATAGGAGTGGGTAGGTTGTCTAGGGTTTGACTGACTTTTTGACTGACTTTCTTTCACTAGCGAGCCCACCCCTCAGTAAAAGACATTTTATCCATAGTCCATTTTAAATATTCAGTAAGGTCTCTATTAAAAAAAAAACTGGATTCAGAGACTATGGTTGACTATGGTTGGTTCTGTTTATAAAGTGAATGTTGCAGTAAATGCTACATAAATGCAAATATGTGTGAAATTAACAAACAGGCTTTTGATTACTGCTATTAATAAGAAACAAGTGTGAAATGAACAAATGAAAGGCTTGCACATGTAGGCATGTTGCAGAGTTTGTTTAAATGGAGTTTCTTTAGAATCATTTCTGTCGAATGACCAGTCTGTGTGAAATGTTTGGCACAAACACATATATATATACTCCTGTTGGATAATAACTCATTTGCAGGTTTAAATGGCATGTTATCTTGGTCCTTATATTATTAGAAAGTGTTGCATGGTAAATGGAAACCATCTGTTTCATCAACTCATTTTTAATTCTGTGAACACACTCATAAGTCTTTGGGAGCGAGTGCAACTTTGTGGTTTCTGCTTCTATAAATGAATGTAATGTATATATTCTGGTAAGTGGTGCCTTTGCTATGTCATATCCCCATGTGTGTTCAGTAAGCACAAAATGGGAACATTAACATGGCACTTTTGGAATAGGGTTTGCTGCACTTAACACCTTGCATAAAATAAGGTGGGTTTGGTTCCATATTTCCTATTGCAAGAAAAATAGATTGTTTTAATGTTTTCTTTCTGATCTTATTTGCCATGGATAGTTGCAGACATTCAAGGTCCAAGTGCAGTTAATTTAGAATATGTTACAATATCTTGCATGTGACTTTCAATAGGAAATAACCTAATATTCCAGACTGAACAATCACTCATTATAGATTATCAACAATCAAAAAAATTCAAAGCACTGTAACAGCCATCAATTGTGTGCCATGTAGCAATGGGCACCACCTGAAGCAATTACTATTTCCAATTGTTTCCAAAAACTATTTTGTGATATTTTCTTTGCACCACTTTAATTGCATTCAAAGTAAATTGACCTAAATGTAATAATTACACAAAGAAGAAGACTGGATAAATCGTCCATGATCACATTAAAGATTTTAAATTTTGCATACCTCATACAAGCTGCCCATGCAATGCAGTATGTCATAATGAAAGGGCATTTAGTTTTTTTACATGTGACCAGAGCCAGAGCTTGTCAAGGGTCTTGAATGCACGATATATGCATTTGTAGTGGTTTACATGGCTTTATAATGTTTAATAAAGGTAAGCCATAGAAACAAATCTGTTCTCAGATGAGGACAATATGATCTAAGAGCCTGTTAAAAGACAGATATTGCTGATTGTTCAATGTGCCACTTGACACTTTTTCAAGAACTGGAATGGATTGCCTTGGCTAAGGATGCTTTACAAAACCATTGTTTACATGGTGTGTGTATATAACACCTGAATGCCATAAGCCATCTCAACACATGGAAGCTTGCCTCAGATTTAAGGAAAATAATGGAATATCCATCTAGCTTGATTTTTGACTTACCAAAAGAAAATATTTGGCTCAGTTTATGGCTGAAATTAGAATAATACCTAGTTTGTGACAGTATTTAGATGTTAATGGAATTAGGCTGACCACAAATGCACTTTTAATCAGAAAAGACATTGAATTTTATACCCCAGGTGCAGTAGGTTAGTGATCTACATCCCACAAGGACAACTCTATCCTGTATATCACAGTTTTGTTTTAAGATAAATTAACACTGGCACAGTTGCCAGGGGCTTCCCTTTGAATGTAGACCAAGCCCTTAGGTCCAGGACTAAAACTGGCTAAGTCATTTGATGACAATGACCTGGACAGCAGCAAAACAAACTGGCTATATTCAGGATAGAGGTGGGTACGTCGGCACTAGTTTCCTTGTCTCACCGCTCTCGGGCACTCTGTGATTCATCAGGCTCCTGCACGTTGCATGGGTACCAACAAGGGTATAGCGCCTATCCACCTATGAGTGCCCTATTCAATATAGCACACTGTCTGCCTTGTAGTGTGAAAAATAGCTGCTGGCTGCATGTGAGTGTATCAGAGGATTGCATTTGTCTCGTTTCAGTGGTCTTGCCCTATGCATAGTGTAGAGGTTGTCTCAGTGAGACAGGTCTGATGTACAATTGGTGATTCCAAAAAAGCAGTTTTTCATAAAAGGGAAAAAGGAAAAAATAACAGTATCTTTGGTGATTCCATTTGTTTTAAATTACTAGAAAGCTTCTAATGCACTTTCTTTCAACACCACATAGCTTGTGTTCCATCTTCTGTATTAGTTAATATTGCATTTGTTCAAATGGCATCTGGTCTTTTATCTATGTGGTTCCATGCCTACTATAGGTATGAAACAAGAAAATCTATTTCTGCACAGAAATAGACACTTGAATTTTACTCAGGGAACACATGCATGTCAAGGAAAAAATGACCTTGCAAAGAAATTGTCCAAACTCACCCACTTGCACATGCATGCTCACCCCCACACACACACACACACACACACACACACACACACACACACAATGAAGTCGAATCTTGTTACAAGACTTAATCATATTCAAGTGCATTCATTTCTTATTTTGGTAACACATTCAGTGGAAGGACTGCAGGAAACCTTTAACTCTATAACCAGAAAGCAAATTGCAGATGTATGAGACTACTTCAATCTCCACTCAACACACCTGACATTTTTTCCACATAGAAACTTCATGTTTATTTTGCAGTGTACAGGAGGTTTGTTACTTTCAATGTGTCATATCACATCATCAGTAAATGGAAAATTGGCTCTGTAAGAGCGGTGCAAAGTCTGCCTATGCTTTCGCATCATCAGCAATTCTTAAAGAAGAACTCCAGTTCATATCTGTTTAATATCCTGATCATTTCAGGGCATACAAATATTTTATTTTATTTTATTTTTTTTCTACCAGTCATATGGGCATTTAAACAAAGTGTTTAATCAGATGTCAGTAAGCAACAGTATTATATACAACAAAAATTGTCTCTACCTACTGATAGCTGCAAAGTATTCAGATGCAGGTCTTTCTCAGCCCAGCTGACCACATAGACGACAAGAGCAAATTTGATGACTATTGAAATCAGTTTTTATTTATCAGTAGTATAACTGAAAATATGAGCTGCCTTGTAATTACATCTGTTGGATTGCAACCATCTAAAATGAAGAGAGTTATTTTTTTACTTTATCAATTTCATGTCATTATTTAAACAAATAGTTTTATTTTATTGTTGCAATCTGTAGTTGTGCATTTATTTTTTATCAGTGTTTATTGTGTGCAGTGTGTTAAAAAGACAACACTTTTATCTAACTTTCAGATTTCACCTGGCATATTTTTGCCTGGCACTCAGCACTTTTTCACATTACAAAGCAATGGAATGTCTCTCTGACATGGTTTTTTTATGTTTACATAATCCAAACAATCTGTATTATCAGTCTGTGTGGGGATACCTGAGCTGAGCATTTGCATTTGGAGGAGCAATCAAGTATTTTGTTTTCAAAAGGCAAGAATTATGTTACCTCATAGAAAATGGCATAGCGAATTTCTCATGTCACTGCTAGGCCTACTGATGGGATTTCCCATTAGACAAATTAGTTCTGAAGAAAATGATACAGTTTATGGTATGTGCGGATAGATATCACAGATTCTGGAGGGGAGTCCAAAATGTTTAGAAATAGGGCAGGGTGCATAGCATTAAGGTCATTTAAGTATTGGTATAAGGTCTTTTAAGTATTCAGTGTAATGTAATGTAAGCATTAGAACCGTAACATGCAACTTCCTGCCTATTGGTTACCAACATGTCAGCAAGGCAGAAGACTGTCTAACCCCCCCCAAGATTCTGCATTTTTTAATACTTCTTGAGGAAGATTTTTATTGAACAATTGGTGGAACTAGGATTTTGCCTTGCTATGATGAGCTGTCATTGTGAAAATGGGACCCGTCCTGTTCTCAAACTCGCACAGCCCCGCGGATGGCACTGTGTTGACAGAAGAGGCTCATATGCAGTGTGCTGGGCAGCAATGCATGCTAAATTCTTCCACTGTATTTCAGACATATGGTACAACATATGCTCCATGTCTGCATCACCATAATAATTATTACTATTACAACTACAGGGTCTTACAGATTGAAATGTCCTCTTTTAGTTCCCTTGACTGTTTGATATGTGTAGATGAGTGTGGTTCTTTGTTCTCATTTTCATTCTAGCTCTGAGACAAGTTTAGATATTTGTGTTTAATGACAACATTAGCAATGAATAGTGTGTATCAAAAGTAAACTAAATGAGCACAACAAAGGAATGCATTGTTTTATTTCCCACAGTGAACAATAGCCAGCATTGCTTGGCAGCAAGGTATGGTTCAAGATTGTGGATTGAACTACATTTCAAACATATGGCCTTGCAAAATGTATGATCAAAAAGAAACAAACTGTCCCTTGGCTCACACTTAAGTCTTCTGTCAGATGCGCTGCAATGAAGAGAGTGTATTTGTATTCTACATTACAGCATAGATGATTATGAAATTATTGAAACCCTGCATGTTCTCCACTTGTTTAATTGTTTCTGATACAGAAATATTTTATAGTGCCTGCATTGCTAAACAGATGACAACGTTTTCATATATTTAAAGGCAATTATCTAGTTGGTGTGGTGATCTTATCAGTGAAGTTATGTCATTGCTGTATAACTATATAGCTGTATAATATATATGTCACAAAGTAGAGTGATCTTACGGCCAAAGGAGGTGGTAGGGATCACACGAAGCCACTGCTGTTACTTCGATGGGGTGAATTTATTGTGGCGGCCCAACACGAAACAAAACAAAACACAAAAGAAAACACATTCCCAGACAGGTGGCGATGTGGCAAAAGAAAGAAAAAATCCATTCAAATTCCATAAATCCAAGAAAAAATAAAATAAACACAAATAAAGCAAATGCTGCTTTTCAGCAGTTAAAGTAGCCCAGAACAGCCACTAGCTGATGCTTAACTCAGGAATCAGCTCACAGGGCTCAGGAACATGATCCTGCCTTTACACAGCCCCCCCTTAATGAGACCAAGGCTGGCCTTTATACCTACAGGAGTGCTGGAGCCACTCCCAGGTAAAACCATCCTCACCCCTATACAAAGTTTTTAACATTTTTAAAGCAGCAATCTGCCTCACTGTCATGTTCTCACAATCATACTCATCAGCAGCTGTTGTTACTTTAATAGGGTAACACAGTCCTACTGCCATAAGGAACGCTATTATATTACTGACGATATTTCATACATATTTTGCCGGGAAAACATCTTTCCCCCCTTGAGGCAAACCCTATGCGCGCGCTCTCGGTGCTTAAAGCAGCGCGGGAGTCGGGCGCGCGCTCCCCTTTGAAAACTCCATGCTGCCGAATGCATCAGGTAAGCAGCCAGACCACCTTCGCTTTGCGCTGTAAAGACAGCTAAAATGAGGGAACAGGTTACATAGATGAAACAGCTTCCAGCATATAGTTTGGAATGTGTTCTCATGTTAAGTCCTCATAATTTGTGGTAGGTGATTGCGGGAATGTCCCGCGATCCGCAGCCAATGCGTGCACTCACCGACTCCGAATCGGAAACAATTCACAGCACCTTCCCACACGACATGCTGCTGTACAGAAAAGTAACGTTAGGGAAACGGGTTAGTCCTGTTTCGTCGCGGGTCAACACAACTGCAGCAGGCGATTAAACAGTTTAGTCACAAATTATTGCCGCCTTAGAAATATATCACGGCTACGCGAACTACCGCAGTTGTAACGCAACAGGGATGATCGGGGTACGGCCACGGACCCATCATCACAATATACTGTGTATTGTAAGTCTAAGTGTAAATGTAAGTCTATATTGATTTGTTAGGAAATTTTTGATAATTTAATGTAATTATGTGTAAGCCTTTCTTTCATCTATGCTGCTGCATAAAGAAGGCTAGCACCTCTGAATGTCAAGGGGTAATTAATATTCTTCCCTCTGGTTCTCAGTTTTGCTTTACATTGTATTACATTACGTGCATTTAGCAGATGCTCTTTTCTAGAGTGACCTCCAGCACTAGACACATGCAAGACTTCCAGCACATACATATCACAGTGATGTGTGACCACAGTGGTAACTGCTGCAGCCTTATCATACCAAGGCTCTGTGGCAGTAGATTTGTTGAAAAGTGAGCACTACCATAATACATATGTATTATTTTCAGCCAAGTGAAAGTTAGTTTTATTACTTTATTGGGGAAAAATACATTTTCACAAGGTAATGCCAATGTACATATGATGCAAATTTACCTTTGAAATATAAGAATAGAGGTTCATTGTACATATGTTGGGCAAAACAACATTAACTCTTCATGATTCAGTATCAGAGATTCATTCTAAATCTTCAGGAGCCACTAGAGAATATTAGATTTCAGCTGTATAATATGCACATTTCCTTTTCAAATAATTTAGTGGTTCAGTTTTGAGTAGAGAGTAGGAACAGATTTTTGGTTGGTGTTGTTTTGTTTTTATTTAGGTTTTTTCATGAATGATCCATTCCAAACAGGACCACAGTTTCCCATGTTTTTCAGGCACCTATGAAAGTTCTGATGACAATCCACTATAAAGGTTTCCATGCTGATAGCATTCTAATTCTCACAATACAGTGAGAGGGACAAAGTGCTTTAGGATTCAGACAGACGTCAAAGTGTTAGCAAATAAACAGACAATCCAATTATGATTAATGATGATCCAATTATTCCTGAATGCAGATTTGAATGCAGCAGCTGCAAGATTTATTACATTTTTGGTGTAGCTGGCACACAATATTTAACTATTTTATTTATTTATTTTATTTATTTATTTATTATTTAAATATTTTATTTTAATATTTAAACACTGTAAATACCTGTAAACCAGCAAACACAATGTTAAAATATTGTCTATAGTTTGCGTGCCCTGAATTTGTTCTGATCCGTAGTTTGCAGTCTTTCACTTAACCATTTTCAAAATAGTGCTTTGCCTCAAGATTGATGGCACATGAAATACAGTTAATGTTATTTAGCCTTCTCTCTCTGGGCATTAAACAGTTAAGACATAAATGTGTGTGTTAAAAGAAATACGTGTAAAAATCGAAATATGAGAAAATGACTTTTAACCTATTGTGTGTACTATGGCATAGCTGAATCTTATAAGATGGCAGACCATTAGAACATTGAAACAGTGATGTTTCTTTACCAGTAAAAATCAGATAGCAAAGGCTAAGCTTATTCATAAGCACTGTTTAAAGGAATTTTCCCAGCATGCACTACATGGAGTTCAGTGGTCTCTGTGAGTGTGATGCCATTTGGCAGAATTTTGAAGGTTCACTCATCAGATGTATGGCATATCAGGAATGGCAAGATCAAAAGTAGGGGGCTTATGTAAGCACAGGTATGTGATACAACTTGACCTTCATTTTCCACATTAAAAACAGGGAAGTCTCTGGCAGAGTCAGATAAGCAGATGGCATGTCATATATCATACTTGACCCCCAGATCCTTTCACAGGCATAAATAGGCCACTGTTGCTTACATTTACCCCAGTGAACTACTGTAGTCTGTAGTGCTCTAGAGAAATGGTTGAAGATGCATTCCTTTGGTTAATGCTGGTTTATGTGAGAACCATCCCTTTGAAATTAATTCAGAAGTGCAGTTATTATTCTGAATACAAAGTATGTATTTCTTCTTAATTTGAAGGCCCACGTTCAGGCTTCAGGGTTGTCCCTGTGACCCTATTGCCTTCTATATCAGGGAGTCTGAATTATTTGAGCGTGTGATATTCGGTCTCCATGGAATGCCATTATCTATGATGAATCTTTGAAACTGACGGAATGTGGTTAAATGCTTTTTTCTGATCAGTCCATGAAATGTTCTTTTAATCTGTATTAAGATTGGTGATGAAATGGAAATACATTCTTAATATAAGCGATAAAGTAAGGGCCTTGTTACAGGCCCAGAACATTCAATTAATATCATGTATTATGATTTAGAATGGCTATAAGAAATACAATTATTTGAAAAAATGCTATTTTTAAGATAAAAGGTTTAAAATTGCATCATACTTCAAATCAGCTCACTGATGGAGAAAGGGCAGTCTAAGTATAATGAGACTGTAGCTGCCTTTCAGCTAAAAATAGCCTTCAGGCAAAACCTGGAAGTCAAGCTTTCTATGAGGATTTGGGGGTAGAATACAGGAGAAGTATACAATACTGTGTAGGTCTGTATGATTTCTGTTCATGGTATGGTAATGTGTACAGTTGAAGGTTTTACAGGTAGGATTTTATTAGATTAAAAACAATCCTGTTACATGAACCTCATAGTTGCAATAGATGGATCAGGAAAAAATATATGGAGACAATGCGATATTAAAAAAGGAAAGGAATAAATGTTAAATATAGAAGTCAAGGGTCTGAAGATGAATAGAATCTGACTGCTGCCCAAAACACCAACCAGTTGCCTACATTAGATGTACATATGCTAATACATATTTCATGTGCTCAAATCTCTTATTCATGACTCCTGTGAAGATTCATTTTCAGCCTGGAGACACTCTGCACTCGCCGAAATGTCAGCCCGCAGTACAAATGGGCATGCCATGGGATCATCACTCTGAGCAGACCCATTCTCTGGCTCTCCCACTCCATCTATTATCTGTGCTCTCCCACATGCACACTCAGTCTGATTATCGCTCCCACTCTGGACCTTCTCTTGCGCAGCGGCCATTAAATATAATCTATAGAGTACCATCACTCCCCCCCCCCCGTCCCCGTCCCCGTCCCCCCACCACCACACACACACACACACACACACACAAATATACATACATACTTCCTCCTGGCTTCCTAAATACTTAGAAAACCACCACCAACAACCAAAAAAAATTAACATAAAAACATCTGGTCCCCTCTCAGACTCATCGATGGTTATTCCTGAGCTACAGTAAGCTTAATTAATGTGGGCAGGGGCCTCTCTCCCCCTCCTCTTATCTCATACAAAAGACTACTTACGATCTCTGTCAGTCTCCCTCTCCCTTTTTGTACTTGATCTTGCTAATGCTTTTATCATGTTTGTACCACTCCTATGCCATCTCAGACATTACCAGTCTTGTTTTGCCTGTCTGGCATTTCAAGGCTCTGAAATGGCATCATCTTGGGATTGATCAAAGTAGCTCAGACAAAACAAATGCATGATGTCTTAAAGTTCCTTGCTTTTTATTGATATTTCAGTGCAATCTTTTGGTATACGTAGAGACAAGAGCCTCTAAAACATCCATATTTTTTCAGGATACAGGCCACATTCTGTTATGCAGGTGTACTAAGATTAACTCATGTCATCACTTCTGTTGTAGAAGTTTTGTTTTTCATTCCACATCAGCACAGTGCCAGTATGCCTGAAAGCTCTGTTTCTAATAGAGTTCTCATAACAAAATACTGCTCAGTCCACAGTACCTGGTTTTGTAGTATTTGTTTTTGGTTATTTGTGTTTATAGTTTTTGTTTTTCCTGCAGCTTGCATAAACATATTTTTGTGTAAATAGGTCACTTAGATGTAAATGAAGAGATCGGAGAATTAATTTTAAAGCAAATTGCATTGATTTAAAATATTGCCACTGTTGTAATCATTCCATCATTGCAAAGTCCAATTCAGTTACACTTAGTGCCAGTAACTCTTTTCATATTTGGTTGTTTCCTTATTGTAAGTCACTGTGTTCATAAACACCAATTCTATGATTGTCTATCAGTAAAGCCCACAGTCACGTTTTACATTTATTATTTATCTCACACATGCCGTGGAATTAAGTTTATTTAATTTCTACAGTATATCAACAACATTAAAAATGAATAAATAGAAATACTTCTGAACGGCAAGCTTTATTTCTCAAAACAAGTTTAATCATGGTTGTGGAGTTCCTATGTAGATGTTAGCTTATAGGCTTAAGTAGTTGTCCATTTGCTGACTGTGGAACACAGATCTTTTTTCTTATGTAATATAGTGGAAAAAACTAACAAAGTTATCTACATATTTGTGTAATTTACCACAAAGTAAAGCAGCCTTAATATGTGGCATGGTATTTGACCTATAAAAAATAATTCATGAATGGGAATTTATAACTGCATTCTACATTCATTATGTAGGCATTGGTGGACAGATTGACACTGCAGTTAGGTGTCACAAACCTTGCCATTTAGGTAGCATAGGGTGTATTTTTATTCAATGTGGGCACAATGCATTTGACTCTAATTGGCTCAGGTGGAACACGTAGCAGGTCAGGGTCAGTCAGGGTAGAATGAATTAAAGGTTTGTTTAAATAAAATATGCCTGCCGTTAAAGGGGCTTTAGGATAGCTCTGAGACTTTGGAGGCTGTGACAGCTGTATTGGTAGTGTAAGCTTGATGTTGATTTTTATGCCTGCCTTACAAAGGTATCAAGAGCATAATGTTGTCAGTTTGTCCACTGCTCCTTCCAACACAAACATGACTCTGTTCTTTAATGAAACTTTATTCATATTTCCTCCTCTCACTGTTCCCCAGAACCCAGGCAATATGTCAAAATTCAAGGTCAAAAGGTCACAAATGTTTCTGACATGTTTTTGTCCCATTCCAGTCCTGGCCACTTGTGCATGAGCTTAAATGTAAATTTATAGTAATTCTCTCCTCATTGTTTCCCAGAGACTTTTCGATCCTCAAATTCCGAAGTCACAGATGCTCCTAATTTATTCATTTAGAAGGTGTTAATTACTTGTGTGTTCACAATTCCTAAGCTAAAACCCATGCTTGACCATTATGCATTTATAGAACTTCTTTATACTGTAAGTGGCAACATAATCTGCCCACCACCTAAGTGCTAGTAAAGGCAGAGGTCCCTATTTACCACTCGTGTTCGTCTGTACAGTTTTTTATTGAAAGGATTTCACATTTTTTACACAATACCCTTTCAAATGTCACAGTCATAGTTCCTACAGAGCTCTGAACTCTTCATACAGGTTATCCATCCAGCTATCGAGGACAGCCACATATGGAATTTTTCCCGTCTAGCAGGGTATTGTGATTCCTGTTGCTTTTTGTTTCGTACGTCTGAAGATCTCTTCTCAGTTCTTTCCACACAAACTGCCCTGTTGTCTACTCCACACAACCAGCCACAGCTCTCTGTTGTTGAATCAGGTGCATCAAGGGACAGGAGTGGTGAGAAAATCCTTTCTTCTGTCCTTGAACATTGAAATTGGGAATTATAGGGAGAATATGAAAAGGACATGCCTTGTATGTGTTTAATGGCTTTAACTTGCTACTTTGTATTATATAATTATGTAATAGAAACATGGTCTAGCTTTACTGTAAATTAATCTCCACATTTTCATATGATAATCAATGGTTCGCCCTCACCCCAATGCAGGCACATTTTCTTAGATAGTCAAAAAAAAAAAGTTGTCCTATTTTGGCACCTTTATTGTTGAGGATGAGGTTTAAGTATTGAAATTTTAGTAACTTTTTAAAACTTCCTTATGATTGGCAAAATGGAGTAAGGACTGCAGTGTTGTATTTTACTGCTTCGTTGGCTACTTTGTTAACATGCATAAGGAGATTTTTTACTTAATGGGGACTTAAGCAGGCCTTGTGAGATGCCTGTTGATCTGTTTTGTGGAAAAAAAGTTGATGTCTTCTTTGGGCTTTCAAGTATTTTCAGTGAGTACTTTCAGCTTTAACATTAAGTTTCTGGGAAAAGAGCTGTGGGGTGCCATAGCGTTTAAGGTTTAATATGACAGCTGGCAGTGAGCAGATTAGTAGGGGGCTTTCATGCCTTCATGCCAGGGGAAGTCTTTGTTGTAACTGCCCCAGTGGCCTTCTAACCTCAGGGATTTCATTCACTAGTTGCAGTTTTTATCACATGACATGTTTGTGTGTTCAACGGATCAATTCCCTCCCTGTTACACCATGATAAAATGTCTAACTTACTGTACAGTTGATCTCCACATTACAGCAAATCCCTGACTGACATCTCGGAGAGGGTTACAAGCCTGGAATGTCAAGATAGTAACAATAGTCACTGCATAGCTTTTTTTCCCTTCTTTCTTCGATATATATTCCATTTGCATCATATATTTGTTATTTTATAATAGTGAGCAGAGTCTGTCTGTTAGTGGAGAAGAAGTATGTGGGAGGATATGGGGGGGGTTATTTTCTCTAATATTTTGTCCATGGCTGAATGCATTTTAAAATTCCATTTTATTAAGTGCTTAGTTTCTTTGAAGGTGTTTTATTTATACTGAATAGTGCAAAGAGGTTTTCATCAACATGTGCGCAGAGGGGTTCAATCCTTGTTTCATTTTACAATTTTTCTGACAGTCATTGTCAAAACTGAGCATTTGTACTCATTCTCAGCACCTGCTGTCAAATGTAATAAAATAGAGAGGAAAATAAAACTGGCACGACTGAAATATTATCATAGTTATAATCTCCCAGTAAGTCCAGGGAATCTGCCATGGCAAAGTTGTGGATTGTTTGAGCTGCAAGACAAACAGTTGTGTTTTGTTGTACATATGTATATAGCATTGTATTCCACAAAAGATAATAACATAAGTTTATGTTATTTCCATTGGTATGCTTTGGTATTTTTTATAACACTACTGGTTTTAGGCAATTAAATAATAAATAAAATAATTAAATAAAATCTCATTCCTTTCTATACAGATTTCAGGCATTGTTTTCCTGGTTCTTTGATTTTTCCTGTAGCCCTCTGTTATTTCCTGCATTTTCAAGCTTGAGGTCTTAGGTTTTTCACTGTCCATCAACAGAACTCGGTACTCTGTACTCTCAGGGCGATGTCACAGGCCTTGACAGTTTCTTATTCTGGCACCCCAATTATCCCTGGAACCCCTGGAAGAAAACTCTGTTCCCTCCAATGCAATTTCTGCCCTTCATCCTTCAGCTGTTCACACTGCGCTTCTCCCTGATCAGTCTCAAGTCTTCTCATCACCTGCCTTTATTAAGTGAGGACCTGTAATTGAATTCTAAAAACACATCAGTCTAGATATTTTGCCAGAAATTAATTCTCCATGTCATAGTTTATGAAAAAACAATACCATGAGGCATTGAAGCTGGATTAGAAAGGTCACGGCATTAAAAGGTGTCATTTATTCGCATAGGCTTGAATGCTTGTCCCAGTCGTGGCAGCTAATGCCATGATAAACCCTACGCTAAAATCTGGTTGTATGTGCCATTGCTTCTATTCAAATCTAGTCAACGAACCTTCACTCAAACAAACAGCCACAGCTGCTCTCTCACTCCAAGGCTTTATCATGTCACTCTGATTTCTCTCTCTCACACACACACTTTCTCTCTCAGTTCAGATCTGTGTCTCTCTCAATGCAGTTCAAATCCCCTTTCTCTCTTTCCATCTTTCTCTCTCACACACACTCATGCTTTGTCTCTCTCTATCGCACATACAAATCATTTTGAATCGGCAAACCCTAAACGGCACATCCCTCGCAAAATGTTTCTTCATAACTGCTCTTCATGGCACTCAGTTAATTCTTACAGTAAAGATACAGAGCAAAATCCTCAGGGACACATCCAAAGATTAACCCTTTAGGTCTTTCACTGCCAGTGGCAAAACATTTAAGGAGGTGCCTGTGGAGCCTGTTGTGGCTTTCATGTGTCCTCCCAACGTGTGGTAATGATCAAGGAGGTCAATGTGCAAAGCAGAGTGATGCCGTTGGCAAAAACTAATAGAGGTCTTAAGGCCTTTGCCCCAAGGCCATGTGGGCTTTGAAGTTTTAAATGCACATTTATGATTCTCTGTTGTAATATTGTATTAAAACTATCAGTTAACTAAAGAAAATCCATCTTGTGGCCAGTCAAAATTAATATAGCTAATTTATATGCTGAGGAATGTCAAATGCCTAAGCCTCTTTGAGAAAAGATGATTAATCCATTTGTTTTACTGTTTTTTGTAATGCATTCAAGCATTGTAGAGCCCTCTAAAGTGTGTGCTTGTCAAGCCTACACTGCTTCACATTCTTGCTGAAATGGAGGTATATTGATACAAGAATTTGGCTGGTATTTTGGCAGGGGGAATTTTAAAAGACATTTACACCACGAGTTGTATATTTCTGTGGGTTGTACATGTCTGGCTTAAGATTAGATTTTGATAGCCTGTCCTTTGCTTTGTTTGTTGACATTTCAGTGATTGATGTGGATTTGTAGATGAATAACTGAGCTTGTGGATGGCTGAGGTGAAACTGTCATTTTCATCGGCTGGAAAAATGAAAGGAAACAGTTTACCCTGGTGACAGTCATCAACAAAGTCACAATGTACCATAATTCAATTTAAAGAAACAAGTCATATCACATTCTCAAAAAAAGTTGAAAAAACATTTATCTTTTTGACATGTTTTCACTATTTATTTCAAATCTGTTTTTTCTGTAGAGTAAAATCATTTTTTTCATTAAGCCAGTCATGTTAAACTCAAGGTTGTTCCAGTTTAGAACATATTATTAGCTTGGGTATCTCAAAGAAGGAAGCAAATATATGATAACAATACCTCTGCCACATTGACAAAATAAAATAGTGAGCCTACGGGTTACAGGGATAACAAAAAAAAGGCTTTGCCTAGTAAAGACATTTCAACATCCTGAACATGTTGGCAGCTCAATCACATAATTAGTGCCTGCTCCAAACAGGGATGTATTTGCTGCCACGAAAGGAAATCTCAGAATGAACCTGTCAATATGAAATGGCAAGATGTAAACCAGGCTCTACAGTTTAATTAATAGTTAAGTTGTTTTATTTTTTTATTCTGATCAGTCTAAGGTTATTTCAAGAAAATGCTTGGAGGAGAGTGAGCTGGCTTTTGTAATTCTGGACTTAGTTTCAACAATGGCACTGCATTATCATCAATGGACCTCAGGATGACAGGAGAGATAAATTTCTTACCCTTGAGTCATTACCCATTTTCTTATGACATGACACCAGCTACATACTGACAAATTTGTACTTCAGAATGACAAATCATTTAATTAAAATATACAAGTAGCTAAGCGCTGTCTGACCAAAATAAAAGCTGTGATCATGAATCAATTTCGGAGAAGGACCATGGTCTCTTTAGTCAAATCAATAGCCGTAAGTTACAGTACCTGCTGATTAGTATATCCTCCAATTGTGAGTCATTGTTGTAGTGTGTGTGACTTTCATTTCCGACTACAGAAAGAGGGAGAAAAAAGGGGTCAGAGAGAGATTTCAATCAAATTGAATAGCGAAAGCAATTTTCATCAAGACATTTTTGAACCCCCTCCAAAATCATGAATAGTCAATCAAGTCTGAAGATCTGGAAATACTCATGAGACTAAGTTGCCAATGGCAAAAACACTGAAGAGAGGAAGGTTTTCATTGCCCGTAAAGGCCTCCCACTCCCACTCCCTTTCTCAAGTAAGCATCTAATCACGATTGTGCCAAATGAAAAGGACCTGTAGTTAAAAATTATTCTCCACCATCTACATGTGAATGCACATAAGATGTGTGTTATTGTGCCACTTTTATGAGCTGCTGCTCTTATTTTGTTCAGATTACAACTTCATACCATAGATGTTAATTATTGCGTGGATGAGAAACAGGTTCTTTATAACTTTAGAAACAGGTTCTTTATAGTACATTATTGTGTAGCCAGTTTAATGTGGCATTTTGACTGTGCAAAAACATGGTGCATAATGTATCGCAAGTCTTAAATGGTCCAGAGAACATTGTTTAATGAGTTGTAGGTGTGGAAAAGATGTGACCAAGTATTGGCCAAAGAGGACTTATCAGTTATGTCTGTCGAATGTATTAATCATGCCAATGCAGAGGTTCCCAAATTCTTTCCTATGAAGGGCCAAAAATTAATCTAGATGGAGGGCCTCAGGCCAAAAATAAATGTTGATGTTATGTGAAATTACATTGCATTAAAATGTATTATATTTTAGAGAAAATTAACATTCTAAATCTAAAATAAAATTTCAAAATAATTAAAACACTACTCTTTAATCTGCTTAACAGTAATTTTATTAATTTGCAGAGATAATTGTCAAAAACATAAAACATCCATATGCTTCTTTTTGGGAGCATAAACATATTGAAAAGGAAAGACACCTTTCTGATAGAAAGTGCATGCAACTCAAGGTGCTTTAGAAAATTAAACTGTATTGTCCACCTTTGTAATCAAGAGTGGAAATTTGACTTCAGCTTTTAAAATTGACAAAAATATAATGTTAAACATCTTAGTGACAAAACTGAATAACAAATCAATATTGGATATTAAATTTACATTACGCAACGTTTAAGTTACACATTATCACAAAATGCCCCCATATGGTAGCTAATGAGCCACAATATCAAAACGTATTAATGAAAATTAGCTTCTCATTCACAGGATCACTCAGAACGATTTGGTAATTTCGTTTTATAGTAACGTTGGCTAACTAATAACACCAACAACAGATTATTGGTTGGAAATACAACAGAATCCACTAACCCGGGCTGCCAGGTTTGGCATAATTATTTTGCCTAATTGGTAGTGATTTTGCACTGACTTGTGTGACTGAAATGGCAATAGTTTGGTTTCCTTACTGAGATCGCGTCAACTTTACAAAATAAAATATGCATTTTAGCCATCATTTTCAACACTTGTTCCTGCGCAGAAATAGCCACAGTTAGCAGTTTATTGTAAGTAAACACTTGGCAGAGTGGTGTTTTAGTGCTCTTTCAGCTAAAACTGGCAACCCTGTCAAAAAGGCCGACTGTAGTTTATCACAAAGACGCGCTTCTTTAGTGCATTTTATTTCCTATTCAACCAGCGCTCGCTACGCCCCTGCCCCTTCAGCTCATTGATGGAACATCAGTTTTAAGGGGCGCGTCATTTTACCCGAAGAACGTGGTGGTGGGAGCGCATAGGGAGCACAAAGGGCCCCAAATTGGGCGGGCCCCAAATAGGGCGGCCCTGTGCTAAAGTATCCTGCCTATTCTTCTTAAAATAATGTCTGGTACATATTGTTGTGAATAACTAGCTAGAAAATTTGTCCAAACCATTAGTTAAGCATTCTGAAACACTGTCCAACAGGCCACTGTTTCAGCTGTGCTATTAGCTTGTAGCTACAAGTACCCTGCTCTGATCCTCAGAATACATGAAGACCACTTTGCTAGTTAGCTAATTACATTACATTCATTTATTACATTACATTCACAGTCTTGGCCAGTTGTCTACAGGGCCGGCGGAAGCGCTGGGCAAGCTGGGCAATTGCCCAGGGCACCAGGCCACTAGGGAGCACCGCACCATGACGAGCTTTGCAAAAATTAAGAGTACAATCATTGAATAATCGATGGCTTTGAACATTTTCATACTCTGAGCAGTGGTAACAATCAATTCACCCATTGACATGCTTAGGTACATCTACCGGGAAAATGGTTTGGATTTATACCCAAATCTTAGCATTGCCCTGCGCTTATTGTTAACTGTGCCAGTAACCATGGCATGAGGAGAGAGGAGTTTTTCGCGTCCCAAATTTGTGAAGAACTATCTGCGATCAACAATGTCACAAGATCGTTTGAATGGATTGGCCGAAATTTCAGTTGAGCACCAAATCTGTCGCGAATTGGATTACTCCAAGCGTTATTAAGCTTCTCATAGTTTTCAGTTAGCATTTGCTATATTTTTTAACATTAAATCACTGTTTCCTCAAAGCTAAAATTAGCTAGAATTTTTCCAATCTAGTGTTCTAATCACACCGGTTTTAGCATACTCGCTAAATGGCAAATCACACCGGTGTGACCGTATGCGCAAAAGGGTTATTAAATGATGAGTCAATGGTATTAATTCATTACACCTGTCTTAAGTCAAAAATAGGGGTCAATATGGGATAAATTGGCATATCTTTCTCTTAAAAATTCGAACGTAGGGGGCGGCATATTCCTAGAGTGCTGGATTGTCTTCCCCCGGTCCTAGTTGTCTAGTAGTTTGGAGCATAAGTTACACATTCTCTCCCAATGATATGACATTTCTTTGTTGAGCTGTATGTGCCTCTCCCCCTTACGACCAACACCATTTTTGTGTGATCATGTATGATCATTGCAAGTTTCCCACATAATACACAGCTGGGAAGAAACCAGATTAACCCTTCTGTAAATAAAACAAGGCTGTATTCTCTGAAAATACAACAATCACATAACCATTTGGCAAGCTTACACAAATGATATTGATTATAATATAATTATAATACAATGCTTTCATATTTGAAAAGAAAAGGATTTGTTGATCCAGTAACATTTAACTATAACATTTGTTATAGTTGAAACATTAGCAACTTAGTGAGCTGCTATCTAGGCACGCTATATTAAATAAATTTTAGAAGTCTATGCACACTGAAGATCAGAACAGAATGACAGATTAATAGCTCCTGCACACAAAACTTGTCAAAAATCCAGACAGGGCACAATACCATGGTAAAAATGACAGAACAGAACAACTGTCTCAGAAAGTAACTGAGACTACTTAGCTGGCAAACTAGCTATCTGTCCAAACCACTGGAAAAACTGGACCGGAGCGTTAGGTAAGTGGTCTGGACCACTAATCTATCATTTTCATGGACCACAAAATGTTACTAGTTTTATGAGTGACGGTATGGTTAGCATTGCAGACTAGCTGGGAGTTGATTGAATGGACCACCCACCTGACGGTGACATAATGACAACACTGACTGATGGTGGTTGTGGTGCTACGTGATTTTGCACCATTAATATCCTCACTCTTTCATGGGCAGTGGAGCCGGCACCCTTATGTGGAAATTCACTGCAAAAGCCAAGTAGCCAGACCCATAGAATTTCTACAAACCAGATGACCAGCACCAAACTGTTATTTGCTTTGCCTAGTTTTGGTCTCTGGAAAGCAGTTATTTTGAGTCCAGAGGAGTAAAGAAAAATAACTAATTGAATTAACTTGGACTTGGAAGCTAATGGATATTTATTTGGACTCTGTCAAAGCCTAATTTCTTTTAGCCAGGGATTGAGTGTTGGTGAATAAACTGTTGTCAGCTACTGAAGAGCTGCAGGGGAATGAGAGCTCACAGCCTGCCATCTGTGAGCATCCTCCATTTTGACAGCTTAATTTGCCAGCACAAATAGAGTCATTCTGACCCAAAATTTTCTAACTCTCTCAAAAAAAGCTTGAACTTGAGAGTGCAGAGCACTTCCTGCCCTGCTGCCATGAGGTTTGACAGTGCTGATATCAAGCTAAAGTGCATGTGTCACCAGCAGGGATGTGGTATTTATGCAGCGGTGTAAGTCAGACACAGATAGTGTCAGTGTGCCTGAGAGGATAAGCCCAACAAAGGATAGAGTGGATTTGGAGGTGATAGCGTTCAAAGGCCTTTGTGTGCACTCTGACTCTTTCTGGCCCTCTTTGCACTATCACTTAAAATTTGGCTTTGAGTGTGACGTTCATGAAATCTGGCTGCAATGTTACATTATTATGTTGTCTCAAGGCATAAAAACAACACATCTAAAATCACTTCCAGACCATGAACCACTTCCTGAGGTAGCAAGGGACCAATAGGTTGAATGTAAGAAACTCGGCAGTGAAAAGAGAAATCTATCACAATGTGGTCACATTGAGTTTTGTTTGCCAGTTACGTTGAAGCAGGTGTATTTGAATTGTTTTTATATTTTTCCTATTGTTGAACATGAACAATAGACAGTTGCATCAGTTATCACATTATTTATTGCACTGTCAAACAGAATCTTCTTGTATTACATTTTGTGAGAAAAAAAGAAGATAAACCCATTCAGTCAAAGGTCATGACCAGCATGCACATCCATTCGTTACCTGTACAGAGAAGTACAACTCCAGCCGTAAGCTGATTGTAGATAAAGCTGATAAAGTTTTTAAAGCTGAGAAAAATACTGAGGTCCAATTTCATTTTTAGGACACTAAAGATTTTAGCATATTTATCGTGAATGAAAGTATGAATGAACCAAAAAGACCTTGCAACATAAATTATTTGACGTCATTACTTGACAGTTGCGTAGCAACATTTACTGTAGGTCAATGCACAGTTAAAAAATAGGGGTGATGAGAGGTAAGCAAAATGAATAGTTTGCCAGAAAACAATGCTGTGTACATCATGGGAATGCTTTGCAATTTCCTCTGGTAAGAACAGTATATTGGAAACATATTTTACTACCAAATTTTATTTTTACATATCTAATTTCCTACTTTCTACTGGTGAGCTTTGAGGACAGTACATACAGTGTTATGTTTGACCATTTAAGATTGGTTTTAAATCCTATAAATTTGTATGACACATGAGAGGGAACAGTTAGAGTATGCATACATCCTTCACTGTAGATTGCAATTAAAATTCTTTGCCCTTTAAGTCAAAGTTATTACATCTCTAAGCACAAACCTATGTGGTAATGTACACAAGGAAAAAACAAAGCTCTGCAGCAGCAGAAATTTATTATTTATTTATTTATATGGTATTCTGGAAAAGGAACTTCTAGCTTCAAGCGGTGCATAAAATAACCAAGCACTTGAATGAATGTAGCTTACTCCAAGACACTATGACTTTCATCTCTTTATCCTTGGAGCAGTGAACATCAAGGCAGTGAGTATAAAACTGAGGGATTCAGACCTTCAGGTCCTGTCTCTGTACAATAAGGAATATTTCATGTTCAGTGTTCACAACCTGCAGGGGTAACAACCAGAGCACAGGGTACAGCTGAAATAATTAATGTAAACATATGGTGTATACCCATACTGAATGTAGCCACGGCCTCCGCAGCTGAATTATAAGGCAGAATTTGCAAGGGAGCCTGAGAGAGCCTGTGGTCCTCTTTGTCATTTCAGTTGAAATGGTAATTCACCCATTTGTTCATGATCCCTACAGTAGCTTACAAAAATGTTTGGTCTTATTCATGGATGACACCAGCTGGAAGAACTGTTAAAAGATCCTGTGCTACACACAACTGATGAATAATAGGCTGAACTATACCTAATGCACTGCAAAGAATGCTGCCATTAACCAAAATTGTTATATATAAAATCAAAACAAAATATAAAATGTGGCCTAGATTATGATGAAAATCTTTTGATTCCTTTGGGCACAGTAATTATTGTAAAAGACACAATAAATGTCTTGCATTTATTTCTTGCATGCATGGGCAATCAAGAAAAAGCAGACACCATTAGAGTACAACTGAATATTAAAAGTATGGTTTACTTATGGGTATATTGTTATGCAAATTTAAATTTCTGCAAATATAATAACATTACATTGTATGTTATACAGAAAAAATCCATATTGCATATGTTTTATTGATCACATAAAAAGAAATAAAATACATACAGCAGGAGCATCTTTTCAAATGGTACAGTTTTTGACCATTGTTTAGTAACTTTTGTAGTAGATTTTGTAGAAACAGGACCAGTATAAATTTGGATAATGTGTTATTTTGAACCCATGAGTTTGAAATTTGTTCACAGGCTCCAAAATGTCTTGAATAACTGAGCAACAGTTGGATTTCTTATGACTCCTTAGAGAATTAGACACTCTAGAGAACTTAACCAGGGCTGTCTTAAAAGGGAATCAACAGGCATTTTTAATAGCCTGTTTTATAGTGAAAAACAGTTTGGGAAATTTGTATTATATTACCAACAGCATCATTCAAAATGAGGGCAAAGTGGTATGCAAATAAATTACATACAGTACAATCTTATTTAGCCTCTTGTTAAAAGCACATATTGATGACATAGTCTAATGAAAAACCTATTAATTAGGCCTTTCTATGCTCATGGACAAAATTGCAAAATTCCTGTTGATATTAAAATTATGTAAAATGTTTGAAGGCCACCCAGTTAAGGAGTGCTTTTGAACTGTTTTGAGCTTGGTTCTTGTCTTACACAAAGCTCTAGTACTGAATGTGCCCCTAGGTTAACTTCATAGTTTGAGACTACCCTCCTACCATACTTGATAGCACAGAAACTGCAATATTACAAGGTGATTTTTTTTTTTCTTTTGGGAATATCAAAGCTCATGGAATGGACATATTTATTTGTATACTTTTGTTTCTTATGTGCCAGACAGGAGAGAGAATTTATTATGCATTAAGTCCATATAAATTATATATTTATAATAATATGCAGTCTTTATAGTCACAGCCAAACATGTAATATTTAATAATATAATCAATGTAATACTTGCTTAAATGTGTTACCGAAAATAAAGAAAAAAACACCTATTAGTTTAGGTGAAACTGAGACCATTCAATTTTACTTAATAAGACACAGATGTGAGATTTGGAGGCCATCAGAGAGTTTTATGTTCGCAATTGATTTTGCATTGAGGCGTTGCACATGCATGGTCTACCAGGGCACCATGCTGAAGACAAGGCTGTGGCTCAGAGATGTGTATAACATCTTGCCATCTCTGGAGGCTGCCAGGGGACAAAAGGCCACTGATTGATGGTCAAGGACGTTGAACTCCTCACTAAAGGCCAGCTAGGAACATCCCTCTAGGGGTAAGGGGAAGCCGTGCTGACAATGGATTGTGTGCTCCAGGCATTACGTCTGGAAGCAAAAACAGCCTTTACAAACCCACAATGTCTGCCAAACTAGGTAGAATTCCAGCTGTTTCAGGACTCTAAGATAGCAATTTTCTGTTTGGCCTGCAAATTAATTTTTATAGGTCTCTGGTTGGCGTCTAGTTGGTTGCTGGTGTGGCTTCCTTATATTCCAGTTGGATTAAAAAGTGTAAATCCTTGTGTTGAGCCACAGTCAAATAAAACAGAGACAGAGAGTGTTAGAGGCTGTATTCTGACATGTTTTGTTCTTTCAGTATTACAATCATTTACTTTTTGGCAATTTGGACCAGGCTCATACCAAAACAACATCACTTAAAAACACTTACCAGAAAATCAATACCAATGATTGAATACAGATGCTTAAAAAATGTCTTAAGTATATGGGGATGGGATATAGAATGCAGGACACTGTATTTTAGCTACCTTTTCTGTACCACAACAGACTTAAGAAGCTATTTGTACTCCTCAGAAGTTTAAATCTGAGTCTGAGGGTAACATGGAACTGAATGATTAGTGTTAGTTGTGTGGAGGTTGTTACTGCGTGACGCACATGGCGGAGGGGCCACATAAGCAGTGGTGAGTCATGGCTGGTGAGGATGCACTGCCTCTCTCACTTAAGCTGATTCATCCACGTTGGCTTGCCAACAAAAACAGTCTTCAATGACCTGAGCAAATGCAGCGTGCTTTAATTTCCTGCAGGTTGAATAATAAGGCTGTCCTTTTTAAAATGTTCTGTTTGTTTGTTTGTTTGTTTGTTATAATGGTAATAAGCAGCTATGGCATAGAACAGGCATGTGCGGTCTCTCTATATATGGTGAAAGTGCCCTGAAGTCATTCAATTAATAAATGCCGCTGGGCTTAAATAAAAAACAATTTTATCCATTTTACAGACAGTGTGGTGTCACTCACTTTGAGTGTTCCATGTGTTATGTAGAACATGTTGCTGGGAAAACAACTGCATTTTAGTTTTTAAATTTGAAACTATGTTTTATGCAAAACACATTTTTTTGAAAGATCAGTAAATTCAGTGGGGAATTACAAACATTTCTGTCAGCTCCATTAAAAGTGATCTTAGTTTAACTGTACAGTGTAAAAATAAAATATTTTCCTGCTGCCGTTGGTGTTTGCAGCTCCCTGTATGTTTGTCTTGTACTATGTATGTATAGCACTGTGTGTGTGTGTGTGTGTGTGTGCGTGTGTGTGTGTGTGTGTGCATTTTTCGTTTATATCAGATGGAGAACATAGGCAAGCAAGAGTCTGAACAAGAGATTGGTATTGGGTGTTGTCTTTTTTGATGCCTCTGCAATTACTCTGGTGGATTCAACATATGTTTTAGTATTTCTTATGGCAGTATCTACTGAACTAAAACACTATGTAATTGTCTACTTCAAAGATGTTTTTGTAAGAAATGAAAAACAATGCTTTTCAATGTAATGAAAGATGATAGAGGCACTAGATCTGCATCCTGCGCTGCTGTAATATTCCTGCTCCTGCTTTTCCGTCATGTTAAAGCCGAGGCAATCATGTCACAGTCAGCTTCTGCTGGCGGAGTTAATTAAAATGGCAAGTAACAACCCACACAGTCACAACTACATAGACTAATTTGGAAAAGACGCAGTGGGATATTAAACCAGCTCAAAATGAAGCACTATAAGGAACAAGGCAATATAGGCTTTTTCCTTAATTAGCTCAAGTATAGGATGAAATCATGTGTTTGGCGCACTTAGGTATAAACCTGCTCATTTCTCAAGCGGTACATATGGAATTTATACAGATGGCTTCCTCCGACTGAGGACTAATGGCAGTATTGAACAGCAATAGTTTTTACAGAGCAGTTATTCCTTGCTCTTACCCTTAAGTGCACACACATATTATGTTTAAGATAAGGATGTAGAATTCTCTGATATATATACATATAGTGGAGGCATCTTATGGCCTGAATTATTTTGTTACAGTTGTTACGCAGTCCTGTCTTCAGACTCCAGCAAAAGGGCCATGCAGGATTTGAACCGTCTCCATGGTTACCATCTCCACTCCCCCAGAACAGCAGTACTGTGTCATTATCCACTGCTATGGATGGGAGCAGAATGAGGGAGGAAGTGGTCTGCAGCTCTCTCCACATCACAGTTTACTCTCAGAGGCTGCCCTTGCATTTTACACACACAATCACAGTTTTCCTTCATGGTACATTTTTCTGCTTTGCATTTGTTCCTTCCATTTGAATTCCACGAAGTGACAAGTCAATTGCAATCGGAATAGCTTTAGTTTTAAAGGTAAAGAACCAATATGATTTTACTGGGAGAGAAATTGTGCTTTTGTTTGTACCACAGATGGAGCTCTCAAACAAAAAATCAAGGACATGATAACAAGTAAATATGGGTTATATTATATTATATTATATATGTGATTATATTCTCTAAAGCTTTCGAAATTGAATTTTTGGTGAATCGCCACAAGTGTTCATACGGCAGTTATTAAATTTTCAAAGGATGTAATGGAAAAATGGAATTAAAATTCATACTGTAGTCAAATATCTTTCCATTGTATATGATAACTTAACATCAAAACACCCACAAAGATGTAATTTTATATATTGTTATTGTGTGTCCATCCATACATGTATAGGGACTTAACTGAAGTTGCAGTGATCACTGATCATTTGTAGTTACTTCTCAGTCGTCCTACAGATAATTCACTCTTCTGTTCTTCAGTATTGAAACCATTTGTTCAGGTAACATGAAGCTTCCAAGTGGAGCAAATATGAAGGAGCTGAAAGTGAGAGAGAGCTTTGTGTAACTGAGCTGTTGTGTCATTATTCATTTATGGAAAATCACTTGGAATGTTTGATGAGGACCTCTGACACCACCTTTCAGACCCCCCAAGCTCCTTCAGCACAGGCTTGGGTACTCGTGTGCATGTTTACTGTTATACAGTAAACATTTTCTGTTACAAGATAAAAGAGAAATATGGCTGAGAACACCATTGTCTGTGACCAATCTGGTTATAAAGTGCTGAACTATCTTGTATGTATCTATAAGGTTTACAGCACCTGAAGAAAATCTTATATTTTTTTCTTGCTTTGGGTCTTCCAAGAGTTTACATATCCATGTCCAATGCAATGTAATTAAGATTTTAAGCTAATTACAAACTCATTTTTAACAGGCGCATTGTGGTAAGCTGGGCGGAAGGCTTTCTATTAATACATGATTTCCCCTGGTACAGCTGAGTCTGCCATGTACAGTGCAAGTCCCCTCTCAAGATGAATGTCTGTGCACATTCACACCTGTGCTCTCCTTGGTGTTGGGCTCAAGCTCTGTTTGCTTTTGGGATCTCATGAAACCCTCACTGGTGGTGTTCAGTAATAAGGCCACTGTACTGTATACTGGGAACTGTTAACTGCATGGAAGTACTGTTGTCCAACCCACATATTTGAAAGGGAAGAATGTGTGTACCATTCTTGAAGAATGTAATGCATATGAATATTGGACACTTACACATTCGTAAAGAAAGGCACAAGAAGAGAATAAGCAAACATAAAACGAATCAGCCAGCTCACTGTTCAATGCAGTGGTATTCTACATTAACTTTACATTACATTAATCTTTACATTAACTTTTTTCCCTTCAGGTAAAAATGAAAGCAATTTTTTATTATAGGGTTTGATGGTGTGCCGGCTGTAAAAGGAGGAGATGGAGGGAGGGTATGTAATTACACCAAATTGAAGACTAATCAGTGCTTCTCTTGTTTCTTGCAGCACCCAACACAGCACCATATGGAAGTACGGGAAGTGCAGAAGTCCTGACATCCTGCCAGTACCTGATCCTTGCTCTCTCCTCCTTCATCAGTGTATACTAGCTGAGGATGGCCATACACAATGACTGTAAAGAACCCTTAAAAGCATTTATCAATCTTTTGACATTGCTGACGTCTGGATCCAATCTGGTACAGTTTGTTAAAAACAGCGTGGGATATAATCAGCATTAATTATGTGGGGATTGTCATTTTATGTGAAATTTCTCATTATGTAAATACTTGAAATAGTTTTTTCCCCTTTTTTTGTGTGATTACCCATTTTGTGAAACAGTACACCATGTGCTCTGCAATGCACATAAAGGCTCCAAATGTATTTTCTTTCTGGGGAGGGGGGGAAGCATTAATTTAAATTTTGATCTTTGTTACCATAGATGGCTTAACAAGCTATGCCCATGGCCTGCCAAGTCCCTCAACATAGCAGTTCCTAATTTACATAAGAATGCTGTAGTCAGTGTTAAAACTCCTAGAGGGGAAAACAAATTTTCATTTAGATCCTACCCAATAACCTTGATGAATGAAAAGTTTTCCAGAGAGGGTACAGAGGTGTGACTACAATAATACAAATGAAGAATAGTGGTGAAACTGTACAGTCTGCAGGGATACAACACGGTAAGGTGGATATTTCACAGACCCGGATGAGCCCTCATCTATTTATTAAGGACCTAATTGTATCTACCTTATCAGCTCTCTATAGCCCTTTTGTATTTTGAGTGATCATCACAATTCTTTTGTCATGAGTTTCCCCACCTGAATGCTTAGGCAGTGCTCCAATGAGCCTATAAAGTGAGAGTGGGGGGGCTACACTATGATAATGAGGACTAAGAGTAATTCCAAAGTATATCATTCACTTAGTTCATCCTGACCTTGTTTTTAAAAATGTACAGTATAGTATCATCTCAATCTGAGCATTAAAACCGGAATGACAAATCCTGAGGGGTTACAAATCATGAGGCAATGTTCAAATATATTCACATTACAAAAGTTTACAACACCAACTACTACAGTAAGAGCTGTAGGTGCTGGGACACCTCAGCTGTGAAACGCTGGACAGTTGACTCCATTAAACAAACAATAATGGAATATTAAGTGGCTTACTGTATGATTCCATATTTAAGATTGTTTTTGCTGTCTAGGATATGTTTACTCTTTACTCGTTATGTTACTCTTCAGATTTATGTATACTTTAGTTGTATTTGTAGTTGTAGTTGTACATTTTCCACCAGGCGTATGTTATTACAGAACTGATTTAGCCTTCTGTCAGCTCAGGTGATACCAGTTTGAAAATATATCTTTCTAAAGGTACAAGCTTTTCAGACACAAAATATGCAATTATGCTTGACTCTAAATTTCTTTCATTGCAGTTCCACCATGGTCAATCAAGGTACAAAAGGCCAATGAGGTAGAGGCAAAACCATAGCTCCACAATTTAAGTGATTTGAATTGGCACTAAATCCTATTTGGAAAATGCAAGGTTATTATCCAAATGTGTGATGTAGTCTGAGATCAGAGCTAATCGGGGTCAGGGAAAATATCTTCATTAATCCTGAGCTTCTGCTTCTGGGTATAACTAACACAAACCTGATTTCATGGGAGTTTGGCTGCAGGTTTCTATAAACTCTTAATATGAAAGAGGATATACTCAGTTTTGGAGACTTGAAGAAAGTAGGAAGGGACAGTGTGAAGTAAAGCTGTTAGACTGTGTGGACAGGATATACTACACATTTCTTACATTTCATTTACATTTTGTTATGCTTAGGGTTTTTTATTTGTCTGTACATTTGTTTGTTTTGTTGACACAGTTTATAATGAAGGCACAGTCATCAATCTGTGTTCTTTTAAGGTTGGTCAACCTCAGTTTATGTAATCTTTAAAACACAGATTGTACACAACTACAGTGCACTGGACTTAAATGCACTGTATATGTAAGGGTTTGTGGTTGTTTAAATTATGTGCCTACCAGGCTTATATTTTGTTTTACATTTGTTCCTTATGTTTTATTGAGCCTTTCTTAATGTGACATTGTATTACCTTTCATCTAAGCCTCATAGCTTTATTTCTCGTACAGGATGTATACCGCTGAAAAACCTACAGATGTTAACAGCCACACATCTGGTCCATTACGAATATGAAATGACTCACTGTTCATTTTAACTTTAAATTAAATTTCATATGATATAACAAAATAAGCAACATTTTATTTTAGAATTGCCTATTTAGATGGCTGGTTTGAGGATGAAGAGACTTTAATATGTGATGATATAGACAACCTTACTTTTATTTCTATGATTTGAAGCACGTCACCTACAAAAGCATCAGCACATTCAGGTTGTTCTTATGAATTGAACTAGTGACTGCATGGCTATCCATAGTCTGGAAGCGCAGGTACTAGCCATTACTGTTGTCATAGTTCCTTTTTGTTTATGTACATTTGCTGTAGTGCAGCTGAAAGATGACAATTAATTTGCATTTGACTTGTTAATATCAACTTGTTTTTAAGTACTGCACCATATACTCATTTGTCTCAATGTGAAACTATGTTAGAGGTGGGACAAAAAAATATGAATTATGAAATATGAAATATATTCTGCTATAGTTTTTAAGAAACATTTTAAAAGTGTGAATCTGAATTGGTGACATCACCATGATGTGAAAGAAATGCAGTATGGTACAGTTTATTATGTTGTTAGTTGTTTTACATGCTTTAAGTGTTGTTTATCCTTGTCATAAGTTCAGATTTAAAGAATGTTGTCGTAATCTAATGATTTCCAAACTTGGGGTGGATACCAATAACGTGATGAAATAAGATATGAGTGTGTATCTGTAAGAAGTAGAGTTCCTTTTGACTTTGTTGGTAGAGCCCTTTTTAAGGAAGTTTAACAGTATTAGCGTAAATTCAGTATTAACTACTTTAGCTCTAACACACTTCTTGTGTGTTATGATGTGCAGAAATCATGATCATACTGATCTGAGCTGATCAATCTTAACTGATATATTAATGTGGCCAATTTACTAAACCAATACCTCTAAATTGCTTCCTTAAATCAGTTGCACGAATGTATTTGCTATAGTATATCACTACTGGCATACTGTTGAAGACTGAGCCGATCATTGTTGTAATTTCATCAGAATTCATTCATTCATTTTTCATTCTTAGATTATGTGCATGTCCTTTTATGTTCTGAAATGATGTACATATTTAACAGACTATTCTAGCACACTGGTGGAAGCGTTTGTCACATAGGTTAACATTTTTAATGTTTAAAATGTAACAGCCACACAAAGCAAAAAGGGAGACTTGCACTTGACTGTGGAAAGAGTAACTATTTATTTTTGTAATATTATGCAAAATAGGTAACTGCTTTGTCTGAATTTTACTGAAATTATGAAATAGAGGGACTGCCTTCACTAGTTCTCACTAAGTAATCAGAAAAACAAGCAATAGTTAAACAATGCTTAGCCTGTTCTCTATATTACTGAGGGTGAACATCCATTGTTCGATTTGGTGTTGTGATCTATGGATGTTTAAGTTTATTTTAAGAGATATTATAAACTTTGAAATAACCTTTGGAAATGCAGTCAGGATGACATCATAAATACATGTCTGTGAGATCTGTACTAACATGTCTATCTTTCTTTGGCAAATATGTATGGATGGTCTTCCTTCCTCGTTCACTGAAAAACTCATTCTTTGCATTGTGTGTGCCAGTATATCGCCAACTAGTGCTGCAAATTGTATAGCAACATGAATACCTTGTTGCTACTCAGTTACCTACATGTATATTGTTAGCTGACAATGTTACCTTTGTGATTCAAATTTATACATAATCAATTTTATTCAAATGATTATGGCTAATAACAATACATTCATATTGCAGTTATGCCAGGTTCCGCAGGCTGTAGTTAAGTGTATTTAAATAAAAAAACGAGACTAAAGACTTAAAACAGCAGTGAATCAAACATCAGCTTAGACCTTAGAAACAATCTGTAGCTAGCTGGCTTTTGTTTAGGTACACATCCAGGGTATGCACATATGTCCCTGATTTAGAAAAGACCTAAACTCACTGACTCCATCTATGTTTCTCCCTGCCTGTGCTATTTGACAGTTTGCTTCTCCTTTTTGAGGGTCCTGGGTCCTAAATCAGTGTTCTGTGCAGACACCAGTGTGCTACTGAATACATTCCATTCTAACATACACCTTTAAAAAACATGTATAGTTTACATTATGGTTAAAATGATGAGATTTGTGGGGTCATGAGATGGGTAAGGCTGAACTCATTGAAATGATGAAGTGTAACAACTCATTGGATAACAATGGAGTGAACTGATGATTGATTGATTGTGTTGTACCACCACTGGATGGACAGTGGAAATGCAGAATTGAACAGTGAAAGTCTCTTACCCCAAAAAATGGGATTTAAAGATACATGAGAATTTGATACATGCTTGTGAAGCTATAAGTGGTTCAGGTCTTGTCTTGAAGTAAAGTGGAGACGTCATATTCTTTTTTTTTCCTTTCTCTTGTTTTTGTCAGCAGTAGGCCTTGCCACATTTCTGCAGTGGTTATCCCCCAAGGAAATACTGTCACCTGTCTCTATGCCTGTGGAACATCAGGTTTATAACCTTCAAATTTTAGATAATAGGATATTTAAATATTTGTTTAATGGTGCACAGGCATAGTCCTAACTGCCACTGCAGTATTGGAAGTAACATCAAAGCATTCTCTTAACCCACCTGCAAGCACAATAATTACATTAAAAGTTCAATGCTTTCTATAACAATAAAAGGCATTGTTTTGAATAATTAATAAACAGCCTTCAATGAATCCATATGGGGAACAAGTACTGTATTTAATGTGCCTTTAAAGTATTTAATTAATAAGTTAAATACCATATCCAAGCCTCATTTATAAAACAATTATTTGACTGGCCTAGATAAGGCCATTACCACATTTAAGGGTAATTTACATAAGTGTTCTACAGTATCCAAAAGCACCTCTTTTGCTAGTTCTTTTCATATCACAAATATTGTAAATTGCAAATATGGTAAATCCAGACTTTACAATTTGAACATTGCTTTACAAGTAATATACAGTATGTTAGGCTGTCATACGAATATCTTGCGCTTCATTTAGTGGTTTGGTTGCAGTCCTTATGAGTCAGTTTGTGTCATAAAATAGAATGAATGTCTTTGACCACATATTTTGATATTTTCCTTGCACTGATCATAGATGTGTGATATATGCATATGGACATAAATAATACATTTTGTTGCTCAAAGGCATCTGTGTGTGCAAGTGGATACATACAGATATATCTGTCAATTGTGCTTATTCAAGTGAGTGCAGATACCAAGGCCAAAATGCAAACGGTTAACTGCAGATTCTAACAACTTCTGTTTCTATAACAATACTTTAATCTACAAAATTGTGTGAATTTGCTTAGGTAGACTTGTCTGTGCATTAAATTTAAAAACATTTTTTCTCAGACCTGAGACAAATACAAATGCAGAAATAAGATTGTACCATTATACAAAGCAGTAGAACTTATACAGTGCAGACACGGCAATGCATGGCTACATAGTTTTAACATATGATACAATCTACAAAGATGGTATGGTGGAAATTCTACAGAGGTTTAGGCGTGCTATGGAGAAACAAGACTTAGCTTAGTTTGAGAACTCAGACCAATTTATATTGGTTACTACTTGCTACTAAACCCATTCCAAAAGAGGAGTCTTTATTTACCTCAGAGTTTTGATTTTATCTCTCCTTTATCTCTCCTTATGATTCAGAACCTTCACTGTGTGGACAAAAAGGATCGCAGCTATAATATGAAATTTCTTACTGTGCTGCCCCTCCCTATCTTCATTCTTTTGGGAAGCAGGTTTTTAATTTCGCGAAAGTAGCAAATGGGCACATAAAGGTAAACATTTGTATTGTGGTTGGCTGATAGTTTTCCAAGGCTCCATATACTTGAGAATAATTCATTTTGTACTGTGGAATATGAGTGAGGTATGCTGCTCGCTTGCAGGACCAAGAGGAGTTTGCCACCATGATTCAAATACTGTCAAGCATGTGTTTCACTTCCTTGTCCCTTACAGAAGCATTTCTCAGAGTCAAAAGTAGGGTTCTGAGTTGAGATGATCATTTGATCCTGTGGTTAATGAAATCCTTCCTGTGCCTTTGTCAGATATTTAGTGGAGGATTTGATCAGATGCTGCCTGCCTTTCCCAGGCTTCTGTTTTTCAGTCTATAAGCAACACACTTCGCTCTCTCTAATAAATATTCTGCATTGCACAACACCTAAATCCCACTCTCTTTAGTTAAATGTGACACTTCCAATGTTAAAGCATTCTTTACTGTCACGCCTTGCCACTAATATTTCCTGCATTTTTAGACATGTTAAAATAGCACTGTAAAGAGACAAAAAAAACTCTCTAAACCATCACTTGATGTGTCAGTCTTAAGACACCCTCTGATCTGCATCATCTGTCATGAACCCTCAGAGTTTAAAAGTAGTAAAATTGTGTTTTATGAGTTTGCTGACATGAATGTATTTAGTTGTTGATTATGTTATAAGAGTAATACTCCTCCAAATAATACTGTAGCTGCTGGAAAATAAGAATGTATGGCTTTAACAGCTTCCCATAGAGCAATTGTCAACCTGTCCCTTATTATTTTCAGTGAGCTGGAAAATAAGTTAGCTAGGCAATGATGCAGAGTTCTAGATAATTCAACATTTTAACACAGCTATCTAATCCTGGTCTCCATGTGAAGCTAATGACTGAGTCCTGTTGCAAGAAGTGTTTATATAAATATGTTGTGAGCAGTTCATAGTTAAAAAAAAAAGACAAACTCAGTTACAAAGCACACTCTGTTGTAGCGAGTAAATACCACATGATTTGTCTTTGTGTTATTTTATGTGCAGAAGCCCGTTTAATCAGTTTTCATATGGAATGATATAGGGGTTTTGAGCTCTTGTAAAGACAATGATTGAAGCATCACTTTATAACAAATGCACAAACAATTTGTTTGTGTACTCAAATGACATTTTCACAGAAACCCTGGATTTACACTGTTGAGGGAACATTCCACAGAAATACATACTCTTCGTTAAATCAAATTCTACGGAATTTTTTCGAAAGAAATGAGTACTGTATTTCATCTTCTGTTTTTGTTATTTTCTGTATATATTCTAATGGTATATCTTTTTTTAACCTTTTATAAGGTAGTGATTACGTGGAATGGATGGTACACCTAAACTGAGTCATATTTGTGGGATTTTTTATTATTTGGTATTCGAAGCATCATGCTGACAAATCTGTGATGAGAAATTTGAAATGGTTATCTTTACTCAAATGTGTATGGAGGTCCTTTAGCCACCAGGGATGTAGTTGTATATTTATAGGCTCTAGATCACTGGAATGACATATATGGCTTTAAGTGGCATTGATATATATTGATATTTGTTGAAAAAAAGAAATTGAAATTCATGTATTTCAATTATTTTAAAGCTTACATTGTGTATAGCACGTATGCAAGTACATTTTCATCCTGTTTGATGTAATTTTGTAGCAGTGGTTTGATACTAATAAATGGAAGTTGATGATTGAACTGTAGAATTTTGTGTGTGGAATAATTTACTTGGGGTGGGGTGGGGGGGCAGTGAGGCATTCAGAAGTTTCTGTTTTACAGAGAAGCAAGGATTACTCACATATCTAAAAAAGACAGGAAAGCTAATTTTGGATTTTAGAAAGGTGGAGTGTGATAGCTCACCTGAACCTTTCATCTTTTTTCACAACGCCTTTGCAATGGTTGATTTCTTTTTGGCTCCGAGTTGAAGCGAGGTCATCTTGCATCGGAAATCCCTCACCTAATGTGACACATCGCTGTGGAGTTCCGCCCCTGAAATAACATTTCAATGAAGATTGCAGTTAGTTGTTTGAAGAAGCGCTCAGTTTAATGCAGATGGACTTTGGCAGAGTCAAGCATGACACTAAGGTTTTGCTTCACTCTTGAGTCCAAATTATCTTTCACATTCATATGGTATTCCCCAAAATGTCTTATCCAACAAACAAGGCAAAGTTTTCTCTCACACGCCCCTTTTACCTTGTTTAAGTATTAATTTTGCCATAGCTGGGCCACCCTAAAGTTATGGTTGCAACAACATGCTGAAAAGTGACAATGTTGATGTTGTCTGAATTTGAATGGAACTGAAAGGAAGGTTCTTTCAATCTTCAAACCAGCACTTTAGAATAACTGTTTGCATACATTTATATGCTTGCAATGGAAATTACAGCACATGGTTGTACTGACCACAAATCCCAGTGTGTCAGATCAAGCACATATCATATCTATGCTGTTCCTTCTTAGCGTCAGAAATTCAGTTCAGCTTTGCAAACTGTTACTTGGCAGGATTTTATCTAAACAAAGCCACACTACATACCTTCCCATCTCTGATGGTTCCATAAAAATGATTTTAAAAATGATTTTAATCCGTCTTCTTTGTGACCTCAAGTGAATATAATTAAGAATCTTTCAGCAACATATTAAAGTATGAATATTTTACAATAATTTTTTTCCATTAATTTTAACAACGCTGGTACCCATTCCTCTTTTTTCCTGCTTTGTAGATTGAAAACCACAATATTTCCCAGCCTGTGTCCTTTTATTGTGCAAAAATGTATCATGAAGCCTCTTAGAGATAACCTTTAGGATTTATAATGTTTTTGTGCAATCTGAAAATGGGTACATTAGTTGTGCATGATCAATATAATGCATATTCATAACAATGATATATTGATCACAGTAATGCTGTGCATGAATCGCTCTGCAATGAAAATATTCTACAAACAAAATAAAATTTGGATTCCTAAACTCCATCTAACATATCTTACACTACCTCAGAGCAGGGGGTGGAGAAATTTCCACAACAGGCAACATATTTGACATCTGAACCAGCTAAATATTTTAGCTTCCATTCACTTGAAATCAGCCATTATTTTTAGTTAATTGGAGTTCTGTTTGAAATTGCCCTTCCAGAAATATTAAAATTTCCCTCCTCCAAACACCAAACATTTGGTCTCATCCAGCAATTATTCTGCCTGTTGTCCTCACCTTGATGCTGTACAGGCACACGAGTTTTCTCCTAGTGGAACTTAAAAATTCTAGCACAAAATCACATGGACAGTGCTAATAATGAATTTGTTTTAGTCTGAAATTAGACCTGGAATTACACCTGTCCCTTTCCTGTATTTAAACAGGGCATACCGCGTAAGAACCCTGACGTTATCCGTTGCGATTAGTAAAAATTTCATAGTGTTAAAATAGATTTGTGTTTTCATTTCAGCCTTTTGAGCCACATTTCACCGGATACTGGAAATTGAGACAGACAAATGTAAGAGGCAAGCGGCAGAAAAACCAAGCTGCAGGAGTCTGCTATTCCACTTGCAAGTGGAAGTGTATGCCTGGGTCCATCATCACTGCGTGTCTGTTTCTGATGGAGGACACGGGGAGGGTGAACACCTGCACGCTGAAACTCATGCTGTTGCTCACGCTGCAGCCCTTTCTCTGTGTCGGGGGGGGGTCAGGAGCCTGGAGGAAACTTGGAGTCCAAATACAGAAGAGAACATGCTGAACACGTGGACATTGCATGCCTATGTGTATATGTGAAGAGATCAGCTGCTGTGTTAAAATATATTGGATATATTCTATGTTTTATAATGTGTATAATACTCATTTTCACTAAAGAATTAGATTCCACTATCCATCACCACAATATCATCTTAAAGCACTGGTCAATTTCCATTTTATCATCAGAGATGTAAGATAATAGAGAATTTTGTGTTTCATCATATCTTCCGCCATTTAACCAAGTTCAGCCTATTTTCTCCACTTTGATTTACATATACTAATGGTATAATGCTCTATTTAAGGTGTGTGTTGAGAAATATGAAAACCCCCCTTCCAAACAAAGGGGAAACACCTCCACAAAGGATGGTATTGCAAGCTTGTAACAGATTATGTAAATTAGAAAATTGTGTTTCACCAAGTTTCCTTCCACAGTTACACATGCAACTGTCTACCTTGCAGTTCAGATCTCTGGTATTAGTATAAATCTAGCCCAATGAGAGAATTTAGGATAGTTCGGATCATTCAAAAGCTTAAACTGAAAATATGTACATTCCATCCTCACAATATCCTAGTTGCACCATGAAAGTGTAATGTCACATTAAGCTATCGATCAATCCAATCAATCAGTCTATGACTGTTGCATTATTTTGTTCCTCTTTCTTTTTGGTACAACATCTTCCCAAAACAGATGCTGCACTGCATCTTTCACTAACCTCACCAGGGGACACTGGGCTCATTTCATAGTGTTCAATACACAAGAACTGAAATTACAGTAATTTTGGAAGCTAATGCAACCAGCTGCAGGCATAAGTCACTGCACCATAGGAGCTCAACTGTATTTTTCTCCAAGGACACCCAAAATAATGAAAACATTTTGTATAAAATCTCAACATCCACCATCCAATCCACCACAGTCCTGCATCCATGTTACAGGTATACAGTTGCCATTGCTTAAATAAATGTCATCCTTAGTAAGATATATTTTCTCTTTGTATTAAGTTTTTTATTCACATTGCTTGATAAAATTGATTAATAAAAATAATTTGTAATGTTATTTCATGGGTGATGCAGCATGGAAAGAATTTTATAGGTAGCATGGAAAGAACAGATGTTAAAAAGGGCCACATCCCTTTATCCGTACCTTTGTTTGCCTCTGTTTGTGCACACCACTCCCACCTCTCAAAGACCTCTGTTTAAGGGCTGGCTAAAACCTGCCCAAACTTTTTCTGCTGCTCCCCCTTACCAGCAGCACCCCAGGTAACCCGAGGCATGGGTACACCCCCAAGGACAGCTCCCAGGTCACCATTTACCCTCTGAAGTGTCTGCATCTATTGGCCATCAACAGGAACTCCAACAAGGCCAAGGAGTTTGGACAGTATAAAAGTTGTGGTGACCTCCATCACTCTAGTGCTGCACCAATTCCTGTGGGGTGAAGAACTGGGGACACCAAACTCCAGGAGATAGTTTGTTGTGTTGTTGTGTGTGTCTATGCCAACAAAACCACACACACACACACACACACACACACACACACACACACACACACACACACACACACGCACACACACACACACACACACCTACCACCCCTCAATAAAGGTCTGAACTGGAAACCTGACTCCTGTGTTCTGACTGACACACCACTGCGACAGCAACTTTCTCCTGAACCTAGTGTACGGGTGAAACTGCCCCCTCAGTTTCAATACATATAAACTAAAAACAAGACAAAACAGAATTATGCCACAATAGCCTTCACAGTGCACAAATCCTTCCACATACAACTGGAATGGCAGCTTTCCTTTGGTGGTTTTAGTTAGGGAGGACTGTGGGGAGGTAGTAACTGTTTCAAACAGATTCATTTAGCCATCTAGCTGGCTATGGAAAATAACTACGCTTTGTGAAGTAGTTAGGCTGATGTGGGTAGGACAACCATCTTGTACAGTTTTTATCATCACTATGGAAGCTATCGTTTTTCTTAATCATAAACCATACAGCTATTGAGCTGGTTCCCCTTAAAATCAAATTTGGATTTACCATGCACGTCAAAGTTTTAACATATCTATTTAACTAGGCTGGCTAGCTTCCCAGCTAGTGTCAGTGTACTGAAGAATTCAGTGGCTTTGAAAACACACAGATTAATATGTCCTACTAAAATACTGGGTTGAACAAAAACATATGCACAAATTCGACCAGGCAAACACTTTGTTAAAACACTCTGGGTACTGAAAAACCGTCATTATGAGCTGCGCCATGATTACCATGTTGTGTCAAAAAAGGGAAGTCCACCACTACCTGGAACCTATATTAAGATTATCTATGAAAAAATGAATGGATGCTTTTTGAGAATATAGGTAGCAGCTCTAATATTCATGATAATATTCTTCAACTTTCAACGGTTACCTACATTTTATGACATCAAATTGGAAATGATAGATTTTTGTCACTGACTGGTAAGGGGAAAGGTGTGAAAAAACTGAAAGCAAAATTCAATTAAAAATTTGTGGAATACTGGAAGTGGAATGGAAGTATTTGTTTACTTGTTATGTATCAACATCAGAAAATGAGACTACAATCTATTAAACATAATAGCTACTCGTGTCTATGTCCTCATGCTTTCCCACACAAAGTGTCTGGCTGCTGGTTACATCTTAAATACAAAACATAGCTAAACCTCTAATAAACTGAAGGTGCCATCACTTATTTTTATCACTGACTTTTGTAATGCCATATTGCCAGGATTCTGGTTCCACAGTTCTAATGCAGATGGAGCCCACCATCAACTGTAACATTGCCAGAAATGTGCTAAGACGGACATGAATTAAGCTCAATTTATATGTGCACCATGTTGTCATTGCAATGAAACACCTCTTCATAATTCTGGAGAATTCAAATACTTTAAAGTGCAATATGAATATGAATATATTCCTACTGTCCTTTAAATTATTTTAGCTTCTCTTCAAAATAACATTTCAGTGTATTTGTCTAAACTTTGTGTGAGAACAACTATTACAAGTCATAAACACATGTGTTTTCAGAATTTTATTTTATTATAATAGTACACTATTGCTCCAACACTATTGTGCTAAGGGACTGTGTCGGATGTCATGCTGTGCTACACTGACACATGGGATTCACATCGGCAAACCAGAACTTTTTACTGCCAGATCTGTATGCTTATGTGTATATGGATACTGTATGTGTCTCCTTTGGCAGCTTGTGAATTTTTGTTAATGGAAAATCACACATGCTCCTCTTCAAGAATAGAATTTTCTTTCACATGCTTTGAACTACATTTGTGGTCTAACGACTTTCAAAGAAACCTGAAAATGTGACAGATGGTGTGACTCATGTAAACCATTGATGTCTTAGACCTTAACCTTTTTTAATGTCAAACAAACAGATTGACAGTTTTCTGTTTTCAGTACTTTCCATGTAGCTTGTGTTGCTGTCCTGTGTCATTTAATGTTTTTTTGTTCTTTTTATTTTTCTTTTTTTTCTGTTTTATTTCTATTTCCATTAACAAAAATTCATTTTGGGGGTGGTTGGGAGTTGGATGTCTCTCCTTGAGTGCTTTACAAAAAAGTGAAAAGCATTTAGTGACTCATTGCCACACGGTGTGCCTCCTCAAATCACATCACTACTTTAACATCCCATGCACTCTTCCTGCCATTTGAGAACATCTTTCAGGAGCTGCTGTTGCCAGGACAGCTAGTAAAGCATGGCTAATGAAAATTTAATATGTGACAACGGTGAAGAATAAGCTTTAATGCATGTCATAGCAAATGCTGATGAGATATAGCACAACAGAAAGATGCAAATATTAGTCATCTTAAGTGTGCCTAACAGACAAACTCTAATGCAGCCCTCTAATGTGCAAGGACACATTTTTACTGTTGTGGGACTGACTTTTGCTGTTAGGGTATTTATTATTATACCACACAGTTCCATTCCGCAATAGCTGCCATGTCATTGTTATGTAACAGTGTAGTTTTATATACTTGTTCTTGAATTACAATAATTTAATTGATATGAGGCTTGGACAGCTTATCTGAGAAGTGATAATAAAAGATATCAAAAATGAAATGTGTTTATCAATTTATTTAATCGTTTTAAAACAGCCACCATATTCATTTTTCCTTATCACAATTCTTGCAATTGCAATTCAACCTTCATTCATCCATGGTTCCACAATCCTGACTTTCTCAGTGACCAGGCCAGATGGAACACAGCTTCAGCAGAATTCATGCCAGCACGTGTTCATTTTGCAAATGTATCAGTGACTGTTTTTGCTGAATGGGCCACTGGGGCCATCTGAAAATAGAAGAGGCTTTCAAATTATTCTGTTTTCAGTGAACCCATGAACATGAGAAACCTGTCAGCTCCCAGCCTCATGACATTTGATGTGAATCACCATTTATTCCACAAAGCTACCTTTGCAAGAGGAACACAAGAGAATGGCAATGCAGAGCATTCTCCTAGGCTCACTTCCCTGGCACAAACTTTATTCAAGCATTCTAGCAACATCGTACCTGGGCAAAGGGATATTGTGTGAGAGCAGATTGTCAGCAAACTAAAGTCTTGTCGAAAACAAACGTACCAAAAGGTCACACTTCTGTTCCTGAGCAAATACGCACTTGTCTTTGAATTTACCATTGGACATTAACTACTCTTGTTTTACCATATCCCATGTTCACCATCTGACTTTTGCACACAAGCACTGAATACACCTCATTTGATTTATTCATACTGTTCATCCTGTACTTTGCAATGTTTAATAGTCTTCATTGATGTATATTTTTTTAAATATTAAAAAGTGTAAGCCTGTGTTTGAAGTTGTAGCATTGTTGTAGTATTTACAGCATTTGTTGGATGCAACTGGGCTTGGAAAGTGAAGTTTGGACTGCTTCAATTATATTAGATATGAAAGTTCTTTTCATTAAAAATGGAAGACTATATGTAATTTAAGTTATTGAATATGTACCATACATTGTGATACAATTGCCCTTCTAGATATCCATGACCTCGACCATGACTTCACATTATATCAATATTTTTAGATAACATTAGGTGATATATTGATTGCACAACATATCTTATCATCCCAGCTGTACACTGGATTAAGGGCAACCATATATAAAGTCTTACCTTATTTCAGAATACCAAGCATATAATCTGCTATGTCCTCAGAAAGGCTCTTTTTTGTGAGGACATATTTTTCCTTTTTACAGAAATAACTGTAATTACAGGCTTTGTTGCATCTACAGACATACATAATAAACACGGCTACAAAATTCTGTATATTTACAGCCTCTGCTTTGTAGGCCACAGTGTTTGGCAAGACGTGCATATTTCCTTTGTATTAATAAAACTAAAATTGCTATGGCCTTGCAGAAGAATAAGACCTTGTGATTCACACAGCGGAGTAGTGAGTAAGATGTGTCCACTGTTTACATTGAAGACGGCTTATTATATATTTCTGATGGTTATATGCCCGCAGCAGCCAAGGTACATCTTTGAGTTCTCAGGTCTAACATGACTAGTTCCACTTCACTGTAGTGAATAAACATTTGAGGTCTCTGTGATGTTGAAACACCACATTGTCCTTTTAAATCATTTATCATTTTATACTTTGGCCTACAGTTATTTCCAGATGCACCAACACAACTGAAATTGTTGTTTTGTTGTCAAGGTGTATCATTTAAAGACACACAGCCTACCATTAACACTAATATAGCTGTCATACTGACTGTGAAATAGGGCTCTTGGGCAGAACAAGGCATGTGATTGCTACTAGCTATGCCTGTCCAGTTTGTCCCAGCCATTGAATTAAACCAAGCCTTGCAGTCAAGAGGGCTGCACAAATCTGAATGGCATATGTGCAGTTGTATTTTTATCTGTTGAAACATTTCAAATTAACTTTCATTTATTCTTCAAGCTGGCCACAGTTCTAAGTATAACACTTTTGACTTGTAGAGGGAAAACAGATGATAGCATAGTTCACCTGGCTCTGGATACAGTTAAGTGCATGTAATTTATTAAAAGAAACATACAAAAGTCGACTCAACGTTTTTTTCCCACTCAAGATCAACTGTATTTCTGTTATTATAGTTTTCATTGCAACTGACACAAAAGCATTTGTACATTCCCAATTTCAAAAATAATTACCCTTTAATACACAGTGAGAAATAGGATGAGTGTTTTTCTCAAAGCTATTTCAAGACAGACATCAAGAGCTGTTCATGTTTAACATCCTTACCATGGCTCATGTGCCAACATTAAAACATTATCCTTTCTCAAAATCATACGCACATTATAGCCTTAGCAAATCAAAGAAAATTAAATAAAGATGAATAAAGTGGGAGCCTTGTGATTAGTTTGGGGCAAAAAACACATTTCAGAAAAAGAGATCCCTGTGGAGCTATGCTGAGATAAGACAGAAATCATCCAAATTGTTTGCATGCCAACAAGGAGAACAAACAAGAAATAACAACGAGGTGTGCTTTTCAACAGAGAAATACAAGCTAAAACATGAAGTGCAAATAAATCAATGATCAAATGCAGCTGTCCTTGATCTTGAACTCATTGCTGCTATAGAGGAAATTCATCACTCAAATTTTTGACTTGCTGAATTGCAGTCATGCCACAGACATCATTAATTTTGTCATGGATTACTGAAATCCCACCAACTACACATCAAACAAGCTGAGACATGAATGACATCGATGATAGCTCTATTCCTTTTAAATGTCTCCCTGCTTTTTTCACCCAACTTTTTTTTTCTAAGCAGCAATTGTACATCAGGCTTATTTCACCACAATAACCTCTGCACTTGCCCAAGGCGTTGCAAATGCAATCTTTCTGACACTACAAGTCCCACAGTGCACCAGGAAGAAAACAGTGCACAGAGGATATGCACATCTCCATGATGTCATCTGAGGAGTTAATAAGCATCCGTATGAGCTGCAGGGTCCTGAGAGCAGTGCAACACGGGACTCTGGCTGTCCCCTATCCTAGCGGAACAAAGCCAATTTATTTTGTTGCTGTGGGCTCCTGGTCATTGTACGCAGATGAGAGATGAAGTTAAAAAAATTCTTTTGTCAATCCATAATGACAACAGCCATTTGGAAACTATTATCAGTGCTATGTTGTCAAATATAGAAATACAGGCATTTCCATTCTTTTCTTCATATCAAGTGCATGTTTTATTGTTCATATATTTCAGTTAGAAAAGACAAATACAAACCAGTCTTTTAAAGAATACCATAGTGCAGGGACAATGGAGCAAAGCTAATGGATAACATCCATTAAAGGTACCACACCCATGCACATATTCTTTCTTACTGTGCATTTTTACATGGAAAATCATAGAAAAATCAAATCAATCAATGTTTTTCTTTCTTCTTCCATAGATGGTAAATGTGAAAAGTTTATTTTTTAGCATGTCAGAATTTTGGTCAATGGCCTGAAGGAGCACCTGACTCCCATTTCATTTTAGGGAACAAAAATGCGCTAATTTATTTGAGGAATGACTGAGGGAGCAAATGACTGCTGGCTCTGCATGCCACCAAGGCCTCCTCCTGATTGGAAAGCAATCCATTTTAATGGCTTGTTTTTCCTCGACTAACCAGGAGAATCCCCCGCATTAAGAAGCAAACTAATAAATAAATAAATCCAACTTCTGAAATCAATGTCACACTATTAAAAAGAGAGAAAGGATTAAAGTAATGAAACAATAAAAGAAAAATAAATCTTCATGACAGATGAGTTAGTGAGATTTACAGTCCTACTCAGAGTCTGCAGAGATAGATTCACGTGGTATAGGCATAGTATCTAAGTAGCATTATACCAAATATGGTAATGTAATTATTCTAATTACCCGCTTTGTCCTCTTATTCCTCAACATATATCTCAGTCCTGTCACTGTCAGGATGTGCATGGCCTTTTTAGAAGAAATCCAGCACATGTTCCACAATGGCTTAACAGCCATAGATTAATCTGTGGGCTCAGGTCTTCATTATGTCATTTGATCTGGGGAAAATCTGTAGAATACATGATACTGATCTGAATCCAAAAATGCCTCTTTCATAACCAGAGATTTCCCAAGGTCACACCACCTGACAGACATCACATATTTACTTTGCAAGGAATGCACTCCCCAGGAAATATTAATGTGTCCACACTAACATAAAGGCATATCGAAATCAATTTGTTGGCAAACCGCCTCTCGATGTAAAGTAATGGATTTGACCTGTCATAAAGGGACCTGCGTCTGCACGAAGTAGAGCCATCTCTGGGAATTCCTGACAGAAACCATTACATGTTTTATTATTTATTTTCTCTTGTTGGAGAGGGAGCCCAATTGATTTGCTCCCTCCCTGTAGATCTGCTCAAGCGACATCCAGCACTTTAGACAAAACCAATCCTCAAAAGACATGAAAAACGAGTGATTTGTGAAACAGAAATGTTTTTACTGTATGATAGAAAAACTTGTGATGTTTTCAGTTCATGTAACTGATACCAATGTCTGTACTTGGATGCAGTTATTTAGATTTATCTTTCAAGTTGAAACACACAGCAAATCGTGTAGCAGAAAAGGAAGAAATGTCATCAAAAAGTTATCCTATAAAAATACAATTTGAATATGGTATGTCAAGGTACAAAATATTAATTTTTATATAATAGACACATAACTGATGCTCAGTGTGAAATTAATTATAGATGGACATTCATACATCATAACATTATATTAGTAAATATTAATATGGTCACAGTTTTAAATGGCTTTTTGAAAACAGGAATTGGAATCATTTTCCTTCATAATTAGACAAAGAATGAAATCATAAGTATTCCCCTTAGATCAAATGAGTCCATATGCAAAGTGTAACATTTTTAAACAAATGTTCCATAACTATACTCTCATGATCTTAAACTGGGGAAAGTGTAAACTTTGTCCGCACATTGAAGACACACAATCAAATTCATGGCCACTTCTGCCTCGTTTCTAATCTTGCCCACCATGTTTTACTATTGCATTTCAGTCTTTTGCATTAACATGGATATTAAATCTAAACATAAAAATTAATACATTTGTGTGCCAGAGAGCATAAATGCCTGGTGAGACATTGCACTCTCACTCAAAGACCTGGAACATATTATCACAACACTGGGAATCACACCAAAACAGCAACTTCTGAACAGAGAATGGGTAATAAAAATTTTACTCACCCAAGCTTAATAATCAACCACCCCCCCCCCCATCACGGTGTCTCATTTATAAGACTTGACATTTGCACAGGTAATATAATTAGAGCTGTTCCCATTGATGGGAAACTAACTTATTTTGAGCTAGGGCTATTTTCACTTGACATTTACATACATTAATACCATATCAGCTATAATTTTCATAGGCAGCTCTAATTTGTGCCTGTAAGGAAATACAAATTTCATTTTGCACATCAGTATAGGAATGACTTTAACCAGACTAATAACAAAATAAAGCTTAGGCCTAACTCCCTTTTACTTCTTCCCAACATTTAACATGAGTTGAGGTTTGAATATTTAAAAATTTCACCTGAGGCGGATAAGCTGCATTTCTGAGCTCATAATCAGCTCTAAGATCTTATTTATAAGCTTTGTGCATTTTAGGTTTTATCTGCCATCTGAAGATGGTGATTGATAATAGTGAGGATTATGCCAGTGTAGGTGAAAGCTGAAAGTCCATATCTCTCCTACCCCATTACTTCTCATATCGCATTTTAAAATAGCCCAGATATGACAACTGGTAATTTAAGACATTAGCTGTCGGTGGTTATGGGTGCAATCTTATCCCATAACATCGGTGCATCACATAATGAAATAGCTAAAAGGGAGAGGAGGTTTACTTTTAGTACTACAGCACTCCTGCACATGAGAGTCTCCATGGGCCCATTTCATCATTTGGTTAGATGGTGCTGATAGGTGTAATTTCCACTAATGGTATCCCTAAAAAAAGTGCCAGAGGCAAAAATGGATTACTGTATGTACATTACATGTGTAGCATTTATTTGTCCAGCTATAAGTCACACAGCACATCAGAAGAGAGGGAGCATTGATTGGAGGTTGAGACACATCTGTCATGATGAAGCTCAAACTCAAAGCTGTGTCTGGGATATAGGATTCAACACGACTGCCTTGAGTCCCTGAGCCATTCAGGGGCCGACCTCAGGTTTCTGTTGTTAATGCTTGAGTTGAAGTATAGCTGTTTAAGGTTAATACAGCAAGCAGAGAACTACACTAAGTAGTTTATCACATCTACCAAATATATACCCACTTAATACCATTTTGAAGACACTGCACTACTGAAAATAAAGTGTGAAGGGTGTGTCATAATGGTGATGCTGTATGGAAAGCTAAATATGTAATGTGGGCAACTTCAGACACAAGGATCTGTCAGTTATATCAATTTGGACCCATGGGATCAGCTAGTTATGTGTTTTGATAGAACAGCATTTTTCATCTGTTCCTTTTTGTTTAGCTGAAGCCTATTCCCATTAATTTACATTAATATCTCTCTTCTGTTCAGCATATACAGCTGCAACCGCTGATGTCAGGTTCATTTGATGTTCATTACTTCTCCAGATATTTGCAACATATGCATTAAATTGGAGATACAAGTTTAGAACATCTATCAGAAACAGAGCATGTTCCATTTAATGCACGTATTATGTTGTCACTAGCCAGTCCATATCTGGAGCATGAAATGTTTAAAAAGTAAAAAAAAGGTTTTTACTGTTTGATAAACCCAATGTTAAAGGTGTTTTATTTTAAAAAATGTCAGTTATAAGAGTTGCATCCATATATAGGGTCCTTTCCATTCATTTTGTCTCTAACACACTGTTACATGTAACATTTCAGCTGGGGTGACTAACCCTGTGGCACTTGGGTTGCACTAGATTCATGTGTGGCCCCTGAAAACCATCCATTATGAAATTCAATTTATTGCTATAATTAAAGATCTTATTTAGGGGTTCTGCAAAATCTGTGAAACCCTATTACAGCATAGACAAACACGAGGGTGCTGTTGAGCATTACTTGTTCAAGTTATCCCTGTAGTTTCCCAAGAAGAGTAAAACCAGCAGAACTGCAGTATCTGTTTGGCATAATATCCATTCTACAATCTCATGCTCATGTCAACTGTAAAATAAAATAAATTTTATATGTGAATGCATGGATGGATAATAAATACATTTGTCAGTTCTCAGAACAAATATGCCATTGCCAATTCTGAAAACATTATTAAGGCCCTTTGACAGTGACCGGTAAATTCTGGCTCTTACTCTGGGTCAGTGTGATCACCCCTGCACTGCAGTAGATCTTTCAAAATGACATCTTGTCGGAAGCCCCTGATCATTTCTTAACATAATGGAAATACATTACCGCAATGAATATGTTCAATTCTGCACCAAGTTGTTTTCCATTTGTTACTTGTAAGATGTCATTTGTCCACCACTTGGGCAAATAATCTGTCAACCATGTTCATGAAAACAGTTACAACAGAAAGGGAATACAAATAGGTTAAAAACCTTGTGACTAATACATTTATTCATGCTTCCTGAATGTCTTCTGCAGTCACATACAGTTTGGAGAATAAGGAATCCAATGTGTCCACATTGCATATTGAGTGTCACAGTATTTAAGTGAATGCATAAAAAAACTTGTCAGTTAAAACCAAGTCTACTTTCTTAATAAATTCCAAGTGACATTGTTTCTGTGTCATTAGCAAGCTAGCTACTTCCATACTTTCAGACTGTTATTGATATATTGAGTTGACCAGATACATTATCAGTGAAATGCTGTGAGTGAGCTAGTTAATGTGGTAAATATTGTTTTACAGATTGTCTATCATTTATAGCTAAGCAGCTAGTAAGCTAAGTGGATAATATTTAATGGAGTGGCAAAGGAATTGTAGCAAGCTAACTGGCTAAAACCTGATTGACAAGATTACTGAAGATCTTTCACTTTACTGTGTGGCTAGCTAGCAACTTGAAATTTCACTGATGGTGTCAAAACTACTGAATACATGGCAGGTGATTTTAAGCTGACTGAAGGATACCATACTCATTTCTATAGAAACCTTGAAAGGCATTATCCATTTCACAAGGGCAATGACTGTAACCAAGGTGTAAAGAGAACTCAAAAATTACGCCTGAACAAAAACTTCTCTGGTCTTCAGACTCAGATGGACAGCTAAGTTCCTATTTGAGCAGTAATTTTTTTTCTCTGTGGGTGAAGCCATGCTAGCTGTCTCACTAGATAATATTGGACCTATGGTCATTGCTAGCAGCTAACTCAAAATGTTTATTCATGAATGGACATTAACATTCAATTATAACAAAGGTGCACACGTCAAGTGAATTTATAGGATTTCCCTAAATTTTGTACATTGTTTTTGCTTTGGATTGGAAAACATGTCTTTGGACATTCACTTTCTATAAGGTTACAAGTGAGTTACCTAGCTAGCTGGATAAACTAGCGTGACTTGGAGTTTCATAGATCACTTTTTACTGTGGAGGAGCTTTCTAAGATACAAATGTACTTTATCCTGCAGCTAGCAACACAGTGGTTAAAATAGACTAGGATACAAAGACAGAAAATACAAAAACTCTTACACAACATAGAATGAAAAAAAGAGATACATTCACATTTGTACACATATTGATATGGAACATTGAAAGAAGAATATACAGTATAAATATGTAGTATTGAACAATCATAATAAAATTCATAGCAGATTGTGTAGTTCTCTAACATATGTGGATTCCCATATGAAAAATACACAACAAAGACAACAATCTGCTGAAAATATCATGTGTCACATACAAAGGCATAAAATAAATGTGTGTGATTAACTTCACATACAAAAGTCACACATGAATTTTAAGTCCAGTTTAAGACAGATCTAGCTAGTGCAATTGTTGTGCTGTTGTTTTCTTGTCTGCAAGTTGATTGAACTGAAGATAATTGTGCGCACAATTTCACATAATTCCATACACCACCTTGCTATGTTTTCATACTGTGGCCTATTTTGTAGAACACACTACACTCAGGTCCACAGGATGCACAACATCCTTCTATAAATTATAATCTGATACAATGATGCACAAAACAATTGTTAAATTGTTAGCTATAATAATAATAATAATAATAATAATAATAATAATAATAATAATAATAATAATAATAATAATAATAATAAACTTTATTATTATATATTTAACTTTAATTATAAAGCACCTTTCATACAAGAAATGCAGCTCAAAGTGCTTTACAATAAAGAAATTACATGCACCGTGTGCTTCACATGGAATGAACATAAGTAAAATAAGATGGAAAATAAAAATAACAAAAAGATGAATAGAGGTGAAATTAGAATACGTAGAATGCATAAACTTGAAAACTTTCAATATACCAGCAGCAGATGATCGCACTATTCTTGAAGGCAAATAGTTAACGAGGGAGATAGTAATGTAGCTTGGTCCTAGCCCTAGCTATGACAGGGTGGGTCAGCATACACGATTACCTTAACTAAGGTTTGATTCATTTGTGACAATGTTCAGTTCATTGGATTTAAAAAAGAGTGAATCATTACATCATTGCCATTTGGTAGTTGCTCTTACAGAGTGAGTTTTTTTGTGGTGTAGTGTGAAAAGAAAAGTAAATTCCATTTCCAGGTTGGGCATTGTTAAGTAGACTTTTAAATCTATGTATAATAGCAAGATCACGACATTCATTTGGTCAAGGAAATCACACAGTTCACATGGTTGTCAGCACGGGACCTGATCAAGAGAATGAACTGATTTACAATTATTTTTATAGTTATTTCATCTCATGCAAAATAAATATCATCAAGTCAAACTCTCGGGAGTCTAGGGGAAAAATTAATGTTTGTGATATGATATTGAACTTCTAGACAGTCTTAAAGGACTCTTTTGTTAGAGGGGTGCCAAAATAACTACATTAGCATTTATAAACATTCTATGAAGAACCCACACAAAGAAATCAGGGACAATTGCACACTGCTTTGTGCTCATTGCTCCAATACATTCACAAGGTTCAGTCCACAGAAAAGGCAAAAAAATGTGGGGAAGCAGCTCGGTGTTTGATGGTAAACAGATTGCCAACTTATATTCTTGTGCAGAATATATATTGTAAAGGGTTTTTTAATTGGTTGTACATTATGGGCCCTGCAAATTCACAGAACAATTATGTAATGCAAGACGCAAGGGACAACATTGCTATTTTGTGACTGTACATTCATGAAAAATGATAGCTGTGTCAAAGTTGCATTTTCCACTTTGCTTTTCAATGCTTGCACTGAGTGGATGTGACAGTGGTGTAACCTTTAGATTTGGGGTATGGATTGGATTACAAATGCTGAGGGCAGCTGGATTTAAATGGTCCTCAATATCCACCAGTTTTATCACAGGCACAAGGTGTAGCCTATCAATAATAACCAGAACAACCAATAGAGAGCTGTTATGAAGAAAAATTAAGATTCATTGAATGTATAGGCTGAGAAATGTAAGGCTGGTGCTTCAGCACAGATACGTCCAGTAAATGCCAAGCCAGTTCAGTTAAGAAGCTAAAATGCACTCACAAAACTAAGGCAAAAAACAATAACAATCACATGACCGCTAAACAACTCCTTGAATCCTTACAATGGTAGGCAACACACTGTTAAAATACAAACACAGTTTCATGTGAAAGCAAGTTAGAGAAGTCATACTGCACTTAGTCTTGTTGAGATAATGAAGATCACACCATCCAAATTACATGCACCCTAAGCTAACTGCCCTCTGTCACAGTTTTATTCTGCTAGCTGAGAGGGAGAAGTCAATGCTACTGAATAATTCGACTAGCTGTTGAAATGCACTTGCAAAACTAACCAAGGCAAAAAAAAGAGTGTAAATACCCAGATTTTGCTATTTGGGTGGCAAGGTAGATATACTGATAGCTAGATAGCAACATGAAACAAAATGAGATGAGGTATATCCATTCTGTGTACAATCATATGCTAGCCAGCGATACAAGAAATGATGATGGGGAAACCTATCTGTCAGGAGGAACTATTCCACTGTCCACTGCCTCCATTGAGCAGACCTTCTTCATATGGATAAAGAAGTGCAACGGGAATAGGACTGGGCAAACCTGGCTGTCTGCATTGGCTTCGATTTCAATTAAAAAAGAGCTTCTCATTTAGCTGAGGGATGAATAACAAGCTACAAGCTAAACAAGAGGTGATTCTTCATTTCACCATGAAATGAAGTGATGCTTTGTTGAGTGCTGATGCTTAATTATTTATTCAAGGATAACATTATCATATAGGAGCAATTGGTGATTGAGATGGTCTAATGTGATACTTATTTGCATGTTAGCTAGCTGTGAGGCACATGCAGGGTTTTGCTATCTACCTAGACTTTACAGTGTTGTTTCCATGACTATTTAGTTCAGCCATGGTTTCTCTGCTGGGTTGTATTATTGCCAGCTATGCTACGATGAATGTGTGATGAATGTGTGACTTACAGTGCATTCAGAAAGTATTCAGACCCCTTCACTTTTTTCACATTTTGTTATGTTGTTAAATCATTTAAATCCATCAGTTTACACTCAATACCCCATAATGACAAAGTGAAAACAGGATTTTAGATTTTTTTTTGCAAATTTATTAAAAATAAAAACTGAAATATTACATTGACATAAGTGCATTTGATATATGTCTGGGGAAGAGATGGTTGCAAAACTTATGTATGTATAAGGTGTTGTGCATTTGAAGGATGGCAAATTACATTACTGAAGACCTGGTGCTTGACTCCACAGTATACTACTGGTTCCTACCTTTGCATATTGTATGTGTGAGTGTGTGTGAGGGTGTAAAGGGTGAGGGGTGGAAAGACAAAAGTGAAATTCTCTGCTTTGAGGTAGATGGCCTATTATCCCCAAGCGACACAACAGGTCAGAAAGGGACTCACCTGGGAAGTGGAGCGTGGATGAGACTGCTTTCAAAGCACCAACTGCCAGTAGTCAGTTCCAGCCACTCAAGCAGATGTCGGGTCTTCAGCGTTTTCTTCAGTGTGAAATGTTCCAAAAAGAACAACCCGTGTGCAGAAAATATCATTAAAAAATGTAAAAACTAAGTCAGATATTAAAATAGAATATAAATAGGCCATGTATTATACATGTACTATATATATACACTATATATATACTATATATATAGTGTATATACTACATATATATATATATATATATATATATATATATATATATATATATATATATATATATATATATATATATATATATATAAAATCCAGTATACTTTCATTATTTTGTTAAAACATTACACTATTGCCAATTAGCAGATGCTCTTAACCAGGGCGACTCACAATTTTACAATTTTCTCAATTTATACAACTGGCTAGTACTGAGGGAATTGTGGGTTAAATACCTTGCCCAAAGGATCCCAACAGCAGTGTCCCAGCAGGGAATCAAATCAGCAACAGTTCGGTTGTGAGCCCTGCACCTTACCACTACACCACACAGCTACCCACAACATACCCACAACTTAAAAAAGGGGACACTGACAGCATGAAAAGTTCAGGAATGAAACTTTTCCTGTGTCATTGATCAACTATTTGGCAGTCCCTCACAGTGTAGCCAATTTGTCAGATCCATGAATCCCTGGAATCACAATTCCAATGCAGTGTACATAGGTGGGTAAGGACTGCAGTTCAAAAGAACTTGCAATAGCATTTTAGATAGAGTTCTCTTTACAGCAGAGAGGATGATGTATATGGGGACACATCTTTACAAATCCCTCCTTCTTATAGCATGCCTATGGAATATGCTCTGTGGAAGACCCTGACTAATTGCCATTACAAAGTTAACGCATACCATGTATTTATCTCAGTTGTGAATTAGGAAGCTGGCAGCTAATCAGCTTATTGAAGAGTGCAATTACGATCACTGTTGCCATTTTAAAGAAAGTATATACTACCTCTCTCTTATAACCTGACAGATGTCAAGACTTGTGGATGTGGATGCCCTATTCACAGTTAAATGCCCCACCCCCAAAAGAAAAAAGAAAAACAAGGAAATTGTCAAGCCAAGTCAAGAATTTCTGCATCTTTACCTGATAAAGTTTGACATCCAACAAGGCTGGCTTGCCCTAACTCTGTCCATCATCTCCACCTTGAACATCTGATTCAAGACTGCTTCTTCAAAACATTCAAAAATTCCAAACAATTAAAAAAATGTAAAATTCAAAATTAAAAAAAAAAACAGCCATCTTTGAATACTTAATCTGGATTTTAGTATTTGTATTTGTCACTGTAAGTTTTCATGTTTTGTCTGAGATTGTCATTATTGTCATTATTCGATATAGTTAATACAAAAAGAATGCAAAATACAAGTTATTCATTCAAGGCTAAGCAACCTTGATATGCCATTTCTTTAGGGCCGGATTTACACTTCAGTTATGCATATGTAAAATGGCTTTTTAGGTACTTTTTGTTTTTTATACAGAGGTAAACATTGCCCACTGGCTCTGCACATGTGTGCAGGGTTTCAATCAAAACATTCATATTTCTCATTTATCTCAAAGTTAAGAGGACTTGGACTTAAATTTGAACACTTTTTTCACTTGGAAGTTTCACATACGTACTTACTGTGGAATAAAAAGTAATTTGCCATTGCGGTGCTTGCAAACATATGGAATGAGTCAAGATAAATCATGACTGACACAAATTGCTTTCCACTGTAGGTACAATCAATCACATACATTTGAATGTAAGTGAACTAAATGCATTGAAGCTGCATGTTCCCAAACAGTTTTTTGTAAATGTGTCCACCGTGATAAACCAAATACATTACATCATGGAGGATACATTTTTTACAGAGTGGTTGAAGTGATTATAGGTGTGTCTAATAACGTGTAACACTTGAGTGCTCATTTAACTTTGATTTTTAAAAAATCTAGATGGAATCAAATCCTTTATGCACACACACACACACACACACACACACACACACACACACACACACACTTGTGTGTTGTAGCAACCCTTTCATAATCTAACAGAAGTTTCAGCAGGGTCAACAAAGTCTTTCCAGGTTTGCATGAATTGTTATTATTTATACTCTGTCTTTTGTTTGTGTTATGCTTTCTTGCTTTGAAATCTTTAGCAGTTTCCCCATAATGACTGGCAAAGTCATGGAGGTCTCCTAATGATATCCACCAGGATGTGAAGATAATGAAGGCCCTTGCCCCTCAGTCTGACTCCTCCAGAGTGTCTCACAATAATAAGCAGCTAATATGTGTTTTCAGACATTTTCCTCTGCCTTTTTCCACCTTAGATGACACAAGGATTAGGACACAGACATGCACAAATGTTAGCACTTTAAAGGTATTGACAGTGTAAGTCATTGTTGCAGAAGGTAATTGATTTAACTCCTGTCAATGTTTCTGATAGAAATGTAATTTCTTTACAAAGACCCTCAGTGTCCTGTGTGTAAAATGGATTTGCTGTATCATAACACATACTATATGAAGGGAATGCTCACTCTAAGGCAGTTAAATGAAATGCCCCTTATAAAATTACCGCATTCACCTTGTGCATGGTACAATGGGCAGGACAAGAGTTGCGTGAAATCCCGGTTGTGAAAGATTTATTCATATCTTAATGAACTTTGTACCAGTTGGCTGCTCTGCTGCTACCAAAAATTACAAAATACCTTAATTTAGATTTTCTAGAAACATTACCCAAGCAATAAAAACTTATAATTACTATTCCAGTTGGAATTAGTAGTCAGTAACATAAATACTTTATATCCATATAAACTGTCAAAGTACCAGTGTACAGTTCAGTTAATTGTGTACATGCCTCACAGTATATACACCAAGAACATTAGCACAGTTGAAAAAGTGTGTGCTGTCACTATTAAATATTCTTACTCCTTCTAAATAATTCTTGATATGCATCTGTGGCTCATATAGAGTGGTGCATTTTCCAGCACTTGTTAAAACAAATTGTTTCATCATAAAAAATTATGCTTGAATAATGGTTGATAATAAATAACATCTGACAGTCTATTGTGTTTTGAAACTCTGGACATATTTCATCTGAAATGTTATGTTCCATGAAAAAAGAACTCAGTATGAATAGCAGTATGAATAGCAGTATGAATGACTTAAAAATGACTGCTGATTCTTAGTTGCATTGTTGTACCAATTAAAACTTAGAAAACAACAGCAGTTGTAAAAAAAATCTAAATTTCTTCTAGAGAAAAATGGGTAGAAAATATTTAAAACAGTTGTTACCTTTATCCGACAGGAGTAATAAAGTAATTCAAATCCCCAATGAGAAATGTGGTCATAAACCAAAAGTGGTTACTAATACAATTATTACTATAATAGTCATTGTTATACCTGTCCTAAGAGGCAGCAGAAACAAAATGTGTGATTCTGGATACAGGTTTTACTAAACAGGAATAAAGGAACAAAGTAAATACTTCTAAGGCTGCAAAATGGCCTGGACATAATGACAGAGCACTTATGATATTAGTGTTCAAACCAATGTCCACATCAAAGGAAAAGAAGAACTGCAGGGAGCTCTTCCCAAGTGTATGTAGCTGTGGTCACACTGGTGCTCATGCTAACCCAAAGCATCTCAAATTCATTCTGTTGCGCTCATGTTTGGATGAATAGAAGAGTCTGTTCATCACATAAATGTTGGTCAGTGACCAGAATTGTCTGTCAAACGCAGGTTACATGCAGCTGTGCCTTGTTACATTACATTACATTACAGTACATTACATTATTGTCATTAGCAGATGCTCTTATCTAGGGCAACTTACATACGTTACAGTTTTTACATGTCACCCATTTATACAGCTGGATATATACTGGGGCAATTCTGGAATAAGTACCTTGCCCAAGGGTACAGCAGCAGTGCCCCAGTGGAGAATAGACCAGGACAAGAGGAGTGCCATGACCATGTCCACATTTGTACATCTTCAAGCCATTCTACTATATGTGGTATGCTTACACTTCAAAATGCATTTATCTTTTTAAGTTTGCTACTTTATTTTTTGTTTTAGGAAATTGAGTAATTGATATTACTAAGTTGTGAATATATACTTCAGAGGAAATTTTGGAGAAAAAACCATTAGCTGTGTTTTTTATACTGCAAATACAAACACGCTACAAATTTATCAACCAGGACCAGGGTGAATTGTTCAGTCGCATAGTTTAGATGTTCCCTTCAGATGTATCATGCACCATGGGGGGTAGGATGTTCTATTGGCCATGTGTGACTATTATATAGAGCATCCTGACATATTGGGGTTTTTTTTTTTCTCTCTTTTTCCTGAGTGTGACTAAAGTGGGTATGTCAGGTGGCGTCAGCACGGGCTTTTGATCATGTGGCATTTCTGTATAATGTGTTGACTGATGGGGAATGGGGGGTTGCTGCAGCAAACCCTCTGAAGATGTAGTAAAAAAAGGACGGGAAAAGCTTGGGAACATCAGCACTGTCATCATAAATTTGAATTAGTAGGCCTTTTGAAATGGCAATGGGTAGCAGATAACACTCATAAATTACCACTGATAAATCCTGGGATATTTTGTTACCTCTTATACACACACAGTGATTTACAATGCCAGTTTTCATGGTTACCATATCACCAGAGGGTATAGATAATCAATACTTATAGCTTTAACTTTCTCATCAAATGGTTTTATATTTGCCTATTTCTAGATTTTTTTGGATATGGTGATTTCAGAATTAATGCTCAATAATGCTTGTTATTTTTTCTTTATCTCTGCCACTGCAGTTACTGTGCCACTTGATATATTGCAGGGCTGTGTTGTGGTGTTTTATTGTACATTGATTTTTACAGACACTTTTGAAACAAATGGACAAGGAATGGAAAAAGAATAAAACATGACACATGTGGATGATCAATTACTGTATTTTACAGAATAATTATCCTCAGTTCATGTCATACTTCATGTATGCATATATTTTTATATATAAATAATTAATAAGGTCCAGAGAGTGAGCAGTGCACCAGGAGCAGCTAATACAAACACTCTTGCCGAGTTCATTTCTATTGCATGCCATCTCCACCAATTAATTTGTCTCATCACAGACTGATTAAGCATTTGACTGAGAGAAATCCTTTTCTCCACAAATGCACAGTATAAACAATGTCAAAACCTGTAATTAAAAACTGCATGTTTGGACATTTTTATCTGTTATACGGAGCAACTATTTGCCTTATTTGAAACAATACTACAGTGTAATGCAACTGATCAAATACCCAAATATGACTCCTCTGATGTACATTCTGCAGATATTTGAAGTGTCTTTGCTTTGGTTTTACACAAATGTGAAACAGAGAAATAAGGGAACATTTAGACAAGAACTGTATTTTTATCTGAAACTTACACACTATTTTCCATCAGTTGCTCATAATCTGTAAGAATAACAGTTAAATCAGATACTCAAGATTAAAGACAATGTTCCAGCAGTCAGATTGTATGACCCCCCCCCCCCAACTATAAAGACATGAAGGCAGCTTATTCATACTTCATTCATAGTTGTCATCCGTTATAATGGGAGATTATACTGAATTAGATTTTGTTTTTTCCATAGAGATGTAACATACTCTTATCCCTCTAAATGTGTTTTCTAAGACGTTAAGTAGCATAAAACAAGAATTGTGGGAGCCATAATGTAGTATTGGGTTGTGGGTTTATAGAATTCAGTATGCTTGCCAATTTGAAATTGCCTTGCAGTAAATGGCAGATGGATAATTGATGCATTTCTGATTAAACATGGACTTGCAGGATGTAAATCATTACAGCTGTTTTGAAAACTGCTTTTGGTTTGCACGTCTTTGAGAAGTATCCTTTTATGCAGTGCAAGTGAACACTCACACAGCCAAAAACAATGGCAATAAGGTACTTTCATTAAGAACAGACGTTAGGTTCAGAATGTGGTTGTAATATGCTGACATTTGGTTTTGATGTAAAATTTTAATTTTGTCTTTTTACATTATATGCTTACTGCATTGTATACTTACTAAACCAAATAAAATACAGTATTTCAAATAAAAATAATATTTCAGTCCTCAGTTAAGCCTCTTACCAAAATAAACATGGTCATAAACATACCAGAATGGTTTTGTCTCACTTGTACATCACCTTTGCTACTGACCCACAGAAATGGTTCCTTGGGAGAAGTGTACTGGTGCATACCTTTGATTTTGTGATTTGTCACTTTTGACTGTTAACTTTAATGGCAATATGGAGCTTTACAGATGCTTTGATTAGCTTACATCTGATTTGTTTCAACATTTATCAAAACCCTGGATTTCAAACAAACCTGATTGAGGATGATATTAAACAGGGGAGAGAAATCAAATCAAAATCTCACCTTGCAGCCACCCATCAATAACCTCCCCATCATGGTGATTATAAAACTCTGTATGTCACAAATTGATGGAACGTAATAAAATGGTTTTGTTTAGCGTGACAGGATAAAAAATTGCATTCTCCTCTGAGTCACTGCAGAGCCTCGTAATCCTCCAGTGGATAATTAAAAAGTGTGCTCTACAGTCACACAAATTAAAATAAATAAATAAGTCATGGAAGACGCTTGGCACAGGTCCCCAGGGTATCCATTAAAGAATGTTTTCTTGAATTGAGGTTAGGTGCATTGATCTCTGTCGAGGCTGCCAGAGCCGTGAGTTAACATTCCCCACTGCAACTGTGACTCATTTCATACATTATTCCAATTAAAGCACTGCGAATCACACCGCTGCCTGGGAACCACAGGCACTCATCACAATACCTCCAGTGCCACCATGCCACCAAATTAAGCTTTAAAGACAGACGTAAGAAAGTAAAGAGAGAAATAAAAAAGCCATCTTTTTCCTTTTGCTTTACCATTCCCTTTACCCATTACATCCTTAAAAGGACTCATCATCACACCAGATCAAATGAGCATTTAACATCAACTACGTGTTGGTATAGCACTGCAGAAAAGAGCACATACATTTATGCTGCAAGTTTTTTTTTCATGTAATTTATGTATAGTGTGAGATAAAAAGAAATGTTGCATTGTGCAGTATGACACCGATACTTATTCCACATTAATGTGAAGAGGTGGAAATTATTATGAATTATGTGATTGATAAAATGCTATACAGATGAGATATCCACAACATTTGTGAAAATGCATATCCAATTTGCTGTTACTGCTGAAAATAAACAATAAACAAACAAGCAGTCAGCTGAAAAACAAAGTGACAAATTATCTCTACTATCATAAAGTGTGTATTTTATTGTATGCATACTGCCAACTTAAGAATATGTGTATATTGTTTAATTGCAATCATTATGCATATTTAAATGTGTCATGTATACACCATGATGAGCTCTGCAGTTCTGAGGATTTATTATTTGTCTTTGATGGTTCTTTGATGGCTTATTACATTCCTTGAAGTGGTGGGGGATGAAAGGGTAGTATACAGGGGTTGCCAATAATGTTATTATGATTTTTTTTCAGGTGTGGTCATAATACCAAATCCAATTTAGTCAATTATTAAACGTCACACCACATAAGATATTTAGGCATGACGTGTATGATACTGGCATACCATGACTGTTCGCCTTGATAGACAGAGATTCAGTAGCCATAGTTGTCTTGCATTTGCTTTAATTAGATTCATCTCCAGTATTTTCTGTTTAATAGAAATGGTGCAAATAGTTAGTGACTATGCTTTAGGTGCTGACATCCCTTGAGAATGCTTATGTCGCACTGTAATGGAAAGTGATAAGGTGATGTGTATCTGATGCCTTTAGATGTAGTCACATTTCTTCAGTAAGGCGGCAGTGTGGGGTCTTGTGAAAAGCAGCATTTCTAAGTTTTTAGTAATGACTAAATACATAGTAGGTGTTAAATAACAAATATAACTGTTCAGCCCTATAATCTGGTTTTATTTGATCATTTTCTTCAAGATTTTGAGATTATGGCTGCAGGCATAACACCTCCAGGAACAATACATCTATGTGTTTCTTCTGAATTATTAAGTGAAAGCTTTTTTCAGACTAGCAATATGCCTTCGTAAACTCCGTTTAAGTGCTTCCATGGAGTGTTGTGCACCTCTGTTACTACTAAATGGATTCAGACATGGGTCGCTTAACATCCTACTTGGGAGATGCATGTTTTGGAGGGGAGGGGTTAAAATCAAGCTTTTATTTTACATTTGAATCAGGTCAACTCATTTGATAACCCCACACCATTAGCCTATCAATGAAATGTTGAACATTTACTTGCTTTAAAAAGGACATAATATTCTCTGAGTGGAGGTCTGAGTGGAGGCACAGAAGGCAAGATCAACACACTATTGACACTCTAATGAACATTGAGTAATTAACTCAAACTGTGTGATAAATTAATTCAGCCTCCCTAACCTGTTTATTACTTATACATGCACACAGACATGTGCATACTTACTTGCAAATAATAATGAATAATAAATGTTATAGGTATTCATTTTATTATAATACTTTACTGCTGTATTGTTTGCAAGGGGCAAGGGAAATCAGTTCAGTCACAATTACATTTGCTATAATTGAAACGATAGCTAACTATTTAGCTAGCAAGCTAGCCAGGCTATATTGAATATCATAGTCTATATGCACCCTAAAACACAACAGCACCATTGTAAAAATACTGTGGCAAATGAAACAAATACCTAGTGGACAGCAAAAGAGCCATGAAACACTGACCCAATTCTCACAGGAGTTTACACAGTGGCATTACTTAATATTTTTTAACAATTTGAAGTTAATCGACCTAACACAGTCAACAGATTAAATAATTAAATTCTTTATTTAATTGTGTCTAAATGCCTGAGAAATTGTCACTGTTACAAGGAGCAGGGTGAGTCCAAACACAGAGATGACTTATGACCCAAAGGTAGATTCAAAGAAAACAAGGCTTTATTTGCTGTAGACTCATGAAGCAAAAGCAGGATTGGACCAGGAGCACATACCCAAAGCATGGCAACTCAGGACTGAGCAACAAAGAAGGCAAAGGGCAGTGCTTAAATAACAGAAAACACAGGCAGCAACAATAAGTAAACACAGGTGATAAACATTAACTAAATGAGATGGGGAACAAACAGGAAGTGAGGTGATCCGGTGGTTGTCCCAGGCAGGAACCCCGACAGGAAGTTATGAGGCTGCATGTTGGTCATTCCAGGAAGCAGCAGCAGCTGAAACCCTGACAGTCACATACATAAAAACAAGAAAATGGTGTCAGAAAAAAGTTTGTGTTTCCTACACAAGCATGTCAAGCAAATGGAAGCCCGCTAAACCATACAAGTTGCATGTTTTTTACTCCACCCTCTCCCATCCACCAGGCCCTCTTATTATTCTGCTTTAATTGAAAATAAACACAATCCCCGATTTCTCTTCAACACTACTGCTCAAAACCAATAAGCAACTAAATCCCTCCTTATCTCTATGTCCCACAACCCGGCATAATGAGTTCATGGACTTCAATGAAAGATGGAGGGCATAAGGAATCAAATCTTAAATACAGCATAAAAAAACCCACCAACACAACAACACTCAGCACTTCTACATCAGCAGAGATCCTTGAAATTTCTTCTGCTCAAAAGCAGTCCTAGCTCTCCAAATTATTTGTAACCTGAAAAATGTCTTCATGTTTACTCAGTCCAATTTCATCTCAATCTTCCCCAGTTCTGTGTTAGCCTGATAAATAATAGATATTTCTTTCATGATAGACCTTTTACCTTAATCTTTCAAATTATCTGTAATTACGTCTCTACCTGGTGTAGAACCAGCTTCACTGAAAATTCTCTCCAAAATTGGTAGCATGATCATCTTTGTATTTACTTCTTTGAATTTACTGAAAATCTATTATAAAATTCATTATCTTGCCCGCACAGCTAACAATACATTTACATAGTATTAAATATTTCATATTATAAAAGGTATTATGCATCAGCTTAAATGTATATGTGGCAGTTGGTACCATACTGCAAGCCACATTGCATCACACTATAATGAATGATAAAAACTGTCCTGTTTATGGTACATAAGTGTGTGAAGAATATGTAAATAGAGGCTGTACATATTTGTTTTTATAACTTAATAACCCGCAGTATAATTTATTAAATTATAACAATAACTAATGGATTCAAGACAAAATAATCAAACAAAATGGTTGAAAAAAAGTCTTCTCCATTTCCAAAAAATACTTTATAAATCAATGCTTCAATCTTGGTAGGCTGGGTTGTTTTTGTATCTGGTGGTAGAGCCAGAATTGTCAGAACCCTGCAAGGATGTGTCAAGCTTAATGGCGATGCCCACATTTTGAATGTGGCACTTGCAAGTACTTTTACCAAAAACTGCTGCACAGAACATTCAGCTTGCTGAGATTCATATTGATGTGAAAGCATTCTTCTCTGCAAAAGGGTGTGGACTGGTCACTGAGACAAGCAGTGGTGAGGAGACAGAGCTCTAATTTTGACATGTAGAATTCCTTTCTGGTACTATGGCTTGCAGGCAGCAAACATCACAAAACTGGACACAATAAATACTCTCTTAAAACTTTTGTTTCTTTCCTCTCTTACTCACAAAAATGCAACAAACATCAAGGTGTATGACAATTCCACCCAGTGTGCTTTAATAGCACTTCCTTGGCCTGTAAGCTTGATGGAGCAGCACATAGCAGCTTCTTTTCAATCGGCCTGTCTAAAATTGCATCGGGTTGAGCATCTTACTCAGACTGATGTCTGAAGAGATACGGGAACACAGGAAGCTCAGCAGGAATGCCTGTTGACCTGGGGTGCAGAACTGCAATGTTTCATCCTTCAAATGATGGCTACTGACAATGCAGGGGGGAAATGCATGGAAAAAAAGCAATACAATGCCAATCAGTAATGTGACAAGAAACAAATGATTGTGAACACATAGGTTGATGTCACTTTCTTGGATGGTGAGTCACAGCTAAAGAGTAATCGACTTTCAATATCTTTTGAGACTGCGAGAATTGCCTTGTTGGTGCCTTCATTGGAACATGGCTTTTGGACCCTAAAAGAGCTCATTATATGAGTCTCAGGTTTGCTTCAAGTAAAATCCAAACAGTTTTAGCAGCATTCTACGGTGGTAATATTTCCACAGGTTTGAGTTCCCTGCACTGTCCAGTCTGGCCTGGCATGTCTTGTGCCACCCAATGTGCACGGCCCCTTTCAAGATCACATTTACTGTCTGTGATCCCATTCAACACTGCCACTGTATGCCTACAGTACTCAGCTTGAAACCTAAATCTGAGTGGCATTCTGTTTATTTATGGTGCCTTCAAATGATTCTGCTGAAAGAATTTTTTTTTAATTTTCAGACGGCATTGATTTATTGTTGAGTTATGGTAATTTAAGTGTAATTCAACCACAGTCTTATTAATGTATGTGTTCTTTCTCATCTACACTATAGTAGGAATCCACACTGAAGAGCCATTTTTATTAAGCAATAAAATGAGCTAATTCGATATTCATCGAATTCAGTTTCATGACCAACCCTATGGAAATCAAAGTCTCATATAAATCCTAGAATGTGTTTCGTATTCAAATAGAGAGAAGAGGATCAAACTACCTTACTGTGCTCACTGGGGACTGGATGGAGACAACAATACTGTCTGTTTCAGCTAAAATCTTACTAAATAACTTCCCTGTTAAAATAAAAAACTAATTTATCCAAGGCAGTCACTTAAACAGAAGGGCTCATATTGAGGCTACAAACTACTTCTTGTAGTGAGTCAAAACTCAAATATCCTCCCATCTCTCACTCTTTGGACAAAGCAAATGCAGCATGCTGACAGTTCAAGAGATGAGACTTTTAGAAATTGAGAGTGACATAAACTTTTTGTTAGTTTGTTTAATACAAAGAAATAATGTCATTGTCATTATTTTTCAATATTTACAATTATATTGTAATTATCTTCCAGATAATTAATATTGTAATTATTTTTCATATTATTTCTCCTGTGTTAATGCTTTCAAAATGATAATAACTATGTGACACTTAAATGTGCATTAATTTATGGGGTTTTGTGGGCTGGAATTCTGTTGCTGTGTTCAGGCATGGGACAGTGAGGAAAAATATTGCACATGTGAACTACAACTGGACTTAACAGTCCCATCAAGTGGTCTAGTATATTTAATTTGTCTCAAGACTCCCATGAACATCCTGGCGTCTGGGATGTATCAAAATGCTGCAATCGGCCTTAAGCCAATTAGTTGATTTAGAGAATGAATTATGCAGCTTAACATAAACTGCACCAGTGAAAGCCATCTAGTGGTCTGACTTCCAGTAGTTGTAAAGGCCTTAATGCATGTTTATGTCTAGAATGGCTATGGAGTGAGAGCTGAGCCTCTTAATGGCTGCCAATAAATCTCATTTCTTTAAAAGCATTTCTTCAGCCACAGAATTTTCCTACTGTAATAAACAGAGGTGTCATTTTTCAGCAGCACCACAAGTAAAAGTAGTACTGTTAAATGGAAAGGTTGTTAAAAGCAATCATTTTCAGATTGAATCAGCTCTGCCCTTGAAGTCCACAGCAAGTTTCAGAAGTGTGTATCTCCTGCTTATTGTACCTCCTTTAAAAAGAAGCTCACAATCCCTCGACTGTGAACTGTCATACAGATTAGTCCTTTCCACTTCATCAGGGGTTTGCAACCTTTTCTGAGTGCAGCATGAGGCCTTCATCCAGGGACATGGAAAAGAAGCACCTGCGTGTGCTTACCTCATGCCAAGGTAAGATCAAACAAGTGCCATTAAAACTGTTCTTTATGTGGAGACTGCAGAAAGAGCTTAAAGGGATCTTTAGATTTTTTTGTTTCCTGATTATTAAAAAATATAATACATAATATAAAGCACAGAGTAGTGCTGGTCAGCAGCTCTCTGGAACATTTCAGCTAACAAGCTGTTTTTGAATTTGCTTTGCTATTGTCTCTATGGAAATGAATGCGCCTTTGAACTGCTTCCTGTTCCATACATCTATTGATCGTCTGACTGATGGAGATATCAAGCACAGGGATAGAAAGAGACATCCTTTCTTTCTGTTGACATCAGCAGGTCTCCTCGTTGTGAACTGCAGCTCTGGTCCATGCAAGATTCACTCCCTAATGAAGCCTCAAGCCTGTCACACAAACATTTAAACAGACCTCAAGGAAATGGCAACCACAAGAATACAGCCAAGAAGATTAGAAGTTTGCATTTCACAGACTTGCCTGCTTTTTTTCTTTTGGAGCCAAACAAAATGCAAATTATTAAGGACTGAGCCCATTTTTCAACCGCATATTGATTTTCAAAATGTATCACTAATTCAGCTGGGTATTTATTTATTTATTGCTCAGTTCAGTGAGATAAAGTGGACTAATCAGTGTACACCTTTTTCTTTCCAAAGTATTTTGGCCAGGTTTCTACTCCACATCTTTGACTGTTTCATAAAAATGCAAATGTATAACTTTTAAGACTCACTTCACAGATCATCTGGTAATGCAACAAAAACAATATGAATATGTGTTGCATTAGTATGTATTGTAGACTATAATCATTCCAAGTGCTGTTCATGCCTTTGGACTATCTGCTTTTCTCTTATGTTGGATCAGAGCAGCCCGCCTACGTCACACTGACCTGTGTTTTTGTGATACAGCAAAATAACATTTCACAGTCTCAGCTTAAGACTTAAGAGATCCCTGCAGACAAATCAGTTCATCCGGCTCCAATAAGGCAAAATCTATAGAGGCTATTAGAAAAGTGTGATTATTGATGGAAAATCTACTTAATCCTGTGTGCATTGGAAACCTAATCTGTGGCCTGGGAGGAGTGTCTATTTATCAGTCACCTGCAGAAACCCCCTCAGTCAGTTGTCTGCCTCTGCCCTTACGAGCACAGATCTACATCCTTGAATTACACCAGCTTTGACCATTACGTTGCATACACTGAACACAAGCAAACAAAAACATACACAATTTGTGAAAAAGATCATATAATCTAAATGGAAATCAGGGTCATATAGGTCAGTGTATAGTCAAGCAAGGCTTTATCCCGTCAAGCATATGAAGCATTTAATCATGATGGTAAGGCGATATCCCTTCCCTCAGCATCAGAAAGCTTAATACAACAACATGCTGAAAATTGCTTTCAACATGTACCACAAATGAAAAAGATGTCTCATTATACTGCCATATCTTGCAACCTGTCCAACCTCCTTCTGCAAAACCATGTTTATTCTGTATGCATCTTTTCCTGTGTATCTCTTCCAAACTGGCATCACATGTCCTACCGTATGTCTTCCATACATAAGAGTGCTAATTCTTTGGTTTTATGCATTTCTCAACCTGTATGCTACTGCCAGGTGGTATTATTGTCTGGCATCAAGTACATTTACAATGACAAACATTCAAGGATTAATGGAGGTGGATGAAACATGACCAATTGCTAAAGTGAACATATGCCCAATAGATATGACAAATAGGATCACTGAAAATTGTCAGTGAATATCAGGGTCATGTCATTAAGTCTTTCTACCTGCATGTACAGTTCACTATGCATCCAATGATAGGACTACCTGCCAGGGTAATGACTCTATTTCTCATTCAATAGTGTTCTCTCAGCCTAACCTGACACCACTTCAGAAGATGTAAATTGAATCACAACAGTACAGTACATCTAATTTTCACATCATTTACATACTTTGTTTCACTACAAGCCTGCTCTAAGCTCAAGAGCTGTTTCAATCAGCTGAAGTTTACACCAGCATTGCCAGATGCTGTATTAGGGGGATTTTCTCCAAACATACTGTCGACCAAATTGGTTAAACTAACAGTCTATATTATTTAAAATATAATAAATACTTGTGGGTTCTTATCGAGATCTTATGTTATGCTGTTGCTGTCAAGCAGGACTCTTGATGTAGAGCCATCCAAATGTCCTGTGTCCTACATACAAGATGGTGAAAATTTTACATTGTAGCATAAAATGAAAATAATTAAAATGTAGATTTTCACAAAGTGCCTTTGGACATACTGTGAACTAGAAAAAAGCCTCAGTCCATTCACGGATTTATGCTTGCAAATGAAGACATAATTCAACTGAAAATGACTTTTTAAATGAAAAAAGGTTTATGCCACAATAAAGATCATTAATATTATGCAATAGTAAAATTGATGTCTTTTGTGGGGTGGACAATTTGCTTTGTGAGGCTTCCATAAATATGGAAAATGTGTCTTCAGGGCATATGGCCTTGAAATATTATTTTAGGTCCACCTTAAAATGTTGCATCTAGAAATTATTCAAATTATTATTTTCAGATCCTTTAGGGCATTCATGATGTTCAGAATTTTTTCCACCTGATGTCTAAAATGCATTTGTGGATTTAGAGTAAAGGTTATATATTTCATTACCTTAAACCTCTCTCCATTTTGACCCTCACTGACTGAACTTCCTGATCCTCAACACTAATGGAAATGCATACAGGATTTCTGTAAGAGGTCCAATCCATTTTAATCCTACAAGCAATTAAGGCTAAGGTCTACTTGGTTTTAGGGTCAGGCTAAGCAGTCATGTTGATTGATGGGGAAGAAAGGTAATCCCAACACAGCAGCATAAACTTCTACCAACAATGTCCATTCTATCATGCAACTCAACTGGACATCAGTCAAAGCATTCAGTGATAACGTGATCAATGATTAGATGAAAAGACAAAGCATTCAAGAAAGTTACAAGTTTAAACCTAAAAGAGAATAGAGTAAAAAATCATTGATGATTTTTGATCAATGATACCTCTGTCACACCATCCAAAAGGCTGCTGGCCCATATGCATGATACTCCCACAGCTGTGAAATGTTGTGGAGGTATTGTGTTGTAACTGAATAAGCTTACCAGCATTCAATTTGTATCGGTAATTGTGTATAAGCATTGATTTCGCTTAACCCTGTCTGACCTACACAAAACAAATACTCCCATAGGTAAACCCAAAATGTGGCTACAGTGATCATTGTCTTATCATACTTGGCCAAAGCTTGCTCATTAGTATTTGTTTTGTAAACATACAACTAAGTGTGTGCTGAACTAACTTTAACTAGGCAACTACAGGAACATTCTCTAGTTAGAGTTAATTTCTTTAGGAAAATGTAGGATAATGTCACATTTGCCTAGTAAAAAGTCTGCACTTCAATAATGACATTATTGCAGGCTTTAAGATAATTAAAGATTGTATTATTAGACATGTAAGCTTTAAAATTATCATGAACTCCAAGTATTCATGGGTGTTCAACAGTATTTCTCTTTGCATTTAGTGAACACGCATACAGTAGCTTAATGACATCTTGAGAATTATTTTGGAATAGGTTATTCTTTATTTTGCTGAAAAATAATTGTCAGTTTTATCGATTATATACAATAAACAGTAATCAAAAATAAAAAATAAATAAATGCATTTTAGGAAGGCTAATAATGAGGTATCCAGCTCAGTGCAAAACAATGAAATTGTGGGCAGTGATGTAGTACTGAAGAGTGCTGGTTCATGTATTGAAAGGTACAATGAAATTCCAGTTTTGCTAAAATAGGTCTGTACCTGTAGTACTGAATAAGATTTATGGCTTTATAATCAAACCTGCCCACATTAAGTCACCAATACAGCTGTCTGTATGAGCACAGGCTTTTGTTAAGAAAACCTTCATTATGGTACCTACCAACCACAAAACCCAAGAGCCACGAAAGAGCAAATCTATGCCCATATGAAAGACAGTCTGCAAGGTTTTGTAATCAGACTTGCCAATTAAAAAAACCTGTATATCGGTTGTTAAAATGAGCATATCACTTTACAAAAGCTTATGGATTTGAAGCGATCTTCACTTCCTCCAAAGTATTCTATTTCAAATAAAAAAGAGATGCATTTGTTGTTTTGTGTTATTTCAATAAAACATCATACAATGACATTTCTTGTATGTGATCACACAGTGATATGTATGCACAACATACATTGCATCATGTGTGCTATGTATGTCCAAAAAAGTGCTTTACAAAGCCTTTACAAAGAAATATCCCAAGAACCCTTCAATCAACATGAGACATTTTCAATATTTTTTCTTCATACTGTGAGGTACAATTTTTAAGTACTTATTTGTTTACAGAGGTCATAAAATGAACAGTAAGCAGCAATTTACACATATACACATGTCTGTGTGTATGTATACATTTTATATATTATAATATAATATAATATAATATAATATGACATAATATAATATATTATATTATATGTGATTGAATTAAGATTAAGTATACAAAAAGTATTTCATTTCATAAAATGTGTCTATCTGTCTCTGTATAAAGCACAGCATGTACCATGTGATCACTAGAAAAGATACACAATTCTCATTCGTACACCCATACATTCACAAGTAGTAGTGGGTTACTATTAAATAAGGACCTCTATTTACAGTGTACAGTAATATAAATATATATTTATATACAGGGAATATTTGTGTACAGGGATACAGTATGACAGGCAAACATGTTACCCTGATAAACCATGCAGCTACTAAATCCAACATTAAACTTAATTTAAAAAAAAACAAAAGAGAATACTATTAATGTGGTGCACAATGTTGTTTACATGGGGAATATGCCATATTTCATGGAACACAGGAAGGAATGTTGTTTATCCAGGTATTATGTTTGTCGTAAAAGTATAAAGAGAACGAGCTGGCAATTTTATTTTGCTTCAGCCTTATGCCAAGGTTTAGGCACTCAAGCAGGCCAAGTGTAGTTGTATTTTCCACTGTGAATTGCTTTCATCCTTCATTTTCTGCAGGCTAACTGAGATGAGTACAAAGTGACTAGCTGCAAAATATGCAAGAAATACAGGCTTTGATTTAAATTGTTAAGGACTGAATTATTAAATCATAATGAAAATGTGTTATGGTGCGCCTTGATGTGTTCAAAAGTACATTCTGCACTCCTGTAAACAACAGAAGGGCAAAGCGATGATTGAAACAATTGTAGTCCCAGAGACAGTGAGAGGTAAAGGTATGTATTTAGATCTGGTCTGCACATTGGCTGAAACAGGAATGCTCTGCATGTGGAGAAGGAGTTAAAGTGAATGGTGGAACACTAGTTCACATGTACTATTTCAACCTGGAAACACAAAAATGAGATTGTGTGTATCTTTGTTGCAACAAGTGGTATATGTGCTTCTCTGACTTTAGTTTAAATACTTGTACCTGCAATAAATTAATAGAAATATGCAAGTTACATACATATCTCCTGTTGTTATTTTGGCATCAAAACTTGGAAGGGTTAGTAAACAAATACCCACATAATATTCGAACTTGACAATTAAGCGTGTAGAAATCTAGTATTTGGAATTTAAAATCTAGTTTTGAATGTAACACCGAGGCTGCATGTTCAAAGCATCACAAAATCATTATATTTCTGAAAAAAGGAATCTCAAAACTCCTGGCCCCATAACTTCATGTGCAGTCCATCCACGAAATAACCTAAGACTTCTGTATGTACTTTGCCAAGTGCACATTACAGTGATGCCAAAGTGCATTTTGCAATTCCCACTGACAGTCATCTCCATACATATAGAATTACATAATTCCATAATCTATGGCATTATCTACACTATGGTTGATGTCAGAAGAAATCTGATATAGTGTGCATTACACACTGAGATTAAGAGAAAAACCTTTCTCACTCTAATCAGTTTAAAATATGAGCAAAGTCATATAACATGCAGACGCAAATGATATATGACAGTGCAGGTGAATTTTTTGCACTCCAGATATGAACAGACTTTTGAAATGTATGGAAAAAGTTTCAAAAATGTGTAAATTAAAATCTCATCGCGGACAGCAATTGGGGAGACATAATCTTCACCCAGTGGGCATCAGCCCTCTTGTAAGAAGATACCGATACAGAGAGGGTCCACTGAGATCGAATCACTGCTGTGTTTGCCCTCCGTCTTGTAGCTGGTGATATTTCTGAGACAGTGTTTAACAGAATAATCAAGGAATCCGAGACAGAGCAAACCTGACATTCTCAATGATTTCCGCTAATGAATACAGATTTGCACTTAAGCTGTGTTTTCCCCAAGAGCACGGGAACACTATCCTGCTTTGGTTATGTCAAGCTGCGGGTCTCCAGATTTTTCACCATGTGCAGTTGTCACATTATCTTCCACGCATGACTCAAACTGCTGATAACCTACAGAATGACTTATATGTCATTTATATTTAGGCCTTGAATTAGCATTTTAAACACTTAAGGCGGTATTTTTTTATTTCCAAATAGAAGATAGCTGTTATTGCCTCAGTGACAGAACATAATCACCATAAACAACATTAATATTGAAACATAACACTTTCTCTCATTTGCATTTTGTGCTGCTGTGATCGCCAGGAATAGAGCTAGAATTCTATTACATCCACATGCTGTTAAATATTGAAGAAGCCATAAGAGCACACAGTTGGGTTTTGGGAAACAAACTATGGTAATGCCTGTTTGTACAGCCTGGCTATTCAATCAATAAATCAATCAATCTATCAATCAAATTAATCTTGAATGGCATAAAATGGAGTATTTCATATGCAGTTATAATTACCAGGTAATGCAACAAGAAACAGGATCAAGTATAATAATGATGCACACACAAGCATACAAGTAAAGAATGTCAGAAGGAGAGTGAAGTAATATGGCAGGGGTTAAAAAAACCAATGGTAAACACAATAAGTGGGAAGAGGTTAAAAAACATAGGTAGGTAAGTATAGAAGCCCTTGGAGAAAAACTCAAATGCCCCACTGTGAGCAAGCCAGAGGCAACAGTGGAGTAGAAGTCTCTATGCAAGGATGGAAGAAGGAAGAAACCTCAAGGGGAAGCACACTCAGTGGGGAGGCTGATTCCTTTGGGGCCAGCAGGTGGTCTAGATCACTTTTTTGCCTCTACATGATTGATCTAAATATAAATTATGTCTCTGTCAAAGGACAGTTGCTGCTGACCCAGAGTCCCAAGTGGATGTTTCTGTGTGTTGACACAACATGAGATGTGTCTTTGCTTCTTTGCTATTCCATCGCTGCAGGGCACCATCATGGAGGAGAGGAATAAGAGGGTGATAGAAATGAAATTAAAGGGTACAGTATATCCTCACAAGATGCAACTGAATGCCCCCATTACTGTTCAGATTACCCTGATCAATAAGTTATAAGGTAGGGAATGAAAAAAGAACTCTCTGTTTCTATGCAATTTTTTTGTACGTCCAATTTTGTAGGATGCAGTGAACTTGTTGTGGAAACAAGAGCAGCAGTGAACATGCACCCTTTAAAATATGCCTGTATTAAATCATGACAATGCAGAACTATTCTCTCATGTTTTATACATTGTTCTCAGCAATTTGAATGGTAACTGCTTCACTGGCAGTAACACTTTGGATAGTTCTCACCTCACACGGTGGTCTCTGAGCAGTTCTTGGACGGGGCTTTTTTTTCCATAGGCTAAATATTGCCTTCGTGCCATGCTATCACCTTTTGATTAAAAATGTCAACCCTGTGGTTGACAGATTGTGAGTCATGTCATCCCCAGATATTTTCGGTGCAGAAACAGGTGCGCTCTGCCTGGGAGCCTGAGCGAGTCCGAGAGGAGCGCAGGAGTGAGGGCTGCTCGTCAGAGGCCCGCGGCTATGCTGCTCTGTCACGGCTGGGCCCGGGTCCAGAAGTCATTTGTGTCAGAGAAGAGCCTGATTTGCACAACATGACTGTCAGGGGCCCCTGTTGAACACCAGCATAGACCGCTGTCGCACCACAAATCACCCGGACAGATCTGATGGTAGCTGGGGACGGCCCAGAGGCTGCTCTGTGTGTCAGGGGAACGGGCAGGCGCGCAGGGTGGCTTTGACTTTGCAGAGCCCTGAGAAAAGAGAGGCAGTGTCACTGATGAAGTTCATTACAGCCCTCTTAAGGATCCTGTCCATCTGTTCCCACTGGCCACTGACACGGACTTCTCAGCTGACAGGGCAACAGATAATCTGCTACTAATTCTCCGTCATGCCCTTTAATACGTTATCAGCGAAATGTTGGCTCAATTCAAAATGAACAATTGAGTGTGCTTCTTTTGAGCTTGCTTTGTTTGGTAGGGCTACAGCTCACTCCACACTCCAGCTACCCTCCTAATGGTTTTATTGACCCCAATTGTTGAGTGTGCTTGCCTAAATTACCACGTTTTCTGAACTTTGGACTCTCTGATTTTATGCTAAGCCCTGAAGGCTGCTTCCCTTTGGAGCCATGAGTACTCATTGGTGGTCTAAACTTGCTAGGACTGACACTTATAGTCTCACCTCTCATAAGCCTCGAGCCTCAAATGACAGAGTATGTAACACTGGACGTTTCTGTCAAGAAGGTGAGATGCTATGGAGACATTTGGAATTTTGTGTCTCCAAGTTATTACAGATGTGTAAGTGTGAGCAGACAATAAATGTCAGCTAGACATAGAGGTACTTTCACCTGTGTCACAGGTGAAGACCATAGATTAGGTTTCCATTAGATTTTATAAAGAAAATACCTCCACAGGATAAGCATAAGAACCTGAGAGATTGCCTTTTTGACTATTTTTGTTTAATCAAGGAAACAGAACTAGAATAACCATGACAACATGATGGATTAACTAATATACTGAATGTCAAGTATTTCTGTTTTATTGAGAAAAGATGGCACAGACACCTGTGAAGGAGGCCGTGTTAAACCACACAATGCACGTGGTAGCATTAACCTTCACTCACTGAGTTTAATACTTTAATTCAGTTAAATACAGCACTTCAATTTAGTTCAGTGTCTCTATACACAACCTGTATTAGTCCCATGAGACCAAACAAAGCAGAAGATTTTTTTCTAATTCAGTGACCTAATTTGTAAGCCAAAGCCTGTCAAACTCTATTTTTAACGTAATAGCATGTAAGGGCATTGATTAAATTTTTACAGCTGCAAGATAGTGGAGGCTATGGCAGGTGATAGTTCATTTCCGTGTGTTTGAAGAGTATTGTGAGACACTGGGTACCCCAGGCAGCCAGACACGGGCATCACACAGAGGCAGCATTGATCAGGAGCTTCACCTCTGAATCTCATGCTGATTTTTTATATTTGCTTTAAATTAATTTTTCAGTCTGACTCCTCACAGGTTACTGCTCAAACATAACCCCCCTGGGGCACCCAGCTGGGGAAGTCCTGTCATGACATGCAAACTTCATCAGGGCATACACCACGTCAATGCAACTGTCTGATTCAGGAAAGGTGGCCAAGACCTTGCTGCCAGTGTAACACCCAGAGGACCAGAGCTCTTCGCATCCAACCATACATACACTCACAGAACCACAAGCCAGGCATCAGAAGAGACTACTGCGCTGAGATACCGCTGATCTTGGCTGTGCAGCAGGACTAGCAATTGGCAAAGCTCTCCATTCTAAAAACACAGCCCACCCCATTTCGAAAGCAAGGATGATGAGTGTCTGTTTTTCATCTCTGTAATCAAGGAATCCCACTAACCAAGCTGGAGTGCCCTGTGGCTCACCACTCCCCGAGATCACACTCGGATGGGACATGTGCCCGTGGCTCACAATCCCAACAACAAACCCAGCAAAAAAAAAAAATCTTAGAGAGAGATAAAAAAAAAAAAGGCGCTGCTCTTCCTTAGAACTGACCCAATCTGGGGATGTGTCTGTATTTATCTTGGGAAATCCATTTTGAAAATGCAGAGAATTAGAGGGCCCTGATAATCCCAGATTATATACACAGAGATTGCTTGGAGTGCAGCAATCAAATCTGCAGATTGAAATGTTGCAGAAGTGACCTCACTAATACTTTCCTATAGAAACACTACTGAAGGGCATTAACCTTTGCACTTTCCTCTTTTTAATGGTAAAATAAGAGAATGCCCTACAGACTGTAAATATGCAAGTATTTATGCATTTGTCTAAAATCATACTTTCTCCTTGTATGTCTTTTAATATATGACACCACAGCACAGGAATAGCACCTCATTTTTGCACAGATCAAGAGAAATATTAAACTGAAAGGGTGAAAGCTGTCAAGTATACTATAACCCCTGCTAAATCCTCAATTCAGGGGAATGATGAGGGGTTAAGTATTGTTAGATTGATCACCATTGTCTGTCCTGACAAGTCTGCAGTGCCTTTGATGAACCAACACACATTACAGACATGGTAGCTATCATCACGCTTGGACAACCAGATGCTCACTTTTCAAAATCAGCAGGAAACCACAACATGAGGAGCTAACCACACACATCATTCATCATCACGGTATTGTGCCTACCCCCATCATCGATCTGCTATACAGTAGATGTGATCTTTGTTTTCAATCAGTTTTGACATTGAGCTGAGGAATTATTTTTTTCAGCGAGTATATTATGTACTGTGAATTGAATTGAGGATTTTGGTTTTGAAAATGCACCGCAGTGACATGAAGGACAGCGGTGGCAGCTGTGATTATTTTGTTGTAGCTTCTGGGTCTTTGTCATTATGACGGAAAGTCAACTGTCGCCCTTAACACAGAGGCTCTTGGGGCACACTGTATTCATGAGCATGTTTTTGAAGAGGGTGGCATGACAACAGATAAAGAAGATTCATTCTGCGAGGGGAGCTGGGTGATAAAGAGGACAGTGGCCTATTATACAGAGGTTTAGAGACAACAAACACAGACATGCTTTACGGCAATCCCTTGAGCTCTTCCGGGGAGCTAGTGAAGGTGTACAACTACAGAGGATGTCATTATTTAGTAAAATTAGTCTATACATTGTTCCAATTCTGTTCACCAATTAAAGTGCTCTGTGAATTTGCCATATATTTTTTTGATAGTTTCTCTCTTCTTTGTGTGTGTCTGGGTGCATGTGTGTGTGTGTGTGTGTGTGTGTGTGTGTGTGTGTGTGATTGTCTGATACCTTACAAATCTCTCAAACAGAGAAACTGCCAATGAACATAGATTTTGCATGAATTTTCATCTCAGTATGTATATTTTAGAGCTGACTTGAACTCAAACCCAATATAGGCCTCTGTGAGTCTTAGAGATCTGGAATTATATGATGCTGCAACTTGAAAACATATTTATATACAAAAATGCTCAGCATTTAATAAGATATTGATGTAAAATATTGCTGACTTGTGTGAATTAATAATGAGTTAAGCAATCATATCATATAGTATATTGCATTTTGGCTATGCTATGGACTAACTGGTACATTGTTGACTGAATTGACACTAGAACAATATTATACTATTTTTAAAGTCATATCACTGTATATATTTATTCAGATTGTTGTGAGAACCTCTTAATGCCCTTCAAGAACTCTAGCATAGCCGGACACCTGGTTGAAAGCCTATGCCCTAAGATTAGTTTAAATCTATGTGAAAAGTGATAACTAAGGGTATGGAGTCCTTATTGAACAACAGTGTCATCTGGTGGTGGACTTTATTCTGAGCTCCTATTAATTCTACTGATAAAATGCTCCAGATTTCTGTTTACACATAAAAATCGATATATTGCTCTCTGTATACTAGTGTGCAAATCAGAGTGCCATCTGAAGAAAAGCAAATATTTTCACACTGTTAAACAAATGCTCATGTAAATGTACTGTAAAGAAGTAGGAGAGTCATCTGGAAGTGTTAGAACATTTCTTTCAGTATCTGCTCTTGTCCATTCAGCAGGCAGCGTTGACTTTTCTGGTGTTTTGTTGGGGTTTATTATGAAACATTTTTCAAGATGACGCATTTTGCCGTTCCAAATGACCCCACTCACTCATTACACATAACAGACAAACACTTCAAAGCTGACAGTGCGTGAAAATGAATAGGGTATGACGGAAGGTTTTCTGCGTACACACGATCTCAGTAATGCATTCATGCAGGGCTGTCACAGCGGTAGCCAGCGTTATTACCACAGAAAATCTTTGAAACCGTCAGACAGTGAGGGAAACCTTCAAAGGCACCAGGCAAACTTGGCATATTTCTTGGGCGTTATCAGTTCTTGCTATCCTGGAATGTTTCATCTTTCTTCTCAATAGGAATTCATTATTCGCAGGGAGATGCCCAGTTTCCTTCAGTTAGGAGCAAAGCACAGTGTTCTGCTGTATGTGTGTGGCCCAGTTTCTTTGCATTTACATGTTCAGCTTATACATGGATTTTTCTCTGAATTACAAAACATACATTTTTTAAAGTACTGTTCAATGGTATCAGCTTAGTACTATGTAATTAATTAATATAAAATAATATCCTTTGAAATTAATAACTAGTAGATCATCTGAAACGTGAAATACATGTATATAGGTGGTCAGCAAAAACAGATATATTGATGAATGAGCTCTAGGCCTCAGGGGGCAAAAAGTGAATGTTTTAGTTATAACATGTTCTTTCTTTTAAAAAAAACAAGCTTTTCCTTTTCAAACTGTTAATGTGAAAATTTCAGAACACCAACGACAATATAATGTACAGTTAAATTATGTGTTGTGTAAATTATTTAAATCTTTATTATTTCCCCTTCTGCTTTCAAAAACTATTCACCTCTCTGTGTGCATCTTTTCACTGATTTACATTTTTGTCAATTCCACTCCAAAAGTGCAACACATTTTTACACATATAAATGAAATATTTCAATTTTGAATATGCTGATATGCATATGTCATGTGGTAAAGAAATAAATTAAAAATATTTGGCTGTTTCAACTTTCTTTCTTACTTTTCTATGTCATTTTTGCAAACTCATTCATGAATTCTTTGTGAATGTGTTACTATTGGACACTTAACACATGGCTATGCTTTCAGAAAGGTTACCTTAAACAAAACTTAGACTACAGCAGCTCAGGTAACTGCTTTGCTTTTTGCCTGGGTAACATCAGGTATTTACGGCCTTATCCATATACAATATCTATGGCCTTATCTCTCAAATATCAAACAGAGCTCTGTGGGTCTTTTTGGGAAAAGGGGAGTCAGGTCATTTCGTAATTATGATTTTCCCTGCTTCACTTAGGCTTTTATTGTCTCTGCATAATCATCTCCATCAGGGGTGAAGTATTTGATTTTCCTTTTATGCTAATAATATGGATCCCGAGCAGCATGGAGCAAATAATCACGGATGTTGTCCTATGCGCATGACATTTAAAGGGAACAGAAAAAAGCTCTGTGTTCCAGAGAGATAGCCACATGTTTCCAGCCTAGCCTCCATTGTGCCAGTCTTGGAGATTTGTACGAGTCCTTCCTGTCTCAGCCGTACATCTACAGGGAATGTGACCTTTAGATGCATTTTATCATGCCCTGTTTTGGGCCTTTACTCATCTGTGCCTCATGATCGAGGTAAATTAGGTCCTACTCATGCATGTTAAGCCTGCCCAATTAATTCCTCACAAACAGGGCTGTTCACCTAACCTTGCAAACATAATAAATGTGCTTTCAAGCTTACCTCATATGTGCCTCCTCTAGTTTGATACCACACTTAATCCTTATCCTGTTTTCTTCATGTGCATACATTTACTGTTAACCAAGAAAACAACCATTTACTTTATTCTAGTTATTGATTCTGATGTGTATGATATGGTTAAAGTCATAGTATATTTCACCTGCTCCTGCAAGCTTGACAAGCCATGCTATATCATAACTGAAATGACCATAGCTCACGGTGAATGTGTTTTTAAGATTAAGGGTGTAAGTTTACCAGCTAACTTTTATTTTCTGTTTGTGTAACAGCTCCAACCTACTCTTCCACAGAAGTGGTCAATTGAATGTTTATATCTGGGTTTTTTTCTCAACACATTCTATTTAATGTCATAATATTCAGTCACAAACCACAATGTAAGCATCCTGTAAGTATCATAGAAAATTTTCATGCAATGCTAGTCCAAGCAGAAGCTTCAGCAATTCTGACAAGCATTTTCACTTGGTGTCTTTAAACTTGCTCATTCTTTTCAACATTTGACATTATATGGTGCAAAATGTAAAATAATATTGCAACCTCAAATATGGAAAGCATGGATAATTGCAATTATTCACATTAACATTATGGGCATTTAGCAGACACTCTTATCCAGAGAAACTTACATCAATTACAGGTCTTTACAGTGGCATCTGTTTATACAGTTGGATATTTACTAAAGCAATTGTAGGTACCTTGCTCCAGGACACAGCAACAGTGCCCCTGTGGGGAATTGAACCTGCACCCTTTTGGTTATGAGGCCTGCTCCTTACCCACTATGCCAATCTACCACAACAAGAATTATTAAAAGAGTAAAAAAGTAAGTTGGTCAGAAAATTACCATTATCCCACTTAGGTAATCATAACATAAATAATGGCTTAGAATCATACAATAACAATGTGAATAATAAAAGTGGTACTAAATGTAGTTGGCCATTTATGGAGTTTTACAGGTTATGCATTAGAGCATGTATTCCATACTAATTCTCAGACACAAGAATGCAACTACACATGACTACACAGGAACTACATTGTAATCATTATTTACCATTATATATTGCTGTACACTGGCATAGTGCAACTTAATATAAAGTGTAACTGCCAGCCCTTTAAAGGTGCAGTAAATAATAAGGATGTGAGAAATTAAATGTGTTTCAGGTATGAATACTTTGAGCATGAGCATAATATTCTGCAAGTCACAGAAAGGTTTGTCATTTCAAAATAAAAGACAGGTGGCTAGATTTCAAAGTCTTGTGCTTTGCCTGTAACTTTGAGTTCCTGATTAAAACAAAGTTGATGTTCTTTTTCCACTTAACACATGTATTTTGCATCAGTGTCAGCAACTGCTGAACCTATGTTTTGTGTTGTCAAAAAATGTATATTACACAAAAAAGTAAAGGACAAAGTATTTTGTGCATAAACTTAATATGTATGTGAATGGGTGTCCCAGGAAAGTGGCTGTAGTACTTGCATTATTTCTTCGATTTGCTTCAATCTGCAGAAGGACACTTCAGTGGATGTCAGTCATCTTGGTGGTAGCATTCTCTGCTGTCTGGCCTGAGAGCTGATGCGCTGTTCTCATATGGAAATCCCCAAACAGCAGCTGTCTAAGGGGAGCGGACCACTAATGGCTCCATTTCAAAGCAGCTTTCCACTCAAAAAACTCAAGGCATCAATCACTCTATCGCCTGAGCCACAACTTCAGTGCAATTTGTCACAGGTTTTTAAGTAATGACATGCTTGTAAAATGCTATTTTAATCTTGGTTTCCTGTGTTAATCAAAATGAATCTGTCTGCTGAAGTATGGCCATTCGTCAATGTAAAAAGTCAGTACAATTTAACTTACTTGTTCATATGTTTGTAAAAAAAAAGAGAGAAAAAATGAATTGGTTAGAACAGTATCAGCAATAAATTTACAATTTTACACTGCTGCAATGTGGAAAGAAAGTAACAATATAGTTTCATTTTTTAAGAATTGCTTCCATAATACTTACTCAACAATTTATTCAACAGCTGTTCACTAGCTAATTGTTTAAACTGTTCTAATGCAGTTATTCCCCTTAGTTAATGGGTGACGTAGTATGTCACAATTACATTTAATGGAATAGACAACGGATTGACACATATTCATCTTCAAATGCCGGGACACTGCCAGACTCCATCAATACATCATTCCTAGGAGAATACTATCTCAGACTGACAAGAAAACCTATGTTTGAGCCATGTTAAGATCATATCTTTGTTATTGATTCCTGCTCTGGAAATTCTTTCTAAATTTTATATATATATATATATATATATATATATATATATATATATATATATATCCTAAGCTTTCTTTGTAAATTAACAATATTTCTGAGGGTCAACACTGCTGAATAAAAGGTGTATATAGTTCACTAAATATTGTTTTCTTCATCTCTGCTCTAGAGTGTCACAGCTGAATGAAAGATTGCCAGCCTCAGTAAGACTTCCACTGGGGCAACCAGCAGCAAGTGGGTGTGATGGGCCCAATTTAACGCACCATTATGCAAATTGATCATCTCAATTGACCATCGCTCCAGTAATGACAGAGGCAGACAGGGAGGGAGTCTTAATATTCCCTGGGAGAACATTAGAAAAATTTCCAGAGAGCTAAAAATAAGACTTGAATTAATGTATAAAGAAACCTGTTAGACTGCCATCAGTGAGGTGTGACTCAGCCAGAGTGACACTCATTAATGGTTATTCTGCTGACCCCATAACCAGTCTTACTAACAGCCTACTTCTAATCTCCCTAGGACAGAAGTCCCCCACAAAGCACTGCGCAGGTTCGTGGCTTAAAGGAAATATGCTTTAGCGCTGCTACGCTGAATGCAGAATCATGCCTGAGCATGCTGGGAATGATGCAGGCTCATCCAACAATATGGGGAATTCATTTTGACAGTGCATAATTACATTCATTGGTCCAGCTCGTACCTCTTAATCTAGGATTATGATGATGCATTAGTGACTGTGATTCACTGTTTACAAGGCATTTATCAAGAAATGTCAACATAACGAGACAAATGGTACGTATCACATTAATCACTGACTGTAACTGGTATGTCACAGCCTCAAGCTGAACCAAGTGGGTCGAGGACATCGCACAGAGAAGATCTTCATTTACTTTGTGAGTTAGATAGGAAATGCACGCCTTGTGCTCTTATTATGTCAGAATTAAATGCTTTTTTCAACAAGAAAAAAGAGGCTCCTTTCTAAGATGGTGGTATTTCAATTCTGTTGTGACTGATGTGAGAATAACTTGAGATTTATAACAAAGGTATTCTCAGCTGCGGATTTTAAACACTTACAAATTTCTTGTCTGTTAACTTGCCATATCCTATTTACCAGACAAATGTTGCTATCAAAGCACATCTCTGTCTATGTAACATTGTAGGGGAAACAGTGCTATATATACCTAGCCTAGTACAATGTACAGTATAACTAGTCCTCTAAATTCTGACAAAAACAATGTAACGTATGAATTGTTAGATTTCCAAAATTAGATGCTTAAACTGTGAGTTGATGGGAGCAGGAATCTTCCATTAAAGCAATTTTTTACTCATTTGAACATATTTTCCTCCATTGGCATAAACTCTCATTCACGTGGACACAAATCATTCCCAAGTGCAGACATCAAAAGAATGTTTGCCCAATTAAATGTATAGCCTGCTTTTCACATTGTTTTGAGTACTTTGAAATGAATTTGAGTCTGAAAAAGTTTTCTGTAGCACCGGAAATTATTAATTGGTGATTTATTCTTATTGCAGTTCTGGTCAGATATTTTGGGAGGGTATTTCAAGGTCATTTTGAGTGTGCTTCACTCAGATAGTGCTGGTTCCTTAGTGTTTTCAATATTTATGTTCTCTTTTCTGAAACAGTACTCAGACACATATGTTATGTCTGTCTAATTCTCCTATTCAATTCCTATTACAAAAAGGAGCTGTCTCACAGAAATAACTGTGGTTATCTCATTGACCTTGCTTTACAGTGAAGGGTATAGGCATTTTATGTTGCACAGACACAGAGGAACTATAGGACTGTAAGAGATTGCTTTTCTTTGTCAAGGCACAGTTTATCCAATGAACTCTAAGTTTCATTTTTGAACAATGTTGGGTCTGTTTCGTACACCTCAGCTATTCTGCAGTATTGAAAACGTCATTTTAACAATGCCAGGATAAATAAGTCTCACTTTCCATGCAGACTTGAAGTTGAAGATCCTTTGTGCTTTTCTTCTTGAGACTACCTGAGTGGAAAAACAATTAATTAAGCAAAATTAAACTGCAAAAGTTCTGTCACGCAATCTCTCTTCCATGCTGCTTCAGTGCAAAGGTCGCACCAATCAAGTCGTGCAATGAACAGGAAATTAAACTTCTCAGCACAAGTGAATGCTGTTTTTAGTGATACCATTCTGTTTAGTTGCTGTACTTGTTAAATTCGCTCTCTGTTTGCCATTTTTTCATCAACTTATTTCCCTTTTGGGAATTATGCATTGCCTTGCCTTTTTGGCAATCTTTCTGTTGCAGAGTATTCATTGGTGGGAAGCCCAGATTTACTCTGGCTCACCCATTCAAATGCAGAATGTTGATTCATTGCTGTGTCAGCAAGGAAACTTATGGATGGTTCAGTTCGACACAACAGCCAACTCCACATCAGATCTGAACCATTCCCAGTTCTGCAGCTTCCAAGGAATTCAGCCCAAACAAACCAGTCCAGCCCGTCTCCAGATCTGACGCAGGCACACATTCAACTTCATTACAATGCCTTTTATCCATTAAATTAAGTGTAAACATTTTGTTGATTTATCTACAGTATACAGTTTTTAGCATAATTTTCATCAACCTCTAAAGTCAATATTTTGAAAGTAACAAAGAAAGTAATACTTCATATTATTTAAATTTGTGGACAAGGCACTTTGTGAATGGATTAAATCTTAATACCACAAATGCTCTAAGTTTGCAGGAGGGTATACAGCCAAGTGAGCAGAAGTATATATAAGTCAGTGGCCTAAATTTTCCCTCTTGACTTTTCTTTCATTTACAAATAAACACTGCTGCACTGAGCATCTATGCTACCACAACAATGTTTAAGTTACATTTTGGTCACATTACAGGAAAAATACTGTAGCACTATAAACATGTTAGATTTTCAGAATGTTTTCACTGTTATCACATTGAATTTAAGTCATTTTATAAAGGAACTTAGAGATACAGTTTCCTCAAAGGATTGTAAAGTTTCATTTTTCTTTATGAGAAATACACCGTACTGTAGCAGCTATGTATACTATACAATATAGCTCCTTGACAGGAAATTCTTGTGTAATGCTTTTGTTACTGAAAAATAAAATAAAAAGGCACTTCATTTTTTCACATTGTGCAAATAGTCTTTATGAACTTACATCACTTACATTAATTTCTTGCTAATGGCACATTACACTTCATACATTTTATAGCTGGATTAACTGAAGCAATTTCTGATGGCAAGTATTATCCTCAAGGGTACAATAACAGGTCTATACCTGGGATTTGAACCTGGAACTGTGTCTTTACATGTCCAGTTTCTTAACTATAAAAACAATAATGGTAATAGTTGTCATAATATCCACGATTCTGGCAGAAAACCACACTATGTATTTTTAAGCATAGCTTGGTGTATTTCACTGGACCCAATTACTCTGAGGGTAGGACAGGGGAGTAGTTGTGGTGCACAGGATCCATTTTAGGGGCCCTAAATTTAGTTTCCTTGTGTCACTTGAATTTTTTCGTATGCCTCATTTCGTATGAATAATATTTTTTTTTTGGCAGCTGTCATTATAATTTTTTCTCATGCTTACTCAGTATTGTTGTCACCCCTTGTCTTTGTCACCTTTCAGACTTTGTTTACTTATGACCCAGAGGTGGACCTAGAGACCTTGAGGTGTGGAATGGAAAGTCAAATCACCATGACACTCTAGCCAGAGAGGCTGGCTAGTGGGGTTTTGTGAAATTTAGCTATTGTACTGTTTGAACATATTATTTTAAATGAGCTGTCATTTATATTTGGAAAAAAAAAGTTGTTAAAATGGTTTTCTGTGTACTGGTTTTCTGTGTAGTATTTACTTGAGATAAGTGGGTATGGGTGAAAAACAGGGTGTAAACTCAACAGTGACATTCAAACATATACTATCAGAATCATTGCTCATGGACAACATTGGTTTAGTGTTTTTTTCTCATCCCACAAAAACACCTATACCTTATACTCTAACCACAGCCCTGTTGTACGGTACAGTATTCAATAAAATGCATTCAAGTGCAGTGGGCCAGATTCACTATTCAGGTAGTGTGCATTCAATAAACCTGAAGAATATTTTGGAATTTGTCAATTTCTTTTTAGCTGGAATTGGTTCTTACATATGAACAAATGATAGACTGCTCTTGTACCATGTACAAAAATACCACGTGTTAGAGAAAAACCACATCTTTTAGCTATTTCAATAAAACTGTGCAACTATCAAATTCATATATAACAAAATGACCTTTCACAGATGAAATAAATAAGCACACAATTCAATTTAAAAATTAATATATATACTTGCTAACTAATTTAATCTCATAACTTATCTCTCAGCCATCTCATAACTTACATATCTGTCAAACTGTAATTGCGAATCTTTCCATACTGCACTTAATTAAGCTTTTGTTCTTTCATAAACTTCTGGAAACAAAGAACATAGAATACTATGAATTTACAGTTACATTTTTTTGCATTTTGATGACATTTTATGTCATAAAATGCAAATCATGTTGAACATTGTGATTTTAGTTTTCCATCGCTCAAATGTGATCATCTAAAAATTAGATGTAAAAGCTCCTTTCATAGATACAGTTTACTGGAGACCTCAGATAAGGTACTGGGTTGGCAAGACTGCAAGATGTGAACAGATACATAATATATAAATAAAATCATGATGTTTTTACAATGGCTACATTAACCATGAGGAATTGTCATGTTTCATCATGTTTCTATGCATTTATCAAGGTCAACTTTTGATAGTATAAATCCAGATTCTATACAGCAGGTCACGGCCCAAATGTGTGTCTAAAGAGAATGAATAAGCATACATGGCGAGACTGGTGCATGGTGAGATTTATTAGGCTAGCAGAGATATCCATGAAAATCAAAGCCTTCTACTGTCTTTTCTTCTCTGCTGCTGTTTGTCATTTTTCATGAATTTTCAAAATAAATGCTGCTCAATTACACAATTGCTTGCTTTAAAAGTCAGACTTCGTGATGTTTAGACACAAATTTTTCCCATAAAGTACCCATACCAAAATATATATATATATAAATATATAATAATTGTAGAGACTTTTTTGTTGTATTCTTGGACTGAACAACATATTAATCCATCCATTACAACATATATCATTGTCACATTGGTAGTCTTACAGTACATTTACATTCACATTTATTCATTTGGCAGATTATTTTTTTCCAAAGCGACTTACAAGTGAGGCAGAGTACAACACAAGCAAAAAGCCACGTAAGGAGTCAAGACAATATTAGAAGCGCTGCATGACCAAGTTTCAATAGTTGGCCAGACAAGGTACAAGCCAGCTGGTAGAAACACGAGTGCATAAAAGTAGGGGTAAAATGGTTACATTTTACAAAGGCTTTGCATGATTTTGATTCATTTATTAGTCCTGATGACATTGGCAGTTATATGTGGACCACATTCTGGGAATGTTTACTCATGCTGTAGTGTGTATTACCCAGACATTAGCTGATGTGGTGTTCAGAAAACTGCTCTCCCACTGTCTGTCTCAGATGCACTTTTGTTTTCTTAGCATTCAGCATCCAGTAAGGTATGTGGTTTTAGCATGTGAAGAAGTGTCAGTTCCTAGGAGGAGAAACTAGCTGACACAGAAATGCTTTTAGCTGAAGAAGCACAAGAAGCAAAACTGAGAAATTTTGCTTAAAAAAAAGTTTAATCACATTGTATCTTTTTAAAAACAATATTTAAGTGTGATTTGTGTGTGTGGAACTTGTAAAACATTGAAAAAAAAAAAAAAAAAAAAATATATATATATATATATATATATATATATATATACACACTTTACCATTACATTTTTAGTGCACATACTGAAATATTTCAAATACTTCACTTAGATTTCAGCTAACAAGGATGTAGACAATTCATCATTAAAAATTTAAAAAGCAAATAACTTCTACTGAGCTTGATGTTCTGGTGCAACAAACGTTTTTCTTTTTGGTAGGAGGAAATTGTCAGAAGTGACACAGAATCTGTTTCAGGCAGTGCAAAATGGTTCACGGTGCAGCGTTATGATGTGAATGGCTAAAATGACCCCCCATTTTCCAATGCTACTTTTTCCTGGGTAAAAAAACAACAACAAATCCAGTCAGGTATTCTTGGTGTCCCATCTCCCAGTCTTAATCCCAGTACAGATATATGTATTTTCATACTACCAGTTCATACTACCATAATAAGAATACTTCTGATTGCTTCACACTGGACTTTGTTTGCCAAGAAATCAATCTGAAATTTGTGGGATTTCAAAATAAGGGCTTCATCCTGATCCAAGTAACCAAGCAAAGTGTAAGTGAACAAGTCCATGCTTGGACTGAGGGGAAGGGTGTTATTTAGAAATACATTTGAGGCACACTCCATTTTCATTATTCCAGCACCTTGGCTCAGGACAAAATAGAGATGACTCAAAAAATATGAACAATCCTACATGAATCCATACAAATGGCAAAAGTGGTGGTCTCTTGAAATTTCATTGGCATAGCAATGCTAACAATGTTCATAAACATTAAACACAAATATATAATTGGGCTTTAATGCTAAAAACTTCCAGTTGTAGTTTTAATTTTTGCATTTTTATAACTGAGGTCTGCAGCTAGCTCTTGTTTTATTCTAGTTAGTCTAAAATGATAAATGACGAGTGAAATTTTTGGTTTTTCAAAGTCTTGAGAAATACCACTTGATAACCACATGGATCTTATAATGATTTGATGAGTTTTAACAATGAAATAAAGCTGCATTTGTTACAATTTTTGCACACTGCCAATGAAAATGCATGGGAATCAAGTTCATTCATCATAAAATTCTGTATATTCTGTGTTAAATTTGTTTGAGATTTTCAGTGCCACTATATGGAAAGTCTTTGAGATTTTCGATACTCAAACAAAGCTAAACAATCAGACATGGCATCAAAAATTTCAACCCAGAAATTTTCTCTTGATTGTATTTTCACTTAAGTTTTTGTGTGTCAGCTATGCATACAATAACCATTTACACAGGTTAGAGCTCATAGCTTTATAATTTTGTTTACTTATACTTTGCATTTGTCATTTGTCTTCACACTAGCTCCATTGACCACACCTCCCATACATTGATGATAAAATAAAAGCTTCCACATGAAAAAAAGACTACATCACAACATTGCGTGTCAGAGTGAACAAGCTAAGTGAGAACAAAGAGTGCTGGGTCTAAGTGGGCTATTATGTCCACTTAGACCCACAAGAGAGTTACATTTTAAGGTACTTTTAAAAGTCTTTGAAATGAGTAGGAAATATGGAAGTGCCACTGCAAATGGAATATATTGTACTGCTCATTCAGTAAGATATGTGTCACTGACAGGTGAGAATCTTGCCTCATGGATGTTTCTTCATTAATAAACGGTAATGGCATTTATTTTACTTCATGAAAATAATTGGAATACTCATTTCATATAATTATAATGCAACCCAGTGTGCTAAGAACAGAACACAGTTACAGGGCCTTAATAGTATTCTCAAAACGACCTTAATATGTAGCATTCAGAGTGAGACTTTTATAGTGAAAGGAAATGCAGAAACATGAAAAAGACACAAAACCACAAGGCAGGAGCTACAAAATAACTTTGATGTTGCATTGTCAAAACATTTTTTTGTTAGGGAAATCAATCTGAAAAATAACACTTTCTTTGACATCTTATTTTTCACTTTGAATTCTTCCATTGACAAGTTGCATTTTAAAAGACTTTAAAATTTCACTAATAATCAGTAAGTTTAGTGGAAATACTTGGTGTAATAATTAACAACCTTAATGCATGTCAGAGCAAGAGCAATGGAATTATTCATATAAATGGATTCATTGCACTTTACGTGTTTCCTATTTCACTGCATGTGCAACCCAGTCACAGAGATGCCTCAGGTTTTACATTGAAATGAACATACCTTCCCTTGCTTTAGTAATAAATTTGTTTCAGTGGCAGCACTGAGATGACAAGACATGAGTTATCTGCCGAGCATCAGCACATCTGGCAGTCCCCTGAACAACTGTTCCTGTTACGTAACAGCAGAGAGCAGACAGCATCTCACAGTTCTCTCACCACTGCCGAGTGTGAACACTATGCTTCAGTGGATTTGCGCCGCACACTCCTGTCTTATCCACAATGGGGTGTTGACATGGGAACACCACCGAGGCTCCATGTGAGAAAATCCTTTCTGCTGCTCCAGCGCTCCTGCTCTGATGCCAGGGATAGAGTCAAAAATGGACCTCCATGATTCAGGTTTAGAGCTGAATTAAGGGATCTTGAAAGGAGGGGAGTGCAGCAGGGCTGACCACCCCCCTCCACGAAAAGCTCCTGCCATCTGTCACTATTGGAAAACCCTGGTGGTTTGCTGCCTGTGTTCGAATCACTTCAGTCGTCCTTCCTTGTCACCAAGGCGGCTGAGCGTGAGAGCTGAAGTTCTGAGCGGAACAGTGCACTGGATTGGAACACAGAGTCCGCTGGGCTGAACTTTCCTGGTGATAAATGAAGAATTCAGGTGATTAGGCTTTCACAGTGTCTATAACCGAGGAATGACTGGCAGCTCAGGAGAGCGAGCGAGCGAGGCACTTTCACCATGTTTGGCCATCTAAGCCCCTTTATGACTGAGAATATGTGAGAAAAGGTTGTGTGCCTAAATGTGATATAAATGCCTGGTTTCTCTGTATCTTCTTATTCATTAATGAGCTGCATGGCAGAGAATATTCAGTGCAGTATACTGGCAGCATCTGCTCATGACTTATTCATTAATTTGCTTGTTCATTTCAGTTCCCATCCTTTGCCCTGTATCTATGCAAAGCACATTTTCAGCCAAAACCTTTTGTTCAAAATGTTCTTTCACCAAAAAGATCAACTTGATTTGATTAAAAAAACAGCTGTCTCCCCTCAAGATGACTTCAGAGCAATCAACTAAAAAGTGAGAAAAGATAAGAGGAAAAAAACTCATGATTTGTGAACCCTATGAATAGTGAAACAAAGTGGATGAATAACCCATCATCAAAAATATTGTGAAACAATGCATGTAATAAGTATCAGAAGCCGCACACAATCTTCAATGTCATTAAGGTAAAATCTGGCAAATTTTACAAACATAGAAAAATGTTGCCAGGGCAAATCTTATGTCTGGTTTCTCATAGATACAATCAGACTACTGGATCCTCTGATAATAACTATAGTGCTTACATATTTTGCAAGTATTAATTACATTTAGCCCCTGTGCAATTAATGTGAACACATGCTAAAGTATGTGAATAAATGTGGTGCATACAGCACATCCCTCATTCAGTTTCATCCTTGTATGTACCATGTTTCCGCAGGACTTTAGGAGCGCTCAATAAAAGCGTCTACCAGGAACACACAATGAGCCCTGTGACTCAGAGGACACGCACAAGCTGTGATTAGAGAGCTCAGGAGCTGTGTGACTTTGGCCAAGAATGAGTGGAGTCCAAAGCATAGACTTGGCTTGCTGGGCAGCAGCGCGGCCGGTTGCTCTCTGAGTCCCTGCAGGACTGAGCATTACCAGCAAGAGGTGTGTACATTCTCCATCTGGCGTGAAAACAGTTGTGCCTCCATGCCAAGCTCCTAGTGAATAAAAATGTCTTCTTTCCCATTTCAGAAAGAAACAGACATTCAGCTAATACATGTATTTATTTCTCTCTGGACATTTTGTATGGTATTTTAACACTTAATACAAACTTCAATAGAAATGTTTCCCTTTTATTATTCTGCCATTTATTTAGTCTACAGTGCTGTTTTGTCAATGACTTGACTAAATGGTCATAGCATTTTGTTCATATTTGACAAAAGGGTTTGCTTCCATTTTCTGCCTTTTTCTATTTTCACAAATCTTTTGACAATAACATGACCTACTCTGTATATTTCAGTTTCATAACCAATATGAAGTCCCTTCCCATTGATTTGATGTGATAAGTTATAAGATAAACAGTTTGAAGCAATTGGGGGGGGCATCAAATTTACCATTGTAATTGGGTGAACTGTGAGCAGTAGGTCTCTACTACCGCCCTGAGGAAAAGAGCGCTCTTAGATTATCACCAGTATATGGACGTCTATGTGAATTCCTCAGTCAGAGTAGCAGAACTGCCATCTGGTGATGGCAGATTGGTGTTGCATGATTGTCTTGAATTGATTCAGTTCTTGTGAGTCCAGATTCCTTCACAGAAATGAACAGAGTTCTGGCTCTCTCCAGGCAAATCATGCAGTACCAATCAAGTTAACAGCATTTTTCTTAATTAAACCTAAAGATTTTTTCCAAAAATGATTTTTTTCCAGATTTAATTAAAAAAATGCATCTAAGTTTCTAATGTAAATTACATATTGTAAAAGTGCACCTTTTTTGTTTATTTGATGTTGGGAACGAGATCAGACATTAAATACCTGGAATTAGGAAAAAAGTATTGATTACAGATAAACCGATATCAGATCAGAAGATAAAAAGTACTTCCAATAATCTAGTTTAATACTGTAATGTGACATGTAAGAATGATACGGAGTGAAAGAAGAACATACATTGGAAGAACATATGTAAAGGTTCATATGGTCTACAGCCCAGATATCATATAAAAATAAAACAGATACTGGGAAAGGACAATTTTACACAAAGCACAGTTCAAACATACTTCTCACATGCAGAAAACCTGACGGCATCAACAACGATGAAAGAATGCGGGGCAATGTCATCACATCCCACTATCATCTCATTCTTTCCTGCAAATTCACTGCCTCACACCACAAAATGACACAGTGAACCATTTCTAGCTCAGTATTTAGCACAGCCTGAAGTACATAGAGCTGCTTATGGGACTGTTTGTTCCATCCCACCACCATGACATTTCATACAGATCCAGCCAACACCCAAACAAATTTTTTTTTAAATCACCCCTCGCCCACCTGAAGCAATACATTTTCCATCTCAGAAGATCCCACTAGCAAAGCTAGGTGTATATTTGCATACCTCATACACTTATCATTTCTACATATGCACACAAAACATGATAGCTGTATATGAAAATCAGTTTATTAAATGAAAAATAAATAGAAATTATGTGGTTGGCATTTGTAATGCTTTAATCATAATTCAATTCCATTTTCACCAAATAAAAGTTGACAAAAAATCCAGAAAAGTCATTTCAGTTAACTTTGAATAAATGATAAATACACAGTTTTGCTTGTTAGCTGTCAACAACCATAGAGTACATGTTAAACAATAGTAGTTCAATAATAATTAAATGGCATCTTTACTAAATGGCAATTTAAAAACTGTTTTGGCAAAGTAACTGAAGAATCTCATTTGCAGATCTGACTCTCAGGCATCTGTTTTAAAATCTCGTGGATTGCTACCAGACAGTAGCAACTAATTACGCTTTCACAATCATTTTTCTGGCAGCCTGAATCACTTTGTTACATGCACTCTCATCCAGCATCTTTGTAACGACACTTTTGGAAGCAGAAACGTTGCAATATGGTGAATCATCTGATCAGGCTTTTTGGCTGTGTTACCTATAGACCTAAATTCCTTTGCAAACTAATGCAATTTCAGAGAACACCAGTAACAGAGAACCCCATGTGCCAAGTTGTCTCATAACCATGACTTGTTTCAGTGACTTGTATTTACAGATCAGAATGCTTCAGAATTTTGACTGATTTCTTCATCTGTAAGTATATATTCATCTTAAAGATATCTGTCATTATCATACATCCACATTAACTGTACATCTGTACATTGCAATTATCAGTCTGATGTCTCCAGTTTCTTGCTGAACCAGTCCTCTCCCGTAAACATGCCTTGATACCTATTTCAATGCTGTGTCTGCAAAGATTGGGCAAGCTTTAGAAAACATTCCCCAGCAATGGAGCCAAATGGAATGTCACCACAAGTGAGATCCACACATTTTCTTGCATGTTGTTGGTGACTAGCAAGGCGGTGACTAGCAAGGTGCACCTTCATGATAACAGAATTTCAGTTTTGGAATAAAGATTCCATTTCTAGTTTCATTGAAGAGGGAAGAGATCAATGTTAAACACTATATTGCTTACTTAAGGACAGCCAGGGTTTCAGTGTAGTGCCGTTCTCAGGAAGTGTGCACCGTGACATGTATGCACTTGTATAAGTCAATGTGTGTCCATTGTTATTATAAGGTGGGAATTATCTGCATTGCAACAACATTTCAATGTCTTTTATCCTGTGGGCATTATAGTGCCTATACATGTGTATAGATTTGTGTAATGTTGAGGATACATCACTTTGATTGTTTCTTACAATGAAGTAAAATTGATGAAAAGAAATTTGAGTGTATATCCCACTGCCATGATTGTGTTAACCTATGAAAATGGTAATAGTTGGTAGGGTCCAGGCATTATGCTGGGAACATAATTTGTACCTGTCAGGGGTTGAATGAGAGTAGTTTTGCTGTGTGTTCTGCCCTGTGAAAAGTAGCGTCAAGATGCATGGGGCTGCCAGGTAGTGTTTTGATGCAGGTCCAGCGTCCGTTATATTGTATTTTGAGGATATCCTTTTGCAAATGACTTTTAAGTTTTTTCTTTTTTTTTTTTTTTTTTCTTTCTTTCTTTCTTTCTTTCTTGAATGTTTTTATGTCACTGAACACACTTTCTCACCTTCATTGTTCTGCAGCACCTCACGTCAATAAACACGTCAGGTGTTTTTCTGCCTTCCTATGACCTCCCTAGCCGAGCAAGTCCTCTACCTTATGACATCTTTCCTATTGTACATTCAATCCATCATTAGACCTTACACTTCTCCACAATCTATTTGCTCAGCAACCTCTTGTCCTCTGGCAGTTCATCCTGTCTATGGCTGCACATCCTAAACTTGTTATTTTTGACTGGATCCTCAGTAATGGAATGAGCTACCTACTATCTCTCTCTTCATATATATATATATATATATATATATATATATATATATAGAGAGAGAGAGAGAGAGAGAGAGAGAGAAGCATAGCCTATTCAAAGAAATGACCAGTCAGAAACAAAGCAACTTCTTAGCTGAAAATTTTTCATTGGACTAACAGATGACCTACTGTAGCTATATGGCATTTATGCCACATATACTTTTCTAAAAATGTTTTAAATATGGAAAGTTTATAATAACAAAACTAGTTTTGCACCTCGTTTGTGAAATATTTTCATCTTAATGGATCAGATTACTTTAAGTTGTTATAAATAGGCGCTGTGTGGCAAATATAGGCCTTCTTCCTAGCTCATCTGTAATGCGAATTAAAAATATTCATTAAAGAAATTATTATGCGTTGTTTTACAAAGTATGAATGACACGGAACATGTATTAAAAATAATTCAACGGTACAACAATAAATGGCTGGGTGTCAGCGACCCTCCAGGCTTTGATCAGTGTGTACTTTTTAAGTTGCAACATTTTTTAACAGGAGGAAAAATGTGATGATTGCACTGTTTGTGTCCAGTTGGGGAAAATATCTGTATCGTCACCAATTATTGATACACACCACTTCTTACGTTCTATCACACTTCTCACCGACGCGGCACATGTGCAGAATTGATCCTTACACAGAGAAGGAGAAGACCCCTTTAAGTCAATCTCGATAAATGCCTGATTCAAATTAAACGTACAATATTTCGATTTCAAAAATCCGTAAAGTAGATTTCATTGTAAAATATCCGATAAAGGACTATTTAGAATCGCATAATTAATTAATTAATATTTTCTGCTTGCTGGCAGGCGAATAATAAGCTACAGATACGATTTGCTTGCGTGTCTTCATTTAGCATTTATCTAGTTCCTTTATCCGGCCTATTGTGGACAGCTAAATGGAGTCCAAGATGTCGGGGAAGAGTTTTCGCGTGAGCGATGGGGACTGGATCTGCCCCGATAAAAAGTAAGTATGTTTGTTACACTGCCGTCAAACGAGTACCTAGGTTGCATCACCGAAACGGCATTTTTCTCTTTGCACACAACTAAATGTCGTTGCAGTGAACGTTAAAGGAATTCTACTGAGGTTAGCTCTCCAGCTAGCTAGCTAACTCCGTGACTAAGGACAAGGCCTTCTTCACTTGGCGGCTTTCAAACTAAAACTGGCATAATTCAGTGTGATCCGCAGTTCCTTGTCTTTTTGTTTGTCTCGTTTGCTTTTACGTAGCTTGTCAGTTAACTATATTTGCTTGCTAGCTGCCAGTAGCTAGCTTGCTGTGTGTTTAAAGTCTGATCTTGTGGAACAGCATCATTTGCTACCCTGAGTGGAGGACAGGTAGTCTAGTTAGCTATATTAATGTAAGATAGTTATCTTGTAAGATATTAGCTGTACGACTGCTACATTGGATTATTCGTTTTCTGTCGAGATAATTAGTTGCTTCAGTCGTTCTGTTCGCACAGTTTTACAATATGTAAGTGATTAACAGCTGTCTACTAACTGGCAGCTATGCGCATTATGAGCTAACGAAGCTATTGATTAGAAATGAAGAGTAGTTGATGGTGTAAGTGTCTGAAACAAAGAACTACAGTCATACTTGACATCGCAGTTACTTTGGAAATGGCTGGGACCCCTTTTCAAAAGTCAGCTTGCTTGCTGGCTGAACACAAGCATGCTTAAATATGGAAAGCCGTTACTTTGCATGTGTATGTTCGTTTTGATTGTCGGTTTTATGCACTAGCTACTTAAGCATTGCTCCCTGGCTTATTGTATGGATCTTGTTAGCTAGTCCTCTACAACTACAAGGTGACTACCTATTTTTGGATTGCTTTTTGTCTTCGTTCACAGGTGTGGAAATGTGAATTTCGCTAGAAGGACAAACTGCAACAGATGTGGCAGAGGTAAGTTGTGCAGCTGTGCACCTGCAGGTGCGTTTGTTTAGTCGAAGATACTGTCCGAATAAATTTTTAATCGTGGTGTATTTTGATTGTTCTCTGCTCGACAGAAAAAACAACCGAAGCGAAGATGATGAAAGCAGGTGGAACCGAGATAGGGAAGACCCTTGCTGAGAAAAGTCGTGGCCTTTTCAGTGCCAATGACTGGCAGTGTAAAACGTGAGTGTTGAGTGTTGAGATGAAACGAACGTCGGGAACTGTTAATTTGCAAACCCGCTGCATCATTTCCATGAAGACCAAAATTCCCAAAGAATAAGCTGAAATGTTAGCTAAGGCTACCACGTCAACCGCGTGTATGGTTGTATAGTTGTTTTTAATGTTTTGTTTTGCTAGGTTTTTAGGATACAAATGTTTTTTTTTTTTTTTTTTTTTTTCCCAGGCCTAACCGAAATACGGTTATGCAATGCAGTACGCCAGTGTGTAAATTCTAGTTCAGCTGGCCATAGTCCCTTAGAAACAATGCATGTCAAAGTACTGTCATTTTGTGCAGCTTAGTCTCCCTTTCATTTTAGTCACTATAGCAATTAGCTATTTTCAAATGAATGATACTGTGTTAATTCCACATGCTGAGATTCAGGCCATAACCACACGGTTTGCAGTTTTTTTTTTACCTGACCTGTCAGCAGTTTTTGTTTTGTGTTGGTGACCCATGATAAAATAATGTTTCCATTCAAGCTGAATCTAACCTGACCACATCAAACTTTCTTTGCAGTATTGAGAAATTCACTTTAATCCAGATGGCAATTAACATTGCATTTAACAGCCACACAATTCCAGGGCCTTATACAGTACTTCTGCCACAAAAGCTGTAGTTAGGATAAGGATATTTTTATTGTCATTCCAGGACTTGTTGTACATGACAGGGAACGAAATGAGGTACTCAGGTCCGGTTCGGTGGTAGGTAGGAATAATAATAATGAAAAACAAGAACAAGCAATAATAAAATCAAGAGGAACACACAAGAAAAGAAAAACCATTAAAGGTAAAGTAAGTAAATAAATATATAAATATGAGTATAAAGTGAGCAGGAATCTAAAAGACAGACAGTGGAAGTCGTAGCAGCAAATTGTTCAATGGGAAGCAGCAGTTTTCCTGGGAAGCAGCATTTTTCTGTGAAATTACAGTCTAAAAGTGCAAAGTTTATCAGTCAATTGCAGCAATGGCCTGATATGGAGTAATGTTTGTGATAGGTATGAAATGAATACAATTGATGATGCCACATTGGACTATTATAATGGTGATGTGCACTGTTCCCTTCAGCTGTTTAAATATTACTTACAGTATGTAGCTGGTGATTGATTAAGATGCTGACTCAAAGTTGGGACAGCTTAATGAGGGTCTCACAACTGAAACGTTACCCCAGTTTTAAGTTCATCTCTGTTTCCTCTTTCAGCTGTGGCAATGTGAATTGGGCTCGAAGATCAGAGTGTAATATGTGCAACACTCCTAAGTACGCTAAGCTAGAGGAAAGGACAGGTACATCTAATGAAGTTCTTATTGTGTTGTCGAATCATTGTTTTTTTTTTTTTTTTTACTGTGGCTGCTTATCTAGCTGATGATGATGGCTGATTTATTGGTTTTTTCCATCTTCCTTTATCATTTTGTAGGCTATGGGGGCGGTTTTAATGAGAGGGAGAATGTGGAGTACATTGAACGTGAAGAGTCTGATGGAGAATATGATGAGGTGAATCTCATTGTGCTGTTGATTGCAAGGAGAGCTGTCACAATAGTAGAAATCTGCTTGTGATGCATTACTTGTTTGGTATCTCATTTACTACTCTGTAAGAACTCATATAATTTTATTTCCCCCCCTGATAGTTTGGTCGTAAAAAGAAAAAATACCGTGGGAAGAATGTTGGAAGCAAACCTAGCAGTGAGAAGAAAGTGGAACAAGAGAATGATGATGATGACGATGACGATGAAGATGATGATGATGATGAGGATGGAGATCTTTCAAAATATAAACTAGATGTAAGCAATTCAGTACCAATTGTGTACCGTGCGGTTGCAAACTCAGTGCCATGTCAACTTTTGGTTGCATATGAGGAGGAGGGGGTGTAGATTGGTTCAGTCGGATGTACCAGTAGATTGGTAGTTCAGATGCCTTTTAGTGGTTCTTTTTTTTTTTTTTTTTTTTTTTTTCGGGTCTAGGGATGTATTGGTCAGCAGGTTGAGGGGGTGTGGTTTTGATAGAAAAGGGAATAGTTTCCATTTTTAGATCAGATGCACAGTTAAACAGTTGACAGTTAAATGTCATCATAATTCACTTTGCTAACCTGGAGAGCACCTTGTTATCTTTAGGCTCTCCGCAACCCCAGGGGTAATGTGTATCGGCAGGAACTACACCAATTAGCTGCCCGGAGTTATTGTTACTGTCTACCTCCATTGTTTTCTAGTCAGTCTGTAAGCCATAGCACAATAATATGTGTGTATAGCATGACTCCAGTTCTTAATAGTTTGCCTCAGGTGGAAGATGTGGTCAGCCCTCTAGCCTGTAAACATATTTGTCCAGGACGATGATGATGAGGAAGACGATGATGAGGACGCAGACCTGTCTAAGTATGACTTGGATGCTAGCGATGACGAGGGCAAGTCTTCAGAGAAAAAGGACAGTCGCTCTGGCTCATCGCGCTCCTCCTCCCGCTCCTCTGGCTCCAGCTCACGGTCCAGGTCCAGGTAAACGGGTACAGGTCAAGGGTAACGCCGGGCAAAATGTCAGTATCAGTTCAACTTTTCTTCACATTTATCCACATGAATATTTTATTACACTTGATATTTCTCCCTTTTTGTAATTGGAATGCTTGTATTATCTCTTCTGTCTTTCAATTAACTGAATGTGACCTCTTAACACAAATTCTGGTCTTGTTTAAATTTTTGTACAAGCAAATTAGTAGGCCTAATAAGGCCAACTCATGTATATACAAGTCCTACATTTTAGGATTTAAACATTGATAGGGGAAACCAAACAGCAAAACAAGCTGAATAGTATGTCTAGATTTATTTCTAAATAAAACAAATGTTACTCTCTCTGGATGCTGGATGTTTCCACAGCTGGTGTGTGATCGGAGTGTGGTTACTATGAAAGCCAGGTTACTTATGTTACCTTAAAGAAATTCCTGTTTTATTTTTTTTCCCTCAATTTAGGCTGAAATGTAATGGTCTGGTTACCCTCGTCAATGTTTATTTCCTTTTTATGACATTGTGCACTCCTCACAGGCTTTTAAAAGCCTGTTTTAAATAATGTGTTGCTGAACATTCACCACTGCATTGTAAAATATTTGAAATTTAATAATTTGCATTATGATTTTTGCAGTCAGAAGTTGTCTAGAACCTTCCCATTACACTGGAAGGATTTACATGTGATTTCCTGTTACTGATACTAAAGTGCATATTTTATTAATGTAGGCCTAGATAAAAATATATATTAATGCCTCTTCAAGTACTTATGGCATCTCAGGTTGCACAATCTAACGGGAGCAAAGTGGCATTCATAAATAGTATGAAACCAGAAGAAAACAAAAAAAAAAAAAATTTTACATGTAAATGAGGTCATAATTTATTTTAATTTGTGACAGTATCTTGGATTGGTCACAGAAAAAAAAAAATTTAGGTGTAAGTTCAAATCAGACATTAATCTGTTTGATTGTAACAAAATTGGTGCAACTAGTCCTTGAATGATGGCGTTTTGTTGGAATTATGACATTCATTTCTATGTCTTATATGTTTCAGTTGTTCATGCATGTATATGGATGACAAATTGTGATCTCTGTTTACAATCGCAGGATGTATTAAACTTTCACATTTACTTGTTATGTGTTGGGTCTTTTTCACTTTTTTGTGGATTTTTGTCCTCATAGAAAGTATTGGAAAACTGTCCCTTTTTTTCTTTCAGGTCCCGATCCAGAAGTTCATCCAGTTCCAGATCAAGGACACGCTCAAGCTCCCAAGACCGAGCCCGGTCACGCAGGTCTAACTCCAGGTGAATGATGTGGCATGCACTCCTCCAGAGAGAGTGTTTGTGCCATGGCAAAGACTATCGAAAATCCCTCTTGTGGAATAAGTACCTTGACACCTACATTGTGAGGGGTGTCCGATTTGTCTCTGGTTTGTTTAAAAAAAAAAAAAATAAAATATTTCATAGTGAAGAGCCAAGCTCAATCATCCATCTACTTGAAGTTCACTGACAGAATTAATCCTGGAGTATGTGAACACTGGTACTTTCCTTTGTTTCTTCCTTGTTAAAATGACCACTTGCAATACTACATAAGTTGGTCTTGCCCTCACATCGTGTCCAGGATTAAAGCCACCTTATTTTAGCTGTGAGAGGAATGTACCCAAGGACTTGCTTTTGAATTTTGAACAGAAACCTGTTTTTTTTTCCCTACCATTTTGCACAGAAATTTTTATATTTTTGTGTTGTATATGTCAAAGCAGTGGGCAAAACTTGATACAAGCTTATTTTTTGTTTTGTTGATTTTTAATATATCTGATTTATCCCCTCCCCCAACCTCCAAAAGATCCAGCTCAAGGTCACGAAAGGGGTCATCTTCTCCAAGGAAAAGGTCTCGTTCCAGCTCCCCATCATCCTCCCCAGAAAGAGGCCAGAAACGGAGTCGCTCCAGATCCTCATCTGGCGAGAGGAAAAAAAGACGGTCTAGATCTCGATCGTCCGAAAGGTTTGGGTTTCTGCGGAATAAAAAAAAATGCAGAATGTGTTAATCTTGACTAGGTTACCTACTCCCAGAGTAAAAGAGGTGGAAAATGTATGGCAGACTAATGGTGTTCAGTCAAAGCAGCATGCTGTTATTTTAGTTTTTAAGAATTTTTTCTAGTATTTACGAAAAAAAGCAATACTGCGCATGGGCGGAGAAGTTGTGCCATTATTCATTAATCTGCTCACAGGTTTCCCTGGTTTGTCTCATTTCAGGCGCCGTGGCTTTTCCTCTGGATCCTCTCACTCTGGCTCCCAATCGTCAAGTTCCAAAAAGAAATAGGTTCAAAACAAACAAAAAAAAAATCCAAAAAAGGAAAACTGAGTAGATAGCAGTCAAATTGCATGTTGTGTTTAAAAGCTACAGATAAGTTGTTGATGCTGTTAAAACTGCCCAAGAACGGCAGTACACGCTAGATATTTTTACTTATAAGTGGCATGTTGATCCTCATTCTTAGTTAAAGCTGCTTGTTCTCCTGTAATCCGTTCTCGTCACCATTTAAAAAAAAAAAAAAAAAAAAAAAACTCCCCTCCCAACAAATCATGGAATCTATATTTAACATTGCTGTTTGATATTCTCATAGTTGTCCGTGCTCATTTTAGAAATAAAATGCATAGGACTTTTTCAGAAGGTAAAGCAAATACGCTGGCTCCTGTGGCAATCAAAGCTAAAATAGAAGTATAGCTAATTATCAGGCAATGATAAAAAATTAAAGATGTGCCAGAATCTGAAAACCTTATCCTCCGCCATTTGAACACAGATCGTGAAGTGAAATGAAATTTCATGTACGAATAAAAATATTTCTGCAGGTGGCAGTCTTACAAACTATTTTTATTAGTAATACGCGAAAACATGTTAACATTGGGTGCATTGGATAAGCGTGTTTTGCTGGTCCGGGTCTGTAAAACCACTCTTCATGGGGTCTGTAAAGTAGCTCTGATTACTTGCAAACGCAATGACCTTCTTAAACCTCTTTGTTTGAATTTTAAAGGTAAGTATTTTTTTTAAACTCTATTGCCTCTGTTAGCCAACTCAAAAATGGATTGGTTCAGTGACAATTAAACTGAGCAGTTGAGTGCAGATACAGATTCTGTTGGTCACTGTTTTGTGTGTGCAGCATCCGAGTATTCCTTAATCCTTTTGGAGCAGAAGGAATTTGATTAACATGGATAGTAGTATTGTCTCATCTGAATTTGCGACCGGTATTTAAAGGTCAACCTTTGAATAGGTCATATATCCATGAGGAGTGAAATATTGTTGCTCCAATTCCCATCCCAATTTTTTTGTAAAATTGCAGAATTACCGTAGACAGCGTAAGGTAGTTAAATTACATATCTAATCCTCTTTTTCTAAATGACAGCAGTAATAGAATGTGATTAACGTGGTCGCAATGTAAGCAAAATGTAAATAAAACTGTCAACAACCTTATCTTTGCATTGTGTTCATTTTTTGTGTCCTTTGAGTAATGAATGAAATCAAATCAGTATTCAGATATCTTGTTCATTATGATATGGTTTTACTTGTTATAAAGCGCTGGACCGTGCAATGGTTTAATTACATCAGTCTTAATTACATACATGCCCAAGGTCATTCTTCTTGAGTTCCAGTTGTGTTATGTATTCAAATGTATTGCAAATTTACAAACATGCAAAGTACACCTTTGATTCACTCAACTTTGGTGGTCCTGTTTAAACAAACACCTCCTGACAAATGTCTTATTTGGTACTGCCAAATCCCCTTTGATGTAGCAGGTATTCAGAAATATTTTCCTTAGAAATGATGGATTTGTACAGTGTGTCCATCCATAAACAAGTTGCTTGATTATGTCTTAATTTGGCTATTGATTGCAATTTCTTGTTCATTGCTTCATTATACTGGATATGTAGTCTTGTTAGTAGGTTTTCACAGCCACTCTATATTCACATTTAGGTGTTTAGCAGATGCTCTTATACAGAAAGACTTGCTATAGTGCATAAAGCAGAGAAATTGTTAGTGTCAGCACTGTTGTCACAGTACTGCTTGGTATTGTCTGTGAGGCGTGGCTTTAATGCCCTTTTTATTTTCTGAATGCTTTACAGATTGATCCAGGAGAAGGCAAATCCTTTAACTAATAGTAGGATACTTACATTTTCATGTGGAAAGGTGTAACGAATTTTGTAGGTTTATGTAAATGTCGCTATGAAGTTTTTAGCAAATTGTATTAGCTACAGTACATTCCAATGTTAGACGTTGGAAAGCGAGAAACAAACGAGCTGAAATTAAACGACGGAAATGCTTTAAAACAAAACGAAATTTGCAGTTTTCAATAACTGCTTTTATTTTTTTTTCGAACCCAACAGCCGAGCGTCACTCATTTGCTGAGTTAATGACTCTCATAGCCTACCACTAGAGGAGCCAGAGGGTCACCGAAAGTTGCAGGGGTTTCTACCTATCGAAGTAGCAAGTGAATAATTGTGGGATTTTATTCGTGTTGGAGTCCTTCTTGACTGCTTTTGGATATCAGGATAAGATGAATTTGCGCAGGTTAATTGTTACTACTTTTGTGCGCGGTCATGCAATATTTTGCTGTATTCATCTCCGCAATGCAGTTAATTTATATGCAGGATTCAATTTCAATGTTTAAATGGTCATGTATTTTTCATGAAGTAGAAATTTTAGAAATTGATTGCAAGAAATGTTCCAGGAAACCTAAAGAACCTGATTGAAGTACCCGCAGTACTAAGTTCTAGTGGAATGTTCAGTTGTTGTACCCTTGTTTTAACAGGAGGTGGCACTTGTTGCATTTAGAATGAAAGCCATGTAGCAGTCAGTTGGGGAGCTGTAGATTGCGCGTGCATTGATATTCATATTAAGTTTGATAACCTTGTTCTATCGTTGTCAATATTTCTTACAGGATAATTTGGCTTATTCACATAATATTAACAGTATGTGATCGCTCAAAACAAAGACACACAAGTGCAACTGCGCTATGGAAGCAAGCTTGTGCATGAAAATCAGTTGAAGTCTTTTTTGCGTTACGGTTTACAGGGAAACCACACGTCCATATTTGCAAAACGTTATAATCTTGTCTGACAACAAGATTGTTTCAAGCCGTTATTAGTTGGTTATAACTAACAATTGGTACTTTGCGCGTAAAATGAGAACCTTTTGTCTTGTCGCGGGTTCAACTGTCACTCGCTATGTGACAACTTTTCATGACCGATGGCCTAGTTTTTAATAGTTCAGCTGTTCCACGGGTAAAATGACAGCCAATATTCTTCCGACGACTGAATGAATGTTGCTCGTCAGGTTGCTGGCCTTGCGATTGGTGCCTGCCCGCGCGTGTAACATCGATGTGCGGTTCGAGGTGAAAGGCATAGCCCCGCCTCTTTGTGGTTTAAAGGCTCTCCGTCGCCAGTGTTCTCCGGGTTTGAGCTTTAGGTTTGCGTGGAGGGAAATGCCGTACATCCATGAGAGCTCACCACCATGTATGCTCCTGCGTCCTATTCTAGATGATGAGTTCTGACGACTGTCATTCCCGCGAAACCTGGACCAACTTTTCCTCTGAAACGATGTGGGAATATAATATTTCCAAGCCAATTCGCGAAAACAATTCAACCAAAAGTGCCAACTGTGGATCAGTGTCCGTGGCCTTTCCTATAACTATGATGGTAACGGGAATGGTTGGAAATTCACTTTCACTGCTGTTAGTGTATAGTTCGTATAGGAAAAAGGAAAACAAACGGAAAAAATCGTTCCTGCTCTGCATTGGATCATTGGCATTGACTGATCTTTTCGGACAACTTCTCACAAGCCCGATTGTTATATCAGTTTATAGAGCTGATTTGAAGTGGGAGCGCATCGACTCCACTGGAGGACTGTGCGCGTTCTTTGGAGTATGCATGACAATGTTTGGACTATGTCCACTTTTCTTAGCCAGTGCAATGGCAATAGAAAGATCTTTAGCCATCACAAGTCCACACTGGTACTCTAACCACATGAAAACAAGTGTCACAAAGCTGGCTTTGGCGATCATCTGGTGTCTGCTGTTGTTTTTCTCTCTATTACCCGTTGCGGGAGTTGGACAGTACACGTTGCAATGGCCAGGAACTTGGTGCTTTATAAGTACCGGGGACAGGGACATCCCAGGCAATATGTTCTTTTCCACCACGTTCGCTGTTCTGGGGATATTTTCACTACTTGTGACTTTCGCCTGCAATGTTGTGACAATCAGAGCGCTAGTCACCCGCTGCAGAACTAAGCCAGGGTCGTCTCAGTCGGCTAAGCAATGGGAGAGGCTAACCACGGAGACTGTCATTCAGCTTATGGGGATCATGTGTGTGCTGTTCACCTGCTGGTCTCCTTTACTGGTATGTATTCAGACTAGTTTGACGAGACATGCGACCTCTGTGCCAACCGCTGAATCACGAGTTTGCGAGCTGTACGCTACTTTATCAATGTACCATAACTTGTGTAAGGTATACTGTGTCTTGATGACCAAGAATGTCAGATTGGTAGGATGCTTGGTAGCATGCTTTTTAGGAGGTAGTGATTAATTGAGTGAATTACCCTGCAGCAAAGAGCAAGTAGACTGTTATTTGTCGTTCAAAATAGCAACGTTTCACTGTGTACTCCTTAAAATGAGCGACCATACAGTATCCTGCCGTATTGGACAAAATGCTGGGTTTGTTTTTTAATGGAAAGATCTTAAATGATTGGTGTTGCGTTTCATACAGCTGCCGACTTAATTTACTTTACTGGGCTGGGACTGTATTATTGAACTGAAGCATCCGGAGAGCCATCTTAATCGGTGCATTGTTCTATTCTCGGTGTGATGATAATGTTTATTTTTAAGATTGGGGGATTTTTTTTAACCTGAATGTTGTATTTGCTGTTGTAATGTTGTTGTTAATTATATGTAATGTAATTTTACTTGTAGAAACTAAGTAAATGTTATACACGGTCATACATTGCACAGGCCGTACGCTAGGCATACTCACTTAAATCAAATGGTTAAGAATTTATAATCGGAAAAGGTTCTCAGGAGGGTATAACTACTTGCGCTCTAAGAGGCAGCAGGAGATTCACGTGCAGTTTCTTTACTCTCCTCGTGCTTCAGTGTAAGACACTTTGTGCGATCATGCAGAAACCATCTCAGCGGTTCAATCTCTTACAGCATTCATTACTATGAATGGTGGGGGTCTTGCCTTTGGACAATCTCAATTGAAGGGAACAGTAGGCAGCTGAGTGCTGATATTAATAGAGGATTGGTGTGACATTGAAACCATGACATGTCTGCCTTTTTAGTGATTGACAGAAAAGTGTGAAGGACTTCAGTGGAACATAATTTGTGTCTTCATGCCACTTTAACTAATAAAATGCTCTCTTGCTAGATTGGCTTGCCATTAGTAATACATTGGTTGAGTGTGGGCTTGTGGAAGAGCACAGTCCTTGTGTAAATAAGGCAGCTTTATGTTAAATTCCAGGTTTTTATTTATTGAATGTTAATATAAGTTAATGACAATAATTACAATTATAAAAGGAATTTTACCCATTCGATCATTAGCTTCTGTTCTGTAAAAAGTTGTTTCAGGGTTTTAACTAACTAAATCTTGTCATTGTAAATTTGAATTTCAAATTTAATTTATATCAAATGTTTAACAAATTGGAAAATTCTGTTTGTACACTTCAAAGGGGACAATATTTAATTGAACATTCAGCTGTAGCACTGTAGAGGTTCTATAAATAGAATACAATTATATAGTTTCTTTTATTTTTACATGAAGATTTGCAAATACTCATAACACTGAGCCACTGAAAAATATTTCATGATCAGTATAGAAAAAAGTTCAGCTTCTGGAAATGCAGTCTTGCTTTAAGGTTTTTTCTCTGCTATATTTAGTTGTCATATTAATTTCTTTTTAGATAATGATGTTGAAGATGATATCGACACAGACGTCCTCACATCACTGCAAACCAGCAGCAGTAACGTTTCCTCCCAGCAGAGACATCCAGGTGGACTGCAACTTCTTTCTCACTGCCATCCGCCTAGCCTCCTTGAACCAGATCCTGGACCCTTGGGTTTACTTACTACTGAGAGAAATCCTACTACGGAAATTTTGCCAGGTGGCCAATGCAGTCTCCAATTGTTCTCTCGATGGACAGAAGGAAACACAGGCAGCCCTTGATGCCCTCAACAAGCAAGCCATTGATACCAATGTTGTACCAAAAGAGTGACTTGACCAGGCAAAATATGGAATAACTTGACCTGATTTTTTCCTTTTTTAAGGCTTAGGGGTCAAATTATTCTAACTCAAAGCATTTACTCAATGAAAAGAAAACCAGCAGCAAGCCTGAGGCATTATCAGCTTTTGTTGTAATCAGACAACACAATGGTGTGACTTTTATTGTCAGCATTGATATGGCTAATGGCTTTGTTGCAGATTGGAAAGGCCCTGTTCATGTCTGAAAGGGCAACAATCACTGGGTTAATCTTCATTATGCAGTCTTCATTATGCATTCATTTCATTTTTTGCTGTGTTGAGTCTGTCAGGGTTGGTCACCAAACCAGCAGGTTAACAGCTGACCAACCAACTCTGTCATGACAAATGTTTTCCAAGGAATTCTGGACTTGGTTGCTCCAAATGAAAATAGAACTTGGTGCCAAAGAGTTTGCCTTCACTGATCATTGTGAAATATAATATCAGACTTAGCAACCTAGTTGCTAATGGGTGCATCACAGCCCGTTATTTTTAAGCTAAGCAAATATTTTATAATGTAGGATTAACATGGCGCAAAACAAATACAAAAACAAAACACACTCCCACACTCAGTAAAGTTCAGTGAAATATCTAACTGTCCATGGTTAATGGTTTATTAAATAATATAATCTTCCTGAGTTTTATTTTTATATTATTGTTATTTATTTATTTAGTATATGCTATCGGTTTGCATACTGAAATCTTTAAACATAAATGATCTCAGCATTGAAAGGAAAGAGGAAGTCTTTGCAGAAGTAACGCATATTGACTCTGATATAAGAAACTACTGTAATGGATAATGTTATTATTGATTTTAAGTGTGATTTTATGAAGAGCTGGACCCTCTGGTGTTTGTTGTCATCTATATGTAAGGTAACTAATCTGTATTTATAAGATGTTAAAGGGCACCTAATTTTGATCTCTGAAAAAGTGTCAATAGTTTACACTGCAGTTACATATTTACATTGCAAGTAACATGAAGCTTTATTCAGAGCTAATTTTTAGGATTTCTGGAAGAAGATGGGTGCTTATTTGAACACACAGCAAGTAGGCGACACTTAATATATCCAACCAGACACTTTCCTTGTGTTTTATCAAGTTTGAGTCCCAGCTGGGAATTTCTGTTTCACCCTTGAATCACTTCAACTTCAACTCCTAGCTGTTGAAATTGAATACATGTGTAAATGTAAGATGAATAAGCCATTCTGTCAAGAGCAAAAAATAAGTAATGCAATGTTTTAATTCCTGATAGAACAAACCTATTTGCCTTTAAGGAAGGATGTATTGCTAATAGTTACATTTGATGACTGCGTTACTGGAGGATTATCTGTGGTGCCAAACAGCAGGGAAGTAATGTCATATCTTTTGTTAAGGATATTTTTCAGCTATCCTCAAAAGCCACTGTTTTCATTTAAGTGATTAAACCATAGATGGTATGTTTGAGTTGACCAGGGCCATTAAAAAAAAAACTCCGGCTCTAGCTGCTAGACGTTCCTGTGTACTCCTCCACCAGTCCAGGCCAACCGCCTCTAAAAAAGTTATCCATTACCTGATAGTAAACATTTATGACAGCCAGTGTCAAAATACGGAAACTGTAATGGACCAGCAGTCATCTGAGTCCACGCTCTTAATGAATCTGGTGTAGCTTTGCATTCCTCCCATTCACCTGCCCTGATAAGCAGACACATTGCAGTTACTGCTTTTGCGTTGTCGTGGGTACCTTTAACGGCACAAGACTTACAAATACATTGGTAACATATGCAGTAAATGGATGAAGAAAAACAAAAAGATCCATATGGTGAAATGCAATAGTGTGTTAAGGCATGAGATTTGTGTGGAGAGAGGAATAAAAGGAAATTTCTGTTGTAGCTAACTGGCAGAAAATATCATGTGTTTGAAGATCATATGGTTATTCAGGAGCTATATGTCCACATGACTAAAAGGAGAGTCAAAGTTACCTAATCAATAAATTAAAAAACACATTGTACTGGTGGTAGGCAGTGCATATTTAACTGACTAGCTGGCTATGACATACTACCATAAGTAATAAGCTATTAATTATTGTCAGCGTTCCATGCATTAATTTACTTTGTCAATTTACTGTCACAATTTGTTGACTTTACTAAATTTGAAATGGAAGATGTTCTCGCTGTGTAGTCATGGAGTAGGTGAAGCTTCTTTGGGGGATGTGCTGAAACACTTCAGGAACTTTATGAAGGAATGTTGCCCTCAACTTTGTACACTTTACTTGGTGTTGATTGTTTCTCAACACTCCTGATTACAAAACGTACTCACTTACCTTTATCTTGATCTTAGAGATTGTGACCAGCTGTACAGGCACAATGTACTTAATCTAATCTCTGTTAGGCCAGCAGCCTGCTTTAAAGAGGCAGAATTCCAGTCTGTGTTGCTGCTGCACATTGAAATGTTATACGGTCATTTTCAAACCCATGCACCCTACCCTTATTTCACACTGACAGTTAAATGATACAGAAGTGCGAGTCTGAGCAGCGGAAATAAACCCACAAATTGGATTTAACTCTGTGGCAACACAGGCCTATGACTCCATCTTAAAAATGCCTTCTCCCTCTGCACATGAACTCGGAGAGCTTTGTTGTGATCATTTGTTGCACTTTTCTCTTGTTGTTTTAGCACATTGATTTTTTTTGCTGTTATTTTCTCACATGATATTTGATTCTACATTGTGTGACCATTTGACTTTAGAACATAATCATAAAGTGAAGTTAAAAAATAACATACCAATCCTAATGTGTAAATTTAAATGTATTGTTTGTTTTATTTAATATATCACATACCTGGTTTTACATTCAGCACAGTGTTGAATTTGTATGTAAAGACATGTATGGAAAAACAGCAGGGGTTTTAATGTTTTGGACTTGCTGCCTTAATCTGTCCGCCATGCCTAATGGGAATGGAGAACATCACTGCCTGTATTGCACAGTGGAACTGAATCATAAGCATGTAAGAGGTCTGATGTAAGGCATGTAAAGCAGGACCATTGCTCCCAGTAGCCTGCTGTAGCAGGTAAGAGTGGCCTTTCACATGGAATGTTCATGTAATGGTTAAAAGTTACAAGCACCACAGTGTAGAAATCCGAATGCAATATTCATTCCTTGTCAAGACAGAATCTTCTGGGAGCATTCTCTAATTTGGCTATTTTAGAAGCATCTAACATATGCATTGATAATATATTTGAATCATTGAATCAGTAATCATAAACACTGCTGTCAGATTATGCCTGTCCTCAGCAAATTACTGTATAGCCACTTAGATGACTTACGTGACTATACATCTTGAAAGACAATTTCAGTGTTACGAATACATAATACATGCATGAAGAAATATTTTACAATAACAAAGAGTGTAAAGAGAAGACACAGCCATCGTCAGTCTACTGAATTCTTAGTAAGGATGAGTAAAATAGTCATGGAAACAGTCTGTGGTACATTTAAAAACTTGAGCCAATGGTCTTTGGTCTTCAGGACTTTGTGTCCAGTTTGTAAAATAGCATTTTTAAAAATGTCAAGGATGTCCTATTGTTAGTAAATTAAATAATGCTAATTATGTTGCAGTTCAAAATGGCCTTTGAAAGTGTAAAATATGCGTCTGTGTTTCAATTAAAAGTCATTTTCAAGATAACAGGTCCAGGCTATGTTTTGAGTAAAGTCCTGAGACAAAGAAGGGTTGTCTCCGCATGGCAATTTGTGCAGCCAAGATAAAAAAAAAAACCCCCTCCTGTTTAAGTTCATATTGTGTGGGAGAGCATAAAGCCTAATTTCAGATAACATAGAGCCCTTGTTTGAAGGAAGTGAAAGCCTACAATATATAAAGTCACAGTAGATTCTGGAGAAAATTCAGTTCAGAATACACGCTGAAATGAGAGAACTGGGTTGTCTCATGTATTTATGAAATATTTGTTACATAATAAATGTACCTCATTGTGTTCTGCTGGGAATTCAATGGTCACATGCTTGTCCTCTCAGGTGCATATTTCTCATAGTTGAGCGCCACAATTTTTATTTGATCTCAACCTCTACAGAATGTTTATGAAATGCCTTGAATATTTTTTCCTAGAGGGATCAATCAAGGTCTGTGTTATGGCTCCTGGCAGCACCTTGAACAAAAATTAGAGAAACCCTCCCTGGAATTGAGACCAGTGTTAACAATTTAGTAGCAGTAGACCAAGCAATGATGAACAAATCCAGAACTAGAAAGCTGTGTTTAATTCAGGGAATGAACACAGGATACATCAACATGTGTCTAATTACAGTGTGCCATATAACCCAAAACCCTACGCTGAATATTCACCCAGATGCCACTGTGCAACCACTTCAGTGGCAGGATGTGCTCCCATCCTTCAGTGACTTACCTCTGTTATATGCTGTAAATACAGCAGATCACATTACTGTTAACTAAAATTACTATTAACAGTTCTTTGTCAGAAATGTGCTCATGCACAAAAGAGCGTAATGCAATTTTATGCCCATAATGTAAAAGGCCTGAAGGATCCACATGTGTGTGCTTGCTTAGTTATTTCTAGTCATTCATACATAATTCAGTTTAGAGCCTGGCTACAACATCAGGACACATCATATACTTATATATATACAAAGCTGCACAGAAGTTTGATTTCTAGCATTTGTTGTCTGACTGGTAATTTACCTGTAAGATAAAATTTAAAAAGTTAAGATTTGATTTTTTATCTTAAAAAAACATTCTGATACATATTGAATTTCTAAGATATCATATCTGCCCAAAAAGAGGGGAGCAGTAAAGCCACAGCTGAAATTTTTTATGGTGCCTTGTTTGATGACTGTTTTATTTATTAACATTTGCATTTTCTAGATAAGTAAAAAAGGCTAAGTGACAAGACCTGTGAGAGGAATTAATTGTAAGAACACCTAGTCTGCAGAACAAGCCTTAGGCCCTTGGAATGCTGTTTTTGTTTGTGAAATTTGACTTTATATGATTGCAGAATTTACCTGGTGAACCTTATTTATTAAGGTGCAACATAATGTGCACAAAATGTCATCTACAGTACATGAATTCCCTTTAATCTTGAGATATGACATGTAATTGTTTATTTAAAGGCTTAACCATCAAATTTGAAATCTGTGAAAGACCAACAATGAAGCATTTTCCTGCCATCCTGAATGGAATTGATCAATGTATGCATGCAATGAGATCAGACTAGTAATACATGCATGAGATTTCACCAGCATTCCCAGGCTTGTTATAACTTTAAAATTGTTGAATGCTGAAGCTCCTACAATGAATGTATTATCTCCATGTCTGCACCTGAGAATGTTATTTTTACATTCCTATGATGGCAGATATTCATTTTGAATGTAGGCCAATATGAAAAGGTAGGGATGTGGAAGAATTAATCCTATCCATATGTTGCTTTGAGACCGTCCTCACCACAGAGGGGCTTTCTGAAAGCATGCGTCATTTTTTGTTGTTGTTTAATGTTGATGTCTGTGCATCTGCACAGTTATGTGGAAAAGCATGTTTTATTTTTGTAATAATATGAGTTCTGTTGTTGTGATTATTGTTGTTCTTGCTGTTCTTGTTGATGTTATAACTATGTAATAATGCCCGTTTTAAAAGGGCAGCATTTGCTGTGCCATATTCTAGGCTGAAATGTGTTTGTCAAATGTCTGTGCTAGTGACATATAAAAAAAATACTGACCTGGTAAAGAGGAACCAGTTCTTTGTTATTGTTCATTGCATTTGGCGGGATGAGCTGTTTAATTGCTCTCAGAGATGAATTAGGAAGGGATGAGCTGGAAGCCTGCATTGCTACAGAGCATCTGAATCATCCCTTCTGTAGAAAAGAGTTATAACTGGAAGTTCATATGTGCTAGTCTCCTTTGCCTATTAGTCCTTTTTTTCTATTTGCACTCCATGCTGATATGGCTTATGTGCTGTTTGATAATTGAAATTAAATGGAGAAAAAATTAAGAAGGCTTGACTTTTTTATTATTTCCAATCTCTTATCATGAAATAATTGATTTGAATATGTATTCCACAGCTCCTTATCCAGTGCTTCATATGATATATTTACATATTGGGTATGGAATACTGAGTCTAAATATTTTGTGCTCAAAATTATGTCCTCCGGTTATGTAGGCTTACTATATTTAAATAACTGAAGCGGTTACCTAGGTGAGTACTCAGGACTGAAGATTGAAAAGCTTTGTAGCCACAGCAGCCATTTGCTGATGAAGAGATAGGAGGTCTGGCCAGACATGCTTGGACCATAAGAAATCATTCAACACAAATGCATTTTTTTCATGCTGGTTTTCTGTGGAGACTTGTTGGGGAGGATGTTGTCAACACTATTTTCAGGGAGAGGAATACGCCTGCTTTATTTAGCCTGGTTTTCAATTTAACACAGACGTGCAGTAATACCACAGCCTTGCTGTAGACACAGCACACAGACCTCATTTTGTGTAATCCTTGAAAAATCACGGATGCCATTTCTTACATTTATGATATTCTGTATGTGGACCATGATAAAGTGGTAGACCAGGGAAAGATAGATTTCATTACCAGTTTCATGTTAAATATTATTCCAGAAGAAACATCCTTTCAGGGAAAATCCATAGAACAGCAGTGTTCCTTAGAGATCCATGGGTTCCACATTCTTGTTCCAGCTCAAGTTCTAAGTACTGCACTTTAGCTATTGATCGGATGGGAACATGAATCATTTGCTGTTTCAAGTGTCAGTCAGCTGATGGTATCTAAAACCCTTGGGACTGTGAATTTCCAGGACCAGGACTGGACACTGAATTTATCAGATAATGGATGACTGTGTGAAATGCATAACCTCTGCCTCAACTTGTCTTGAATGGGTTTGATTGGCTAATCAATAAAATTGACAAGAATGGAACCCACCTTATTCTAATGGGACTGTGAGAAATTTGTTACTGTGTGCGCCATCTGACTGCCGTAGCTTGTAGTTACTGATGTAAACAATGTTTCCCTGTTTGTAATTATTTTGGTTATATGTATGCTTTTTAATATGGCACTGGTAACATACTGGCACATTTATTCCCAGTGTTCCTGCAAGCATTAGTGATGCATATGTATTAACCTCTGATTCCTCTTAATAGTCTTAACAGCTCTTGATAGATTCCTGCTTATACGGTTAACTGATTTTTAAAAACTTGGCTTTGTTTTTACGCATCATGCCATAAGTAGCATATTGCAATTTGCATTTGCACCAGGCTCTGATGCTTAATCTAAAGCTGTTAGAAGATCAGTGCCAAATAAATCAATTTGTTAATTTTTGGCTGAACACCAGCAGTGTCTCCGTTTTTTGCAAGCTTAGGAAATGTCTGCGATGCTATGCCTGGTGAAGTACATTTAGTTTATAAATGTTTTACCATCCCATTATTCTGACCAGTTTGGTGTCATACATTTAAAATGTAAATTACATAATTGCAATGAGACAAGTCATATATCAGCCATTAATAAAAGTGCTATGTTTCTCATACTCAGAGATGATTGAGGCAATGTTGTCATTTCTCATACATCAAAGCTAATATTTATGCAAAACATATTGATAAGCTATCGGTATAACTGCAGACACATCAATATTGCTTGAACCAATTCCTCATTGGTCAAAATGTGTTGAAAACAAATGTGTTTTATTGGACAATTAATATTTTTTTCTCAAGTATTCTAGAGATGAAAAAAGCTGTTTGTTTCCATGCCCTGCACCAAAATAAAAAGGAAAACCTTTTCAAATGCATAGCAATGTGGTCTATTTGTAATCAGCTGTTTTGTGCATGTTCCTATGAATTATGCATCTAAAATGTCCCACTCATGGCTCTGAGCTGATGCAGCTGTGCATAATTTATTAGTAAGATGAAGTTGTCCATTTAGAAAAAAATTAAAGAATACAAGAAGGACATCATATTGTTTTACCCTTTCTCATGCAGTCCCCATGACCTATTGTAAAGTTCATCTACTGGTACTGTTGAGTAGTGTGTCATGTCTCATGGTTAAAAGCAACCTTGAGGAATATGCCACATCCAGTGTTATTTTACTTCTCTTATATTGTGTAATAATAAATTTGCTGTTGAAACTGGAAATGTTTCTGCTTTCATATGCCTGTATTGAGGTTTTCTGGCTTCCTTACAAATCTTTCCTTTTGCCTGTGGAGTTGGGCTCCTTGCTTTGTGTCTGAGTGGTTAGTAGGACAGGCTCCAGCATGACCGCAGACCAGACCAAGAAAGGTCATTTTTGAAGTACAGGGAGAAAATAAAGTCTTAGAAAACAGTTTATGCCAGAACATCTAGCTTTGTATAGACTAGAAGAAAAAATAAGAGGCCTAACCCTTTATCACAGGTGACTGCACTACCTTTCTGCAAACCTCTCAGAGTATTCAAAAAATTCCATTTTGGACTTTTTTTTTGCAATGTTTCAGCACAGAGCAGTCCATGGTTAGAACTACCTTTAAAGAGTAGTGTTGTTCTGTTGCCCTTCGTGGCGTTTGTTGCTCCATGCCGCATCCCCATGACAATTTCCAAGCTTGTTATGATCATGTAAACCGATGTAAAAACTTAAAGTGCTTTACTAAGTGACTTTACTGAAAACCTTGTATGTAAATGTTTTTACTTACTTTCAGGTTTAGTAGTTATGTATACTGAAAAGCAAGGAATCTTTCCACAAGAACATCATGCTTTGACATCTGTGCATATCCTTCTCCTGCTCCAATGTATGACCAATAAGTACTGCAAATGGGTGTAGGCAGAACATGTAGGGTTCAGAAAGGAAGGGTATATACATACAACAGAAGCTGTTAAGCAGCCTTCATATTCAAAGTGGCAATAAGTAACATATGTATTTAGTGAGGGAGCAGATTTTTAATAACCAAAAAGTAAAGTAGTCTATGAAGTACAGCAACCATAGGTTTGGCATTTACTTGCATTTGTAGAATGCAGTGAAGTTACCCTTTAAGCATTTTACATGCCATTTTATTGAAGTCTGTTTCAAAGACATAATGACATAAAGTCAAAGATACTGTAGTGCCCAGTTAATGTTCAATGCTGACAGTACAGAATATTAAGAATGCTAAGAACAGTATGGGAAATCTTACTTTACAATCCACTTTGAGGGCACAGTGACCCTCTGGGTCAGAAAGCACAGTGGTGTATGAGGCTCAATAAATCCCATGCTACCCTTTAGGTAATGTCAATGTTCTTGGCCCTGCTCAATGATGCTATTGCCATAGTAACAAATAACTCATTGTGTAACATCCAAGAATCATTCTGGGTGAGTTATTGTAAAAAAAAAAAAAAATACAGTGATAAAGAGCTCACAATGACTGATTCACTAAAACAGGTACAAGGGAAGGTAGAAGAACTGATGCTGGGCTCCATGAGTTGTCCCTTCATAAATCAAAGGAAAGAGGACCAAATAATTGACTACATCCCTTGAAGAAAGAAAAAAGAATTTATTTTAATTACTTACTGAGGTAAAATTACTGTTGCCTGTAACAACATTGGCTAATATCTCATACACACACATACACTGTGCACCAAAATGGACAGCATACCCCTTTTGAATTCCTGATTTTCTATGAAGTCAAACAAATATCTGGGAAACATTGTGCTCTAATCTTTTCATCTTGATTAGCTGAATGAGTAAATGCACTGAAACCTACAAGTGTAGGTTTTGTGAATGTGACTTCCTGTGTTCATGTATTACTTATTTTCTATGAAGTTGTTTATATCGGCATCATTTTAACTCATTATTTCTCAGTGTTAATTACTTATGTTATTTTATTCTCAGTTAAAAAAAAAAATATTCAATGGATCATAGCAAAATCCCAATTCACTTCTGAAGGGAAATGTTAAATATAAATATAAACACCTCAATCAAGAGGTAAATTTACACATGAATTGACCTTTTTCCATCAAGATTTTTGTCTTTGAAACTCTTAAGATTTGTTCTTGCAAATCATGATATTTTTTTGCAACAGCAAAATTCTTATTCAAAAGTCATTTCTTTGTTGTTGCCATTTGTCCTAGCTGCCTTTTACATTCTGGAATGCGTTTGCAAGCTTGGTATGGTAGCTGCCATTTTAAGGCTAAATTGTTCAGTATATTCCAAAATATTTGTAAGATAATACACTGAAACATTTTTTGTAGATAAGATAAAGACTGTTACACTGACTAAGTTTAATTATGTCCCCATGAAAGAAGTAGCTAAAATTAAAGATATTGCAGATGAAGACATTTTCCATAGAATTGAAGGCCCTTAAATTGCAGTAGCCATTAGGTAATCCAATTGTCCTTCTGTAGGTTGACATTAATTTAAAATCAATGTCTAATTTTACTATCCTGCTTCAGGTGTTTCAGTTAATATTAAGGAAGAGGGATCTGGGATCTGTAATCGAAATTCTGAAAGAATCCTCCCAATTATTTGACTACCATGACCTGGACCTATTTTAGACATAATCTATATTAATCAGAATAATCTTGGAAACCAGAATTGCTGCACATTATGAATACATTTTCTTTAAAATTAAGAATTAAATAAGCATTGAAAATGATGTGTTTTGTCTTGTAACTAAAACAGTCTGGATTTAGTTCTGGGGTAAAGGTATAAATCCTTGAGACCATTGTATCTGAAATTCTGAATCGATTTTTTTTCCCACATTATTAATAGAGGGTTAAGAAGCCATTTGGTATTTATTTTACTTCCAGGCTTGTCTCACTGCAACAACCTCTGCACTCACAGAGTGGTGAAACACGCAATCTTCCAATCCACTCGCATGCAGCCAAGGGCTATTTTTTGTACTGCAAGTGCACAACAGCAGAGCAGGTACTCATTTGATGGTAGGCGCTTCTCTGATGACATCAAGGAAACTCATAGGCTCCTGAGGAATTGCAGGGTGCCTGAGAGCAACAAGATGAGCAAACCCCTGCCGAAACACCCACTCCTACCCCTGGTGGAACAAAGCCATTTAGTTTTGCTGTGGCCTCCTGGTCATCATTGGTTGATAAGCTTGGGGACAGCTTGTGCTTAAGGTGAACAGCTTAACCCTTTCACACCTATGGTCACACTGGTGTGATTAGCCCTTTTGTGTGTACGGTCAAACCAGTGTGATTAGAACACTAGATTGGAAAAATTCTAGCTAACATTAGCTTTGAGGAAACAGTGATTTAACGTTACAAAGTATAGCAAATGCAGTGGTGAACACTATGAGAAGCTTAATAACACTAATCAAAACATAAAAGTCCATGTAACATAACACGTGCACTACATAGCATGAAATAAGTCATACAAAAGGGTTAAACAATGAGTTACTCAAGAACCCAAGGGCATTGGCATCTTCTGTTATTTTAAATCCAGAAGGTTGAAAACAGCTGTTAACATACAATTCTTTTTAACACAATTTTAATTTGCCTGTATCTCAGGCATCCAGAGGTAGAATGTACTCATACATGAAAACTGTGAAAAGGCAGAGTGAATTCATGTAGCAAAAGTACTCCAAAGTATTTACAATGGACTTAGTTAAAGATATTATTTGAAGGGAAGTCATTATTGATAAAGACTGAGAAAATCTGAAATGTGGGTATTCTAAAGGGGGCAGAGCTAGGCAGCTGGCAGTTACATGGCTCAAGGTGGAAACAGGTTTCTCATGAAAACATGCTTACAACTTTTTATCAAGTAATGTTCGAAACAGGATTGCTATCATGTATATAATTTACACAATAATTTTATATATCACTGTTACAGATTTTATTTCTTACACAATATCTGCAAGATGGCATTACATTTTAAGAATTGATTTTGTTTACAGTTTAGTTTATTACATCTAGCCAAGAGCCTCCGCATTGCTCAAAAGTTACCATTGACCGTATTTCCACAATCGCTTTCGATGGATCCCCTGAGCCTTTTGCATCGTAGGCATCTGTAGTCCATGAATTTGTAATGTAATGAGGAGAACTGGATATCTAATCCATTTCACAGATCCCACAGTTCCTGTAAGCATTGATTAAAAATCAGTCCTTGATCAGCTTGATCACTGTTTTCACAATGGTTAAGATTAGGATCTGGGTTGAGCAAGCTGATCTAGGACCATTGCTTACAGGCACTTTGAAATATTACATGACATTACATGCATTTAGCAGCCGCTCTTATCCAGAGTGACTTCCATTGCAATACAACATAAGTGTATCCATTCAATTTAAACAAGCAACAGTGTTAGACCAGGCTCACAACACTCCCAGACCAGTGAGTGTGAGCATAACACTATTCAAGCCCTACCACAAATTAACTTGTGCACTCTGACAAAAGCCAAGTATACTATGATACAATAGGTCCTAGAACCTCATCATAATACCTACATGTAGTATTACATCCTAATGCTACACAAAGTTATCACTGAATGCAAGAAGTAGCAGGTATTAGGGGGTGGGGATAGATGTGGAACAGAAATGCAGTCTGAAGAGGTGGGTATTCAGTCTGCATCGGAAGATGGCGAGTGATTCCGCTGTCCTAACCCCCGTGGAAAGTGCATTCCACCATTGAGGAACCAGTACAGACAGGGATTGTGACAGAAGAGCAACCCTGTCAGGTTGGGGCAGTGGATGCAGAGCACAGCGATCTTGGTGGAACATAGGGTTTGAAGAGGGGTCGTAGGTATGACGTATCTCTGAAATATTATACACAAATGACACCAACCACCACAGCCTTCACCAATCAAAAAAAATGTAGATGCAGCTGAGAGACTTACACTGTCAGGGCTCAGACAGGGACTCACACGCAGACAGCGAAGACAGGTACACGATAGTTTTATTAAATCCAGAGGGCAATCCAAAAACAGGGTCAAAACAGGCAAAGTCCAAAACCAGAAAAACACAGCAAACATACCACAAATCAGAACAAAAAAAATCAAAGACAAGAAAAACAGGCAGAGCAAACAGAACCAGCAGGCAAAACAGAACAAACAGCGAGTAGCAAATCAGTGAACCAAGACGAACTGGCAACGAGACAAGAAACAAACAGGGTATATATAGGGAAATGCTGATGAGGAGATGGGATGCAGGTGTGCAGGCAGGCAGGTGGGGACGATCAGGTAATCAGGCGGGCGGAGACAGGGCGGAGAGCAGGGCGGGGCTGGAACACAGGGAAAACAGAAGCACATGGACAAGAAAAACAAAAACAAACCCAACTAAGAAGCTGCAGTCCTGACATACACACACTCCAGTTTCTCACAATAATGTACCCTTCATTGTTAGGAAACCATCTCAGATGAATATGTCCCCTAAAAGCAGGCAGTTTATACATGAACATAAATGGAGCACATACAAATTATACTCAAAGATTGGCATGTGCTGTGTATTGTTCAATAAGCCATTATCAGTGCTGACAAAAGGACATGACTACATACTTTTAACATTAGGTGTCAATGATTTCCATGGTCTGCCATTCTACAGGTAAATAACTGCAGTTTCCAGGAATAAGGATGACAATTTGTGATCTCTCTCCCAGCAGGATTTGTATTCTCTCACAATGCATCACCTGTCTGATTGAAACACAGTTAACCATCAAACATCCATTAAAAATGGTGAACTGCAGTATGCAGTGGTTGTCATTGTGGTTGTCATTACCTGTACATCTCTAGAGTGAAGAGAGCCAATAAATGATTGTAAATGTGTCTGCATAGCAGAGGAGATGATTTATTGATTGATTTTTATTCATTTCAACCTCCACACGCATCACAGTTAGTGAAATATGCATTTAAGTATTTTACTGATCAGTAAATGGAATTATAGCAGTTTATTATTTATTATTATAGTATATTGTGCAGACATGCCAAGCTTAATAAATAGAAATGGTGCCAACAGTGTTGCTTATGACATTACACTTCAGCTATATTGAAGTTTAACATAAAAAATGAAAGCACAGATATATTTTCCATTCTAAAATACTGAGCATGGTGAATATTTTAATTTCAAATATCCTACCAGGACTATGTTTCACCCATGTCTATGTTTTCAAAAAGAGCGATCACAACTGCAGGTCTTGTGGCTAATATTGATGCTTATAACAATATAAAATCGTGCCTGTTTCTCCCAAGGTGTCCTAAAACTACAAAATATGACATTTTCACATGATGATTCCACAGTTGAGTTAAGGAATACATACCAGCTACATAAAAAATAATAATCAAAACTGAATGTCTCACATTTATGGTAACTACTGCAAAAAGTGCCACAGCTTTAGTATTTTAGTATTTTTTGATAAAGCAATTTGACATTTCAGTTGCACATGCCACCATTTATGTGGGTTTTTCTCAACAGAGAGAGCTTTTTACACTGGCTCAAAGAAAGCATTTTGCAGCTTGTTATCAAACAGTGACTGTACCAAAACAGCATGAGTCATGGAGATACTCAAAATAATGAATGTATGCAAATGAACACATCTACAAAGTGCAAATAATTTCTTACATACCAAAGCTGTTACGGTATAATTTTTCATGTGCAAAAAAAAATCATTGATTACATGAAGATAGATAGATAGATAGATAGATAGATAGATAGATAGATAGATAGATAGATAGATACTTTATTAATCCCGAGGGAAATTCTGAGAACAAATTGGAGAATGAGGCCTATGTTAATCATTTCTCACACACTTTATTTTATTTATGTATTTGTTTATTTATGCATTTACTTCAATCTTTACTGCTTAGTTTAATTATAAAGTTCAGATAAGTAACTGGTCCAGCCACATTTTTGCCAGTGAGCAGGCCCAGTTTTTCACATGTGACCAGTTCTGTTGATTTAATAAAGACTGGAGGGGCAGCACCAGCTAATGATTAACTTTTACTTGGTAAAGCCTTCAACCAGCAGTGCCTTTTGCATTTATGTGTGGCTTCATGAGTCTGTGATTTGGAACAGTCTTCAGTTTTTAGAAGAACAACTTCTTAACTGTTAATTTGTCGGTGTCATGACAAAGCATGCCAAATTTCAGGCAGAATACTAACTAGTTAGATGTACTTCCTCCTGTGATACACACCGTCAACTTATATACAGTACCTATTAAAAAACTGACATCACTCTGCAATTATGGGATGTATATCCTCATATCATTATCTTGGTCAAGTGTGTTTCCTATTTTTTTTGTACTTCATACACCCTGTAAGCTAGTAAAATACACTTCATTGGTGCTATGTAGAAGACAGGTGGAAGAAAATGGTTTCCTAACAGCTGACATGCATGTCATTCAGGAAGTTTTTTTCTTCCTTTTCATCTTCCAACTGGTTTCTATTAAGATAACATTTGCTTAAAACGTTAAACTGTAAATACACCTATACACTTTTACTTCATGCTTGGTTATCAAATGTTTCAATTGAAGTAATAAAATCATTTTTTTTAAGTGCACCCCTTTTTTAATGAATTGTTTTGGAACCATGTCCTTGTCAAAACAAGTTTAATGTCTTGTGTAATTTTCTAAGTGCAGTATTGAAAGCCAAATGGACATTCTCAACATATGGGAAAGTTTGAGCTGTGAGGATGATGAGCAAGCTGTCTATAATGACATGGATGCCTAATACCCAAAGAAAACAAGAACAGAAATCCTAATCTGGGTTCACAGATTTTAAGGTAGATGTCATTGGATCAGACCACTTGTATTTATTTTATGCTGCCACATTCTTTAATATGTTGTCTGTACAGTTTTGATGCCAGCCAGTCACTGAGACAGAGCAGATCAGATTTTATGCATCTATTTTTTATTCTGTTCAGTTAATTGCTAAAAATCAAGCAAAAGCCATGAGCAAAAACAGCTTATTATAAATCTTAACAATACTAATTTGATGGAAAATCCTAATTTAATGTGATGTAAAAAAATACATGCACGACTATACATATCATGAAAGAAACCACACGTTAATTGCCTCCTGAAAACCTGATGTTCATTTACATCATTGAGGTCACGACCTCAGTCATTTCCCCAGCGAAAACTTCATTATTAATCTCTGTTGGTTCATTTATGTAACCAGTTTCTTTTGTTCATGTATGGTGACTACTGCTGCTGTATGACTTTATAGTAATTTTGTCAATCTGCCTTTAGCAAAGTATAGTCTGTAGCTTGCATGGTTGACAAATATGATCATATCTAGCACTGTATGAAAAGCCAGACCCCTTGGTTTATTTACAAGGCAGAAACAGAAACAAAACTAGCACTGAGCACTTGAAAGGTAGCTAATATTAGCTATATATCTTTTGGCTTTGCATTTTTGGATTTGTTTAGTTTTGTTTTCACAAACTTTACTGCATCCCTTACATGTAGTGCTCACTGTACACCAAATAAAAGTTAGCTACAAAAAAGGACTGAGTTTTTCAGTTTTTGTCAGAGAGAAGCATTTCTTTCTTATTTGGTATGAATGTGTAACATTTGATGGGCCCTATATATTCAACTAATTTCACAAACCTTGCAATAACTAAGCTTTTTTCACCTCAGTCAGTGTTTATATATATGAGGATGCGTACTTAGGCAGGCATTGAGCAATTGATTAATTGATTGGCCTCACATTGCATTTGGGAAGACCATATAATGTAAATGGTTGGAAGATTTTGAGAAGAGGGAGAGAAAGGACTACACCTTTAATGATCATTGCTTTAAACTACAGTATTTTAGTTTATTGTTCTAACCTTTTTATCCCTTTAACTTGTGTCTGTCTACCTGCTTTTTAACTGTTGCACATAATAATAACAAATGAATTATTTTTCTGACAATGATCCCCCACTTTAAAGTCTCCATTTCTGTTATTTAAATTTTTATTAAAGCAATCAGCCAACTTCATCACATTAGGAATTAAGGGGTGCTGACCCAGGATCAGCAGGCAACTACCATCATCACAGGGGAATAAATGGCCAATGAGCCAATTTACTGCACTTTATTTTGTGTGCCTTTCAGCCAAGTCTCAACCACAACTGTGGACACACATGGTAGCATATTATTGATGTGTGTATTTACAGAAAGTTTCATTGGGGCTAGCAGTACATGTAATATATTTTCAGTGTAATAATATTCTCGGTGAATTTAAAGTGGAAACTCGTAAATGACAAATCTTTTTAAAATCATATTATATTCAGTATTTGATTATTCAATACTTAGTAATTATTTCTCCAATGCACAAAGCGTGTATTTTAGGCAGAATATTATCAGCCATATAGTACAATTGATCTATACAGATAAAAATAGAGGTTGTCACAGAGAAGGCATTAGCCCTCTGACTGTCTGAGGTTTCATCTATCCCTTGAGATGTAACACATCCATTCCAAGTAATGCAAACATTTGTGATCTGAAGGCAAAATCTCAATTGACTGTGAAGTATTTCTTAAATATAACTGTTCTTGTGGGAAAGTAGGAAGAATGAAATGCCTTGTTGTGTTGAATACAAAATGGATCTCAATTTTATGTGACAAATGAATCTCTGACAAACCCTTCAGTAAGCTGCAAAGTAAATTTAAAGTAATTTATACATGCAAAAGGGGAGTCTATGACTTTGCGTTAGACAAACTGCAGTAATGAGGATGCAAACTGAAGTGTAGAACAATTTAAAACTAGATTGGAACCAAAACAAAGTTAGAAAATACTTGGGGTGTGACATTATGCATTATTCATTTAGATGAGGGTAGGAACAAAATCTAAATTTTTATCTCTCTATATTTTTTTTATCTCCCCTTCTGTTCTCCATATACACAAATGAGATAAAATATAACAGCAATGACATCTCACTCATAAAGTACGCTGATGACATGGCCCTGGTTGTCTGCCTGCAGGATGTCACCAGCCCCTCCTACTCTCAGCATATCGACCACCTTGCCACCTGGTTTGATGACAGCTTCCTTGACCTCAATGTCAATAAGACCAAGGAGCTGTGTCTTGGAGGGAGGATGGGAGCAGGCAGCATAAGGCCTGTCTTCAAGCCAGTCATCATGAAAGGACAGGAAGTGGAACAGGTCACTCACTTTAAATATCTGGGAACAATCATTGACAATAAACTCACCTTTGAGATCAACGCAGACTACATTTATAAAAAAACAAGGCAGCGGCTCTCTCTCCTCAGGAAACTGAAGAGCTTCAACGCCAGCAAACACACCCTGACTATGGTCTACAGGTCGCTCATTGAGAGTGTCCTCACCTTTAACATCGTGTCCTGGTATGGGAACCTCTCAGTTAAGCACAGGAACAAGCTAACCCAGGTGGTCATCCAGGCCGGTAAGATCATTGGAGACAACCAACTGCAACTCCAGAACCTATACAATCGGTCCATAACCAAGAAGGCAACCCAGATCTATAATGACCCCACCCACCCCCTTCACTCATCATTCCAGCTGTTGCCATCTGGCAGGAGACTCAAGGTCCCATTAGCCAGGAAAATAGGGTACAAAAAATCATTTGTGCCCTCTGCTGTGACTATTCTGAACAGGGACATAACAAAATAACACCCCTATAGCCCATGTACTGCTGTTGTTGAAAGTGTATTTTATGTATTTTATGTATTTCTGTTTTTACTATGTTGCCAGATGGCCGAAGACAAATTTCCATTTTATGTAAATTTAATGGACAATAATGTTTTCATATCTTATCTTATCTCAATACTTCACCTCTGACAACAAAGCACCCAGCTACAGTTCATCACAGCAGGTTTATTAAACTGTGATATGTTCATTGCACTCTGATTTTGATTTCCAGTGTATTCTAATTTTTAGAAGATTTCAGTGTTTCCAAAGGTAAGTGTGGTTTTCTTTTAATACATTAACCCTTGGTGAAGTCCCTGAGAGGACTGAAACACTCCTGACCTTTTGTCAGGAGTATCCTCTTGTCCTTTTCCTTGGTTAATAGTGTGTTGCATTAAAGTTCAGCCTTTGCTATAGTGCTTCCCAGTTCCTATTTTGCTTCTTTGTAGTGTCTAATCCTTCACACTGCCTGATAAACAACAGTTTGAATTTCAATTGGCTGCATTCTGTAAATTTGTTTTATGTTTTTTAGTGTGGTACATAGTAATTTGTGTATTTATTATCATCTAGGGTGGTGCCTTGGCAGAGCAAATTAAAGTACATTCATCTTTGTAATATTGTTTTCATTATCACACAATATCTATTGTGTGGCTTGTTCCTTGAGGGAAAAAAAACTATGTCTTATCCTCTTACCCTGTGGTTATCTCAGGTCCTGTTTTATAAGTGATGCACTTATTTGGAAGTCGCTCTGGGTGAGGGCATCTGCTAAATGACGTAATGTAATGTAATGTAATATAATGTAATGTGCTAATCCATGTTACTGGAGAACTGAATTGATTTGAATTTTTATTGCTTAAATAAATCATTGAAGTTGAACTCCAGAATCTTAAGCAGAACACTCTGAATTATTGAAATTGAATTTTATTGATTGAATTTCACAGCTTTACAAAGGATTTTATTGGACTTTATGCTTGAAATTCAATTAAATTGTAAGATACATTCAACCCGATTGCATTAAACCTCTAAATGCATTCACTTACATGAATTCAAATTCAAATCGTGATTCAAAAAATGCAAGTAATACACGGGGGACTCAGGAAAAGAAGAATCCCTTCCAACTATCAAAGTGATGTCATAATGTATATGCAAGAATAAAGCTGTAAGACATGAGAGGCAATGGTATGTCATGAATGTAGTCACAGCTAAAGTGTGTTGTTAAGCACGATGCATCTTAGAAATGTAATTTTGCTATGTATGTTTATTAGCAGAACAAAAAAGAAATGCTAAATTATTGCTATGCAACAGAAAACACTAGACAGTGGAGCTAGCTAGGTAGCAAATGTTTACCATGCCATGGCTGATTCATAGATGATTCAAGCTGTAACACACATAATTGGTCAATTGGTCAGCAACTAATGTCTAAGTACATATAGTAACCAAATGCTTGGTTGTTTCCTTAATTCCACTGAGGACTATATAATTTGCTATTTGAGGTAAAGTTTGGTAAAGTCTTCAGCAATCTGCCCAGTTGTGAGTAACCCAATATAGATAAAATATCATAGCTAGTATCAAATCAGTATGCTGAAATCAGCAGGCTGAATTCAATGCAGAGATAATTTCACAAATTTCTTGTTTGTTGTGGCTTTTGCCAGCATTAAACTTGACTGTGAAATGATTTTTTGGTAATTAATTTCAGATGTTTCTACCCTGATGCTGATTTGACCTTAGAATAACAAAGCTAACAACAATACTACAAGCTGCAATGAAACTAGGCCTACAACAAGGGCAATATTAGTATAGCTAGAATAAGTGGAGGTAACTAGATTTAAGAAATTTGCAAACCTACCGGCGCAAGCCAATCTCCTCAGGGAAGACTGAAATAAAACTTGTTTTTTTTCTGTATTCTGCATCTGTGCTCTGCAAAAAAAACCCTTTAAAATCACACTGTAATAGAACATCTTCATTTTTGCACTTTCATATTCAGTTCAATGGTGGACTGTGGGAAAACACATAGGTATAAGGACAGATCATTTTACTTCAGTTACCCAGCCTGGTTAGAAGGTATGAGGTATCAACATTTTTAAGTGCATGAACATCAGAATCAGAATCAGAATCAGAATCAGAATCAGACTTTTTCACCAAGTATGCTTCTATGTTAAAGCACAAGAATGATTACCAATTTGTGATGCTTATTCATCAAATAGCTCATTAAAGGACTACAGAAAAAAATAACTTTCATTTTGTGCTGATGTAAATGTGTTATATGCAGTGTATTTCAATCAAGCATGGTGGTGAATATGAATTATATATGAATATGTGGTGTTCTATTCCATGATTTATGGCTAATGTATTATTTATCCATCAAATTGCTGTTTGAATGGAGACCTTACAAAATTGCCAATCTTTATACAAACAGATGTTCTGTTCTTCAGGATGATGTATGTCTTGATCATGCCTGTTAAATCATTAAATATAATGATGTATGCAGCAAATAAAAACATAAACTCCTCCAAGGGTAATGAATCAATAAGGTCCAGTGAAGTAGTACTGTGATAAATTATTACAAACAAACAAACATACAAATTATTTGGTACCACAGACAAACTCAAATTACTTTACATTTCTCACTAAATAAGATTTATTACAAATGACGTTTGTGTTTGGTAATGTTAATGTTAACCTCTAAAAATATGTATGATAGATTTTAATCACAGTTTTTATCACACTCTTATGACACTGTTTGCCAACAGGAGTAATGCTTATATTTACATAAAAGTATACAACCTTGGAACAATGGACCAGTTTCACTGTTTATGCATACGTACATTTTTGTGTATATGATCAAAATGACAAACATTCTTGAATCCATCAATTTCTTCATGTCAGGAATATGTTCCTATATACAAACAAATTTCAAGTGTGCTCCAGACCACTTGTACCACATAAATTTGAGAAAGGCTTTTTTGACAGTCCTATAAAAGTGTACAACTATCAAAATCAAATTTATGTGTGAACTAATGACCATTTGCAGGCAAAAAACTTTGCCTAAAAATTTTCAATTCAAAATAAACCAGAAATATGCTAATTTAATCCATAGATTTATACTGTAATTGACCAGTTCGCCAACTTTTAATTGCTAATCTTTCCATGCTTTCTATACTGTTTGATTCTGCACCTATGAGAGAACACTGAATTCAGTGCTTACTATGGGTGTATCAGTTTAGGGAAACAATCTCTGATACAAAAGAAAACCTGCACACCATTATCTGGGAATAAAAATCCCACCAGAAGAAATAAGGTAAATGCAGGTGAAGTGCCCATGTGAACATTAACATTCGGTCAAGCAACATTCATTAGAGCCATTCCCTATTACACATAGTTACATGCTGAAATCCTGACTGACACCACGGAAGGTTGCATAAAACCACATACACGCACTCACTCAGTAATGGAGTGCACTATCAGTGTGCTAAAAGGCTTGTGGATGTGTTTGTACACATCAGACAGTGCACTTATGTACATGACAGCGAAGTTGTTCAAGATGACGCTGGGCTGCTGTGTCTTCCACAATATGGCCATGAAAGATGGCATTCGTTTGCCATCAAAGGAACAGCAACAAATTCCTTCCCAGAACAGGGCTACAATTCAGACTTGAATTAACTAGGCATCTTTGAATAAAATCATAAATTATACATAGCCATGCACATTTTCATCCCCAGCGTACATCTGTGAAGTCTACCCCCACATACTTTCTATGTGTCAGATACAAATTTCATTGTTTGATAAGGACAAACATTTTGATGCACAATTGATTTAGATGTTGGAGTCCTTTCAATTTCGCACATAATTTTGACCAGTGAATTATCAATGTTGCTCACACTACAAAATATATTTTTGCTTGCGTCCACTTCTGTCAGAATTGTTTAAGTTTCTGAATCAGACAAAATATCTCCCCTTTTTCTCTTTTGGCAGCATGAGCTGTACCCATGACTCAGAAGTCAGAATGTCCCTATATGGGATTGTTGGGGTCTTTACTTAAGCTAATCAGAGATAATGTGAATGAGCATCTAATTTTTGGGATTCGTCATCATACGAAGGAGAGCAAGAACAAAATTTGGGGTTTATGCATGTTTCATGAATCCAACGTGAATTTTTCATACTCATTTTTCCCAAGAACAAAATCACTTCCACAAACATTTTGATGAATGAGGCACAGTGATTGGAACCCCAAGGTGGCGGAACAAATTGGTTCATGGGCTCAGGCTTCTTCATCTCACCACTCTCAGATACCCCTACCTGTTGCTTGCAAGCATCAGTGAATTGGCACCTATCCTCAAATTGGTGACCTCTTCACGATGGTACATTGCGTGACTTTTAGTGCAACAAATAGCCATTGGAGATGTGCAAGTGTCTGAGGGCATTGTATTTCTCTCGCTTCAGAAGGCATAAAAACTTACATATCCTTTCAGTTATTCTGTGAGTGTTTGATGACACTGTTCTCAAATGTGAAGGAGTGGAATGTGAGGGAATAGTGAAATGGATACAGTTGGATTTATAATAAGTGAAGAGGATAACTCTGCCTTTGCTGGTGGTCCGACACCCAGTTGTTAAAGGAGGCAAGGAGAGTTGGACATTCTGCCAGTGATCAAACACCCCACAGCAACTGCTATAAAAAGATCAATGACAAACCAATAGACTCTACAAGACCCGACTGAAGAGAGGTCTCCACAAGGGAGGCACATGTCACAGCAAAAGCAGAAAGGAAGCAAAAACACAGGCGACTCCTCCATCAATGACTAGGAACGTTAGAGGTACGTATAAAGCTCCCTGCAGCCCAGGTAGCAGCTGAAAATGTGAAAACAGTAAGGAATGTGGGTGGCAGTGTGGCATTATATTACATTATATTGTATGACATTATATTCATTGATCAGATGTTCTTATCCAGAGTGACTTCCAGTTTCCTGGATTCATAAAAGGAAGCCTTAGTGGAAATCACACTTGGCATAGTGGTAAGGAGCAGGGCTTGTAACCGAAAGGTTGCTGGTTTGATTCCCCATTGCTGCTGTGTCCTTGGGCAACGTACTTAACTCACAACTGCCCCAGTAAATATCCATCTGTATAAATGGATAACATGTGAAAATTGTAACCTATGTAAGTCGCTGTAGATAAGAGCCTTTGCTAAATGACAGTAATGTAATATAAAACCTTGCAATGGTGGTATTCTATAAAACCAGATAGATGATACAGTAATTAAAACATAACCTAACAGCAGCAAAATTACAATCCAAAAATACAGGTCTAAAACTTCACAAGCTATTTTATGATGATGTACATTTTATGATGATGATGCTGGTTATCAGCCTTTTCCTAGTCTTTGAGGTCTTCCAAATCTCAGATGCATATTGGAGTGAACTCATGACATCAACCAATAGGAGCTGTTCCTTTATCCACAGCATTTCCCCTATTGTAATAGTTAAACCTGTTACTGAACCATTGTAAAATCTCATACGAAACACATTTCCAAAGTAATCTAAATAAAGGTATAACACAATTTCATTTGTAGCAAAAATCCATATTTTGTTATTTTATATCTCCATATTTGTGATGTTTATGAAAAATATTTTAATGTTCACTTTTTGAGGTCAGTTTTTGAGTACTGAGCTGCCTTTTGTTACACAGACACCTCACGCATATACCATATTTGACAGCTTTTGGAACAGGTTTTTCAGATTCCATACTACAGCTAGCCTGAGGTGTAATTTATTCAATGTACACATTGAAAGTCATTGGAATAATCCAGATTAGTGTGAAGATCAAAGTAGTTCAGCTTTTTTAAATTCAAGTCTTGGGGATCAAAGAGTAGAAACGTGCAAGCCGTACAGGAGCAGAAGTTGCCACTAACAAGGAAAATTGGAGTGGCATCAGTTGGTCTGTGCAGGTAATTAATGTCTGGTAAGTAAGGGCTCTTGAAACTGTTAGATCTCATCTGCAGAGGCAGGTGCTAATGCAGCTTCATCAGATCTGTGACAGAATCAGGACCTATGGGAAGACCAGCCTCTGCAACTCTAATGGCAGAGTTTTACTGCTCAAATTTATTCTATTTTGTGCTTTGCTGCTGTGTCCTGAACAATGTCAAATATAAAGGTGAGAAAATTGGTTTCCTTTCTGTATAGTACCAACAAAAATGCGAAAAATTCAGTCACTCAGTCACAGAGATCAAGGATCAAACAATTCCTCTGTTTAAAAAAAAAAAAAACTGGTTTTAATGTTTTTTGTTTTGTTTAGATTTTTCTCTGTAATTATGTCATTTCACCCAAATCCTTCCCCATTCATAAAAATTATTCACTATTTGGTATTATTTGCATAGTTTTTGGAAGCAGAAATGCAGGGGTCTATATTAGAATTGCCCCAATGCCTGTGTTGAACCCATTTCACCCTCATCTTTTTCACTCCATCAAGGTCACAATAAAAACCCTGATTACCATGACAGTAGGAAGTTAATTGTCAGCAGCAATATCCAGGCCTTCTCATCAATGCCTTGCAATGGCTTTATCTTGTAAACTATAAAATTAAATGTAAGCATACTGCTTTTGAGGCATCATTAACATTACAATCTAAAACTAGTAAACCATATTGATGACCTCATTGGGAAATTGCATTAAAAGCAAAATTGTTTTTGTATACAGGACATGCAGTGGGGATAGCTGTCGTAATTCATGTTTTACTACTCACAATGCACATCTCAATGGTGTCCTAGATTAAAAATCCCACCATTGTTCCCCATGTTTTCCGTAAATAAGGAAGTAGATTAACTTAAAAATATACAGTATACTGACAGAGTCTTAGAATTTTGTTATCGTTTTTAGCAAGTCCAATGGCATTCATTGTGACATGACTAGAAAAAATGTTAATACTCCTAGCCTGAAGGTGTTCACAAGGGTTAGGCACGTGCAGAGTCCCAGGTCATAGGATTATTATTCCTTACGTAGGTGTTGATGGACATGATGAATAGTTATAACTGTCCAGGGTCATTTATCAACAGGTGCATAGACTTACTGCTGAATTTGCTCTCATGCACATTTGCCCACATGGCTGTTTTGTTAAGTATACATATAAAACAGATATGTAAGCATTTAGGTAATATTCTTCATAAGCCATGGTTGAACATGAACAAGTGTTTTATAGACAGCTTTGTTATATGTTTTAGTCATATTCCTATAATAATAGGGGATGAACTATATATTTATTGTGTTCTACATTGGACTCACAGTAAGGATTTTAAGAAAAATATTTCTGAGACTAAGGTAAATATTTTATTATTAAAGGTTGACTTCAAAAGAAAAATGTTGTTTGGATCTCCCTGTGGTGTTTCAAACTAATGTAAAAATGCTGTTCTGCAGCAAGTGGGTAATGATGTGAATACAACATGCACTGTATATGTGACATGTAAACTGTGCCTGGAGGAATTAGTGCAGTCATGAATGTCACTATGAAGGGTTTTGTATATGGTTTATGAAAAATGACTTTGCTGGTATTGCATTTGTCTTATCTCCTAAAGGAGCTATTAGAATTGTATGAACATAACTATTATTCAACATTTCAGTATAAAATAAAAACAGAAACTTTCACTATATCATTCAGAAAAGTGAAATTGTACCTAGTCCAAGCCCTGATGTTGTGATGCCCCTCCTTGCTACCCTTCTTGTATGTGCAATCAAACCCCTGCAGCTCATCCAGAATTGCCCTGCACAGCTAGTCCAAATGTCCCTTTTCTCACTCTAATCCTAATCTTAATGTCCCTACCAGTGATGGCTCACATCCATTTCAAAATGCTGGTGTTCGCCCACGGAGTGGTGCAGGGAATGGCTCCCCCTTATCTTCAATCCATCATCAGCCCCACACACACCAGTCTGTATCTGGCCTCTTTAAGCAGCTTAGGTCCACCCCCCACACCCCCTTTTTTTTGCTAACATATCCTGTCAGCATCCTCTGTCTGTCTGGGCCCTTATGTCTTGTAGTGGTCAGCACAACAAAGTCTCAGACTGAAGACCCACCTCTTCACATTGCAGGTCTGCTATCAGGTAAATTGAGCTGCACTTTCCCATTGAACCAAGTACGTGCTTGTTATCTCAGCACTGCGTTTGGCACTGACACAAGCTCCCTTTCAAAGGTGCCTGTGGCAAAAAGGCGAAAGGGTGACAAAGTCAGCCCTGTGTGTGCGCAGGGAAAAGATGACTGTGGCAGGCTAGAGGAGTCCTTATTAAGTTACTGCTCAGATTTACAATAATCTATCCTTGTAATCAGTGGTGATTTATTAACCATTCCAAGCTCTCAGCAAAGGAATCAAGTTGTCTTTGAAGACTCTCTCTTGCATGAATGCAGCATTAGCCAAGCCTCCCAAGATCAGCAAGATCAGCTATTTTCATTTCACTTGTAATTCCTTTGATACAACTAGCTATATCAATATAACATTATTTTTTATTGCATGTGAACTGATTACATTCCTTGCGTAATCGTTCCTTGTGAGCAACCAAAGCATTTCATTCTGCATTACCGGACTAGCACATACTGTACGTGTATTGCATTTTGAAAAAAAAATTGGTATGTTCAAGTGTGTCTGAATTCTTATTACATTGACATGTATTCATTTGGCAGGTTTATTATCCTGAGTGACTTACAAACGTTGATTGGTAGCATCCTTGAAATATAGTGCCATTGAGAGAGACATTGCCACAAAGGGAGTAAATGTTGTCATGGGTTGTACCTTAAACTATTACCACCAATTTCCAGCCACAAGGTTTGTACTACCACAGACTTGTTCTGCCACAAGTTTACCACTGAGCTTTGGCCACCACAAAACCTAGAAGTGCCACCAGGCTTTTAACTTCTTGATTCTGTCTTCATGACTTAGGATATGTTACCAGCCTTTCAGGGGCCAAGGTGAGGTCTTCCCATTCCTTTCCATTCCTATCACAGTTTTGGTCAGGGCCTTGCTCTTCCCATGTCACAGATACCCTCCAGTATTTAAAATACAATTTGCCACATTTATATGTCTGTGCTGGCATACGGCTTTAACAAAGACTTTAGGTAACTCACCTGAAGAGCCATTTACCTAATGTGCAACTTGAAATTTTGTAAAAAAAAATCACCCAAAAAAGGCTAATATTGTTAGTCCACTGTAAAGTTTCACCTTCAAACATTAAATCTTTTGTTTTTTGATGTAGCTGGTTTGCTTTCAGATAACATAGTCTATCTGAAGTATCTGTTTTTACATCTTTAATATATAAAAGTTTTGTATTTCACCACACTTGTCAATCTAATGTCACTTTCACCAAATATCAGAAATACTGTATATCATCTTTGGCGGTGCTTTTAAAACCTGTAAAACTGTGCAATGTGTTTTGGAATTAGATGCACAATTAGATCTATGTCTTCAGGAGACTAAAACTCATAAATCATTGACCATATTTCATATTATAGTCCAATCTGTCCTTTCATGCAGTCCTGGTAATTACTTAATCTGGCACTGGTAAAAGGTCCTTTGCATGGAAAAACCAGCAGGTATGGCTACGTACGAATGGAAGAGATATCAGGCTTCCAAAGCACACAAATGCTGTTCTGATTCACCCTTCAAGCTTGGACTAGGGTTATTTTGTGAAGGGGTATAGTCTATCTGGCCAAAATTAAGTGATTATACAACCAATGCCTTGTAATAAAGGGGAATGTAGATATGGAAGTGAAATCTGAGAATTTGAATGTACTGAAGTAACTAGCCAACTGAAATTTTCCCCATGTTTTTGTTGTTCACTGTCTGGATGCCTCGAGCCAACAATACATATACCATACTCTTTTCACAGTAATAGTGACCATGCTGTCAATATATGTATATATCGAGTGAATGAGATGGCATAGATAAGATTCTTTATGACAGCAGCATGATGTAGAGATTAATCAACTGGGCTTGTGTAGCGAAGGGAGAAAGCAGTCACCCCACCCGGCCTCAAACCCAGGTCTACGGGGTGCTGCAGCTTGCAGCTTTGACCGCAACGCCTAAGAGCCAGGCTCGTTGGTATGGCAGTCAGAGCGCATACTCAACCATAGTGACGACACTCCGTCACAGCTTGTAATCAGAAAATTGCCGTTTCAAATTCCATTTAGGACCCTACTGTTATGTTAGCAAAGCATGGTACTTATCCTGAATTATCCTGAATAATTTCATAAAATGTTTATTATTTTTTCATTTTTTGTTTTTGCAGTTCACATGGACATGAATAAAAGTTGGATGTGTGTAGCAATGCACAGCTATTTAAACATTGTCTTTCATTATATTCAGGTTACTAAATCAATCAAGTTTTATTTGATGTAGCACTTTTAACAAAATAATAATCATGGAGTGTTTTATAAATTGCATGTCATGTAAACAATTCAAGTACTAGCAGATTTTGATTGATTCAGTGCTTGAATTAGATAAGAAGAATGCGAACATGTTCAATGTCAATTTTCATGTATGTTTTGGTGTGATGTGAACGGAGCACTAAAAAAAATACAGTGTCTTACTCACCAATCAGTTTGGTCAGTTAAACTGATTTTACATTAGGCTAGAGATACAAATCCTGAGAGTATCAAGGTTATTGGATGTCATGGTTCAGCAATTCAGGTAATTAAGCCCATAAAGTCTGCTGCATTTATTGTGGCTGTATTGTTTCAATGAATATTCAATACTGTAGCTAAAGAAAGAGACTAAATGGAGCACAGGTTTTAAGGTGTCAAGTAGACAAATATACTGGTCCAGAAGGTGCTTTTCAGATGAGGTTAATTCAATTATCTGTATCAACAAAAAGAAACGGCACTCCCCTGTACATTAATAAAAATGGTTTTATTAAGCACGCCATTCCATTTAGAAAATAAAAATGGCCAGGTCTCCTGTAAAATACAGAGCATGTTAAATATGTGAAGATGCCAGTGTGGTAACCACTATGTAGTTCTTCACTAAAGTCCTCTTGTCTACATTCTGTGTATGACAACCAAACTGCAGTTTCAGCCAAAAAATTAAAAATGAATGTATTCCAAAATGGTGCCTTTGTCCGACTCTTGTCCAGATACTCTGCATTTTTTTAATTATTTTAGTTTGGTTTTGTTTAGGTTGCCTGTGTTTCTTAATTTGTCTTAGATGTCATACAGAAAGGGTGAAAATTGCAGAGGGGCTTAATGACCACCAGGGGGGTTCAACACCAAAATAGTTTCAGCATTCTTTGTAAGACTGATCCCAAAATGTTCTTACAGCAATAAGTATGGGGCTATAGTTGGAATAAAACCTGTCCAGTGACCTTTTGTCTGATAGCCTCTTAACTGTTGTTCAGGGGCTCCAGGCTTTTTTCCCTCTGGAAACTCCAAGACATTAGAAGTCAAACCAGGTGCTACATGTGATAACAGAGTTCAAATGGATCTCAGAGTCGTTTGCCTTGTGAGGGTCAACATTTCACATTAAACTGATTTATGTAAGGTCACAGCACAAAGATGAAATTTAAAAAATTGCCACCATTTGTAATCCAACCCCACCTCCCTGCAAACTCTTCCAGCGAATTCTGAGACAGACAAATTACCAGCCTCTACACTTGGCATGGAGCATCCCTTGTAGATAGAGTAGACAAACACATGTGGGCCTTGAAAAAATCATACAGTGAGAAAAGCCTTGCTAATCTGTGTTTATTTTATGATTACAGTCTTTTCCACATCGCCACCAACTGCCACATTTTTACATTTATCCATTTAACCTTTAGATAGAGGGTTTTTTCCACTATCTGATAGCAATAAACTGTAGTTATGGTGAGATATTTTCCATTAATTTTCCTCTTCGCCGGCAAATCCATGAATGATTGCACTTTTTGAGGATGATTAATTTTAAATGTGTTTTAAACTGTGGTGAGTTTCATATCCAATTCATTTGAGTTCCAAGTCAAGAACTTAAATACTTGAGATAAGCCAAGAATCAAGGTTCTTCAACTTGACAGAGAGGCTTGTTAATTCGCTTTCCTTTTTCATTATTTGCAGCCCTGCCAACAAAATAGTGTTCTTCAAAACTGAGTACAACTTTGATGGAGTGCGCACCACTCTAATAAAGCAACAGAAAATGTGCTATACTGGCGGAAATTTTAGTCTTGTTAGTGATTGCAAAGAGAAGGAAAAATGTTTCTGGGGTGTCACAGTAACTGTGATATTCAGGGAGACAGGCTCCACTCCATTCCACAGTTAATGAATGAAAAAACTGATTGCTTTACACAACTTTGCTTTGTCATTTTTGCTAACAATTTAAAATGTGGAAATGTTAACAGGGGTCAACAGTCAATTTCTCATAAAATTTATGATGAAAAAAAAGGAGTCAGAATTATTTTCAAATGAACTTGTGTGTTACATAAACAAGAGGATGCACTTAATATGTAAAATTTATGTTTCCTTGTCAAACATTATCGAAAGGTTTACCTCAAATATGCCACTATCTGTATTAAAAAACAAACATGGATAAAAGTCAAGAGCATTATTCACATATTGCATTTTGCAATGGAAACACTATAAGATCACATTTATGACTGTGTGGGTGTGTATTTGAAACAAAGTTATGTTCATTAACTCACCAGAATAATTTGCAATGCTGCATTTAAAACCTCATTACAGCCTGGAATTTTTAATGCACTGTAAATGATGTGTAAATTATCAACAACATGGAGAATGATGATGCCTCAATATGATAGATGTGGGGACTTGTGGTCAGCCAGAACTGTAACATTATGTCGGGTTGTAAATGACAGATGGCGAATGACAGTGTGCAGACCTAAGTGCACCAACGGACTGTTCTCTTGATAAGTGGGACATAATGGTTCCTTTCTGTGTTTTTCTTTCTTGGGTTTTCACCAGGTGTCACATTCAACAGGTTGCATCTATGGCCTAAACAATGTCTATAGATAACGAGCACAAATTACATACATTGTATTGTGAGTCACTGCACACATTAAACAATTATTCTACCTTCTACCTATATTTTCCCTGCATTTTCCCCTGTCAGCAGCCCTGCTTCCATTGCTGTAATAATCCTGTCTAGGTGTTTGGTGAAAAAATGTAATTCATCAAATTATAACATCTAAAGGCATTCTTTTTTGTTACAAAATGCAAAACAGGGAGTGAAAGAGCAAAATCAAAGAAAAAAGTGGATGACATCATTCAGAACCAAGACATACATAGTGTCTGAATAAAAGCAGGCACATTAAGAAAAAACATAACACTGGCATGTGTCTTTCTGTAGTCTTTTCAAGTCTTTCAAGTAGTTTTTCTGTGGTGTGGAGTGAAAAAAATATGCCTGCACTCATGAGGGGCCCAAACTCTTATTGGAAATTGTGGATGAGGATCATTTGTGGCAAAAATTTTTATGATTCATTGCGATGGAGGATGCATACCAGAGTGGCACAGAGGCCTTTTAAAGTTTTATCCTCTGCTGCTCTACAGCATCACTAATACCCAAAACAATTTTTATCCATTCATTATTTTTCCACTGCTCAGATCCCTTGGGCTCACAAAAGGGCAGCAAGTGCAATAAATCCAGAAAAGATTACTCATTCGTTATGAATATTTCAATTATTTTTTACAGTAACTTCCATACTAATCACAAACACTGGCAACCAGATATTAAATAATATTGATGTAACCGATAGTGGTGTGCCAAATGCTGATAATTACCAGTCCATTTGAAGATGACGTTCTTGGAATTACTCGCAAAGAAAGAAGGCCAATCTTGTCAAATGATGGAGAACGGTGACTTTGTGAAAATGTAAATGCAGTGACTTGTGTTTTGTGCGATATTGTAATATTTTCATAAAACCAAGAAAGAAGTCTGTTTTATGCCCTGGACTTGGATGTATGATATGTAAGTAAAGTATGTGATGACAGATATATTTGCGAATTTTCCAGTTTTTTGTGCAGGCAGATTCATGACTTGTTCTCATCATATTTAAACGATTAATATTCAGTCATTTGTTCTTACATTGGCATAAATCCTTATCAATGAAACTCATTTGAAATTGCTCTTGTGTACTGGCATGGTTAAATGATTACAGTCTATAAGAAGGCTCCTGCCACTGTCTCCGCAACAGTACAGAGGAAATCAATCAAAGCTGGACACCTGTAAGAACCTGTTAGTGTATTCCTTTATCATACTGACAGTTGTGTATGGGATACATTTGCATGTAAACTGTACTAAAAGGTACCCAGATTAATTAACCTGTCGATGAGATCAATCGTTCTTTTTAAATAAACCAATTACGTTTATGATTTTATAATTTGGTGTGTGTGTGTGTGTGTGTGTGTGTGTGTGTGTGTGTGTGTGTGTGTGTGTGTGTGTGTGTGTGTGTGTGTGTGTATCATGGCTTCCTTTTTCCATACTGATGTAAGATTGCTTTCAAAAACAAATCCTCTTTACCCTAGTGATACATGTTTTTTTTTTTCCCCTAGGTCAATGGTCATGTTGCAGAAACTGAACAGTTCACAGAAATTTTACTGGCAACTATGGCAACCAGCTCAGAAAGAAGGAACTGGATTGACCATTGTTACATAACTGCAGAGTAAAGGTTTACGTGCAACGTTTAAGAACTGTATTGCCTGTTGGCATCATAAAGCCTCTTTACTGAGGAAAGGAATCAATAAGACAATGCTGTAAAAGCTCAGAAGCTAATTTATACTCCACTTACAACCATCAGTGTCTTTTCTTTAATGACAGGTATTTAATTAACCAGGCTTTATTGGTTTTCAGGAATTCTCCCAATATATATAACTTTTTTCTCAGAGTCTAGACAAACTTATTTTATCCAGCTAATGGGGAGGCATAGACGTAACTTATCAGATGATCAGGTTATACCAGATATAAAGAATGACTGCCAGTATATTTAAATTGCTGGACTGTATCATCAAATAAGCACTCAAAGCAGTGTGAACTTTGTACATTGGAGTCAAAGTAATAAATGAATGTTAAAACCAATTTGCGATGCTGGTAATGGATTTCAGAGGTAATCTTTTTTTTAATCAATTACACAGCATTAGAAATCAGCTTTGTCAATTCAAGCCAGTGTGTTCACCATGCTGATTTTAAGTTCAAACAAGAGAAGAATCTTCTTTAACCAACAGCCTTGTGTCCTATGAATAGAAGATAGTTCTAAACCACTCCCAGCTTTAATAATCAAAACATTGTGAATAGTATAAGCAACCTTAAATAATAAGACTGAATTATCATTCATGTACTGGCTTGTGTAAAACAGGAGAATTGAGTTTTTTCTTAATATAAGTAATAATAAAATATAAATAAATACAAATAAAATAAGGAGCAGACTGTACAAACTCTACAAATCTTATCTTGGCAAGAATAGGCTACCATATCTTATTTGCTGCAACACACAAACCTTCCAGTGGCTAATATGTGGCAAATAGGAAAGTATCAGTATTAGAATGTGTGAGACGTGTGCAGACATTTGCAAATAGTGGCAAATGTCCAGTAGACCTCTGACAACCAATCTATTTGTCAGAGGCAAACTGACAATTGACACCGTGCCTGTAGCAGCAAAGTATTTGTCATAAGTGGTAAAGAATTTGCTACCACGGTGCTTTGGTACAGAGTTAGACAATTCAGGTCTGAAGGATAAGGAGAGTGTTTCTCTGTGGTAAAACATCAGAGAGTTTGCTAGCATTTGCTGGCACCAAGAGATTGCAAGCATACTCAGTTAACATGGCTGTCTAGCTAGTTAAGTGAAAGTGGTCTCTGTTGCTGTGGACTCCTGCCAATTGCTTTATGCCAGTTATTCCTGGCAGGTATAATCCAAGACCCCTCTTTTTTCCAACAACTTTTTTTGCACTCAAAATACAAAGGGAATTAAGCATATGGCAACACAGAACACTTCTTGGTTGCTATAATACAGAATGCACTGTATGCTCATGATATGGAGAAAGTAGCCTACCAGCTATCAGCTCCTAGTTCAACTATCTGAAGTATCTGCAGTTATTTAATTAGCCAGGTTGGTGATTCCAGATATATGTTTTTACAGGATGTGCAGGTTTGTCACTATGAACAATTTTTTTCTAATCTTGTCAATTTTCAGGTTAAATCATAGCTTCTTAAGCCATACTGCTTTATTATTTAATGCAGACTTATCCTCTGAAATATATAAACTATTCTCTCTTTGACCCTGTTTTAAAAACTGTACAGCTTCAGGATGAAGTGAATGCCATAATAATGCACAGCTTCTAACCTAGCTCTATCGGCTCATCTATCTCACATGGTTTTGTTAACTCAAGTGTATTGCATATATGAACAAGTAATGGGAAAACACATTTTTAGGTACTTTTTGTGTTTGAACACATCTAATTGTGCTGTAACTTTGTACTGTTGTTGTTAGTGAATATCATACCTCATCCAGAGTCTTTATGATGATTGCTGCTGACAGCACTGTATTATCAAAAAAGTAGAACTCATACCAACTAAACTGAAAAACTTTTAGAAAAGTCATTTACCTAGAGTGCTGTAAGTTGGTTGTTTTCAAATTGACATGGCAATGTAATTCCACGATCTGTATAAATGTTTAGTAAAGCATAAAATGTCAATAGAAAGTTCCCCTTGTTATTCTTTCCAATACAAATCAGTTATCATAACACATAATGCTGCCTTTGCATATTTCACATACTGTTTCACAACATGCAGAGTTATGACAGACAGCTGGTGCTTAGTAGGGTTTTTTTTTTCAATTTTCACTCCTCGGCACAGAAAGACTACTTGAAAGACTTGAAAAGACGCCATAAAGACACATGCCAATGTTACGTTTTTTCATAATTTGCCTGTTTTTATTCAGACACTATGCATGTCTTGGTTCTGAATGATCTCATCAACCCTCTTCTGTGATTTTGCTCCTTTGACTTCTTGTTTTGCATTTTGTAACAAATTATGCTTCCATCATGACATTATTGGAAAGGTATATTTGAATAAATTGGTCTGTAACTTGAAACCGTAATAAACCCATGAGATGTATATTAAGTGGTTAGTAAAATGGTGCATCAGTTGAATTATGAGCCTATTGGCATGGTGCTCCTCAAAGTCCAGAATATCCTTGGAATCCTATCTCCATCTCAGCCATCTGTGTGTTGAATTTGCCATTAGCACCTCTGCCAACAGAGGGAAAAAAGGAGATTTGTGATCACGGATGAAGCCAAAGAGAATACATTAATCATTGAAACAAAATGGGAGAGAATCCTTTTCCATGAATGATTTTTTTTTCTGTGTTTTTAGTTCGGCTAACCTAAAGCAGGGAGGAAAAAAAATAGCTGGTGTTTACACAGCTAACACAGAGGCGGTCTGAGCCTGATTAAGCCAGCGGTGGATAGAGCAGGTGAACCATTCAGGGGTAAATGAGGTGGAAACACCTTCGGCTTTCTCTACCAGCTCCATGAAGAAGCAGCTTGCTGACTGACTCTGTCACATTGCACCTCAGCTATCTGTTGGTAGGAACAGGCGTGCATGCAGTTATCGTACTTTACCAGTTGCTCAAATGCCAAGAATCTGTCACATCAAGTGCTGGCTGAAACAGTAACAGGGAATGGTAGTGTATGCTGCGTTCCTCAGATTATAATTTTAATAAAAGGCTAAAACTAATTGGTTTCTTCTTGCTTTGGGACTTTATTTTATACCAGTGGTTGTTCATGTTGTAATTGGCATACAGTAAACATCCACAGAAGCGTTTTCTCATTCTCTTCTTCCTTTGGTTGGTGATCTTATTTGAGAGAAGATAGCGCTGCTCAGGCACAAGAGTGTGTATATTAATACCCCACTGATGCATGTTGGTGCTGGAAGGCACACAGAGGAAGTCATAGCAATCTAATCTCACTGCATGTTAACTGCAGCCAAACAGAGGACACAGGGCTTCTGGGGCTTTGGGGTTGACCAGCATTATTTATTGAAAGATGAATACTGTATTTGCAAAACATTAATCATTTTTAGATCAGTACAGGGAGTGTAAACGTTTCACCCTCACACATGTTTTAAATTCCACGTAAATAAATAGCCTCAATGGGTTATAATATTATGTCCGGAACTGTTTCAGATGTTTTGCAATGCTGCTGTTGTGCTCTATGGACTATGCAGACTGTGACTCACTTGTTATGAAAGAAAAGGGCGCTTTGATTTACCAAAAACAATCTCAGTGGGTAATTTGTTTCGATGTATGAATGATTTCCGGATTGATTACATAAACACTACCTTTTTCAGTCACTGGGGTACATCTGCTGTATCATTCACCTGATCGAGTAGCCAGCCACTGATCTGAGGCACGTTGCCAAAGCTCTGAGGTATGAGGTCCTTGTATTGCTTAAGGCTGCACGTACACAATGCTCACACAGGTCTGACCTCACATATTAAATTCTGCTGCATTTTTCTGATAACTGCAAGTGTGATTGTTAGTGAAACTGTCAAGGTTTTATTCTTGACTTCTCTGTAACAGCAACTCCTTTTCCTCTTTTTTCAGTTCACCGTTTGTATAACAGAGTGTGTCAGACTTTGATATTTATTTATCTCACAAAATGGGCAGAGATAAATCAGCTCTGCGGGGGTCTTCCGTCAATGTCAATTTGATTTTCAGCAGCTCAAAAGAAAACAATTTAATAGATGGCACATCTTCAGAGCAACGCTTCCCCTCTCCCTGAGTTCCTTTGTTTCATCCTACTTAAAATTCACATGCCACCTCAACAATGTTGCATTTCCACAACTGCAGCAGCAAATGGCAAATATCATCACGTGTTTAAAGGTTTAGAAGCTACACCCTGCTCAAAAGCTGGCCCTTTACAAACAGCAGCCCTCTGATTCAGAGGCAAGTTTTGTATTTCTGAGCCCCTGATACATCTGAAGAGGAGCTGGATAAGATGCTGTGAGGCTAACAGGTCACAGCTGTATCTATCACCCCTTTCCAAGACAAAGTTTGATTACAGTATGGCTCATTTGCCAATTTGTGGGTACAAACAGCAGGTAATGCTAAGTCATCTGTTTTGGAATCAAGGCCAAACAGTGTATCAGAAAAAAGGGAAGCCAGTTCATTAAAAAATGCTATCCTGTTACCTGAAATGAAAACTGTAAACCATGGCAGATGGGGAGAGACAAGTTGAGAGATTACAGCTTATTCATAAACATTGTAACGTTTACTGAACCATGTTATTTATTGAGCAAGGACAAGCTGAAATGTCAGAACAGTGCTGTTGTTTATTGGGTTTCTATATCAAATGTGAGTGGGCTATGATAAGGAAAATATTTTAAAATTATGATAACAATTATACTGAACATGAAGGTCATTGTGATTCTTCCAGACTACACAAGGACAGCTGCAGGACTGACATCCAAATGTGCATAAACAATTAAGATGTACACGCACTTCTTCCTAATTTGCTTGCAGGTGTATTAGTCAGATCATTCACAGCATGAACCGGCTGCTCAGTTCATTCTGTGTAAAGCGACAAATTGCTAGCATTGGCCACAGCAGTTCAGCAAAACAGGCAGTTTATGCTGCTGTTACTATGGAAACTAAATCATGAACATTTCTGTCTTGTAACTCTTTTATAAGGCGATCTAAATGCAGAGAAAAGATGTAGCACTTGCTTTCTCCTTCTCCCTGGCACAGTGCTCTCCGAGTATGAGGTTTTTTGGCCTCACCACTGTTTTCATGATTTCATGACTTCATGACACCAGATTAGAGGTATTGTACACACGCTAAAAAAGTTATTGGTATTAAAGATGCCAAGCACAGTTCTTACAAAAACTGACCAATTATGATTTTGTTGCATTGTAAACTCATCTTGTAGGATTTCCATCTTTGGAAGTGGTATGGTAAATGAGAACATTTGTTGTATTGTCATCCATTCAAACTAGACAAAACAACCTTTTTAACAATATTGAATTATCTCTGTGTTGACACAGCCAAGTAACCTTTGATGAAAAACATTAATGATATCTTTGTATTCCTCTTATGGCTAACTTGGGGCAAAATCTCAAAAATAAGTTGTCATAGTATCTCAGTGCAGACAGGTTTTAATTTTTCAAGGTATATGATTTTAATCCAAGCTTATTAGATGTTTTCCACATGCGTAGTAGAACTCCTTAAATAGTGTGCCATTGTCAAACTAATAAAATTAGTTTCCACCATTATTTTTTTAATACTACCCAAATTGTGTATAAAATATTTTTAAGAATCAATAAATCTAAACATACTCTATATATTCTATGATGTACAGTAAATTTATTTAAAATATTATGGTAACTTATAGCATGGTCATTTCCTGGCTTGTGGCCATTTAGAGAGAAATAAGTGGTACTTGATGTCATAATACCTAGGATTCTGTACATAGTACAGAAACAATTTCCATAAGTATGTACATGGTCAGATGGTCATATATGGTATGTTTAACCACTTTGACCACTGAACAATCTAATTGCTGTCAAAACCTCTTTACATACTGTACACCATCGTCTATGACATCAAGGGACCAGACCTTACCTAAAAAACACATAGCAATGAAAATCTATCTCCAAGCCTGTGCAGAAAGAAGTGCTATCATCACCCCTCTGCTAAATCATTGATTTTTCATTCTAAGTCTCCGTTGCTCCCTTGGCCTTGACAAGAGGATATTTGGTGCCTGCGGCTCTCTAAACACACATAGCAACCTTATTTGTCCTGGCAACAAAGTAATGTGGACTGAGGAAAACTACAAAAGTTGTGCTTTGCTGGCTGAACAGTTATAGGATGGAGAGGCTTATTAACTTTTCATTTTTTTTTATTTATTATATTTCCATTAGTGATGTATTACTGAACCAACTCCTGTCATTTCATATTGCAATGACTTTTCAATGGAGCTCTTAATGTTTATTAAAATCAATGTAGGAGAACTTCCAAACCTTCTTGATCAGGAACACAAGGGCAGAAGTGATGGAGACATTCACTCACTCAAAAATTACATTTCAGCCAAGGCAAGATGTATGTCAAAACATAGACTTGATGTAATGGAACCGGTCTGCAATTGAATTAGTCAGAAAGATGATACATTGGAAAGCTTACAAACAGTTCTACAGGGGTGCAGCCTCATTGTGGAGATTCTTGTTTTTAGCTGCAGAGAGCTTAAGTAATATTTTATTGAATTATTCCCTCCAGATAAAGTAGAATGGAAGCAGCTGTATTGAATTTTCGATTATTTTCTTTATCAGATAATGTTCATTGAGCTGGTTGTGTGAAATTAAAAAAACCGAAAGCAAAAATTGCTTATTAATGTTGAAAGAACATATCCTTTCATGTAATGCAGCTTCTGCTTACATTGATAATGGCTGAAAGCTGAGAATACTGCAGATTATATTTCCCAGTTCTTGTCAGATCATTAGTGGATAACCAGTATAACTGTTAATGGTCTGTCTGGTGTCAGTCCTGATAGAGGAGCTGAGGGATGTTTTATTTTGTGGAATCATTACTTACCTTGAAAAATGTATGTGGAGAGAATGAACTGAAGGTAACTGTTCTGCCCAAATGAAAATTATGTAAATGAGGCAAATGTAAATAGTAATGGATATAAAATGCACTCAGCCATAAAAGGGAAAACAGAGTTATGGTGTGCAGGTGAGGGGTTCACAGCTTTGTATCATTTAAAATATTTTATGTGAACTATTTTAGTGACACTTCAGTTTTATCATAATCAGAGTTAGCATTAATGCAGGCACTGGTTTTCAAAAATCACCAAACAATAGGTGACCCTTAGTAGAATAGAATAACCCTCACAGTGACCTCATTGAAGTATTTTAATGTAACTCGATCAGTAAGGGCCCATGGCCCATTCCCTGGAAGACCACAGAATTCCAATGAGGCACTAACAGGGCATTCACTTGCAAGCGCAATGTTTGAATTGTGCAGAGCATATAATTTAAGTAACTGAATCATAATTCTCATCCTCAGCATGAGGAATGGTTAGTCATATTTTGTAACTTGTGTGTCCAGGAAAAGGAGCAGTATTTCTTTTCAAAGGCTTATTTTTTTGTCATGAAAGGTTAATTACATTTCCTTATTTATACATTTTCATCAGCCATGTTTAAATACAGGGCATGGCTCTTCAACCGATTGTATTTCTATAAAAAGTGACTGTGTAACACTAACAGGAACTGGGGAAACAGCCTTATAATTCGTAAGATTTTTATTTTCTGTGTGTTTCTTTCTTTGGTGTACAGTGAGAAAAAAACATACCTAAAAAAACACAGATCAGATTCAGTCACATGAACCTGTGAAGGGGAAAACAAGGCATTTTCCTGTATTAAATTATGTTATTGTATTCTTATTCAGAAGCACTGATACAGTGCCTCATCTGGATTCATTACTTTCTCTCGCACTGTTGCAATAAGTTGCGTATTGCTTCCCTTACATTTATAATCATTCTTGGTGATATTTACTGAGTCATACAGAGATTAGTATTTTATTCCCAGAAGTCAGCAGTCCAGGTACCAGATGCAGGATACACAGTGCTAGGAGCAAGAGCCCTGTTTAAATAAATTAGCAGTAGGTAGAATATTTATTTGCTGCTGTTTACTGGTCTGACTACAGCACAGAGGTGGTCATAAAATAATCTGTATCAATGTTCCTTCAGCAGAACTGGTCTGAGCTATACACCAGATGGCTACAGTTTAGCTGGGCATGGCTGGATAGATGTGGCAGCTTTTAAATCAGGTTGACTGATGAGGTAAATGGTTGTTCTTCTCTGTAAATGTAAAAGGCTGGTGAGGATCTGTGTTGCATCCGCAATTTGTCTGGCTCTTGTTTTCTTTCTGATTGTACAGTCAAGCAGAAGGATCTTGTTATTTTGAATAAACTGGAATATATGCTCATCTTTAGCTTTAGCTATAATTCATGCATACATACCAACACTTATATATACACACCATAAAGACCACTCTCTTAAATATTAGGATGTAGTTTATTTGCTACAACCCAAATCACCAGTTAGTTTCATACTCTTGTAAAGAGTTGTTTTTATATCAGAGCTGACTGTAGGGGTCAGCACAACTGTTTTTATATATATATGTAGATTTTAACTCCTTTCAGTACCAACATGATATTATATTATTCACAACAATATTTATATACAAATTGAAACAAACTAAACATGAATGTTTCAACCATCCACTCTATGTCAACACCTGAAACCCTTTCTGGCCTTAATAACTTGGTGCCAAACAGACTTATGGCTGGCTCGGAATAGTTTTCCTCTATGGTCTATGGCTTTTAAAAGTCCTTCCTTAAAGTGAAATGAAAATGGTCTACAATGTCTATTCTCCTTCACCCTGACTATTTGATTGTGTCTCTGGAAGCAATTACTGCTACATTTTACTGTCTTGTACCATATTGGCTCAAATATGAAACAGATGTTTAATTATTTTAGTTATTATTTTTACAAAGCAATAAAATGAGCTCATTTGAATTCTTCCATATTTCCATAAATAATTCTACGGCAAACAGTCTTTTTACAAATAAACAAATAACATGTAATTTGCTGTCTTTCTCTCTGCTCCCGGATGGAACCGCTTATACATTCTAGGCACTGCAAGCCGATAGAAGCAGCATTAAAGATCATAAATTATGTCTGGCTGATTGAAAATCCCTGAAGATGACAGCATAGATGCCCAATTACCCAGGCTAACAGAAAAAGATGTTGGGAAAGTAAAACCAATTAGCAATTTGACGATGTGTCAAATCATCATCAGCACGTAATCCCCTGCACACAACAAAGATCATGGTGCACAATTCCTAAAGATGATAGCAGTTGACAAACCAGCAAAATGGCTGGCCAGAAAAATATGACATGTCATTATGTCATATGTCATTTGTCTTGCTTGTAGTTGGTAGGTCTTCTGCATTATCTGACATTCAAAATATTTAACAAGAACAAAAATAAGACGCCTAAAGAAAGATGTGTATATATTTTATGTGGTAGCTCACTGCTTTGCATTTGCACACAATAATAAGGCACATTCACACTATTTGAGTCACATCAAACAGAAAGAAGAGAAGCCGAAAACTTAGGCTTCAAATTTGTAATAGTCAGTGAGTGTGTCACTCTCCGTCCTTCCAGTCACTGTCTTGCTTGTCATCTGTTTCGTTCAAGAGTTACTTACTGGAGTAGACACAGAATACATACAGTTTTATTTCAATATGCTGTGGGAAGATTAGCTTCAGCCAACCTGTTCACAAATTTTGTAAAAGTAGTTACCTCCAGTTGTACTTAATAGAATCAGCCTCATTCTAGGCTTACTTTCATTGCAACTTGTAGCCTTATTGTTGCTTGCTTTGTTATTTGAAGGTCAAAATAGACCAAAACATCAGGTAGAAACATCTGAACTTCATTAGACTAATATGATAACCAAGGTCTACAGTTCAGTAATACAGTAACCTTGTCTACCTTGGGCAATGCCCATAGTTACCATATTGGAATAACAATTGATATAGCTACTGTTACAGGAAGCAACAATACACACAATTGGTAAATTTTATGTAGCATCTGATGTCTAAGTATATATATTGACCATGTTACCCTACAGTACTGGTAGGGTAACATGGTCAATGGTCAAGATAATGGGAACATGAATTCAAAGACATTTTGATCTAAATACTTACGCTTAAATACGCTTAAATGAGTTTTTTCATAGACAAATATAAATTCTGAAGCTGATGCCTACGTAAGAAGCTCTTTCCAAAAAAAAATTATTTAAAAAATATTTTAGGCTATTTTAAAGAAACTAAAATATAAGATATTTTTGTTTTTGGTATGAAAGAAGTACTGATAAATAGTAATGCACTGTAATAAAACACTACCAGCACAGCTGTCTAAGCGGAAGAGGCTACACTCAGGTCGATGCTGATAGCGCAGGCTGCTGCCTCATCTTGCCGGAAAGATGAGGGAGATTGTGCCTTGCTTTTTGAAAAAGAAACCCAAGTGTATCACCCCCTTCTTCCCCTCATGGAGTCTTGCTCGTCAGCAGGAGATGCTTGAGCACAATTCTATTTACTGAGATGCATTGGCACTCTGGGTCATTTTCAAAAAAAAAAAAAAAACCATTACCTCATTGATTTTTGTGATGGTTTCAGTGAAAATTGGTACAGTAGGCCTCAACATTACAGGGGCAAAAAGCTGTTGAGGCTAATCACCTGGAGGTTAGAGCTGGGCTTTTTGGACTCTTAACAGTGAGCCTTGACTATGGATTTTTTTATAGAACAAGTGTAATAACAAATCAGTGCTCAATGGGTCTGGGCATTGCATTTATGGAGCCATTGTGTTTATGTGTACTCAAGCATGCTCAGATGACCATTTATGGCTTACAGATATCATGCCACATGACATAGTCAGAGAAAGCTCGGCGAGGGTTTTAGGGCTTAAGGATGGACTTTGAAATTAGCCCATAAAATAAATGTTGTGCTGCTTTAAAAAATTGGTTTTACCCAAAATACATATATTGTGGCCCTTATTATTTCCATTAGATTTTTTTATTTATATTTTTGCATTTTTCCCTTTTTTCACCTAACTTTATTAGTTGCCCATGATGCATTTAAGCTTATCACCACTACAATAACAACAAATGAACTCACAAAGGAGTATGGGGTGAGGCATGTGCAATTCTCTAATACACATGCCCGCATACTGCAACTCTGTTGCATCCTACAAGTCCTACAGTGCACCAGGAGGCAAACATCATCAGAAGATAGGGACATCTTCATGATTCTCTATGAGTAACTCTTTGGCACCAGTGTGAGTCCCAGGATGTTGAGGGCGAAGTGACTATGGCAAATGTACCCACCCCTCTCCCTGGTGGAATGAAGCCAATTTGTTCCACCAATGTGGGATCCCAGTCTGACAATGACACAGCCTGTTATTTTCTAAAGTTTCTCTGACATGCTCTGATTGCTGACATCTCCTATAATGAGTAGGAAAATATTCATTTTTCTTCCCATTTATTGCAGAGGTTGTATTATATTTTCTTTTGATGAGGTGCATTTTGTATATATATTTTTCAGTTCTCTGTAAATGTGAGTCCCTAATCAGGACAGCCTTATATTTGGGCCAGTTTTTCATGCGTTCCTGAAGAAGAGGTATATGGGTTATTCTTGCAATTATTATATTTCACTGAAATCCATTTTAGGGTGTGGGTGCTTTTTAGTGGCAAATGCGATATAAAAGAAACAATGTAGAACTTCATAGTTGTCATAGATACTGCACTGAGTTTTAATTGTGTAGCACCCAAACCATCTGTATTAATGATATTTTACCAGAATTTATTCATTTAAGGCTGATGTTACACATCGCAACTTGCACGCAAGTAAAGTTGCATACACTGGTTGCACACATCAGTACCTGCTACTCTACTTTTACATGAAGCAATTGTGATTTTAATCTGATTAATGTGAATTAAATTGCAATTCATGTCATCACAATTATAACTTGTTTCATCATATCAGATATTTACCATTTATTCTTTATTGATTGCGTTATTGCAATAATAAGGCACTCCACACTTTAGTATTAGTAGATTTAATAGATGAAGAAAAACTGAAACTATCAGGGTGAAGAAACAGATGTGGCTCCGTTCACGGAGTTAACTATAATTTCTTCACACTGCATTGAAATCTATGCCAACATTCATTTTGAAAAATTTAAGTGGAAAAAGTAAAAAATATTTAGCTCACTAGCAAACTAGATACCGATCCATTCAAACACCAATCTAGCGAACAGGTACAGCTAAGCAGCTGGTTTCTTTACTGTTAGTTAGCTAACACAATTTAACATGGGTGTTTCAGGTTGACATTTTATCTACCACTTTACTACATGAATAAAGTTTTGATAAAACTCCTACCTGTTTCAAGTCCTCTCCCTCAGCCTAAACATTGTGAGCTGTTTCACCAATAGCAATTCTACTGTCAGATGCTTTGGGGTAATCCTTGGCAACCAACTGTCCCTCCCTTCACAGGCTGCAGTAGTGAGTCGGGCATGCAGATTCTTTTGTACAAGATCCAAAGGATCTGTCCCCACCTCACTGTGTATACTACACAGCTCCTGGTTCAGGCCCAGGAGCTCTTGCATCTGGAGTATTATAACTCCCTCCTTGCTTGTTTTCCTGCCTGTGTCATCAACCCTTTGCAGCTAATCCAGCATGCAGCTCCATTTCTTGTCTACAACCTCGTTGAACATAGCCAAGTCATCCCCCTCCTCCCTTCACTTCACTGGTTTCCTGTCATTACTTGCATCAAGTTCAAAACCTTGGTGCTGGCATACAGGGCAGTGAATGGGACAGCCCCCTCATATTTCAAATCACTCTTAAAACCATATGTACTGGCCAGATCACTACAATCTGCAACCTTGGGGAAACTGGCTGTCCCTTCCCAACAGGGTCGCTCTTCTCAGCCATGACGCCTGTCTGTACTGGTCCCCTATGGGTGAATGAACTTCCCATGTGGGTCAGGACAGCAGAATCACTGGCCATCTTCCGACACAGACTGAAGACCTACCTCTTCAGACTTCAGACAGCTCTTCAGACCATTTACATGTAGTATTGTGATGTATTTTGATTTTGTGAATGTAATGTAACTGTATCTTGGTTCTACCTTAAGGCCCACCCCCTTACACCAGCTACTTGCCATACTTGCCACTTATTCACTTGTATCGCAATGTGTTATGGATACTGTGATCTAGCGACCGTGTGATATATGATAGTGTATGTCCTTGGCTTCCCTTATTTTTCTTGGCTGTCTAGATCAGGTTAGCTCAGGTTAACTTGTGGTGATGCTTGAATGGTATTCTGCTCATACTCACTGGCTTGTGAGTGTTGTTAGCCTGGTCTGACACTGTTGCTCATTTAACCTGTGTGGAAGTGGAAAATTTTTACCTTAAGTTACCCTGTGTGACCATGTTTTGTTTTTCTTTAGAATTACTATTATCTATGTGCTCATTACTGCCTGTCTAGCAGGTGCAGATGAGCTGGCAGAGCGCCTGGGTTTCTTATCCTGCTTTTGAAGTTCTGTACTGTAGATGAGTCTCTCTGATGATTGTATCAATGATCACATGTATTACTATTGGATGAAGTTCAAAGCTTCTGCTTGATTGGCTCACGGATATTGTTACAAGTGCCTTTAGACTATACCTGGGGGGTTCTCCCCAGTGGCAGACTTCTGCATACTGTCTCTTTTGTATTTAATGCATTAGTCTCCAAGTGCACTTGTAAAAAAATGAATTCACTGTATCAACTTCCTAAACAGACTGTAGTGTGATTCTTCCTCCACACTTGGATGGATACACTTCTGTTTTCTTGTGCTGGAAGTCAGTCTGGATAAGAGCATCTGCTAACGGAATGCAATATAATGTCATGTAAAATAATGTAACTCAGTGTCCATTTTTTCTCCTCCATCTATCAAAAGTTCTATTGCTAGATGCCTAGTTTGTAACAATTAATAAGTGGATGAATGAATGGATTCATGAATTATTACTAAAACAATACCAGAGTCTGAAGTGAAACATGTCACCAACTTTTGCGTATTGATTGGCTGATGGGTATAAACTTTGTTGCATGATGTTGGATCATTGTCAGATTGATGCAACTAAGATGCAGTGGGTGTCACACACAGTCAAGGTACAATTTTGTTGCAATCGATAAGTTGTGTAGAAGTTGCTTTGTGTAACAGCCTAATATGTGTTTTGAATATGTTAATATTGTATGGGAAATTCCTCTAATACTAAAGCAATACCAAAAGAGATATGGGGACAGGAGTCTGTTTTGTGTGTGTGTGTGTGTGTGTGTGTGTGTGTGTGTGTGTGTGTGTGTGTGTGTGTGTGTGTGTGTGTGTGTGTGTGTGTGTGTGTGTGTGTGTGTGTGTGTGTGTGTGTGTGCGTGTGTGTGCATGTGTTGGCACTAGCAGTATAAACAGCCACCAATCAAGTGTTGTCCCAACACTGAGATCTTCATGTCACGACCTTCTGAACATAAAATTTTTGCCATTCCTCTTGTCTTGATAAAAAAAGAGTACTGATTGGTTTCAGAATGGGACCTTTACAGATGACTTTCCAGAGCTGTCACTTCACTAAAAGGGCGGCCTCCAGTTTTGCTCAAAGCCCCCGTCCAACATACTGGACTATGTTAGTGAGTTCAGAGAGTGGCTTCACTCTGCCTGTGCTTACGCCAATAAATCTCTGTCGTCTTCGCAGGCAGCAATGAAAGCCCACTATGACCAGAGAGCGGTGCCACGCTGTTTTAGGTCTGGGGACCAAGTTCTGGTATTGTTACCGATCCCTGGTTTGGCTTTGCAAGCTTGCTTTTCTGGCCCTTGTGTGGTGGACCATAAGCTCTCTGAAACTGACTATGTGATGCGGACGCCTGACTGAAAGCGTCAGACTCGCGTGTGCCACATCAACATGCTGAAGCCCTATCATGTGCGTGGCCAGGTTCCAGAAGCTCCGTGTCTGGCGGCGGAAGCCTCTGTGTCCTCTGCAGTTGCTGCTCCGGTGTTGGCTGTTGGTGAGGACGGGGATGGTCTCATGCTGCGGAACGCCCTGGAGCAGTGTGCCAGGCTGCAGAATTCTGCCGCTCTACAGGAGCTCCCCCGTCACCTCACTCATTTAGATGCCCTGCAGCAAGCAGATATGCTGCAGTTAGTACGAGAGTACCCCTCTTTGTTTAATGACCTGCCAACCTAAACAAGTGTGCTTAAACATGACATTGATGTAAATGGGGCCAGGCCAATTAAGCAACACACGTATCGCGTGAACCTGGTTAAGAGAGCTTTGATGCGCCAGAAGGTGTCCTACCTACTTGACCATGGCTTAGCTCAGCCTAGCTCGAGTCCCTGGAGTTCACCGTGCATTCTGGTACCCAAGAGTGATGGCACAGCCCGTTTTTGCACGGATTACCGTAAGGTTAACGCAGTGTCCGTGCCCGATTCCTTCCCCCTGCCGCGTATGGAGGATTGTATCGACCGAGTTTGGTCAGCGAAGTTTGTCAGCAAGCTCAACCTGTTAAAAGGATATTGGCAGGTCCCGTTAACATCCCATGCAGCTGAGATCTCCGCCTTCGTTACACCTGACCATTTTCTCCAACACTCGGTTATGGCATTCGGGATGCAAAATGCTCCCGCTACGTTTCAAAGGCTCATGTCTATTGTTTTGGAGGGGGTACCTAACTGTGAAGCCTACTTAGACGATCTCGTTGTGTATTCCACCGATTGGCCATCGCATATGGAAACCCTTCATTTAGTTTTTAACCTCTTGAGTGGTGCTTCCCTGACTCTTAACCTGGCTAAGTGTGAGTTTGGCAAGGCCACAGTAACTTACCTGGGTAAGATCGTTGGCCATGGTCAGGTGTGTCCCGTGGATGTGAAAGTGGAATTTATCCGCTGTTTCCCCGCGCCCAATACGAGGTGACAACTCCGGCCTTTCCTGGGCAATGCGGGTTACTATCGGTGCTTCTGCTGGAATTTGTCCACTGTGGTTGCCCCTCTCACCAGTCTTTTAAGCCCTTCACATGCATTTGTCTGGACGCCTGAGTGCCAGGAGTCTTTTGAACGCGTGAAGTTGCTTTTATGCCACGCACCTGTTCTCACTGCTCCAGATTACAGCAGACCTTTCAAGCTGGAGGTGGATGCCAGTGCCACCGGTGCTGGAGCAGTGTTGTTACAGGAGGATGACGATGGCATTGATCATCCCATTAGCTATTTCTCCAGAAAATTCGATAAACATCAGTGTAATTATTCCACCATTGAGAAGGAATGTCTGGCCCTCTTGTTAGCTCTGCAGCATTTCGAGGTTTACATAAGATCAAGTTCCCTCCCAGTTGTGGTGTACACCGACCATAACCCGATTGTATTCTTAGCACGCATGCAGAACCAAAACCAACGCCTTATGCGCTGGTCGCTAATCGTGCAGGACTACAACCTTGAGATGCGATTCAAGAAGGGGTGTGACAATGTGTTGGTGGACGCCCTGTCCCGTATCTGAACCACAGTCTCGTACCCTGTCTTGGTGTGCTCTATTTGTTTGCGGGGCAAGTTTGCTCTTATGGGTGGGGGTGTTACATGCGGCGCACTGTGCGTGTGGGGGCCTGGGCCGCCCATGTCTTGGTTTTCCTCCTTCTCTCCTCACCTGCTACTCTCCTGACGCAGGTATCCCGCTGCGCTGCGTCCCGCCTCCTCGTTCTGGCCTGGCCAACCAGAGACGGAGCGCCCCATTTAAAGATGCCGGACTTGATCCTTCGTGTTCTTTTTCCCATAACCTTCTACGTACAAACTTGCCTCTACTGTATTTGACTTGGCTTCATTTTCTGACTTCGATTGTGGATTGTGTCTCGGTTTAGTTGCATTCGGTTGTCGTGGGAGGAGGACAGGTAAGCTGGGGGATCCCCATGTCAGTGTTCACTCTGTTAGGGTTAGGTTAGAGGCGGGTGCCACCTTTGTATATTTTGTTTGTAGTTAGTGTAGTCAGGTCTTTTTGTTTGGCACTGCCACCCTTTTGTTTTGTAGTCAGTTGTATGTTTTGGGTGAAGGTATTTAGGGTTGTTTTTGTTTTGTTAAGTTCTTTTCCTTGGCACCGTCTGTTGTCTCCCCCTTTTCCCGTGTATGTTTGTTCCTGTAAATATTGTAAATATATTGCACAACCTTGCACATTGCTCCCGTGTCTCTGTGTTTCGTCTCTGCACCGTCCGAGCCGGTATTGGGGGTGGGTTTTCTTTCGTGTTGTGTCCCTCATCCAGCCTGTCCCTGACTACTGCAATGACTCAAATATGAAAATATGATCTGGGAAATATGTTGTGGTTTGGTCCAGTATCATCACTTAATTTTAGTCTCTCCACAGAGCATCACAGGTGAGGAGCATGATTTATACATCACAATGAATATGCCAAAGTAAAACTGGTACAAGTAAATAATTTTAGATAAATTTAGTTTCGAGTTCTAAATATTTGTTCTTACTTCAGACAGGGGTCATGTGAGTGTTATTCAAGAGGAGAGCTGCTGTTGAAATGTTTCTGAACAGGAATGATCCCTGGTGATGTGTGGCTTCTGTAAATGGCAAAATCATCAACAATTTACACTTCCTTCTAGAGGTCTTCCATCACTGGTTCAGCTGAGACAACATCAGCTGAAATTGAACTGCGTATGAAATACCGAATTTTAAGTCATAATGTTAATAATAGCAAAGCCAGACAAATGATCCCCACGTACTCATTTCACTGTTGAAATTACAGAAATTTCAGAGTGGCCAGAATATACAATATTTTTTTTCCTTATTTCCTTCTTCCTCATTCAGAGTGCTTTACTAAAACATTTATCCAGATGTTTTGAGTGTCTTTATGGCCAATTAACTGAAACATAATTCATGCATACGTTATTATCTCCATATAACTTTAATGACTTGAGATGTCATAAGGTCCCAGTTATTGAATACTAAGTTATCTGTTATTTAGGACTAATGGCTCTGTTAATTTAATATAAGGGCAGGTGAAGTCTTCTGTAGTCATCAAGAAACCCTCTGTTTACTCTACTTGAGAAAATAAGTTGGCTGAAGTCTCATATCATCAAAATTTATGTTTTCACTTCAGGAACAGGGAGCACAATAAATTTGCTTTCAGTCCTCAGTGGAACTTCTGAAAGACTCTTTTATTCTTATAATTACTTTCGATCATAATTTTTATAACTTTCTGCAAAATGTCTCGTAAATAACGTCCTGAAGAAAGGAGCTGCTCTTGATTTATCCGACTCACCTAATGGCCTTGGATCGATCCTTCTGGAGGTAATTTTGATCTTTCTGCCCTTATTTTATGTTCAGTTCCAACTTTCGTAATTGATTTGGACAACTATGATCTATGCAAAATCGTTCTGGAGAACTTTGCTTAAAATAATTCTATGGAAATAAAGGAGGGTAACTGTGTTAGAAATATTTGTGAAATTGTACTATGCTTTTTATTTTTTTTATGTTACATGTAAAAAATATATATATAAGAAACCTGGGTCTGACAGGTATCAGGGGAAAATATTATGGCCTAACAGAGATGTTAAACTGCCCCCTTATGAAGTCCCAATGAAAAGTGCATTGTGGGTAATACAGTGGTTTCTGCTACACACATCACACTGAATGTAAGTGAGATCAAGGGGCGGATTCAATTGAACTGCATTGCTATACGTAATATTAACATGTTTCCATGAGCTTCACTGAGAAAACATTGCAATTCATGTGTGCCAGCAGGATCTATTTCTCATTTTGGATCATCACACCTTTCTTTGTATGAACAGATGGTTGTCCTCTCAGACAAAAAAGGCTAAAAGACATTTTAGAATTATTGGGCACTTTTCATATTGGCCAGGTTTCCCTGAAGAGGACTCATCTGGGTAAAATGCATAACACCTAAGTCCAAAACTACAATAAACAATCCTGAGTAATTTATGGTTTTGTTCTTTCAACGTTCATTTCATAACTTGAGCACGCACCCATGTAACCCCTCTGGAACAGATATTCAAAAGGGCCTGTAGAATATTTTATGTTGAAATGGGTATTATTTTTAATAATCATTTGCGCTGACATTGCTATGTTCAGCAGCCTAGGAATGGACTTAAAATAATTTTTATGTTGGGGACACAGAAAGGAAACACGTAAATAATAACTATATACACAAAGATGATAATATGAAATAATCATTTTTATTTCATAAAGGAAAATAATAGAATAACACAGGAATATCATGAAATTCTTTTGTATGCTTATCTTTGGGTTAAACATTCCATAACTCTCCCAAATCATTCCTAACTTAGCTGGCCAGATCCAGAGATTTGGCATTGATCTGCTCATGTTAACAATCCCCAGTTTTCCTTTAAGAAAATGGAGCTGATACACTGATGACAATGACTTTCTCTAATAATGCCATTTTACAACCTTCTAGTTGGCTTGTTTTTTCCCCACTCAGATCTATCATCCATTAAGTTACACATTAAATTTTCCAGCACCACATGATTATTTTCCCTGCTGCCAATGGTTGAAGCTGAGATATCATGTAGTGTTCTAATGGGCCTTTGTAACATTTTTTAACAAGTAATTATTACATGTTTGATAACTCAGTGTAGATACTACATATAGTATCAACTCTGAAATATTGCATTTTTATTTCATGAAAGGAAAATAATATGTTAATAACACTTTTTATATAATATCATGATAATTATTAATGCATTGTAAGCACATTATCTTTGGGTCAAACATTCCATAGTGTAGTGGTCTTGAATCAACCAAATCTAATGTACAGAATTACTAACAGATAGCTCAGGCTTGATATTACATATGTACAGTAAATGGGCACATGCCTGTGTCTACCATGAGGAGAAACTTCTTTCAAACAAGCCCAGAGAACAAAAAGTGAATTCTACTAGTGAAATACTAGTGAATTCTAAAATAGCAGAGATCTGTTTTCTTCTCTGGAAATAAACACATTAGTTCTCATCAGATGAAGTCAGCAACAACATTGGGTGCTGGGATTATAGTTCTCTTTTGTACAATGTTTTCCCCACCACCCAACCCATCTCCCTCAAATACACCTCCATTATGAGTTACACATTAAATTTTCCCTCTGGTGCCAATGTTCATCTGCTTATCCCTTTCCCTGCTGCCTGACTTCTGATGTCCTTCCCTTTCTGCTGGTGTTTATCCTCTCAGTTGAGCTGTTCTAATGTGAGGCCTTTGGTTATTATATTTTTTATGATTGCATTGTGTAAGAATTATGATTCAAGCTGGGACTTTGTCTTCAAGGGTGTAGAGAAGATTGTGAAGTAATACAACCTGGAAAAAATCTGAAGCAACCATTGCAAAAATTGCATTGATATAATACAGCTTAAACCAGAAACAGTTTAGTGAGTTGCCGATAAAAATATGACAGAGAAGAGTGCACTATGTTTCAAAATACTCCTCTGATTAAAAACATTTACTGATTACTGTATTACTAGAATCAATGCTGTATTCTACTGTGTAAATCTACTGCATTGCACATTGAATTGCATGGATTCAGATACAGTTACATTACATTTACATTCATTTGGCAGATGCTTTTATCCAAAGCAACTTACAAGTGAGGCAGAGTACAACACAAGCAAAAAGCAATAAAAGGAGTCAACAATGTTAGAAGTGCAGCAGGACCAAGTTTCAATAGTTGGCCAGACAAACTAGCTGTTCTATGCGATACAAGTGCATGAAACCATAGATTTGAAATAGATAAAGAAAGAAAGGTGTGTCTAGACCTTTGACCAGTATTGTATATCCAACAACTTTAGACATTTGTGTAAAGTCAATTTAACATTGGTTATCTGTCCCTTCCAAATTTAAGCACTAACCAACAAGTGTATAATCAGGTTGTTAATGGAAGTTGCTCAATGCTATTTTGCTATTGAGAAGTGGAGAGTAACAAGTACAGTACCAGTCAGACGTTTGGACACACCTTTCTTTATTTCTACTATTTTCCACATTCTAGAATAATAGTAAAGACATCAAAACTATGAAATAACACAGAATTAAGGTGTAACCAAAAAAAGTGTTAACCAAATGAAAACATTTTAGATTCTTCAAAATAAAAACCATATATTTTGTTTTTATTAAAATGTTTTTTGGAAAGAAATTCATACATAGGCATCAATTTTGCTGTTTATATTTGTTTAATAAACAAATTTCAAGTTACATTTATATATTCAGTCTTATATTTATATGTTCAAAATGACTTTATATATTCATAGTAATGGGAACCATGCATTTAATGAGGTAATGGGAAACATGCAATGGAAATGGGAAACTGGAAACTGGTACTGTATATTATATTACATTCTCTCTCTATCTCTCTCTCTCTCTCTCTCTCTCTATATATATATATATATATATATATATATATATATATATATAGAATGAGGGGCTAAACAGGAAATATATAAAGATAAAGCTGAATATATAAATGTAACTCTGAATATATAAATTCAATTCCCGAATATATAAATGTAACTCTGAATATATAAGTTCAATTCCCAAATATATAAATATAACTCTGAATATATAAATATAATTCTGAATATATGAATTCAATTCCCGAATATATAAATGTAACTCTGAATATATAAATGTAACTCTAAATATATAAATTCAATTCCTGAATATATAAATATGAGCCTGAATATATAAATGTAACTCTGAATATATAAATATAATTCCTGAATATATAAATGTAACTCCTGAATATATAAAGAGTTGCTCTTCTGTTTTTCCTACTCAGGCATGTCACAAGACACTTGTTTTTCTTTTTTGAATAATTTCTTTTTTTTCCGTCATAGACTACTGAGTGAGCAAAACAAGTTTAACATTAGCATCAGTAAAATTTTACAGTACAATCAAAGCAAAACATTAAATAATTTAAATTTGAATGCCATTCAATAATTTGGACTTCATTATGTTTCCTCATTTTCTTGCAGTATTAGGACCTTTTCAAGTAGGCATAAAGGTCGGGAGGGAACATTTCAGTTCAGGGGCTGTTTATCAATAAGCATCAACTGTTTATCAATGGACCAATGAAGACTAAGAGACTGCTGCACTTGTGTTCTTAACAACAACATGCCGGACTCAGCTTACCAGATCGAGTGTCCTTGACAAGAAACCACCTGTCGGGAAAACTCGCGAGGAGGACTCTGTATTTACATCAGAAGCGCTGGTGTACAAACTGCAGTCCAGTGAGAGCCATGTTCTGAGTCAGTGGAATATTTATCGCTAAAATGCTCTGTTTTACCTGCCCCGGGAGTTCATTGTATATGGTAGCTGTTCTTATCCCCCCGCGCTAAGATTAGCATGGCACTCAGGGAGCTACATGACCACATCTGTGAGCTCCAGACAAAACACCCGGAGGCTTTCATCCTGGTAGCAGGGGACTTTAATCAGGCAAAACTTACGGACATTTTGCCATGCTTTCACCAGCATGTTTCCATAGCGACCAGGGGCAATAGCACGCTGGACCACGGGAGGCATACACGGCGGTGTCCCGCCCCCACCTCAGCTTCTCTGACCACACCTCCCTCCTGCTGGTTCCCAGACATCGTTCTGTGCTCAAAGACAACAAGCCCACACGGAAGACCATCACTGTGTGGCCTAGTGGAGCCATTTCTATGCTCCAGGACTGTTTCGAGTGCACCAACTGGCAGGTATTCAGAGAAGCAGCAACCCATGAGGGCAAGGTGGATCTGGAGAACTGTGCTTCATCTGTGTGTGGATACATCCGCAAGTGTATTAATGATGTCACCATCACAAAGGAGATAACCATCCGTCCTAACCAGAAACCCTGGCTAAATGGAGAGGTGCGGTCTCTTCTAAAGGTACGGGACCCAGCCTTCCAGTCTGGAGATCCAGTATTCATATTGGCTTAGGTTATTTATCTATTTATTATTATCTATTTTAAATGCTGGTCCTGGGAAACAATTTTCGTTCCTCGTGTTTTTAACATGTCGGATAACAAAATAAAGAATCTTGAATCTTGAAGAATCTTGAATCAGGGCCTTGAACTTGATTTGGGCAGAGCCAGTGGAGCTAGACAAAGAGAAGGGTAATGTGGGCCCTCTTTGATTGATTGAAAACCAGACACAGTGCCACGTTCTGTAACAGCTGCAGAGGTTTAATTGTGCATGCATGTACGCCAGCCAAGGGATCATTGGAGAAATCCAGTCCTGAAATGACAAGAGCCTGGACAAGGAGCTGTGCAGCATATTCAGATAAGTAGGGCCCGATTTCCCTGATGTTGTACAGTGCAAATCTGCATCATCTGGCAGTCATTGAGATGTTGTCACTAAAGTTTAGCTGGTCGTCAAATACTACCCCCAGGCTCCTTGCAGACCTGGACAGAGTTAGTGTCATCGAGCCAAGCTGTAAAGTTATGTCATGCTGAATTGATGCACAGGCTGGGATGAGGAGCTCAGTCTTAGATAGGTTAAGTTGAAGGCGGCGCTCCTGCATATAGGCTGAGATGTCTGAGAGCAGAGATGCATGCTGAGACCATGAAATCATCAGGTTGGAATGAGCTGGGTACCATCGGCATATCAAGGGTAGGGCAAGCCATGCGCCTGAATGATTGGGCACAGTGAGGTTGTGTATAGTGAGAATATATACATTGTTCTGCAGAACTCTTTTTGATGAATTATGAATTGCCTTGCTAGATACTAAGGTACCTTAGGTACCTACTAAGGTAAGCTGCTAAGGTACAGCAGCTTTGCCCCATTGAGAATGTTATACCTAAGATATGGATGTGTCAGGTTTTGTGTGTGTGTGTGTGTGTATTTGTATGCACGAGCATGCAATGATTTTTAAGGCAATACCATGGTTGGCATATAACACAAGAAATGTAACTCATTTATTTTTATGTCAAATTATTTGTGTGGACATATTGACTTTTCCAGTAGAATATAATAATTCAGCACATGTAGACACATTATACACATATAATTATGTGATACGTATAAAGTGAATATGTTCCTTTCATTTGCCCATAGTATCCCCTGGCAACATATTCCCTACCATGTCAATGTTTGATTGGATGATTCCTATATATTTCTGCAATTTGGTCAATAGGGCATCAACCATCTATTGCCCCATAGCTGGCCAAGCCCACTTGTTGCATTGTATTTTATGCCTCAGCCATGATGAAAGTATGAGTGGATTCTTTAATTGTTAATTTTATTCTAATTTTCTCAATCAAATTGTCACAGCTTTTCATTGTTTTATCAGAAATAATTTTCTAAAGTGCTTTTATTTTATTTCCAAAAATATGATATGACTGAAAAAGTCTTGTGGGAGAAATATATGTGGTTCTTGAAATAATATATCAGAGATATTTCAGCTTGCAGAATGAATAAAAAGAATGAGACCTTGGCATTTAAAGTAATCTTACTATAAAGTCCATCACAATGTCAAAACTTTGAGTTGTGTATATCTTCATGTGGATGACGTGTTACATACAGTAATTACCATTTAAAAATGAAACACTTGTTCATTATTCAAATTAAAGTAGAAGTAAAGTATCTTTTCAGGAATATCATTCTTACTTACAGACTGCAACAGCAAAACAATCCCCCATTTCCTTCACAGAATATAAATGTTGCTTAACTTTGTGGTGACATGGTAAAACATCCAGTCTAATCGGTGAGGCACTCAAGGGTAGGGAGGATGTAAATTTTAATTGTTGTAAGTCAACCTGGAAAAGGATGTCTGCAGAGCAAATGTTCTGGTCATTATGATTTCAAATAACCACATCCACAGAATATTGCCTTTGAACACAGAGGGCCTTTGAAGTGTCATCGTTTGGCATTCATGATTGAAAAGCTGCTGCCACTACAAAAATACATTGGTAAAGTAGCACTGCGGTGGAAACATGTTCTCACGGCACATTGCCTGGGTAGTTAGGAGTGCTTTAAAGACAGTGAAATCAATACAACTGCAGTGAAAGTAGGACTGCTGAGATGAGCAGAGGCTTCGTATTGGCCTGCCAATGCAGGACTTTCATTACACAGCTGCATCAACCTTCCCACATCATCAAGACTCTGCATTTTTCGATTAGGACAAGATAATCACCAAAGATAGAAAATTGCACCTATCATCTGTCATTACCCAGTAGTTTTGAGTCCAGTGTATCCCAGGGCGAAAAATATTACCCAGGTTGATTTTATGTCGCTTATTGGACAAATTTGGTGCCTCTGGTTGGTGAACTTCAGCCCATAATGTCCACACTGCTGTATTACTGTTTTATTTGCAAAATGTTTGTCATTTCAGAGGGTGTTGGCAAACAGCTGACCCAGTCAAATTTGCAAAAAAGTATATATGAAGCATTTTCATGGTAATTAAATGTAAAGAAGAACTCCACCAAAGGAACAACAGTAATTTAAGCATTTATTTCATACCTCAAATCAATTGCCACAGTCTTGAACCATTGCAGCTCCACAAAAAATGTCCATGTGTATACTGTGCCTTCCATGTAAATTCATAACCCTTACTGAATATGAAAAACTTTGCTTGCTTTAAAATAAAACAGTGTGCATAGTAGAGTATGTTTGTTTTTTATTATTATTTTATACTTAAATCTCATGAGAATTGCATAGTCAAATTGTTTTCTACCTGAAAACAGAATATTCACATTTATTCACATTTGTATTTTGTAAGTCCTCTTCAGGAATGGAATACACTGACAAGATGCTTCCTGAAGTGTTTTATGAGTTTCTGGCATTTCTGAGTAGGATTTTTGACTATTCTTTCAGGCAGAGGTTCTCCTTTAGATTTTTCATTTTTGAACTGCTTTCTTGAATTCAAACCACAGATGTTTGATTTTATTGATTACCGGAGGTTAGGGTTAGGCTTAGGGTTAGGGTGAGAGTTAGGGTTAGGGTTAGGGTTGAGGTTATTTTATGCTAAATTTCTTCTTCATAAATTTGGAGGCACACTGTAGATCACTGGCATGCTGGAATGTTAATTTTGGAATGTTCTGAGTTTGAGCGTGTTGGCAGAGGACACCAGATTTTTGGCCAAAATGTCCTAGTATGTGTTAAAGTTCACAACTCCCTGTAATTGAACAAGGGCTCCATATTTCACAGTGGGCATTGGTTCTTTCTTAATGCATGCTTCACCTTAACCTGAGCATGTCCAAAGAGCTCCGTTTCATTTCATCTAACCTTGAGACATGCTTTCTTGTTTGTCATTGCCACTGTCACAGTAGTTGCCTCTTTTGGCCTTCAGTTTACATGCCTTTGGATGTAAACTTGCTTCCTGAATCACTTGTCTCTCAGCCTATGGTGGCAAGATACATTCATCCTCTTTGTGTAAGGGTTACCCTGGTAAGAGTAGTCTTCATTCTTAAGAGACACTGCATTGGAAAGTGGTAGATTTCACTTTTTGTGAATTCTATAATAGGCATATTCTAACTTATGGATGTCAATGACCACTGACAACTGTTCATACTGAAGACTCTCTTCCCTCCAATCTCCTTTCAGCCTTTGGGATGCCTCTGTATATTTCCAGCAACTTCCATTGAACCTGAAGCTTCCATTGATGCAGAATGTTGATGTAGGTTTGTTTTGTTGGATTTTGTTTTAAAAATTACTTAAGGTATGAATAAATATGACCTTTCATGTTTTCCAAGGTAAAATTATCTATAATTATTGTAATTATAATAACTGGGTCAATAACTGGGTCTTTACAATGCTATTAAGTTTAAAAGGTGTGTGTGTGTGTGTGTATTTGTGATACATAAACTCTGTTTTAATGGCCTTGTTAAAGGTATGTACCCAGTTGTTCTGTAAAAAGACTGCTGTAACATCACTACTATTGTTTATTTGCTGCCATGGCTTTGGGGGGGGGCGGCAAATGGTTGGGATGATGGAGAGTGATATTTTTACTAAATTGGAGTGAATCAATTGAATATCACATATTGACTGTGTAAGCCTTCTACCATATGTTGCTGCTCTACACTGGCTTCCTGTAACATTTAGGATTGATTTCAAGGTCCTAATCCTTATATACAAAGCCCTAAATGGGCAAGGACCAAGCTAACTCCCTTGTCATGTCAGGGCTCAGGCAAGGACTCAAGCGCGGACACCAGGGCTTCAGGTACCAAAAAGCTTTAATAACGTCAGGCAAAGTAGCAAAATCAGAACAGGCAGTGTCAGTAACAGACAGGCAGTCCGTGGGCAAACCAGGGTCAAAAACAGGAACAGGCAGGGTCGGTAACCAGACAGGCAGATAATCAGGCAAACAGAGCAAGGCGGCGAGCAGAATCAAAGTCAAAGGTACAGGCAGGAACAACAACGGCAAGACTTACAGGAAAAAAGCACAGCAGGAACAAAACAGGACAAACACTGCAACGATCTGGCAAACAGGACAGAGACAAGCAGGGTAGATATAGGGTAGGGCTGATGAGGTGATGGGAAGCAGGTGTGCAGGCAGGCGGGTGGAGATGATCAGGTGGGCAGAGACAGGGCGGAGAGCGGGGCAGGGCTGAAACACAAGGAAAAACAAAAGCACATGGACACAATGACAGATGGGGAGAACATAAACACAACAGCTAGGGGGCCGGAGTACTGATATGTCAACTATTTGCCATCAAGAACACTGCGATCATCTGCTGCTGGTTTATTGACTGTTTTCAGCAACAGCCAAAAGAAAATCGGGGATGCAGCCAATTACACCCCAAAGCTATGGAACACACTACCTATAGATATCAGGGAAGCCAGCTCACTAAATATTTTTAAAAGGAAGCTAAAAACATATCTCTTCACATTAGCCTTTAACTAGCTATAACTTTTTTTTTTGCAATACTGTACTTCTTTTAAAATGTTGTATTTCAATTGACTTTATGTACTCTATGTATTCTATGTATCCTTTAACTTTAATTTTATTTTTTATTTCAACTATGTATTCTAATTTTGCTTTTATTGTCATTATTATTATTATTATTATTTATTTATTTATTTATTTTCTTTATTCTTACTTTACTTTATCTTACTTTACATTAATTATGGCAAATTTTCCCTGTTTTATGTACATTCGATATGAAGCACTCGGTGCATGTAACTTCTTTATTGTAAAGCACTTTGAGCTGCAATTCTTGTATGAAAGGTGCTATATAAATAAAGTTTATTATTATTATTATTATTGAGTGTGACAGCATGGCTGCTGTCATGACATTCAATTGACACAATTAAAAATGTAGAAGCCTTTGTTCTCTGTTCCCTGTTAACTCCCTGTTAATTTATGTGAGAACATTTACGTAAAAATAATCTTTTGCTTTATCTAACAATTACAGGAAAGAACAATTATGAACAATTATAACCTCCTCCCAACACCACCTCTCTGGTGTTTCCTACCCAGCTGAACCCCACAGCAAAATTCTCCAGGGTCCTGTCATCCCTGCTAGCATTACACAAAAATAGATGGCAATTATGGCAATTTCAATAAAGAATTAACACTACCTTCACCTGGGAAATGATCTTCATTTTGCTAATTACCAGTTTAACTTTTTCATAAAAACATCAGATTCCTTGTACAATTCACTATAATAATAGTATTTTACGTGCTCTTCATGCTGTGGTGCAAAATGATATTATTAGAATGAAATCAAAATATTTACAATACCACAGAACCTAGAATGAACTGAACACTGTTCAGTGTATTCAAAGGTCATTTAAAGAGTATTCAAATGATTTAGTAAATAAGAGATTCTCACCAGCACTACTTCTTGCCTGCATTATTGAAAGCTGCATATTGCAGTTCCTTATAGTATATCATAATTCTTAGAACAGCACTTGATGAATAAGCAGGTTTCAGGTTGTTATAACACTTCATAATTCTTTGAATAGCACTTAAAATATGCCAACTTTTATTGCTTACAGTCTCTCATCACAATATGCAGACCAGCAGCATGTCCTTTGAATATGACCCTCATATTAGTGAGTTAGTGCACCCTTGGCAGGCATAAAAACTATTACTGTTCATTGCAACTGCTAATAAACAGTCCATTGGCAAGCTCTCCTCTTTCCACTGTCTCGATGGTCATAAAACATAGCACATGCAAATAAAGAGTACAGTGCCCTGTATTGTGCTAATCCAAGATAAACTATCCAGGGGATCAATCTCAGTGGCAAAGCTAGTAAACATTTCAATGTACAGGAATGACACAATAAGCTAACTCCAGGCCCCAAATCATTTCAACATGGGACAATGTAATTACATCAAAATTAAGCAGTAATACATACCTCATTTACCACAGGATGTAATCTAACCTTCTGCACTTACTAATGAAATAACAATAATTAACCATATGTACTAACAGTTTATTCATCTATCCATTCATTCATTCAGGGCTTGAATGTAACTCTCTTTCAAAATGGTGAATTAAAATAAAAAAAAACTGTAAATGTCTTTTAATGTTACACATTTAAAAATTCATACTCTCTAACACACAAATGCTTTGCATTGAGGATCACTATTTACAAGGCAATTTGACAGGCTGAAATGGTAACTTTGGAATAGCAGGAACTCTATTGTAGCCTACCCAAATCAATTCTACTAAGAGGAATGAACAACCCCCACCCTCCCACCCCCCACCAAGAGAAGTGCAAGAAATCTACTAAGGGCAATGCAGATATTGGGTAGGTCCCATCCATTCAATCATTGAAATATGGCTCCAGAATATTCATCTATAAGATCCATTTACTGGATCATGAGCATTACTATATTACCATAGTCCCTGTGATTCAAATATCATTCCCTCCCTATCATGAAATTAAAAACCCAGGGTGATTTTAATAAAAATAGGGAGTAAGGCCATTTCAGGGTACTGTAGCAGTTGAACAGAAGTCACATTCAAATTCACGAAGAAAAGTCTCGCACATCACTTTCCCTATCCTACATTTTCTATGAAACATAATTACATGGTCCTGCTCATAATTATTCCAGCTGTAGTCTACCGAGGAGCTCTGAAGGTTCAAATATAGGTTGGATTCAATAAATGCTACTGGACTGTCATCCTGACAACTGAAGTATTCTCCCAAACTGAATGCAGTTTTGTCAAAAGCTGTAGGGTAGCACTTAAGATCATTCTGAAGGTGTTGTGAGTATATAACCCAGGAGTGAAAGATTAGATGTGACAAGGAGGTATCATTGATGAACGAAAAATGCCGTTACTGTGTAGTAGTCTGGATGATCAATGGATGAACTGGCCTCAGTATGAGAGCAAATAATTTCTACAGAATCCTGAAAAAGCATTCATCTGTCAGATTTGGGCAGATCTCAGGCAAAATGTTGTTCTTTGAAATAATATTGTTTCGGTTTAAGCAAAGGCTACTCTGATGCTCAATGTTTGTGAAAACTGTGTTTATCATTTAGTGTTTTGTACTTATTTCAATTCCATTCCATATTTGCATTTTATTTGAAAGAAAGAGCATCAAATTCATACACAAAATAATTTTTTCCCAAATAAATGCGTCTAGACTGGTAGAGGTGCCCTTCTCTGTTCACCAAGGGAGTTTCTTAATTCAGTTGTTCAAATGTCTCCATATTTCTTCTTGTAATATTGATTTTTTTTTAGCTTTCAAAGCTCTCTGTGGCATATGCATCACACCATGTTGTGTTGCTCAGACAATAATAATAATAATAATAATAATAATAATAATAATAATACACATATTTTAATCATAGAGCACCTTTCCAGACCCATGGGTGGTTAACAAACAATATAAGTAGAAAGACATTAAATACAATACATCTAACATATAAATAAAGGCAAATTGCATATCAACGTATTAAAAAAATAAATAAGGAAATAAAGAAGAAAAAAGTTAAATCGCAAGCCACAGTAAAAAGATGTGTTCAGAGGCTTTAAGACGTCAACATTCTTAGAATATCAGATGTGCTGACAGAGGGAGAATGTCAATGCTCGGGATCAGGGAGACTGTAAGCTCTCTCTCACCCACAGTATGCAGACATGATATAGGGAGTGCTGGAAGGGCAGTCTGAGCTGAGAAGAGACATCCAGTGGGACATAACCTGGATGAGCTTTAAAGATATACTCCACTAATAAGCCCAATTTCATTAAACATTATCTTACCTTCAGTTGATATTAGAGATTCAATTATTATTCTATTACATACACTGCTCAAAAAAATTAAGGGAACACTTAACACTTATCGCGATGAACAAAATATTCAAGTCAAAAATCTTCATTGATATACATTGTGTGATTCGTTGAGAACAAAATGACATAAGAATGGTCAATGGAAACCAAACATCAAACCATTGAGGGCTGGATTCAAAATCACACCGAAAATCAAAGTGAAAAATTAAAATCACAGGCTGATCCAACTTGCGTAAATTTCATCACGACAATTCATAATGTGGCTCAGTAGTGTGTATGGCCCCCATGTGCCTGTATGCACTCACAACAACGTCTGGGCATGCTCCTGAGGAGACGGTGGATGGTGTCCTGGGGGATCTCCTCCCAGACCTGGACCAGGGCATCAGTGAGCTCCTGGACAGTCTGTGGCGCTACTTGGCGGTGTCGGATGCACCAATACATAACGTCCCAGAGGTTCTCAATTGGATTCAGGTCTGGGGAACGTGAGGGCCAGTCAATGTAATCATTGCCTTCGTCATCCAGGAACTGCCTACACACTCTGGCCACATGAGGCCGGGCATTGTCCTGCACCAGGAGGAACCCAGGGCCCACTGCACCAGCGTAAGGTCTGACAATGGGTCTGAGGATTTCATCCCAGTACCTAACAGCAGTCCGGGTATCGTTGGCTAGCACATGGAGGTTTGTACAACCCTCCAAGGATACGCCTCCCCAGACCATCACTGACCCACCACCAAACCGGTCATGCTGGATGATGTTGCAGGCAGCATAACATTCGCCACTGCATCTCCAGACTCTTTCACGTCTGTCACATGTGCACAGTGTAAACCTGCTCTCATCTGTGAAGAGAACGGGGCGCCAGTGGCAAAGCTGCCAATTCTGGTGTTCTCTGGCAAATGCCAATCAAGCTGCACAGTGCTGGGCTGTGAGCACAGGTCACACTGGAGGACGTTGGGTCCTCATGCCACCCTCATGGAGTCTGTTTCTGACAGTTTGGTCAGAAACATGCACATGAGTAGCCCACTGGAGGTCATTTTGTAGGGCTCTGGCAGGACTCCTCCTGTTCCTCCTCACACAAAGGAGCAGATACCGGTCCTGCTGCTGGGTTGTTGCCCTTCTACGGCTCTATCCAGCTCTCCTCGTGTAATGGCCCGTCTCCTGGTATCTCCTCCACATTCTGGAGACTGTGCTGGGAGATACAGCAAACCTTCTTGCAACGGCACGTATGGATGTGCCTTCCTGGAGGAGCTGGACTACCTGTGCAACATGAATGGGCTGCAGGTACCGATCTCATGCTAACAGGAGTGACAAAAGCACTAGCAAAATGCAAAACTTGAGAAAAATCAGTCAGGAGGGATGAGGGGAAAGAACTGGTCTCTGGCCACCACCTGCAAAACCATTCCCTTTTTGGGGGTTGTCTTGCTGTTGCCTCTCCTGTCCACCTGTTGTCGCTTTCATTTGCACCAAAGCAGGTGAATTTGATTCACAATCACTTACGCTTCCTAACTGGACATCGATATCCCAGAAGTTTAATTGACTGGGTGTTACACTGTGATGATTGAGTGTTCCCTTAATTTTTTGAGCAGTGTATTTTATTGCTTTTTAAGCAAGGATATCCAAAATGTTGAGTTTATCCATTTGCGCAGGAGTGTCAAAGTGAAGAGGGCAATGACTGCCTATTGGTGTTGAGCTTATTCCAAACAAGCCTGCAGATTTATCCTGTCTTGAAAAGCTGACTTCCAATCAGTCTACTTTCCTTGCAAAATTAATGTCATGACTCAAAGCACATGCACAGTTGCACAGTTTGCACACTATGCACAGTTGATTGTCAATAGGTAAATGACCTTTTTTTACTTTGTTTGCTATTTGATTTATGTTGTCAATTTCATTGAGGATTACATCCAAGAATTATCTAAGCTCAATTACATTGGTCTTAGTTAAAGAAAAATCTGAAGTTGCTTTATTAACAATGAGAAAGCACAAGTTAAGCAGAAGGAATTTGCATTAATGATGGAATAAAATGGGCCATTACGATTAGCAAGTTAATTAGCAACAAGGAGGATCAAGAAGTGGTAAATTTGAAACTAGCCTGTAGTGGAAAAAAATAAGTTTGGGATATATGATAAGGGGATATTTCTGTTGTAATGGGTGATGTAATGAAGGGTGTTGTTATAGAAGGGCAGTGCTTATGGCACTAGTGGCTCTGCCCCTTGCTGTATTTTTGGATAATTGCCAATTCTCCACTTTGGCCTATGTTAACCCAGTGAATGCCTTAAAAGAGAGGGAAAGAAAGAAAGAACAAGCTAACTCCATATGATTCCCAATAGCTTTGTTGATTTGTAAGCCTGTCAATATGTAAGTGGTATAAAAACCCCATTGTCTGTGCTTATTACAGCTATAACAAATATTTAAATCATTCCAAGCAAAGTCAATACAGTTCACCATGAACTGTTGTTTAAATCAACTGTAGAAGTTCTTGCAAGGCAGTCTTTTTTGACACAGTGCCCCGTGACAACAGGGCCACACTGGCTGACTTGGAGAGCAATGAACTAGAGCTGTACAATATCATGTGATTGCTTGGTTTTACTCTTTTTTCCACGTTCCCACAGTTATCAAAGTAACATTCACATGGAAGTCTGTAACTATTAATCACTTCAGTTTGGAAATCAGTTAACTATATAATGTCTAGAAATGTATCCTACTTTTTGAAATTTGTAACCAATTCTGTATAATTTCCTCTACATAATGTCACCAAACATTTTTTTAATTAGTCACCCCAGACCAATATATTGATACTACAGCAATTCTGTCCACATGAGTCAGAACTCTAATAACTCAAGGCTGACACCCTAATGGCCAAGCTTACCTACTGCATGCTGCTGAGTCAAAGCAGGGGGATGCAAACAACAGCGTAAAAACAGGACACTGCAACCCTTTGATTTATAGGCTCCATTTGGAAAGTGTTCATGGTTTACCTGTGGTGTGTGGAAACGCACGTAATGCCTTTCACATAGGTAGTATAGTATCTCAGTCCTCATAGAGTCTTGAGGAGTAATGGCTGTGCTAATCGATATTACTCCTATATATATATATCAATATAAAGTCCTGCACTATGCACGTTCTGGATGTTTATAGCCATAGATTTGGTCTATGAGATCATACATGCATGCAGAACAGAAGCTATGACAATTATACTTATGACACTTACTGATTTTAAATCCAGGCTGTATAGACTGATTCTTGAATAGTGTACTTACTTTGTTCTTTTAGTTGTTTTATATACTGCTGTGCTAGTGGTGTGTGTATTGTGATTTTCTGTTTTGTGGATTGTTCAATATATTTCCATGTTCCACTTATTGCCCTCTTGGTCTAGATATCCCTTACAAAAGAGATCTACTCATCTTAATGGGACTTACTGGTGATAATAATGGTTAATAGCAGCTCTCAACATTGAATGTTTTTTTCCAATTACATTTTCTCCTTACATTCAACAGTCCAACCCCATTGTTATGTTTTGCTGATATTTTAATATTTTAGATACTGATGTTGAATTTATCAACTAATTTACTTGATATCAGTCTTGATTTTGATTTTTGAACTCCACCCTTAGAATTATCTGTTAATACAGCTGAAATTAGCTAATGCTTTCTCTTGCTATTGTTTTATCATCAAGGGTCACCATACAATATATATTGATCTTCACAGTGGCTTTATGAGGGAAAATTCTGATGCTTGTTTGAGTCATACAGATGCCTCAGTGAAGAAGACAATGGCCTCTGACATGCCTAGGGAAGAAGTAAATAATACACGTACACACTGGTTTTATTCCTCTCTAGTGAGTAGAGTCATGACTAATTGGATAGGCTCCTAAGTGGGCCTATGTCTCTACATTTAATTTGCTTTAGATCCTGCTGCTGGTCTTCCTTTGCCTTTCCTGCTTGGGGCTTTAAGTGAATTGTAAGCATTTTCCAGGATAATTCTTGGTAAGGCAAGGTGCATCTTCCATTCACTCCACATCAGTCTGCTTTTCTTTATGGTTTATTCACCCCACTTACCTGAACATGTTTTCTACCCGATCCAAGTCTGCAAAAGCATTTTAGATTATAAGATGCATGATCTGTGACAGTGACTAATTCTGACCAGTACACTGCCACAGTCTCCTAACAAGCTGGCCATTTGGACTGTAGACATAATGTCTAATGACGTGATTTGCCTTCTCTTTAGCCACCTCCTCTTCTCTATATTTACCTTGTAAAGATGACAAATTGACACAACATTCTTTATCTGTTTTTTTCTCTAGGTTTTCTGCTGCAGTGAATTGATAAAGGCACAAAATAACACACAGGAACAGCAAGAGTATACAGGTACAGATTAAACAGAAAGTGCTTCCTCTGTTGTAAAAGACCATCCCATCAGGTAATTGTTTTTTTTTTCGTGACCCTAAATGTCACCTGTCTTTCACCTGATCTTCATTTTGTTGCCATTATGGTCTCGTTTATTTTAACAGCATTTGATTGCGGACAATGTTCATCCTATTTCTCATTCAGCACACAGTGGCAGACACAGAACAGCCACTCCAGACTGAACAAACTGGTAAAACTGGAAATTTTCTGATATGCAGGATGGCAGCCGAAGCACTGCAGTTCTTTGTTCATAAGTATGTTTCCACAATGTTTATCTTAATTCTATTGTAAAAATCCCAAAACATTTTTACTCAGATCCGCATCCAACAAAATAATCTGAAGAGGATTAACATAATCGTGATTATGTTGTTTGTACAAGACTCTCAGCTCTAGATCCAACAGATCTTGCTTTGCCAGTGTTTCAGACATAATTTTTTCTTTTTTCTAAATTCCACATGAGGCTTTGCAACTGACTTGATTGAAAACAATACCCATTGTTACCTTCATTGAGTGAATTCTTTGAGGTCCTTGAAACATAATATATTGATACTTAAAGTATATCTGTCATAACTCCTCATGCAGTCTGCACATCACGGTGTCTGTTTTGTAGTAGCTCCCATTTTCACTCGTGCAATGAAAAGAGTTTCTTTAAATGGGTGATTCATGTCAGCATCAGAGAGAATTCAGGTTCAGAGAACACATCACTTGGAGAGGCACCACAATGTTCAAAAGCTATTTGTAGTGCAGTAAAAAGGACATGCTTTGAATTGAACACATTGACTGGATGCATCTCCTGGACCACAGTCTAGAAATTAGATGAAGAAAGCATTTACATCTATATATTCTACATATTGTTATATTGTACTCATGTAAGTGCCGATGGTAAATACTATCTGTGTTAAGTGTTAGAGGGTATCTGTAAAATATCTTCTTGTGGTATGTTGTCTATGTTTCCTTTAAATCAATGTATTTTTCACACACATCCTGTTGTTACATTGAAATGAACAGGTTAGTGATCTGAAGTCATAGACCACAGGTATGGTTATGTTTTATGGTTATATTCATAGTTTTAAAGAAAGAACCCCACACCACATTGTTCTGTTCGATGACAATTTTGACATTTGGAAAAGCAAAATTACACAAATATGTAAGGAACTGACACCTCCTTATGAACTAGGCCTATCACAGGCTGGAACAAAGGCTAAATATGCAGACATTGCATTTCTTGAACATAGTTAGCAGCTTAGTTTTTTATTTGTTTGTTTCTATTAGTCTTACATCATTAATCATATTATTTGTAATCATAATGCTTTCACAATAAGATATTTACTACATTTCAGTGTTTTGCCATTTCATAATGCATGTAAATCCATTAGCATGCATGATCTATAATTACCATAATTCATCAGCAGATAGACATCCACACCATGCTGGTGGAATGCATACTGAAAAAAATCAGTATCCATATTTAAAATAAACCTTGCAATGCACATTTCCTCAAAAGACCCTCAAGTGCACACAATCTTACGTCTGAGTTTTTTTTTTTTTTTTTTTTTTAGGTGTTTAGGTGGGATAGTTTCTGTGGTTTAAGCATTTTTTAATATTCTCAAAATTCTCATGAATATCATTCATGAATTTTCATGGGTCTTTCAAAAATATTAACAACCTGGAAACATTTCACAATACCATTTCTGATCTAATTTAAATATATATGGCTGCATGCCAAATGATGTGGATTTAGCCACAAACATCTCCAACTTGCTTTTTCCAACTACTTTTCACATTGACAGCTGCATTTGAAAAATCTATTTTAGTGGCTGCAGTGAGCATGTTTTATGGTGAATTATATTATTCTGAGAACTTTCTGTTCATTTTCAGGTTCTCTGGGCACCCTACCCACTGTGAATAAGAACTTCTGTGCTCTTGGAACCAACAGCTGGAAATCTAGCCTGTGGGCTTGGTTGTTAATTTACTGAAAGACCTTAAATGTGTGAATTAAGAGATTAACAAAACTGGAAAAAATACATTACTGACACGTGAGCATTACGTTACGTTATTGTCATTTAGCAGACGGTGTTATTGAGAGCGACTTACATAGATTACAATTTTTACATGTTGTCAATTTACACAGATGGGTGTTTACTGAGGCACTGGTGGGTCAAGTACCTTCCCAAGGGTACAGCAGCTGTGCCCCAGCAAGGAATCAAAACAGCAACCTTCCATTTACGAGCCCTGCTACTTACCACTACACCACACTATATCCAAACACTTTGCATCAGTAGCAAGCACCAAGGCAAAGCAGTGGTGCTGTGAACCTGGTAGTCCTGGCTCACTCACCTCCTGCTGAATCCTGGCCTGCTGTGCCATGATGGCATCATCATAGGCGAAGCAGTTCACCCCCTCCATATCGCCTTGTGTTTCTTCCTGCTGTTCTTCATCTTGAGCAGTGCTTGATATTGTAATTACATTGTTTCACAACATCGAGATGACACAGCTTTGTCACAGGATCACTGGCGGCACTCCTTACACAGAAGTTGTCCTTGTGGAGACCCATATGTTCGAGTGGTCCTGTGTTTCCTCTGCAGGTTATGCAGTATTAACAGCAGGCATGAACAGCATTCTGAGGGAACAAATCTAAATTACATGGTATGGTAAAAAGCAACACACAGATTAAATTCAAGAGTGGCCAGACACTTCAGTCTATACCAGGTGACTATTTCACACCTGAAAATGTAGTACAAAAGCACACAGGCTCATCTGTGGGCACTTTGGATGAGCACGTCTGTTGGAAAGCACCTTCCCCGGCACACATGGCTAGCTGCACTCTGCTCTTTTGAAACAGTAGAATATGATTCCTCAAAAATAGACTCATGCACCTGTGACGTCAAATCCTGGCTATGTACAAGCATGGCTAGAAGAAAATGGACGGGGCACATAATATTGAAAATGCACTCTAAATAATATAGACCCCATAACCATTGTGGATTTTGTTTATGGACAGTGAAATTGCATGTCTTGAAATATAGATTGAGAACTATGTACAATCAATGCACTTTGCATGATAAAGATAGTCACACTTTCATATAGTTTTTACAAATATTTTAGTGGTGATGCTTTGTATTTTTAATGCCTTTTAGTATACATACTGAAAATTACTAATGATATGTGAAAGTACAATAAGTAGATATTTGCCATTTGTATCAGTTGCTTAAGTTCTTAAGTCAATCCTTTTAGCATGGTTCATTAGAATAAATATCCATTTCAGGAATTAGCCTGAATCCCCCATTACTTGGAAAAGCTGATTCAAATACTGGGGGTTTACAATCAGTGCTTCACCTAATCTCATCTTAATGAGTAAAAGAATTTCAATTTCAAGGGGACTTGAATCTGCGCTGTTACTTAGCCAACTGGCAGGACTTCATGTTTTGAAAATTCATTGTGGATGCTGCTTGCCAGTTTTTAGATTTAAGATTTAAAGGAGGCAAGTCAGTTTATTTTCCTGGAAATGGATATAGACTTTAGGCTGCTAGAAATCCATATAATTATACCAAAAGGAACCGTTGCTCAAATGGCAAGCTTTGCAACTGCCATGCTTGCAGCTGCATATTAGGAAACAACTCTCCATCCTGTATATTAAGTTTTGTTTTGTTTTTTGTTTTGCTTGTCTGAGCTCTGCACAGATAAAATGAGAGTAGGTACCAATTAATTCTTCACTAAAACATTAATTCTTTTATGCATCCTTTATATGAATTTATATGAATTTTGGATTCTTCTTTCTTATCTCAATAATATCTCCCTCTTAATTATACTTACATGCTGCCACTCTGCCAATACACTCATCTTACCTCTGCCTCTCTTCTTCTGGTGTCAGAGATATGGCTGCTGATTCCCTGTGTGAACTTCCTGTGTTCTATGTCTCATTTAGTTAATGTCTTTCACCTGTGTTGATTAGTTATTGTTTTCATCTGTGTTTTCTGTTGTTTAAGACCTACCCTTTGTTCACGTATTTGCTCAGTCTTGAGCTGCTATGCTTAGTGTGCGAGAATTCTTGTACCAAGCCTATCTTGTTTCTCTTGAGTCTCCAGTAAAAGAAACTTTATTTTCTTTAAATCAAACCTCTTGTGTCCTCAGTCATCTCTGCACTTGGATTCTCCCTGCCCCTTGTCACATCAAGTATGCACATATCCTCTTTCTCCAGTGTCTAAATGCTAACATTATCTCTTTAAAAAGCCATTCCACAATTTAAGATGCATGTTTTTCTTAAATTTACCATTGTAGACATGGTTGTCTAAACCCAATACAATGACCAGAATCCATTTCTCTGCCTCTACCTCTCTCTCTGGATTACAGGACAGTACATTTGCAAATCACACTGTTGTTACTCATTCTTTAAAAAAAAAAAACATTCTTGATCATCCAAACACATGAATAGGGATTTGGGTTTGCTAAGATGTAGCTATAATCTCCTCATAATCTCCATACATTAAGATAGTTTACATCATCCACTGTGAATTTGGAAATTATAACCATTTTAGTAGCATAATAACAAGTGATGCTAACATGCAGAGGCAGTGTGATTAGCTTCACAGTTCTTCTTGGGGACTGGAGGCATAAAAGGAAAGAAGTGAGATGGAATACATTTGGTTTCAATAAAATGTGTTAGTATCAACATTTCAGTAAAAAATAAATCGCTTTATTGTTTCTGGAAAGCCCACCAGTACAATCTGTGAAGGGTCAAATGGAGGACATTCACAACTCATGCTGCAGAGAGGAGGAATGACATATGCTGAAGTCAGAGAGTGGAAAAAATGTGGAAAAAACAGACAAAAAAACAGCATTTCTCTGCTGTGAAGCTGGGCCCTTGATTTTCACTACAATACAAAGCATTACGTTTTTCTTATTTGTGAATTCACATGCTCCTAACATCCTTGGTCTTCAAACTTCTCTGTTCAGACTAAATTTCTTCCTCCACACTGAGTGCCTTTTGTTGTTAACATGAATGGGTAGGCCTTCAGCATGTGGGTGCATCACCAGGCCAGCTGTCTGGAGTAAAGCTCCTCCAATATTATTTGCAGAGGGTATCTGGAGCATATTTGGTTACATAACCACAGTGTTGATCTTTCCTGGTGTTATTCCAGAGAGTATATTTTCACCTCACATCTCTATCATTATCTTCACATTATTGTAATGAGGCTTTGAAATCTTAGCCATCTTCCAACAAAAATGATATGCATTCAGAAGAGACATATTTTGAGAAGAGGCCTTCATGAAGAGGCACAATTTCCCCATTACAAAATATGCACTAGTTTCATGTAATTACGAGCAAAACAAAATTGAAATATTTTTACTAGTTTTTATTTTGTCATATTTATATATATTAAAATTGGGCAGATAATATTTGTTACACATGGTATAATTAATGGAGTTGAATAGCTGAAGTTTTTGGACGATAGGTGAGTATATCTATATGTACTACATCTCATATGACATCCTTAAAGATTCACTGACCTGCATTCATTGTGCTTCCACTATCTGCATCCTTCCTCTTCCCCATCTTCAGCTTTTTAAGTCTCCCAGGCTCCTTGAGAATGGTGGAACATCCCAAGCTGCTATCTTCATGCCGGAAAGTCCTGTCCTGTCCATCCCCTGCTGATACCTTTGTCACCCCCAGTCAAGCACACCAAGTATGCTGACACTCATAAATGTGACTCTTAAATTCTTGTAATCTCATCTCCTGTTTTCATTATCTTTTATTTTTTGAGATTTTTATGTTGTATGAATCTCAGGTATGACAACTATCATGATTCACACAGCTAGGCACATAGCTGTAAAATTATGTAAATGTGAAGTGTACCAATAACTGATAAATAATATTTAGTTAGACACCATTCCAAAGGCATTTCTCTCAAAGACCTAGATATCTCTTCCTTGTGCACAGGCATACATTTGAAAAATGAGTCTGATTTGGGTCTTTAATATGTATAGCTGTATTTCTCCCAAACTCTTCCTCAGCAAGACTAGGACAGAAGAGTGGAAAATAATCACCTACCAATCTGCAAGAGCATGAGGTCGAGGGACAGAATTGCTGACCCTTTGGTAGGTCAGTGAGTGACACTAATCAATTGACACAAGCAGGCTATTTCTCTTGGATAAATTGATGGTGGCATAGTGCTTGATAAGCATACAACCTAGTTAGCACGCAGTCAATCTAAGTGCTCTTAATAGCTCTATCCAATTCCCATTTTAGTATACTTTCTGTACTAAGAAATGCGCTGACAAATACAGCATCCTTTTCATAGTAATTTTTAGAGGTGTCACACCATTGCTGGTGTTAAAACTCCAAACATCCAACCATTATCAAAATGTTTTCTGTGTACAGTGTAACATGGTCTGTTTGCAACTGAGCAGGAATACAAAAGAAACAAATATGGTTCAAGTAATTTAGGGCACAGGTGTCGGTCAATCCCTAAGAGCATCCAATGATGGAAATAAATGCTGTGTTTCAGAACTATACCACTGAAATTCCAGTAATGTGTGGTTTTTTCTTCACTGGAAGCACAGTGAACCCAGGGGCCTTATACATCACACCATAGGACTGAATGACACGCAGGCGCTAAAACTGAAGCTAAAGTCACTGATGTGATGGAAAAGGGAGGAAAGGGGTTATTATTAACTGATGCTGCAGATGGAAGGCTATCAAAGTTATTGTTTCAGAGCCTGAAGGCCAGGGGGAAGTGAGTTTAAAATGGGAAGGTGGGAAGGAGTTCTCCATCCAAAGAAAAAAAAAAAAAAAAAACGCTTCACAGTGAGTGAATAATTAATTCCCTGGAACAAAACATCAGGGTCAGAGAGATGGAACATTGCCCTCTGGCCATATTTACTGAAGCATGGTGAGCGATGATTGACGAAATAACTATTTTTCTTTGTAACCAAATAAATAACTCAGGAGATTAACTACTATTCCAAGGTCGTGTCACAAAATTCCCTTTCAAGATACCAATAGAAATCATTGAAGCAGACTGCAGAAAACAAATTAATAGAGCTAAAAATCTATGGGGTCCTAGCAGCAGATGGATAACAGTAAGGGCAGCATATAATTTTCTGGTTGATTTATTTTAGTGCACCCTAACCCAGTGCATGTGTGCACACACACACACACACACACATGCACACACATACGCACACACACACACACACACACACACACACACACACACACACACACACACACACAAAGATGCATTGGACATAGTTTGTGAAATGTGACACATTTACAATTCAGTGGTTTTTTTTTTTTGATCTACACATTGTTTTGTCACACAAAATACAATTTCAAAATGTAACAACAAAAACAACTTCATCATGACAAACAGATTCTGATAACTGCTGGAAGGCCCTTCAATGTATTGATTATGCAATTTCATAAGCAAACATAATGGTGATGTGTGTAAACATTATGGAGAGACAGACCATTTATGACTGTCTTTTTACTCTCAGCTGCAAGCAGTTTTTCTGGAAAAACACTGGATATTTAACAAAATACTTGAGGTGCAAAGGGAAACTTTGGCTGCATTATACAGCTGAGTATGATGGCTAAACATGGCAAATATAGGGCTGCAACACTGCAATCTTAAAGTGCAATTTCCTGAACTTCCGCCAGAGTGTGCAGATAGTTAAACAGACAGAAAGAGTAATGAGACAGTGACACTGACACACTGACACAAAGGTATCAACAAGCCTAAAGCAGACAGTAGCACTAAAAATGTAGCAATCATTCTAGCACTGAGAACAGCTTGGAGTGGATGAGATTTTTTCAGCCTTTTTAAGCTTTTAAGGTTGTAAATCGGAATATTGCTCCATAAACCTGTCAGTTGATAATGCTCTATTTCCCAAAAGATGGGCATTTCCTCCTGTGTAACTGCCCTGATTAATTCATTTTTTAATGCACTGTAACTAATGGGATACATCAACAGGAGCATTTCAACAGCCACTTTGGAAAAGGTTTTAAAATGTTCTGAGGATATTTGATGCTGAGCGTGTTTTTGTCTCATACCTCAGTAGAATCACCGATGAGATGTTACCAATCGTCATTCAGGTCTGCTAAACAAGGGCACTCTCCACTGCCTGGGGCAATACTTCCCATAGGAACTGACTAGACTGGCACAGCACTTACCTGAAAACAGCATAATTGTCTAATATTAATTGTCTTCATGAGCAGAGAGACTGTCAAACTCTTCAATACACCCATAGTAATTAAAGTAACCCACCGCAGATGGGGTTATTGTCAAATTCAACCCTAATTCAGCAAACATAATGTCTGACCAAATGTGAACATGCTCAGAGTTAGGGATGCCTTGTTGCGGAATTCCAAACTACTACAGGGGGTGGGACACAAACATCAAGAAACAGGGGAACCAGCTGCTACGCTGTAACATTTGAGCTAAAGATATGAGAGGACCCTGTAAAAGGATAGTCCCTCACATGCTTCAAACAAAGTTAACAGCTGACAGGGGAAACAAACAGCATCCATACACATCCCATGTTTTTCTCCTGGGGGCATTTTGTGCTTCAATAACCATGAAAAATGGTGTGCTGTATTGCATTTACACCTTTTTTTCTAAATCAGCTTGTTCGGATTTTGCTGCCAGGGCTGGTTGAAGTGAACAAAGTAAACCATACACCATTTATTTTCATTGCTCTAAACATTTTTCCTGTATAGCTGCTGTAGTTTACATACAATAACAGTACCACTTGTAATAGATCATTTTGTGATAAATTTGTAATCACCAGAAACATGCAGTTTGTGTTTTTTCCAGCAAATTAATCAACAAATTGAGCAGGACCAATCTGGGTCTGGACCTCAGCTGGAGAGAGCAGCCCCTGACACCAAATCGATCCATTTAATTTAGTCCTTCCGCAGTTCTTTGAATGTCATCATTTGCACAGCCACAGTGGTGAGATTTTCCCCTCAGGAAAGAGGGATACTGAGGGATACTCAGCCACTCTCACTTGGGTGTGAATTGATGTGCTGTTGACAGTAGTCCCTCCCTAAGAACACACCCTGATGAGGCCAGAAAATAGAAATGACAAGCTATGGTGCAGAGCAAGCCATGTTTGTGTCTTCTGGCACCACATTTCTTCTTGATGCATCTCATTGATCTACGAGCCTTACATCAGCAAAAAACTGCAGGCTGCAGACAATGCAAAGTCAGAGAAAATAACCAATACAAGGTTTTGATTTAAAGTGGCATAGGCAACCAATAAGGACACTTTTATTCCCAGATGGCAGTCACATGTGAGATGCTTTGGAGAGTGCACTCTACTCTGTAAGAAATACTGATACAAAAATGAAACATATAGTGATAAAAATGACTGGGGCAGAATCTTTACTACACTAATCATTACATTACATTACCCAGAGCAACTTACATCAGTTACAATGTTATCCATTTATATAGCTGGATATTTACTGAGGCCATTTGGGATTAGGTACCTTGCCCGAGGGTATAACAGCAGTGCCCCAGCAGGGAATTGACCCAGCAACCTTTTGGTCATGAGTCCTGCTCCTTAACCACTATGATACATTGCTGCAATTTTTAATCATACTTAAAAATTGCTTGTAAGAATCAAGAAATCTGATTTTGAGAATAAAATTTGTACATAAAAACAATATGTGATACAGTAATCAACAGAGTGCAATGGAATATCTAGAATTACACTAAGATTCTATGAAGAATGAAGGAGGCATCACATCTTGAAAACAAATGTGAACAGGCAAGACACCAAAGTGCTAATAATTAGGGAAACACTGCAAAATAATTAAGGTTAGCTGAACTATGATTTCTTTTTTCCATTTCCTGAAAGACATTTGCTGGGCTACAGCATTGTTTGAACACTGCCAACACTTCACACAGTGACATTCAAATACAATGTGTCATGATACTTTTATTTGATTTAATAAAGGCTTGCATAAAAAAATCACTCCAAATATGTTTTGTGTCCAGCTTGAAGAACTTAGCAGAGAACATAAATGTCCATTTTACTCATTCGGAGAGTAAAATTCTTACTTTTAAGAATCATCTATTTGTATGAATGTGGACCAGCTCTTTTAAGCAGAGAGTATTGAAAGTGCTTTGGATGTGTTAATGAGGTCATATTTAAAAGTGCAAAAATGACAACCCAAAAGTACAAGACATGACATACAATTAAGCTGATACAATGAAATGGTATGAGCCCAATTACTCTGAGAATTATAATTGGGCCTTTCCCTTTTTTGTGACTCTATTGATGCCACTTAAATTTTCGAAGCGTGTAACTACTCCTTAATGTCTTGGCTCCATTAATCTTAGTGTGTGCTAAGATCCATTGAGAGTTCACAAAATATCCATTTTTGTCATGTGACAATTAGTCTTAATTAGCTAAGATGGCTGTCCTAATCAAACACTGATTTTTGATAATCTGAACATTGCAAAAAAAAGCTATGCATTATGCAGCATTGCTTTACAAATGCAGCTGTTGTACTATATAATTCACTGCAATAGATAAAAAAGCCATTTTGTACATAGCCTACTTGCATAGTTTTATTAGAATTCAATTTAAATTGTAAACCATTCACTACCTAAGAAGTTCATTTTGTGGCTTATATGTTATTTATGTTGCTGTTTTGTCAGAAGTCTGAAAACGAGAGGATTCTCCATCATATTGGAAGCATTATCCTGTAGGATGTTCAGTTCTGCCGTATTGTAGTTTTGGAGCATTTTGCACAACTATGTCTCAAGTAGTGGATGCGCCATTGGCGTACACTTGGTGTAACAATTAGCTCTGTGCCCATTAATTAAATTGAAATCCTGGTTATATGACAGGGTTTGTGTTTGGAAACATTAAATGAACTGAAACTAATAGCCATGATATAACGTATTATTATTATTTTATTGTATCACAAGTGCACAAAATCTGACAGAGATCGAAACATCTTTAGGTTTGTCTAACTGCCAAATTTATGTTATGACAGAAAGATCAAAAATTTCAGCCCCACAGTTGCACCGATATGCAAACCTCTGTATTAGATTTCAAGGCGCCATTTACTTTTCTTCCAAAGCCCTCTTCGATCTCCTTTGCAAGTACCAGGAAGTCTAACAGCGAATTAAAATAACATGCACATCCAGCTATCAGTCAGCACTGACCATTAATGACCAGTGTCAGACATGTCTTCTTTTGTGAGTGAAATCTCAGAGCTCATCTGAGCCATCTCCTCCTCGGCCCCACAGAGACAGGAATGAAGCAGTTTCAAGCAGGCTGCTGTATCTTCAAACACTCTTCTTTTGATCTGCAGACATGACCGAGGTTGCAAATAACAGCAGAGTGGAGTCTGAATTCCAATCATAAGCTTTCCTGTCTGGATGTATGCAGTGTCCAAGTGCATTGCATTCTTATAGTATTCAGTCATGATTAGGTGATTAGATGATGAGTAATGTCTGCACTTTCACCTCTTTTGAATCACAGCATATCAGGTAGCTCAGTTAAACCAAAACCACTTAGGACATGCCTACTGACATGGTTTCCAGTGCAGACCAGGCAGGCTGGCATAAACCACAGAACTGTTCAAATTAGACTGTTTGAAAAAGGAAGCAAATGCTAAAATCGTTGTCAGTCAGGTTTTAATGATGTGAACACACATTTCAATTGTCATAAACAGCCTCTGGCAAGTTAAGCATACAGAGCATACTCCAGTAACTAATGACATGCCCAGTAAAATACACCTGTAATCTGAGTAGTACCTTGCCAACACAAACTTATTCTGTTGCTCTGGGATAAAATCAGAAAAAAAATCATTGACAATGCAAAGCCGTAAATAGACGACCTCACAATGACCGCTACAGGCTGTATGGAATTTCAGATCAGAGGAAGCTTCTGCATCACTTGGTCACACCACTCTCACCACACACTGCCAACTCGAGTCACTCAATTAAAACCTCTCGAGATCCAGTAAAATCTTAAAACATATTGGAGACAAAATAAAACATGTATGTTGCTGGCAGTTCCCCTTTGGCCTGACTCTGGGTTGGAGCCCATAAATCCTTTGAATATTGCAGTCATGCTCACAAGTGCGTCCACACAAAAGTGTACTACATGAAGCGAAAGCAGTTTACATTAAAAAAATCAAAAGTGTTCCTGATGAATTGGTGGCAGCAGATGAATTCCAGTAAAAACTGTGACTCGACAAAGGCACAGCATTTTAACGGGAGTTTTCCCTGAAGAGCATTACGTGCAGATCATACATGTTGTGCGCTTGCTCCCGTTTCTCATCGAGGGGATCTAGGCCAGTATAACTGCTTCAGCACAGATCCACCGTCATTTTCAGTCCTCAGTTTTTCTGTGGATGCTGTTGAAGAAAAAAAAAAAACATTAGAAAACAATACACTCAACGGTCAATCCCCAAGCCTGTAATCAGTGACAAACTCTAAACCAGATGTTTACTTGAAAATTTAGGCAACCAGCATTTTCCTGGAAGCAAATATAGCAATTGCCAACATTTAACATTCCTCTTCAGTGGAAACCTGATGAGCTTAGCCACATAATTCTGGCTTGAAATAAACATTTGGGTTAAGGGGAAACTGGAGGTTAACCACAAACGCATGTTCAACAGAAACCTCAAGTATCTGTATATTCTCCAATAAAATCCCAGACAGCGTCAGAACTGCTAATAATTCACCTTGTTCAGCTGGAAACTGAGCATTCGTGTCCATCTTCAATAATACATGTGCAACAGGACATCTAATGGATTTTGTCCTCCAACCTTGCGCCACATTGAGTTAAATGTACCACACATCAAACTTGAATTTCCACATGCTTTCAGATGGATATTGAAGATATTCATCTAATTTTTACATCCATTTTCTGTAGAGATCAAGAAAGTAGAAAGTAAAGTATAGGCTCACTAGATTCTGGGGAGTATGGTGCAGCTCTAGGCAAACCACTCCTGGACATGTCAGTACCATGTACAATTACAAGATTTTTTTACAATGGGAAACCAAACACTGCATGGGTGATTCCAAAATGTCACTTCTTACAATCTGAGACTGACCTCCTGAAATGGGCAAAACAAGTACATTTTAGCCATTTATCTTTGCAGTTCTAGGAAACTTTGACCATTATGTCCACATCTACTTGTAAGCCCAGGACAAGCGAAATCACAGAGTAACTGGCCCTATCCAAGCCAAGATAAAGGTGAAGATCAATTCAGCTGAACATTCTGACAAACATCACGATAATTATCACCCTAAACACCAGGGAAAACTAGAAACTGATGGCATGGACACTTGGGATGGCTCTGCTAATAACTTTGATAAGCAAGCCTCAGGCCCAGAGCAATCAGATTGTGCTGCCATTTCACCTAGTGACAGGGCTTGCTCCAAAGCCCCCTTAGGTCTAAACCATGCCAAATCACTGCACAGCAGGGGACCGCAATGCTGGTTTATCTCATTGTGTTCTACCAGCAATTGTCCCTTCTTGACAAAGCCCCATTTGTCTTAATCTGACAGATGTTTCTGCGTAGAAACAGCGGCAGCTTTTGAAGTGGACTTGCTGAATTTATGTGCACGCTGAGGAACTGATAATTGCAAAGGAAGGCAGAGAGAGAAAGGGTCCAATGGGACCACCGCAATGTCCCCAACCACATTCTAACCAATATTGACTAAAAATTGGCAAAGCCCTATCTACACTACCAATGACACCAGTCATTCTCCAGGGTAAAAGCTCCGCGCATTACTTCATACTTTACAAGAGAGAGAGGAACTAAAGGATTATCCATCACACATGGTTATTTGGCTAAATGCCACGATTAATGCCACCTTAACTACAGCGCAATATTGAGCAGAGGACCTCTGTACACCAACTACCCATTATATGGTGACATTATAGCAGTATGTGTCATCAGAAATCTGTGTGGAGAGAACAGCCGTTTGGTGTGGAAGGCTGGGGGCATAGGCACTTACAGCAGCACTCAGGGCCTGGTCCAGGTCAGCAATAATGTCCTCCTCATCCTCCAGCCCCACAGATAGACGGATGAGAGTATCGTTGATGCCCAGAATGGCCCTCTCCTTCTCAGGCACAGAGGCGTGTGTCATGATAGCACTGGAAGAAACCATAGGAGCACGGTTACGTCAGATGGACTAGAACATACAAATTAGCTGACTGCTGAGCAAATGAAAGAAAAGACACCCCTGGGTGAAATGATTCAGAAGCTTCAGCAAACAATAAACACTCTAATGGCTGACAAACAGCCATTGGAAATATCACCAAAAAAAGAAAAAGGAAGCCGATTTAAAATTCCCTTCACATAAAAATGCAATTACACTCAACAGTAAAGGGGTATTACAATGTTAAATGCCCATTTACTGGGACTTCAAAGATGTCCCATTATATATAATGAGAACTGGCTTTAAAATGGACAGCTGGGCCATGTTGGCATATAACACATTAAGTAAATCAAAGCATTTTCCTTCTAAAGCCTTAGGCTTTAGAATTTAATCACAACTATCAAGTCATTTGATTGGAGCTTTTTGGGAGGGTTGTTTTTTTTTTGTTTGGTTGGGCTGTTATTTTGTAGCCTGTTTTAATGCGGTAGTTTTAATGAACACAAATTGTGCCATTATTCTGCATTTCCTTACCGAGCCAAAATTCTATTGTGGAAGTCTGTGAAAAGGGGTAAGGGTTGCTCATCATTTGGGGTTTTTTCCCCACAGCATCCTTCTGATGTGTACCTGATGCCCTCTGGTGACCATTTACAGTACTACAGCACTGGTATTTGATTATTGTACACAAAAGGACCCCAAACGAAATACTCATGGAGAATACAAAATGTTATTCAAGATGTATTCATACCTTGTTGAAAATAAATAACCATATTACAATCATTCAGAATCAGTATTGTATTTATCATATTATTTACAGATAGACCAGCATAGCAATGAACTTTATTTAAAAGTGTATAAAAAGTAAAACAAGTTGTTCTGGTCAAAATCTTCTACTTTTAAAAAGGAAATACTGTTTTGGACAAGCCAGTTTTGAAGAGTCACATGAGCTCTGCAACAGTCTTTGTGTCAACGCCATGTCTACTACTATCCGTGACTTACCAGCATTTAATGTTACAAATCACTGGCAGCCAACATTCCAATGCCAAAACCAAAACATTTACACACTTAAGAGAGAGCATATCTGCAGCCTGGATTAGGTATTTTAATAAGAATATAATAAGTAATAAGTAATATAAGCCTATCATCTCTGCAGTTTCTGTAGTGTGGAATATTATTTGTGTCTGACTGTAGAACTCTACATCTAAGGAAAATGATAAGGTGCTTGGTCAAGGATGGGAAGGTTACTGAATGTTCCCTGTACCTTCTCTCGAATGCACTTGAGAAAAAAAAAATTAAAATCAAGGCTCTGGCAGTTTCCTCCACAACCTGGGAAGTAGGTGATGTTATTCAACAATATGATGATAAGATGATGTTGGGGGAGGAGCATTATAATTAGAATTTTATGTAAAATACAACTCTTAAAAAATGTCTGAATCTTACATACTATTTGAATCTTGAAAAAATGCCATGTGATCTTAATATTACAGTAATGTTACACTTGAATATGGAGCAGTGCATTAATCTTACAGGAAAAATAATTTTACATCTGTAGGAACTCACCTATAGAGAAACCCCTTGAGGAATTCCATAACTGAATTCCCCATTCATTCTGTATCTACATTTACATGTATCATTTGAACCCAAAATCACTCTGCACTAAGGCACATTATGTCCCCAAATAAAACATCTGGTCAGTGAAAGTGAAAGAATAAAGTGCTCTTCACATTTAACACTACACTGTCCTGCAAACTGTGCTAGTAAACCAAAGTGTTGCTACTGCAAATTGAATCTGGGCCAAAGTACTTTCACATACGCATTTGTTCCAACTACGGATTTCTACCTTTATTTTGAGGGTGAGTGATATAAACCTTTACTGAAGATGACGCAACCAAAATTTTTTACTTTAACTAATCTTCAAATGCTGGAGATAATCAGAGAGTGCCGAATGGACCAGAATGGTTCCTGGACATCCAAGTTTTGGCCAGAGGAATGTATATTAGTATGATTCCAGTAAATGATTTGGGACTTACGGATGCTCTGCCAAACTTTCGTAACCTCCAAGACTCTCTGCCAGGGCAAACAGCTGAAAATGAAGACAAACATTACCAAGGGGTCCTTAGTTGTAGAATTACAAGCTCCTACACAGTAGCAAAGGCACTCCTGGGAGACAAGAGGGCTCTCTTTTATTATTCTCTAGAAGTCATTTCATGCATGCTAAAAAATCATCACATAATGTTGAGGTCTGGTGTCCTCATAAAACAGCACCTTTAGAATTCCAGAGCCGAGTCAAAAGGCTTAGCCTCTGAATATTAGTTAAACTATATTTTGCCAATTTGGTGATGGATCACAATTTCTCTGTATTAAAACATGGTCACCATAAACCATAAGGTCTTATGTTCAAAATGCAGTTGGAAGAAGACTAATGTTTCATGCTTTTTGACCCACAGGGAGGGTACACTAGAAGCTTTCAGACAGTAAATTTCCAACAATTAGCAGTGCTTTACTTGAATTACCAACTCAGTGAATAAAGTCATTCTGGAACATAATCAATAGATGCAGAATTAATCAGGCTCCAAGACTCTGAATCAAATCCAGGCAGAATTCAGATAATCCTAAATATTTAATTGCTTTTACCATGCCACGCCATTGCACTATACTAGTATTTTATTATTTAGCTGTAAAGCAGGGAGTAGCCAGTTCTCCAGACACATGCAGGGTACGTGCTCAGAGAGTAAATGATACTGATGTCACATTGCACAGGGCTTGGAAATCCTCTTACTTATTTTCTGCTACATTACATCATTGCCCCAGAGTGATACAAGTGTGTGTGCTGAGCATAATAGGCACAATTCCAATCTTATTGATTTACCATGTGTAACTGCTCAAACAAGCCACTATCCTGTGCAAACATGCTCACTCCACTTCTGTGACATGCAGCATTTTTTACAGTTGCAAATTGTACCACATGTTCTTCCTGATAGAGTAATCATCAATAAGCACATGTGGTACAATTTCATTTGCCAAGATATTTAGCCAGGGTTGTCTGACTTAACCCAGGGCATGCTGTGCAACATAAACAAGGCACATTCATGGAAATTCCTAAATGTTGTGACTTTTTCCCTTTTTCACAGACTGTATTTCTCCTATAGGCTGAAATGTTAACATCAGTGTACAAAATGTACTTGTATAGCCCGTTACAATTTTCCACTGCAAATCACCTTCAGATTGTTGAGGAAGATAGTGGCATGTTCAATATTTCCTTTGATATAGAACGTGATCATTCCAGGGCAGCCTGTGCACTGTCTCTTCATCAGCTCATGCTGAGGGTGTGAAGGCAGTCCTGCAGGCAGAGAGGAAGAAGCCCTGTGAATAACCCTAGCCTCCATCTACATAATAATATCTTGAACAGATGAACTACACACTGTACATTTTAAGAGCCACAAAACAAATTTTCCTAGTCCCTAGCATTCTGTGATAAAAACATTCTGAATTCTGAATGTCTTCATCCCATTACCTGGGAAAATGACTCTGTCCACCCTTGGGTCGGCCTCAAGGAAGGTGGCTGCTGCCATGGCATTCTTGAAGTGCTGCTTCATTCGCAAGTGAAGGGTCTTGAGTCCACGGTTACACAGGTAGCAGTCGAAGGGGGACGGCACTGCACCGATGGCTAAGGCAAAAAAGTGAGGGGGAAAAAAAAGCAAGGAATAAGAACCATATCAGCCCACAGACAACACACAAAGCCTTCGTTGCTTGGTAAATGGTTTAAAACAGAGGTAGCATAAATCTCTATTAAAATCACTATGTGCCATGCCATTCATCACAAATATGCACCAGTGTTATAAGATGAACACAAGTCAAATAGCACTGCTTCACTGAGTAATTGGTGGAGCAAGGAGTAAGGATTTTGCTACTCACTTCTACAGCATGTTATGGATTGTGGATGAAGTTTGAGTGATATACACATAAAAGCAGTTTTTCCATTCAACTACAAAAATGTAAATTGGGTGGGGGGGAATTACTAGTGACTTACTAAAAACATTTCACATTTTCACTAACTGATGTTCACACTTCAACTTTTCAAAAAAACATAATTGAAAATTATTTTTCATACATTGTAAAAACATTAAGTAATTTCAAAAATGTCAATCCCAAGAAAGTTTGGGAACTGTCATTTGGGAACTGCCTGCAATAAACAGTTTGAAACAGCAATCATGGGAAATGAATAATAGTTTATACTGCACATAAAGTTGCAGTATATAACCACCTCCAGTTCATACAGGGAATAAAATAACCTTAATGTTATGATCACTGCAGATATTATGCCCATTTCATAGAAATTGTAAAACTGTAAAATATTTTTTTCATTATGTATATGCATTTTTCAATTACATACATTGTATACATGAGCATTTAGATCCACAGAATGATACTTCAGTGAAGATGACCTGTTTAAAAGGTCCTTTGATTTATACATTTGGAAGGTTAAGAACGTATTACAGCTGCAGTATGCCAAGGATCCAAGGGGAACTGAGGGATGTCAATATAAAAGGGTTGCCAGGGTTTAAAATCTGTACTTGTAAAACCCGGTAACATTAATATTTTCTGTTTAAAGGAATCTAGTATGTCATTTACCCAGTGGGCATGGATAGGTGGTTGTCTTCCATACAATTTCATTAAATAGGATGTCTTGGAAGGAATGTTATGAAAGCCTTCATTTTGGTCACTGAGTCATGTTAGAGGTTACACCACACTTTGAGCTTATGGAGACTCTCAAAAGTATACATTCTGAAAATTGCAGACCAAAACAAACGGTAGTTATCACTTATTAGTTATCTATACAAATCCGATAAATATTGAAATACAGTAGAATTTTGCTCTTTCTTGCCAATACTGATATAACAGTGTTCTTCTTTACAGGTTCAAAAATACATATTTCCTACTGACTCCACCTCTTCCTCAGTACAGCAGATTCCAACATGCAATCTGACTGGTGTGTGGCAACATATACATAGGCTGTCAACTGATTTCAAAGTGAGCAGTCATGTCTGATTCAGATCATGAACAAACTTGCTAGGGCCTTAAGACACATTCCTTGGGGGATTTCCACACCCACTGTCCATAAATAATCACTGACAGTTAAAATAAGACCACCTCTGTCGAGTGATCTTAAATCCTAACAAGGAAGCTTTACGTTAAACCTGATTTCCACAGCTTTTGTTTTGCTTTTGTTGATCATATGGGATATAAAAAGCCTTTGTGTTGCTTGGTTGTTTTTCTCATTAATTCAGCTGTACTGACGCCAGTTCAGTCGAGTGAATTTGTTCCATAACTGGATAAAACTTTCTGCATGAGAAAAATACTGAAGTTGATACAGTTTTCCCGCAGTGACTATGCATATTAACATTCTGCCATTAATAAACAATCCTGTCTTACCATTCTGTAAAAACTTCAGTCGCTCATGCAGGTCCTCTCGGTTTACTGACACCAAACCCATAACAACATCACTGTGGCCTGACAATTCCCCACAAAAACAACAAAAAAGAGAAGTTACATCACACATAACCATTTGGGCTCCAAGTCTTATCACAGAATTAACAATAACATAATAAAGCTTAAATGTACAGAAGACCTGTTTATTTACCATTCATATACTTAGTTGCAGAGTACATGCAAATATCTGCTCCAAGAGCCAAGGGACGCTATGGGAGAAAGCAACAAAAATTTGCATTACTTAAACAAGAATATTAGTGTTCTTTTTTGTTTGGCACACAGACTAAGCTTTATACATGACAACAATTTCCTTTTAGAGACAATATGAAATTATTCACGAAGAATAATACTATTATATATTTTAAGTGAAGGACACACTGTACACTGCTGAAAACTTCACCTGAAAGAAAGCAGACATAAAAGTGTTGTCCACAACTACAACAATGTCTTTGTTGTGTTCATGGGCAATCTCAGCACAGGCCTTGATGTCTACAACCTTCATGGTGGGGTTGGTAGGAGTTTCAATCCAGAGCAACTGCAATGTGAGGAATGACAAAGAGAGACAAAGAGAGACATGAAAAAATGTTTTTCCCCCCAAAAGTCATAACCTCTTGCACAAGAGCTCTTAGGAAATTGGCAACAATTTACACAATGTGCAGTGGTGTAGCACAGTGGTAAGGCGCAGGACTCATAACCGAAAGGTTGCCGATTTGATTGTTGCTGCAAAGGTTTGCTGTTATACCCTTGGGCAAGTACTTAACCCACAATTACCTAAGTAAAATATCCAGCTGTATAAATGGGTAACATGTAAAAAATTGGAACCTATATAAGTTGCTCTGGATAAGAGCGCCTGCTAAATCAATGTAATGTGAAATGTAGCAACACTGATATCATCTTTCTGCTAAGATGCCATTATAATTATTTATGCATTCTACAGATGCTCATATCGAGGACAATTTACATACCATGACAAAAAAACTAGAGTACAGAACACAAATAGGAAACTATAAAAAATATACAAGATTTCTCATCAATAAAATATAGCACAGGAAATGAAAATGTTTTTGCATTTTATTAATTGACAATTACCTTTGTGTTAGGTTTAAGAGCTGCCTTCAGGACATCAAGTTGTGTGCAGTCTGCAAAAGACACATCCAGGCCAAGCTCTGCAGCAATTCTACTGAAATATCGGTTGGTTCCTGCAGGAAAAATAGATGTAAAAATGCACATTTTTCATTTAACATGACTGGTTGCTCATTACAATCTTGATTTCTGTTATCAGTCTACATCCTTTGAAATCTTTATATCCTACTTCTCCTGTAATTGATATTGTTAGATATCTAGCTATTTAAGTGATTTAAGGTGCAAGTCATTCACACTTGATTGTACACCATATTTCATTGTAATGTTAGTTTTTATATTAATATGAAAAAAAGATATTTAATGGGGTGCTTTGTGAAGACACGATTTCTCACCTCCATATACATCATTCATGCATACGATACCATCACCAGCCTTCAGCAAATGTGTGATGGTCATTGTAGCAGCCAGTCCTGATGCAAGAGCAATACCTAAAGAGGAGTTATATTGACAATATGTTTTAAATGGTCCCCACAATCTTTAAGACAGCAACCCAAAAACTCATATTATATGATAAAATGAGATTAACACTAAGATATGCTAATGACTTACAGTATTTGGCTCCATCCAGAGCAGCCACCGCTTTTTCCAGGCAGTTCCTTGTTGGGTTACCACTTCGACTGTACTCAAACCCCTTGTGAAAAACAAACATGAATGAGTTAAAACAGTGACTGGTAGTTATGTCTCATGACTGCAACTAATGTCCAATTATGATTGTATATACAGCTTTCATACATTCTCTGTACTGTGTTGCACAAAGACGTAACACATAATCCAAACTTTATCCTAAAAAATCAACATACATATAATAGTCATGTCACATTGTCAATACATGCAGTTAGCTCCCTAGGGAGACCCATATTGAAAGCTTTGTGCAATTACAAAACCAAAACATTGGTACAGTCAGCATAAATACACTATACCATTGATAGGCTAACTCTAATTACTGCCAAAGCGTAGCGAGATAGCTAGATAAAATACCTTACTTGCCAGTTTGCTACACTTGTGAACAACGTGTGGATAACTCAGCATTAAGATAGTTAACTTGTCTTGCTATCAGGCAAGACATGGCTTTTTACTACAAGCTAATAACTGCCAGTTATTGATTGCTCCATTTGATGTTTTTATCTTAACCAATTACGTTACATCCATATTCTCGAATAAGTCTGTACAAGAATACCGGTATGGTAGGTATGGCAGTATTCAGCTTATCAGGCTAAACCGATGTCTCAATTTCCACTCGGGAGGCATCAGCATGCAAAATTTCCATGGCTGCCTTATACCAATGAATCACTTTGTATTTTTGAACGCCATTTCGTAAAATTTCAAATAAAACAGTATTGAGCAATGTTGAGCCTATCTTTAACCCCCTCTGCACTCTCTTCCGATAGACGGCGCAGTGCTTTACACAAGCCGACCTCTGGCTCACGTTACTGTCACTTTTTTCTATCACAGCTGTTGATGGTGACTGAAGCCATGTTTAGTCGTGGATGCAACGTTTTTTGAACCCTCATTTAATTAAACAACATATTATCTTAAATGTAATGAGTAATACATTGGATCATGTTTTTCCTTCCTGTTGATTCTCTTCACAAAATAATCTTAAACTCACCCTACAAGCTCTTACTTTGTATTTGAAAAGGCTTTAAAATTGAACATTAAAATATATGTTATGCTTTGTGCCATTCAGTCAGTACTATGATGCAAGCAATTAAGAAACCACGGAGGAAGCCATGAATTTTTTGCGTTTCTGAAATTATGGGGAGCGAGTGTCCGTAACTGCAATTCTTCCCAATCCTGCAGGTTGAGGCTACATCCTCTCTAATATCTGTTGGAATTGCAATCAATTTTACAGAATTTTTCATGTTTTAATATTTTTTAATATTTTAGGTGTTTGAGAATTTCTGACATAAATTATGAGCGATATGTTAGTTTATTTATGGAGGATGCATGTTTATAATCCGTCTTTAGTTAAACAGAACACCACTTCAGTATGAAGCGCGTGGGAAAGTAGCTATGACTGTACAGCGCGTGCTATACACGGCATGGTGGAGCCCATCTCTCGGCCATACACTGTATACCTGTATGAACTCCACAGGCAGGAGAGGGCCTGGTCTTGTGACGATTGTAAAAAATTCCTTCAGCCTGCTCTGTGACACTGACTAAACCTGCCGCTTCACGTCATGACTGCAATTAAAATGTGTACATTAAAATTAAGCAGTTTGGCGCTAATATGCTTCCGATGGTCACTGCATTAGTCATTTAACAGATGCTTTCATCCAGAGAGACTTACATTGGTAACAATTTTATGAATCTATATAGGTGGGTATTTACTGAGGCAACTGTGGGCTAAGTACCTTGTCCAAGGGTACAACAGCAGTCTCTCAGCGAGGAATCGAGCCACAATATAAAAGTCCTGCTCTGTATCACCTGGCCTACACTGCACTTTAGAAACAATATGAAGTACGATTATTGGAGGTTGAGAGGTCTTATTTCCCCTCTGTTCAAGATATTGAATCACGTTTCACAAATTGAATCATAAACCTAATTAGGTCGCTCGAAAATATAGATAAGCACAGTGTATCAGTCTCGACTTCCACGCGATTTGAACGCGTTGTTCACGTTGTGACGTGAATTGCTCTATACTCAAATGGTTCCTGTTACTTTGTCGCTTTACAAAGGATATAGAGTCAGATTGCTCAAACCAAAGTCTCGCCCCTGGAATATAGTGAATAATATTTATTCTGATTCAAGATCAGATGTCTGGCCAACTATTGAAGCTTGGTCATGCAGCACTTCAAATATTGTTGACTCATTTTATAGCTTTTTGCTTATGTTGTATTCTGCCTCACTTGTAAGTCGCTTTGGGTAAAAGCGTCTGCCAAATGAATTAATGTAAATATAATGTCAATCAGATGCAAAGATAAAACTTCCTATACCCATTCATATTAAATCACTCATCTGACTTAGTCGAACCAGGACGTTAGCTACCCAGTGAGCTGTAACGTGAAATTAAACCAGATAATTAGGTTAGGGATCGTCATGGCTAGGTGTACCTCATGTGTTCAGTTACCCAAGTTATTTCACACTCAACAAATCTAACAAATCTTGACTTTGATTTGTTAGTTGCTCGCTGGCTGTCCATATTTCTTAGTAAGAAGATAGATCGCTCGCCAATGTTAGCGCCCAGATAGCAGATAAAATTAAAATACACCGCCGATTGTAATCTAAAACAGACTGGACTAACATTAGCCAGCTAAGTATGCTGTAACTAGCTAGCTTGCTCGGTAGTCATTTATAAGGGCGATAAATATTTCGTGTTATTCATGATCATTGAGCTAGACGGGCTATCAGTGTAATGACCCAATAACCCAACGATAAAATTAGCCATATGATAGCTATGTACGTGTCACAGACTGCCTGTTTCGGTTAGCGGCTTTTCTGTGGTATGGCAGCGTCGAGCTTGATCACAGCTAGTTAGCCGGGTCAAACACTTTTTAAGTTAAAATACTATCCCTAGCTAACAAAGTAACAAGGTGTTCCTTCATTTTAAACGCAATATTTAGAATAGATTAACGTCAGACAGCTAGCTAACGTCAAACACATTTCTGATGCAACTTACAGCATGGTTTCCAGGTCCATATTGTTTAAACGTGGTAGACAACGAAATAGGTGGCACTACGGCCATAGATTTCCATTGCTCCGGTTCCTGGCCAACGTGGATAGCCTCTGTTGCGAAGGACTTAAATCCCCCTTGAAACCCATCAAAACAGTCAGCCTGTTTGTGTGAATCCATGACCATGTATTTGTCCAGTAGATCTCGCCAGAATCTGTAAATCCCTGAGAACACAAAATGTGCGCACTACTCTTACACTTTGTGAATCTTTCAGGAAATTAGCTAGTATTTATCTACTAAAAACGTGTGAAGCCAAGGCCCTCATTTTAAACCAATCACCGTGCCTATACAACTAGAAGACCGCCTCTATTGGGTTTTTAACAGGGCGTCTTGTACCACGTGGTCCTGGTCGGCACAGTGTATTCGCAGCTTTCGGAAAACTCCGTTACTGTGAGGCAACGATGTCAGGTTTGTTAAGGTCAGAAATGCCCTGTATTGGAACGAAAATCGAACAACGAGGAGTCCAAAATCATACTAATTTGGATTTCACACAGGCGGCTAAACTTGCCAAAGACGCCATTTTTCAGAAATATATTTACAGCGTGTAGCGCACGATGCCCAGCGGTTTCCTTTGGCCACACACGCTTTAACATAAATGAAGAATCGATAATGACTGTGTCTGATATGCCGGTATAACTGACATTCACAGGCACATCCTTCAAGTAGTGGTGGGTGGAAGACTTAAACACAACTGAAACAAGAACTAGAGAAACCACATAGCTGTTAGTTTCCCAGTAAGTTTTATTTGCATATACAAATAACACACATCGTATTTCCATACCCAGAGATTTTTGTTTTTCTATAAGAGCCAGCATTATCTGTCATATTAATGGCAATGGTTTTATGTCTTTTCGAAAACACGATCGTGTCTTCCTGATAGAGGCGGACATTTGTCGAACACAAGACAAATGTCCACATATGCCTCAGACCTCATATAGTCTTATTGTCCACCTTCATATTGGGTAGTTTATTGATGTAGTATCATTGGCGATCCAAACTAATGTCATAGTTAAGTTCCGAATATGTCGATATTTTAGAGGTCAAACCATTTAATATATAATATGGTACTGTTTAATACTGTAATTCCACATTAAATTAGAATATGTAGGTACTGGATATGGCCGCCTGTTATAGTTGTTTGCAGCTATATTGCGTCTATCATGGAGTCAATACATTTGTATGGTAGAGTGTTTCGGGAAATGGAAAGTCATTTTCTTATCATTCCTAACTGAGTTTTCAAACCTCTGCAATTCTGAAATATTATCAGTAAGTGAAGGTGTATAACACAGTTAAACTGGTGTGCTGGTGGCATTTTAAGATTTTTTTCCCCATGTGAAATTAAAACGTTTCTTCAGTCAGAGCGTCCTCAAAATTGTACCTGTGGCATTCTTATTCAGGTCACATATCATAATTTCTCCTACCACTAGAGGGAGCCGGGGATCGTACAGAACTTGCGTGACCAAGGTAGTGACGACTGCAAACTGATTTCCCAAGTGGCATGTACGGTAAATGCCACTTCCGAAAAGCGGAATGCTCGGCGGATAGATTCTGCCTGTAAAAGGTTGTTTTACCACGACATACACCTAAAATTCCGTACAAGCGCACAACAGCCGAGCACTACTGGAGAATAAAATTGCACAATAGTATACTCAATTTACTTGTAGTTGCAGATAGGTAATTGCTGCAACATTTTGCTTTGTCTAGCTAGCGTCAGTTAAGTATGCTATTTAAATAAGCTAAATATTTATCCCGTAATTTAATTTCCACCTTAAATTCACTTACTGCTAAAATATATTCAAAATGTTGGAATGCTGATCCTTTCCGACAACTATCTACAGAGGCCGACTAGCCTGATAGATCTCAACACATATTCATGCAGTGTAGTTAGTGCAAGCCAATGATACAACAAAGTCTCGCGATAACATAACATTCTTGCAGCTCCTGCTATTTGCCTGCGGAATTGTCGCGAGATTAAAGACGGAAGATGGCAGTTCTGTCTTCCCGGGAGTTGGGTATAGCTAGTTACGCTGTGGAATCGGTTGTTAGAGGGACCTTTGATTTTACGTATCAAGGGAAAGCAGATTTATAGAGAATTGAAATATAACGGTTTTTATATTTCTATACCGTATGTTACAATTGAAGGATTACGTGTTTTCATGTTGTGTGGGCTGCTGTTATTGTCTCAGCATTCCCAAGGCGGTCTACCACTGGCATCATCTTTGCCAGCGACAGTTTGTATTCGTTTCTTCAGTATCGTCTTCAACTACTGCACTCGTGTTTTTTGAACTTGCGAGTGTGTAAAAATGACTGGAGAAAAGATCCGTTCGCTGCGTAAGGATCACAAGCCGAGCAAGGAGGAGGATTTGCTGGAGCCGGACGAAGAAGCTGCTGCTGGGACGTTCACTTCGTCGACAAGGACTAGAGGCAAAGGCAATAAAATCTTTAGCAATCACAAGCTAATCAAACCCCCGGCGACACAACAGCAACAGAATCAGCAATCGCAGATCAATGCTAACACTAACACGAACATAGCAGCAGGTACTATTGATGATAACAACAAAAACCCCATTATCCGTACCACAGAGGACTTCCCAGTCCACGAATGTGTGTTCAAAGGAGACGTGCGCCGATTGTCATCGCTAATTCGGACCCAAAACATCGCCCAGAAAGATGTCCACGGTAAGTGATTTTAATAATTGTTAGCTATCTAGTAATAGCTCACTGAACAAACGGCAAGCTACGAACTACTCCCTCGAATTAACGTTAACAGGTTATGCTATGTAGCTACGCAAACGTTCTTGTGGTTGGCTGTCTGACTTACTTGTGGTGACATTTACTGGTAAAATTAACTAACGTCTTCACCTAGCATTATCTGACGTACCAGTGGTTAGTTGTTTGTACTTAAATACCAAGTACGTAAATACCTATCGGTCCTGGCTAACTTGCCGTCCTTCTAATTGCTATCTTAGCCTACGTTAGCTCTGTTCGCTGGACTATGCGGACTACCTATGGTGTAACTTGGAAATGTATCCTCCATTCACCACGATCTGTCAGTGTTTAGCTAGCATTTTACTATTGTCCTAGTTAGCTAGCTGACTAACATATTAACGTCAGTAGATAGTTATTTCCGTCAAGGTGCATTTTTTAGGAGAAGTGACTTTATTCATCAGACCACCCCATGGCGTTCAGTAGTTACAGACTTTTCCATTTGAGCCCGTCTGTTCAGCGGCCAGTTGAACTATATGACATACAAGTAACTAGTGGTATGCATGCGACATGCGTTCCTGCGAACACATTTTAGATGTACCTGATTTTAGATGGACCTAACTGTTGTCAAGAATAATTATTATCGAAGACAATTCTATCACGAATGAAATGCCACAATTCAAAGAGGAGCCCCAAAAGACAATGTAGATGATTCCTCGAGCAACACATTAAATTAGCTGCGAATTCTGAAATGAGTCTTTTAAATGAGTCCTTTAGTTCTGAAGATGGTGGCTTTGCTCTTCAGGTTTGTCAGCATGACCCAGCTCACCGTCCCTTATCGTATTTCGTTTAAGTAGAAAAGTGTTAATGTTTTGTCTCATCACCCAAATGCATGCTGCTCATAATGACATTAAATGCGAACAAAGTGTTTTGGATGATGCATTTCTTTCCAATGTATGTGTTGAAAACAAGTAAAATGTGGAATTGCCCTGAATATCTACAATATATAGTACTGACAAAGTTGGACCATTTAATTACACAGCATGCACATTGCAAAAAGTCTTGTTTCCATTAGATCACATCATTCTGCACCTCAGCTGACATGTTTTGCCACCTACCTTGCACACACCTGACTGTAGCAGATTTTATCAGTGAGGTTAACAGATCCCTTGCAATTAAGAGATGCCTCTATGTATCTTGAAAATTTAAAATTCGTGTAAAACTGTACTGGTATAATAACAATCAATGTCTTCATTTGAAGGTGTAAAAATGAACAAAACCATCTTGCTTCACTCTCTTGGTAGAGCTACACTCTTCTTCTAGGCTGGCTGTCTTAGCCGTTAAGACTAGTTGCTATTGTAGTAGTTGATGGTTAGGGGCATACATTGAGTTGTCAGAGCAAGATCGACTTTTTCTGCACCAAGTTGTTGACTCGTATACTACCCTCACATCTGTGTATGGTGATCGCCTGATCTAGTGGCCCCATAAGACAGGTGTACAGTATAGGATGTTTGGTTCTGTGCTTGTGTTTGTGAACTGATTCTATTTCAGTTTGGCCTACTACATTGTAAACTAAATATTTACGGGTTCAACCCTAAGGTGTTGCTTATCCTTTATAGGACACTTCCTTCAGCCACAGTCCAATTACAGAGGCTAAATTTTGGCATTTTCTACCCTTGCTTGCCTTTGTCCAGATGCATGTGTGAGTGACAGGATGATAACCAATCAAACACCTTGAGTAAAATATAAACACATAGTGTGGAAGATCAAGCATTAGCAGTGTGGCTGCATTCAATCCAAGTGAAGTGAGCCCTTACATTGTGTGCTCCTTTACCTGCAGTCAAGTTTGGAGGAAGTAGGTGCAAGAAATCAGTGTTGCAGTATAAGTATTGAAATGTTCCCATAATTTGTAGTCTTTCAGTAAATCAATATAAATTTTCACAGGTTTTGTTAAGAATTGAAGTGAGTAAGCTGTCATTATATAATAGTTGGCTTGTAGCAAAGACAGAGGGAGGTCACTTTAAGTCAGGCTTTATTGCAAAAAAGTGTTTAGTATAACATTTGTTTTAACTCTTGATGTTAAACTCTTGATGATATGCCCCTGGTCATATATTGGGTTGATGCTGATTAGTATATGCTTTATAATTTGGCGCTTAGTTGTTTATCACAGTTTTCAGAGTGAAAGGTGCACCTGAATCACTTTACCCAGTGTAACCACATTTTCTGTAATCATGAGAAATGGCCATTCATACTGTAAAGTTCAATACCTGCTATGATAAATTAAGTAAACTTTCAGTTCCTCTGTAGTTGAATTAAACCTAAAATTTGCAGATATCTTGTGCATCACTTCACCATCCCATATGACAGTTGCTAATTACATGGCAAATTATTCCTTATTGCTCTAAATTTCCCAATCATAATGTTCTTGTTATTTTATTAGCCATTAATAGAAGTGCTGCGTAAATCAAGATACCAACTAGACCGCTGCTACCTCAGGTACTCAGTGTTTCAGAAACTGCAGAGCTGATCAGAAGATTAAAATAAAATATAAGTCATAGAAGGTACTAAAGTAAAACGATACATTAGCATATCATTGAAGAAATTTACCAGTATTGCAAGGTGAGTATGCCAGATAAGTTACAGCTGTCAACTCTGATATGACAGGTTTCTCTCAGTCCTTCAGGAGGATGTACATCAACAGCCTAATCCATATTTAACCTCATTGGTTGCTTCTAGGGCTGTGCGATATGACCAAAATCTCTTATCCCGATATTGGTCATTTCATATCCCGATAACGATACATATCACGATACAGCACATTTTCTGTTAATTCAATGAATAAATAGTTTATATAAAATGACCACATGGAAAGGCCTATTTCTTATTACATTTTGAATTATATACTCAACAAATAAAAAGTACTTACTCATTTGATTATTTTTCTCCTTTTATTTAGAACCTTTGTGCAAATTTTCAATTAACCCTTTTGCGCCTATACAGTCACACCGGTGTGATTAGCCGTTTAGCACGTATGCTAAAACGGGTGCGATTAAAACACTAGATTGGAAAAATTCTAGCTAATTCTAGCTTTGAAGAAACAGCGATTTAACGTTAAAAATATAGCAACTGCTAACTGAAAACTATGAGAACCTTAATAACCCTAATGAAAACATAACAAACCATGTAACGTAATACGCACGCTACATAGCATAAAAATAAGTTACATGCGAAACGGTTAAGCATGTAACAAAATATAAAATATTAATGTATAAAATATAAAAACGTAAATAGAAAACATTTTTCTACTATAGTTCTGTGTCATGTTCACTCTCCTCCATGTTTGTTTGTGTTGCCTTCATGCAAATTTCCTGCCAGCATCCGTGCCATGTGGAAGAACGCAAAGTGTCATCCAAATGAGGAAAAATATTGCCGTAAAGTGTGCGATTTGTGACACAACAAAATAAACGATAGAGCATAATATGAAACAATAGACATTTTTCTGTTGTCACACAATATATATCGTCATATTGCACAGCCCTAGTTGCTTCCTCTCTGTTTCTCTGTCTCTACCATAAAAGTACAGAATGCATGTGTCAACGTTGTTTGGAAAGATTTCCATTAATAAGTTTCATAAATGCAGAAATGTTCTCCGATACAGTAGTTGTGAAAAGAAACACCCAAAAAACAGCAGAAATTGCATTTAAAGAGATGGTGCAAAGTATTTTAGTAAAGCATACAGTTAGAAGAGCTTGTTCACTGACGCTCGTGAATGGATAATTGTGTTATCATTCAGTCTCAAAAATGTTTCAAGTGCAGCTACAGTTCCCTTGAGAAGATCTGGCATCATTGAAGGTACTGGAACATGCACACTTCAGTGCAGGATCTCCTACATTGTACTGTGCATTAGTCCAGACTCTGGGTTCTCTTCTCAGTTGAATAGGATTGAGAGGATGGAACTTGCAACATTTTGAAGGTGCAGCACTGAATGTGCTTGAATCTGTTTCTGAGGCTGACAAGGATCTGAAAATAACTATAAAGTACCTCTTTTTGCCATACTGCAAGAATTTCTTGCTTATTATTTTTTGTTCTAAATATTTCTTGGTGATAGAGGATACATGTGTTATCCGGTTGTAAATCTGTATTGAACAACATGCTGTATCAAAACAGGGGCATGTGGAAACTACAAGTAAGGACAGTTTTACACTGCAAAAAATGTCATAGATATAATTAGCACATTATGGATTTTAGAAAACACAGTTATCAGGGTAAATGCATTATGTGGTCCATACAACGGGGGAGTCCAACCTGACCCAGAGGTAGAGCTAGAATTCATGAGAGTTGTTGTCAAAGGGCTGCAGTAAGAATGTAATAAGAAATAATTTCTGATTGGTTTATTATACTGAAAACCACCAGATGTTTTTATTAATTTGTAAGTGAAGTCTATTTTATTTTAGGGTTAACATTGGGGACAGAGGTGATGTCATTGCTCTCTCTCAGACAAACATTGGCATTGCAATTTCTTTGTGCTTCTCATGAGATGACAAGGATAACCCAAGCACTAGAGTGTCCTTGTGTTTATCAACACTGGCATTTTATGCGTCCAGCTCATTTTTAGTTTACACTCTGTGGGCCACAAATGAGGCCACATGAGACTCTAGGGCCACGGGTTTGCTCCTCTGCTATATAAAATAAACAGCAGATTATTCTGAATGATTTTGCTGAAACAAGTGATTGATGTGCACATTTCCATAATACAAACGTCTTGTATGTAAAATGAATATAAGTGCATGGGTTGACATGGTGCTCTGCAGCCTTGGAACAAAATCAGGTGAGGTCAGTTAGCCATTTTTGTACAGAAATATCTATCCTCTAAAAGGCATTCCCGCACAGTGCTTGAAACTAACAAATACTGTCATATACCTATATATTTTTTGCTCAAAGAGTAGTTATCAGGGAAATCCTTCATGCCATTAATACATGTTGTTTTCTTGGCTTACTTCACATGCTTGTCCCTCTCTCCATCTGCCTCAGGAAATACACCTCTACACCTTGCAGTAATGATGGGCCATAAAGGTGAGTAACCATTTCGTGTGTGTGTGTGTGTGTGTGTGTGTGTGTGTGTGTGTGGTGGGTGGGATGGTGTGTGCACATGCGTGCATGGATACATGCATGTGGAGGACAGGACTCACACTTTCAGAAACTCACTTATCCCTGGAAATCTAGGGATAAGATGTTCATTTGTTAATCAAAACTCCCACATGACTTGGTCATTGCAAGTCATTGCTCATTGCACTGACCATGATAAAACTCCTATATGTCAGTGTGCCTTCAACAGAACTAGGATTAATGGTCTTTTACTCACTATTGATTTGATCTGTGCTTGTGGGGTTTGAGTTGAGTTTATCTGTCTCCAATCATAGGTTTCCATAGGTTTGACTTCAGGCTGTTGCTTCATAACAGGTCACTATAAGGGTAATAAGTCTATAAGTTGAAGACACAATCTATATTTCCATGAATAGAAGTTAATAGTGTGAGTTTTTGTTTGAGTCATCATACCCAGACGTTCATTCAGTTTCAGAATCACCATTACGTTATATTTAAATAACCTGTCAATTCCATTTGCATTTGTCTATTTGACTTTCCTACATAAGGGAGTCATGTTTACGTGAGGTAGTACATAAAACTTTGCAAAAACGCTAATTGCCTCACTTGCTTGCTTTGTTTTACTTCCTCGATTTGTAACTTAGCCAAACACTGTAGAGGCTGCAGTTGTCATCAGATCTGTGCCAGACAAGTAGCTTACTATTCGTAAAAGACTGGCTTTTTTGCTATGGATCTTTATGCCACTTGTCAGGAATTTCCCAAACTGAATATGTGAACCTGGAACATACTGTTGAAAATTAGAAAACTGTGAAAAATTAGAAACTTTATGTCTGTGGTATTTCTGCAATGGAGTAACTTAACGAGTGTGGTGACAGACTAGACTGTCACTTATCTCATCAATTCTGTGAAAGAGACCAGAAATTAAAAGTACCAAAGACTCAAGCCAGCAGTTTATGTCTGATTACAATTAAATATTGTTGCTTTTATCCTCTCGATGATATCAACTAATCAAGGAAACAATAAATTTTGATGGCAAAGTATAGCAACCCAAGTCTGTTTATTATTAGTGAGCTAATTCTAAGCTGGATAACCCAGAGAGTTCTGGTGGCAGTTTGTACTCACACACTTACACGGGTTCGTTTTGTTTCAGAACAAGATACACCATTTAATTTGCCTTCTTGAATAATTGATTCCTTCAGGTCCACCTTCCTCCCTACACTTTTTTTTCCATAATTCCGGTGCAATTTGAATATTTTAACAACTCCAAAGAGCAGGCATCATGGCAGGTGTGCAACTGCCTCTTACAACCTCTGTTAGAATTAAGCTCATAGTGTGTATGACAGTTTGGCTATAACACAGCAGCCTCTGTTAGTGTTGCACTTTCCCCCCCTTAATGCAAATGCATAGTCCTTTTGATTTATGTTATCTCCCTAAATTCCGAAGGCTATTAGCATACATTTGTCTTAATACACTAAAATAGGAGAGACTGATCACACAAAGCTGGAAAAACAAGAGTACGAAGAGCAAGACACAGGGCTTTGAAATTAGGTAGTGGAAGGTGAGAAATCAGTTAAAATTAATAAATACATATAGATAAAGGCTTGACAGACTGAAACTTTGATGGTTCCTTGTATAGTGCACTGAAAATTTAAAATTATGCGACTACAGGAAACCCTCAATTTACGGATTTGCAGTTAGTGGCTTCAGGTATTCGCACCAGGCTACACATGTCACCCCTGGCTCACTTTGACATTAATATACATATTCATTAATATATTAATTAATTAACATTAAAATATTAATGTTTATTGCTTTATTATTTTTTCTTCATAAAGGGAGCAGATTGCTCTCTGTGCATTTACCACATTCTTGGAATTATCTATTTGTGAGAGAACATATCACCCCACAAATGGTGAGGCTATCCTATTTGTCTGTCTAAGCCATTTATCATATATTGGGTAGACTAGGGACAATATTTCTTTACATATTTATGTGCTGCCCCTGTATTAATAAATGTAGGATTACACTATGATTAAAATAAAAATCCAGTAAATTATTAATGTCATTTTTGTGTGGGGTTTTAAATTGAAAAGACTACAACCCTCCATATATCGTGGCTCTTACAGTACATTTGACAGTCTCAATATTATGCATATCCAAATAGGCATAAATATATTTTTGTCTTGTTTATGAGGTTAAATATTTAATGACTGCAAGCATAAAACTGTTAAACAGCAGACACTACTCCAAGGGTGACAGTAATAAGAGTACCTTAAATTTATCAGGTGATGCTTTTCTGTGGTGCAGAATATAATCTGTCATGAGTGCAGAAACTTCTCTGTCTTCTGTTTAACATGAAATTAAGGACAGTATTTGTTCTGTGTGGCTTTAAGTAAAAGAATTGTGGTATCACATGTGATATGTCACCATATTAATGAAGGTGAACTTTGACAGAATCTGCAGGAGTTAATCACTTTGGCTGAACAAGATCAAAAAGGGTCACATTTTATACAGAGGGTAATAATGCAGTCCTTAATACATCAGTCTCATTTTTCAGAATGTCATTGATCTAAACAGTATGACCCTGCGTGCTTATTTGCTATATGTTTATAACATGCAATAACACTCACTGATTTTACTCTCCAAGTTCAAAAATTTCCCACACTCTGTGTCTGCTGACCGTCATTAGTGTCTTATGTGTAATATGTATTTTTCAAGCAAAGTCTTAGATGGGTGATGAGACCCACATCATTTAAGTCTGCTTAAGATCCAATTCTTAACTTAAAATTCAGGTTTGTACCATGTGTATGGTTTAAACAAAAACTTCCATTATCATCCAAATTTATTTTTCTTGATGTCTGTCTTGGATTTCAGGGTGATCAAATGGTATGCAAAACATGTGATAACCAGTAGTAGGTCAGTACTTGCACACTTTTGCAGAGTGCCTCCAACAGAGCATGGGGCTATAGAGATATGACCTGAAGAGGGGGGGTGTGGAAGGACTGAACGTTGGCCTAACGTTGTGTTGCATTACATTCATTTAGCCAATACACTTATCCAGAGCGACTTCCAGCACAAGAGAACAGAAGTGTATCCATTCAAGTTAAATGAACGACTGTGTCAGACCAGGCGAACAACACTGCTAGACCAGAGAGTGAGAGCACAACACCATTCAAGCACTACCACAGCCTGAAAATGGTCGTGGTTTTTTTTACTTTTAAAAGCACAGACTGTTCGCAACCACTTGGCAAGGGCACCATCTGCAGCCAACGCACACAGCGTAAGGATATTTGATTTGCAGAATGCGTTTTATCTTCTTTCCCCTGGATTACTCAGTGAGCTCTCCATGTGTCCTGCACACACAGTGCTTAGGTGAAGTTAAAGCAGCAGTGCCCACTGCTCCTCTTCCTAGCAGCAACAGAAAGCCCATGGCTGGAATTGAGCCAGAGATGAACTGGACATTCGTGCATTTGAAGCCTTTCTGATAAAGACATTTATTACACAATGACTGCATGGAATATGGGCTAGAGGGATGAGGGCTTATGTAACAGAGTAATGCCAGTGCTCCATGCAGCCCATCATACAGTCTTGGAATCCCTTAAGGGTAGTCTTTAAATGAACTGTAATGTCTTCAGCTCTATTGGTGAGTTTCATAGTCTGAGGCTTTATTAACAGTATAGATAGGCAATATGTATTTTAGGTTTCATCTTAATATTTTGATGTTTACAGTATGCAGCATCTGTCTGCATACCTAATCCTGGCTGCCTATTATAAATTAAGTGAAAGTTGTCATGCACTCTTACCCTGACCACCTGGCTCCCTTATAGTAAGTATATGTGTAGCCTCTACACTGCCTGTCTGTCTCTTAAGAGCAGCTATTTCTTTAGAAGGTGGCAGATATACAGTTAAACCAACTGATGTGTGTTTGTGGATAAAGTAATGGGAATATTACTGTGGGTGAAAATCCTGTGTTACTCCATTGTAGTTTCTATGCTAATATCAGACTCTGTGTACATGTCAGAGTCCAGCAATTTTAAAATTATGGAGAGAAATAAAGAGAAATTGTGATCTGTTGGTTGAATTGGCTGTTGGCTGAATGTGCAGAACCCTGCCATCTTATTTGGAAAAGTCTTAAATCTTTTATTCATCTGAAATCAAGTAATGTATACAGATGTATATAGTTTCTAGTCACAGACTTGTCTTGTAGCACACATTTGAGTGGTTGCCATACACTTGTCATAATCATTATGCCACCTATCTATATTGGTGTAGGTCTTCTTTTTATTTTCTGTTTGATCTGGCTATTTTGTGCTTTATAGTGCAATGATGTGCATGAGCACTGAGCCAGTGCATTAGCAACTGTGAAAAGTTCAGGTCAGACACATTCTCTTATAGATATTCACAGAAGTAGTTCAAGGAAAGCCCTGCATATGACTCAGACAAGATGCCCATGATGTGATGTCAGGGCCATTTTCCTACATCTAATTTTTTGACATATCCATTTCCAAACTCATAGGAGCTAGACATGGTAAGGTTGCAACATTGGATGATGCTGCAACAGTACATTTGATTATATCCCTGTGTATTCTGCTACAATATGTTGAAATCTGCAGAAACAATGGGAAATTTTTTACTCAATTACATGCCCTCCATGTGCTTTTTCAATTAACATATTATGATGTAAAATAAATTGTTTCTAATACTTGTCACTGTGTCAAAAATATTCATCAACGATGAAAGCTTCAGTTGGTTAATCTACCGGATTAAAAGATCCAGTCTACTAATTATGTAGGAACAGCTCTCATTTTCACCAGAGTTAAACCCATTACAGATTATATCCTAAGGGTGTTACTATTTTAACCTTTTTTACAGAAACAGAATTGTGATATATAGCACAGTGGCATTTGCATTTTTTCAAGGAGAGACAATAGGGTTGTTTTTGTACCAAAAAAAACAAACTAACCTTATTTGTTACCGTGTGGTTTAAGTAGATTTTTTTGTCATAAGTATCTTTCCTGGTCATCTATGCCCCTTGTCTGTGACTCATAACTGGGGAAGTTGTTGGTTGGTTTCCTTGTTTTTCACTCAGTGCCATGGTTCCGTTGGTAACAATGGCAACTGTACTTGGACTCTAATTCTTCACATCATACGAAGCCAAAAGAGAGGGCTCCATCTTGGCTCTTTGCTGCTGTTGACTTGATGCCCAGTAAATTAGAAAGCTCTTCATTTCACTCCTCACTTGCCTTGCTCAAGACAGGACATTGCTTTTTTTTCCTTCTGTGGAATACAATTCATTTCAGAATTTCTCCCAATTACTGGACAAAGAGGAGTCTGTTCTCATAGTCCAGTGGGGTGTGTATGTTATGGTCAAGTCAGAGTTCAAAGAACAATCACATTTTGTGTTACTGAACCCGAAGCACGGTGGTCTAGGGAGGAGCAAGTAGTAGAAGTGTATTACTGTTGAACAAGCTATGTTAGAGCGACATTTTCTGGGCTACATTTATATAGAGCAGTACAGAGGTACTGACCCAGATCAAGAGAATTTTCAGGCTTGATGCTACACAGTGAACTCATAAGGGTTATGTTCAGTTTTGTTTCAGTTCAGTTTCTTTTTCTTTAGTTCAGTTTTTAAGTCATGGTTGCCCTGGTAATCGCATTTAACTTAATATTGAGCAAGGGTACTGGAGGGTTTTCAACTTGCATCTTTGTGTCAAGTGACACCTGGCCATTGTGATGTGAAGTGGAGACTGGAGGAATGTGTAGTGCTCCCTCTCTCTTTTGTGTAGTATTGGGCTGAATATTCATTTAAATGACAGAAATGTTGGAAAAGCTGAACTCAGAAAATGATTTCAGATCTAGGCCGGTGGTAAATCATCTTTTAGATGAGAGATTAAATCAAGGTTCTGATTCCCCGTGGTCATTAAGGATCCCTTGCTGGTCTGTGCAAAAATTAGGGGTGGCGAGAGCAGGGTCCTGGCCAAAAGCCAAACCTACTTCACAATCTGGTCATGTATGGTATTATGCTCACACTCACTGGTCTGGGAGTGTTGTTAGCCTGGTATGACACTGTTGCTCATTCAACTTGAATGCATACACTTATGCTGTATTGTGCTGGAAGTCGCTCTGGATAAGAATGTCTGCTAAATGCATGTAATGTAACGTAATCTAACCTAATCAAATCCCCTTATTTAATTAGCAAAACCTGTACATGTTTGTCCACCTCGGCTTCTGCCTGCTGAATGTTTGGTTGAATAGCGGTTGCCAGGCATCTCCCAGGTTGGCATTGCTTGTCCTTGATGTTAGTTGCCCTCTCTCTGTAAAGCGTTTTAATATGATGAAAAGCGCAGTATAAATGTAATCAGTCAAACATGCAGGAAATAAGAATCGTGACTCATCTGCTGATCAAAGGAGCTATATTGCAGTGTGCTAGGTCACACTGTAGGTCAGCAAGAGCTGGATGTCAGTCTCTCGCCTTTGGAATGCGGAATGGGGCGGCAGTGTAGCACAGTAGTAAGGAGCAGGCTTGTAACCGAATGGTTCTAGGATCGATTGGGCAAAGCACTTAACCCAGATTTCCCTTAGTAAATGTCCAGCTGTATAAATGGGTAGCATGTGAAGTTGTAACCTATGTAAGTTGCTCTGGATAAGAACAGCAGCTAAATGACAACAATTAATTTAATTTAATTTATCTTTGGAATGATTATTTTCAATGCTGGTGCTTCGTTTCTTAAACTTGCAGCATGTGTAACATGCTCTGTGTGTATGTTAACAGGCATAAATCAGTATCGTCAAACATATCTGTCATAAAAAAAAAAAAAAAAGTCTTACTCTGGAACAAGTTGGCAATTAGCACACTTTCAGATATGAACGCCTTCCCTAGAGAAGATGGTCTGTTATGACATTGTCGTGGTATCAGATGGATGTTAAAATTAGCACCCAGAGCCTCCATGTGCATTTAAGGAGAGTTTGAATTCATTTTCACCAAAATGCTTTTGTCATGCAAACAGAAGGCCTTTTAAAACCACTGTGAGAATGCAACATAGTGATCTGGCACACTCTGGAAAATGTTTCTTAAGACACTGCTGTTATTTATGTATGGTTAGTTATCAAAAATATCCATTAAGACTAGGCCTAAAGGTGTTGTTAAACCAGGTGCAAATATCATTTTCACAAAAATTAGGCTTCCAGTAGTAAATAAATTTCTTTATGTAGGCTATGTAAGACCAGCTGTTGAACTGCAGTTTTAAGATAGCAGAACACAATCAAGTTCTATTTAAGCCAAACTTGACGAACCATTTTTCCACCATTTGGTCGTAAGCGACACCTCTGCTGCATCGCAGACATGTTGGTCTGCTTGAAACAGTGGTGCCGTTCCTTTGTGTTTCAGTGACATGGTCATCCATCTGCACGCTGTGATGTAAGTTTACTGTCACTGTACTGTACCCCCCATGCACCACATCCTCTCTGCAGTAGACCTACTGTGTGTACATAATCAGATCAGTGTCAGTTAGCCCACAGCTCCATTCTTTCTAAGAAGCTTCAAGTCTGTAATAAGCCATAAGTGAATTATTATGTGGCTTCTTTTGTCTTTTCTGCAGAGTGCGCCCATTTGCTCCTGGCCCACAATGCCCCTGTCAAGGTGAAAAACGCTCAGGGATGGAGTCCTCTCGCAGAAGCCATCAGCTATGGAGATCGACAAATGAGTAAGCAAACGGAGAGGATGCTGTGGCTGAGGGTCGGGAGACGCAACAGCTTGCTCCTCTGTGCTCTGTTCCCTTCCATCTGTGTGATCAGCCTGCTTCTTTGTTTGTTAAAGCAGTGAAATTCCTGGCTTTTGTGTTGAAATGAAATGAAATTCATTAAGAAACATCCCTCTCAGTCTCACCTTCTCTCTCTCTCTCTCTCTCTCTCTCTCTCTCTCACACACACACACACACACACACACACACACACACACACACACACACACACACACACACACACACACACACAGTCTGGCTGTGTTTCAGTGAGTCCTCAAGTATGTCACAGGAGGTGATTATTTTTGATCTTTTGATTTCCTCCCTTTTTTCCCCTACCCCCAGTGTTGCTAACGTTAATACCCCACTCCAAATTGTGAATCAAAACACAGCTGCCTTTGTGTGCCGCGATGAATACTCCCATTTTCAGGAGCGTTTTTTAAAGCTCTTAAAATATCAGTCGTGGGAATACTAAAACATGAAAACAAGTGCTTTGGTCTAATTTAATGTTGCTTTGGATGTGCTTTTACTCGGAACAAACAAAGCGTTGTCTGTGGTCTGCCCTCCGTGTGCAGACAGCCCGTTGTCTCTGCGTCCCTGACCTTTGCGCACCAGAAAGGAGGAGATTTGAGGGGGGGGTTTGAGCTCTTAAATCGAGTGAATAATGCAGCAGGTTGAGGCACAATGGGAAGTGACAGAACAATGCACTCATCCAGAAAAGCAGCAGCGCTTGTCTGTGAAAACACTGACACACCACTTTTTTGGTATCATTATTCCGGGCTCCTTTGCCTGACTCCACACCTAAGAATCTGTGACAGTGGTGCAGAGATGATGTGCCTGTTCTGAACTGATCATCTTACAGCACCGGAACACACTAGCATCCCTCTGTCTTTGATGTTGCAGACTGTATGTGAAGCCATGTTTTCATGTATTGCATATTCTTGAGATCATTTCTGAAGCATCAGAAGGGAACAGGCAAGGGTTTGTGGGATGCACAGTGGAGTGTGCAGGTCATGCCGTGCCTTCCAGTGTCTTTCAGCACAATATAAGCAGCGAAAGAGACTGGCGCAAGCATAGGGGCTGACCACTGCAAAAAAAAGTCATCAGGGTTTGCAAGCACTTTCTGATATGTGACCTGTCCACGTGTGTGGCAGCCCACTCCATGCACTGCATACAGGTGCCATATGGGGTACCAGTGGTTACACTAGCTGTATATTCCTTGCTTTTTAGTGCTGAATGGCATGACTGAAGTCGTCTTGCTTCAGAGAAGAAATTCTATCTAATTTCACAGTGCGTTGAAAGTAATTCCAGTCTTTTTGCTTTATAGTGTAAGGTGTTTTATATTGGAGGACTTGAGACTTTATGATTGCATCTCCTTGTGTGCCTCACAGTGGGCAGAAGTACAGTCTAGTAAAACTTGTGACCTTCTGATGAGCGTGATGAGAATGGACATTGATGGCAGTGGTAATGAGGTATTGGTTTGACCATTTGAATGTGTGGAAATGCTTTTGAGGCTGTTGTACGATCTTGTTAGTAGAAAAGAATTTGAGAAATCCCCTTTAGCGCAAATAGGCTTCCAGCACAGTCTCGTCAAAATAGCGTAATAATGGCAGCGGACCTGCCATTATTAATTGAACATGTGTTGTTAAAGGCAATTGAGGACACACTCGATCTGAATGTGCGTTTGATGAATCATCAGCCTTATTTTTATCATTACGCCTTCTTTAATTGCACATCTGTGTTTGTGTGCTGCATCTTTCCTTGCAGCGTTTGTCTGTTGGCCCACTATACATTGCACCAGACCAGCAGGGCGGAAGCAGAGGTTGCCAAAGAGTTTTACAAATTTAAGTCCAAAAATGGCACATCTTCAGTCGGTCAGGACAGGAAAACCATAGGTAAAAGCACACAACATACAGCACCTCCTAACTATAAAGACTGTTGTAGGTGTGGTTTTATTACTTTTTACTTTATTTTTGATCGTTTTATACTTTTTAAAGCTTTTGAGGAGCTGCTAATGCTAAAGGAGCATCTAGCATGTAGGAGCGGCAGCATAGCGTATTGGTAAAGAGCAGGACTTGTAACCGAAAGGTTGCTGGTTCAATTCCCTGCTGGAGCACTGCTGTTGTACCTTTGGGCAAGATACTTAACCCACAATTTCCTCAGTAAATATCCAGCTGTATAAATGGATAACATGTAAAAATAACATGTAGCCTGTGTAAGTCACTCTGAATAAGAGCATCTGCTAAATGCCAATAATGTAATGTAGTAAGGCCTTGGCAGAGCCCATAACAATGGAGCTGGTTTCCAGTCTTGTTGTTAGTTCACCTGTCTGCACCTTTTCTCATTGCTTCTTTATCTCATTACCGTTACCTCTGATTCTGACATGCACCTCCTCTATTCTGGCACAGGGGTACATCACATATATCTGTTGCACAAATACACTTGCATTAGCAGTTGTTTTAGGTCTGATTACTTAACTAATTGGATGTCTCAGAAATCACTGACTGCAATTAAGATGCACCCGTCTTTGCAAGGTCACACTTTTTTTTACAGAATATGTCATCATAAATAAAATACAGTTCAGTGCAATTAGAAGTGATGATAACATGGTTGTCTTGCATTGCATTGTACTTTATTTAGCCATTAAAGTGGTTGCTGTATGTGTGATGACAAGTATGAATATAATTTATGAGATATGCAAGTCTCTGGTCCTAATGCCATTTGATTGCAGCTAAATGTGACACCCTAATGATGTGGGAAGTTGAACTGAAAAACTAAGTGCCTGTCGTTATAACAGTGTATGTTGAAGTGTGGTACAAGCCCTCCTATCAGAATCCTGCTCGTAAATCTCCTTTCTGTTTATTCTGTCCTAACAAATTCAGTGTGACTTAGCGCTCGCTTGACACTAGCTGCATGTTCATTTGCATTACAATGTGGAAGCATTTTGCATGGTGGTTTGGAAGCATTCTCACAATCGCAATGCAAGTCAAGATTTCCTTTAAGCGTAAAGAAACCGAAACCATTTCATCAGATTTCAACAGCCGTTTACTAAACCACTTATGAATGTACATGCATGCGGCATTTGCAAAAGTTTCTATGTCAGGTCAGGTCACTATGTTTTGAGGTAACAGGCACAGCACTGGCACCCACGGTCACTGGGTCAGAGGTAGAGATCGAGTTTATAGTTCAATTTCATCCTTATAGTTAAAAGTTGTCAAGATTGTAGCCATTATAAACAAACCTGTGAAGTTTACATCTATACTTTCAATGTTGTTTGCAGATCTGGAGCTGTCTTACCATCACTTTTGTAAGTCACTCTGCAATATGAGATTCTGCTTGATGACTAAAAGTAAATGCGAAAAGAATGTTTATGAACATGTTGCTGGGTAGGACAGGATGGTGGGATATTGTAAGGAGGACCCGAGCAGCTGCCAAAGTGTTCAGTGTTTCCTAAACATAAACAGGTTCAGCACCACTCTGCAGAACATGCACGCGCTCTGTGGCGGTGGAAAAATCCTAGCAAAGAGCAGTGGCTTCCCTTCCTCCTCCTCCCTGCATGAACTGACTGACATCACAGTGGTTGAGTAATAGAAAATCCCGGGTGCTGGTTGTCTCAAAATCAGCAGGATGTTCTGAAAGTGGCTTTTGATTTCCTGTTCCCATAATTCCTCCTTTCAGTCTGCTGTCTTGGGCCCCCATTTCACCCTCGTTTAATTGGTCTTCTCATGCCCCACTGCTCCTAATATCCATCCTCAAACGCTCCTTTGTCTTTCTCTTTCCTTTTGTAGTTGTTTTTGCACAGCCCTTAATCTCAGATATTGCGTTTGTCTGAGTCCATTTTCGGATTATGGCTTCTCTGCCGCCGCTGAGGCAAGGCCTCGCTGGGGTGCCAGCCGATATCAACTTTATGCTTTTCACAGAATTAAGCCAAGCCAAACTCTCAGAGTGCCCTGCATTGGGCGCGCTGCCAGTGCAGCTCCGGCACGAAAGAGCATGGGGGCGGAATCTGAGGACTCTCGCCTGACCTCTGCCCAGCAAAACGCAGCACAGGCCGCACTGCACAGTGCAGCAGCCGGGAGGTTCCTCACCGCTACCAGTTCAACAGTCCCATTGCTGTCCATTTTACACTGACATGCACAGCACTGGATACCTGACATTAACATTGGTCAGGACCTATTTGGGACTTTAGTAGTAGTGTTAATACTGGTAGTACTGCAGGTCTACGTTTTGCATGTATTTTCCCGAAATAGCAACAATAAAAATAATAATCAGAATCCTCGAATGATGACTGCTACCCTGCCTCCTGTCATACCTGGAGCATTTGTTTGTGCAACTGTCAGCTTGACTCTCTAGATTGTCGTGCTGTGTGTCTCGTAGGAGTAGCCGTACCTCTGGCTGAGGTCAGATTGAGGTTGTTGAAGCGTGGAATACCTTATCTGAGTGTCCTTGTGCAATATAACATTGTCAAGAAGGAAGACAAGTTTTCTGACTTGGCCAGTGGCAGTAGGTCAGACTTTTGAACAGCGCCACTACAGTATACAATTGAGCAAATGGCTGCATCGGTTAAAAAGCTGCCTAGAGTCTGGGCTCCAGACTGCTTTGGTAAGTGTCAGCTAATTAATTGCTGGTGGTTATAGCCCAGGCCGCTTCCCTTTGCGAAGACACAAGGGGCGAGGGAAGCACATCATTTGCTGCATTTATTTTTACTGCCTCCTGCGCTTCATGTTGTTTGATGTCGCTCTGCAGCTCTAATGAATGGCTGCCAGTGCTGTGACCCACAACCTGATGAGGGCATGACTGAGGGCGAGTGAGCCTTCTCCCTCAACATCTTTGTCAGTACAATACAATTCCCGCAGGAAATCAGCTCTGCTATTCCTCACGCACTGAGCACAGCAAAGCGGCAAATATGATGAGAAGGCGGAAAAAAAACGTCCTCATGTAAGTTGAACAGTTCAACAGCTTTATCATTTCAGTTGTATATTAATTTGTATTGGCCCTTACATTCATGTTTGCATGGCAATGTGCATTTGCATCTGTTATCTGCCGAATTTGTGAAAATGAAACGTCTATCCCTGGGTGTACAGCCCATCCGTCTCAGACGGCCTCAGCCTGCTGTGGCTTTGATGGGTTTTCTGGTGGGGAAACTCTTAATCAAAGCTGAGATCTGATGGACGTGATTAGCCGGGGAGCTTCAGATCTAGCAGAACTGGAGTGCTCTCTCTGACTGCTGTCTCAGTGGGAGAGGAAGTTCAGCTGCTGTCTGTTAAACATTAATGTTGCAGCTAATGAACTGGACAGTGAGGTGTCTGTCTGTGTTGACATTTATCACAGTTGTACTGATGCCCCAGAGATGGCGAGTGTTGTGGTAATATCTCACAACAGGCCAAGGTTGTAACACCAGTGAAAAGTTTGGACACATTTTTCTTTATTTATTTTTTACTATTTTCCACATTTTAGAATAATAGTAATGACATCAAAAATATGAAATAACACAAATGGAAATATACAGTGACCATGAAGTGTTACAAGTGGAAGTGCTGCCTTCTGAGCTTTCTGTATACTACGGTATACTATACAGTGAAATCACTGTTTTAGGAGAGGAGAAAGTAACATATCCAGCTTTGTAATAAATACTCTTCTGCTTGACAGCAGTAGATAAGACATATGACCTGGTGGCTGAGCCTTTACTGTTATGAACCAATCAAGCGTCTTATTAAAACACAAATGTTTGATGAACCACAATAATAGAAATGGTGCAAATAGAATTAAAGTGCAACAATTTCTTTGTTTATTAGCAATTCAGAAACAAATTCACTGCTCTGACAGCCTGGTTTCAACACTGATCTTAAACAAAGGAAGTTATTCCGTCTCATTGAAAGTAATGTTCATGCGCAAATGAGTAATTACAATGACTGACAGAAATAGGAAATAGGCCCTCTCCATCTATCTATGTGAATGTAAACAGTCAGCTCAAAAATAAAAGGATTTGGTTTGCCAAATGTCTTGGCTAACAGTGTCAGGTGTAGTTTTAATTAAGGAGCCCACAGATATCATGAGCTGCCATGATATGCCATCTTGTGTGTTTCTGTAATGCCATTTTCAGGTTTAGGGTGTCAACCTTGTCAGCACAAGAGGGATTGGTGTTTACTTAAGCGAGAAAAGGACACGCTGAGCTATTGTTACTGGAATAATGCGTGATTAAGATAACGTTGCTGATATCTACACCAATCCTTAATTTTGCCTTGTTCATAGCTGTGTCATAGTGCGGGTTTTACATGAATCGCAGTAGATGCGTGTTGACTCCAGATAGCTGTTGATTTTCGCTGTCTGATGGTAGATCTGAGAGGAATAAGCCACTAATATGATTGCCGGACTAATAGTGTTATTTTAACATGGATCTTTGACACTGATTGTCCAAAATATGCCAACCAAAATTTTGCAGAGGGGTGCTTGGGTAAAGAAACAAGTTCCCGTACCCCAGTTGCTCGGGTTTGTTAGAGCCTTGGCCTATGAGGCTCTTTTAAGCAAGATTCAACAGTCCTGGAATGTGATTGGTCTAGTTTGCTTGGTGCCCCATTGGCAGATGGTGATTTGTTGCCCCCCGTGGAGCAGAGAGGAAGATCAGGAGGAGCCGGCAACAGAATGTGTCTCATCACATTAAGCCCACCCCAAAACAGATCTGCAGTGAGGAGTCCCTCTTGGGGGTCCGCTTTGTGTCACTCCTGTGACCTGCCACTGTGGCCTGTTTGCCACACTCTGCAAGTCTGCTTTCTTTCATGTATGTTTACAGCAACAAGGATTTCAGTTTGGAGGGTTTCAGTGACAGGACTCTTGGGACAGGACCAAGAGCTGGAGAAGATTGATTGTAGGGTTCATGCTGACAATTCTAGCGCATTGATGAAAACATTTAGTCTGTTATCTCTTCAAACAGTCTTAAGAAATTGATAGTTATTTCCGAGTTTTTATTACCATCTGCTGCTTTCAAAGTCCCCTAGACACTGTGTTTATGTCAGAATGATCCTGGCCCAAGATCACTGTTAGTATGCTAGCTCGCTATCTGAGGTGCAGTCATGTACTTAAGAAAGATGCAGAGCATTGGGTGTGTTTAAATGCTCCTTTATTGTTCATCTGAAACAAATGAAACAAGTTCTGAAAGAACATCACATTCTTTTGCCTGGCCACAGAATTCAGTTGTATGTAGTGCAGGTGTGATGTAAATGAATCCATGTGTATTTTCATATAACAATATAATAATGATGCTCTTAAGAGAGGCAAGACCATCCCTAACCTCCACCATGTTTCCCGTCACACTGTCAAGTTATTTTCAGTGCTGGTCGAAGCCTATGAGGTAGCAAAAACAAATGTTCAACAGAAAAGGTTTGTTTATGATAATGGAGAACTGATTACATTCCTTAGAAAGTAAGCGCGCTTGGAAGGGCATGATCTTTCTTTTCTTTGGTACTTCATGGTAATAGTCGGTATCACACACAGTATCACACGACCACGCAGCCAGAAGCAGGTTCACAGTAAAGCAGCAGTGGTGGAATTAGGCTTGGCAGCGTGCAGGGAGAAGTGGGGAGGGGTGTGAGTATGTGCGCACACACACAGACAATTCAGATTTGTTTCAAGTCTTAATGAGAACCCTGTTCTTTTTTATCAGTGTGGTTCCCAGTAAGATCGCGCAGAATAATTCTCATTTTTCTTGTCTTTCCTAATGACAATGATTTTTTTTTTGATCAAAGATATTTAACAAGCAGTATGTTTTCTTGCTTGGAGTAATTTGACATTTTTGGGGAAAAAAACAACAAAAAACAAAGATGTTGATTGTCATTATTGTTTTGTGGTTTCAATGTCGTTTGCATCACAGTCATTGATTCGTAAGCACTGTCGCACAGGCCTAGCAATTACACGTCAAGATGTATAAAACTCCATGCTGATGAGTTTTACACAGGGTTTGCATTTTAGTCATTCTGAAAGCAAATGTCCTTGGAATAATTAATTAAGCAGCGGTTTAAAGATGACTGCTGGTATTCGTTGCATAATCTGCCAGCTAACAGGGTGTCGCCTATGCCAAACCCCTCCCTCTGGAGTTAGCACTTTGTTTGCACCAGCAGTTTTGAAATAGCGTTCCCTTCTCTCTGGCACTTCCAAGGGAAGCGTTTTGAGAGGGGGGCAGCTCTTGTTGCTAGGGGATGGAGATAGTGGTATGAGATCATTTTGCATTATTAGGTGGGAGGATGGCAGCAAGAGTTCAGTGCTGAAAAAGCAGATCCATGTGCATGTGTGACTACATGCGTTGCGCTCACCTACTTTTAAAGGTCACCAAGGGCTGTTCTAAAAAAAGTAAAGAAATAACTGTCAGTAGTTTACCTTAGTTTTCCTTAAGTGTAGTCTGATTTAATGATAACTGATCAGCCGATGAGTATATTTCAACTTTGACTGTCATTTTTGGGTTTAATGTGTAATTTTAATAGAAAACCCTCTTTACTCAGTGGGTGTTCTTTAGGGCACTGTTGTTCAGTGATTATGTGATAGTGTCACATGATAGTATAATAGAATGCAGGATATTATATCATTCTGAGTGCTGCTGTACTGTTTTCAGTCTGTTTGGTTGTTCGGGGAAGTCAGACGACCCTTAGGCCTAAATAAAGAATTGCCTAAAGTATGTAAGTTCCCTAGTTTTTCCCCAAACCTTCCAATTTAAAGTGAAGTGCCTCTTTGTAAAAGCACTGTGTAAAGTGTGCTTCGCTGTTGGTTATATATGTGTGAAATAAAACAGCACATGTCTATTTTTACATCCGTGATCTTTGCTTCTAGTTGTAGAAACAAGGAAGTTAGCCACCACCAAGTCAAAAATGTCTTTAACAGCCCGTGGTTAAGATGTTTATAGACAAGATTGTTCACTTGCTTGCAGTCTTACCTCATTTGAGGCTGTTTTATTACCTTGGATCTGACTTAGTTCATCTTGTAGCAGCTTTTTAACCTCTGAAGATGCTTATTAATCACAGTTACAGTTTGAAATGGGGCGACCAGTACATGTAGATCCTTTTGTTTTATTCTGGGAAGGTGACATATTCCCTGAACATTTACCAGTTCTCGCAGTCTGTATAATCCCTCTTGCTTTATGGTGAAACCATTGGCATTGAGTAGCTGTGTGGTGAGATTATTGCTGGTGCTAAAAGTATAAAAGAGGAGAATGTAACCACAGCAGAAACACCAGTGGCCTGTTGTGTGTTAAGTGCTGTGAGTGTTTGCTGGAATGAGACAGTGGAAACTGAACATGTCAAGTGTACAGTCATAACAACCACATAGGGTACACTTTTCTCAGGACAGCTGGTCTTTGTTTTCAATAAAAACTTTATACCTTTGTCTGTGTTATTGTCGGCTAATGTCCAAATTCAGTTAAATCATAATTAATTTTGTTTTTTAATATGGATTTTTGCTTGTTATACTCTGCCTCACTTGTGAGCTGCTTTGGATGAAAGTGTCTGCCAAATGAATAAATGTAAATAAATGTAAATGTTTTTTACTTTGAGTATCATATGTACACAAGCGTTGCATAAATGCATTCTTAATTCTTTTCTGCACAACAGCTTCAGTTCAGTAGTTACAAAAATAAGTGAAAATAGTGAAGATTAGATTTAAAAAATGCTCAATATTAAAGACACGGGTCTCTGGACCTAATGGTTGAATTGAGTCTTCCTTCTATGTGCATAATCAGTAATCAATTCTTTATTGAAATGGAATGAAAATGGATTGCTAGTCTTTCCCAGAAAAGTGCATGATGTTGTTAAACTTCTACTGAAATATTGAATTGGCTCTAATAAGTCTGCTTGGTACTATACTATCTGTAGTTTCTGTGGCTAGGTTAATATTGGGATCTGTGCCTTCCTCCCTTTTGTCCGTGGCAGCTTCGTGAGAGTAACTGAAGTCAGCTTGTTAATGGTGCTCATTTCACTTGCAAAAACCCACCAGTCATGAAGATTGATCACTTTTCATCCCGCACTTACAGCAGGGAACAAGGTCACTCAGATCCGCCATGTTTGGAGCTTGCCCAGTAGACTAATTCTGCAGTGAATGTGTGAGGTGAAAAACGTATAATAAGACTATATTTCAGTTATTTACAGTAAACTGTGCTCACATCCATTTTGAGGAAAGACAAATGCTAGTGGGGAAAGGAACTTTTCACTGAGCATTGTGTAATTATAATTATGTGGCAGTTGTTTTCTGATAAGATTGACCTAGATGGACACATTGAACAGAGCACAGATTGCTAATGTAGTGTCAGAAGATCAAGCCCAGCGTGTATCTTGCTGGAGAGAGGAAGCTGAGCTCCAGTCAGAGGTGCTTTAAGCCAGAGGTTATTACATGTGCAGTTTTTGTAAACATTGTCATTGTGCTCTGGGGCAACTCATGCCCATAAAGAGTAACAACTGAGATTAGGGTGAGGGGGTCTTGACCTGACCTAACAGAATGATGTTGTCTAGCTGTTCACATAAACTGGAGCACAACAGGGCTTTGCGGTGAGAGCTCTTCTGTAGGTCAGTCCCTTCCCCTCCACCTGGCTGCAGTGTTCGTATTTTAGGCAGAACATCATGGGAAGTGGTGAACCTCATTAAACATGGCTGGCTGACAGCTGCACACAGCTCTTGTTGTTTGCTGTACATGTAAGTGAGCAGAATCTTCAATCTAAATCATTATCCTGACTGCTATTAAGATCATCCTGTGTGCTGTCTTACTTACCAGCAGGCATGTTAATAATGGTTTCTTTTTTTAATATACAGTGCCAGTCACAAGTTTGGAAACACTTTATTTTGACTATTTTCCACATTTTAGAATTATAGTAAAGCCATCAAAACTATGAAATAACACAAATGGAATTATGCACTTACCAAAAAAGGGTTATAAACAAATCAAAACTATTTTATATTTTAGATTCTTCAAAATAGCTAAAAAATATTTTTTATATTAAAAGAAATTCATACATAGGCATCAACTTCACTATTTTTTTTGTCTAAGAAACAAATTTCAGGCATTTAAGCATAAGTCTTCAGATCAAAATGTCTTTGAATTTGTAATCTTATCCCATTGTCTTAATCAGGTGTGTCCAGACTTTTGACTGGTAGTGTAAGTGGTATTGTAGTTGTGGCTTGGCAATGTCTTGAGCCACCTTTTCCCCCAAGATCATTTTGCATATTTACTCTCCAGCATAGGTGTATCATTCCTTGGTAAATATGTTGTGTATGAAAACAAATTAGAAATTTCTTTTTTCTCCTCTTGTTGAAGGCCACACTACACCACAGTTCAGGTATAAAAAAGCAGACTTCAGTTGAGGGGAGTGTGTCCCGGTGTGTCTCACCCTGCAGCAGTGGTGCAGCAGCTCATTTACAACGCAGTCCCCACGGTGGACACCCAAATGCCTTGTCAGCACTCTGCGCGGTACGTGTGTTTAAAGCGCGTGGGGGAAATGCTGCCTTCAGCATCTCCTGCTGGTCTACCTTCAGGGGTGCGATTCTGTGCATATTAGAGCTGTGGCAAGCGGGCTTTTTCCAGACAAGAGTCCCGGCACTGTGGCTGCGGCATCAGCAGACCACAATCACGGTTAGGCAAATGTACTTCGTGGGTGCTAAATGAAGGTAGATTTTCCTACAAAGCCAAAAACTCATGCACTGTATTTCAGAAAATTCTGTTCTAAAACCAATTCTAATATAAGAAATATGCGTTTTTTGTTTATTTCATGTAAATTACAAATAAATGATCCCGTAAACTGCAGTATTAATGTTATGTGACGTAGTAGGCTAACATTCAGGATATGTCTGCCTAGCAAGTTAACAGCTGTTAGTCTGCTATGAATAACCAGAACTGAATGACAGTTTTCCTTCCTTCCCTTCTAGTGTGCTAATATGTTCACCTTTTCCCCTACTAGATCTACTTAGACAAAAATGTTCACTTTGCTAAGGGTAGCCTAACTAGCAAAATAGTTAAGTAGCAGCAACACAAAATTTACTGTCTGAATGGCTGGCTAGCTAGATAGCCAGCTAGACCCTCTGTTCTCTTGACTCTACTGGTATGTCATTTATGCATGTTTATGTTGTTTGTTAGCCAGGAAGAGTAACTAATACTACGTATGCATAATAAAAATTAGATGCTGTACATAAATTGCATTCATTCACATAAGCATCTAGGATATCAGTCCCACATGATTATGCTTGCTTTGTGATGTGATGTCATTTTATCAGGTGTTTTTTAACTGATAGCTACCTAGTATTGAGTAGCTTGAAGTGCCTAAGTACCTACATGGTCCGTTGTGCATATCTGTTGTGCTGTATTGCTGAGGTGGCTAACCTTGGGATATACTGGATCTGTTTTTTGCATTCAACCCAAACAGACTTTGTTGTGGGAACACTGGAAGGAGAGATTAAGTACTAGTTATCTAGCAGTGAAGGTGAGGCCTCAGATTTTCTTGTGATAGGCTACTTATCTCAAAATTTGTTATTTGAACAAGTGTGTTGATTAGTGGTTATTGTTTTGTTTAGTTGGGTGTGTGTAAAATAAATTTAGACAACACACTTCTTTCTTTATAGTGCATCTGATAGGGCTGTCACCCAGACCAAAAACTGTAAATTGAATGTTTGTATTTGTTAAAGTATGTTTGAATATGTTCAAATATGCATTTCAAAATAAAAATGAAATTAAATGACAAAACATCAAAAATTTGCTAATTGGCCTGAAAGCTATTTTTAAAATAAGCCATGGTGTCCACTGCATTTTATGGAATGAATCTTTTCAAATCTTACCTTTCATGGTTGAATATTCCAACTCTATATTTGAACCCTAATTATATTTTAAACAACCCTATTTGAAATTTGACTCAAAGTGCAACAGCCGAGTACCTAGAGGATCATGCAGCTTTCTCCTTCAACGTTATAACACCACCAGTTTGACTTAATTTTTTTTCATTGGCCTAGTAGTCTTGTGCAGCATGTCTCCAGTTTGTATTTTTCTTGTTCAGCTATTTTGCTGGTTCATCTCAGGTTGTGCTCAGGCAGTGACAGGACTGCTGCTTGTTTATGAGTGCCCACGTTCACGTGCCATTGTCTGAACCGCCAAAGATATTTGCATCTGCACCGCATCATTATCAGAACCTACGCAGAAAAAGGAGGTCTGAGCATCTGGTTTAGTTTGTCTCTTCCATCTGTTTCCCTCATTTTGAGTCTACATTTGTCATCCTGAAGCATTCATGCTAAAAAGATTTTTAAATAACGCTCAAATTGAAAAGATTAAATTCCAAAAAAAGACAACTAACGAAGGTAAAATGGTACCTTCCATCTGCAGTAGTCCCCCCCCTTCCAGTTTCATTATCTTAACTCCTTTATCTCCCTTCAGAAATACAGGAGAATCAAGCGTGTATTACAAACTGCATGAAACCGTAAGCCTTAAGACACCTCATCACAGAGTCTATACATGTCTGAATCTGATGTCATTAGTATGACACCTCTTAAATGAGTTGGACTTAGGCCTGTAACAATTATTTCATAATTGTCTAACCGCGATTTTTTGACGTGATTGCGGTTTCTTTGTTGAACCGCGGTTAAAGCTTCTCTTTTTTTTTATATGAGATGGGTCAAAGCATGGTCACACTTTAGTTTGCATCCATCAAACACGTTTCCAATGCCCGCGCGCACCCTGTAGCGCGACAGAACAGTAGCTGTCCTATCAGAGGACGCCCCACCCGCATTGATTTACAGTTGCAGAGTCAAGTCGGTTTTCGAACGTTAAAAATCCAAACAGAATTGGGCAGTTTCGTGGGAAGCGGTGTTGTACCTTTGAGAAATGCCCATAACATTAAACTGATACATGTTTGGTTTTAACTGGAGTTTTCATTTAGTGTTGGGAAAAAATAAATAAATAAATAAATCGCTTGACACTGTCCCGTTGGTCCTGACAAAATGTGGGGAGTCTGCAAGCCCAACTGAGTTCAGCTAAACTACGATTGGACAATCGTTCATTTGGGGAGGGATTGAGGATAAATGCTCTATTGTCAATTTTATGTTCATTCAAAAAATACAATGTTTTATGATAATAAAGAGGCGTGGTTTACTTCATAGGCTGTGTACATGTGTTATTACATTATCTGGGTCACATAACAGTGAAATAACCAAAAGATGTATCCTGGGATTCATTCAAAACTTTAATTTGTTTGAAAAATGATAAATAAATATTTTTTAAATTTGACCGAAGAGACAATAATATTGTTAATCGCAATTATTTCTGAGACAATTAATTGTACAGCAACATTTGGAATTGTTACAGCTCTAGTTGGACTCAAAAAACTAGTTTTGCCTGATCCTCAGAGGTGGAGTGGACATGCCCACACATTCAACGTTCAACGGCAAATCGAAATCCACCCTGATGTAACAGGATCTCTTAATTTACACATGACTGAGCTGCATGTCGTGTTTCGGTTGTTGGCCTACCTCCCACTCATCTGTGTGGTTCCACCTACATTTCTGGATGTAATTCAGATTTTTCAAAATCATTGCTATGCTTTTTATGGGGTCTGTTGTGGACTTCATATACAGAACATGGGGTCTATTGTGGTATTCATATATAGAACATCAGGATGGTCATATTATTAGTAATACGGGTGAGTAGACATCAATTTGAAGTCCTAAAATTATTAAAAGTAGCCTTTCTAAAAGAGGTGTTGGAACCTGTGGAAGTGATCACAAATGATTGATGAGAAATATAGTGTGGAGAGGTTTACACAGAGGGAGGCTAGCTTTAGATAATGTGCTCTGTATTTGAATAAGGGTGAGGTCACAGCCATGACCACAAAAACATACTTACCAACTGAACTGAACAGTATGCAGCAGCTTATTATGGTGTCTGATGTCAGAGGTTCTTCTTGTTTGCAAAATGCACTTCTGTGGATGTCAGTCTTCAGAATGCTGGCTGCTCGGAGGATCAAATTTCCAAAGCGTAAACTGCTCAGCAGCTTGAGCAGAGACAGGTGAAACTCAGGGCTGGAATCAAAGGCAGCTTTTGATGTTTCACCATTTACTGTGGCTCCCAGTTGTTCAGATCAGTCTATGGGAAGAGGGGTCTTAAAGAAAATACAGCATAATCTTGAGTGGTAGCAGTGTGTTACTTTCCCTCCCTCCCTTACTTTCCATCGCAAGGCAAAAGAATCAGAATCAGAATTAGAATCAGAATCAGACTTTATTGGCCAGGTATGCTTTTACACATACAAGGAATTTGACTTTGGTTCCAGTGTCTCTCGTAGTGCGTTCACACAGTGATTTACAAGGTGACAACAACAATTTGTTGATTTAAAATATCACTAGTGTCATTCACCTTTTATAGGAAAGATTCTGAAAATGCTTTTGTTTACCCAGTGTATAGTTTCATTGCCTGTTGTGTTTTAGATTGCATAAAGGTTGCTTTTGCATCTGTGCCTGCGTGCAGACTGTTCCAGCAAAGTGAAATCTCCTCTAATAAGGGCAACTCAGGATGTGCTGCAAAAGCAGCTACTTTCAGCAGTGCAGTGCTGGAGATTCCTCTTCTGCAAAAATTATGTGGAGGTAGTTTCATATAAAATATCTACCAAAAGCACATACTGCTGCACCATAAGTCCTCTTCAGTCAGCAGTGGGGGCTTTGTTTGCTAACTAATGCTTATTGTCTTTCAGTCACAGCTTTGCTGAGGAAGCTGAAACAGCAGTCAAGGGAAAGCGTAGAAGACAAGAGGCCTCGGCTGCTCAAAGCTCTGAAAGAGGTAAGGCTCCGCGGCATTTCCCCAGCCTTCCCGAACGAACACTCTGTCTCTGCACAGCTCCTCCATGGCAGCAGCTCTGCTCCACATTTCCCAGACAGAGGCAGATTTTTAATACGACAAGCGTGTCTCCGATTTCGGGGGGAACACCTGGCCATCGCTGTTGGCCCTCAGGAGGCGAAGTGTCCTGCCTCCAGGTAATGCTCTCGGCACTGTGGATTGGCACAGAAGAGATGCTTGTTCTCACAGTTTGACACCCCTCGGAGGTCGGTGTGTGATGGACAGGGCGTGCTGGACGCCAGCATCTGCTGCTCTGTGCATCTGCTGTGAGTGAAGGTGTGCTTCCGCGGGGGCAGTAGGGAATGGAAGTAGATCAGGCTGGGCAGCCATGCTTATCAGCTGTCTGCTGAATTACCTCAGCCAAGAGTCAGATACACCAGCAGCCACAACCTCATGTGTCCCATCGATCTGGAGGTCAGACATTTATCTCTGTGGCTCATCCCTGATGAACTTTCCTTCCGTGTTAGTCAGGCTGGCATTAGGTCATTCCCAAAGAGCTGGTCCAGCACACTAAAGTTACATCTCAAATCACACGCCTGTTGTCCTCTGTAATTGTATATGTATATGCAATTTGAATTGTGTCGTACATACCAAGCAAACACAGCAAAGAGTAACATTGACATTTTCCACACATGACTACTGACAAAATGGAATCCTGCGAGCATAGACCAGTTATTTCTGGCTTGCTGACCTTCTGTCATGTAATGCTATGTGTATTTTTTTCCTTTTTTCAGCTTGGGGACTTTTATTTGGAACTGCACTGGGATTTTCAGAGCTGGGGTGAGTTCTCACCTCTGTCACTATTTGATAATGAGTATATTTTAAGGATTTAGAAAATCTTTGTTTGTGACCCCACCTCCTCAACCTCCCATCACCCTTAATTGTGTAAAAGGACATGGTTCACATTTCACCTTCCCTGGTTAACAAAGGTTGAGCAGTAAATGTAAGTGCAGGGGCAGAGGGAGGTGCTGACAAAGAAATTTACTTGAAAAGCACAGTTTAAACTGTTCAGAAGCAAAATTTAAACATGCATTCAGAGAACAGACCTAAAATGAACAAAAAAGCCAAAATGCCATAGTAAAAAATGTCTCATGGTAGGACATACAGTAATATAAAGAGGAAATCTAGAGTCAAGCTGGCTAGGATGTGATGATGTGATGGTTATGACTGTAACATTGTTGAAATCGGTTTGAGGGAGTGGCCTCTATGAACAGATTGGAAAATGCTCCCCCTGGTGGTAGAAAATGAAAGATGCTTTCTCCTACTGGCCATGTGTTCACAAATCACTGAAATAATTTTTTTAAAGTGTAATTTGTCCCTTTGCAGATGGCTTTTGAATGTTGAACCATTAAATGGAGCCAACATATGTGTTTTCACACACATAGACTAATTATAAAAGTGTCTCTTTATTTAAAAAAGCTGTTGTTGCAGTGGTGGGCAGCAGTGGTAAGGAGTGGGGCTTGTAGCCAAAAAGGTCGCTGGTTTAATTCCCTGCTGGGGCACTGCTGTTGCACCCTCGGGCAAGGTACTTAACCCACAATGGCCTCAGTAAATGTCCAGTTGTATAAATGGATCACTCTGGATAAGAACGTCTGTTAAGACAGTAGTGTACTGTAATGTAATTTAAATACATAATCATTGTACGACATTATATACGCAGCCACTTGTTTATTAGAACAGGATTCTTGTTAAGATCAGTCAAATTTATTGGTGCCTTTGTTTCTCAGATGGCGCATTGTGGAATTCTGTTTGATGGTCATTGCTTTAGTAAAATACAGTTAGTGTTTATCTGTGAATGCGACAGCCCGCACAGGCGCAGAAAGTAGAATAGGAATGCTGGTGCGTATATTCATTGCTAAGTGTTTCTAACTGTAATCCTTGTGTTTGTTTCTCTCTTTGTTGCAGTGCCTTTGCTTTCCCGAATTCTGCCTTCAGATGCTTGCAAGATCTACAAACAGGGCATCAACATTAGGTAGGATTCACATGAATTATACATCATTAGGCTGTTTTTCCTACACCACCCCCACAAATCAAAGAAGTTATATTTGGCATGGGTGACACTGAGAAAATGTTACAAATACCTCAGAAAAATAAAATTGATATACAAATTTATAGTTTTTAAGACGTGAACTTTTCCTTATTTTGCAAAAGATTTTTGGGTGATTTGCTTTCTAAGTCTGTGGATTTTACATGACATTACATTTTTTTCATTTACCAGACATCCAGAGCAACTTACACAGTGGCATGAAAAGTGGATATCAGCACACACTGACCTCTCACTCTGTCCCCTGTGCTGTTTTAATCAGTGGTCAGACATGCATTACTGTACCCACTGCTGCTACACCCCTCTGGTTCTGCACAGTCAGTGTGTATCAATTCAGAATCAATGCTTACAGCTTCCAAGCGGCTCAGTCGGCAAGGCACTTGTCTTTAGTTAAGGCCAAGCCCTATGGCCCGGCTTTGAAAATCACTGTGCCATTTGCCGAAAGTGATTCAGAGCCCACAGCGGGAATAGGCTAGGGTAGGTCAGCCAGGGTTTCCTAGTCTCACCGTTCTCAGGCACCCTGCAATTGACCTGCTCATCAGCAGAGTAGCGCCTATTCTCCACTCAGCGCCAACTTCACTGTGGTGCACTTTGTGAAACGTAGCATGGAAAAATAACCGTTGGTTGTTTGCATTGTCTCGCTTCATCACTCTTGCATGAGCACAGAGGTTATCAAGGTGAGACAAGCCTAATGTACAATTGGTCATGTCAAAACAGGGTTTCAGAAAGTGGGGAAAAAAACAAGATTCCTGCTGTGTCACATCTCTTAATAACTTTCTCGCCAAAGGTCAGCTTTGAAGGCTCCTTGTAAACCATACCACAGTGTTTGCTTGCAGCCTGTAAGGTCTGAAAAGAGGTTGAGAAATATGGTAACGTGGTAAACGCAATGCAAGCTAGCGGTGCTCGTCATGTGATGGGAAGGGCCCCTGAGGCATGTGAATGTCCCCCTCAGAGCAGAGGGCTGTGTGGTGTGTGTGCGGGGCGGAGAACTGACACTCATGAGAGCTTTATTGGCTGCGGAGTGCCGGCATCAGTGTGGCTGCCGGTGAGCGCTGTTAAGTAGAGTGTGAAATCTCCGCTCTCTCTGGAGTGGTGAGTTACTCAGCGTCTGTTTGCAGATCCATTAGTTCTCTCCCCATTGCAAATAACGACAGCTTAATAGAATGTATAGACCCGCCATATTTATAATAATGATTTCCTTTGCTTCAGTGCTGTTGGGCTTCATTCCTCTGACTTATCTGACAGATCCAGTACACCCCCTTTCGTTGTGTTTTTACTTTGCTAAACAACAGTAAAGTAAAGTAGACGTTCTTATCCAGAGCAACTTACATGTTATAACATTTACATGTTATCCATTTATACAGCTGCGTATTAACTGAGTCCTTTAAACCCACAGTGTTTCCCTGCCCAGCCCGGGTATAATGTGCTGTTCAGGGAGAAAATGAATGTAGCTGTCTGCATTGCAAGCTTTTCATTACATTACTTTGTTGTCATTTAGCACACACTTTTATCTAGAGCGACTTACAAAGGTTACAGTTTTACATTTATCCATTTGTACTTGGGCTAAGTACCTCCCCCAAGGGTACAACAGCAGCTGCCCAGCGAGGAATCAAACCAGAAACCAGCCGATTACCAGCCCTGCTCCTTAACACTACACCACAATGCTGCCCAGTGTTGTAGTGTTTTTTTTCCTTTACAAATGGGCACCACACTTTTGAGTGTGAGCCAGAGATAGGTGTACAAGGAGTACAACTGGTGGATACATGACAGTCTCTTTTTATGCAGAAGCCCCCTTCTACAGTCTTTTCAGGCACAAGTTGTATCAAGCCATACCATAATCGCTGAGCTTTTTCATGCATTATTTCTTGACATCAGCAAGATACCAGAGAGTGAAATACTAACTGGAATAACTTCATTTACATTCCTATTACAGGCCGTCTGTTTAACACTGTCACGTCCCTTATAGTTGTTTTAGAGCTGGGGGAGCATGCATGGCCCTTTTATTTGCTTTGCTTCTGTAGCTTGTACTACTCCGCAGTGAAACCAGACAGCTGCCACACAAAAAAAGAAATGGGTGTGTGCGATTGTCTGAATTACCATTTTAATATTCTCCAGATCCCCAGCTAATAAGAGCTAATACATTCCAAGCTGTCGTGGGGGATGGCTTTATATAGTCTTCGGCTTGCTCTTCTAAAATACACCATAGTGATTTACCCTGTGTTATGACTGAGGAGAGCTGCTGCTCCAACTGTGGTCTGTCCCTCATTCACAGAGAGTTCGTCGGGTTTCTCCCTTCTTTCCCTGTGTCTCCTCAAGGCTGGACACCACCCTCATCGACTTCACAGACATGAAGTGTCAGCGCGGCGACCTCAGCTTCATCTTCAACGGAGACGCCGCGCCCTCCGAGTCATTCGTGGTTCTGGACAACGAGCAGAAGGTGTACCAGCGAATACATCACGAGGTGAGGTGACACGCTGGCCAGTGTCACGCATGACAGTGACGAAACTTATTTGGTGGCAATGCATCTTTGTGTGAAAGACAGTGAAAGGGAGGGAGGTATGCTTTCAATGACAGACAATCTTTGGAAGCTGATGGCTGATGATTATTAGTTGTTGATAATGTTCAAGTGGTCCTGATGGTTATGGAAATGGATGCAGATCAAATAATGTACTATAAATTAAAACAGTATCCTCCAGATTTCAGCCACATAAATAGATCGGTATTTAATGTGCTGAATATTGCTGTTCAGTTCCAGGCCTTCTGCTTGCAGTAGTCTGAGAACGCACAGACCCTGTGATATTCACTGTTTAACAGTCAGGCCTGCAGACCAGAATATGTGCATGGTGACGTGGGGCTTGCATGCTGTTTGGCATTTGGCTTGGGTCTGTGCCTGCATACTAACACACTCATTTTTATTTCAGGAGTCTGAGATGGAGACTGAGGAAGAGGTGGACATTTTAATGAGTAGCGATATTTATTCCGCCACGCTCTCCACCAAATCCATAACCTTCTCCCGGGCCCAGACCGGCTGGCTGTTCAGAGAAGACAAGACGGTTTGTTTTTGGTTTAGTTAAGATGCTTGGATATCATTAAAATGTGATGTAGTGTGATATGGATCCTCTACATTTTCATCAAAGATAATATCAACTCACTTTGATATTATAGTAGGCTTCACATTTCTGTAGATCTCCCATGTACAAGATCTTGCATGTACAAAGCATCTTCACAGACATGGGGGAGCACATTACACACATCTCTGTGAAAAGAGATGATCACTGTGGTGGTTGTTACCACAGGAGCGAGTTGGGAATTTCCTGGCAGACTTCTATTCGGTGAACGGCCTGGTGTTGGAGTCCAGGAAGCGACGAGAGCACCTAAGCGAGGAGGACATCTTGAGGAACAAGGCCATCATGGAGAGCCTGAGTAAAGGGGGGAATCTCATCGAACAGAACTTTGAGGTGACCCACAGCTGGATAAGTGTTTAGTCTTATTGTCCATCACCAATTGTACATTAGATGACATTATTGGAATTTAGGATACGCTCTTATCCAGAGCAACTTACACAGGTTACAGTTTTTACAGTGTTACCCATTTATACAGCTGGATATTTTCTGAGGAAATTGTGGGTTAAGTATCTTGCTCAAGGATACAGCAGCAGTGCCCCAGAGGGGAATTGAACCGGTAACCTTTCCGTTACAGGCCCTCCTCCTTACCACTATGCTACACTGCTGCCTCATAGTACAGCACTGGCAATGTACAGAATTAGCCTCAGTCCAGCATTAGCCCTCTTCTGGTCTAAGTGTGAAAAACGTTGCCGACCCTCTCTGGAGGATGAATCTTGCGGTTACCTTACTTGTATCAAGTGTCCTAGACAGCAAGCAACCTGCTTGTGTTACTAATGTCCAGGACAATCCTCTACCACACTATGCAGAATGATCTCCTTAGAGTCTGCTTCTGTTCTGATTGATGCAGTGTGGTACAGGTACACCAGCCACTGTAGCTTACTGGAGGATCTCTGATCTGTTTAGCCCATGAGGGATGTGCTTCTCACCATACTAAGTTCTGCTAGTCCTTTCAAAAGAGCTGTAAACCTAGAGCGCATTTGCATGCAGTACTCAGGGTCAGTGGGACAGTGTATCTTCACTCGTTTTCTGTAGCAGACGTCTTTTAGTTCAAATACAGTTCAGAATGATTTCACTGGATGTTAGTGCAGTGCCAGTGTAACTTATAGCTCCATGGTTCCACCACTGGTAAGTACTAAACCTGGGCTCTGAATCCTCCAGCTCTCCAGTCTGGAATACCAGTCATTTGCTGCCATGGTCAGTTCTATTCAGAATAAAATGAATGAACTGACATTGTTTTTGTGGGGATTTCCAGGTGCTGTACTTAAAGTACTTGCAGGTAATAGTAGGAGGTTGTTTCTCCTCTAGTTGGTGCACCGGTAAACAGTAGATACATGACTGAATTACTGTGTGGCACACACAGTACCTTTACCTTAACTTACCTAAAATTATTCAGTCATGCCATAACCATCCAGCTGCTGCTCAGATTGTAAGGCGTCAGTCATAAATCAGAAACAGCAGGAGATGTCAGAACTGCTCATGAGCACAGTGGATGTTACCCATGCTCAAGACTGGAGAAGGGCTTGAACAAACCTGTTAATCAAGGTTTTCAGTCTCTGGTCTTCTTAGTAATGTCTGCTTTCACTTTTAGTGTTGGTGTTTGTGGATGGTGTTGCTATACACTGCAAAGAGTTTATGAGATCAGTCTCTCTGTACTGAGCTGGGTCTCAATACCAAACCAGTCTTGGATCTCCTACAGCTGGAACTGCCAAAAGATTAGGCTCGCTAAGACGTGGGATTTGACCACCTAACGGTTTCCGCTTGGGCTCTCAGCCCGGCAGTTGTGCCAGTGCTGGGTGTGAGAAAACACTAGGCGACCAGCTTCAGTCTGAAGGGTCTGTTTTTTTGTGTGTTGTGTGTTTAGTAAGATTTGGCAGCAAGTGCTGAAACTGTGCTGTCCCACTGGAGGATAGGGGAAGGATAGGGGAAGGACCTCCTCAACACTGCTGTTACACTTAACTTTTTGACCTCCACTGCCAACTGTCTTTACTTCAGCCTAGATGTCCCAACTACAACAGGCATTGCTAGCACTGCACACCAGATTTCTAGCTCAGTTTACAGGATGGGTTTCTTGTTATATAAACCAATACAATATATATGTTACATAAACCACATCTGCACTGCTTATTGACAGATAGTTTTGCTGGTCTTTGTGCCACGGGGTTCTTTGTTTTATTTGTGTCTGGCATGCCTTTGTAATGAAGGAGACATCCTCTGACGTACGTAGCCTTTGATGTTCTTGTTTGCTTGTTGCATTCTCCTGTGATGAGCCCTGCAGGCAGGTCAGGGCCGCTCTACGTTCTGATGGCGATGGTGATCACCCTCCCTCCTGCACTAGATGCAGTTCATGTCTGGTCAATGACTGGGCGCAAGCCGCCATGCTGGGTGATCTGTCTGAACAGCCTCACAGTTCTCAGCTGTGTGGGAGGAGGGCTTAGAGTTGTGGTGTTTAATCCTGACATTCTCAGGAACAGTTACTGTATTTGTGTGTCATGTTCAAACATTAGGCCCTCTTTTGCATCCAAAGTTTCTTCTGTTCCTCGAAATCTGTTTATGTTTGTACCTCAGGAGAGATTAGGTATTATCGCTGAAGGACTTTCATCCTTTATTGCGCTTACATTTTACAGACATTACATTACAGACATTTGCATATGGGCCACGCATCTGCACTGGAAATTACATTACCTTATTGTCATTTAGCAGACGCTCTTATTCAGAGTGACTTACACATGTTACAGTTTTTACATTATCCATTTATACAGCTGGATATTTACTGAGGCAATTGTGGGTTAAGTACCTTGCCCGAGGGTACAGCAGTAGTGCCTCAGCAGGGAATCGAACCGGCAACCTTTTGGTTACAAGCCCAGTGTTACTTGTGGCCTGTTGTGGGAACATGAGACTGTGGGCCTTCACACTCATGTGTTGTGTGTTTGTTCCCGGCCAAAGCGGGATTGGCTGTCGTCAGGGTGGCTGTGTATGCAGTGCCTGGGAGGGGGGGTTTAAACCATGCGCCTGAACTGTTGACTCAGTTTAAGCCCTTGTTGTTGTGAATTGGAGGCAGATGAGAGGGTGGCATACCAGGCAACCACGCAGCCGCGGCGCTGTGTACTCTGCTCGTCACAATAGCGCAGGGCCCTCGCCACTTAGACGAGACCCCAATCGAACAGGAGCCTGGGGGCCTGGCGGGAAACAAAACCTGTCTTAAGTCATCCAAAACAAGAGCAGCCTTTTCACTGAAACACAGCAAATTGATCTAAAATATTTACAGGAAGGCTGAAGCTATGCTGTCAGCTGTACAGTGTTATTTATAGTAGCACGGTACATAGAGAAATGTCCTGAGAAAGCTCTTTTGTCTGGAACCTTTACGTGGCCTTGGGTCTGGTTTTATCCAGATGATAAACGGGCATTGAAGGAGAGAGCAGGTGAACCTGAGGACAGTAAAGTCCCTGTCTAAGGAGCGCTCAGTAGGAACCAGATCAATCAGTGTGCTGCAAGAGGGAGTAGCGCAGGCTCTGATGTGCTAGGAGTGGAACAAGATAACCTCAGGTCAAGGGCGCAGGCCACGCTGAGGAGCTGTGGTAATATTTGACAGCTGTTGACGCTGTGGACTTTAACCTTACCTGTTCAAAGAACACAAAATTCACATACAGGATCTGATTCAGCTGTTTTCTTACAGGCTGTGGAGTGAAACTCGACGCATTGTTTGTAATGATACAGCGCCTTTAGGGCTAATTTGATAGCTCCAAGCCTGCTGGCCTCCTTGTCTTCACAAAGCAGATTAGTCATAGTCAGTGTGTAAGATGGTAGGCAAAAGGCGTAGTTCAATTATTCACGCAGCTCAGGCATCCTTAATTATTTTCTGAGATGAATGTTGCGGAAGTGTTTTGCATAATGTTGCGTAACAATCGTTGTTTTGGTTCTGATCCATGTTCTGGTTCTATCCTGCTTCTGCAGTGAAATATCCAGATGAGACAGCTCCAAGAAACCAGCAACTGTTTGCTAACCTTTGCATTCACATTCCACTGAGGCCCTCTAGTGAGAACAAGAGTGAACTCACAACAGCTCACGAGTCAGGCTCAAGAATTTACTCATTAACTGAAGAGAGACAGTCAACTATTACTATATGTCTGAACCTCTGATGTTGGTGTGACGTAACAGTTCAGGGAAAAGTGGGTTGATTTTTAAGTGACTTTTATTTGTGTAGACAGTATTTCTCAATTATTATTACATGAGTCTGTTCATTCTTGTGGGAGGAACCCTGTGTGTCTGTGTCTGACTCCGTGTTATGTCATCCTGCTCTCTCCTAAGCCAATGAGACGTCAGTCCCTCTCCGCCCCCTCGCCCAGCACCATCACCTGGGAGGAGTATATCAACGCTGAGAATGGCAAGTAAGTGTGGCCACCGTCTCCCTACAGTCTCCATTTCTGCATTTTAACCTTTGAATGTGTTACATATGTGAGGCTTTAGCTTAGTTTAGCTTCAGCTTAGTACACAACGTGTGGCCTTTGTGTGAACATTGTCACATCAAAGAGGAAAATATTACACTCACCATGCTGTCACCATGCTTGCTGTTTATTTTACATGTAGTATTGTGGGATGTTTTGGGATCTAGTGACTGGTGGTATGGTAGTATACTTGGCTTCCCTTGTCTAGTCAGTTGCACAAGTTAACTTGTGGTGGGGCTTTAATAGTGTTACACTCACACTCAGTGCTCTAGGAGTACTGTTAGCCTGGTCTGACTGGTGCTCATTCAACTTCAATGGATACACTTATGTTCTATTGTGCTGGAAGTCACTTTGGGTAAGAATGTCTGCTGAATGAATGTAGTGTAATGTAACCATATAAAAGGAACCTCAAAGGTTTCAAAGGTGCATTTTAGAGTTTAATAAAAATTCACATGGATTTATTTTTATGTTTTGTGTCCACTGTGAACAAAGAGGTTATCTGCCCTATCTTTGCCATGCTTGTAGTCTCCTCTCAGAGATTAATAGGACTAATAGGCAGTTACTGTGTCAGATTTATCATACTGTACAAATCATCTATCACCACCAATGGTTGCTCAGCTCCCTTCTATCATCTTCAGAGGTACAAAGACAGGGTGATTCGTTTTCTGCTTTCCTGGACATACAGCTGAGTGTTCACTCCTCTCGCCACACCTGTTGATGCTGGGCCTCTTGGTTTGCAGGGCACCACATCTAGGGAGGGAACTGGTATGCAAAGAAAGCAAGAAGAATTTCAAAGCAACAGTAGCCATGAGCCAGGACTTCCCCTTGGGCATTGAGTCGTAAGTCTTAAATCTTCTCTCAGTATACATGTTCATTGGCTACACAATGGCTGGAAAGCCACATTGACATCTTGGAGTCTACTATTCTGATGTAGTGTAGTGCTTACTTGTGCCATTGTAATTGAAATTGACTTCAGCCTGTCTGATTTTTTTCCCAGATTATTAAATGTTTTGGAAGTGATTGCACCCTTCAAGCACTTTAACAAACTCAGAGAATTTGTTCAAATGAAGCTCCCACCAGGATTTCCAGTTAAACTAGGTATGTATATTGATGTATATTGTTTAGGTCTTTTTCAGCCTTTAGGTAATGTTGCATTATGAAAATGCATTGTACAGTATGGTAGTAAATTAAATTTGTAAAACTTGTATTTGTCTCAAGGCAATGTTAGTGGAAGTGTCAGCAGTGTTTTCTCAAAAGGCAAATGGTAAACTAGGCTTTGTCATTCCCAAGAGTAAATAGTTTTCATCTTTCATCTTTATTTCATCATGGTACATTTCTGAAATTACTCCTCTTACCCTTGTGTGAATAATTAATGAATTTTTGTGCGCTGCTATTTGCAGAAATGCTTATATCCATGTTGCTTTTCTGTACAGACATCCCTGTGTTTCCAACCATCACAGCGACAGTGACTTTTCAGGAGTTCCGCTACGATGAGTTTGACGAGTCCATCTTCACCATCCCTAACGATTACAAAGAGGACCCAAGCCGCTTCCCTGACCTTTAACCCCTCTCACACTAAATCTGGAACATCTCCCTCAGAACGGAACTGACAAAATAAACTCAACCCATAAAAGGGCATTCAGACAATGTTGAGGGGTCATAATGGAAAAAAGAAAGCTTGTCAATTTTAAAATGCTGTATGTAATGTTGATAAAGGGATTATGTTGAATTGATCTGTACTAAGGCACTGAATTAATAATGTAGAACTATTTACGTGGAAGAGAATTTGCTGGCTTATAAAATAACGTGTACTATTTGGAGCTTCCAGAAGCTTCGCTAACCTGAGCAACATCCACATGCACTACTTAAAAGTAAGCACTGTGCTGACAGACAGGGGGCGCTCAATTGTGCCAGTTTTTACTCATCCCTTTGATAATGAATTTGAAACACATTGACACAGAGGTATATGAATATTAGAATTTGGAATGTCTTGACAACACCTTACAGCAAAGCCATCCTGAGCTCCTAGACAAGTAGCAAAGGTGGTGTTGTAAATTATGCTAGCCTTGTTTTCAGATTCCTTTGTAAACTATGTAACTAAATGTACAATTCAGTAAAAGGAAAGAAACCAAGCAATGTACATTTTAAGTTGGAAAGGTTTTCTTCAAGGATCTGGGGAGAATAATGAGAATAACATCTATAAGGAAATACAATGTAAATTGCATTTTTACAGATTTCTAAACCAAGCCTTTTACTGTGCAGGGTGTAAATACCTCTATTTTTGGGTTCTGGTTTACTTTGTTGTTTTTTTTTTTTTTTTTTTGTTTGTTTTGTTCAACTTTTGTGTGTAAGATAAGGGTGGGGATGATGTCTTTTCTGAGAGGGTAGGGTGCCAGATTTTATGCAAAGAACTAATGTGAGTGCATCCATGGGGTTATTAAAAGGTCTTTACTTTGTATTGTTGTGGCATTTAATATTTTTGTACATAACTCTGCTTATCATCTGGTTGACCTCCATTTTCTGTTTTCTGTGTAGTTGTACACACCCGGTGAACATGCTGCCAGGTTTCTGTGTTCTTATGCTCACTACAGGTCATTGCATGATAACTCCCTGAGCCCCAGTTTGAATCCATCTCCCGCCCAATAGAGGAATGCAGTCTACAGTCCTGTACCTGTAGTGCACATCACCAGGTTCACATATGGGTTGTTTCCATCGGCTATATTGCACTGAGGGTCAACAGCCCCAATGGGTTGGTGTAAAAAATTACATTACCTTGAAGCGCAGTCATTTGCAGAAAGATGTCAAATGTGTACCCCTTTTCCACCATAAACATGCTTACTTCTGCCCAAAGGTAGTGCAATCGCACCCTGAAAACAGCTTTTTTTAAGCACGGCTGCCATCAGTAGTAGCAGTAGGTGAATATGGCTGATGGAAACAGGCAAATATTGGACTAGTCTTCGGACACTCTAGAATGTACTCTCAATTTTACATGTTGAGGGTTGCCTGGAGTAACTACAGTTTAGTATCTATGCAGCCACAGTGGAACCTGAGCAGCCAGTCCCGACATAGGAAACAGCCTTTGGCAAGTTGGTTTCCAAATGGGACATGAAGCCTTCTAGGTCTTTTGCACCTCAGCCAGGGGTTGAATTGTTTTCTTTTATGGATGGATGCTCTAACATGTTTAAGTACCTGTTATATTTAAGTCACATCACCATTTTCAAAAGGGTTAAAAACAGTAAAATAGGTATAGTCAAAGGAACCTAAGATGACCCTGTAGCCTTATACTACCTAACCTAGATATTTAGCTGTGTGCTTCTGGAATTTGAACTTTGAACAGAAACTGCTCCTAAGCACCAGTAGCATTCATTTCATGATAGTTGTTTTTTGTTGTTTTTGTATGTGTGTGTGTGTGTGTGTGTGTTATCCACCATTTTGGTTTATGTTGGCATTGTTATTGTGGCATATCAAAATGACAGTAGATATCTTAAATGGTACTGTTAAATGCTTCCATGCCCCACTACTGGATAGTGTGGCACATGTCCTAAGTTTTTACACGCATTTTTATACTTAGCGTCACCTTTTACCTGTTACAGTATGTTGTTGGTGGTGTTTGATCATTTTTTAAGTTCTCTACCATGGCTTGAGCTTTCAGAACCCAATATATACACATTTAAGTATACTTGCATTTACAAGCAGTTGTACAGCAAGAACATTGTATACGCCTGCCACACTATTTTCGTATGAAAATGTACTTAAATAAAATGTCCACATATGAATACAAAGTGTTTTCTTCATGATTAACCTATTAATTTAAGAATATTAATTCGGATTAAGCGTATTAAAGTTAGAAAAAATAGTAGAGGTGGAAAGACTAAATGATTGGATAGATCATTTAAATCACACGATTATTCAAAACCTACGAAATTCTGACATTCATTGAAAATATTACCACCAGACCTTACATCAGTGCATGTCATCACCATCTTTTTTCTGATCTGTGACCATTTCCAAAAATGTACAGTGGACAAATTCCTTACAGTAATTACATTACAAGGCTTTTCAATCATTAGTATAGCTGTGTAGCTAACTCTTAAATATTTTGCATAAATAAGTTGTCAGTTAATTGGTTGCATGGGTGCTATGTAGAATCTAGCTAGCTGGCTACATTCGATCAATAATTAAGATAATGCTTGATTGTATTTTCTTTGCTAATTACCAGCTTGCCAGTTTAGCTAGCTAGATGGCTATTATTCAGAGAAGCAAGTGAGAGCTAAATGTAAAAAAGTAGCAAGTATAAAATATTCTCCCTGGAACAGGCTGCTAGCTAATTGACCCAACTTTCATGTGCTGTAAGTTAAGTTCTTTTTCTGTCATTGTAGGCATTCCTGAAAAGTGTGAAACATTAAGTCAAGAAAACTGTTGATAATGGGCAATGGGTTGGATGGTTGAGTTTTCCAATAGATCACCCAGCCCATCAGTGCCACAGCTCCACGTATACCCTCTAAATTTTATATACGCCATTCATTCTCACTGCAGTGCTGTGCTCTCGAGAGAAGACTAGTTGTCAGAGACCACAGATGGTGTTACACTCAACCCTTTTTTTCAAACATGGCAAAGCTTAATAAGATAAAACATACATATTTAACCATGGTAATGTCATTATTCATTCTCAAGGATTGCTTCCCATTTTCAAATTCTTTCATCCACATACAGTGATAAATGTTGGGAGATTCCTTCCTATATTAACAGTATTTAAATCAGTTTTAATGAATTATGTATTGCCATGCTCAAGTGCTGAATAAGTGAATCTCATCTTGTATTATGTTTTGTAAATGTTTTGAGGAAAAAAACCTGTAAAGTCCAGCTAAGGTAAATATTAATATTATGAATAATAACAGCTAAGCTAATCTTCTAAAAGGTAGAGAGAGCATCAAGAACAGAGAACAAGAGGAAACAAAAGCAAATGGACAAGGTACCCATTCAGGCAGTGTTTGTCACATTTGACAAGGTTGTGATCCAACAGTCACTGTCCCATAGTACTGTAGCCTACAAAGGGACAACTATCACAGAGGTGTTCCAACAAAGTCAGCAAATTATTTTGGATTTGCAACCTTTTAGTTAGGAAGTGTGCCTGTGTCATGGTTTTGTAGCCTGCACAGCAGAAGCAATTAGAAGTGACATTCAAATAGCTGATTCAAGTCTACTTGTTGAGATCCTAGAAAAAATACAAACATATTTTGTTCCACATTTTAAGATGGCTGAAATTTGAAAGTGGAGAAGTTTTAAACTATTTTTTAACATTTTAAACATTCCAGCATAATCAAAATATGCACAACTATTCCTATTCCTATCTGTCCTCCTTTCAATACTTCAAAATTGTACAAGACATTCAGCTGCAAGGGAAACTAACAAACTACCAAAACCTACATATTTTTGACAAGTTTTATTATCAAAGATTTTCACTAATAAAACATTGCAAATTGTACAGGGACAGGGTGCAGTCTAATCCACAAACATTAGAATTTCAACCTATTGCCTGTTATAATTGGAAATGGAAGGTTAGAAAGCAATCACAAGACTTTGTAAATAGCACATCTATGTTAACTGTAGAGTGCAGCGAGGACAACAGAGGCAATTCATTCTCCATCAAACAGACCGCTCAGTGAAAATGCCGTGTAGCAATGGAAAGCAAGCCACATCTAAGTTACTGTCATTAGGCTCAATATAAAAAAACAGTATTTGACAATAAATGCAAGTGACTAATTCCTCAACAGTGAAACATTTTAAAATATACATGTCATTGAATAAGAGATTTTAACTCTACCATTTAGTATAGTATAACTTAAAGCACAAAAATAGAAACTGTGCATTAACCACATCTCAGGGCTAATCAATATTACAGGCCCTTGACAATTACAGCAATATGAAATCTTAAAACCATGTTTATAGTAATATTTTTGTTGTAATTTTTCTTTATTTTTTACAAACAATTTAGGCTGAACAGTTCCAACATGCAAACAGGTCATTCCACTTTGTAGATAAACTGGCTAATCCTACAATGTCTATACTATTGGGCCTGGAAAGATGTAAATGGTTTTAATATAAAAAAACAATACATTTTTAAAGTTAAGACTACAATTAACCTGCCAGTTTCGATGGAGCAATCGAGCATATTTCCAGCTGCCTTTAAAATGAACTAAAGCTTGTGGAATGGTGCTGATGCATGTTCTAAGTAATAGGTTTGCTCAGGATGCATTTAGTCGCTCATATCCATGTCCTCCTCGTGGTGATCATCGCCGTTGACTTTGGACTCCTTCACCATTACCCCTTCCGTTTTCTCCAGTGAAGGCTCCTTGGGCTTTGGTGATTCAGCCATATCAGCATCTTTCTTCTCCTCTTTCTCCTTTTCACTGTCATACCCTTGTTCTTCTTCATCATAGTCTCGGGTTACCTGCAAGAGAACAAAGAGGCTGCCGATCAAGTTCAAACACTTCCACAAATGAAGTAAAAAAAAGTTCATTATGCAACTACTTTGTTCAGATTTTAACGTCTTTTCATGAAAATTTGAAAACATGAACTTCGTACATGAACAAGTTCTATAAAGGGAAAAAAAGATGTAAAGGCCAATAAGTACTGCAGAATTCTTAGGTGTGGCCTCTTCATATTTCTGCAGACCGCTCAAACAATATTGCAAACAACAAAAACCCATCATACCTCAATCACTTCTGCCTTATTAGTCATCTCTGCTTGCAACAGTCCGTGTTTAGAGCACTGTGTTGATTAAACAATTATACATTAAGCTTCATTGATTATCTAATTGGTCTGCAGAAATAATGTATTTGCTTTAAAGTGCAAAGGAACAACTTGGTGAATATATGACATAGCTATCCCCAACAAATTATTGCAAAAACCCCTCAAAACTTGAAACAGTGATGAATTAAGTGTGGAACTTTAATATGACCCCTTCCAAAGTTTATACATGTCTGCGTGAGACATTCAATCACTAGATTACATCAAAAGACCCATACCTTCACATCTCCCTTTTCACTGTCAGACTTCTTTTCCCGCTCCTTTTCCTTGTCTTTGCTTTTCTTCTTTTTGCTGGTTGAGCGTTCTCTTTCATCTCTGCTCCTGCTCTTCTCCTCTTTCCTCTCCCTGTCCCTATCACGCTCCTTCTCTCTGTCCTTGTCCTTCTTTTTTTCTTTCTTATGCCTGTCGAAAATGGGATAAACAGGTTATTTCTGCTGGATGTGAAAATGGTGGTTAATCCAGCACTTAGCTAGGGTCATTTTCACCTTCATTAGGTAAACCTTGAGTCTTTCAGCTCAGTGGCATATCTGAACACAAACCATGCATCCTGTCAGATAAATCAGAGCAAATTGTTTTGATGCAAAGGTAGTTTACACTTCAACCATGATAACACTCCCCCCTCTTGTCAAAGCAAAGGACTGCAGGCCCATGATATCCATATAAACAGAATGAAGGGTTCATTTTTTCCCCAGACATTTTACTGCTCATTTGCAAAAAAGAGCAAGAATCTGAGCTCTTTGCATGTGGGAACACTAGCTCTCAGCTGTTGAGAGCGGTAAAACAAAATAAAATAAAACTAAGCCTGCTGTGAATAATACTAGTTACCAGGATATATTTTCTGAAGAATCAAATAAATCATAAATACATGATCTCATTATAGCAATCAATGCAATTGTAGCAATCAGTTTTATTGTAGCATTGTAACAATCAATCTGGCAAATGAACACATGTAACTTTTCCTTAATAGGAGGGACTGTCAGTGTTTAACCACCAAAATCGGGGAGCTATGCTATGATGTTTCAGACAATGACCACGACTGAATTCACCTTCAGCTGCATTTTGTGTGCACAAATCATTCAAAGAAAAGAAAACGATTAAGTAAACACATAGGTGCCACCTCTTCATTCAAAAGGCAACTTTGACTGACATGTGTGAACAAGCCTCAAGGCTGCTGAGCACACCTTCTAGGAGAGGGAGACCTGGAGAGCTTTCTCTTTGGGGACCTGGACTTCTTCGGAGATCGGCTCGCGCTGCGGCTTCGTCTGCGCCTCCTGTGAGGGAAGGGGGATGGAGAGCCAGTATCAAACACTGTCTACTGCTTGGGAATGGCACAGATTAAAAGCAGGGGAGCACTAATGTATCTTACACAATCAGTAGGTTGCTCTAATTTACAGCAATAAGAAAAAAAAACAGATGCCTTTTCCCCCAAATCCACCCTCAGGAAACCACTGAATTGATGTTGGTGAAACTAATACTCACCGACTGATGCTTCGAGACCTTCTGGTGGTACTGTAACTCTTTGGGGGAGTTTTGGAACGTTTCTTATCTTTCTCTTCCTTCTTTCTATCCCTGTGAATGAGACAGATATCTTTAAAAGTGCTGTCATAACAAGATGCAAATCAAGGACTACTTGTACACTGTAGCCGGCTACTCAGTCAGAACTGAAGTGTAGGGAACATACCTGGATTTGCTCCGTGTGCGTCTGCTTCTGTCCTTTGAATGAGACTTCCTCCTACGAGGACTTTTAGAACGCCTTCTACTCCTTGAACGAGACCTGCGTCTTGATCTACTCTTTGAACGCCTACAGGAGAGAGAGACATTCAATCCCAGCAACATTCAGTCCTTTGACATCAAGCGCAGTAATTCAATTTATTTCTCTAAACACTGAGAATTTAGTTGTCCAGTTACAGTGTGTATGAACACATACATCTGTACTTCAATATTAAAACATTATTGCCAACAAAAACCTGTACTCAGCATTGTCATGGTAGTTTTGATTTACCTGTGTCTTGAGCGAGACCTGGATCTTCTCCGCCTTGATCTAGACCTGGACCGCGAATGCTTCCGTTTGTCGTCCTTCTTATCTGCAGATACATATTTTTGTTGATATACTTAAACTTATTTTAATTAAATTCAGGTCAGCTTATACTATCCCACTGCTATTAGTGACAAACATATTCATTCCTACTAGAGATGGGCTTTAGGATGAGACTTAAGGTATCAAAAGTATTAGGCTCAGCTACCACAATACGCTAGAAGATGATATCAGGTACTTTCCCTTGGACACCACTTGTGTTTCTTTCAGAGACATTTTCAGTAACTGCTTCAACAGTACAATAGATAGTAGGCAGAGGTGCCTGCAACAGCTGTACAGTACCCTGTCAGTACAGTTAACAGCACATTGAGATGGCAAACTCACTCCCAGGCTCGATCGCAGCAGAGATCAATGACTGTGCTTCTCTGACCCGCTTCATTGCCTCCTCTATCTCTTTACTGGAGGCATCTGCTTTCAGTCCAGGATTGAGATTCAGTCCTGCAGCCATATGATTCAGCCTAAAATGTTCAAAACAAAGGAAATAAATCATGTCCAGATCATCAGTTAGGAGTGCAGTGATGAAAGACTTTCTAAATCAATATCAATTTTTGCATATCAATAAAGATGATCCCGATTTATTATCTAAATTATGAAGATTTCTTATTCTAAAATTTCTGAATTCTAAAATTTCTCCAAACATTTTTGAGTATAATGTACTGGCTGGATATTCAACTACAACAGTAGCCTTATAGACATTTTCTTTGTCATCTTCTGGTTGACCTTAATAGTCTATCCACAACAAAGCTGAGCTAACCTCAGTCATTTTATGTTCAAGATTGGCATTCTCTGATAGGGACTAAACACCATCAACAGCCATGTGTTGTGCAAATTCAAGCTGAGCTAAACCTATCAAAACATTATAAACAGTCACAGTCATACTTACTTTGGATCTACAGAAGTCATGAGCTTCAGAAGCTGATCAGCTGTCAGGGACTGCGAGGAGAAAGTATGTTGGGTGAGTCAAAAATAGTACTTAAACTTTAGAATTTCAAGATAATAATCAGAACTTTACACTCACCTGGGGATTTATGTTGGATCCTGGCAAACTCAGGGCAGCGAGTGCTGGGTCAAGGGTGGGACCTCCAAGGGCAGCCAAAGGGACACCTCCCATCTGCAAAATAACAACTCATCTCAAATTTCATCCGGTGTCTGAACTTCTGAGGCTCAGTCTGGAAATAGCCTGGCGTGTAGGGGCCACCTAGGAAGTATCCTGGCCGGGGTTCATGGGGGTGAGCTCACCATAAGGTTCCACATCTCACTAATATAGCCGCCTCTAAGATACCCTTTCCTGGATCTCAAAATGATTTACGCTGCTGGGCAGTGAGTATTTTACTGCTTCTTTAGTGCTTTCTTAATCTGTTAATGAACATTAACAGGGATCTAAAGAACATATCTGCTGCTAATGGCAAGGGAGTCCTGTATAGAAAACTATAACACTTCATTGTAACTGCAAGACTTACCGATGCAAGCGGATTTGGTGTTGGGAGAAGACCTCCACCTGGAAGCAAGCCTGCAACAGCATTTGCCGGCGCTAGCAGTGACAAAGCTTTAGCCTCATCAGGGATAACTCCTGCAGAGAAACAAATATGAATTAAAATGTGTCGCTCTGAACATCCTTCACAAAAACAGACGCAGAAAAAAAATCAGCTCCTTAAACACAGTACTACATCTTGCAATAATACATTTGTACTGATATCAATACTGCTTCCATTACGAAATATGTTCACTTGCCCTATTTTTAACTGTAAAAATACTAAGAGAAAATCTCACAATAAAAACTACTGTGGTTGACACTGGCAAGTTTTTATCACCTGTACTCGTTTTTTAAGTCATGAACCAAACGTAAGCGAGCACAGCCGGTTCTCCAGTGGGGTTGTGCTCTCAAGTTTCATAAGATGTTTTATGAACAAGCGACTCGCGTCGGCTGCTTCGCTACAAAGCACACAGAAAAATCAAGATACACAAAACAAAAGTTTATGATTTTGGAGTCAACAGCATGGAACAATTCCTTCTTGATGTTTAAACTTACCATATACAATATAATCCTAAACATTTAATGTCTACAAATTCCTTTGACTGGGCTTTTGCTGGTGACTCATGCTGCAAACTGCCAGCAGCAGTACAGGCTGGCCTCCCTGTTCCTTACCTGATTCAGTAAATAGCAGCATAGTTCTGCCACTTACAGCATAAAACTAATGTGGCAACAAAAGGCTACTGTCAGTGAGACGAAGCATCACTTATCTGCCATTTAAAAAAACAGTGCGTTCATAAAAATCAGTGGTTACTACCAGCAAAAGCCCTGCTCATATCAGTAAGTTATGTGCCCAATGCTGAAGAGAAAATATGGGAAATCTTATGAGATGATCCATGGGTGTGCATAAATCTGAAATTAAATTCACTTCAAACAACATCTGTGATCTTTACAAGAACACACAACACAGAAAGGGCACTTGAGAAACAGGATTAGCTGGAGAAGACAAAACTGTTGGCTGGTATTTTCAGCAGGGCCTGGTATATAGGACTGGCTGAACCAGGAAAAAGAACTGTAAAACACAACAACAAAAAAAGACCACCGTTAAAAAACGTATTGGACCCTTCTTGAGTCATGTGGAGTGGGTGCACAGATATTCTACAGCATAATAGTTTAATATGTCGTGCCTCAGTCCTTGTGAATACAAACATCACTTGGTCTGATTGTATGTGCTCTTGGAGGGAAAAAAACCACATGTGCATATTGGCAAAGTACTCAACAATGTGCCATCTTTCCCCTAGTGCACATTTCACCAAGCAGGAAAAGCTTAGGATGAGCGAAGCAAATGCATCATCACCATTACAACAAAGAGGTGCTGCCAAAAAATAATGTCAATTAAAGCTGAATAGTAAAGTCAGTGGTAATGGTAAAGTCAGTAACCTCTGCCTGACCAAAACTGCACTACCCTGCAAAACTGTTGTTTACCTTGTATAGTTACCTTACCATAGCATATTCATCCAGAGTTAATCAAAACTGTGTAAGAAACATGATTGTATGAGTAGGACTGAAATTTCAAAATGTTACATTTCAGTCATGAGATTTCACTCGGCATACAAAGTATGCACCAGCATTTGCTATTTCCATTAAATCCTGCTGCACTGCAACGACTGACCTTTCCAAAATAACTGACTCGCTACAGCAGATTTTGTCTAACAAGCCCTTAAACAACAAGAAACAAAAACAATTGTTTACACTGGGGGGAAAAACAGTGGGGCTTGAATGCTTGCTGGCCTTTTGTAATTGTCTACAATCCCCTGTTGGCTGCAGAGGACCACTTTCAGTCATCAAGGAGGGGGCTCTGCAAATGCCTTCTCCACTACAAAAATCACACACACAAATAACAGAGAGAAAAGTTTAAGTGTGAATAATCTAGAGGGGAAATGCATGGTTACATACAAAAAGCGACTAGTTCTCTCTTCTGGGGTGTGTCTGTTCAGTTTCTCTCACTCGTGTCTTCCACACACACCTTGACCCAGACCTTGGTATACTGCATAGACTTCAGTGGGGCCTCAAGCAACAAGCCATCATAGCAATCACTCTGATATGTGATCTCTTCCTATAAATGCAACATGCTGTGCGGATTCGCACACCACTAGAAGCAGTCACTAAAAGAAATATGTAAATGTAGTTCCGGAAACATTTATTAAGTATTAAAGTCATAGAAGAGTGGTAATCAATGAATCACATTTAAGTAATTACTAAAAATACACAAACAATCTAAGTGTTAATAAGAGTGCTCTACAGTATACCAAGGACATGTTAAATTCCTCTTCTCAAGCATACCAATCATTTTTTCATTCTGTTTTACAAATGGATAATCATACAAAACACGTGAAGAAGAAGAAAAAAAAACATGTACCAACCTTCAGCGAAAGGGACGACTATCAAAGCTCGATCCACGAAGACTGTGTTTGTCAAATGCTGAGACACTCCCACAGACTCAGATTCAAGGAACTTTACAAAACAGACACGTGAAGTCACTGGCAAGGGAGATTCACTGGAAGAAAATACAGACTGGTTGTGCAAGAAATACAGACAGATTTCACAGTTTGAACAAAAAATAAATACAGTCATTCATTCTCGAGAGTCCAAACTGTCTGTTCTAAACAGAAATGTTTCTAAATTCTCTGGCCATGCTCTATCGATGTCTCAGGATCTTCTTATCCACAGATATATTTCGACAAGGCAGCAGGCGTGGAAAGATCATTAGTAAAAACGCCATCTCAAACTGTCTTGTCTCTGCCATTGAAAGCGCCAAGGGAGGATGTCTCGTGCCTCCTACCTTTAACTGCAGTTGCTATGAGGTGCAGCCAGCTGTTATTCGACAGGTGAAAAACAGCAAAAGCACAGAACATAGAAGTTAATCTTTTGCCTTCCCTCTCTTCACAGAATTATGCACTCCCCCAATTACCTAACCTCTCTGTTTTAAAATAGTTACACCTGGGTTCGGTTGCCCAGTTGTCTTTCTGAACAACTCGTGTGCATGCAATGTTCTTGCTACCACAAGTAGCCTGGCACTACGCACCTAACGTTGAAGACTGATCGATCGTGGCTTTTACTGAAACACCGAACCAGCTAGTCTATCAGGCTCGATATGGTACTGTAACCAGGTATCAGATCTTGTGGGTGAGCTACAGTATGCAAAGAAATTGTGAAAACTGTGTAACATCGCTGGCTCGCTACGGAACTTCGCATATGGCACTGCAGTGCCAAACAACCCCGAATGTTAAAGTAGCTGATGCTGACTAATTAATAGGTTTGGCCTCGTTAGCTAGCTAACTAGCGAACAGGACACTCCAGAGGAATCCCACAAGCTAACGTTAGCCAGACTTAAAAAGGGACACGTGGAAACGAACATAGGCTGTATTAGCTATACAGCCGTCTCGCAAACTAGCCAGCTCGCTAGTATTTTTTCATTCGCCACCGGATCATGAAATAACCCGTTAGATCGCAAGCTAACGATGTTTAAACCAGCTAATTATATTCGGCGGGAGCCTGCTGGGTCGCTAGCTAGCTAGCTAAAAAGAGCCACTTAGTTACTCAACAGTCCTACCTATCCTTGGCTAGTAACTGAACGGCTGAAATATGAGAAGGCCAAAAAGGCCTGGCGGAGACTAGTTTTCCTCCTTCGTCTTCGACTAAACGACGGAAAGCCGCCAGATGGCTAACTAGCTAGCCCTTTCACGGCCGGTAGACATTCAATTTAACCAATCCACGGTACTCATAGTAAACAGCTCATTTTACTTACTCAGGCGGAAATAATTTTAGTTCTTCGATTTTCCCTAGGAACCCAAACAGTGTTCTCATCTGCTCCGAGGTTGTACTGGGAGACACATTCGTCACTTGAATCACATTCGTGTTAGAATTCATTTTTCTTCTCTGATCGTGGTTAACACATTAAATAACGCAAAACAGGAAAAAGTAGTATCGCTTCGAGGCTTCTTGTTTTAGAAATATCTTAAGCAATAGTTATACGTTGAGGACTACGGGCGGTTAGGCTTTTTCAACCTCATTCGCCGCCATATAGCAAAACGTAGAACAGTATGTCGTTCGACTTTCCCACAATCCCATAGTCACGGCGCATGCGCAGCCGAGAGGCTTTGCAGCGACTACCATTGGATTGCTCAAATGACAAAGAAAATATGACACGGCATATGTGATATTCTCCGATTTAAAATATTGATTCTTGTTATACTGAATGTAATATAAGCGCATTACAAACAACTACTGTTGGTTCGTTATTTTATTTTAAGGACACACATGACTCATATTTTTGGAATTATTTCCTAATATGAAAATCCAATATGGTTGTGTCCCACCATTTATTTTGGTTTAGACACAATTTAGGGATCTGAAATGATGAACTTGTGAATAATGAAAGAATTAAATAAATTTATTTCATTTTATGAATGTTTATTCTTATTATCAAAGCCAATTACAGCTGTAACTGTTCATGGCTTTGATTGTGTTTTTTCCTTTTCTCAAACTTGCCATTGTGTATGCATGTACAGCAGTTTTAGTTGTCATTTTGGGCCCCAATTGGCAATGTTTTGTGTACTGCTGACAGTTATGATAGACAAAGTAAGAAACTTTCCAAGTTGTTAAATAATACAATAAATTCATGAAGTTGTTTTAATGTTGTATTGTAACATGCTCTTTACGTCCTGTCTTCCTTGTGTACGAGGATGCTTGTTTTCAGTATAAAGGGTGTAATGCTACATTCCAGAGCCTATTCCACTCCAGCCAATTTTATTCTGTATGTTACTTGATAGTTCTTTTTCTCCTTGCTGTGCAGTTGGCAGAGGCAATAGGAGCAACATCTGAAGGAGAATCCTTGATTTGTCACATGATCGTCTACTCTATGACACTGGTTGCTGGCTGACATATTGCAATTTCAATTGCTCAACTTAAACCTTGTTTAAAACATCTGGTAACACCGTGAAAATTAAAATAATACAATTGCTTCACACTTATTTACAACAAATACTTAATTTCTACTTTAAAAATGAATATTATTTTATTCCTAATGCATTAAAACGTGTTTCAGTTAATGGAAAATTAAGTGTTTACAGACTGTTTTATCTTTTTATCAAAACATCATATTCCTCCCTTAGCTGGAAATTTTCATTTTCTTTTCATATTTGCTTTTAAAATATTTAGGGTCACCGTACTTTCTATTTCACTACTACACCCCTTTCATTCTGAATTGTTTGGGTTTGCGCTGGGGAAAACATTGAGCAGCACTCAAATCGCGCGCCTGGCCACGTAAATTAAAGCTTAAACGTTATTGGCTGAGACTCATGCGGCTCCCGCAAAATGGCGATTTGCACCAACACGCAGTATGAATTTACGTCATCTGGACGGATCTTGACTACTCGCTGTGATAAGAATTTTATCCAATCCACTTACTTTATAGATCTGAGATTTTGTGCGGAATTTTGCGCAGAAAGACACCGTCACGAACCACGACCACTAATTTTATAAATATCACTGGCAAGTTCGTTCGCTAGCTATCGGCAGTTCCAGTGAGTTATCAAACGGCAGCCTTCACTTTAAGCATTCAAAATCGTTCTAACCAAAACTATATATAGCTAACTCATTATTGACGTCATCCGCTGTTATTTCATTTCATCTACCTATAGCTGCCTTTAGTTAACGCAGTCGATAGCCAGTTAGCTAACGTTATGTCTCGTTTCAAAAGGGGTGGTAAAATTGATTCCAGGGCCGGGTTTAAAACGGAAAATGCAGAGTCCCCGGTTCCTCGTGGATTATTAAAAACAGCCAGAAAAAGCGGCCAACTTAATCTCTCGGGACGGGGTTTGACTGAAGGTAAGGGTCTGTTTATGAAATGTCATGATCAACAGTTGAAGCTAGGGACATCAGATAGCTGGCTATTAGTTGGGAGCCACACCTTTTTTCTAACGTGAGTTAACTAGCCAGCTTGTTGACTAACTAGCTGCAGCCAGGTCACTAGGTTGGTCGCAGGCTAGCCAATGCTAGCTAGCTAATTCGAAAACACTGTGAAGCTACAATTTCTCAGAGGTCTGAACACGCAAATTAGCTGGCTGGCTAACTAGTCTGCTAGGTAGATAGCTAGATGCATCTATGGCAAGCCACGGTACAAACAAAGTAAGGATGGACATTGATAGGTGCGACAGTTAGAGAATACCCCAGTTCATTATTCATGTGGCTGACTGTGAAAAACCAGTCTTCATTCTAGATAACACTGTTATAGAGCCGTACAAGTAAAGCTAATAGATGTTGCATACTTTTAGTGCCACAGAGTGTTTGGAGGCTGAACATAGACACGCCAGAAGAGGCGCAACAGAGCCTGTCTTTTGGAGGCAGCGACCGCTGGTGGGAACAAACGGATCTGACCAAGCTGCTGCTGTCTTCAAACAAGTTGGAGGTTCTTTCAGAAGACATTAGACTATTGCCCGCTCTGGTTGTTTTAGATGTGAGTATCGGGTTAATGAAATAGTTTCTATGTATGAAATAGGAGAGTGGGTGACGTTGGTAGGGTTTGGTGTCTTAGGAGCTGGGCTTGCTATCAGAAATTAGCTTACAATTTCCATTTGAAAGTGGGACTCAGTTGCAAATCTTACTTAGAATGCACCAGTAAATAATCAGCAGTATAAAGGGGTAATTAATATGTAAAATGATGTAACAGGGTGTCTGCAAAGCAGATGGCTACATAACGTGATAATAATAAGCACTGCATCAACATCGACATTGTGGTGATTATATCAGGTATCTAAAACAAAGACCAGAAGTCAGTTATTCTTAATTTGTTTTGTATGTGGAAAAATACAAACATATAATTCAAGTGCAGCACATGCAGCCTTTGTGATAGATTTCCTGCTTCTTTTAAGGTCCATGACAATCAGCTTACCACTCTACCTGCATCTATTGGAGAGCTGGAGAACCTTCAAAAACTCAATCTAAGGTATTTGTTTATTGTCTTTACACCTAGTGACTATAACATATCTTAAAGTTTTTACATAATTCTCTGGTGTTTGTATAACCGTTTCCTGCCTTCCAACATTATTCTTTAGAACACCTTGGTTTTCTATGGCATCAGTAAGTTTTTGTGGTTGAAACACTTTCAGGAACTCACAATTTACTGTCTTGTTTCCAAGGCCTCTGGTGTCACCATCAATGGTGGGAACTTATTCGAGCAATAACTGTTGTCTTTTTCAGTTCTTTGAAAAAGAGCTTAGAGTAATGTACTTGCCATCTACACACAGCCACAATAAACTGAAGGAATTGCCTGAGGAACTGTGGCTTCTGAAGAACCTTCGCAGCTTGCAGCTGCAGCAGAATCTACTTGAGGAACTTCCAGAGGGAGTTGGACAGTTGGTTGATTTAGATGACATTGTGAGTTTTTCTAAGATTTGTCTCACCCTCCTCTTATGAAGAACCCGATACTCCTAGTTATGTGTGGCGTTGCGACAAATGTCTATAACATATGCGGTGCTACCCTGTTTAATAACTTTAGGAGATGAACTTTGGGGTTTTATTTACTGCTAGGAGTCAAACAAGTTTATGATGTATACACTTTTAGAGGTTACATTTGAAGAGGGGAACTCTTTAAAGTTGTCATATGTCATGATATGTGATCTCTTGCTAATTGAGATTACACCACAAAGCTTGTTTCATTGTTTGGATTCGAAGGATCTCTCCAACAACCAACTGATAGCTCTGCCTGACAGTTTGGGCAATCTGAGGAATTTGGTGAAGCTCAACCTGTCTCACAACAAGCTGAAGAGCCTCCCCCTTGGAATCACTACCATGAAAAGTAAGAGTCCACACAGTATACAGACTGTACCTTGCTTTGGCTGTTGTTCAGTCAGTACTGACTGTGCCAAGGGAGCAAAAACAGCAAGATTTTATACATTTTTCAGTTCCTGAGATTAAGCCAGTTGGCTAGAAATATATTTAGAACAGCATCCAAAACAGCAGATGGAACATGGGACATTATGTAACCACAGTGAACACATGAAAAGGAACAGGATAGAACATGTACAATATCATATACTTGTATACATATTTGCATATCAGAGATAAAAGTAGCAGAAGAATGAATAATCACCTTCTGCATCGATGTGTGATACGGGTATAGATGACCTTAATAATGCTCAAATTCAAGACTCATAGACACCTCTTAGTAAAATTTGGATTTACATTTAGGCACAAAGTTGCCACATTTAGATGTGTATATCTGAACAATACTGTAGCCAAACTGAATTCTCAGAGCCAGATTCAGTCCAAATGCTGAGCTGCCAGCACATCTCACATTTAAACTAAATGCTGATATCAGCTTTTTAGTAGAAAACCAATAGTCCATTGTCAACTGCAAAAACTGCTGTTAGTACAAGGTTTATTGTTTGTGTTTATGGGGAGATCAATGTTCAGTTTATTCCAGTTTGCATACCCTTTGAGAGAAAAATTGTCAACAGATGTGCAAAGGTCAGCAATTGGCCCAATTCAATGCATTAAAATTCTGCAGACTTGAAACTGTTGGACTGCACCCGCAATCAATTGGAAAGTGTCCCCCCTGTCTTGGCTCAAATGGCCTCCCTAGAACAGCTTTACCTGCGGCACAACAAACTGCGCTTTCTTCCTGAGTTTCCCTCCTGCAAAACTCTTAAGGTATGTCAAGGATATGGGTATTTATTATGAGAAAGTCCTGCATTGTAACTTCCTTTACACTTAGTTGAATCTACAACTGGATTTCATTAGATGTTTTAACTCTGATTGTTTAGTTAATAGTGAATATAAACACTATACATATCACTATTATAAGTTCACTACAGATCACTATTTTATAAATATGTCATGTGTAGTGAAGCAATACATTATTTTTGAACTTAACATTAATTTACAATTCATTTCATAAATTTAAAACAGTGAAGCCTTTCATTGAAAGCCCCTCACTTTTCAGTGACCATTATTGTTATTCCAGGAGCTCCATGTCGGAAACAATCAGATTGAGGTTCTGGAGGCAGAGCATCTGAATCACCTTAGTGCTCTAAATGTGCTGGAGCTGAGAGACAATAAGGTGAAAAACCTGCCTGATGAGATCACACTACTGCAAGACTTGGAGCGTCTGGATCTTACCAACAATGACATAAGCAGGTATTCAGATTATACCCTTTTAGGAACTATATGCTGTAAATACAGTTTTTATATGATTAAAATGTCTCCTTATCAACCAAGTGAACTGGACTGCCATCAGTGAGTTTATAATTTTGTCTCGTATCTCATCTGAGTGAGATACGAGATACGAATAATTCGTATTCTCAATCTGATATCAAGGAATTCTAGGCTTGCCATTTATAAAGGCCAAAAAGGCTATCTGGGATTGATGAAAACGCAGTGGGAAAGTGTTCATAACAGTGGTTCGTTCAATGCAGATTCAGTGTCTAAGCATATTATATATTTGCTTGGTTTTTGTCCTCAGTCGCAAAGATTCACCTGTTGTGGTCTAAAAGCATTCCTTTAAAAGCAGTTTTTTGAAAATAAGTGTCACATGGACTCCTTTTCCCTGAACATTTCATTTGGTTTGTCATTGCTTTGATTCATGTACATAATGTATGTGCTGAGAAAAGATGGAAGTGTGGTGTGAGGTGCTGATGCACTTTGGTTTCTCTGTCTCCTATGTGAGTCAGCCTGCCATGTGCTCTTGGTAACATGCCGAAGCTGAAGATCCTGGCACTTGAAGGCAACCCTCTGAGGACAATCCGTAGAGACCTGCTGACAGTGAGTGAAGACACTATTTTAGCTGTTTAACAAACACGCTATATGCCTTCATTCATTAACTCACTCTTACACAGATACAGCTAGGAGCACCCTTTCACCAGACGTCAGATGTACATGGCACATTTATTCCACTGATGCTAATCATCTGATTGCCATTTCATTTGCTTTTCAGAAAGGTACCCAAGAGCTGCTGAAATATCTGAGGAGTCGTGTTCAAGGTACAGCAATAAGAATCAGTTTTATGGGGATATTATGCAAACCTTGATCTTGCAATAAGGGGCAGGATCACATGTGGGTACTTATCAAACGAGTCAGGGGCATGCATTTTTTTCGGCTGTGCTGTATCATGCCAATAATGATGTGTAAAAGGTAACAAGATATAAATTTAGAGCTCAGCAGCTAAAAGCCCTTAAACGTTATGCCTGCTGTTAGCACGATAGGGTAGAATCACATGTGCAGATGAATAATGGGGAAATAAAGTTTGTTGTAAAATTATTTCAGGCATAAACGAACAATCTTCTGGACAACAACATGATCAGACAAATCGTATTCAGAAAATTAAATTTAACAAGAGTATTTTCACACCTGATAGCAGGGGCTTTGAGTGGTGAAATTGTGCTTTCATCTATGAAAAGCATAACAAATGGGAAATTAACAGGGTATAAATGGAAAAAATTAAAAAATCACTCCATGGTAAAATAAGACAGTCACAGAACTCAGAGGGTCTCTGTTTAGAGTGCAATCACATAGAAGCACAGTGTGCCTACTTGACAAAAACAAAAAGCACCAATAACAGACTACACATTAGGAGTTATGGTCTGCCAAAGCCCCAGCACCCTTCTAGTCAACCAATCAAATTACTTTTTGACATCTTAAACCTTGAGGTGGGCCTTCAGAACTTAAACTAAATCAATGTATTGTCCTGACATTCCTCCTTGAGGACAGATAGTATGCGGCACTGTCTGACCTAAGAGAGTCAGATAGCTTTTGGGACTAATTATGGCAATAGGGGACAGACACACTGATGTCACCTCACAGTCCCAAATTATGACCCTTAACTCTTTCAGTAGTTAACTCAGTATAATAGTTGATGCATTTAAGGAGCTCTTCCTATGATGCACATATTTGTGCAGGATAATATACCTGAAAGTGATAATATGCTGACAACAAATTTATCAGTCTGTTTCTAAAATTATACAAAACCCACAGTTGAAATAGCTTGCTATCTGACATAAATACTGTTTGAAATCCATTTGTCTGTAGATTTTTTATGAAATCCTATTTATTTTACAGAAATCACAAAAAATTACAGAGCATATACACTCGGGTATTGAAGAGCGGAAATGATGGATCAGTTTTACCAAGGGAGAAAAACTCGAAAGCCAGAAGCTTTCTAAGCTAGAAACTGACCAAAAGCAGCTATTGCTATATAAATAAAACACAAAACATATTTTTCACTATGACTGTAACATTTCATGAACATCTCACTGATTGATAGATAGTCACAAATTCCTAAACCAATATTGTGGACCATACTGCTAGAAGTTTTAGTCACCAGGGTGAGGAAATCATTTACTTTTGTGGTTTACAGATGCTGTTTTTAATATTCTTTTATTAAACCTATTTATTAAATAATCTAGCTATATGAAATTATCATTTGTATTGTATGGACATTTCCAGGGAAAGTGTGCATGGAGGACAATATTATAAAGTGTCCTTCTCATTTTGAATGTGTGGTGGCTAAAGACCAGACTGTCTGTGTGCTAGTATTGTTGAGACCACCCTGCAACTGAAAATATACTCTTTTGCCATATGAAGCAGATGAAGGCTAAATGTTAGACAGCTAGGCAACTTGCTGATATCTTGGTGATGTTTCAACTATTATTTTCTCCACAGTGTAATTGTCTCTGATCTGTAATTTATGGATATTATTTTAAATAAATTAGACCATATATTTTAGAAATTGTTTCTTATATGTGCAATACACCTATAATAATTGTATGTGTCCAGGACAGTTGATTGTTAAAAGTGAAATTTCAAATGAATGAATAAAGTGATGTGTTGGAAGTCAGTTAATATTCCTAAAGAAAGGATTTCTAAAATAAACATTTATTCAGTCAATGGTGTTTGATTGGTTTTCCCCTTTAAAAATTAAGATTTACTTTATAAATAAGATTAACCAGTATATGCACGTTTGAAAATGCTGTCTGAATTTGCAACTTCCTTAATGTGGAGGTAACAGGTTCATGTCCTTCAATCAAATCCGCCTCCAGTGATTGAAATGGTATACAAGGGAAAGGTCCTATAGGAAATTATGCTCCATTTTGCTTTTGTGTGCACTGTTGTGTGAAACAAGCTCTCACACCTGTCAGAAGAACTGAAGTAGTAAACAGACTGTTAAACTTAATATCCCTTCCAATCAATCCAGGTTTGAAAACTGCATTACTGATTTAGTCCAGTGAGAATTTGTGAAATTAACTCCATGTGTTCTCAATTTTCTGGGCTGTTTAAGTAATTGTATTTTCATAATCCATGTTGATATTTAGAGCCAACACATGATGTCAAAGCTCAAGAGGAACCTAAGACTGCAATGACTCTTCCCAGCCAAGCCAAGATCAATGTACATGCCATTAAGACACTGAAGACATTAGACTACAGGTACATGTTTCTCTTTACACATACTATGTTGTATTTACATTTATTCATTTGGCAGACACTTTTATCCAAAGTGACTTACAAGTGAGGTAGAGTACAACACAAGCGAAAAACCACCAGTACACCTTCGCATAAATATACATTCATACATACATAAATGCATACATACAGTATATGTACTGAAATGATACACTAATTAATTTCTTCAGTGGGTCGTTATTATAAAGGTAGAGAGAGAATTTTCTTGTCAGTGAGAAGCAGGAGGCATCAATCCCCGATGAGGCTTTTGATGCAGCTTGTGACAGTCCCATTGCCATTGTGAACTTCAGCAAGAACCAGTTGACGGCAGTACCACCCAGGTAACCTGATCCATCATCGCATATGACATCACACTTCAGTCTGTGCTGCTGTTAGGATACGAACCCTTGTAATAGGACATTGCGGAACAATTCACAAACTCCATAATCACAGATACCATGTTCCTGTGAAAGCATCTGCAAATAAAGTGTTGGGTTGAGAGAATACTGACAAGAGAGGCTGAGAAATACCTGGCGTTTATGCAGTCACAAGACAAATGTCTGCCTCTGGTGCTAAACAGAGATATTCTAAATATTTTAGCCTTGCTCCCCAGTCTTCTGTTAATATATTACTATGCCACAGTTTTGCTATGCTTTGTAATTAAATCAATGACATTCTATAGTTTGGGAATAAAAATAAAGCATTAGGTATATATTCTGTTGATATTTTTGGAAGTATGTATTTTTCTTTTTTGGTTTTAGTACAAGTAGCACTTGAATCACATCTTGCACTTTTTGCCAAGGATATATCAGTTATATTGTTCGTAAATGCTTTTGTAATTCACTACCAGGGACTAAACCAGGCTAATTCTGCTTAATTTTACAGTTGACAGTGAAAATGTATGTGTAATATTGAATAGTGCTTGAAGTAAATGCAGACATTGTCAATTCAAGCAGTATCCTGGGAATCCTTGGATTGTATTCTTAATCACAAGGCTCAGAAGTTGGTTACTTTCTTAGTTTTCAGTAGAGTAAGAATTAACTGTAGCTGTTCCTGTGTAAACCCTCAATAAAACTGAACATAGTAGTGATATGGTTTGTCAAGCAGTCTCTCTTATGCCTACAGGATTATGGAGCTGGAGGACACCCTGTCCGATATTAACCTGGGTTTCAACAAGTTGACCAGCATCCCGCCAGAATTTTGTGTGCTGAAACAGCTGGTACAGATAGACCTGAGGTACACACAGTCAGTGCAAAATCACACAGCTATAACCAAGATGTGTGTGGAATTCAAGGACAACATCTCAAAACATATAATTTTGTTAAGCAGTGTTTCTATAGTGCCAAGCACTGTGCATACAACAACAAAGCAAATACTAATCATCAATTATTTATCAATATCAATTGTAGAGCTGTTATTCAAAACAGGACAGTATTGAATGTGATCCAGAGCACTGTCATGAGATTTTAAACATTAAAAGTCTCCTCTTAAATGCATTTACATATTCACTGTTCCTGATGTACATAGGCAGTTCATTGTAGTCTTAGTGAAAAATACAAAAAGGCACTGTTACCCAAATCTTTATGTGCATGAGGGTTATGTGGCCCAAGTCAAGGGATTGGTGGTTGTTGTAGAGACTTAACATTAGAGAATCTTCAGTTTTGTTTTAAAGTCTGCTGTGAGCCAATGTAGATCAGCTAAAACATGTGAGATCTAATGACAAGCTTTGGTCCTTTCAAAATTCCAAGCTGCTGAGTTCTAAATGTGTTGCAGTTTGTTTCAAGACATATTTTGGAACCCCAGCCAACAAGGTATTACTATTGTTCAGTGGGGAAAAGAAATGGATGAAAGAGTTTCTCTGCATCTTAACCAATTTCTAAGGTGTCCTACATTTAAGGTTGTGTGCAGCTGAAATCTTCACTGACATTCACAGACTTGTTAAAATCTTTTCTTTGTGGCTGAACTGGTTTAGTGCACTTCCAGTGATACCTGTAGTATTCTTAAGTCCTGTGGCACAGAAATCAAATGAGAATAGAGACATGCGTATGATCTGCATTCATGATGTGCTCATGTAAAAGTCTCACCTCTCATGATGCAGTGCAGTGTTCAAAAGGATAGTTGAAAAGGGATCATATGAGCCGTTTTCAAGTGCTTTTGGAGCCGCTAGACTATAATACATTCTGAGATTTTTTAAAAATTTTGTTTATAAAATCAGAATGTGGACAGGCCTGTATTTGCTGGGTTATTTGAGCAGGGGGGAAATGTCTGCTTGCTCGAGGGCAGATCATTTCCAGCTAGTAGTGACCTGTTAACAATACGTATTACCACAAGATACAGGATAGACATACCTGACCACACCAATCCTGTGGGGATAGGAGAAAGACAAACACAAGATGATTCTCATTTTTGAAGTGTGTGTAGACATGCCTGTTGGGATTATCTCAGAACTACATGAGAGAGACATTATCAGAATTTGTAGCATTATTCCTCTCATCAGAACCATTGTAACTGATTAATTTTTTTTTTGTGCAGCATTGTTTTTTTTCAGAATTGTTGTCAGAATAAAGCTAATCAGTAGTAGTGAATTGATGCCTAGGGTTGTTCTTCCCCTCTTTTGTAACCAGACTAGGAGGATCTAGCTGTATTCAGACCATATTTGTCTACCAAATGGTGTTTATGTAAACATGAGGCACCACAAGTCCAGAAACCTTCCCTCTCAGTTGTTATCAGGGAGCAGTTTTCTCCAGAGATGATGTCATATACTGATTGAAAACATTCTATCAAAACATTTGCTGTTGGCTGGGGAGAGGGTAATTTGACCGCCGAAACATTCAAAAGACTAGTAAGGGAAAAGGGACTGATTTTTAGGAGTGCATTAGTAGTGTGTATCATTGCCAATCCACCCCCTGTGTCAAACCCTGCCGTCTGTCTCTCTCTGAGCAACCATATCCTAGGGGAATTATCTGACCTCACAAAAAGCCCAGTTTTTGCCAATGATAAGCGTATTCAGATTATTTTTTTGGATAGTCATAGACTGAGCATTAAGTAATGCCGGGTGAATAGGCAAGAAGGATTTTTAAATAATTCATAGGCAATTTAGCCCTGTGCATTTCATACTAACACCAAGATGTCAATGTTATCATACTGAACACATAAATGTGTTGTTTAAGGGTAAACTTTTTGAAAATCTGTAACCTCAATGCAAATATCTGTTCCTCTGTAACATGCTGTACTTAAAATGACAATCTTGTGTTTCGAAAGAAGCCCTGTATATTGCCAATGGAGACCAAGCAACAGTTTCATGGAATGTATAATATGTGCGTGTGTGTGTGTGTATATTGGTATATGTGATTGACAGTGTAAAAGTTGGGTTATTTATAAGGAGTCACAGATCTAATACTAATACAGCAGCACAGTAGCACTGTTGTTTACATGAGGACTGCTCATAGTACAGGTCCAGTATTTGTACCAGGATCACGCAGAAAGCCCTTCATTAAGCACAACACACCTGACCACACCTGTTTCCACATGCTTGGCCATTCAGGAAAGCCAGATACAGTACCTGCCAAAAGTTTGGACACACTTTTCTCTCTTTTTTGAAAGAAATTCATTCATAGGCATCAACTTCACTATATGCATTTGTCTTAGAAACAGATTTCAAGCATTTTAGCATAAATCTGTAGATCAAATTGTTTTTGAATGCGTGTTTCCCACCACCTTAATCAGGTGTGTCCAAACTTTTGACTGGTACTGTGTGTTACTTAATGAAGCTGACCAGACAACATGTAATGCAATCTTGTAAAACAAACAGAACAAATGTAATCTACTCCAATATTATTTTTCACTCTCTTTAGAAACAATCTTTTGACATCACTGCCTTTGGAACTAGAGGCCTTGACAAAACTGCGGACCATCATACTGTCTTTCAACAGGTGAGGAGATAACAAAATTGAACCTATCAGATATTGACACCAGGTTTAATTCACTGTGCAGATTTGTGAAATCAATGATTGAACAACACTTCTAATCCTGCAGGTTTAAGTCATTTCCAGACGTGCTGTACAGGCTTCCCACCCTGGAGGCCATTTTAATCAGTAACAACCAGGTGGGCAGCATCGACGCGATCCAGCTTAAGGGCTTGGACAGGTTATCCACCCTGGACCTACAGAATAATGACATCATGCATGTGCCCCCTGAGCTGGGAAACTGTACAAACCTAAGGTAGGGACAACCCAACACTGCAACATTCTTTGTCCTGATGCCTCAGTGAGGCTTTGCGGTATTGTCCTAATCCCAGACCTTACGCTGTGCTGTTGAAGTATAAGGAGCAGAGGGACCCTGCAAGGAAGTGGGTAGAGATGAGGGTTTGGGGTAGGAAGGAGAAATGCCATTATAGTAGCAGTATGGATTGAGAAGGACTACAGTTGGTGACCAGTGGAGGAATGTAAGGAGAGGTGTTCCTTCCATCTTTATTAAATAAACACACATTAATTGCCTGAAGCTTCCTTTGTAGAGAGAGTCCCATTTGGCCATTCTACTTGTCTTAACAGAAGGCACAGCCTACCTTAATCCAATGGTTGTACATGTAAAAGGTTTAACTGAATTTAACTGACATTACTGTGGATATTTAAGGGATTGACTGTCTCTTCCCTGTCTCCTGAAGGGCCCTCATGCTTGATGGAAATCCATTCCGCAATCCCAGAGCAGCAATTGTGGCCAAGGGAACAGACGCACTCCTCGAATACCTGCGAAGTAGAATTCCAACTTAATCAAAGCTGAAGAAGACCCAAGATTTTGACTTGCAGTGTAATGTTGCAGCACAAAACTAGTGTTATTGTAATCTCTGAAGGTTAGAAAAGAACCCCTTCTGTTGAGGAAACACAGAAACTTCTAAATGAGTACTGAACAGGTCGCTCAGTTTTGATTCACTGTGACATTTAAGAATCAGAGTGCTGTCTCAGCATGTTTGCTTGGAGCCTGCCAGCTCATAGTTTTGAATCAAAACAGAAGTGGTACATTAATATTGTCAAGAGTAAAAAAAAAAAAAAAGTGTCTGAGTTCAGTGCACTGAAGTTGTGGGAACAAAGGTACCAGACATGACTGCTCATGAAAAGATCTTACTCCGTAATGCCTTCCTGCCCAAGTTACCCAATGAGCTATTTTCATGACTGGCACCTTTGATATACCTGTTACATAAAGTTGTAGATGTGAGTGGCTAACTTGTATTATGTGGTAAATCCTTGATTTCAGTTGACATTCCAAATCATAAACACAAAACTTAAGAATGAAAGTAGATCTAATAGTAATTTGGAGTGAAAAGGCAGTTCACTTTAGATCACAGGGTAATACCCATTTTGCACCAGTAATTCACTGTCATGGCACAAACTTCATGACATTTTAAAATTACTTTGTTAGGTCTTTGTACAAATACAATTTTTGCTACAAATACTTTCCATATTTTTTTTTACTGAGCTGTGATTTCCAAATATAATCATATAGAGCATGAAATTGGGATACTTTTTCTACCTATTCACCCTTGCCTGCCACTTTGGTCTAATAAAACCAATTTTTTATATTTTCACTTTTCTAGCTGTTCAGTTCTTACCACTTACCATTTCAATATTCCCATATCAGGGCTAACAGAAATACGAATTGTTTGAAAATGGCACAACTTGAATCTTAATGTACCACTTTCATGAACACAAAAAGACTTCAGTTAAAATGTGCCCGGAAGGACTGTGAATATCTTCACCAGTTACAATTAATATGTTTATATGTGTCTGACATTTGTGTTTTCCTGTTGTTTGAGTATTTACAGCACTGCCCAAAATCTTTCTCAAGCATGTTGGAACATGATTTAAGGAACTAAATGCCAATAAATTTTACCAAAAATTATCTGTTTCATATGTAACTGGTTACAACTATTAAGATTGCACAGGATGTTACAGGCAGTTCTTCACACTCCTTTATAGAAAATTGGTAAAGTGAATTTCAACACAGTGGTGAAACATTGTCATTGTCAACATTGAGTCATTGGTGGCGTGACGGATTTGATAAGTAAAATGATTTTAATATAACCTGGACATATATCCACATATGGTCCATTCTGTACACATCACACAGGACACTGCATTTAACAATAAAGTGACGTTTTTATTATTTGTACAATAGACTTTCATACATTATTCAAAACACTTCTTAAATACTGAAAAAAAGTTTTACTTCCAAAGCCGAAAATGGCTCTGTTATTTGCTGCACAGCATTTTGTTTTTCCATAATTTTTATTAAAAGTCATCTTAAATATTTACAGATAGCATCTGCAAAATGCATTCTAGACACAGAATATATATTTTACCAATTACATATCTTTGTGTCAATACAGAAATAAAACTGGAAGGATTAAACTTGCATGTGCAAATCAATAAATGGGATAATAAATTCTCACAAAATCTGTCCAACTAAATATTTTTTTTTAGTTAAAATTACTTTTTGCACAAAAAATGAAGCAGCATTCAAGTCCAGTAAGTCTTCATACTGCAGAAGCTTGGAGTACATTCACAATCTATGAATTATTAAATGTTTTCATTCACAATTATTTACATCAATACTGCAATTAGACAGAAAAGTACCATGTATTTGTTTTTCATATTTAGTTGTATTTGAACACATACAAAATTGACCATTTTATATTCATATACATATATATAATTTGTATAACACAAATTCACAATTACTGTAGAAATCAATTTTACAGGTCAGATACTATAGCTTCTCTTCAAGTCCTGAATACTTTTTGTCTGTCCACACTCATAGTCCATAAAAAAGTTTACAATTTGAGCAAAGCTAAGTTTATCAATATATTAGAAATAATTACATGAAAACATTTAGTAAAAAAATTATATCAAACTTTCTATAGGTTTATGTCATTTTTTCTTAAAATTGTAATTTATTTGTCCAAACTTAATTTTGGTTAATGGTAGCTCAGTACCTTGTACCAGCTTAGCTAGGCACAGATTTGCCAAGGTCTTTCCTTCTGTTCTTGACTGCTTAGTTTTGCTCAAAAATGTCACATTAAATGCTACATTTATTTCCCTCTAAAAAGCCATGAAACATTTTTAAGATTCATTTTTGATATACCTTCGATAAGAATGATATGGCACCAATGTTAACAATATGAACTGTCTTTGCATATTAAAGACCTTTGTTTTTTCAAGTCTGAGAGAAAACTTTAATAAAACAGACAATTAATACGTCCACTTAAAAACAGAAGATGTTTCCTCTTAAAACATATTCAAAGACAAATATAAAAAGGAAAGCATGCTGTAACAGAGCTTAAAATGGAAATCCATTCATTCTGATTAAATGAAATGTATGAGCTGTGAGTTTTTGATGTTATTGTTGGAAACAATACAATATCCTAATAGCTCTGTCTGTTCTACTGTCCTGCTTCCCCAGCATTAGTCTCAGTTCAGGTTACAAGGTGAAATCTGAAGGTACTTGATGCTCCGTTAAATCCAAGTACATTTGAAACAAAAACAGGACCATGACGTCAACTTGTAGCTTCAGACTGATCAAAATAAAGCCGTCTATGGAGGCTTGCAGTTTAATGTATGAAATGTTCCAAAACTTAAATTCCATATTTAGATGTGAAACTGGGAACCCTCTGCAGCCTGAAGTGTTTGTGCACATCTGGCCTCTCATTTGAAGCCCTGTTCTGATTTCCTATCTTAGACCACAAACAGTGGGACATTTTAGGACAGTTCTGTTCATAAATAAATTATCTGATTTAGTCTGTTTACTTTCATAAAGAACTACAGCTCTACCATATCTACAAATGACAGAGCAGTGAGATCTTTTCCATGAAACACAGTTCAAAACACTGAAAATGAAATATTATGCCTCTAAATCAGGGGTTAATGGTAGATCACTGCTGTCACCCTAACCAACCCTCTCACAGGCAAATGCAGCACATCTTTACAACAGTTTCACATCTTTGCTTATGTGTGAATGCTGACACTTAAGAATGTTTTTGTTCAAAGACATGAGCAACTTTATTCTCTGATGTAATGTATTTTTAACAACTCACCACTTACAGTAGTTGTTCAGATTTTTTCAGTTAGTTGGAGCTTGTTCTTGCATGTCTGTCATTGCCTGTTCAGAGAGTATATATGTGGTGGGCACGGAAAGTTTCGCCCAATACCTCCAAAGAAATCAAAATGGTAAACTGAAGTTATAAGATCTTCAGCTGAGGCCATGATATTGCATGAGTGGAGGGATACATAAATATGTAGCAGTGTTGGCTTTAGAGAACGTAAAGTCATTCTCAGAGACAGTAAAATCCTCACTTCCAAACTGTTTCTGGCACTGAGGTCTTTTTTCTGGGTGGCTGGAGGTACGGTGAACTCATCGTAGTGTGAACCCATATTAACTTTTAGGCATCTCTATGACAGAATAGACTGCTGACAGGGAGAGAGAGAGTAACATTTAAAACACATATTCCACATTTGTGTCATACCATAACCCAGTGCTTGACTGTTGAACTCATCATTCCAGGTAGGAATTTGAGACAATGCTGCTCGTATTGGAAGGGGCTACCAGCAGATGGCACTGCATTGAAATGTAGCTGTTCTTTGTTTGGGTATTGCTTCGGTTTCTTTTCCACAACAGCAAACCCAGACCCCATCTGAAACACTTCAAAATCTAACACATCCAATGCAGTAGCTGGTTTAATGAACCGACTAGCATAAATTCAAAACTGCATAAAATGCAATTGCAAAAAAAAAAGGATGGTAGAACCATGATAAAAAGTTTATAAAGGTATTCCAAAATTACAATTTAATTTAGAAAGATCACTATGGGAATTGATAGATTTCTGAATTGAATTATTTAATTTGTATTTGATTATTTAAATAATTTAATTTAAATTTCTTCCATTAGCATTCTTCACTCAGGCCTCGTTAACTACACACACACACATATATATATATATATATATATATATATATATATATATATATATATATATATATATATATATAAAAGGCATATACAATGTTGAGGCAGTGTTTATGGTGAATGTAAGTTGAGGCAGTGTTTATGGTGAATGTGTCTTTGCATGCTCTAAAATCTAAAATCTAAACGAAACACTACTATAAAAAGATTTAAATAATAGGCATTAAAAATTAAGCAAAATTAAAAAAAATTGCACCAATCTATAGCCACAGGCTGATAGATATAAATGAATGTCAATCACATCAACATAAAATTTAAACGTTTTGTTTCCTTTTTAATCCATTTTTATAAGATATGTATCCTATTGTACATTTGGCACTAGTATTTGCCATTGGTCCAGCAATTGGCAAATATTTTTGTTCCTAAATAAAAACAGGTTTGGATAACTTGTACATATTTCAATGTTCCTTCCATGTGAGAAGTCATGGTGTAGTAAAAAAATATTTAGATTGTGCTCTCCCTCAAGATAACCAAGTCCACAGTTTTCTGGAAACTCTTCAGCAGAGAGACAGCAGTTTCGTGTTCCATGTGTAAAAAACTATGTCCATTGGCCTGCAATGCAAGAATGAAGCACATGGTGAACAGGGTGAAGAGGGCGGGGCGGCGTGGGAGGACTGGGAACAGGCCTAGCTCAGTGGAGATAAGGAAACACAACACTGTCAAGGAGGAGAGAGAGAGAGAACAACACAGGAAGGAGGAGTCATGCTGTAAAGGAGAGAAAAGGGGGAAGAAGCTGGACTTTAGAGATCTGATCTTCAGCTAACACTTCCATCTGTGGAGAGAGCAGAGAGGTGCCTGTTTCTGCAGGCTACGGCATGGGGGGGTGTGCTTCTACTTGCGCACATTTAAAGCAACACAGAAACCAAAGACATGCCAACAACAGTAGGGAATGCTACAATCCCCCGGTTGGCATAGAGAACCTATGGTTCATGAACATACTGGTTCACATATGTTACAATGCTGGGTGTTTTGTATTGGTTCATGAGACAAATATTGTCTGAATGGCAGCGTTACATGGACCGAAAATCCCAGAAAGCCGCGACACGCTGAAGAGGAATCAACAGCTACAGTGGCATCAATCTGTTACCCACAAGGCTGATTATCTAAAGTATCCTGTCAATGTGTGTAACAAAACACTTATAATTATTATTTATGCATGAAAGTGCTGAGCTTCCATGTTTTATTTAGTTACTCCTTAGTAATTGAAGCAACTGACAGTTCGACAGTTTCCTAAGTTTTTTCCCAGAGTATGAATCTATTTTCAGTGTCTCCAAAGACCTGTGTGAGCTGAGAGTGACCTGGGGGTACACACCCTTCGAGCAAGCCGCACTGAAAAATCATTGCGGATTGACAGTCTCATTTAGTATAAGGTGGGGATGGGGATTTCCCCATCAACTTCAATAGTGAAAAGTAGCAATGTTCTGCTGCCTTCAGAGGAGTGGGTCTAAAATACACAAAGGACAGGCCAGGGGCAGACTGGGACATCTGAGTGTAATGAAACACAACATAACAAGACCAGATTCAATCTTTGCTGCGCAGTGCAAAGATGAAAAAATGGGGAAGTCTACTGAGAAAAAACATCCATGTAATTTATTCATATATATCTACAGTAGCAGTCAAAAGTTTGGACACACCTACTCATGGAAGGATTTTTCTTCATTTTTACATTTTACAGGGGTGGCAGTGTAGCATAGTGGTTAAGGAGCAGGACTTGTAATTGTAAGGTTGGTGGTTTGATTCCCCACGGGGGCACTGCTGCTGTACCTTTTGACAAGGTACTTAACCCACAACTGCCTCCGTAAATATCCAGCTGTATAAATGGATAACATTGTAAAAACACGTAATTGATGTAAGTCTCTCTGGAAAAGAGCATCTGCTAAACGCCAGTGTATGTATGTGGATTTCACAATGACAATAAAGAGATCAAAACTTTGAAATAACACCAATGGAATTTTGCAGTGACCAAAAAGTGTTAAATCAAAACTATCTTATATTTTAGATTCTTCAAAGTAGCCAAAAAAAATTTAAAATGGAATTTTTTGGAAATAAATTAATACATCAGCATGAACTTCACTATTTATATTTGTCTAAGACACATTTCAAGCATTTAAGCATTAGTATTTAGATTAAAAATGTCTTTGAATGCATGTTTCCCATTATCTTAACCAGGTGTGTTCAAACTTTTGACTGCTACTTTATGTAAACATATATATTTTAGGGGTGACCCCGAATAGTCGACTATTCAACGATTCGATCTAAGGAGCCTGATTCGACTGCCAATCTCACAGTCGAATCGTCGCAAAATGTGGTTATGAAACAAGGATCATTCCATTCCAGCTATATGGGGGTGCTGAATGTCTGATTTTACATAGAATTGCTTGGTTTCTCTCCTTAAATCATGATATATAGCCTATTTTGGTATAAATATCAGCCTATTAATAATACTGTTAATAAAAATTGGAAAATAACTCATGTGCTTTTAATCAATCTCCTTAGTGTGCGTGAATAAATCACCATGGTAGACTAAGTTGCATCTTGGCTGGGCTTTCAATCTTTTTAGCTACCTAATAGCTCACAATGCCTGGGAAAAAAAACTTCAAGAGTGTGGGAGCATTTTGAACAAGTCAAAGATGATTCAAAAAAGTCAAATGCAAGGTGTGTCAAACAGTGGCGACTGGTGAGCTGGAAACAGGGGAAGCCTGAACATTACTTTCAACCTGTTCCCTTTTATCCTCTTTGATTAACAATAAAACAAATAATTCACAGAATAATTGACACCAATCGCGTAAATAGAGTAAATTATTATGCTCGCGAAACAGCGCAAATTGTCTGTAGTTTGTGTGCTTGCGAAAGGTACAGTGTGAGATTGTTTAATTAACAAGGATGGCATTTATCGATTTAAATTACGTTACATGCTCATGACACATCACAGCTTTTGTGACGTCTGTGTTCTAAACGTTATTGTTCATTGCACTCAACCCAACCTAAAAGTTTATTCTCAGTAATTTAAATCGATTTAACTAAAATTAGCTCCGTTTTGTAATTTCAATTTTGTAACACAAGAAAGCTATAATGTGAAACATTTAAGAGAAAGCTTTGGGATTACTTGCCACTTAATTATTAAAATTGCCATCCTTGTTAACTAAACAATCTCATGCTGTAGCTTTCTCAAGCACACAAACATTAACGTTGACGTTGTTCTGTACTTCATGGCATTAAAATGTTCATTTTATGTTAGTGTTAAGGAATCATTTAATGAATAATGTTTATTCCATATTGCCTTTAATTTATAGCTTGTAGGGATTCACCTTAACTTAAAAATTTAAAAATCCAAGGCATGTGTTAGCCTCTTTGTTATTTAAACCTATATTTTGTCATGGTCATTTTTTATATGCCACTTTGTTTGATGTTTGATATGCCGACACTTGACAGTGGCCTCCTTTCAGTTTTGGTTGTTTCATTATCAAGTTGTTTCTGTGTGCAACAAATTGTTTAATAGGGTGTTTCAGCTCTTTTGTCTGCTGTGGAAAAAATGGAAGCCAATGTCGCAAATGAGAATATGGATCAATAAGGAAAAAAAAAAACGATTCGATGAATCAGATTCGACCATGTAAATTTTTAGTCAGGGACACCCCTTATATTTATATATATATATATATATATATATATATATATATATATATATACACACACACACACACACACACACATAGGGAGTGAATAGTTACTTCACATACTTTGCCTCGTTTAGTGGCTGGACTGCTTTTTCCCCACAAAACATATAGCACAGATTGCAAAGATTATTGAAGGAAACTAATTAAACTAATTAGAACTATGACTGACACAGAAACAGCGGAGCATGCCCACCAAGCAGACAAACTGGCAGCATGAAACGGCACGTGCAAGGCCTCTACTGGCGATGTGGTCAAGAGCACGTCGTCACAGAGGCGTGAGCAATGCACAGCGATGGAGAACGCTGTTACCTTCAGAATTTTGTCTCCAGGTCGAAGCACGTTGGAGGCAGGTCCGTCAGGCTGTACCCTAGTAACAAAGATACCCTATAAGTCAAAAGTGATATGAGGTTAGGAACCAGATGGTAAAGATGGTTTAGAATCTTTGCCTTTCAGTCTGGATTTTCTTTTTTTTTGAAAACCATGGTGTTTCCATAGTTGTACAGCTGCGTTTTATTGACAGCTGTACTGTACAAATGTAATGTAATTTTGATTCTGCTGGTCAGTGCTAAACATGTAACACAGAACCCAGTAAGTGAGACCTAGTGAGACCTACAGTAGAGATAACATTAAACTTATGTCAACAGAATATCACTGTACTGTGATTATAAATACAAGTGCAACAGAAATACCACTACAGGCTGAACTACCGTTCTTTCATCTTATATTTTCAACTGGATTCTTCATATTGTACAATCAAATTAAAAATACTGAATGGTTATTATTGACCCAATCTGGTTGAATGGGATTTTTCCAGTATATTATTATAGCTGTCAAGGCAGAGATTGTAAGTGTACCAATATTTTCAATTATTTCAGCAAATACATAAGCTCAACACTCCCAATTACACTGTGAAACGTATAATCAATTCACTGGAGTTACAGTATATGCTTTTAGTTGTGTATCTATTTCTCGCTTGCTCATCCTTTATCGGGAGTGGAAAAATGAGATGGGTTGACTCAAGACAATCCTGTCCACAGAATTTTATGTCCACAGGACATAATTTCTTATTGAAATCAAGTTAAAAATAAAGTAAAACACATGATAGGCATTCACTAGATACATCTAAGACTCCAAAACACAACATAAAGAAAAATACAAGTGAACTCTCACACTAATAGTACCAACAAAATAACTAGGAAATACGGTATCACCAATGACTTCTGAAAACAGAGTCAAATTACATTGTGGCCTTGTAAAAAACAATTTGATAAAAAAATGCTTGTTGGATAATAAATGAGTAAATAACAAAAAAATTATTACAATCAGTGAGACGCACACAAAACATAGCATATAGGCTAATGTGTTTGGATGTTAATTATTGTCTGGATGTTAATTATTGACTGGATGATGTCCATGAACAGAATGGTGACGGCTGGAGAGACAGCAGACAGCATGGAAAGACGGCAACCGGGGCAGCAAGGGCTAGCAGCTCCTGTGAGGGAGCCCCCAAACAAGCTACGGAGAACCCTTCAGAAGCATACCCCCAGAGATACCCAAGAGGGGGGGAGGATGAGCATCCCAATCGGACGGACCTATTGGCGATGACCCAATCAAACAGAAAATCAACCATGAGCGCAGTCTGTATTTGTGGCAAGGTGTGTGAAAACCTCAGAGGTCTGAAGATCCACCAGACAAAGCTTGAGGAGGGAACAAGTGAAGCAACGCGCAGGAGCAGTAGCTAGTACTACAAGTTCTGTAGTGCTGACTACAGAACCTGGTCAGACGGCGGGGGAGCCAGGCCCGGAGTCACCCCACAGTGCCTGGAACCTCCAAGCAACACAAGTCCCCCTACAAAGCAGGAAGTCAGATCAGCATCGGGTGAAGTGGCCTGCCGCTAACAAGAAGGAGTGGCTCCAGTTGGATGAGGATGTAGACAAGATCCTGGAGGCGACATTGAAGGGCAATGCTGACCAGAAACTCCAGACTATGTGCACCCTCATAATGAGCATAGGCTCAGAACGGTTTGGTGTCAAGGGAAAGCATGGAACAAGTAATCCAGCAAGACCAAACCGGCGGGAGCACAGGATGAGACAAGAACTCAAATCCCTGAAGCATCAATTCAAGTTGGCTAAGAAGGAGGAGAAATCTGCCCTGTCAGACCTCACAAACATTATAAGGAGGAGGCTCATCACACTCAGGCAGGCTGAGTGGCACCGAAGGAAGGGCAAGGAGAGGGCCCGAAAGCACAGTGCTTTCATTGCCAATCCCTTTGGCTTCACCAAGACACTGCTGGTACAGAAGCAAAGCTGCCACCTCACTTGTTCTGTAGAGGAAATCAACCACCATCTCAGTATCACCTTCAGTGATACCTCGAGAGAGCAAGATCTTGGCCCATGTGAGGCACTGGTGACACCTCCAGAACCAGTGACCCAATTCAACATCTCTGAGCCCACCCTGAAGGAGGTCAAAGAAGCAGTCAAAGCTGCAAGAGTAAGTTCTGCCCCTGGCCCCAGCGGAGTACCCTATAAGGTCTATAAGCAGTGCCCAAGGCTCCTAGTGCGACTCTGGAAGATCTTGAAGGTGATCTGGCGGAGAGGAAAGGTCGCTGCTCAGTGGGGGCAAGCGGAGGGTGTCTGGATACCGAAAGAAGAGGATTCAAGTAACATTGAGCAGTTTCGTATCATCTCGCTGCTCAGCGTTGAAGGGAAGATCTTCTTCAACATTGTGGTCCAACGTCTGAGTTCCTCTTGAAGAATGCATACATAGACACCTCAGTACAGAAGGGGGGAGTCCCGGGAGTGCCTGGATGCCTAGAGCACACAGGAGTGGTGACCCAGCTGATCCGGGAGGCAAGGGAAAGCAGAGGAGACCTTGCAGCACTCTGGCTAGACCTAACCAACGCCTATGGTTCCATCTCACACAAGTTGTTGAAACAGCACTGACAAGACACCATGTTCCAGGGATGATCCGAAACATCATTCTGGACTATTACAGTAACTTCAGGGTGAGAGTCTTCTCAGGGTCACTAACATCTGCCTGGCATCGGCTGGAGAACGGCATGATCACTGGCTGCACAATCTCAGTGTCACTCTTCTCATTGGTCATAAACATGATTGTCAAGTCAGCGGAGTGGAATGTATAGGCCCCAAGTCTAGATTTGGTACTCGGCAGCCCCCCGATAAGAGCATTCATGGACGACCTAACGGCCAAGTCCAGGACTCTAGTCCTGAAGAAGGGAAGAGTGGCCGACCAGTTCCGCTTTACCCTGGGAGGGACCCAGATTTCAATGGTGACAGAAAAACCGGTCGAGAGCCTGGGCAAGATCTTCAGTTCCCTGAAGAACACAACCACACTTCAACAAACCAGGAGCAACTTGACAACCTGGCTCACTGCGATTGACAAATCGGGGCTTCCAGGAAAATTCAAAGCATGGATGTACCAACACGCAGTCCTGCCAAGGCTACTCTGACCCCTTCTAGTCTACGAGGTGCCAATGACAACAGTGGAGGCACTAGAGAAAACCATCAGTCAGTTTCTCTGGAGGTGGTTGGGGCTCCCTCGGTCCTTAAGCAGCATTGCCCTGTATGGGCATTCCACCAAGCTGCAGATCCCCATCAGCGGCCTAACAGAGGGGTTCAAAGTCACTCGAGCCAGGGAGGTTATGATTTACCAAGACTCCTCTGATGTTAAAGTTGCTACAGCAGGAATCCTCATAAAGACCAGAAGGAAGCGGCAGACACAGGAAGCTGTCGCCAGAGCGGAGGCACGGCTGCAGCACAACATCTTGGTGGGCACTGTGGCGGTGGGGCGGGCAGGACAGGACAGTTTTCCCAAACCACGCTACAACAAAGCCCATGGAAAGAAGAGGCGTCAACTGGTTCAGGATGAGATATGGACCAGATGGGAGCATGCAGAACCTCACAAGATCACCTGAACAGAGCTCTGGAGAGCCGAACGATTACGCATCAAGTTTCTCATCATCAGTCTATGACGTTCTCCCAAGCCCAGCCAACCTGCATAGCTGGGGAATGGCAAACACTCCAGCAAGCCAACTGTGCCAGAAGAGGGGCACCTTGGAGCACATCCCCAGTTGCTGCACGAAGGCGTTATGGGAAGGGTGATACCGCTGGCGCCATGACCAAGTCCTAAGGTCTTTGGCGGACACAATCAGCACAGCGATATATAGCGATATACAGGACAGCAAGAATCAGCACGCCCCCAAACAGTCCATCATCTTCATCAGAGCTGGGGAGAAGGCACATCATCGGCCTAGCTCCACGGGAGGGCTTCTTGCCATCGCACGGGACTGGCAGCTCCAAGTCGGCCTAGGAAGGAAGCTCAAGTTCCCAGAAAACATCGCAACTACTCCGCTCTGCCCAGACATGGTGTTAACATTGGAGTCTACAAAGCAAGTGGTCCTGCTGGAACTTACTGTCCCCTGGGAAGACCGGATTGAAGAAGCCAATGAGTGCAAAAGGGCTAAATACGCAGAGCTTGTCACAGAGTGCTGGAGCAATGGCTGGAGAGCCCGCTGTGAGCCAGTTGAAGTTGGGTGTCGGGGCTTTGCTGGCCATTCACTACAGCGAACTCTCAAACTCCTTGGAGTTAAAGGACTGCAGTGCAGAAGAGCCACCAAGAACATTCTGGAGGCTGCTGAAAAGGCCTCATGGTGGCTGTGGATTCGGAGGGGTTAGTGGTTCTGTGGTTTAGTGTGCCACTTGGACACAAGTCAGGGGCTGATCACCCCCGGCTAGGTCGCCCGGGCAAGAGTGTCTGATGATTAAAGACCCAAAACACCCTATGACCCCGGGTTCATCACTGAAGACGTGTCCAAGTAGCACCAGAAGGTGTATGTTAGAACTGTTAAAAACACAGAAAAAAAATTAAGCTGTATTTTAAGGTGAAACATACAAGACAATATTGTGACCAAATTATGAGTATAAAATTTATTTACACATACCTTACTTCAATAATAACTGAACATTAAATCACATCTTCTGCATGGATACAATACATCTCACGTATCAGATACCAAGGATGTTACCACCTGCTGTAGAGCCTCTGCCTACACACCTAGGGCTCCTCAGCAGAATGATATAGGCAGGACCATTAAGGAGGGGCAGCCAGAATCATGCACAAACCCCCATATCACACACCACTGACAGCGGAAGCGTAAAAACATCCATGCCTGAGCAAAACAGCATCCAGAAAAGGCTCGCCCACACAAGGTTTATAATGAGATTCAGCATGATTCATGTTCCTGAGGAAACAAGGACAGTATTTAACTTTTTTTTCTTTCGTAAGCAGTGTTTTGATTAACATTTCTTCTTTTTACTTCTTTTTCAACTGGTCTGTTTTGTCATTTTTCTCTCTGTAGTTACCTTCTCAGTGTTACCTTACTAATTGCTCTATCTACCTAAACCCCACACTAACAGGTACACTGCTGCTGCCTTAAGGGAATATGTAAAAACAGCAGGGAAGTGGGGGAGCTTTTTCAAAACACGACAATTGAAAAACAGAGGACAATACGTTCTCAATGTCACATAAAACCTTATTGACATGACAATGACAAAAGCCAACAACAACTGCTATGATGTAAATTTTTTCAAGCACCGATACAACATCATGTTCTTAAGCATGTAAAAAAATGCTTTAATTATCAGTGCATGAACATTGATGTTTGATTTTTGGCTGATAGTCAATATGAAATGTCTCTGAGACACTTTATTGGGTTTTATTTTTTTCAACCGATAGTGCTGTTTAAGACAGTGTGTGGTTTACGGAGTTCCTGTTTGTCACAGCATTCAGTTAACAACACAGTTGTCAAATATTTTGTGTGCCAATACTTGTTAAGCCCTTCCTGAAAAACTGCTAGCCTCTTAGCAAAGAGGATCCATTTCTCTCTGTCTGCACTAATAGGGCTGGTGCAGCTCCCCTTACAAATAGGGATTAGCTTCTCCTTTGTAATGATTAGCTTCACTAACCCTCCTTTGGAGTCTGAAAATCTGCCCTGTTTGTCAGATGATGGGGATCACGTCTGGCACTTTTACTTCTCTTTAATAATGAATGAGTCCACTGGCCTCTGTGCCCTGCGGTGCCCACAGTCATTACTCTCACGAGGAATAAGAACCTTTCAAAAGCCATGGCTAACCTTTATCCCCTCATGTTTCCTGTTTTGAGGAACAACAGGCTATTTAAGAGGTACTGGCAAATTCTTTAATGAATTGTCCATGCAGACTTCTGATTATGAAAAATGTTTCAAAGCTTTTGTAATTAGTAGTTAATTCACAACTATTATTTTTTTACCCTTTGACCTTTTGTTTCGAACTTTTTAAAATGTGTGCATCATTACACAACAGAGTGATTACCCTCTTGGTGGACTTTTTGCAGAAATTATTTGATGACGTCCAGCATTTGCAATTATTTATGTGAAATTTTAAAAGGGCAGTATTTTTTCAACATCAGGCAAGAGCACTCATTTTATACTAAAACATGCAACATTGCAGTTTTTGTCTATCCAAACTCAAATCTTAATACATCTATATGAACATTACCACATACTACTACTTAACTATTTATTTATCTATCTATATCTATATATCTATCTATTTATATATTTATTCCTATTAGGTTGCATTCCTATTAGGTTGAAGGTTGCACACCAAATGTGTATGTTGCCAATAATCTGCCATTTGCCTCACAGATTTTTTACATGTGAGGCATCTGTGGGCGATTTAGTGAAATACTGAGAAGATCTTTTATCACTGGAAGTGTTAACCGCAGTTGTACTCTGTTCGTCTACAAGAACAAAATAAGAAAAATCAAGGGTGCAATTAGATGGAAAATTGACTAATTATTTGTGAAAACCTTGCTTTGAATCTTGATTCCATGGCAAGCAAGAACAATGAAGGTTCAAAGGTGATGTACTAGACTAGTGAGCAGTACTTTACTTAGCTGCAGTAACAGCAGCAGCAGGAGCAGCAGCAGCAGGCGTTTCCATGACAACTCTGAAGTGAGACCTACTTATCCTGTTTCCTCCAGTAAAAATGATCGCAACACTGTTCAATGTACAAACATCTGAAATATGAAAATTATAAAAATAAAGCCATGGAGACTGAAACAAGAATAATGTTATTAAACCTTCTAATCTGTGGGCAAAATGCAAGCCCAAAAAATATTGGCTCACTCACGGATGCAGAAAGAGGATGCAGCAGTCTTACCATATCTGAAGGCTTGAAAGGGTTTCCCTGTCCACTTATTCCCCCTGAGATGCTGAAACCAAGGCCAGGGTTCTTTTCTATCCGCACACAGAACTGTTAGAGAGAGACAGTAACAGTAACACAGTGAAATAATACTCCAAGTTATCCCAATAAAATTTAGATTGTATAATAATGTGTTATTACTCCTAGCTCCCATGTCCATTTCCAATTTATGAGTCATCATCTCAGTCATCGCACTGTGGTAACACTGCATGAAGAGGTTATACTGTGATAGATATTCTAAGCACCACAGGCTTGTACTTGTCAAGTTTCACAAAGCTCAAATATCCTCTTCCTTCCTTCCAAGTTCAGGATGCAGATTACATCTAATTATGTACATTAATACCAGAATTAATCAAAAAAGCAAAAAGTTGTTTAACGTAGAGCGCTTTTCAAAAGAGACTTTCATACTTAATCAACCCATATTGGTCCTGTTACTATTTACATACGCAAGGCTTCTAGTTCAGTTTTCACTAGTTGTAGTAATGATTCTGTGTTTACAGAGGAAAATTATAAACTTGATTGTGCAACATAGCTAGCAGTGTGACCAATACAAATCCACAACATTGGCTCGCTACATAGCTAGCTACAATGTTTTGTTTAGCTGGTAGCATCATCGGTATAGAACTGCAAACTATGAGATGCACACAACTAACTACAGATAACAAAACAGACACAAATTAAAGCATCAACCACTAAACAATAGTTTGTATAAATTTGAATGTGTGAATGTTGCTCCATCTCTCCACTTCACTTGGAATATGCTGCCAACTGTGCAAGAACAATCTGAAATGCAAAGACCAAAACCCAAAGTCTCTTACTCGCCTAGCTTAGGTCCAGCATTCGCACAATACTCTTCTGTGATAATAGCACCTTTGGCATGCAGCCTGTGATAAATCTCAGCTGCTTATGTCCACAGCACTGGGGGGACAGAACTGGAGGATGTCTGGGAAGCTCTCCTACCTGCTCCTGGTATCCATCAATACTCTTCTGCCCTTTGGTCTGAATGAGGCAGCGTGCGCTCTGCGGCCGGGGGCTGGTGGCGGAGATGGGCATGGGCAGCGGGGACTGGTACTGCTGGATTGAGATTTTGTTGATGGCCCCCTCATACTGCTGATCGCGGGTGGGGCGGTGCGGCGGTGTGGCCGACGCCGAGGTCACAATCATTGTCTGTGTTTGGATGGGGTGGCCACCTGCCTGTGGGTAATTCAACCCGTTAGGCAAAGAGTCAGGGAGCTGCAAAAACGCAAACGGTACGTCTTACACGCGGTGACGCTAAGAAACAGCCCGCGGGCGAGGTGCGATGCTGGCACTAACGCTGCATGCAACAGCATTTGTGTGTCTCTGAGAATCAAAGCCGAGGGGGGAGAGGAGGAGTGATGTACGTTCTTTAAGATTGCCTTGTCCTCTCATGTCTTTTCTAAGAAGAGCTTCTTCTTCTAAGAAGAAGACTTCTTTCCAGCTTTACCCCAGGCTGTCCACAAAAACAAACTCTATTATTAATTTTTCTTCATATCAGGCATAGTGTTCACTGCTCAGTAGTATTTTACGCTTTTTTAATACAATGTAGTATTTACTTTTATCATTTTTCTGACAGGGCACAAGACAACACACAAAACAAACATTTATTTGTATATCTCTACCATTTTTTACCAATGTGCACCTACAGCTAGTGCAAACATATGTGCCAGATGTGTGACAGTTTTGTCATTTTGTTTCTTAATTTCCAAGAGGAAACTTGTACCTTTTCCTCTTAATATTCCCTTCTACAGAAAACAATGCTGAGAGACAATAACAAGTTTATCTGATATACACAAATGGAAATGCCCAGAAAGCAATGACAGCCACACCAGCATTGACAGAACTTTGGTTACTGGGGAAACCAGCAAGAATTAAACACTGGGGCAGTCAGCAATTACCCTTGGCATTTTAAAACATTGACAAGATAATCACAGTTTAATAACAAAAAAAACACAGCCCAACAGAAAAATAACTGTACCCTTAAAAAATATAATTGCATCTTAAGGAATGCTCAATTCACACAAAAAGAATTATGGTTCTGTGTACAGAATCAAACAATAAGAAGTTAAGAAAAAACAAACAGAACCTTATTTTGGCTGCAAATGAGTCATTAAAATTCAGTGATTGAAGGCAAAGAAGAAGAGTGAATGCAAAGCAATTGTTTTTTATTATTATTATTCCATTCCCCATGCATTCCCTTAAGTCAATTTGCATTATTGGAGGTGATTCAGGTCAAAATTACAGCTTTTAGTATTCCCTCTGTAATAAAATCACACAATGAATTGATATGAAATATATAGTGAAATGGGAACAACATAATAAAATCAGCAAATTATACTGATGATTAACATGGCTTATGTGAAAACAGACAGACATATAACCATATTAATTCAGTGTATGGCGAAACAGATTAGGAATATAATTAAATTAATATGGCATGTAAAAAATATGTATGTCATGAAATGAACTGAGTATGCCACATGCTGAAATGGAATTCACACACAGTGAAACTAAACTGATTGGAGAAAGAACCAAAACAGTGTATTGTATCTGAGAGTTAATCATAATCTAATAATGTCTCCAACAGACACACAGGTAAATCAGCCCCATCCAGCGCTGCCTGCTTAATGAGGTAATGAACACTGCCCCTGCCCACATGTAGGGCCCTCATTCACCTCCCAGTGTTACAAGAGTTTAATGACGAACACTTGATTTCCCATTTGAACCGCAAACAAGATGGATGCTCTCACAACGAGAGCTTCTGCCCAAACAAAGAAAAAAGAGACAAAACCCTACACTGTTTCTTGGAATTCTTCCAATTATTATTTATTATAAATATTATTAATTTTTGGTGTATTGACATTTCAACCTCAGATATGCTCTGGATTGAAGAAAAGAAAAAAATCTTCTCCGAAACTTGTCTGAAACAATTATTTTTTTCGACACAAAACCCTGCCTAAAATGTTCAGCTAGTCAGGCATTAAATACACTTAATGGATTCTGAATGCTCTGTAGTTTCACATGAAAGACACACTCTTTTCTATTTAAAAAAATTATTGCACGACAGCATACAGATTCCGTTACTGTTGTAATTAGAACAGGCATGCATAGCAGTGCAGACAGCCAGTCCTCAGATGCCCCCATAGGCTCCAGTCTACCTACCTTTTTCATGATGTTGTCTGGTGGCACGTCTCTCCTACCAAGTGAGTATGGGGCCCACTGGCTGGTGGGAGAAACCTCCTCCTGCCCGTTATCTAAAATATTGCTCTGCTGGGAAGGGGTCTGGTGGGAGATCAGAAGAACAGAGCTCAGATCATCACAAGCATGGATTCAGTAACCTGTGTTCTCAGTAGCTCAGACTTCTTTTTTCATACTTTCTGGAGCTGACACAGGTCACAATGGCAATCACTGATTCCCTTTCAGATTTATAAACACAGAACCAGCTGAGCTCATTGTTACATTCTAACAATGTCCACAGGCCACATTTGCTATTGAGCCCATCTTGTGAGCAACCACGTTTCGTTATTGTTTTCTATCAAAACAACTGTATGAGAAGGACTCCATAACTCCATTAAATGTTGTAAAAGTACTTCCAGGTAAGTTTGACCTCAATGACAGTTCACTACACCTGAAACACAGTATTAATGTCACTTCCCTCCTCATTTGTTCAGTTCATTTCAAGTATCAGTATCATAACGACCCAGTATTTTATAGTACTGTCAGGTTTTCTATACTGTCACAAGTGAAAACGGCACCTATCCTAAATGTTATGTACTACAAGCCACTTACATTACCTGTACAGCAAACCCGTGACTTAGGTAAACTCTTGGCTTTTGAGATCATGCAATAACTTCCTGTTCTCTTAAGATTTACTCAAGGTCACAAATACAGGCAATAGGGACTGGCTCACATTCCTATACAACAGTAAATGAGAATTACTGTAGAGTACAGAGGGGCAGTGTGGAAGTGTCTTTCACCATTACCTAGTACACAGTGGAGCAGACATTATACAGTACATGACTCCAGCTGACACACAGATTGCAGACATTTGACATACAGTGGACACTTTGATATTTCAGACAACAGCAAGGCAGGGCTTTTCCTGGGCTTGAAATGTAACTTCCATGCTGTTTCCAAACAGTCATGGTTAGGATTGTTTCTTTTCTCTGCTGCACACAGACTTTGAAGTCAAAGTCATTCATCTGAGATGAATGTTTTACTAGACTTCCTTCCCTTCACAGGCTAATTTCACATTTCCAACTGACAGCAAAAATGGCACTGCTGTTTTATGTATCATAGAATATATTGATCACATAATCCCAGCAAGCAACTGAAGGAGCAGGAATTGTAGCAGATGCAACATTATATAAGTATGTCTTTCTTTCTTGAAAGGTTAAAGAGTTGAATTGATCCTCATATGTGTGATTCATACAGTATTCTGCCTGTGATTCATGTTGGCAGGTTCGCCATCCAAGCCAAATCTCACACTAGGTGCAGATGCAGTCTAAGTCCTGGATCATGATGCAAACCTCCAGCGTGTTTGAATCTCTTCAGTGTTTGGAAAAGGAATGGTAATACCTGCTTCTGACAGGTTGTCATCATCATGAACCTGGCTTGTAGCAAAAACCAACCCCATCTAAATAATTAAATTGTCTTATGTATATGGAAGCACCAATACAGCAGGTAGTTAATGAAAAATATTCCCAAACCTTTTCAAGTATACTGAAATTCGACAAAATCTTATTATAGTGCCTTCTTATCTAATACAACTCCACAGGACAATGTCACTATCCTGATTAGTGTTGTAATGTGTTGCACTGAATTTGCTGTTGATTTTATTGTTCATACTCACATATGGAAGAGGTAGCCACTGTGTCGTTTGGTTTTCATGCTTTGCATTATTGTAAAAGTTTATTGTCATGCTTCTGCTGGCATGCGGTGCAGCATAGCGTCCAGAATACAGCATGCCGAAGTTTACTGTGTTGTGCTTAAGGACAGCGCTCTGATTGGAGGGAAACAACGATGTGACATGAGTGAATGGGTGGAGCCAGACAGAGAAGTCAGAAGCAGCCGCTCGGGTTAACAGGATTGCATTACACACACTGCGTAGCTGCAACTGCGTGAGCTTGACAACAGAGCAACAATAATTACTAAAAACACAACATACCAAAACACACACTAACAATTAGAATAATATAATGCCAGCAATAATAATGTAATATATAGTAGCCACAGAAATGTGAGAAACACAAGTAACAAACATAAACCACAAACAAAGGTATTATACAATAATAGTTACAGAGAAAGCACATATACTTGAACTTGTAGTACAAATAACAATGACAATAATACATAATAAATACATAACAACATCATAGTTGATGATGTTGTAGAATATCCAGAGTACTTACCATCATCATTTTGTACATATGTACATATATGCATAGAGCCAAATCTTAAGTCATAGATCCATGACACTGTACAGCCATGAACAATAAGCGTGTGTTGCTGGAGTGAATGACATTGATAAGCAGTGGGGCTCAACAAATGTTATCAAGATGAGAGTCATGCGCTCTTGTAGTCGACTGTACTTTTGGAGTGTGTTAGCAACAAATAATACACCGACTGGTGCCGATAGTGAATGGACATCAGTGAGAGCTATCCTACTTACCCGGTCTAATCTTTTAGCTTCTATATGTCTAAGCAGCTGTTGCCTCCAGTCCACTGGCATTTTTGAGGAGGTGTCCTCAAGTTTTTGAAGCATAGGCCGCAGCTTCATGTTTCCATCAGTGCTCTTTTCTGTGCAGGTGCTCAGGTTATAATCTGAAGGCATCTTCTCCAGCAGGGCAGCCATAGTGGGCCTGGCAGACACAGGCCGGGCCTGGGACGCCCCGTAGGTTTCTGTGCTGTAGCTCCGAGCAGACAGGGGGCGCCGCTGAGTCAGGCTCTTGGTGGGGTAGCCCATTATGGGCTTCTTGGGCTCCTGGTAGGATGAGTACTCGTCGTCGTACCTTCCGTTCCTCTTGTGGAACTGGGAGTCCACCATCGTGGACAGGCTGTTCTGGTGCTCCAGCATGCCCTTGAAGTGCGGCCTGCCGTAGCGCTCGCTGGCCTGCAGCTCCTGGGCCTCGGCCACCCTGCGGAAGAGGGCCATCTCTGTGGAGCTGACTAAGGAATCAGCCCTCCGTAAGAAACCTGGCCGGGATCTCTGGCTGGGGAATGGCTGGCTGACAGCTTCCTCGTTGACTGAGGGCTGAGAGAAAGAAAACATCTGCTCCATGGGCGGGTACCCGCGGTAGCCCCTGGGACTCACCAGCTCCTTAGGGAGGGTCTTGCCTGGCTGGTTAACATACTCAGGAGTATTAGGGAAAGGGGGCGGGACCCTCCTCTCAGGCTTCACTACCTCCATGGCCCCCTGGGGGTTGAAGCTTTGGTCGAATTGGTAAACCTTCTTCGGGATGGCAGGCTTCTGCTGCTGGGAGCTCTTGGCGGTGCCAAAGGCGTCCAGGTCGTCGTCCAGCATGGGAGCGGACTGGCTCCTCGACATGCTCTGCTCCATAGGCGGAGGGAGGTCCGGCCTGTCCATGCTTCCCTGGTTTTCTATGCTGGAGCTATAGCTGTCTAGAGGGATGCTGTACACCTTGTAGGAGCCAATGTCGATCTCATCAATGCTCTGGGACTTCTTGAACTTGGCCTTCACCTCCTTCATCATCGGGGAGAGCCTCTCTGTGCTCTTGCTGATGACCATGGCGCCCTTTGTGGCGTCCTGCCTACACTGCACGTGTGTGAAGACGTTTGAGTGGCTTCTCGTCGTCCCAGAGTCCCGGGAGTCCCGGGAGTCCCTGGAGTCACGGGAGTCGCGGGACTCCAGGAAGCCCCACGCTCCGGTGGAAGGGAAGGTGCCAGGCAGCTCGCCCAGGTCCTGCTCGAAGTTCTTGCGATCCGGGTTGGGACTGTTCGCAGGGGTGATTTCCAGCTTGGACGGGAAAGCCGTCCTGTCCTCGAAGGGGCTGGGGGTCCTTGTCCAGTTCTGCCAGGGGTTGGGAGGAGGAGGAGGAGGAGGCACTTCAGTTTCGGGAGTGTTGCGGACAGGGTGGAAGGTGTGGGGGGACTGCTCCAGCTCCAGCGGGACGCCCACTATCCGCTCCTGCCTCAGGAGGGGCCGGCGCCCGTGCGTGGAGGCGCTCCTGGGCTTAGACCCTAGCATGGGGTTACTGCTGCTGGGGGTCTCCATGGGAGGCTCCTCAGCAACGAAGCCTGTGTTGTCATAATGGGTGGAGTCATTCCAGCTGTCAAAGGTGTCGCTGAGAGGGCGTCTCTCACTCCGCTGCTGCAGGGTGCTGGAGGGAGGGGTGTCCCTCTGGCTCAGCAAAGGCTTGCTCTCAATGGGCTTTGGGAAAGACTGGGCCAGCCTGCGGAGACAGTCAAGCAGCAGGGATAACCTGTGCACTCCAACAACAATGCCACCCCTGCAGATTTTTCCCACAACAGCATTGAGAAAAAAAAAAAACAAATGAACACTGAAGAGCAATAATTCATGATCATAAGTTCCCAGAGTAATCTGGCATTTTATTTTAGGCGCTCTACATCATAGATGAAAGGACGTGAGGCACGCAATCAATCAGCGCACACGGACCTTTTTAAAGCAGCAGTAAAAAGTAAACCTCATTAAAATGGATCTGATTTAAATCCCACACAAAAATATCACATTTGGTGGTTTGACTTCTCCCTCTGGTGATCTTTGACACTGCAGGCCTAGCTTGAGTTTTATAGGAGAACCAGAATAATGGCCTAGAATTTTCATGATTCGTACGTCATTGAGAATCAGACCTCATAAATATTCTTTTCCTTCAAAGGAGACTCTAAGTATTTGATGCATTATTAATAACTTGTCAAATTAAGTATTTTTGATAGACTATTCCTTTCAGGCTAATCTCACAGTGAATAGAAAATGGGGTTCAAAATAAGGTGAAATAATACATGCTGAGGAGATTTTCTATTTTTTTACAATTGACTGGGCTGAATTGTGGCCTCACATGTTTCCTGAAAGGTTTGATTTTCCCAAGGCAGAATGGTCATGTATGCCTGTGGCTACGCTCCTTTTATAAGCAGCATCTTCAGGGATTTCGGTAATACAAAGCATTCACTCTTTCACTTACGTTTCATAAAGGAGACATGTCTCTCACTTTTAGCCTAGGCTAAAAGCATTGAAAAAAGTCACAATATCAAACAAATCCACGTTAATTTCCACTGTGGATCAGAAGAAAAATCTCCTGGTGACAGCAAAACCCTCGGTGGACTTTCAACCAGGATTGAATTTAAAAAAGACAAGTTCTTTGAAGTTTCAGTGCTGAATAACCAAAACATTTTTTGAAGGCCACGATGATGATGGGTTTGGTGTTGCATTTCAATGAAGATATGAATGGAGGAGATGTCCTCCTGACCTTGGTGCTGTGAGAGAGCTGGTGATGAGGGAACCCTCCACTCTTCTGCCAGGCTCATGGAAATGTATGGTAATGAGGGATTAAAGCCCGGGCACACAGCTCTTTCCTCACACTGCTGCTTGGCAGCCGGATGTCCACCTCACGCTAATCCCCCAGGTACAGAACAGGAACACTCTCTTCGTATCAGATTGGTGCCAGTGGAGTAAAATCTTGCAAATCCCTCCTTTTAAACCAAAACATGGCCCTGCTGTGTGTTTTAAATTCAGTCCTGGGGTCGGATTTATCTTGTGGTTCACAAAACACAGAGAAATGTATGAGAATGCATGCTACAGACCATGCATATACATAAGCATTAGACTAATGGTACTACATGAAAATGTCAGCGCTATCAATCCTGATTATCTCACTTCAAAAACAACTAAGCGATGATATCTTTGTGAAAAAATTATATATGTTGTGACATGAAATCCAAAATGTAAGGGATATACTTCTGATATGTGAAAAGGTATTGTACATGTTAGAAAAAGCATCAGTTAGTGTCATTTTGCTTATGCAACTGTATGTGTATATTAAAAAATTTAGTAAAATGTTCCATAAATTGGGACATTAACAAGTTTACTGGGATTGATAAGTAACATAAGCATTGGTCTTACAATACTGGTCTGTCTACAGTCCAGGTCAACATTTCATGCATGTGTCCCATGGCCTTTCAATTCTGTGCCTGTGTGGGTTTCCTCAGGGAACTATAGCTTTGTCAAACAATCAAAAGATATGCAGCATAAGTTAATAAGCAATAGGCATATCTAATTGTCCTCTGTCTGTGCGTGCGTGCATATGTGAGTGTGTGCCTTCCAATTTACTGACATCACCAGGGAGTACTTCTGCCTAGGTTCATTTCTGGCTCACCATGACCCTCTAAACAACAATTGGTAGATGATCGATACTGTCATATATTAAAACGATTATATACACTCACCGGCCACTTTATTAGACACACCTGTCCAACTGCTCGTTAACGCAAATTCCTAATCAGCCAATCACATGGCAGCAACTCAATGCATTTAGGCATGTAGACATGGTCAAGACGATCTGCTGCAGTTCAAACCGAGCATCAGAATGGGGAAGAAAGGTGATTTAAGTGACTTTGAATGTGGCATGGTTGTTGGTGCCAGACGGGCTGGTCTGAGTATTTCAGAAACTGCTGATCTACTGGGATTTTCACGCACAACCATCTCTAGGGTTTACAGAGAATGGTCCGAAAAAGAGAAAATATCCAGTGAGCGGCAGTTCTGTGGGCGAAAATGCCTTGTTGATGCCAGAGGTCAGAGGAGAATGGCCAGACTGGTTCGAGCTGATAGAAAGGCAACAGTAACTCAAATAACCACTCGTTACAACCAAGGTATGCAGAAGAGCATCTCTGAACGCACAACACGTCGAACCTTGAGGCAGATGGGCTACAGCAGCAGAAGACCACACCGGGTGCCACTCCTGTCAGCTAAGAACAGGAAACTGAGGCTACAATTCGCACAGGCTCACCGAAATTGGACAATAGAAGATTGGAAAACGTTGCCTGGTCTGATGAGTCTCGATTTCTGCTGCGACATTCGGATGGTAGGGTCAGAATTTGGCGTCAACAACATGAAAGCATGGATCCATCCTGCCTTGTATCAACGGTTCAGGCTGGTGGTGGTGGTGTAATGGTGTGGGGGATATTTTCTTGGCACTCTTTGGGCCCCTTAGTACCAATTGAGCATCATTGCAACGCCACAGCCTACCTGAGTATTGTTGCTGACCATGTCCATCCCTTTATGACCACAGTGTACCCATCTTCTGATGGCTACTTCCAGCAGGATAACGCGCCATGTCATAAAGCTCGAATCATCTCAGACTGGTTTCTTGAACATGACAATGAGTTCACTGTACTCAAATGGCCTCCACAGTCACCAGATCTCAATCCAATAGAGCACCTTTGGGATGTGGTGGAACGGGAGATTCGCATCATGGATGTGCAGCCGACAAATCTGCAGCAACTGCGTGATGCTATCATGTCAATATGGACCAAACTCTCTGAGGAATGTTTCCAGTACCTTGTTGAATCTATGCCACGAAGGATTAAGGCAGTTCTGAAGGCAAAAGGGGGTCCAACCCGGTACTAGCAAGGTGTACCTAATAAAGTGGCCAGTGAGTGTATAACTGCAATTAAATTAGTAAGTGTGCACAATAAGTACCCGGATAAATGCATTTATTGAGACAAAGATCAATGGCACTCTTATTGTTATCTACATGCAGTGCTTATGTCTGTATGCATGAGTACTTGGGGCAATGTGTGGAGCACTGCCTACCTGTTAGTCCAGTGTGTTGCAGGTGCCGTATCCTTGCTAACAGGCTGCAGGCCGGTCACATTGCCTGGGGGGTTTGAGGAACCCGTGGAACCCTGGGAAGGCGAGTAGTCCGAGTAGGTTGCTGAGGAGCCACTGTTATTCAGGCAATGCATTTTATCTGCATCAGATTCATCTGTTGATTCTGTAGAAACAAAACAACACAATGTGGTGCCCCTGCTTAAAAACCTAAGGTTCCAATCCTGTCAAATGGATTTCTACAGAGCTATTGAGTAAAATATTACAATGACTCAGTAACATCAATACATTTGTAAGAACCTTTGGAAACGTTCACAAAAATGTATTTGAATGCCTCCAACATCAGTGTGACATAAGAGTAAAAACATATTTATATAAGATGGTCTTGTCAAGTTTTTCCAACTTTAAGGAACGTTAAATATGATCATTTGGCCATTGCTACTCCAACCAGTCACCCAACCGACCTGAGACCACCAGGAAAACAACTGGTGCAGGAAAAGGTTTGGTTTGTTTTTTTTTTTGTTTCATTTTTGTGTGTTGTAAACTCAGTGATAATTGATTATGCAATGCACAGCACCTATTGTATTTTACACCGCAAATAATAAGAATAAAACATTTTTCAAAGACGTGCCTCAGGGGAATTATGTAATTATTGTGGATTGCGTGAATACTTTCTGTAATCTTCAAAAAGCAAACACACACACTTTCAAAATAACAATGGTGAACACAGGCTTTTTACTTGAAAGCGTAAATATGCTTGCAGCCTCTTAACACCAAAATAGGATTAGAGAGCAAAATTCACTTTCTGGCAAGATGTTCGCTTTCGGTGAACATCTGAGAAATAGAGATATCTGATCGAAGGATCAGTCTGAATGGCCTTGAGCTGGAGCGGGCATATCACACATCCACACGAACATATTACGCCTCCTGGAGTGGACCCGAGATGGGAGATAACATTCAGCCCGGACTTGGTTTGTAAAAAGGAGAGTTATGAAAACTCCATAAAGGCATCTGTTTAAGTCATAATAATATAAAATTCTGGTATAATATAATCATAATAATAACATAATAGTCTGGTAAGTGGTCTGCCGTTTCACAGTTCAATTGCCCATGATAAATTATCTTGGTGCACATGTTTGGGAAGACACTGGAATAATTTCTCATTGATTTCTCAAGCTGCTTTGCCTCCTTAGGAGTACACAGTCAGATATGTAGGAGACTTTGATGGGTAGATGGAAGCATCTAGATTGGTAATCTGTCCAGGACACCGGGGTTAATACCCTTACCTTCTGTGATAAGTGCCATGGGACCTTTATTGATCACAGTGATTCTGCACATCAGAATGTCAGGACATCTTATTCAGTTGATACCACCTCCTACATACAGCACTGTGCCCCCATCATTGCACTGGGGAATTAGAATTAATTGATCTGGATGGAAAAGTTCTGTTATTTCCTAGAATGTTCTCTGACTAAACAAGCCCAGCTCCAAAGAGATTCAACCTTCAGACAGAAGGCTACAGGGTGGTATAGCTGCTATAGTGTACAGAATATAATCATAATTCAAAATCCATTTTTTTAACAAAGTACCATATAATGGAACCTTTTTTGACTGCTATATTGTGATTGATTGCATTATTTTTCTTCACTAAGTTCAGGAATTCTTTCATGGGGTGATCCTCTGATGTTGGGAAACATCACACTTCAGGAAAACAACTGTCATCGAATGAGTACATTTCAATGGATCTATACAGACTATTCAGTACATACCTTTTTTGTCTTTTCCCAGTAAGACAACCTTTGGCTTGTAGATAGGGGGCTCCACTAGCGTGGGTCTCATGTCAGAGATGCGGATGTCATTTGGGGAGCCTCCTAGGGAGTCCTGAGGAAAGACAGAACAAGGGGAGGTCAAATTTTGCAGCTGTGCACTGACGCAATGAAAATCAGAGAGGTGTGGATTTCTAAACAATACTAATTGGATACCTGTCATCTGTGGAACAGATGTGACACTAACTTACCTGTAATTGTACTTATTCTGACAAAGGAAGAAAACACTTCCATGTGGTTTCTTCCTATGTCAGAATAAGGAGAATTATAGTCATGTATAGTATTAAATTTTAACTGCAATTCTCTCTTCTGCAGCATTTCCCAACATAAGACAGAAAATTGTTAAAGGATTGCCACAACAAAAATACAAATAGGGTGATGAGTCTTAGGACTACAGTGAAAATAAGCATTTTGCCCTGACACAAAGGCAAATATCCTGTTGAATTCATGTCAGGGTTGTTCCATTATTTTGTAGAAATGTATAAAAATGGAATTAAGCTCTGATTTCTGAGGAGAGTTTAAAAAAAATTCCAAAATAAATCTGATGTCACAATTTCATTGAGTATTGACGTACTTCTAAAGGTGAAAACCATTCCTCAGGTGAGGGTGTAGTTTCTATTTGGGTTTGTATACAGATAGGGCAACATGACGTCAAAAAGTAATATTCAAACTGTTCTGTTGGCATTTACCAGTATTCCATCTTAAAAACACCTCAACCCCATCCCCTCACAAAAACCTGTCTGTGTAAAGCAACACCAGCTACTCTAATATTGGAAAAATACTAAATGTTTAAGATAAGGAATTGTCATATGACATGTGTGTGCTAGTACAGGAATGATATGTTCAGGAATTTTTTGGGGGAGAACTCTTTTACATCTAAATTAAAATCAATACAATCTTTGTCAATTTCTTGTCACCACACCAAACAATAATCTAAAATACCAAAGGGAAAATAATAAATAAATCCAGAGTCCCATGGCGAGTATCACACTCAAATTTCAGTGTTTTCCTGCCTGAGCCTGCCTGCCACTCACTCACTCCTTCCCATTTCTTCTTGTTCCTGGAGTCACTGATGAATATTTACAGAGACCTGATATTCAGAAGTCATAGCCTGCAAGGGTAATATTTCAAGCAGGAAGCATTTTTAAAAGCTGTCTTTTGATCTATAATGTACTAATTTATTGGCAAAAACCTGTATGTCATGTCCAAATAAACTTTGTTCCAATATTTTGACCAAAAAACAGGTAAAATTACACTTGTCTTCACTTTAAGATTAGAAGACTGTAGCACCAACAAGTTGGTTACTGAACACAAAAATCCTTTTTTGGGGGACCTAGCAAGAAGAACTATTATTCTTATTTTCAAGAGAAAATTGAAAACATTAAAGGTCATATAAACCTGGGGCATTAATGGTGCAGTGCCACCCCACTTACAGGGATCTTTATTTGTAGATTGGCATTTATAAATGTGGAAAGCTCCCAAGCAGCTCAGTGATTTAGACACTCATCTTGAGCACAAGCTGAGCCTTATGGCCTGGGTTCAATCCTAGCCATGTTATCAGCCAACAATGACTGGGTGCCCACAGCACCGGAACAAACTGGCTTCATTCCCCTGCGGATAGGGGTGAGTAGGTTGGCAAGGCTTTCCTCATCTCACCACTCTCAGAAACACTGCACTTCCTCAGGTGCCTGTAAGTTGCTTGGATGACATTAGGGAAGTAGTCCCTATCCTCTAATGAGCACCCACTCTGCTGAAATGCATGGTGTGACTTAGCGCAAAAAAATAGCTGTTAGCTATGCACAAGTGTATTGGAGGTCTGTATTTGATTCACTTCAGTGCTCCTGTGTGAGCGCAGAGGCTGCCGTGGTGAGACAAGCCTACTACTGTATACAACTGGCAATTCTAAAATAGGGTTGTATAAATGGGGGAAAAAAGCAAAAATAGAAGTAACTAAACCTTGACACCTATATCATTGCACAATGAGGAAGTCTGGAGTTACAGTGAGCTATGTGTCTGAAGAAAGAGTCATTATGACTCAACCAGTACAACTGTCGCCTTGCTCTGGGTCACAGCTGTTTATCACACCTGATGTCACATGTCTGTAGCATGATACGCACTACAAGCAGCTGAGCCGGAGGCATTCTCTAAAGATCAATACCAGCTAGTCTCTCTCTCTCTCTCTCTCTCTCTCTCTCTCTCTCTCTGTGTATTACATTCTCTGCAAATGGCTGCTTCTTCAAATATTCATGAGACCAAGGTTAGAATAACTTACCTCCTCCTCCATAACAAGAAGTCTATATAACTGTATCACAAAGGATGACTGACCCAAGTGTGACCAAACAGCAATGAGGTGGTTATGGAGCTGCTGATGCTCATAGTGGGAGAGCCTCGCTAGAGCTGAACTCTGTGGCGGTGCTTACCACCCGCAGTGAACTGCCACTGTGTTTGCCCCTGTCCACGGGACAAAAAACACAGCAAACACTTTGGGTCGAATGTTGAATCAACAGAGATATTGCTACAATATCCGCCTTTGGTCATTTGTTCTTTGTCCTTCGAAAGACAGTTCAATGCACTGGGTCTGTGGATATCGAGAGTTTTGGTAGTGGCTATCACTGCATTCCCTGACTGTACTTCCAAGAGCTGTTTTGGTGGATACAGAACAGACGTTACCAGCTCTTTTTACCCCATAAAAATATCACCACAGACAGTTTTTTCTGTTTTTTTTTTGTTCTGTAGCTGAAAAGCAAAAAAACCCACAATTCTGGGGCCAAACCTGATTTGTCTGATCTCACAACCACTTACTATGAGGCAGAAACAGGAAGCTGTAACGGACAGGCTCGTGTTCTCTGGCTGTGGCAGCTTGGGCACCACGCGATGTAAAGAAATCTAAGCAAAACAAACAAACAAACAAACACACAAACAAATGGAAAGTATTTTCTTCATGGTTTGGAAGAAAGCAAAATGTGTGTGATATCAAAAAGCATGGCGGATGGTGAGCTGAACCCAAAAGCCTGGTCCCCCCTTGCCGCTGGCTCCTAGATCTCCATGTGGCTTTGCGTGTTGACACAGAGTGAGAGGATTCAAGGCAGTAATGGACAGAAAATATAACAGAGATTTCAGATCTGTGGCGAACGCTGCTAGATATTCAGAGAAGGCTTGCATGCAGCAGACGGAGGTGAGCTATCCAGTTTTCATGGATGAAAATGAATGCTCCAGGGTGACTGAAATGCTTGCTTACTGGTAGGGCCAGTAAGACTGCCATAAAGCTGATACTGACCATCTCCTTGGAAGAGAGAAGAAAGCAAGCAAAACAAACCAGAGTGCCTGATTCAGCTTGCTCTACAGGTTCAGCTCGGATACCGTGCGCCCAACTCCAGGAATAGACATTTTGAAATAACCTATTCAGATCGAGTATTCTTCAGCCCTCCGCATGCAATTACCATTTAACAGTGACCTTTGCAGCCATACACTCAACGACCTGGGCTCTTGTTTGTGATTTTATTAAACTACTGCACAGGGCCAGCTTTAAACAGTCTGAGTCCTCTGTCAGTTGGCAAAAGCAATCCTGTGGCAATGTTAATGGCCACTAATCATTCTCTTCATTTTACAGTGACTCACTACAGTCACATTAGGAATCCTTTAATAACCAGCTCATTTAGCCAAGATAGGATGCAAGTGCAATTAATTCTCAATGATTGATATTAAAATAACATTTTCACTATTTCCACACATTTGAGATGTTCTCTGGAAGGTAGGAGATTACTTAAACATACATTAAGAAGTAAGTAACCTCTATGCACTATACACCATTTGGACACCATCTACTCTGGTAAATTCACTCAGGGACATATACTTGAAACTCATTACACTTGGACATAAAAGATGTTTTAGAAGGAACAGTCAGATTAAGAGTCAATCAAGGAAAACTGCAATGACAAAATAATTAAGTTGTGCCACCGACAAAGATCTCAGTGTCACCATCAGGTGGATTGAGCCCCTGGAAGAAGAACCATTCCCATGATTTCTACAGGGTTCACCTCCAAAAATCCCACTTTCAATTATACAGCTTGAGAAAAACATGCTGTGCCGCACTGCAGCACTTAATAGGTGGTTTCACATTTATATATCACCTCTACAAACACACGTCTGGCTGAAATTCAAAACCGGGGAAACCTGAGTCTGTGTTTTATCGACTCCCTGGCACTTTCCTTCACAATTCCCCGATCACGTCCTTGGAAATGACCCCTTTTTTCCGTTACACGATTTCTGAGTTTGCACACTGTCAACACATTTCACTTCGAGCTTTCAGCTAAAACTCATTTTGCAATTTGAGATATCTCATGACCAAAACCCTGACACGAAAGTTTAAGATGACCTTGGAAATAACCTCCAGCACTTTACAAAACCGCATGTGGCCTTACTGCTCCTTGCTGATTACCTCCATTATTGTTCTGTCCTTAGAGTGTTAGAACTCCAAATTATGTGATAATCATCTCAAACTCTTTTCTGCTGTGGTGACTTAACCCTACCTCTGAGCTCTCAGTTAGCTCCTCCTTCTCCTTGCATTTTGGGATCTCCATGGCTGAGTTGTGCATGGGGCCTTGCTCAGGTATCTGGGTCTTCGGAAAGTCTTTAGCCTCTCTATCTGCAACCTGGCACAACAACAAATGTTCATAGACAGATGTCCGTTGACTTAGTAACACAGATCGTAGGTAAAGCACATTGTGAAGCATCATATTGACACAGCAGGAAAGTCTGACAGCATCCTAAAATAAAAGTTGTCCAGGATTTATGTACGGATTTCTGTGTCTTTCTGCGGTATTTCTTACATGAAGGATTTGATTTCAAATTGATTTCCAAGATGACAGTGCCATATCTGAGCATGAAATTACCCTGCTTATACCAGAAAAAGACTTTCTCATTTCTTTGACATTTTTAAAGTGTTTCCTGCAGTTGTTTTGTCACTTTGTTTTGACTGAGTTTATTCATTATGAATCAATCAAATGCTTTTACAATATAAAGCAAATGCAAGCTACAGGCTGTAGCTTTGGTGCATAGAGGAACATGCACAGCTTTTAAGCATTGTAATACTGATATATAAATTTCTTCTTTTACAGTATTACTTGTTATGAAATAAGTTTTCTATTTCCTGTACAAGGCAAAACATACAATGGTTGCATGCTTTTAGTTTACAGTAGTTATATTTAATTAAAAACTGTGCCAGGTGTTTTTTTTTCCAAAATCTGTAGGGGTTTTGATTCTTCCATTCAGAATAAGACAGGACATAATGTCCATAATGAGACAATTAATTTTACTGCTGGGGGGTTTTTACATAAAATGCCTCTTTTCAAGATAAATTAAGAAATGACCTTGTTCAACTTGTTTTGGGGTTGGAATGTATTTTAATGAAAGCAAAGCTCATATGGTGTTATTATTATTATTTATAAAAGAGATCACAGACCACATTTTACAGATGTAGCTGATTTTTAAAACCTTTTATGTGGATTAAGGATGACAGGAAGTATATCTTAAATTAATCTTAGGCACAGACTTGACCAACCCCATTAAAAGCACAGATGGAGTCCAGTTTCTGAATGTACAAGGTTCTATTCCAACACTGCCACTAGTGCCATTTATTATTGTTGGGCATGCCACTGTTTTGACTGAATTTAAACCTAGCCAATCCACGTTTATGACCTTCTGGAAATTTCCTTATTTCCCCCTTGGCTGCAGATGACTTGGGCTGTTACCTCTTTTGTTGCAATAGGCCACTTGGGCTCAAACTTCTCCTTGCCAGGGAGCTCCATGTTGGTGCCGGAGGAGCACTTTTCTGCGCTGAGGGCATGACTAGTCTTACCCACCAGGTTCTGGACAGACTTAACCATATTCTTCAGGTCCTCGGGGTAAGGGGTGGGGTAACGCTTCAGATTGATCTCCACCTGAGAAGAAGCAGAGATGCAGCTGCCTTTATTTCAAATCCATGCTTCTTTGTTAAAGGTGCAGAATCAGGGTTTAAACAAGGGTAGATGTGGGTAATGATGACATCTATCTTGAGAAGTCACAGGGGACTCAGCCACTTCCCTTATAACACATTGCTATATCCATATCCATTGGATCAAACTAAGCGGCCATAAATCCATCTTGAGAGAGGGTGTAATTTATATACAATATAAACAAAGCTGAAGAATGAAAAGAACAGGCACATCATACCTTGACTTTCCCAGCACTGTCCTCATCCTCCTTCTTGTCCTCGAACTCAAACGCAACAGTCATTCGTTGCTGCCTCTGCTCCTCCCACAGTGTGGGGTTGAAGCTGTCACTGTCTGACTGGTAATCTACACGTGTGAGAGAAAGGTCACACTGATGCTGCAATGGCACTGCATCAATGTAACACTTGCACTATACTGGGACTAGACTAGCACTACAGAAGCTCTGCGTTGACCCCCACTGAGCATATCAGCATGTTTCACTCGGGGCATCTTCCAGCTCCCTGTAAAGACCTCTCAAGTGGAACCCAGCTGTCAAACGCATCGTTTCACACCCTTGACTTAATCTACGACCTCATCCATCTACAGTATACAAGCTGCCTTTAAAGTTGCAAACCCACAGAATCATATCCTCCAAAAGGCAAACACCAGAAAAATGAGGACAGTCTATTGAGTGGGTCTTGTTTTTATTCTTGACACAATAACTGATATTTTAGGGTGACCAACGTCATTAAAACAGCATATCCTGAAAAAATGGCTGTTTGTGAGCAGCATCCTGTCCTGGCTCACCTTCGTCATGCCGAGGCTGCTGAGGAAACATGTAGTTGGTGAGAACCCTCTGCTTGGTCTCGGGATGGGCTTCTGTCTGCAGTGGGATCAGGGCCTTGGACTGCAATGGCACACAGGGTTCAAAGGTCACATGCATGTGCACATGATGGAATCCGTATGATATGTGGACAACAAAATATGGTTTCACTAAGGTGTTGAGCAAACAGCTCTGCAGATGTACTTTAATTTGACAAGGGCTCCACTGGGATATTCGAGAGGTGGCAGAGACAGGGCATGGTATTTACAGAGCTGTTTCTGTACACAGAAAGAATAGGACAGATGCAAATCAGTCTTTAAACAGAATCAAAAAGTTGGAACGCCACCCTTTAGTATTCCAGTTTTATCTGCAGACCAGTGCTATTTATTCAACCAGATGTGGGTCTCCAACTACACATATCTTCCCTCACAAACACTGAGATAATGAATTTGAACATATGACAAAGCAAAAAAGCACCTTGCTGCCTTGCTATTTATCTGGGAATTCCTCTTCCCACCTGGAAATCTTGTACGATTTGTTTGAATCTATTCTGCTAGATGCATTAGTGTGCATTCCATTCAATCAATGAAGCCTTTATAAGTCCTTTCTCTTAAATTGTTAATTATGAAGAAAAGTGTTCTGCAGACAGCTTGTTGATTGCTAGACTACAAAACATGTGCTTTGAAAATTATTTATTATTTACATAACAATCCAGTTGATAACAATCCAATTGATTTTCATAACAAAGCAACATGTAATTGTAGGACAATTGGAGATTTCACAATGGAACTCCAGGAACATTTGCAGCTAGACAGCTAAGCTAATAAACTAAGGTAGCTATACATAAATAACTAGGTAGGTAGTTATCAGAATGTTTAATGATTACATCATTCTGATACACTGATACATCTCTAGCTAGCTGCCTCGCTAACCTTGCTTTTGAGACATGTGTCTCTGACTTCATTTTCATCATGACTGGACGCCAAATCTTCAACTGATCCTAAGATTTGTTACAAAAATAATTGGAAAAAAATTAGGATAATTAGGAACTCTCTTCCCCAAAATGAGGGCCATACCTGCTAATTACCTTGGTAATGGAGGCCACCGGGCATATTGCCTAAAATATGCCTGGTAAGACAGGTTAAAAACACAGACACTTTCTGAAACGGATGAATAATACAGAAAATGTTCACCTGATTGTCTGATAGCCAGAGTGCAGCAAGATCCTTCAGTTTTGTGAATGTAAATGGAAGATTCCTTAACCTGTTCAAGAGGAAGGCCAGAGAGGCAGCAATGTGAGACAACAGAAGTGTAGACATACCAGTAAGACAAAGGCTACATTTTCCACAAAGAATATCGCTAAGGTGCACGGGTTCAATAGAAGACCTTTTTCAGATCCCTATTGATAAGAAAATATCTCTCCTGACAGGCTGTAAGCAGGTTTGTCTGTTGAAAGCACTCCATTTCTGCTCAGCGGGGGATGTGTGGAGGGGGTTTCATTAGGTTCCATTAGCTCTGATTTACTTTGTGAGTGAGTAGTGCTCTTAGGAAGAGCAGGTCTTTTCCATTTCTGAGGTAGAATTAAATTTAGTTGTTTTTTTTTTTTTTCTTGAGACTGAACCCAACATAGTATTTTCAAGCATTACAATGTATGGCAGCCAGGAAGTAAGAATGTGCATATTTCTCTTACTATAGAAGTTATATCTTAGTCAGACTGATGGCAAGTGTCTTTGTTTTGAATGCCATTTCATGAACTACAATGGAACATTTCTGACCAAAGATGGAGATACAGCATTGTAAATCAAACATTTCCAAGATCTCAAAATAAGTAGAATGTCTCTAAGGATGTGAACAAATTCAAACAGATAATTATTTATACAGTCATATAATTTGTCTTTGAACGTAACATGAAATTTTAAAAAGCACAGCGGCACACAAACGCTGCTTGTTTAAAGACTCTACCTCTAGAATTGCCTGTCACAACGCACTCAATGAAACCTAGCAACAAAACATCGCTGTCTTCTCTATGTAAAGTGCTTTGAGTATGAGCAGAGTGCCATATAAATAAAATGCATTATTACCACATACAGTGCACTCTGCTTCAAAATGATGATAGGAATATTGCTGAGAGCATAGGGCAGTACAGCAGAGAAGTACATCTGGAGCAGAGTCAAGGTGACTCCCTGGGCAGAAACAGCACATTTACCTGAGTGCTCTGTCGTGTAAGCGGAGACAGGGCAGTAATAGCCGCTCTATGTTAAGTGATGGTAAAGTTTAATTACCTCAGATCCTGTTAATCACTGGCAGTGCATCCAAACATCTCATAAAGAGCTTTCTTAATTAGCCTGTGGGCTGGGGGAGTATCTCCTAATGCTACACAGCTATCTTAATGTGCCATTAAAAAAATAACACAAGCGTCTGTAGTTTACATAAACTGCTCATAATAAGAATCACACACTCTACTTTCGCTTGCATTTTAAACAGTTTGAAAAATAGACAGGTAAATACAAACTTAGCCCTGACTGTCTGCTGCATCAACTAATACAGACATGAGAACAGGTGAGAATGTTGAAACAGTAGGGTGTTGAGGATGCACCTCTGCATCAGCCCATTACATGATATTCTTCTTGTGCTGACACCCTTAAAAACACACACTGGGGCTTCAGTTTATATGGCTTGTGTCTATTGCCTCTCGTAATCAATGGCTGGTAGCCAAGCATGTTCTGCTTTAAGTAGTGGCCATCTCCTAATATAAAACAATGCATTGTAACACTCTATTTAGTACTCATCAATGCTGCCAGTTTTGTGGCTTGCAACTGAACTGTATTTCTGTATTCTCTGTACCGATAATATTTCTTGCCACTCTTGCCACTCCATGACATTATGACTAGTCAGGTGCACTAATGCTCACTCTACAGACAGATGCAAACAGCTTTTTAGTGGTTACCTATTGTCACTGAGGTTAAGAACACGCAGTTTGGTCATCTGTCCAATTTCTTCAGGCAGAAACTCCAGCTTATTGGAGCGCAGAGACATGACTGTAACATTTTTACAGCTCCCGATCTGAAAAAAAAAATCCAAACATGCTAAATGAAAGAACAAGTTCACAAGCGCTTATTCACAGCAAATTTCTGTGAATTTCCTGTGAGGAAGAAAAGCAGGATGATTACACATTCTTGCCAACATTACTGTACTCTTTCACACTGTGTTGGAAGGGCAGGAAGCAGAGAGGGCCTTGGAGGATAGGGTACATGTTTTTTGGCATTGAGAGGCTAAAAAAAAGGTAGAAGCCCCTACATGCATATTTATCTCTGATGATGAAGTTTTAGTGGGTTGGCTAGGTATGACTGGCTGGTGTGCTTTTCTGTGAACCGTTTGGATGCTGCCCTACTCATGGGGAGAGGGGCAGCTGAAGCTATCGAGATCAGGCCATGCGCCCACAGCACACGAAGGGGCTCTCCCTGTTCCGGCTCGGTGCAGCTGGCTTTGATCAGAGAGTTGGCAACTCCCAGCAAGGTGGGTCATCCTGGCAGTCCCAGCCCTGGGCCTGTGTAATGTAGCAAGAGGTAATGCACAGCTTCGTGCCTCCAACCATACGCCTCCTCTAAGACACATGACTGGAGAAGTGACTTTCATTCCTTGGCCAAATGCCACCCTCCACCCTACAGTAACGAGGGAGGCAAGCCTAATCGGTGTGAACTCTGCTGCAGCCAAGATCCTCACAGCACCTGTCATCCTCTACCCCTCAGAGGTCAGAGGGGGACAGGGCTGTTCTGGTAACCAAGTCTCACCTCTCTGGGCAGTTCTGTCAGGAAGTTCTCATCAGCAGCGAAGGTTCGGAGGTTGTGCAGGTAGCCGATGGTGGGGGGAAGGGACTCCAACTCGTTACAGCTACAGTCGAACTCTTCTAAAAGCGATAAACTGAAAAAAGATAAAGTGTGGATAAAGAAATGTGGATAGAAGTTTCTTTCACTACATCAAAGCACTTGCCTGGTCCTAGACTAAAACATTACTGGGCAAGTCATTGTCATAAACAATTCAAACTACTGACTACAGTTACATAAAAGCTTTAGCCTTTGTTGTTGATTCTTTGTCAGTTTTTTTCCAAAAATGTCTTTGTGCAGTATCATAAATCATAAATTAATCATTTAACGTCACTCTTTAAAAAAGCCTATTCTGGTGTTTTATCTGTAGAATGAGTCTATGAGTCACAAAATGCATCTATTAGTAAAATCCACATGCAGCATCAGTCTGGAAAATTTTACATTCAGGACTTGAACAAAGCTGCTTCTTATACTGCCAAAGATTAACAGGCCAAAGGCAAACACCGGAGACCCCACAGTGGAATATACATGGTACAGTGAGACAAAGTATCTCCAAGATGAAAGATATAATTTCCACATTACACACATCATTTCAAGTGATTGCGTGAATATCAGGCCTCTATTATTTAACAACTTCAGCTGCTATAAAAAGCTTCAAGTAGCTTCAGATGTTTGATCCTTCTCTTTTCACGTACATGTTAATGGTTTTACATTAAATAAACCTGATACTTTGAGAACACCCAATATAAGCAGGAGGTCTAGATGCTTTTTAAAAATTCATACAATGGCTCTAAAAATATGCATACATATATTTCTGAGAATCATCAGAAGAATATTATGACTTGAAGCCTTGAAGTGCTGTTTGCTTTAATTAAAATATGTTTTACACTGAGTGACACACTCATAAAACTGAATTCATCAGAATTTTTGGTGGGCATGATACTATATGTCATGATGAAATGAAGTATATACTACAAACTAAATGAAATTCTGACAAGATAAAGGAGATTTTATTGTTCCAAAACATTATTTCTAAACAGCTATATGGGCACCATGTTCATTAAGTCAACCACCTTGTATGTTAAGGTAATTCCCTTTTTTGGAGGTGAAAGGACTTTTAAGTAAAATTACAGTTCATCAACTGCCGGAAGCAGAAATTTTCAGCATTAAAAAACTTAGCTTTTACATAAAAAAGCTTTGAATTTGGAAGTAGGGATATGAAGCAAATAAATGCAAATCGAAAATGTTTTTGTTGGACAGAGTTTAAAAAAGGTTCATTTGTCCTTATCATAGTCAGCAGTCATAAGCAGTGCATTTTTACAAAAAGCCCCAGATGGGCTCCCATATGCATGACTTTAATTGTGTCCACTTCACCAGAATGCGCAGTAGATGCAAAGGTGAACACTTGCCTGAATAAACATGCTGCTGGGAACATGTGTAGAACAGGGGGGATTTTTAGTCCACTTACCCTATTTTGGCGCGTCCACTAAGTGGCCCATTTTAGATGCATGTATAATAAACACAACACAAAACCGACCAATGACAAACCAAGAAAAGGACAGGATACAGTATCACAGGAGACATGAGGCAGTGGGCACAATAGTGAGGATGGGTGATGCCTGAGACGGTGAGAGAGGTCTGAGATGGTGAAAGCTTTCAGTGACGGAGTGCACTCAGATTCAACCCCCGGATTTCCCTCAGGTTCACACGTAATCAAGCACACAGATGAATTAGCCGCACGTGCGCAAGCGCTCATACATACGCACGCAGGCACACAGAGCTTGGTCAATGTCTGGGGTGTTCCCCTTCCTTATTTCTTCGGTCCAGACCCGCACATACTACATTGGTTGAATGTGGTTAAGAGCAACCTTGGCGTGGATGTGGGGAGAATGTCGTCAACTCAATACTGTCATAAAATTCTTACCGTGCAAACAGCTGCATCTGAACTCTCATATCTGGACTGCATACGGCTTGTAGAAAAAGTAATATCCTTATAGCAAAACCTCAAAGCTTGTATAATGAAATAATGCTTCTTCAAATAGCTTGAAACTCTAAAGTATTCTCCACTAAGTGAACTGTCTACATAGATAATGATGATATAGTTTAAAAAGGAGAGAAACACTGAGTCAGTTTAGTCCACTGCAGGTATACATATAGGAGACATAGAGTGGAAATAGTCACTGGATAAAGACTGAGGCAATTCCTCTTAAAACTGAATTCCCTGTCTAGAATGCTTGACACATCATAAACCCTTAGTTTTATAATAAACCCTTAGTTTTATAACCCAGATGGGACTTTAAAGTTGTAACTGTTTATGACTCAAATCCACACTTGGAAGAGGAAGACAAAATATTCTACAGACTGCTAAAAATGTACTAAAATTGTGGATTAGTTTGAGATTTATTCCTCATCATACGAATAAGTTCACATCTCTGAACAGTACCAAAGCATGGACACCCTCATTCACTGCGGCCAACGGCACAGGCTGTCCTCCATCACTTCAGAGTTAACACTAACAATGCCAACCTGCATTTCTCAACGCGTGGTGAGAAAAGCAACATGCTTTCGGTGCCAGACAGTTGGGCTTCTGACTCATTATAACCACAGGCCATGAGTGTAGCTTGGCAAGAGGCACACAGGAGACATTCGGGCCATTATTATTTCATGTGAAAAGTGATAGTATTATAAAAGAAGCAGTTTACTACGTCTTTAAGTCAGTATTAAACCGCATCCACTCAAGAAACACACAAACATTGAATTAATGATAGAAGTCATAAGGTTGGCATATACCCTCAGCTTTGCAGAGGCATTGTTTAACCAGCACTTTCTAATTCTCTTTGAGGGAAGTTCGGGGATCACGTTCTGAGAGGTGTGGAGCAACACTCTAGCACTTGCCCTTGAGCTTTTCTGTCCCGATGTACTCACCTTCCAATGGTGTTAGGCAGTGAGGTCAGCTGGTTGTCATCGACTTTTAGAGTTGTGAGCTTTTTCAACATTCCTGCAAACGCAAAAGGACTTATGCATGACATTTACTTGGATCAACATTCTACCAACTAGTGTTATTGGAAAAAAGAATTAAATCTATTCTATCACTTACAAGTACAGCAAAGCAGTATTTTAAAAGAATGTTACATATGGAACATCACAGTTCCCTGTGTATATGAATATACAGTACCAGTCAAAAGCTTGGACACAACTTTTCTTTCTTTATTTTTACTACAGTGACCAAAAAGTGCTAAACAAATCAAAACTATCTTATATTTTAGATTCTTCAAAGAAGCCATTTTTTAAATACATTTCTTTTGGAAGGAGATTCATACACAGGCATTTCACTATGTATTTTTGTCTAAGTAACAAATTTCAAGCATTTAAGCTCAAGTCTTTAGATCAAAATGTCTTTGAATGCATGTTCCCCATTATCCTATTGAAGTGTGTCCAAACTTTTGACTGGAACTGTACATGTATACATAGTATATGCACACAGGAACACATACAGAGGCACTCGCAGACTTATCATTTGGGTCTGTTTTCCGAAAATAATCTTAGAGCCAAACATGATTTATGCGCACATTAAAGAATTAATTGCCTATTCTAGTAGCTTTGTCAAAATATTAATTAGGAACATAATTAAGTAAGTAAAGCAAGACCTGAATGCCCTTTTACTGATTAATTGATGTCTTCTGAGGTTGACAGTGCTGCTGTGTGGCAGAACCCCAGTGCTGACCATTCCTCACCTATAGAGTCAGGCAACTGCTGCAGCATGTTGGAGGACAGCAGGAGATCTTCCAGGGACTCGCACCCCGAGACGTCTGAGTCTAGGGTCTCAATCCTGTTCTTGGCCAGGTCCAGGTACCTCAGCTGTCTCAACTTCCCTATAGACTTCAGCAGCAGGGAGGGGGGGAGGAAGCGTGCAGAGGTGGAAATCAGTGCAGAACAAGCCCGACAAGGAGTGCCTGTGCCCATGGAGGGATCGAGGGGGCTCAGCACGTTTTAGATGTTATTTTGCAGCTGCACCAAACAGTAAGTCCATCAAAGGCAAGCAACCAAATGCCTTCACAGCACAGCTTGGAAAAATGGGCTTTAAAATGGTTTTACAGAGGAAAACTCTCTCTGAGAACTGAGTAGGGGGATGTCTTGCTTTAACAACAGGATGATTTGATCTGTTCTGAGACAGTGGGACTGAGGGATAGGCCTACCCCAGGTATCGTCTGCAGGGAGTTATTGTCCATCCACAGCTCCTTCAGGTTGTGTATCTGTTCCAGGACCTCCGGCTGAAACAGCATACAGACAGACAGACAGACAGACACACACACACATACACACAGTGTTCACTCCCCATAAATCACAGACGTTTACATCGGCATTATTATTAGGAACTACATTGCTCCAAGTAACATATAACTATGTATGTCAAAAAATCACTGAAACAATGCCTTCTTGCGGCCATGAGAATGAAGCCTTAGATTCTTCCAAATTCGCAAAGTGTCCTTAATATTTTCCAGATATTACACAATTGAAGTCACCTTTGAATCATGGGGACAGTGGATGTGTGTGTGTCTGAATGAATGCAGCCTGGAAAGTGGAACAGATCTGAACAGTAGGACAGAGATTGGGCTCCATGCACAGCCACAGAAAAACCTTTCACTCTGGCTGTGTAAATATCTCCAAAGAAACCCCGGGTTTAGCTGAGCAAATATCTCTACAGAGACCCTGGGTCTGGCTGTGTTTACATCTCTATAGATACCGTGGACATAGAACGTCCGAACCTCCCTATGTAAGTATCTCTATAGAGACCACTGTGTCTGTTTGTATTCCTTTGATTTTCGTTTACATCAGGGATATTTTTTGCCAAAGTATTTGAAGTTACACGTTCTTACACCTATTCATTTAAAGACCATTTTATTTTTACCATCTCTAATACAATGAATTAGTCAAGCATTTAGTGAAAACAGATTTGAAAACATTCATATATTTCTCACATGGGCAAATTGTCTTATTAATTTACTCACTGGATTTAAGCTTCTTGGGAATTTTCCTTATTGTGTTACTATAAATTGTACTATAAATTGCACTTGTAGGAAGCAACATTTTAAGTGAATTTTAAAAAGGCCTCATATTTCACTAATATAATAAATAAACAATGTGAACTAAAGTGATCCACAACACACTAGTGACCAAAAATTCCATTATAACTTCTGTGTGCAGATTAAGCACCACACATACATTTTACATTGTAATTTCAAATAAGAACAGTGATCATGTGAGCCTTTTCTACTTAAGGGAACAGATGACTTTTTTGCCTCAGTTGTTACACCTTGTATTTCAACAAATCTGTATTTCCTAAGAAGAATCAATATTCTATCTGTGTGGCCTTGGGAACACAGCAGTGGAGAATTTTAGTTCCTTTAAGATAGACGTGGTGGTACTTCACGGCAATTGGCCAAATAATCTTTCTCGATGAGTGTACCCTAATCTCTGTTTTATACACAACGTACACAGAGTAATTAATGTCATGTGCCATGTACATTATAACATTACTATTAGTATGACATACACTAGTAGTATGTTTATTAATATATACTACTGGTATATACAGCGTGTTTGCATATACTATGACATATCCTATTAACATTGATGCTGGAAGTCATCAATGAATATTAACATGATGGATGTCTGGGGTCATCTGTGGTCACCTTCTCTGTCACTGGCTGCGATGAACAAATGTTTCTTCTGGAGAATGAAATATCATGTAATCATGTTTAATTGGTGATGTACTCTGCTGCCCTAACTTGAAGGCATGAGTAATACCTTCATAAGTGAACACAGATCTCAGGACGGTACAGTGACCGGTTTCAACAATCCACTATCACGAATACATTCTGTCCCGTATGTATTGTTTTCCTTATTAGTTTTGCCTTGATATGAAACAGTAAACTAGCTGGCAAAGGCCTTCTGTTCTTGGCCGCTAGCCCGCGCCTCCTGTTCTCACCGGAAAGAGATTAAACACTTGGCCCACGCTACGAGCTTCCTGTGCCACAGCACATCTTGTCTGTCTTTGTTGCCCTGGTGTTTCACTCCCTCGTCTCCACCATGCACTGCCATCTTTCCCCTTGGTGCACAAGCATCTGTGCCCCATCCCATACAGAGTGCCTCACTTAGGAGACTTTCCCCGGCACCAGAGCCGCCCGCACACGGCCCAACATCTGCTCGCTTTTAAGCTTGCTCCAAATGCAATGACGCCACTTTTCCTGGCCTTTCCCAAAATGCAGGGCACATGTTAGGCATATTATGTGATATCTGTATTTCTCAGATTGACTAGCTCCTCTGGCAATTTCATTGGTAGAGATATTTTAGTGTTGATATGTGATATGATGTATTGTAAAAATTTGTACATATGAAAACAGGATCGTTTTTTTAACCCTGACAAGGTGAGCGGGGAGACAAGCTTTTGACTGCACAGTCTCATTTAAATAACAGCAGAGCACATCATCTTTTAATTCAGTCAAATTAACTCTGAATTCCTGGAGCTGACAGTGAATTAGATTTGAAAGCATGACTTGAGTTTAAAATAAAAGTGCTCTCTGACTGAAGCAAAAGCTAAAGTAAGGGAGAGAAAAGCCTTTTTCATTTTGGCATCTTTTCTTTAACATTGAAGTACACTCCAGAAAGTCAATTAAAAGGAAACAGCTAGTGCCTGTAGAGCATGGAGCAGGAGCGTGGCCAGGCAGAGTGTGATTGATAAAGTCTATAAATACACAAGGGCTGCAAAGCAATGATTAAACAATCAACATCTCACCACATCAAATAACACCAGCCTAAGAATTTGAAAATACATAAGCTCAGACCTGCCCACCAATTTCAACACTGTAAAAAAGACGCAGCTTGTATGCTTTGTAAAATTACACTAAACTCTACCTAGTCATCCAAAAAAGACACTCTACTATCCAGCTTGGCATGTGAGCATCTCAGATACCAACAGAAATTTGCAGTTCAGTTTACCAGTGAAAAAAGCCAAAAGTGCGACAGACACACTGAGAAGGTGCGGGAGTGGAAGGAGACATTGGTGTTTAGGTACAACTAATCAGAGACGAAGGTCAGATGATGGGCATGGACAGGTCCAGAAAAATTAAGCTGAAGCAGAGCACACAGATAAAAAATTCAGGCCCCAAACCAGAAAGGATTGATAAGCCTTCCACTGTAATTGGGAGCTTCAAATGCTCAATCGCAGTCAACAAATGGCCAAACCATCTGCTTGCTTGGAACCTACAGGGCAAATGTGCCTTTTATCATTGTCTGCAGGAAAAGGGCCCTGAATATTGTAATGGTTCATGTGACATTGATGTGCATCTTTAAAACAGTCTGATGCACAATAACACCTTCTCTTACAGCTTGCCTGCTTAAAGGGCTTTGCATAAAAGTGTGCATTGTTAGTTGTAGCTGTGATGTGCAGCTGTGTCTTTGGATCCTATCCTCTACCAGGCTATTGGGACTTCTTGCACTGCTTCTCTGAAATGTTGTCATACTGAGCTCCATGGATGCAATGCTAAGCAAATTTACACATGGGAGTTTAAGGCATTACAAAGCCCTTTGTGCATAATTTTACCTCTAAGCGCTGATGCAACTAAACATCATCTGCTCACTTCACCAATGAATCCAGGAGAAACTGACCAGCATTCTCATTTTCTATCACACAAGCCTTGTTTTCTGACCAACAAATTCCATTCTGAGATTCCTTGAATATTCTCAGCCTCCTGCATTTCTCTTAACATCTCCTTAATTAGCCAAATGAGCTTACAGATTTAGATCAGAGATCATTAAGGTTGTCTCCACAGGACAAGATTCTGGGAACACGGTCCCAGTACGATATGAAGATCAACACTGAGTAAAACTATTTGAAAGCATAAACCACCATTGGCTGAAATTCACAATTACAGGTAACTCTGGTGTTCCAGCTCCATGCTTCCCCCCAGATGCAGCAGTAATTTGCAGCTTATGCACTGGACGATTGATTTGAATGTCCACTAAATTAATCCGACATTGCCAGCAACAAGCGACGCAGAGGGATTTGGCTCAAATGTTTGATAAATTCCCAGCCACTGTTTACTCCAGCTCCACGAGCCAATTAAAATCTGCTCGGCATTGAATGCAGGGCTGTGCCAAGGGTAGCGTGTTTGAAACATCCTCTCAAATCAATCACATCAATGTGTGCATGCGTATTAAAAAAAACATTGAACATCTGAAGATGGTTGTAGATTATGCAGTTTGACCCTCATCCCTCAGGTCTGCTCGGTCATAAGAAAGGGCAGTCTGATAGCTGTCAATGTTACTGGCATCTTGAAAGGACCTCTTCACTTACCAGCTCAGTGAATTCATTGCTTCCCAAGTCTAATCGCTCCAGCTGTGTCAGTCTGTGTATTGACCTGTAGCAAACAAGAAGGAAGAGCCTCAGATCCTGGTGTGGAAACAACGTCACAATTTACAAAAACAAATCCCAAGCCAACTCTGGCTGAAAGAGAGCAGCACTGAGCTTCCTGCTGCCCCTGCTGCTGCTGTCCTCCTTCCAGGGCTATGACAACACACAATGCATTCTCACATATTTTCACATAGCTGGTGGGAAAAAAAAGTTTGACAAAACGTTTACCGGAGAGATGCAGAGGCAAACTGTCAGTGAATATGTAATTTTGCACACATTTTGTGTTGACGCACAGTGGAAGGAGCGAAATTAGAAGGCCTGATTACTATTCACCTCATACTTGCCTGTTTTCTATGGCACTGTGGTCAACTGTTTATCTGTTCATTGATTCATGCGGTTTACATAACGTTCAAAGTCAAACCACCCTGGGAATATAAATGTCACTGTGATATTATGTTTACCTCTGACATTGTGAAGATTGCAGAGAGACTAAGGTTTGGAGATTGGAGTATTGTTTGCCTTGTGTTCAACCACAGGAGAAGTCACAAATCTAGATAACCAGTCTCTTGTGTTGTATGTCATGGCGAATGCTGGCTGGAGAGTACAGCAATTAGCAATTGGTAATCACCAGCTGAATCATCAGAGGGCATCTAATATTTCAAAGTTACAAATCTTCCCACACTTTAGGTAATTTCATACCAGGTTCCCATCTCAACAATGTATAACATTTGCTAACTATTATTGGTCATTCATAATGGATTCTGTGTTGAGGAAACTCATCTGCCTACATAAAATTTCTTATTTTTGTTTTTTGCATTGATTTATAAACATCCATGTTGCATGGCCACATATTATTTACCTTGGAAGGGAGAATAAAAATAGTTTAAAATTAGGTCACCTGAGAGCATCATTGTGCAGGGACAAATATGTGTGATGTTGCTAACACATTGTAGAGACATTTCCACTGTGGTAAATCACAAACCCACCGGCTCTGCTCCACTGACCTTACCATATTATACACATTCCAACATGGTGCTGTCATATTTCACTTATGCATAAAACCGTAAACAATAGCGTGCATTTTTCGCTAATGCATTTTTTCCCATGTGAGAGAGTGAAAGGAATTTGCAGTGTTTCAGCTTTAAATGAAGCCTAGCGTTCTAGAATGCTCTGCAGCTGAAAACAAGTGACATAGAATAGAAACTGAAAAAAAAAACAAAAAAATGAAATGTATCCAATGGCACAAAATATAGCATTCTGCCACTCTTCATACACCAATGTAAATAAGATCTGATTGCATAACCGATTGATTTATGGACTGAGTAGAGTACATGGGAGTGGATTACATGCCAGTTAGTGTGGAAAAGACCATCACAGGGGTGATGCATATAAAATCGGAATTTTCCCATGAGAATGGCGGCTGCTTCTACAGACCAGGCCAGCTTGGAGAGCAGACCATTTAACACCTATTTTCCCAGGTGTCATTATTAGAGGAAGACTGATGAAGCCTTGGTCTGTCTGATGGAATAGTTTGCACCCTCTTCATGTTGGATGATTCACTCTGGCTATATGGGCCTGCCGAATGCTAAGCTGTCAGTACTTATATTAACTGCTACATTTCATGGCCACGTCATTGGCTCCTCTGCAGGAAAGAAAAGAGCATTCCACATACTGAGGTGTGTAGGTTGAATTGAGTGGGATGCAGAGTGTCTGAAATATCTTTTTTTCTGGGGATTTAAAGGGATGGATCAACACTGCGGCAATGGCCCGTGCTATCTGTGAGTGTATAGAAATATTTTTCTACACCATCAAAGATAACACTGTAACTGTATATCAGACCACTGATAGTTCAACTTGATAAATCGTGTTTGACTGTAATTCCCTTGGTTCATTAAGGCCCAGGTTAAATATTTATAAAATCACATCATATTATTTACATTCCATATTTGTCATTGTCATCTTTGCTGTTGACCTGATAACTCATGGCTTATTCATGTAAACTGATCCTCGGCTGGGTGAACATTCTCAGTTATGAAAGACTCACTTTGGCAAGGTTTTCAGGTGATTCTCTCGGAGTTCCAGAATGCGTAATTTAGAAAGTCTGAAAAGCAGAAGATTTAAAAAAAAACATGTCAGCAACCAAACAGAATTTAAACTCTTGGATTTAAGAGTCCCCCCTTGTAAGCAGAGGATTTGAGAAGAATCACGCAATCCGCCCGGGACTTTTTACTTTCAAACAAGATGCCACCGCCCAGGAGGCACGCTACTGCTATTTTGATAAATAATGGATTTCTTTTCTCTGTGAAGAAACACTCATTCCCAATTCTGACGAGAAATGCTAAGCCTGACTTTGCAATGCAACCTTCAGGCAAGTCACAGTCACCACACTATGGGCTTACTTAAACACAATAAAGATTTTTTTTTCTATTTACAGCCGAATCCCAGGATCTCAGTAATTGAACAGAGCTAAAAACAACAACAAAGTGCTTATGAGACGCTGAAACCTCTCCACATGAGGGACAGAAACCTCCTCCTTCTGACTCCTTTACCAGAGCTGTGAGAGGCCAAGTAAGCAGTGCTCACCTCCCGAAGTTGGCAGGGAGATACTCCAAAAAGGCGTCATTTAAGAAAAGCTGTGTCAGGTTTAGGAGCTGTGTAAACCCATCCGGGAGCCTGGAGAAGAGTGGAGAGGAAGCAGGGAGATCCTGTTAGAAGCTCCTGCCACGGAGCTCAATTTACAGATATTAAGCACCTCAGGAACGTCCACGGCCAGGAGGAGTGTAATCCCATGACAGCTCTCCTCACCAAGCTCCTCTCAGCATTGTCAGAGAGGGCAAGTGCAGGGGCCAAGCAGTCACATGACGGGGCTTAGCACCACTGCTCACAATGGGATTTTACTCACAAAAGATGAGTTCTTTCAACCGTTGCTCTCTCCCAGCAATACACCAAATTGCGTAACGACTTATATTCAACTCCCTTGTCCCTTTCCAATGTGTTTAAGAGCACACAAGACACATTACATCAGATCTGTGAAGAGATTCTGTGTTTTTATATTTAACCAGATCAATATTTAATGCTCAATAAATTTAAGGTATGCAGTATTAATACTCTTTGCAGTGCTCAATAATACATTGATTTTAAATCATCTGGTTAAATTCAGAAGGGACATTGCACTGGAAGTTGGTATTATATTTACTGTGTTACAAAGTCACTGTAAAATCCCAGTGACTGAAAAAATCTATGCACACCACAAAATAAAAATAAAATATACTCTTACATTACGTTGCAATAACTGTTAAAATATCTGAAAAATTCTTACTTGATAATGTTTTAACACATCTACTTATTTAAATGTTTAATAATAAAAATAAAACTGTACTGTTTTAAAAGACACTTTTGAAAGTAAGAGGAAACCAAATGTACCAATCTCACCATTTAGGATCTGTTTTAATAATTTAGTCACATCCTGATTAGTTATGCAAATGATTTACAAGGATTCCTCTCACTGTGTATGCCACTCACACAATGTGACTCAGACCATTTCTACAGTGGTTTCTAACTCAGGTAATAAGCTGAAGGGTAGAGTGGTAGTTCAGAGCTGGGCCTTTAACCCTCAACCTCCACTCTAGTCATGAGTCCTACTGTAATATCTATGTCACCCCTGCTCTTGAGCTCACAGTTCTATACACTCTTACTTACTTGGTAATGGGATTGACACTAGCTTCCACCACTGTTAGGTATTTACAGCACTTGATGTTATCTGGAAATTCTTGAATACCTGTCAACAAAGAATGTCTTGTTAAGAAGAGCCCTGATGAGCTGTCTCAGTGAGAGGCTTGGAGGGCTTTGAGAAGGGAAAAATTGTGCAAAACCTACAAAAAACATGCATCTGGACACCACTGAGAGAGCACATCAGCAGCCTTGGTGCTTTTGGGGCCTTACCGTTTTTGCTAATGTCTAACTCCTTCAGGTTTACAAGGCTGGCGATGGTGGTTGGCAGATTGGAGAGGTCATTGTCAGGCATGCTCAGTTTTCGAAGCGCTTGACAGTTAAATAGTTGCTGGGAAAGGAAAAGAAGGACTCTCAGTCACACAAAAGGCTGAAGACAACAAATGTAAGAGGGGTCATCATTTCAGTGCTGTCTGAGGCTATAGTCTGGTGGTCAGACTTGTCATCTCTGTTTGAACATACACTCTGGTTTTGACAGTTTTACTGGGTTCACAAGTGTTTATACTCTTTCACCACAGAAATAAGACTCTTGTCTCATTTAATATTTTAACCTAGAATGACAATCTCATCCAATTCTAAAATATCTTAAAATATTCAAAAGACTGACATAGTCCGAAACAAAGGAGTAGAGGTTGAGACAGATGGAGTGAGAAGATCGGAGGGAGAGAGAAATGAGGCGCACAGCAGCATAAGAATAAAGGATTCAGTGGAAACTCTAAGGTTTTATTTCAAGTGGAAATGCTTTCAAGATGTATTGAATGAAGTCATCTGAGGTTTCTCTGCTTTTCCGTCTCTGTGTCTGTGTCTGACAGGAAGGTGCAGTAAGTAACTGGAAAAGAAAAGATTTCTTGAGCTTGCCAGCTGCTTGGGTGACATCAGTGACATGGCACTTAGTCTCCAATGAGCACTAACTTCAATATGGTGCACTGTGTGACTTTTATTAGCTGTTGGCTGTGTGCAAGTGTTTCAGATATGTCAATAGATATAGCAGTAATAAGAAGGTAGACCACAAATATTTTATTACATCAGGTGGTATGAATTCTGTTCATTCTCGAAACCAGCATAACTACAGAACAGATTAATAAATGAAGAAATCATAATCAGAACCACTAAGGCAATATCAAACATTGCCCCTAACCATTACTCTAATCTTTATATGTGCTGGGTGTTTTACATCTTTTGTCTGTCTTTCCATCTTTTTTAAAACAGCAGTTATGAGTTCAGTTGTACCAAAGCCATGAAAAATCCCCATGATTATGCCACAGACAGAGACAGTCAGTGTTAATCAGGTTGTGGCTATTCCAACACCTCATCTCTGAACATGATGTGGATACATGGAGTGGTCTGAAATCAGGTATTTATTTCTCCAGAGGCCACAAGGAGCAGGAAGCCAATGTCCTGTATCTGGACAGAATATTACCTCAACAGCTTCCATTAAGAGATATATAATTGCTAATATTCTTTAAGAGCAATAGGAGCCTCTGGGTGCATGCACTCAAGGTCCATAAGGACACAGCAGAGGCCAGAAAAGCTTAAGACAATGAGCTCACACAGATGATATAATCTCACATAAAGGCATAGCGCTCTCAATTTGTGAATGTTACTTACATAACCCTTTTAAGTACCACTAAAATGATCTGTAAGTTCTTGTTTTTCATTTTTAGTTTTTTTTGTACATATATATGGAGCCACTATGTTATATTTTATGGGTATTGATAATCTGGAATCAATATCCAATAGCCATCAATCCAATTTAACATGATTTCCACTCACCACTACTTTCATTCAGAAATAATATTTTATTCTGCGATGTGGGGAGCAATTATAATGTTAATTAAAGTATGGGATATTTTGCTGCAATCTGCAAGCTCCTGTGGTTTTGATGCACTCAGAAATGCGGAGTGCTGTCCATGGTGCTGACCCATCAGAATCACCTCTCTGCTGGCCAAGGACCTGAATGCGTGGCATACTTTCGTGTTTGTTGCTTTCAGTTTATCTAACTTCACATTAAAAATACAGATGAGACATCATTTCACCCTTAAACAAAATGAGAGATTCTGAGACACCTGATATAAGCTTGCCACCCATTATCTTGCACTATTCATTAAAACCTCACCCAGCAATATCTTAAAATAAGTACTTAGGGGATGGATGCTGTTCTTCTGTGACCTCACCTATTACCTAGTCCCCCACCCTATTTGCAGACCCCTCCCCTACCTTGGGAAGCTCCTCAATCTGGTTGGCATCCAGGTAGAGCTCCTCCAGCGTGCGCTCGAAGCTGAAGATCTCCTTGGGCACCTGCTGCAGGCTGCAGTGGGAGTAGTCCAGCACGGAGATGACCTCCTCCTCTCCGCGGAAGCATCGGCAGGGCACCAGGCGGCCGATGATCTTCCTCTTGGTTGTCATCTCCAGACACTGCACTGCAGAGGAGGTGTGACAGGGAGGGACACGCAAACGAACAAAAAAGTTATGATGCCATTCATTTTCTGCACAACATCATCATCCACATCTGGCATTTTCCTTGTCATTTGTTCTGCATACATAGCTACCGTAAATATCTGAACTGAATTAATTAGTTGGCAGTGTAGCCAACTGGTTAATTAGTAGGACTCATGACCAAAAGGTTGTTAAAAAAAAAAAATATATATATATATATATATATATATATATATATATATATATATATATATATATATATATATATATAAATAAATATATAAAAAATACAAACATAAGAGTGTCCGCTAAATGACGTAATGTAAATTTGCATTCACCACCTGTTGATTTCAGGTTGTCTGTGTGGCACACCTTGTCAGAAATTGAATCGCTTCATACTCTTACTTAACCGTTTCTCCATTCATTGTCCTCTACAGTCATTGTGATTAAATTAGCACCGACCGTGCTGAAACAGTGTTGTCAACTGGTATCTTAATTGCCTCAGACAAAGTTATGTGCAATTGACAGACCTGTATTACAGGCTCATTTCACACTGCATAACTATCCTATTGCAAGGAGCAACAAACTAAGTCAACAATTTAATTTCATACAAATATTTCAGTTTTGTAGAACTATGTCAGTAGGTTTACATGTTGCACAATAATCTGTTATTTATGGTTTCAAGTTTTTTAAGGTTGTATGTTGTCTGTCTGGAGACATGATGATTGCACAGTACAGGAAGTAGACAGTAATATCTTATGAAAGTGAACAGTGCTATATTTTGAAAGTAGAAAGTAATATCTTATGCCTTTTTGGAGGTTAGTGTAGTGGGCCAGAGGGTACATTCATCACAGCATGACACTGCAATAACCGGAAAGGACTGTATGGAATAATACTACAAGTCAATGGCTGTATCACAAATCAAACACTACCATACCACTACGTAGTACACTTATCAAGTATGTTTGGCCATTTAGTATGCTCAAACCTGATAGTATCATTGGTTTAGTATGCTTGAAAGTACCCGGATGTCATACTACAATTGCAAAAAAAGGAAATATGCATCCACTGCACACTACCCATTTCACATTTCCTATCCCAGAATTCATTGCAAAATAAACAGTGCAGGGCTTGTGATAAAGTTAAAACAGAAAAAAATGGCAGACAATTTGAACAGTTGTGATTATTCAGTATACAGGCAGCTAGATAGTGGACATCAATCATTTAATGTGCTGTCTCATAACTTAACCTTCCAGTTGCAGTATTTTCATGGGTGCAAAATACCGTGCCTAGCCAGCTAGCCTCTACTGCAGCTAGCATCAGAATTCATGAATGTACAATTCTGACAGAGAAGTACATTCACAACTGATGCATACTGTGTACTGTACTTGTGTACTTATTGTGTACAAATTGTGTACTAAAGATTTAGCATAGAGTGCACACTATGCATCATATAAGTATGCATTATGCCAGTATACGATTTGGGACAAAGCCAATCCCTTTTCATTCAGAGCTCTGTTATGCCCAGACGATACTTTTATTCCACAAGTTGGTTGAGGATATTATATTCTGTGGGCCTGCCATTTCTAAGAGGAAACACAGGACTATACTTTGGATCTCCCTCTAGAGTCAAGGAATAATTACAGATTTTGTTATTTGTAGGAGAACATCCAGCATACAGGCTTTTAAGTGTGAAGGCTGCATCTGCTGCGCTTATAGCCTTACTTTTACTTGGCTGGGGACTGTACCTGGCCATGAGCCGAGGTTGCTGAACCCCTGTTTGGACATCATAAACAGAGGAAGAAAGGGGGATATGGGGTGGAGGAGGGATGCTGTAAAGAGCTGTCACAGAAAGGAAGTGGGATTTTTATAGTCATGGACAGGATCAGTTTGTCTAGATGTGGTTAATTGTATAGGGATTGTCTGAAAATTCTCTGTATGAATCTCTGCTTGAAACTTCAATAACTTCAAAATGTCCACTTCCACTATTGACTGATGTCATATGTTTGAGCAAATCAGGACCTTCAAGTATTATTGGTTACACATATCTTGCTTTAAAAGATTTTTTTAAAGAAAAACCCCATAATACCTATATACCACATGTGACCAGTAACCGCCAAAGCTGGTATAGTGACACATCCCATAGACCTTTACATAGGTGCCAAAGTTCAACACATTAAATCATGACCAAATCACAATTCCAAAATAAACGCTTCTTATTGATTGACTCATGGAAGTATCATCTGTGTCTATACAATTTAAATAAAGCATTCCTAAATGGTTCTGTATGACACATTTTATACAGTTCAACTTATGGTTCAGGAGAATAAGATTTTTAAAAATTGTTCAATATTTGTGAATTTTCAAACCATGATTGCTTCTATAGTTTTTTTCTCTCAGATCTGGAACACTATTCCAGAATGTCCCAACCACTTGGCAGACCAAATTTGACAGGGATTCGCCCAATCCCTCTGAAGCAAACAAAGATTATCTGTGCCAAAAATCGTGCAAATTGGTCCCATGGTTAATAAGTGGACATAATTTTTGCTAAAGTGCTAATCTTTCAAAATAGCAGAAATCCCACAACGGATTTTCAGTGTATTGTGTTAAGATTCAGACTACTGAGGAATGATCCACACTCTTGATGCGCAAATTTGAGAAAAATTCACTCATAAATGCAACAGATTAGCTCATTTGCATATTTTAACAAGTCTGTAGCATTTGCTCAATTGCAAATGCTATAAACTTAAAAGCTTGTAGCAGTCTGGTTTTAGTAAATATCAACCCTTCCTTTGCAATTTAGATCTAGAGATTGATTTGTTTATGCAAAATTATTGTCTCATAAGGAAATGTTTTTTTCATGTAGGAAGCATTCCTTTGAAATTTCAGAAGTTCAGCACAAGGATTAAACTGGCCAAATTTTGTACTGATAGTCCCCATCATTCATGAGGAGCTGAGATCTACGTGTTTTACAAAAATGTTCAAACTGCTTGAAATCCAATATGGCGGATCATATAAGTTCTTAAGGAAAAATTGTGGCTTATGAGGAGAGGAACCTAAGGAGATTCATGATACTTGGCCAACCTGGTGAAGAGTTCTAACTGTTCCACAAATCTATATACCGCTCTATAATCCTACCAAGTTATCCTACCATCTAGGACTTTTTCAAAAACATTAAAAAAGACTGGTTCAGACACATTCAACATGTAGGTAAGATCTCTGGCTCAACTATCTGAAGCTCATTGACTGCCACTGAAAAATTAATATACACAACAAAAATATACATTAGATAACAGCATTGCTAATTAAAAGAGAAAAGAGATTTGTAGGTAGCAAAAACAAACCAACAAAATACATGTAAAGATAAACAAAAACACATGTAGTGTGTTATTGTAGTGCTTTTTCTGTCAAACAATATCTGATTGGCTTGCTACTGATGTAAGATTAACATTAAAAAATGATGATGAAAAGCCAGCTGACAAACAAGGCATAATTTCATCCTCATGTTTTGACAGCAACAATTATGATGGTAATGATGGTGTGAGAAATTTTGTCAAAGACCTGCATTCTTAATCCAAATTTCTTTTAATGAATACTTGTAACAATTTTGACACACAGTGTCTGTGATATTGCAGGGGCATAGGTCACATAAGCTGCACTGTGTACTGATACTGTACTCATAGCTTTTCTCAGTGGCCAGATTGCTCCCAGAGGACGACAAGGAGGGCCTCTACACATCTTCTCCGGAGTCTGCAGGCTGTCTGCAGTCAAGGCTCCACCACATATGAGATTAATCCTACTCAAACTGATATGACAGCGAGGAGGAAGAACCTGGCTGGGTGAAAGTGACTTAGTGAGGCCGTGCCTCTTTACCTCCAGACAAGTAAATAAAGAGACTGAAGCAGTGACAGCTGACTCATATTGTGCACAAGGTTTATCACTAGTAAATGCATTTAGGCTCCAATGTACATATCCTGTATCTTACCTCATCAAGCACTCACCTGCAAAACAGTGAAAGCATTCTTTGTTCAAAAATGCTCTTATCAGCAATGCCCCTTTATCTTCAGAGGACAGTAATACTGACCACTTTTAATCTTAAATACTATTTCAAGTTCTCTCCCAGATTAAGACACAATGCCTGTTTACTGCAATACAGGCAACATAAACATCTGCATTGTTCAGTCCTCTGCACGGATTCACATAACAATTTCAATATACTTTACAAGCAGTAACGTAACATGAATTTAGAAAATCTAATTCATATGCTGACAGAGTATATTAAAATATTTGTTCCTGACTCACATTTTACCAAAAATCCCATGTACACAGACTTAAGATTTAACACATCTTGTCATTACAGTTTTGATACTGTACTAGCACAAGCAACACCAAATACTAGACTGACTGCAAGTGGAACATAAATGACAGTTCTTTCTTAACCCACTATAGAAATGTTACAATGGTATCTACATCAATAACCTCATATCTGTGTGATCCAAGACCCTTTAAAACAATGTAGTCATTTTTTTTCAAGAAGAGACATTATCTGCTGGTACATCACACATGATAACAATATCCTTGGAAATGTTGGTTTAAAGGGTCAAAGCAGCAAAATATCTTATTGATATCAGGGTTTGGTATGCATCTAAACATACATGAAATGCCCATATACGTGGAAAAAGTCCTCAGTTTGTTTATAGAGAAGCCAGTTCTGGTCAGGGTGCTATGGAAACTGTGACGTAAGCAAAGATTCTGCAGAGGCAAGAGTGTGCATACACAATTCACAAGCCTCATTTTCAAGGCTGCATCACCTTGTTTCTTTATGGTTTTAATAGGATCATTTGTTCTGATTAAAATTATTTCAATGTAAGCCGATACCAAATGACTTAGAAATGAGATGTGCATACATGTACTGCGTGTAGTAATACAAGAGAAGTATTGTTTAAGCTCAACTGTGAATGTATCATCAGTAATGTCTTGTAGTTTTTTAGATTTTAGATTTTTTCATACATTTAACTTTCTGTATTGATAGAAACATATTTTTCACCCTATTTTTCAAATCTGTGTCTTGGTGTGTGTAGTACAGTGTGTGAGTCAATTTTCAAAGAGAATATGGGGCAGTACAGTGTACATTCTCATTAAAAATGCATGTGTATCCAACAGCTGAATTCTTCAGGGTCAGCTAGCAGGCAACATGGCACGTGCAGCTCGCAATAGCTGCAAATGGTTACCAAGGTAACCATCTCTTGAGGTCAAAATGTATTTTTATACCGACAATCTCTAATTCATTTGACAGTCAATATCACACATTCAGAAGCCAATGCAAATTAACATTGACAAACAGATTCTCCCATAAACATCCTGTATGAGGTGGCACAAGAACACATTACTCCCTGTATGACATATGTCCTAAAAAGCTGAGAGCTTATCATGTGAAATCACTGACCTGTGTTCCATATCTAATTAAAAATGCAAATGTTGACGACATTCTACAACACAACAATGCTGAGTTTTTAACAACACATTACTATTAACATATGACAGTTACAGAGGGCTACCAGGACATTTCTTTCCCAATTTTTCAAATATGAGATTTTCATAACAACATACAATCAAGACTAGTGTAGTGGAGGCCAAAACCTGATAATTGTTTAAACATACAGTACTTTGTTGACGTGCTGTACATATATCTGTTATCCAAACCCATGATCCACTTTAATTGTACGAAACTGCAAGCAAACACTAGGAGAGATCAAACAAACAAAAGCTGAAACTTGAAAGGCTTTTTCATCCCAGAGGTGTTTTAATAAAAGACAAGATTAGAAGTTACAAAGAGTTTTGTACGTACCGCAAACTAAAACAAATGGAATGTAAAAAAAAGAGGAAATTCAGACAAAAAGAGCAACGTGCCATTTTGAAGCTGGATATGAAGTGCAAACCCAGGGACAGTAACCGGACCTGGCGCAAGATGACTTCCCTCATTACTGCTGCTTGACTTGAGGTATTTGTGAAACCAGCGGTAATCTTTGAAAGCCCCCTGAGTACTCTGCACTCTGCTCAACAGCATCGCAATCCTGACTTGGAGGAATACATTTTCCCTCTTACTCCCAAAGGTGTTGTTTCAAAGATGCCGTTAAAGATATATTAAAGAGAGTAGAGGTGCACTTATTTCCTTTCTGCATTGCTCAGACTAATGTCTTTAAATCACTGGATAAATAATCCATTATATTCTTTGTGCTTTCTTACAGTATCATACAGTTCTTGATGTAAAACATTTTATAACCATCAGCTACATGACAATATTCCAGACAGTGCTGAAACATTAATAACTCAATATAAATCTGTGTGCAATGTCATTGACTGAAATCTGTGTTACTGTGTTTCCCCATACTGTTTGAATAAACAGATTCTTATCACTCTGCCTCTGGTAACAAAGCCTCTGTTGCTGTAGTAAAAACAGTTTTGTAGGGGTATTAGTGATAATCTATGAAAAGCATGACATCGAACAGATTATCTGAATGAATTCATGGTAAAAGATGCAATCGCAATTTTATCAATTGTTTAGTTTTTTTGTGATGATGTCCATACAACAGTTGCAGTTACTTAACTTTTACCACAATTTGAGGAACATAAAAAACAGCCATCTGAGTTAGCCTGCAAAACAAATTTACTCAGAACTTGGAACACAAGTGTTGTTCAAGATGCACAACCCTATGATGCGTGGCTAATAAGATTCAAGAACCCTAAAATTAAAGGTTGCAGGGGGTACTCCACTAAAAAATGTGTAAACTGTGAATCTCTTCAAAGTGCCTATGTCACCAGCTCTCCAAATCTCTCTGTGTTAGGAGAATTGGTGATTTGTCCTCTTTGAAATTATGAGCAGGCTTGGTGGAGGCTCTGATGTCTAAATGGCTTATCTGGCTTAGTAGAGTAATTGATTCTGAATTAATACATGAACAGTTTGCCCAAAAGGATATTCTTGCTATCATTGGAAGGAGTTTCCACTTGTCTTTTCTGAAGCAAGCCATCAAGTGCATTGTCTCACTGCAGAACACCTGGGAACACTTCCAATGAGTCAACAAGTGTACTACACAGGCCACAAAACCATCTCCTGTTTGTAATTTTAGAAAAAGCTAAATCTTCTATTGTTCTAGCATTGAGCACTGTACAATACAGACACTTTGAAGAGGTGTGCCCAAATTACCACTATTCTTCTGAAACACAAGTGAATGTTTTCTGTACCAACTGAAAAATAAAAAACAAAATAAAAGACATCATGTATTTTGGTTGGTTTATAGGAGAAGTATGAAAACTCCAAAAATCCTGTTATAGCAGGTACCTAAAGACAATACTGACAGCAAAAAAGAAACATTTACATAAGACAGTGCCTGCTCAGGGGTCAGGAAACTTCTGAAAGAATTTCTGCTTGGAAAAACTCACCTCAGAGCCCCCTCCCCCCACCCATTTTGCAGTCTCCTTGCCTCTGTCATAACTTATTAGCAACAACAAGCTGAGCACATTGTCTTGCAAAGCGGCATTCATTCTCTGACTATTAATACAAGCTCTTCCCACTCTGTAGAGTGAAGTGACTGAGTTAACCCCTTGCCAGCCCCAGAGTGGGACTTGCGTGGCTCTGTGGGAGGCCGCTGGGGGTCTGAACACAGGTTTGCAGACTCAGGCATAGCAAGGATCCCGTCTCTGACAGACCTACCATCAGCAAAGTGTCACTTCCCAGCACACAGACCTCCAATGTGACACCCCCCTTCCCTGTGGTTTCTTTCAGGAAGGGCCTTGGGGAGGCTGGATGAAGGGTCAAGACTGAATTGCTCTTAGTGCACCATGAGAGAATAGACTCATCTCCAGTGGGCATGGTGCCAGCAGCAGATTAGAGAAGCACTTCACAAAATACAGGAAGCACACAAAGACATTAAAAAAACAACCTTTCCATTTCTTTGGGTCTTGAATGACCGGACTAAAATAACTCCTGCACTTTGGATCCGCTGTTGTTATGTCTGTTGTACTGACTTTAAAAGCTAATGAATGCAATGTCCAACAAACTGACATAAAACATGAATACAGCAATCGTCTTACATGAAAAGAGACTTTCGGTCAAGACTCAGCCTTAAATGTACTGAAGAAGGTCATGTCTGAATTGTGGCCAGTCATGAAATAATTATTTTATTGCACAGCTCAGCCTTGTTCTCCTGGGGCACTTTCACTTTCTGTGGGGTGTTGTTCTGCAAAATGTAAATTATTTAAAATTAATATTTAATCAATGAATGAACTGCAGCTATATTTGATAGCACTTACCCTCACCCATGTAAAACTTTAGTTTTTACAGTATGATTTAAGGTGTTATAATATGTAAATGTATGTATTATAATATACATATAGTATGTATGTAGGCTTCGTTTAGCATATTTTAGCACATCCTGGCACATGTTTAGCACACAGATTAGCACATTTTAAGAACATTCAATTCACATCTTAACTAATCAGTCTGAGGTGAGCTACCTGAGCTGATGCAGAAAGGCAAGATGAAATTAAGTCAAAAATGAACCGCAGAGATGAAAGCAATGTTCACAATGATTCCTATAAAGTTAATCAGGTCATAGCAATACAGCTGTATGCAGTGCAACAGCATTGACACTTAGTCATCATTTTTAACAGGTTTTCTACTTCAACAGAATGATAGACATAATACCACAGCAGACAAAAATCATTACTGATACAGCAGGTGAAAAATATATCTTTAACAAATGTCATCACTTGTGTTCAACAGGTTGTTCTGGTTTATTACATTTCTAACCAGGTGGCTACAAGTCTGCTATGCGTTAAAAGCAGCAGATAGGACACAGCAGCAATGCCAAGGGGACAATGTCACTGCTGGACATTTTGCTTGTAGTAACTGACAGATAAAAACCGACTGCATCAAAACAAAGGGCAACATATGAAGAAGCATGTACATCCCAATGAGATCCTGACATAGAAGTTGGCCTGCACTCAGCTAACACTGTTACTGAGCTAACTCTGAGCCTTTAGAAGCCCAACTTGTGGTCTTACTCTACAGTACCAGATACTTAGCATTTGCCAAAAACTTTGCATGGAAGAGAATTCTTTAATATATTAACATTAAACATATAGTGGTTGCAACAGTATACCTGAAAAATCAAGGATAACAATGTGCAATGTACACCATTCCAGTAGGTAATATGCAATGTTAAGGGTCATGTAGACTAGCACGACAGAGGATGCATCAGTATAACCACTTACTCACCTATTTGATTAAAGATACTCCATTATACAGCATTTCAGTCCATTATTCAGCACCACATTTCAGTATGCACATTTATTTGTGATGATAGTCCAATGTACAACCAGAGAGCCAGCTACTCTAGCACACTAGTAAAATAAATTCAGTTCAGGGTAATAACAGTCTGACTCAGCAGCCAATTCACAAATCTGAGTGACAGGAAATGAGATTGAGCAAAACTGCAATATTTAAGGTCTGAGAGGATGGTTTATGTTAGATTCAAGAAAACTGTGAAAACTGAAACCATGAGAAATATGAATAAATTATTTGGAAAATTAAATTGCTTTTAATGTACTGTTCCCTGACACACTGAAATACCTACACCTCAGCTTAAATGTTAGATAGGAGTGAAATATAATTTTCCTATCATTGCTATAGGCTATTCATTCAACATAGCACACTAAGTTGGATATAGATCAATTACTTTGTGAAGTTGGGTGCATACAATGCAAAAGCGCTGGTAAGATTTCACGTTTTTGAGAGAAGCCATAAACTTTTATATCATCTTGACATCTCAGTAGCCTTGCCATGTTCCACATTTGCACTAATAGGTATAGTAGGATGGGATCTCATGCAACATTGTGAGTAATGTCCCAGCATGAATGGGTCTTAGTTGTTGCTCTTTGGAGATGTGTCACTGTTTTGGAGGGCTGTGTCTTTTCTGAGAGAAATGGAGGAAAAAATACTGAGCAGTATCTTTTCCTTTTGGATGATACTCTGTACAAGGTTAGTGCAAGAGTATTTATTCTTTGATGTTCATTTTTCCATTTGGTTAGAGTAGCTGGTGATTTTTAGTATGTTGCAGAATGGCCTGTGCAGTGGAGTGATTGCCTGAATATCCAGGACTTGATGGCTAAATACCGTTCCTGTTTCACGACAAGTCAAAAGGCTGAGCTGGAAAGTAATAAGGAAGAGCAGGTTTCAGACATCCAATCTAGCCACCAATTCGGTGCAACAGGGGAAAGTTCTAAGCAAAGCTAAACCACAATTACTTAACTGCAGCACCGTACCTCACACAGTAACAAGCAAATTCACAGAGAGCAATCCAGCGCTCCAAGCAGTGGCTTTTAAAAGATAAATTCCCCTGGTGCTCGAGCGATTGAGGGCATCACTTAATGAACAAAATGACACAATTGTGCCAGACAGTGCTGTCAATTAACAGGATGGTATTGATTTAACTTTTGCTGATAGATTCTGACAATTTGTTTGTCTTAAAGGTGACAGATTTACCCTTCTAAAAGGTCTCTGCCAGATTAAGATTTTCTAATTTTCCAAAAATGCATGGAGACTAAAAATATTTTCACTTCTTATTTCAAAGTTTAAACTTCAAGCCAGCAGCTCTCACAATTTCAACTTCAAATTTTACAGCTAAAATACATACATGTAATATGGCCAGGATAAAATGCGATATGCTGAAATATCTCCTTGTGTCGTAGAATTAGTATTTATCATGCATTACCACCTCTCATACAGAAGTCCTGAATACAACAGTTAAACATCTCATCCATCAATTTGAGATAAAAATGAGAGAAATTCAAGCTGGAGAATCAAGGCAGCTAAGGAACCAAACAGACATAAGGCATGTCTGTGGGGCAAGCTGGAAATGCTACCCAAGTGAAAGAAATGGGAACTGAACTCCTGGCCTTTTCCAATAAAGGATTTACCCTTTCAAAATGCAGACACTCACTGTGGGTTCCACGCAACCTGCTGAGAACAAAAATACGCCACTGACACAAATCGGTTCTCCCTTTGAATGGCTTCATAAAGTGCCAGTCAGCCAAGAGTCATAGCTGTCCACTTCCTTGTTGGAGGGATGCGCACTTTCAACCTCAACTTTTAGGCCTGTGGGGGCTTGTTAATAACAAGCCATTCGAGCCACTAAGCTACTAAGTCTAAATAACTCAATCCTTGTCTTGCTGCAATTGGTTAAGGCTCTAGGAGAAAAAAACACAGCATATGCCAACTTCATCTGACATTCTTATTCCCCACATTTCTAATACATTACTGTGGTTTCATCCCTGCCTCTTAGCCCGTTCATCAGTTTTAAGCATGTAGTACAGGTCAAATATAAGTTGCTGACAGTGAGAGTAAAAGCAATCAATTAGTGGCCATGTTTATTCTACGCTACCCTTCACAATGACACTCTGCTAAAGAGAAGGCATTTCAGATTTACACAAACAGCATCTGAATTACTGCAGTTACTCTATCTGAGTGCTTTGTCAGGAATCAAAAATGCATCCATCCCGAGATGTGCTCATATTTCTTCAACACCCCCATGTATATCATTTCACACACTATGATGTGCCCAATGAAAAAGACAAAGGTAAAATAAATCAAAAGGAAAGGCCTAAATTGGTATCAGAACACAAACTATGTTGGTTTTCTGGGGAGTTGGGAGGTTGCTAAGATATAGGGGGCTGGAGCCTGGTGTTGGCTGGCTTGATTGGAAGATTTACAGTCATTCTGTAGTAGATAATGAATACATTTAAGAGGACTTTAGCTCTCTTATACCAGACTGTCATAATCCCTGAAATGAGGTCAATCACAAAAGACCACTATTTTTAAAATACAATCATTACCTATAAAAAAACTCAATGTGTATAGCATTTGGCTTCACTGTTTACTTGAAAAAGACACAGGGTTGTTTTAGGCAGAGTTAAAACACCTTTAGTACCCAAATTAAACAAATTCAATGTGTAAACTTGATTCCTGAAATGAAACAGCAACACAGAGTGTTCAAACAGCCTGCAAATTGCTCGCGAAATGAAATTCACACACAGATCCATGGGATCAAAGTGTTATAAATGTCATCTTTTTGAGCACAGAACCTCATCCCCTTGCATGCCCACATCCACTGCTGCTGCCTGCCAGACTGTGAGGGAAAGGATGAAATCTCTTTATTTCTCCTGCTCGACACACAACCCAGCTCTCCGAAGTAACATGCCGGAGAGTGTGTGGGAGGAAACAGCAAAGAACATCTTGTTCTGGAGTGAGTTGTTCATTCATTATACAAAACGGCCAATGGAGGAAAAATAGTAAAAAAGGAGGAAATGTCCAGGGCTGTTTGATGGGTTTTTAAGCAGGGTGCAGCAGTGAGTCAGAGCGGCCTGGAAATGGACCTCTCCTGCTCTCTTCTGCCTGAGGAGTTCACTGCTGAGACTCCTCTGTTGATAGTCCGGCCGTGCCTGCCTGTGCTAGGCTGCAGGAGTACTAGTGCATCGCAAATGGAACTGGCTGAACTGCAGGCTCTCTTTCATGTGTTTTAACCTTTTCCTCATTCAGACCTCTTCCTTGAAAAGTTGAAGTTTAATTGCACTTGGATCATAATGCATATTAATAATCGACCTGGAAATGAGAATGCACACATATTAGAATCCTCTAGTCTTGCTCCATACAACTGCAGACTATACAGTCTATGCACTGCTATGAACGATTTACCCATCCAAGAATATTAAAGACAAAATGGTCGACGGCAAGGCTCAGATTTATATATGCACTCCACATAATCTGAAATTGTAAAATGGTGGGTTTTGGTTCAGGATGTTTTAAAAGGAATCCATATAGCATGCAATAACATAAACATGCATGCAAGATGTGATCTGCAGGTGAAATGGCTCTGTGCTCATTATTCCCAGACACATATTCAACTGAGCAAACGCTTATGTAATTCTGGGGCATAGCTGCTGCTAATTGCAGGCTTCATTTATTTTTACTCTGGAAAGCACAATTTAATTTGCCACAAGCAGACAGCACATAAAAGGCTCCTATGCAATGGGTTGCAACTGGTGGAACTGCTGCTAAGCAAAGCAATATTTTCTTGTAACATTTCTGACTGGCATCATCAAGTTTGCAGTCCAGTTGATCACACTGGTACATTCACTTTTCAGCAGCAGAGAATATGACCAAAGCCAGGGTGAGGTATAATGCTGTTTGTGCAAGAGGGTATTTAAATTGGTTGACTGTGGAGCTACATAATTAATCTATATTTCAGCATAACATGTTCATTGTTACTTATTTGATGTTGTTTTTTTACCCTTTCATACATTCAGAGTGTCTCAAATCTTTCAGGGGTCAGCTCTAAATTCTGTGTTCATAAAAGAGCTCTGGTAATGCAGACCTTCAGCGCAATTGGTGTTGTCATTATTCTTGGTAATTATCTTTAAAACCTGAGAAAAAGCTTTGAACAATACTAATGAGAAAAATACAGTCCCATCATGCATACGCAATATTTCTAAAGGGCATTTGTACAAGTTTTTGAGTTTGCTAAGCTTAGAGTGGATTGCGTCCTTGAATCCATGGCATTCATCAACTTCGACTGCCTCTGAATTTCTCAGTTCAAATTGGCTTTCACAGCTTAAAATATGTTACCATTTTAAGGCTTAGACTTACTGGTCACATCATGGATTCTTAAATCAAAGAGATATTCTGGTCTGACAGAAGCTGACATAAAGCTCCTTAGAATATTATAGTACTGGCCAACAATCAATTCAGATTGTAAATCACTACTCCAAGGGATATAGCTATATTTTGAGAGTGCTTTTTTGAGGGCAACATTACTGTCACTTTATTTTATAAGCTTATGATCTATAGCCCCGTTGTTTTTTCTGTATGAGGGAATCATGGAGGATCTTCCAGTTCAGGCTGCATGAGCAAGGAATAGTTTGCTTTGCTCCTGATTGTCAACAAATAATAATCAGGTTTGAAGAGCTACAGGGCAGGTCCCATTTATTTTTTTCTTAGTTAGCAAGATATTGTGGTTATGCACTCAGTGCACTACAAATTGCTAGTAGTACCCAATTTGTGCATTCCTTCAAATGAAACCATGCTTTCAAAAAAGTTAAAAAGGAAGTGAGAAGTGGCTGGCTCAGTATTTTGGGTCACCTTGATGAGAGGGAGTCCCAACTGCCTGTATGGTGCTGGGGGCCAGGGGACACATGTGATAATGGAGACAGATCCAGGCCACAAAGCAGGAGATGCCTTTTTTTAGAAATAACTGAGGGGAAGTGGAACAGGTAATCCAGCCCCCATGAACTGTGTAAGTTTCAGCTTCTTCAAGGTTCAGGGAGAATCTTTCCTGTTCAGTGCTAATTTCAATACTGTGCACCATAACATTGGGCTAAGGTAATGTGTTAAGGTAGTTTTTTGTGCTAACAGCCGACAGTGAGCACCCCTGCGTGTTACTCTGTTTGTCATAATGTTTTATATTAAATGCAATGTTTTATAACTTCTTAAAAATTTCAAAAATGAACAACATACAGCAAAAACAGAATGGGATTTTACCAAAAAATACAGTTTATATGAAAAACATGGTTTATTACATTTGCATGACATGGATATTGCAAACTACTGAAGCCATTTTCACATTTTGCCCCCTTTTATGAAAATACCAAAAGCTTTCCACCCAGGCAATACATCAATGTAATACCAAGCCACTCAGTCATGAAGTCTTAACAATAACACTATCAATAAACTAGTCACTAGTTCACTGCTGTTTAAGATACATTAATAAATGGTCACTGAAATGGTATATATCATAACACCAACAGAAACGTAAATGCCATCACACTTGAAGATCACCAAAGCCAATTATTGTCGCTATGCTAGGAATATCTTGGGAACAATTCACTGTGCAAAAAGCATTCCATTGAGTTTTCAGTTTTCACTGCTGCAATGTGAATTGAGCCATACCAGCAATTTGCTAGCATTTTGTGGAACTGGTCTCTGATGTGGCTGGGGGCCAAAAGACAAAGCTGGAATTTCTCAAAGCTAGCATGTGAAATTATTATGAGTTTTCTGTCCCTCCATATTCAAATCTGAGGGAAAGCCATTTCTAAACAAATTAGACTGCTTAACAGCCCTGAACAAATAGAGGCAGCCCCACAGCATTATCTGCATTTTAATTTTCTTACTGAAGGACGCTCGGTTACATTAAACAACCTCTAAGGCAGAAAGTGACAAAAAAGAGGAAACCCAGTTTAATGTTGCCACATCATGACAAGTGAAGTCAGATAACTGCGTTAAGCAGCGGTGATCACAGATTCTAAATCACACTAGAATAAACAAACCTGTGAAGTCTTATACCAATTTGATTTTGCTCTTTTTCTCTCTCCCACTGTTTAATTGCTTATTTCTGTTATCTCAGTCACTGTTACAAATAAATACATGCTGAGAAGGTGAGAGACTGCTTTGATCATCATGCCCTTGAAACAATACAAAAAATTGAAACAAAGTTTTATGCAAGTATTTGGCTAAAATCATACTGTCCCCGGATATTTGTATGACAGACGTGTTCGTGATATCTCTTAACACGGAAACAGAAAATCTGTATCCCCTGCAAGTGACTTTCCCAAAAACCAATTTTGCTGTTGCAATCTCCTGCAGCTCAATAAGCATGAAACCAGCAGGTGTGTTCAAGTGGAACTCTGTGATACAGTGTTGACATCATGACACCTGCTCACATGCTTTGTGAGCGAATGGCCTTCCCCAGCATGAGGAGCAGACAGCTCTGATGGCATACTGACCCCTTACACTAAGTCGCGGTGCTACTGCCTCCTGCTGTGTAAGCAGTGCTTGGCCAAAAGCAACAACCATAATGCTTTTCAAACCAGTACTAAACAGTAGTTCAATAACTATTCCAATAGCATGAACCTGCCATGTTGGACTATGCGGTTCCATAATCACTACTTAATATTGTCTTGCAGCTCTCAGCCCTCTCTGTTCATACATAAAGGAATGTCCAGCCTTGTTGTATTCTATGCTTAAGTTACTTCACAACACTTGCAGCATGTAGCTACAATATATCTTTGTTAGTTGATGGTTTTTTATCATGAGCATCTTTGCCATACATTCTGTGCAACCCATTTAACTACCCAGTGGTGAACATATGTTGTCTAAAGTGAACCCACGTATAATACAAATAGCAAAGTAGTATGCATAGTAGTATTAATTAGTAGTATTCAACTACTCATATGAGTAGTAGTAGTAATGAGTAGTATTTAGCTTCAGTGAAAGTACCAGTGAAGTAGATGATGTTTTTTCTATTTTTTAATCTTATTTTGTCATTGGGGCACTATTTGGACACACAATATGCGATGCAGTTTGTTTGATGAGACATCAACCAAAACTAAACACAAATGGCAGCAGGTGTGTGTTAATATAGCTACCATCGGCTTTCATCTGTCTCCTTAAAGATCACAACTTTTTCCATCCACTCATCGGACCATTTTAGCAGACGAGTGTCATTAAGAGAATGAAGCAATGCACCGTTCATCCAATTGTATATCTCTCTCCCGCATTCTGTCCTATATGTATGTAGCGGAAAGAAAAATATGATTTAGCTGTTGGCGGTAGGTTGAGAAGGAGCATGGAACGTGATGGAAGTGTCTGAAATAACCCGTAATCTCATTCGGGTGGCAGCGATCAGGTCCATGTCAGACAACAATGGGTCCGACACCAGGCAGAATCCCCATGCCACGGGCTGAGCCCCGATAAGCAAACAACATCAGCGCCCGTGGCTTACGACCATGTCATCAACCCGGCTTTGTAAATCTGTTTACTAGCACAGTAATCTCCCACCGGCATTATAAACGGCTGCAACAAACGCTGCCTCTACGCTGGAAGCTACTGCCCGGCAGTTTAGGAGGAGGCAGAAATTAATTTTAAGGCCCTTTTATGAATCCAAACCAAACTGCAGCCTTCTCAAGTACCAGCTAAAAATAATCAGACAAAACGAAGGATTCTTATTAGTCATTTCTAGCATATATTTGTTGCAGTTTCAGGAAAAAAGTGTATACAGTCTTGCATCATATTAATTCATCTTGTACAATGGATTTGAAATTTCCAAATGTGAAAATAATAGAAAGCAGTACAATTTAAAAATGCTACTGCTGGCAGATGCCTAGGGAGCACTTTTTCACATCATGTGTAGATTTGATATTTGAGTTGGGAAGGACCCACTGATGTTAGTGGCCTCCTCTGAGCTATAAGAACATCTACTACTGCTTTCTGTTAATGAGACATGCACAATGCCATTTTCTACAGAAAGTCTCAAGCAAACACCACGCTAATGTAAGATTTAACTACTCGTAAGTACACCACATCATCCCTGACTAGAATGATGACTTGGATTGTAACAGTATATCAAACTCGGAAGGAAAAATCTGTTTTTTTTTTTTTTTGCTTCGCTTCAAGAAAGCAGATATTTTGGGTTCCCAGGATTGAACTCGAAGCAATGAAACCTTAAGCCCATCATCAGTCTGTATTGGAAGGCAGGATGAAGAGGCCCTGGCAAGCAATCAAACGTCAACTAATTAGGAATCCACTTGTGACGCAGTGAGCCGTAATATTCAAACCCTGGGAAAGGATTAAAGCAGCATGGGACACAGACTGAATTCTCTCTTCCACAGAGCTTACACAATTAAGAGTAATCCCTTCTGACCTGGTCTACCAACTCGGCCCACACATAGCACCATAGCGCAGAAAATCGGGGAGAGGAATTTCATTAAAAGTTGCTCTGGTCATTATTAATAACATTATTACTGTCATCTATCAAAGACATCACTATCTTCTTTGTGTTTATTATCCATTCAGATATTAAAACTATCAATAACTCAAAGCAAATGGGTGTAATTCCATACCAATTCAACCCTATCCCTTCCCTCTCAGATTTTGGCATAAAAAACTCATCCTAATATTTTCAGCCCATTAAGTTAAAAGATCATGTTAATTATTTCCCAAAATGTAACAGTTCACACTGTGATCAGGCAAAGGTTATCCCCAAGTGTAGAACAAATCACCATTCAATAAGACCTATGGAACAGCTAAAGCTAAGAATGGTCACAGGGGACCAGATAGCCACAATGTCCTGTCCTACAGCTGAACTGTTGTAAAAAGCTGAGAACCCTCTGGCCACTCAAAGAGAAACCCCATGGCTATCTCATATCAGGGCAGTCCAGGTTTGTGTCAAGCAGAGAACATTCAGAATGCCATTGTAAATTCAAACTGAAAACGTGACTACCACATTAAGAGAAACTGTTACATTAATATTCTGATGTACACCCGATTTGTCCTCAACACTCTTGCAATGCTATTCCAACTGGCCCCTTCTTAACACCCAAGATGTCTGCGGTGAGATTGACCTTAAGTATTGAGTCATCTGAGTGTCAATGCAACTTGTAAAACGAATGTTCTATAGCACTGGAGCCTTGGATTCACTCTGGTCCTTTATATAGCAACAGGAACAAACTGTACATAAGAAGGATGAGAACAATCAGGATTTAATCAGAAACACATTGAGGATTTGTGAGGTGGATGAAACTCCCGGATTGGGATTAAATCAATTCTTTAACCCAGCCAGTAATCACAAATTGAAAAACTGGGTGCTGGCTTTTACTTGACAGATAGGTTCAGGCACCAAGAGATCAGGGAAGGGTCAGTCTGATTTGCAATGTGGGCAGCACAGGTCTGAAACAGTACTACTACGACCCATCATTGAGGTTACAATAGGATTATACCAACTATGAATGGGCAGTGCATAAAATGAAGTCCCAAGATATGTTCAGACTAGATGCTTTATGTTCAGATTAAATTACTTACGATGGATAAGCACTGCATTGAGAGGTTACAGTTTAAGTATGTGCTTCCTACATATCATAAAACTTTTATGAGCAAAGACAGGCCAAACAAGAATCTGTAACATCATCTATTATTTCTGAGTTACACTTAACACTGACCTACTTTTCAAAGCTATGCTAACACATTTCATATAAAAGTATAAATAACTAGAATACTGCATGTTAAAGCCTGTAAATACAGAATTTCCATATCAAATGTACTATTTGACTTACACACAAACAGATATTTTCTTAAAATCTATAACAAAGCCTGACATGAGAAAAAAAAAAACAGGAACAATGTCTTAGGGAACTGTTTTATTAGATTTGTTGGTGTGTTACACTCCTAGGAATCACAGAGGCCAGTTTTTTTTATTCAAGTAAAAAGGTATAGAATGTGATGTTAAAAACACAGTAATCAAGATTCATAGACACTGTAGGGTTCAATCCTAGTAATAACACAGATTTATGGCTTTTTTTTTTTGAGAAGAAACAGACTAAGAAGCTCATAAATGTGACAGAGAATACTCTACTTTGACTTGTTGGAAGAAAATAATTCAACAAGGTAACAAAACTAAAGTTTTATTAGCTTGTCTATGCATCAAGTGCAAACATGTACAATATGGTATTCCAACCTGCATCCTATATCCTTAGAACTAGGGCTGAGCGATATGACGATATATATCGTGTGACGATAGAAAAACATCTATCGTTTCATATTATGATCTATCCTTGTATTTCGTTGTGTCGCAAATCACACACTTTATGGCAATATTTTTCACCATTTTGACGATGCTTTTTGTTCGTCCACACCGCACGGATGCAGGCAGGAAATTTGTATGAAGGCAACACAGACAAACTTGGAGGAGAGTGAATGTGACACAGAACTATAGTTGAAAAGTGTTTTCTGTTTACCTTTTTATATTTTATACATTAATATTTTATGTTTTCTTACATGCTTAACACTTTCGCACGTAACTTATTTTTATGCTATGTACATTACATGGTTTGTTATGTTTTCATTAGCGTTATTAAGCTTCTCATAGTTTTCAGTTAGCATTTGTTATATATTTTTTAACGTTAAATCGCTGTTTCCTCAAACCTAAAATTAGCTACAATTTTTCCAATCTAGTGTTTTAATCGCACCGGTTTTAGCATACGCGCTAAACGGCTAATCACACCGGTGACCGTACCCGCGAAAGGGTTAATTGAAAATTTGCACAAACTAAATAAAAGGAGAAAAATAATCAAATATGAGTAGGTACCTTTTATTTGTCGAGTAGCCTATATAATTCAAATTGTAATAAGAAATAGGCCTTTCCAAGTGGTCATTTCATATAAACTATTTATTCATTGAATTTACAAAAAATGTGCTATATCATGATATGTATTGTTATCGGGATATGAAATGACCTATATCTGGATATGAGATTTTGGTCATATCGCACAGCCCTACAAAACCCTCACATGTCCATGAGCAAGCTTCACTACCAGCTTGTAGACAACAGAGAAATACAAAAGCATGTGGAAAAAAGCTGTTTTTCCAATGCTCTCTAATTAAACAAACCAAGAATCATATAGAAAAACACTGAGAGCAATTCATTGCTCAGATTGTGCAAGGTTGCAGTTTCATTGTTTGACAAGAGTTCTCATTCAGGATTCTTAGTTTTGTCTTAATGAATACTGCAAACTTATAAAACCAGGCTAACACAATGTACAGTACACAGGCTATGTAAAATTCTTTGTTTAGATATGAACTGAAGCTTTTTTTTTTAAATAGAGCAAAAGGTAAATTAAAGATGCAAAGGGACAAAGTCTTCTTGTGATTTACAGTATCATGTCCCGTACAATGCATAGTGTTATCCTCTCAGTGATGTCACCCCTGGCGGAGGTACCAGTGAGGCTCAGCACGGACTCTTGGTCACCTAGGCTGGGAAAGATCTAGATTGTGTGACTCAGTGTTGCGCCATGGAGTGATCACATTGTGCCTTTGGCTGCTGGGTGAACAGGGCTGCTGCTCTGTGATGGGGTATACTCTCTGTGGGTAGTCAGGAGAGAACAGGAACTGTAATTGCCAAACACAGGAGCTTTTACACAGCAGTAGTCAGCCTTGACAGACACCACTGGGTAATACATGGCTTTGCCAAGCTTGTTCTCTGAAAATGAACACGTGTAACATGTCCATTTTCATCCAAATTTTACGTTTGATCACATGTAGACTACTCCAAACATTCTGCCATTAAAGGCTAGCATCTGGAACGGCCAAACACTCTTTGGCCACAAAGTGGAGAAACTATGAAAAGGCAGACATTTCTGTTTTTGGCTAAAAACAACTACTGAATTAATGTGTAAGAACGCATTGCAAAATGTATGATTCCATGAATACATAACTGCAAATGGCCTCACCAACCTCAAAACTAGTCAGAGAAAAATATGCAATATGGATTTTACTTCCATTCTCCATGTTACATGGACCACCATGCAGAAAAATTCACAGACAATAACCCCTGTCCTCCTCAATACGTTTTCACTGGAAACAGGAACATGTTACACAATATTATAATATTTCCACAAAACTGAAACAGTATGGAAGAAGCAAACCACTATAAAGCAAAGATGGGTGAAAATGTAAGGCTTGCTCTGAATGTATAGTGTGTGACACAACCTCTCTAATGGAAATTTCTCCTGCATCCGTAAGCTTCCAGGACAGGTCTACAGGGGCTATATGGATAAAGAAGAAAGCGAGGGAGTTATTCTGCCACAGAAAAGAGTATGTCTCTGAGAGCATATAGCTCAGCCCCTCTGGACTTCACATAGCTGCCCATGTGTTAAGCACCACCTGGTTCCATTAATGCTGCCTTATCTACTGTGCCTACTGTATGTTGCCTTTTAAGAGGGCAATTACCAGAAATGCGGGACAAAAACTGGAGCACATAAATGAACAAGGCAATTTTTTACATAAGCGAGGACTTTTTTCCATTTTATGTAGTTCACTGTTTTAATATTGATGCACTCACATCCACAGTAATGTTTTTTTCACTTCTGTACTGCATACTGCAATTGAATGCTTAGCATGCTATGAAAGGTTTTGACATAAATATAAATGACTTTTCTCACTGTGTGCCAAATGAAGACTGTGTCCTCCCCTGCTCTTGCTGTTTCATGCCAATATTGTTTGAGGAGCTTGAGTGTCCCCAGCCTGTTTGTACTCTACTGGTATCCATGAAATACCTCTATGGCTGTTCTACAATGAAAAATAATTTTATTTCACACCAAGCCATCCATTAGATTTGAGGTAACCGCTGTGTTCAGTATGCAAAATTCTACAGCGTAACTATGTGAAAGCATTTGCTCATTTCACACAAAGCAGAAAGCATGAAAGGGAAAGTCTAGCTTCAGGTGTAATGATGCGTCATTGAAGTGAGCTCAATTCAATACCTATTGCACTCATGCAAGTGCATCTAAAAAAAGACGTGCGTTCTCAGCAGAAATAAACAGCCTCCTTGGACAGACGATACCTATAACTGAATGAAAGCCCCGGGGACCTGGCCTAGTTTCAGTGCTGAGGCCGCTCAACTTATGGAATAATGAAAAATAAAGCATAATAATGAGAAATAGGAGACAGAGCTTTCTGTTTTATAAGGGATCCAGAAAATCTGTTCAACAATCTGTGGCCAGTAGTGGCAAGCTGTACAGCTGAAAATAATTATTTGGGCATGTTAAATCTAACACCACGAATATAAGAAACATATTTGAATACACACTAGTGCACTAGACCTGCCACAGACAACTAATGTTGGAGCATGTGGCGCATTTGACATCAACAATTAATACCAAACGTGATGACAATCTCACATGCTGGATTACTGAGCTAAATCTTTGTTTTAATGTTGCTTGCCCTGGAAAGCCTCTTCAGCATATTTCACTTCTTTTTTTCATCCACGCTGTTTGCACAATCCCTTGAGCCAGGGCCGAACATGACTTTTCCATCCACACTAAGACCCAGAAGGACCATGCTGCCGACAGAACAGCAGTTTAGGGCTCCCATAATCTCGGAGAATGCAGAATTACACAACAGGAATGTAAAGCGTTGCCTGAATGGAACAGCAGAGTCAGCATTCTTCATAAATCCCGGCTCTCCTGGGACCAGCACATCCACTCACGTGAAATAACCAAACAGCCCCACAAGCAACCTTCACAGCATTCATACCTCAGCCTTAGCTCAGCCACTTTAAAGTCACAGGAAACAAATCTGGGAGTATGACAGGAAATCACAGCATGGAGCCTTACAGTAATTTCGACTATCCAGTGTCCCCACAGCAGACTGTAAGGAGGCACAGATCACCGACACAGAGGGGGAGCTCCGGGGTTAATTGCTCAGTGTGAAGGAGCAGAGGGCTTATATTAACTCCTAAAAGCGCAGTCATCTACCTCCCACCTGCACTGGGGCACAGAGGAGCCCTCTACTGTTCTAATAGGAATGCCCTGAGGCCTCAGTCCAATTTCAATACAATAGTGCCTACATGCTAGCGAATTGCAGTAACTGCTGGCCTGACCACATAGGAATCAATATCCATTACAAATGTATCAAGTCTGCACAACCTCCCCTCTGCAATTCACAGGCAATAACCCAGAGCCACGTTCTGTAAATAGATGGGAAAAGTGCAGCACGGACTATTTATGACAGTAATCAGTGCAGACGCAGAACTAATTGCTTGAGAAAAGTTGTCCTGGCAGTTGTCGTATGATATATTATTTTCGAGGTAATTCTCACAAGCTTATAAGTCACAAAGGAGGATACGGGAATAGATGAGTTCCACATCAGAGCTGGCAGGAAGTGCACTCAGGAACTCCCAACTTATCCTGCTATCTTAACTGCAATTGCTACAACAATGCAGCCTGGCAAGTCCTGTGCAGATTAAATGTTTCAGTTGCACGCGGTGATTATTTATTCATTCATTTGCTCCACCAGGGCTGTTTTTGAACTAAAAGACATCTTGATCTAAAGACTTATGCTTAAATGCTTGAAATTTCTTACTTAGACAAATGTAAATGGTGAAGTTGATGTCTATGTATGAATTTCCTTCCAAAAAATCTTAATTAAAAAAATTGGCAGCTTTGAAGAATCTAAAATATAAGATGGTTTTTTATTTGTTTGTAACACTTTTTTGGTCACTGCATAATTCCATATTTGTTATTTCATAGTTTTGATGTTTTTTACTATTATTCTAAAATGTGGAAAATAGTAAAAATGAAGAAATATAACTGTGTCCAAACTTTTGTGTGTACTGTAGGTATTCTTATTTAAGTCACCAAACAAATTTGAACCGTTACTTAAATATGGGTTATTTTTCCTTAGAAGAATGCAGTGGAACTTGCGCATAACAAAAATGTATGCAAGTCATCCAGTAATAGAGGATGCCTCTTAGTGTACATTAGTATCTGAGATGTGGACTCATTGCCTGCATTGCATATTTCAAAAAGATTCTATTTTGAGAAAAGGGAAGCCTGACCTGGGGACACATTATCTAGCAAAGTGAAATTACATTTATCGAACAACACATTTATACCAACATGTATTACCCCTTCTGTTAGGGCACAGTATGCCTAAAAAACACTTTGACTGATCCAAATTCTGTTCCCACTGATGGACAGTCTGTGTTATATTCCGTCAACATCACCCTGGAAGGGTTGCTAAAGTGTGCTCTACTACTGAAGCTGTTTGTATCCCTCGAACTTGTGTAGTCCTGTTCTTCAGAGGCAACAGTTGAGTTGCGACACACGTCACCCCATGACTTTCAAAGACATATTCATCATATTTTGTTTCTTGTTGCTTGTATCTCCATTACAGCATTGCTGTATTTTGCATAATATCCAGATCCACACACAGGAGTTATCAATGTTCTCTTCAGTATGATACTCTTTTTAAGAAATGACTGAGTCTATATTTCATGCTTATATTTATTTTCTGAGTGGCAGATGACACAAAAATAATAACAAGTATCAGATATTCAGTGTACAGTAATTGAAATTTACTAATTGTACAAATGTGAAGTCTGCATAGATCTCACAGTAAAGTAGACAGTAATGTTTCAAGCAAAAAACATGTATCAGTAGCTGTGGATGATTGTCATTTTGATGCAAATAATCTTTTATAGTCTTAAATAGCATCAGTAAATGATGACAGATGAAGGGATCCAGTCAAATTTGTTTCAGTATATAAAATGGTTATCTTGTTTAAAAATGCGTCCCATAGCATACTGGATATGGACAGAAAAGAAGTAAGGAAACTGAACAGAAAGCATCAGCAGATCTATTGGAGAATTATCAGTGATGGAAAAAGGACAGGGAAATCAGCAGATGTTGCTCTTCATACCATTTAAACCCAGCTTTCATAATCTGCAATTCCTAAATCCCAGGCAAAATGTCCTCTGCAGTTATTGGAAAAGCATGATGGATAAGCATTTGTAAATAATAGTCCAATATTGTATTACATTGTATCAAGAGGAACACAGATGATAGATGATTGTTCTTGCTGGCTTTATTATTTCCGCCTGTTTTTGTTTATTTATTTATTTATTGTTTTGGAAAGGATATGATAATATTGACCAATCATGACATAATTTTGCTTGTCAACCTTGATCCAATGATGTGCATATCATTTTTGGAGGAGAACACTGTTTTGTCAAACCAGCTTTATATTTTCACATACATTTTCACATACCTGTCCTGAAAAAAAATCTGTGGGGAACCTTGAAATTCAATGCAGAAAAGGTATTTTAGGTGACAGGCTAAAAAAATTTTGAATCAAAATTTCACTGAATACAGTCACAATTCAGTATGGCCTGCCTCAGTTATTCACCAATGTCTTTGCCCTTAGTGCATACTTGTCTGCACATTAGTAGAGCTGATATTTAATTATACTTATTATATCTGTCCACAGTTGAAGACAAGGTGCAGCAAAGTGTAATGATAGATCATCAATTCTGTAAAATACAAATCTCAGACAAAATGTTTTGCCATGTATTTTGTTAATCTATTCTTCATGCATTGAGTTCTGCCTATGCAATTTGCATAAATTTTAGAATGTGATCATTGAAACAATGGATAGTGGCTTGATGAACTAATAAGACACTAAATAGCCTTGGAGGCCTTCAGGAGTATAGTACTGTACTTGCAATTCCTATCTGTGACCTAGTCTATAATTTCTGTAGTTAACAAGCACTGTGAACAGCTTTAACACCCCCAGCTAAATAAAACACTGACAGGCAATCCTGATCTTTTGACCAAAAAGAAATTCTGTATTCTTTGCTCATGAAATGCACTTATTAGTTAGAGCCCAGAAACTATAAACAGGAGCATATATGTGGAGGTGAATGTGTGTGAAAATATGGCATCAATAACTGTGCAGTATTTTTCAGATACTATATGAGAGGGTCAGCTAAATAATTTCAAACCAACCTGAACAAGAAATGATTCTGTTCTGGAGTCTGTCATACCAAAAACACCAATTAAGACATTAGGACCTACAATGGAATTATTAAACAAAAAAATAATAAATCTGTTTATTTGCTCTAAGGGAACATCCCTGTTTTAATACTGTTTTAATCAATAACCAACTGCTAAGTGCTGAATATTTAAGTGAGTGATATCAGAACCAGGGTGAGAGTATTTCTAAGGTGCAGGTAGTGGACCTTTGTTCCAGAGTGAGGGATAGCGCATTTCAATGGCAGAAATGAAACAATAAAAGACAGACTGCTTCAAGAGAACATTTTTCAACCTGGCACTACAAGTCCTCCAGAAAATATAATTGGCTCATTCCAGGCGATGTCACATCCATCAGATTATATCACTCAGCTCTGTCCACCATCTCAACAAACAAACAGAAACGGGAAGGGGGGGGAGAGAGTTGAGAGATGGCATCATCCCCAACAGTGTAGGAATGAAATGACATAGCATTTCTCTCTCTCAATGTCTAAAAAAGGGAATTCTATTATGAAAGATTAATTTGAGAATATCTCATAATGCATTATTGTAGTCACGAGCAAATTATGTCTTACATCCTGAGTTGGATCAGACTCTGAACTTCTGCTTTCATGGAATTTTTAATGCATCCAGAAAGTTAAATTAAAAGGCTATTTCATTTGTGATATCATTTGATCCTCCATTTTGCATCATCTAACTATTGTTGTGGTTAAGATTGATTTCACAATTCATTATTGCATCATGCATAGACAGAAAAACAGAGAAAAATATATCTCAGCCTCAGTCATATCTAAAAGCCTTATGCAGGACCAGTAGACTCCAAAGGAAAAATAAACATAACCTCTATACATTCATGTGTATGCAGTGTATATGCAACAGTCTCTGACCACTGACACCGTTCAAGTAATTTTGATAAGTGAGAATTTTCTGCATCTCATGAACAGAAGTATTGTACATTTCTCTTGAAATGCACCAAAGTGATATGCACTGCTTTAAAGTGTCACTTCACAGTGTCACTCACTTAGACCGAGGAACTAGGCTCTTAACTTTGCCGCTGTGACTCTCTGATGGGGATCTTCTCAGGTGGACCTGTGCCTTTAAGAATGGTCCTTAGCCTGAGCTGCTTGGTAAACATCCAGCTGTATTAAGGGATAATAAAATGTATGTATCTAAAAATGTAAGCTCTGTAAGTCACCCGAGGTGAGGATGCCTGCCAGGCAAATTAATAATAACGGTAATGGTAACAGAAAGTATTCAGAGCCCTGTTGTCCTGAAATGCACCAGCTCAGAGATGCTTCTCACAGGGAGACTGAGTGACAGCCTGCAATCATACTCCTCCCCAGGCCTCTGCCAATGACAGCTCCGCTTAGGTAGAGACACTGACATAAATAATGCAGATCGCAGCTGACTTTTCATAAGAAAACAAAGGACAGATGTTGTTTGCCTTATCTGCTAAGATGTTTGTCTTTGCCAGCTTCATAGGACCACAGTTGGAAAGGGGGTTACCTGTCCATATAACAACCTACATATACTGTATTAGACTGGTTATTATCCATGCCCAGTATAATCAAAAACTACAACAAACAAATAAACACACTTTACAGTGACTTTTGACTCCCCAAAATTCAGAGTACTGGCTTCTCATTTAAGCAACTTCTTAGGAAAAGTGCTTGTAGCAGGTCCTATCAGGACAGCAATAGCCTAAGAATAGAAAGAATGTGCAAAGGGAAAGGACATTATGAACCTGACTCCTGAGCCTCATTCAGTCATTTCTATAGCTGAGATAATGGACCCCTAAGGGGGTGAAGACTTTTCACTTAAATGTGAAGTCTCTCTGGCAAATGCAGGCCGAAAGGCTCTCCTACAAAAGCCAACATGCTTTTAACAATGTCACAACAAGAGAGAGCATCAGGAAAGACCCATGGCCATACTATATACAGTGTATAATTCAGCAGTCACATTGTACTCAGTATACACTTCCGAAGGATGCACAAGGAGAGCAGAGATTGCCATGGTGATGGGATTGCATGCATTTGCATTTCTTTGAGTAAACACATTTTACAAAAACTGTTTTTTTTTTTAACTTGGACACACAGGTTGTGCACAGCTGGGTTTCACTGCTCCTTCCTCTCAGGAGACCCTTCCAGTCAGATATCTGCAGAGCAGTAGCACAAGGCAGGGAGATGCTGATGCTGATGCCAAACCCCCATTAGACCGAACCAATGAGCTGCATAAAGAAGGGGAGGGGTGATGAAAACATAAGCAATCAGATGCAGTGGGGACTGAGGTGCTCAAGTCAAGTATAACCCTGCCCCTTTACAGTAATTGGATAATTATAAGCAGGGGTGACAAAGCACATAAACAGCCCAGCAATAAGTTCCTGATAGACCTTTTGCTTCATTAACACTCATTTGATTCTAAAGTACTCGTATAAGTGAGAAGTGCCATGTTCACACAACGTGCCAAATGGAGGCATGTTTCTTCAGTTATGTCCCATTTCATATGTGCCCTTGAAAGAGACCCTTGGCATGGCACATTTAGAGAAGTCAATGCAATGACAACACATGACAAAGAATTCACACATCCTTGCAGGCTGTTTCATAGTTTTATTCATCTGCTCCAGGTTCCTGCCATACACAGTGATTACAGTGAGGTGAGAAGCCATAATAAGGGCCTGTGTGAATAATGCAGCAGGTTCCCTCCTCAACATGCTGCGTATGAACCGATGTAATTAGACACGGCTGGCAGGAATTTTGATCCGAAACACTGGCTGACAGCACTCTTTATCAATTTCAAAACCTGCTCTTCCTCACCTTAACAAAGAAAAAGCACTTTGCTAACTAATTAAGATTTTACTGTGGGAAAAATGTTTCGCTCCAATTAGCACAGGTGGCTAAGGTGTTCAGCTTCCAGAAATTGGCTCTCCCTCCATATTGAAAAGGTGTGATGATGCATCTTCCAGGACAAAATAGGGGGAATTACAAACAGGGGACTCAATGCTATGTGCCAGTGAACCAATGATATGTGCTTATCATAATGCAAACCTGTGACATCTGTGTTCAGTATTATAATACTTATAATACCAATATTTGCAAGCCTATAAGGAAGTACATTCATCCAAGTTGGTTCACCTAAATCTGATTACCCTATAAGAGCAGGATGCCTCCAACTATGAGCCAGTGAACCAGGCCGATGTGTCAAGCGGGCAGCAATAAATTCAGTAACTTCACATCACAGCACTCTGATCAGGCTAGGGAATAAAAACTTGCATTTTGCCCACTGTTTCATTCTCCCCATCTGCACGTTCACATCAGCTAAGGATTGCTTATTCTGTTGTTCATTCTGTGCAAAATCATGATCACATCATATAAATTTAACCACATATGTTAACGATGCTGTGAATATAAACTGCAGAAACATGACAAAATATGTTGTAAAACTGCAACAGCTCCATAAAGATGTTATTAGATTTCCTTATACTAATCTACCAGACTTGACTAGAGCAAATAAAACTAGTCAAAGGCCACAGTGAGATCCAAGAGTGATTATTTATGGGTGACAGTGCAGCTGGTGGAAATAAATCTTTATAAAGGTTTAAGTCAGAACCAGGTCTATTTCACTCAATGAAAGCGTTATTAAGCAAGTTGTAGCTGTGTTTAAGGTTATGTTGTGTTTAACACCCAAGATGACATCATACAGTCAAACTAACTCTGTCCTAGAAAAAGGTTGTCTACTGGGAATGGAGTAATGTGTCATCTGCATAAAATACTGAAACCCCTTATGCCAAGACACATCTGCACCTCACTTAAAACAGTGGTATGGAGTTTTTGAGCTGACAAAACATGCTTGGTTTATTGATGAAAATGGTGCTGATCACATGAACATTATGATGAATATCTACATTTTCTGTGAAAGAAGATAAGCCTTATGCTAAGGATCCTGTGTCCGTGTATCCAGTCAGATGGCTAATGATAATCACAGTATTGTGTTTGCTCCATGTTAGCCAATGTATTTTGTCTGACTTTAATTCCTACTCCATCTCAGTTTGATAAATTGTGTCAGTTGACATATTAAATACATCTGCTCTCCTTCAAATGTCAGGCTCACAGCTCTGTCAATGTGTATATTTATTACAGCACTAAATATATATTTATAAATGTTTTCATATATGTATAGGATAAGACCTATAAAGGGATATGGGTGTATATGATATTAAACTTTGTAAAAACAGACTTGAAATATTATGCTGCCTGTCATTCACTATCTACAGCGACTGTTCCAGTTAAAAAAAAAAAAACAAAAACAAGGAGAGCAATACACTATTATATAGAAGGGTGATAAGGCTACACAGAAGCACTGTTTACTATACCTTTGTAAATCAAATCTAATGTTATTATTTCATGACTGCCAATAACACTACAGAATCATAAGACTTTGCTCTTACCTTTTTGTCCTTATCTTATGATATCCCACAGCCATGGGTCTTAACTATTTTGCATTACCAGAAATCAAAATAGTTCAGTAACCATAAAATGTAATTCATTAATGGCACTCTATATGTGGGGCAAATTTTATATTTTCAGAGGTTGGAGTTTTATAGGATGGTCACAACCACCAAATAAATAATGTAAACAAATCTAAGTAAACAGTAGTTCACAAGGACAAAGGAAGAGCCATTTCAAACCCATTTCATCTAGGATATCATCTAGGAGAATAGCACCGCAAATTTATCACTGCATTAGAGGATTTTATTAAAATAAACAACAAATCATAACATCAGTCACTAATGGAATTTTCAAAACACACACATCTTTAAAAGAAAGACACAACACATAATAATTTCAAACATAAACCTAACAACAAACACCAGCCAACCTTTGAAGAAAGCTCCCACTGACATACTTCAGCATTTATACATGAGGCAAGGACTTCAGCGAGCTTTCATTCTGCAGTGGTTTTGAATGACAAACCTGTGAGCTTCTGACTCTTGTCATTCACTGAAAACGCCACCTCCCCCAAGCATCACAAGACCAAAGCAAGGACCCCTTCTGGCTGCATTAACTCAGTCATAACATCAGATTACATGAGCCATTACACATTTGCTTGTCAGGTTTTCTTATTTTTGAGTTTTGCACAGTGGCTACACATTAGAAGAAGAGACTAACTTACTTTCTGGAATGCTTTCTCAAAATATGTTGAGGCACATAGCCAAGGGATGGAGCGTAGCGGTGCTATGATGAAAGCCCCTATGCTTTCCCCCCATGAGACTGACGGCCCTCCTGCTACAGCAGGCCGGGCTCTCCTGTTTGAAAGCAGCCACTAATCTGCTGACAGCACTGAAGCCCATCATACAAGCATCAGTTCCCTCACTCTATCACTCAGCGTTCATGCAGCCGTCAGACCTGATGCATTTTCCACCGTACAGTCGCCTGACGCCGCCAGACCTAATCTTCTTACACCTGTACACCAGGTTATCTCCCAGGCACATTCTTAGGATGGGGACTGCAGGCTCTAAGGTAAACTGCTAATAGTTTTACCCACCTGAGACACTCATCCTGACAAGCGTCAAACAGCTTCTGTCCCTTGACAGCACAGAGCAACCTGTTTGCAACGGATCAAGTACAAGTTCTTGAACTGGCACCGCAGTCTGTTATCGAGAGTTTATGAGGAAATGCCACCAATCACAGCACTTTCTCTGGCCTTTTCAGACTGATTCTGTGCTTCCCACTTCTGCAACCAAAAAACTGAATAAAGTGCCAAGATCTTTTGTTTTCAGTTTCAGGATTATGGAGCTACTGCGTATGTTTAAAATACGAACTGAAAGAGCGTCCTTTTGCAAAAGGTATGTTCTGTTGACAACCTCTAGGGGCTTGAGCTATGTGTACACATGACAGTAAAAAAAAAACGTCAATCACTAAGATTCCATTGAAACATGAACTAGCTCTCATTGAGCTAGAAAGTCCTGCAGTATTGACTCTCTCCCTCTAGAGGGTGAAAATCCCTAGAAACTTTCTATTGAACAACACTTGAGCAGTAACTGCTCAGCTGTTTTTTATTGTACCACAAATTTAGTTACCGCTGAGCAAAATCAAAACATAAAAACATGACTCGAAATAGGAATGACTTTCCTCTCTGCCATAAATCCCCTGAACTGGCACAGCAGGATTTTCCCTCTTGAAAAGCTGCCTCAGCATCAGCTCCAGTTGCAGGGTTTTCATTATTGTTTATTACACAGGAAATGATACGTTAAAAATTAGTATCCACTGGCCGACTCCCCATATGAATCAAAGGTGTATAGCTATTTTCCAACAACATAGGAAGGACTAAAGGGAGCACTGCTACATTTCTTTAATGAACTATTTTCCCTTTGCCTTGAAGCACAGTGTTTATGGATTCTTTAGGCAAAGTGCTGAGCTTAGCTGTTGTAGTGGTATCAGGTGGTGACAGCCAAGGTAACTCCTCTCGCTCAAAAGAGGGAGTATTAAGGAGAATCCACAGTAAAAGGAGGAATCCCAGTCTAACCTTCTTTGCTTGCTGACTTCACAGAGTAACATCCTATTTTTCCTCCAACAGAGCTTGGATAGATCTGGGATTTAACTCCCAGATGTGTGTTGAAACAGAAGAAAAAATGACAATCCCCTGTGTTTCAATGATTGAACTCTGACTGAACTCTTGCAGCTTATAAACCTTGCAGGTACCAAAGCTGTGGCACCACACCACACGCACAGTAAGGGAGCATCCTCATTCTGAGAGGGTTATTATTTCTAAGTATATTTACACACCTGCAATCTGTGCAAGAGCATACAGTGAAGGTTGCTCTTTAAAAAGGTGGAAGATAAATGCAAAGCTGTAATAGCAAACCCATACTTCTTTGCTTGAGTGGCTACATTGAATATTTAGAACAGCAGATGGCCCAATCACTGAAATATGGCGAATGTAATAAGAAAGCACAAACGGCAGCTGTCAATGGGCGTGGGACAGATTTCACACTTAAAAACACCTTTTCCTCTCTGTCACCTGCATCATAATGCCCGACTGCCCAGGAACATCCTCTGTGTAGAAGAAAATAATACATAAACCAAGTTATCCAAAATGAATGTCAGGAGACTGCTTTAGTTTGATTGCATTGGAGAGGACTTTCTGAACACACTTCATAAGTTAGAGACACAGGCCTAACAATCAACTATATTTCAATTATCTACTACACGTTGGATGATAAATAACTAACAACTTGCAAAAGTAGGCAAGGTGTTCTCCCACTGTCAAACACCATGTCACAGCGTACAACTATAGATGTGTTATTAATACCACTCCTTTTAACCAGCTTCATTTTTAGATAAACATCATATAAAAAAACAAATGCATCTCATCAAAGGCTAGATTAAAGCTAAAATATAAGTAACTTAGAGCAAAACAACGATTCTGGTGTAATATGCACCAAATCTCACAAATATGATTAATGTATCTTACAGTGGCAGATGGTTAAATCATTGGTTCTGTCACAGTGGTTCTGTCATTTACAGTAGACTTCAGATTCATCATTTCAGTTCAATTCAACTCTCATTTAAGAGTGTTTGTAACCACCATACAGACTGACAGAGAAGCTGATAAACATGAGTATCATTAGAGAGTTAAACTAATATTGGAACTCATTTGTTAAATTATGGTTTCTAGAAGAAGCTGCATGGAAAGCATTAGAACTGGACAACCATTAAAATTAGAAAACCCCGAGGCTTCTCTTGTATCCAAACCACAGAATGATCTGGATTTTTGTGTATATCTGGTCCTGGAAGGCTCTGTGCATGTATCTGGTCCTGGAAGGATTCACCTTTCCGGTGACTTTTAATTACAGTTTCATGCAGTGCCCTGCATTCATATAGTGTCCTCATATTTCAGTTATCTTTTTTTCTACCATTTTGTACATGCAGTTTTGACATACAAGACAAAACAAACTGTGGACCTGTGATCCCTTAAGGGGTCCTTTAACACTTGATGAAGATACTCAAAATGAACCTGAGAAGACAGAGCAATGTGAGATTTTTTTTGACAGGTGATGTTCACTTAAAATGCTTCAGTTGTTTGCTGATCTGCTCCTGAGTCCTGCTTGATGAATGAACACTAAAGGTAAGCCATACCACCATACCACAGAGATGCACTGCTGAAATAATTTTTAGTCCTTCTGAATGTGATGTTTGCATTAAAAAGTACTACATTCGGGTATTTGCCATAAACACTGAACAAAAAAAAAAACATTGTGTAGTGATGTGAGCTGCAGGGCTACCTGTGTCCCCGACACAGAGGAGGTGCCGCAAACTGACGGCTTGGGCTTTCATCTGCACCCTTCAAAGGCACAGAACGCACACCCAACCTGCTTGCTGATGAGAGATGCAAGTCGGCTTGCATTCAGTCACCAGTGTTGTGCGACAAATAAAAAATTAAAACTTCAGTACAAGAATGCACAAATCAACACTTGCACTCTAGAACATTTACATTATGTATCCAGTTGCCAGGGGGCTCTATGCATGTACGCAGCTGACTATTCATGAAAGCAACTGTTTTACCTGCTCCAGGTGCAACAGCCAAGCCCACATTCCTTAACACATGTTGCTGCTACCCTAGAATACCCCAATGGGCCATGTCACATCAACAGACGTTCATTATGTCTGAAATGTTGGTACGTTTTTCAGTGTCAACAACAGTGACAACCATATACCTAAGCTTCAGATAAATCTGTTCTTCACAGTTTTAGCAACATACTTTTATCATTGAGGGGTGTTCAAAGTTCTGATTTCTGGCGCAGTGATTCTGTGTGAATGAGGCTATCTAGCTCCTCGCTCCCCAGCCAGTACAAATTTACACCCCCATCCTGTTTCCTTCTGTAGAGCATGCAACATACTAGGGCCATGATTAAATCACAGTTTCACACAATTATTCCGACACTCTGTCAAGTAAATAAAGTAAAACTGTTTAAAATATCCAACAACATCTGTGGGACAACTACATTTGTGGTTTGAGGTGGAGGAAATGTACAAGTATGTAGGAAATGGTGGGTGGAGCTACATGATGTCATTTGATTGACAGGAATAGGGAAAGGGAGATACAAATGTTGCCAGCACCTCAGGTTATGTAGGTGTGATTGAGCAGTTAGGCCTCACTAGTAACATGGGTTACTATGCTTCGTGACATATCATCTGTAACTCATTTTGGACATAGTAATGAGAGATTGTTACTTAACCGTAACTGCCACAAACTTGAATAAGTCCTTCCCTAAAAACTGCCAAATTTTCCAAGAGACTTGAGGCTCTGTGTTAAGCAGCAACACTTCTTTTATCCAAACCCTTGCATGTACCAGATTTAAACCAGTGCTTCATGCTTTTACCCCCTGTGACAAAACCTGGTAAAGTCCAAACAGTCAATTATGGCTCAAGACTTCCCTTTAATTAATCACACCCAAGGAAACAAAGATATTAATCACAAAATTCTAACCATGATGAATTTAGAAATGGACTATTTATGTTATTTTTAACATTATTGGCATTTAGCAGATGGTCTTATCCAGAGTGACTTACAGTGTTTTCACAATGGATATTTACTGGGGCAATTGTGGGTTAAGAACCTTGCCCAAGGGTACAGCAGCAGAGCCCCAGCTGGAAATCGAACCAGCAACCTTTTAGTTACAAGTCCGGTTCCTTAACCACTATGCTACACTGCCGCCACATGTATTTTTCATATTTAAAATATGAAAGCAATTAAACTCAGTAATGATTTAATAAACAGAAAACATTTATTTTTTGCTGCAGCAAAACAGAACATAAAGGGTTAATATTATTTGAAACCAAAGCTTTCGTTCCCGCTCACCACAGTATGTTTAACACCATACTGCCTTACGTGGTTTGCCTGTAGTGTCCTGTTAGTTCCGTCACGACTAAATCCTGTCATTTAAAAAAAATGTTTCAAACCCAGAAAAGAAGCAATCATCCTGGATTCTTTTCCGACATCATCATTGGCTAATGCTGTCTAAAAGGCAGGCGTCTATCTGATCTCTCTTTCGGAGTACTGAGAGCTGATCAAGTCGATAACACCATTAAACTCAACTTACAGTGGTTATGCTATGCAGCGGTGACCACTGTCACGTCACATTATGCTGAATGGATTGAACAGTGTCAACTAATCTAAGGGGTTTTATCTTACATAAAAAACGATAAACGATTGCCATGTTTCCAATAATCACTGTTGCAGAAACATATATATGTATGTATATGAATTTGGCCCTTAATTTCAAAAGGCTGAATGATTACATACGTAATTGAATCGTTTAACTGAATTGCATTGAATGTGTAATTTTAATGGTTTAATACCTGCTTAGTTAGAACAGATCTGATCAAAACATGTTTATTGTTTTTCTACTGATATCAACAAAAGTGAAGTGACTGCCGCACTTCCATAAAGAAATTAGCTGAGATGAAGTCGTCAGGCAAACATTTAACGCGCACTTGAACCGACTACAGCAGCTGTGGCGGGCGACTCAGTTTATCTTTTAAGCATGTCAGATTCGTGGCTGCTCGGGGCTATGCCACGAACTGTGCATTATCGCAATGCAGAGGACATGCTACTCTTTAATATCTAAAATGTTTGCTCTTGTTTGCTTAGTGATTCCCTGAGCTGATATTACTCCAGTGCAAAGCCGAATTCATTCACACAGTTGGCATCCTTTACAAGTGGGTGACAATGCTTCAATCTTACTCAAATTATTTTTTGGCTTACTTTTGACTGCAAATGAACATCAACTGGACAGTTGTTGAAATCACCTGAGACAGTATTTCTCACCTCTAATGATTGCTTTTAAAAGTCTTCATTCACTATAGGAACCATTCATTAGGAACAAGGGAAAAAAAGATCTATAACACAAAGAATGTGTTTACTTACATTGGAGAGTTGAGTAATTGTCCATTAGTGATAGCGCAAAATTAATCAGAATCCAACTGTAATTCCAAAATGAGCCGTTTGTTGGTCGCTGGAGTCTCAATAGAGGTGAGAATTCAAGGAGCATCTAGCCATGGTGCAGCTAGCCTTCCAGTTGCACTAAAGAGAGTCTCCTTCAGGAGCGCGCGGCAGGGCACCCGCATGCTGTCCACAAAGGTACAAAAAGTACGAAAATGATACAAAAATAATAATGATAGTCCAATGATGCCAATCACGGTTACGATACAATTCAATTAAATTGACTATCGCAGCCAACCATGAGGGTGAACATGAATCCATTACCTCCTCTATGTTTTATCGCAATGTCAAAGTTCATTGCATACAAATACATTATTGGTGTTTTCATCTTCAAAGCATTCCAGTAAAAAGAGAAACGCATACAAGACGAATGCATTAAAATGTAGCTGTAACAGAATAGTTTGTCGGTGTATTTCGCTCCTCGGTAAGCTTTCTTATCCACTCATCCCGGCAGAGCAAGTCAGTAGTAATCTGCTGTCAGCGAGCATTTCAGATGTGCTTTTATCCCTTGATGGCCCAAGACGTAAAGAAATTGTGGCACCAGAGACCGGGATGAAGCTACCAGCGGATACGACGGGCGTCTCTTTCCTGTGTATCGGGATGGATGTGCAGAGCGGAGGAGGAGGGGATGAAGACAGAGAGGGGACGCAAGAGGAGTGGTCTGTTTGTGTGTGTCAGTGAGTGACTGAGTGTATGAGGGGGAGCAAAAAACTGGAACGAACTGATGAAATGCCAGTGCAGTCACAGAGTCCTTGCTGCATCTTTCTCTGTGTCCACCGCATTTTCCTCTTACATACCTCGTCGTTTTCCGACTTAATTTGGCAAATAGCGTTGCACACTCATGACTTCGGAGAGGGAGCGAAGAGCCTCATTGCGAGGGAGTAGGTGTCGCTGCTGGCGTCAAGTGAACGACAGATGTGCAACGCTCTACATAGACCTATTTCACGCTAAAACGACACCTGGATGCTTTCTCCTAAAAGTACATATTAATGCCACAAGCTAACAGCTACAGCTGTATCTTTACGCAAGAAATGCCATTATTTCATCTGAGTTTCGGAAAGTGACAAGGAACTCCTACTCACCAAACGATTTTAGGACGGTCAGTAATACCGACTGTCTTTATGAGTGGTAAAGGACAGTTCACATCAGATCAGAATGTTCTTGTAGGTGCTGTCATTTACAGTAGCCAGTGACTGGCATGTACACCCCAAAAACAGATAAGAGTAATGAAACATTTCAGCACCAAAGACTAATGCATTGTTCAGAATTATCTGGCTTTAAAAATATGAATTACATACATCATTTATTTGTTGAACAGACACCTTCATCCAGGAGGACTTACACACTATATACTATATACTATATATTTTTAAACACAAATCTACATGTTTTAGAAGACACTTTTCCCAAATGGTGCAAAAGCAGTGTACCATCTGATCTCATTATTCGCAGGTCCAGAGTGCACTGGACAGACCAGCACTGCACATGCTGTTCCGTTACTGTATCTACCTCAAACCCCACACAGCAACGAAAAATGTATGCAACGGGATGGCCGTAGCCGAGGCTCAGAGCCTGTCACCGTAGCGAGCAAGTGCAGCCTCCTTGCAGAGAGATGCTGGAAGTAGCAGGGCTAAGACAGCTGAACACTCACGCGATGGATCTATGGCAAGATTTTTATCATCTTTCACCCATCAGCAAAAAGCCAGGCCTGCAAATTTACAATCCGCTCAGAGCTCTAAGAAACCATTAATATAAGTGATCGCTTGAACAGATAATAATATTTCCGAAATAATGAGCCTCACTGCAGTGTATAGCCTTGCTTCATATAAAAAGGCAAACCCCTGCCATATCATTGTCAATCATGAGGTTTGCTGCTAGCTTTAGCAGGGGGCAGTTAATGTTAAGACTGGAACAATTAAAACTGGAGACATACTCCAAGGAACAGAATGTTTGAAGGAAATGTTGTTCCTACATTGGATTATGTCTGAATACTTTGCTGAGGAAGAAACACAAAGGGAAAAATAAAGACTCAAGTTCAAAACCATATTGAAGATTCATTTCTATTAACAGGTGAACCTCTTTCTACACAGCAAGTTTTCACTGAGGATGATTTCTTATCAACAAGCTCTTGAGAGAATATTGGAGCAGTTTAGTACAGGCTCCTGACTCATTCGGTCACGGATAATGATCTGAATCTTCTTATCAAAGTATGCAAGCCAGTAAATGGGACAACAAGTTGAAATGGGGTCAGAGTGGAGTCAGATGCATATTATCTAAATGGATTACAGTCAACTGGTTGCCATAATATAAAATCCCTCATGTGGGATGCAGCACAATAACAATTTCCTATCCTGTAAATACTGAGTCATTCATGTGGTTAGATCAATATCATTATTGATATTACTTACATTATTAATATTTATGGTTCATTTAAAGGCTGTAAACACATCACATTATAATTACAGAGCATCACTCATGAAGAGACTGGTAAATCACTTGTTATGAAAATGTTTTTGCTTTAAAAATATAAACAAAATTTCTCAGAATTTATGTAGAAAGTAGTTCATATTTATCAGTGTTGATGTCAACACAGTCACTTACTATGGCCTAAATAAATTAAACACAGGAAAATGGAAAATGGTATTTATTTTATGTTTGCTATCGACATAATACAGACAGTCCTTGCAGCAGTAACAGAAAGACTGTGCTTACCAAATGATTTTAATTTATCCACACAAAGCATTTGCAGCACAAAAAATCATCATACCTTTTCATGGACAAAGAAAAAATGGTAGGATCAGCAAACAATGTACTGCAATATTACTACTAATAATGTTTATTAAAAGTATTCCTGGTTTACTCATGACTAAAAGTTTCAATGGAAAACGCATCATGGGGATTCATAGGCATATATTATTCATAGGTTGTGCTGTTGTACTGTAGGATTGACAGCATTCATATTCCTGGGACCACAAACTTTAACAAAGCAGATACCTGTTGGCCTCTCCTCACATGTAACGCAACCTACGCCAGACTTGAACATGAGGGGAACTCAGCCCTCAGGAACACTCACACAGTGGAATCTGGGGGTGATGTGCTAGTGTTTCACCAGTGCAGTAACAAACTGTACAGTAAAGCCAGTCTTAAGAACATGCTGCAGCCAAAGATGTCTCTGCCTGAGCCCACGCACCCCACGAACACTCTCTCTCACTCACACTCTCTCTCTCTCCCGCTGTTCTCTGTGATTAATGAAACACAGCATTAACAAAGTGATTCATTGATTAAACGCCCAAAAAATGTCCCAAAAACTCTGACAATCAGCATTGTTGTTCACCCAGCTGGGTTAATGAGCATCCATGATTGAGTTCCAGGGCACCTGCACGACATCATTGCAAAATATACTTTTTTTTATTGAAGCTGTAGCAGTAACAGCATGTATAATTCAACACCTGGTGGACCATTTAAAAGAGAACATGCAAGTATATACTCGGATGTGTTAAAATGACTGACTTCATAGGCTATCATTATTAATAGAACATTGTTCTTCTTTGGAAATGTCGTAATGTCGTTGCGGCCCTTAAAACAAAATACAAGAACAGTGAATCACAACACTCAATAAAACATGGAGAGTTCGAAATGCTTTTCTTAAAGTGTGAAAAATGCATAAAGGCTCTAGGAAACATTCTAACAGATGGGATCAAGGCCATAATGCCCTGTAGTTACAGCTCGCCATGTTTTCTATGACCTCCCTGTTTAAGTTGTCTCTTCTATAACCGTAACGACTCTACAAAAGATCAGAGTGTGGTGAATATCCAGAGATACTGTAACCATAGTGAGTGTCCCCTATTCAGTGAAAACACACTGGCATTTTGTGCATTCACACACAGCCAACATGTAGGGATGTGCTCTTGAATCCCTGTGCAATACTATTCATTTGCATTCAGTTTTGTTTTGTTCCACTCATTTGTGGTGGTAGTTAATTTTAGCTGTAAATAGAGCAGTGTATTTCTCATTGCATCAGATAATCAGGCCCAAGGTGAGGCTCTCATTTGCATTCCTGTTTTCGTGTGCTGCTGCCATAAATCCAACATCCAGCATTCAAGGATTAATGGTGGCATTTCATCACACTGTTTCAAGTCTCATTAGATCTCTATATGTACATACATAATTTCATCTGAAATATGACCACAAAGAAGCAACTCAGAAGCCAGATATATAACTATCGCTTATATGGTTATAGTCAAAAGGAGTCTGTGCCAGGTAAGTAGAGAAATCTGAGATCCAGCACTGTTTCAGACATCACTGTATCTAAACATGTTATCTTTTCAGTTCTGATTCTTTGTTGTTCACAGCCCATAGAAAGATCTTGAAATTACTTGTTTTTTATGTATCCTTCTACGCATGTTGTGGTCTTTCAGAGCTTTGTCAAATGGATTTTTGAGAAATGAAATCCTGCTTTACACGGTTTCTATGGAGATGTGGTTTCCAGCATCCCTGTAATCCAAGGAATTAGGCCAAACGCCTTATCTTGTTTATACCAACACTTACAAGTTATACTCCAGTGATCCTGGATATTTAAAGTCATGTGGTATGCAGTGCACACATACACCATCTGTTTTGTTGTGTTTAGGGAACTATTTTATCTAACGATTTCATTTTACACCAGAACACAGGAAATATTTGTCTTGTCCAGGCTGACGTGGTTAAGTTGCAGTAAATTGAAATTTGGATTCTAGTGCAAACACCTCTAACAAGCCAGTCACTGCCTTCACAATTCAACCTCCGTGACAAATGTCATAATCTCTACAAGTGTGACATTTTAGCATAGCATTAATCTGGGTGAACTGCTCACATCTGCAATCTGTGAGGTCTTCTGCAATATACCCTGAGAAAGCAGTTAACCATTGTTTACAATTCTTTGTAAATCACTAATTAACTTATCCCTTTGATGACCCATTGAGACCAATTTCCATAGTAACTAGCCGTGTCAACTGCCATCAATAACAGGGAGCCCTCACACGGGTCTTCATTTTGCCGGTGATAGTAAACCAGGGTAACCTCATCACACTATCCTCTGCACCCTGTTGCTGGAATGACATTAGTGGAGGAGCACCTATCCTCCAATTAGCACCCACTTCACTTAAGTGTACCATTCGGAGGCCGCATGGTGAGACAAGCCTGAAGTAGTGTGAGTGCCAATCACAAAAATAGCTGGGGAAAGGGAAAAATGCAAAGGAAAAATGCACACACACACACACACACACACACACACACACACACACACACACACACACATATCAGGCTTTCCATTATCCGGTAATTACCGGTTTTTGCCTGGTAAAATTTATAAAAAACCGATAAATTAAAAACTTGCCGGTCAAAATGTCCGGTAATAATGCTCATACAAAACATAGCTCTAACAAAGGTTATCCCTAAACAGGACATTTGTGTTTTGACAGCGAAACAGCCTATTAACAGCCTACAGTACTTTTTTCCCCAAAAGGGTGTGCTCTTTTATTGTGAAATACTTGCTACTAGGCCAGCAGAGAGGGGCTTCTCTCTGGAGAATTGAATTAAGACGGCGCTGCGAAGTTGTTTGGAGGAGGAGAGACTGACGCGGCTTATGCGCATTGTAAGCAGCAAAGACACATTGGACACGTATGATTTCAAGTCGGCAGCAGAAGACTTTGCCGTAATGAAAAAAAGGAGAAAATTAAATGGTACCTGGTAGCCTATAGGCTACATTTGATGCCATGTAAATCTAGCCTTTTTTTAAACAGGCTGCAGACGTTACAGGTTACAGATGTTTTGTAATAGCCTACATTTTAGTGGCTAAGGTTTAGATTTTGCTCAATCATTACTGTTCATTTTGCTTAATCGTTATTGTTCATTAAATAGTCAAACTGATTTGAGGTCGTTGTCATTCTTTCATCAACCTAGGTGTACATTATATTTGCATTTGTAACATAGACTGTTATTGAAACGTGACCGGTAAGTTCAAATTTGTCCAGTAAAATACATTCTTTCCGGACACCGGACTGGCAGGAAAAAAATCTTAGCGGAAACCGTGATATATGTACACTCACTGAGCACTTTATTAGGAACACTATACTAATACTGGGTAGGGCCTCCCTTTGCTCTCAGAACAGCCTCAATTCTTCGTGGCATGGATTCCACAAGATGTTGGAAACATCTGGTCCATGTTGACATGGTTTTATCATGCAATTTTTGCAGATTTGTCAGCTGCACATTCATGCTGCGAATCTCCCGTTCTACCACATCCCTAAGGTGTTCTATTTGATTCAGAACTCATTGTCATGTTCATGAAACCAGTTTGAGATGACTTTTGCTTTGTGACATGGTGCATTATCATGCTGGAAGTAGCCATTAGAAGATGAGTAAATTGTGGCCATGAAGGGATGCACATGGTCAGCAACAATGCTCAAATAGGCTGTTGCATTCAAGCAGTGATTGATTGGTATTAATGGGCCCAAAGTGTGCCAAGAAAACATTCCTCACACCAGTACACCACTGCCACCAGCCTGGACTGTTGACACAAGGCAGGTTGGGTCCACGGATTCATGCTGCTGGTGCCAAATTGACCCTACCATCTGTGTACCTCAGCAGAAATTGAGATTCATCAGACCAGGCTAGGTTTTTCCAGTCTTCAACTGTCCAGTTTTGGTGAGCCTGTGCCCACTGCAGCCTCAGCTTTCTGTTCTTCGCTGACAGAAGTGGAACCTGATGTGGTCTTCTGCTGTTGTAGCCCATCCGCCTCAAGGTTCGATGTGTGGTGCATTCTGAGATGCTTTTCTGCTCAGCACAATTGTACAGAGTAGTTATCTGAGTTACTACAGCCTTTCTGTCAGCTTGAACCAGTCTGGCCATTCTCCGTTGACCTCTCTCATCAACAAGGCATTTCCGTCCGCAGAACTGCCGCTCACTGGATGTTTTTTGTTTGTGGCACCATTCTGAGTAAACTCTAGAGACTGTTCTGCGTGAAAATCCCAGGAGATCAGCAGTTACAGAAATACTCAAACCAGCCGTCTGGCACCAACAATCATGCCACGGTCGAAATCACTGAGATCACATTTTTTCCCCATTCTGATGGTTGATGTGAACATTAACTGAAGCTGCTGACCTGTATCTGCATGATTTTATGCATTGCACTGCTGCCACACGATTGGCTGAGTAGATAATTGCATGAATAAGTAGGTATACAGGTGTTAAGTGCTCAGTGAGTGTATATATAAGAATGTATCCCTTGGAAGATAATTGTGGCACTTTTCTCTACAATTTGAAACAGCATCAAACATCCAGATGCCTGTTTTTCCCAAGAATAGACACTGTAGCAGAGTGCAAGCGGGGACATGAAAGGGGTCAGTTCAGTGCAGGATTAGGTGCTGATCGTGCTACTGATTCAAAGTCTTGATTGTGCAACAGCAGGGATAAATGTAACTAATATGACACGTACAGAAGAGGATGCTCGACTTCATACGATTTGCTGCTTATGTCTGGCCTAAGCCTTGGCATTGAATGCTTATTCCATCTGTATTTAAATGTGTTGTATCCTACCAAACTGCTTTACACTTTAACTATAATAACATCATAATAAATTCTTCGTTAATTGAATGTATCTATACAAGCTAAACATAAACACTAGATAAAGTGTATATTCACCCCCATACAGAGAAAAAAAAGGAAACAGGTGAAGCCCAGACACATTACTAAAAAGACAGCATTTGTACGAGTTCAGTGATAACAATTTTCACTTTACTGTGTTGTACACAGAGGGAAGGGACAGTATTTGCAGATGGTTGACTGGCTTGGCCTTCCACTTCAGTCTCTCCTTTTGCCCTGAAGAGAAGGACTCTTCATCTTCATCAAAAGGGTATAAAATACTGATCTCTGTGGTGTTCTTGTTACACAGAGGAATTACAAGCAGATCAAATTAAGTACATTAAGACATATTTTTATTGATTGTTTACAGCATTTCATCCTCATATTCTATGCCTAGCCTTTAAATAAAGGCTATTCTTGCCTTGTGTTCCCGACACAAAGGACAAAAAAACACATTTTATGTATAAGTTCTAAAAATAAAGTGTCAATGCAATGGAAAAAACTTGTTCTTCTCCCCTCAAGTCATCCACAGAAACTGAAACCACACTCACTCACCATCACACACACACACACACCAAGGCCTGCCCCTAGTCTGCCCTTCTCAGCGTCTCCCTCTGTGAACTGGGAAGGAACACAAATGCTATTGGAGTCAGCCAGAGGGCACACAAAATCAGGCTTGAGGTTCAGCAACACATCCAAGACATCCTGCCTCCAGAGAAAGTCACAGGGGATCTGATCACTAATATGGCTTGTAATGGCAACGTTATTTTCTGTTCTCATGCTCCGTACAGGGGATCACTGTGTGACATCTGAAGTGCAACCTGTCAACTCCTGACAACTGTATGTGTTTGGAACTGATGCATTCAAGTATACATAACAACAGGAAATAAACTTAATAGGGCTCAATTAGCAGCAGCTACATACTGTGCAAAAAATGGAGCATGCTTTGCCCCAGCATTTTAGGGAGTTGACTGCAATCAATACTGATGTCACCTAATATGTTCCTGTGGAATGACTTCTGTCTTCATTGTGCCAAATTGTGAGGCAATGACAAAAAATAAGCCTATCTGAGCCAAACTGTGTATGCATGATATCATATGTACAAATCAGAAAGTACGACACAGTGGTACTGAAGTAGTCATGGAAACAATGCTTCACAAACATTATATTGTTTCAAAAGCTGTTCACAAAAAAATTCATTACAGACATACATAGCCTTCCTATTTTTCAGTTTTAGTTTTTTTTGACAAACTCAAATGATTTCTTGGTAGTGCAGACATATTAGCAACTAATCAAAATTTTCTTTCAAGTGGGTCAATTTTTCATGATACATGTTTTCTCTGGCATCTTGAGGCATCGGGACAGAGAGTTGACTCACAGGAGATAAATCCAAGGTGAGTCCTTCTGGTTTCTTCAAGAACAGCTGTGGGCCCATCAATAAGCTGACCATCTATGTGGAGGGGACTGGGGCATCTACGGGAATGAAAGTGCTCTGGACCAAAGGGGTTGAGTCTGTCTTTCTCCAGAGCTCATTTATCACCATTATAATTCCCCTGGACACCAGAGGCAGGTCCCAACATCACTGTGTGCTCACGCAGAGCTAATACACAGGTGGCTGAACACCAATAAAGCAGAATCACCACCATTAATAAGTGATGACACAGAGACACTTCACCATCAATCTAAACTGTCCCTAGAAGCGCAAACCTTTTCTCAACCCATTTTATGGGCACCATTAAAATGCAACTCCCATGCTGCACACAAACACAACCCTCACCTACAGAGGCCTGTACTTTCAGGGAATGTATTTGCATTCTGGCGTTAAAACTGTCCCCCCCAGGGGCGGGGGTATCCTCACTGGCTTCATCAGCCTTTTCCTTGTCCAGGTTGGGTCCTCGACGGGTAACTGCCAGAGCCCAGTGATGCGCCCTGGTGGGGGCCAGTCAGAGTGTGAATACGATTTCAGTGCCCCTGCTAAGAAGCCCTGCCCTGACGTCCAGCAAAAGCTGACATACCTGCTAATTAAACGGGACGGTGTGGAGCAACAGTGAAATGGCCCTTGTCCCTGCGAAGCACACTCCTGTGACTCCACCCTGGGATTGCTGCCTTTCAATGATGGGGAACGTACATGTAGAGCTGAGGCTATGGAATGAATCCTACAAATAAGGGCTCACAAGGTCCTCCTGTCAGTCAGCTAGCAGTTCCTGTAAGCGCTGAGCTGATATCCACATGCTATAATACTAGAAATTGCATTCTCAAACATTGTGTTCATTTCGTTCTCTTCACTTCCTCCTTTTAGAGTGGCGCATGTCATTGTCACTGATATGTGTTGTGCTCCCTGTCAGTTACAAAGCAAAGTCTTCAAGGCAAAGGCAGATGTTTTCAACATCACAGAGGTGGCTGTGCTTACAGCATTATAACATTTCCCTTTGCAGTCATTAGCAACACAGCAAAAGCACTGTATCCATCTGAAAGGGCTGCCAGACCAAGGCAGTTTCTAAGACAATATTAGTAATATTGATTCTTTCCTCAAAGGCAGCAGCCTACAACAACTCATCTCAGAGATTTTGTGCTTATCTGATGGTCAACATTAGCATGCTAATAGCTTTTAAATTATGGGCTTAAATTAAGATCTGTGGAAAGCTATGTACAGATCTGTTTTAATACAATCCTAAATAAAAAAATTACCCTTTTACAGCTATCTGAAGGTCATACCATGTATGCAGATTTACCTCAAACAAAATGGAGAGTGAAAAGACTGCACTTCAAATTTCGCATTTGTCCATAGATACACTCTGTAATTAATTAGAAGTCTATGATACCCACGGAATTAATTCCCTAAATCCTGACAGTATTCATATTGGCCATTTCAGCCACCAAAACTGTTAAATAGAACTGATAGCTCTGGTCACTTTTAATCTTTGTGAGCAAAGCATCTGGGTTCTTTGCCATTCCACACTTCAAGTAAGAGAGACCACCGCCTCATTAAAGGTGATGCTAGTCAAGTAAACATTTAGACAAAAGGGGTCTGAATGCACCATGTTATCCTACTTAATAACATGGCTGTCATAGCCAATTAATCAAATGAAAATGAGAACTGAATTCAAAAGATGCGTAAGAAAAAACACACAAAAGAGTGCAAACTCCCCATGGAATTCTGGGATTTAAATATAAAAAATATAATTAAATCCCCATATGAAGTCATTTTATCTACTTTCAACTGCCTAACATCTCTGCATCCTCTTGAACCATGTGAATGTGAACAGAGGTTTGAAATAAATAATAAACACAATACCACAGCCATGTCAAACATTCTGGCTTTATATAGGCACATTGATTACAAAATTGTGAACAGTAACAGGAAGACTGTCAATCTTCCTAAGTTAAATATATTCTGGTACAATACAGCCCATTAATACAAAGCAATGGCGCAGCAACCACATTTACATGTGTAACTTTGCAATTCTTATTTGTGTAACTCCAGTAACTCCATTAAAAGTTTATTAAAGTTTGGATTCAACATTTAGCAGTGGCTGACCAAATACAGTACTGAAGTTCAGCAAGGTGAATGCTAGATTTAGCTGTGCTGGAGGAGTCTGAAATATCGTACTATTTATGCCCATGTATATAAATGTGTAAATGAGAGTAGCACACACTTTTCCAGAATTCAGAATTCACCACTCGGGTGCACAATCTGTCTCCATCTTGCTGCCACTCTCTGCCTAAAAACTTAATGCCTAAAATTTAAGCGCAGCATTGAACTCAAGTGTCAGCACTTCTGAGTAGAGATGAATAAATGAATGAGATTATTTTCACAGGACCTTTCATCAGCACTTTAACCACTCACCTTGGGGGGAAGGAGAAGTCAATTTGCGTCTTCACCCTTCACTATCACAGCAGATCCTTTTATAAGTCCCTCTAATTAATGTCTAAGGAGTTGCAAGGATGCCACAAATGAAGAGACGCTCCAGCAGCACACGAGTTGGACTCTTGCTCTGCAGTGCAGGTTTCAGTCTGGACACTACAACACCTTGCCAGATAGTTCCGAATATGATCATCCTATAAACCATTCAGTGTCAGCATACATAGGCAAATCAATCCAAATGAATACCTTTCTATCCATTTTCTCAGTGTTGTAAATTGTGTTATGAAAGGTAATATACTGATTATCTTCTTTGGTTATCTTTAAAAGCAAAAAAAGCAATTTTAAAAGCAATTTTCTAGGACAGACATTCCAGGGGGTCTCTCAAACCTGTCATGTTTTCATTCAGCCATACAGCATTAATTCAGCAGATATATGAAGATGCAAAGTTCTTTTTATTTATGATAGATTTTTAACACTATCAACATCATTTTTCCACATTAATCATTCATGTTGCATATTTTCACCAATCTGCACACAGTCCTCATTATTTCAAACAGGCTTACACCTAGAGATAATATTGGAAAAGGCAGACTCTACACAATAAACATACAATGGCATAGACAAGACTTTCTCCCTGGAGCTTTTTTTTCAGTGGAGGTTTCAACCACATAATTAATGCATTTCCCCTAGAACCTGGAGTTTAATTGGGCCTATGTACTGAGTTAGCATCCTGAGCTAATGCCTGAGCCAAATGGATCAGCATCTTTTAGTACACTCCCACCAAACAAAGACAGGCTAAACGACAGAGTGACACAGCAGTAGAGTGGCCTGGGGAATCGCTGGACAGTGACCCCCACTCACACATCAATAGTGATTGATCCATGTACATTGCTCCTAATAAAAACAACTTCCCAGAGACTCCCCACACATAAAGGTTCTGTGCCAGGAAACTGGCTGCAGCTTGGCCCAGAATTGGCGTTTCTGTCAGGGTAATGTGTAAGTGAGCTGCGACCTCAGTCACCACATAAATTGCTTTTAACTTCCAGCTTCCATTCATCACGCCTTGTGCTCTTCCCCTTGTTTGGAATTTATCCAGGGTGTTTTCCATAAACAAGGTAGCTGGAAGAAACTTGTGTGTGTGTTTGTTGGGGGGGGGGTGAGGGGTGGGGTGGGTGACACAGAAAACTGACTGAAGAGAAGAGAGTCTCCTTTTATCTTTAACTTGTACAAGAACAGACTCTGGGATTAATGAGTTTGCCACAGAAACGATCAGAGGACTAAATCCTTCATTGATTTCACAACATTTGCAATAGAATTATTTGGCAATGATAGAATTAACTGTGCTCAGAGTGTTGGTAATGGTACTTCTGCTCTTGAATACATTGAGCACAACACTGAGACCTTTATGAGCAATCAGAAAATCTATAATGAATACCATTTTACCCTAACTGATTCGATGACACCCCAAGAATACAAACAGAAAATTTCAAATCTCTACAAAATCTCCCTTGGTAGGGGTGTCTGCCATGCAGCCAGCTATTGTAATCTCAGGCAGGAATATGCAAGAATGTGCACGGTCCTAAATTATGTGCTTTTAATATTCAGGTCTGCTTTGTGTTTCTAACTGTTCCTTACATCACATCAATTCCACATCTGCACTAGAGAAATCTCAGCTGTGCACATCATCACTCCATATCTTGGCTTCCCTGTGGGCTGTGTTGCCATGGAAACTCTTCCTCTCCTCCATTCTTTCTGACTGAGAGCTGTAGAGAGAGACAAAACACCTAAAGAGGAGGAAGAAGATGGCATTTGGAGCTAGGCCCACCTAACCTATGTAATGATACCCCATGTGATACAGTATACTTCAGAATTCCTCAGTGAAAAAAGTTACAGTAAGTCCTGCTCTAGTGGGGAGATTAGTCATTACATACAGGGGTAAATAAAATGTGATACATATACTGCAGTATAGATGAGCTGACATTTGGTTCAAATTAAACAGCGAGTCAAAAGTGTCAGTTGCATAAGCCACAATATTTGCCAGCCTTGATCTTCTTGCTAGTTGCTATTGTGTGGAAGCCCACTGTGTTCCCACTCTAGTTCATACCCAGTGCCAGCTGATTAATCTTTTGGCTTTGTGTGTCTCCTCATAATGAATTAACTCCTAAGTGTGTTCACAATTTACTTTCTTACTTTAAGGCTTACCATGGAACTGAACAATGTTGGATCAGTTCTTTCAGTTTGAACAAAAATGGTTCCTCACTCATTGTTACTTTTTCTCTGGTTGGACTGGGAAAGTGCACAACTGAATATATCTGAACAAGGACAAATATTCAGAGCAGCACATGCCTTTCTTAATCTCTGCTGTCTGTGACAGACTTTTCCTAAATTGTGTCTTCTGTCTGGCATGACAATTCTCCTTGGCAAGAGAAAGTTCAGAGTATTCCAAGACGCATCTCTGGAGTGCTCCAAAGAGTCTCAGCCTTGCTGGGCTGTCGCTATTGTTTAATGATTAGGCGAGATTCATTGTGTTGAGAGGAAACATTCATTCTCTTTAAAGCTTTCCGCAAATGACAAATTAAATATTTATTTATAAATAAGGGTAAGGAGTAGTTCCGTATTGTTTATTTAGCCTTGGCTCTTCTTTAAGTGAGATGAGGTTAGACAGGACATTTGCTGAGCAGCGGGCGTAGCTAAAGGTTGCAATCACTTAAGAGACAGGCTATTGAGCCCTGGGTATTGAAGGAGAAGCATGTGGTCGTGATCATTACGGCGGGCCTGATGATGCTACAGAGAGAAGGATGTGTGCCTTTTGGTGACACTGAGGGGCGAAAAACTGCACTTCAACAGCTTGTGGAGAGTTTGAAAGCATAGGGCTCAGGGCACGTCAGTCTTCAAAGAGAAAAGGGACAGGTGCTTAAAAACCCTCTGATTTCAATTAAAAATGTAAATGGTGACACAATACCTGAGTCGAATATCTCCTTAATGAAAACAATAGGCTGCGCCTCAATCGCACCTTTTTTTCCTTTCCACATCTGCTGTTTGTTGCCCTTAAGGCATTTTGCTTGCATCGGCTGTTTACGCAAACCAGCCTCTGCGCACTATTGAACAACTGCAGGAGAATCCAGGACCAGCAGTAAATGAAATATGCAATCGGATCAAATAAAGAGCTTCATGTACCACGCGAACGACTGGTGAGTGCCAATTTAATGAATTAACCTAAACAAAATTGAGAGTATGGGGAAATACTTCAGGTAATGTGAAACACGCTAGAGTAGCTTCATAGCGTCAATAACACTCTCCCTTCGCATGACTCAACTACAGAGCACTTTCAAAGTAACATCTGCATCCACCTGTCTATCTCTCTATAAATCAATTTTGTATCCCTATAGCCCATTTGCCTGTGTATTTGTGAGTATCTCTGTCATTCTTGCAGACCGTCTTCTCTGCTCCTCCCCGCAGCCTAACACTGTGGTTCAGGCTGTGGCAGGATGTGGGGGCTGCTTCAGAGAAGGAAGCCAGCCTGCTGAACATCACACGGTGAGTCACGCTAGTGAAGAGATCAGGGTACAGCACCAAGGACAGCACGGATACTCCCTCCCCCGTAACAGACGAGCTCAAAGGATAGCACTGCTACACTCTGTGCTGGAAGAGGAGAGCTCTGAGGGTAGCACAGCTACACTCGGCAGCACTGGAACAGGAGAGCTCTGTGTCAAACTTCCTTCCCATATGGTTGATCTGAGCTAACCTCACAGTCTCAACAAAGGAGACTGTTATTAGCATATCTGTATTTTCATACTATACATTCTATAATTATTACATGCCAGATACTAATATACAGACTGAAAAACAAAAGATACTTTTCAGCCTTCAGATTGTCAAAACAGGATTTATTCTGGAAAAAAGTCACCATCATGTTTGACATTTTTTGTAAGCAGGATTTCTTGAGGCAGGCTCCTCTGTTGTGTACTACAGACAGAATAAAGCAACTAAACTCTTTGAATGGGGGGTTATTCCCCTACTTTGTGTTCAAACAGCATTTCAAAGGCTAACAATAGTCTTTTAAACATCATGTCTTTATCCAATGTCCTAACGTAACCCAGAATAAATGGGATTTATGTACCATACAAACATGTTGCAACCGGCCTAGTTTTAAATCTGAAATTCACCCCAATCCACCGCTAATGATCTTCATTGACAGTCAGGGTCATCAGGTCTGTTATAGGACTGTAATACTTAATGCATGTCAGTCTGCTGATTTCTCACAGATTTTAAAGATGAAATCATCAGATGAAGTACTTTAGTGATACTGTTTTGACAATCTGGAGGCAGAAATGTATCTATTGTTTTTCAGTGTGTATATTAGTATCTGGTATGTAATGATTATAGAATATATAGTGTAAAAATACTGTTATGCTAATAATGGTGTTCTTTGTTGAGACTGTGAGGTTAGTTCAGATCAACCATATGGGAAGGAAGTTTGACACAGAGCTCTCCTGTTCCAGTGCTACCGAGTTTAGCAGTGCTATCCTTTGAGCTTGGCTGTAAATGTTTGGGAAGTATAAATGGGAATATGTAAATTATAGATTACAGAGCTTGTTTTTAACTTAGCTTTGTGATTTTTTTTGTAACTTAAGCCATCTAAAAATAAGCTCTGCTTGACCAGCAATATAAGACCTTTCTGCAGTTAAACTACTCAGTTTTGTTTTGTACTGTGTTTTAATTGTTGTTTTCAAGCCAAATACGTATTTTTATGTCACATTTTGTTTAACAACCAGCATAAATCTGATTAATGGCATAGTTACCTTTTTGTCATATGTGCTTATCCAGGGCAATACACCTATATTTTATATTATCATTTTCCACAGCTGGGTATTAACTGAGACAATTACAGTGAACTGAAGAATGGTACCAAGACCAATGCCCTGTTAGGGCATGAAAGTGAGGCAATGTGATTGCAAACCTTGCTTCATAACCCCACAATGCTACCACGAACATACTCATTAGAACCAGGCAACTTTAAACAGCTGTAGGAACAGGAAACACCTTCAACATGTGGCATAAAGCATTTGATAAATCATTTAAACCATTCCTGGAACTGGCTCTGGAGCCACGCTTAACAGGGTGCCGGGTGCCCTCTGATGTTTATCTCCTCCACTCAATGGTAGTTCAGCTTCGATAAAATCTCCCTCCCATTCACAGGTTTGAAACATGATGTCAGATAGTGAGAGAGAAGAGTTTGCAGATGTTTTTCTCTTTGTTTTTCATTAATTTTTCTGAGATTTGCTAGTAACCGCGGAATATACTTTATAACAGATATATAGTAGGTACAGACTGGCTACTATAAATTTCTTTCAAGATTGTACCCTAATTTTCAGATATTCATGTGAGCTTGACTATACCATTGCAATCATGCCCTATTTAAATCTTACATCAAATCATAAAGAAGACACGTTGTCAATAAATGGGCCATACTGCTACCTTGCATCTAATCACAGTTTTATCAATGTGGTAAATATATATAGCGCAAAGCAAAAATTGAACAGGACATGTATTTTTTCAGTCATTTCACCACTGATGTTTCATAAATACTGCCGTAGGTATACTCTGTGCACTGGCGTCAGTAGGAAGTTAGAGACTTGTGCCCCTAGACGGCTAGAAAAGGTAGCTGTATTGGAATTTGGGTATTAGAATCTGCATTTTAACTCACAGCCTCACAAACAGGGTCATCCTGGTTGTCATGGAAATGCAAGCATAGGAAGGCTGCTCAGTGTATGTGCAAGTCAAACTACACCCAGAAGTGTACTCCATAGCTAACCGTCAAGCTAACCATGTCCCTTTCCAAACAACAACCCTGAAGAACAAGAACAAGAACCCTGTTGCAATGTTCAGGAGTTTGGAGAGGAGAAAACCTGGCACAACAAAATATCACCCATTAAACATCAAATATGGCTTTGTACCTACTGAAGGTGAACATCTACCCAAACTGTTATGAACTGCTGCGCAATTTGTCCAAGCACCACTTTAATTTATGAGGATACGACACCATCAAAACGCTTTCTTAACCAAACCTTTGACACTGAAGGAAATATTTGTATGTGAATATTGCTGAAAGGTAACCCTGAAGCGACGGAGTGTCTGCAAAGCACTACGAGCAGATTGATTTCATTGAGTATATAAATGATTTTTTTAAATATCATTAACAGTGTGATAGTGGAAAATTGAATAAAATAAACAAGTTTTGTAGACCATAAAATATATCTTGAGTTTTAAAATTTAGAATTTGTTGTTGGACCATCAGGGCTTTGGCCTTGTTAAGATAAATGATGGAATACTGTGCAATCCGTATGCATTGAAAGGCTTACATTATAGTTATAAATATATGTCATATAGATATAGATCAAATACATGTATAGATGGCTTTAAGTTTAATTGCTAAAGAGTCATTTTTAAGGGATGGGTTAGATTTTTATTTTAGTTTCTTTTTTGGATAGGGAAATGACTATGTTTACAGATATTCACTCAATTATTGCAGTAATTCAGTTGCTTTTATTTAGTTGAGATATATTATTAACTCTACATGAATTCATATTTTATCCTTAATCAGCTCATATTAGATGCAAGTTTCTGCACAGCAACAGCACAGTGTAATTTTGCCTGAAGTGATTGGTCACTTTAAGCACAAACTTGTTTTTGTACACAATGTTATTGTGTGGGAGAAACATTGAAACAATTATGCAACAGTTAAATGCTATGCAATTTACACACCAAATCAGTAGCTCTTTCACACCATTGGAAATACTACATGTGTTCTGAAGAAGGAGTAATTAGACTACTGGTTATTCTGGCAGCTGTGTCTCACACAATTCATTACTGCTCCTCACAGAGTCAGCAGAGATATAAATTACACAAGGCTTTGTTTGAATTACATTACAACCAATTCATGGGTTTGAAATGCCCATGAGTTTGGCAGTCAGTCAATGTTTTGGAACAGATATTCTGATTCATTTTCATCATTTCCACAATAATGATTTTTAATGAATGTTTGCATGAGCAACAGAATAAGAGTTTGGTGAGGACATTTTTCATATTAGTTTGACAACAGATGATGTGATCTGAATGCGAATGGGAGGAGACTAAGTGGTCGGGGTCCGCTGACTGAGCAGCACTGCTCTGGGGCCACAGTGACAGCTTAGTCCCGAGGGACAGAAAGCCACTTCTCAGCCAGAGACAGGGAGGTCACTGCAGACAGCCAGGGCAGGAAGATAGAGCCGCAACACAATGGAGCTTTAACCACTACACTCAAAGGAAAGGGCCGGCAGCACATGAAATCAGCATGGAGAACACTCTTCAGTCTGTGCAGTGTCCCTAGCCACCAGTCATGCCCCTAAAAAGGCCAAGTCATGTATTTTAGTGTATTCAAATCACTCAGTTCCAGTTTAACAGGAAAATTGGCCATCCTGCTTTATTATGGTGATATACTCAAACCGATACATGCTAAGTATAAAGTAAAATATCAATCCCCACCCCCTAACACCTGACACATGTATTACTTGCTGTTGATTTTATGTGTAGAATCACAATATGTTTTGAATTCTATAATCCAGTGAGTGTGATATATGGTAGTATACTTGGCTTCCCTTGTCTAGTCAGGTTGCACAAGTTAACTTAGGGTAGGGCTTGAATAGTGTTATGCTCACAGCCAGTGCTCTGTGAGTGCCGTTAGCTTGGTCTGACACTGTTGCTCATTTAACCTGAATGGATACACTTCTGTTCTTTTGTGCAGGAAGTCACTCTGGATAAGAGCATCTGCTAAATGAATGTAATGTAATGTAAAATATACATACATCATAAACACCAACAGCTCACATTCCAGAAGAGAACACTCTAGCCGTATACTGAGGTGAGAACATTCAGGTGAAGCCGCCGTTGTTTGCCTTTGCTCAAAGTTGTCTGCAAGTTGGCTAAACAAACTGTGCCCTCCAAGTGGAAATGGGACATTGAGGGACACAGAATGCCTTTCCGCTGCCATGCTGGTATAATTAATCGAGACTTGAATGGAGGCTCAGAGGGGGGAACAGGCGGAGGAAATACACCACAGTGGCAGATTGCAGCCTGTGCCAGCCTCGCCGGTGCCAAGCGACCAGCCCTGGTGCCTGGCCAGGAAAGGTGTCAAAATGAGAGCGGGGTGAACCATAAAGTAGATGCAGTGTTTAATTGCTGTCCTGAGAATATCCTGCAAAGGCTTCACATGTGGAGAGACACGACTGAGTAAGCACGCATAGCACTTCACCACAAACACTCCTCATTGGTGCCATCTTATTAAGCATGAAGTAATATGCAGTAGCATGACAGTCAAAGATTGATATGTTTAAGGAACATAAATCTGTGTGACCCTACATGCAATATTTGAAAGCGACCCAAGTGTCATTTCAGAATTTGTAGGTTGTGTAAATCCACAGCAGCCATCAGGTTGACGGGCATTACTTGCCATGGCCTCTGATCCACGTTCCCACTTTCTTTTCACCCTGCACTTAGGATATCATCAGTTCGTGAGTAAAATGGTCATAACTAAAATGGTTTTTCAGTCATATTGAGTGCAACCAGTGACCTATAGTATTGAAAAGTATTTCTTGCATCCGCAGGCTAGGACTAATTTGATTTGAAACACCTGCCCAAACACCGGTTTTCAGTGGTTTGGTGGACATCTATGGGAATGCCCTCAAAGCTCATAGCAACTTTTTTAGGCAGTTTAGAACATTATACTACAGTCATCATATGTGCACAACCAATTTTAACATTGCACAATTGTTGGTCAATGAGTATGATGCATGTCTAATACATGCTGGTGGTCATACTGGGCATGGCCTGTGAGCACTGGGTCCTCCCCTGTGCTAATGGCACATTTCATCCATATCAGTGTTTGCTGTGATATAGCTATAACAAAAAACAGAAGCAAAAAACTGAGTCTGCAGGCAACCACAAAGCTCTCAGTCCAAATGGTAAACAAAGTAAATCTACAGACAATACTATTACCTGAACAGATGAATATTAGATTAAATAGTGGACACTGACCGAATTTATGGAAGAATCAGCAACTGAAAGACAGTAGTATTTAAAACACTGGGCATGGCTGGGTGTAACAAGGACATAATATTTCATTCAGTTTAGTAAACTCCAAAAATTCAAGCTGGAGAGTGTTTTTACATGCAATACAACAGACATTAAGCTAATAATGTACGAGCAAGAAACCAAGTTATCTCGTTTTCATCAATGATGGATCTGCTGCTGTCATTCATGTTTCCCTGATCTATATAGTGTTGCATCACTGGTAGAGTATGTGCACCAGTATTTCATCATTCAGACGTAGCGGCAGTCAGAGGATCTGTTCACTCTTAACAGCATAATGCAAAAACCTGAAAACTAAATTGGCATGAAATGTGAGGAGCTTTTTTCTCAGAAAATATATGGTAAAGCATAGTGCTTGATACTTATTTAAAAGGGTATATGTAAAAAATGTTAGAGCAAGGCTGAAGGTCATGTTCAATACATTAATTTTCTGTATATTTTAAAACCAGGTTTGGCAGGAGCTTTTTAAGGATGATCTGTGAGTAAAAAGCACTGATTGCTGTAGCAGTGAATCCTGAACCCACATTACAAACATGCGTATGTTGAAACCTACATTTATGAACCAATCTGAAAATGTGATTTTGTAATGAAAGCCTGTCTGTTCATTCTAGTGCTTGAATGACATCCTCTGGCAGTTGGAGGGATGTTTCCATATCCAGTCCTGGGCTTTCAGCACCACTGAGTCTCCAGTGAGAAGGGAAACATGTTTGCTATGCAGTGCAGATCGTCTGCAGTTCCCATCGTGGGACCCAGCAACAAAGAGACATGAGACTACAATATCTGCACTGCAGCATTACATTTAGCGCATTTACTGAGCTCTACATGAATGGCCAGGTATGAGCTAATAACTCTGTCAGTGTTTGTTTATCCCATCATCTTCCTTTCTATCTGTCAGTCAGCTTAGTAACACAGCAAGGACAACCAACATCCAGATTTTGAACGCACCCTACTTCAGGATCAGTGAGCTACTGGAGTAAATGGCTCAACAGTCCAGGTAGTTTACAGCACAACAGCTGACCAAATGTTACAGCAAGTCTGAATGCGCCCAGATCCATTCACATGCAAAGGCGGATTTGCGTGAATACGGCAAGCCATCTTCAGCTCTGGAAGAGAGGAAGAAAATAGTCACTGCTGAGCCCTGACATGAATAAGAGGCTGGTGGGGGCACAGGGATGCCAGGAGTGTGGGTGTTAAGGAAGAAACGCCAATAGCAGCTCCAGCACCACACCACCCTGCATACTCCCTCTATAGGGAGTCCAGCCACTCTCTCTACTCTATTGAGGTGTAGCTGTGTTCCATCTGCCGGTGTTGCCATGGAGACCGGTCCCACTGATCTACATGAAAGATCATAGGGTGGGATCTGCTAGGCTGCTCTATTAGCATGACTCAAACATCATCCGCGGCACCAACCAGCCGAGTGTCTTCCTCCAGATATGATTAATGCTCATTAAATTTCTCTCTGTGGGTAGAAATTCTTCGCAGACAATACATATCCACCCCCAGGTTCCTCTCTGTTCTGCATTCCAAAGTTGTACAGAAATGGAGCACAAGACTGCTGATAATTAACTGTGATATACAAGATATGCAAGCTATCTTTTGTAGGAAGCTTTGTAATCATCTGAATCTGTCATCTTTGGAAAATAGCCTGGTCACAAAAAGCTTGTTTGAAGGGTATTCGCAATCAAAGGAGCACAACAACATGACATGAATACCCCTGTGTGCCCTTTGATTTGTGATGGTGTATAACTCTGAACCATGACTGCAATCTTACCTGTTATTCATATTACCAAGTGACCATTTGCAACTGATGCTTCATATGGTACACCATTAGAAATGTCAAAGGAACATTTTGTCAGGATCTTTTTAAAGTTTGTCAAAAAACATTGTGTTATTTTCTAATGAGAGCTTCTGAGCATTCAATGATTATTCCAGCCTGTGAGGCTTGTATACAGGCATGTAAATGGCACCAGACTGGCATTATCCAAATGTCATGATGTTTATGGATTGTCGAGTCTGCTGATCAACATTTTAGGCCATTGCTGTCAGAGCCAAATCAGCCCCTAAGGGTCTGTCCTCAATCCTTTTGCTTGAAGAACATTAAAACCTTCACTCATCAGAGATAAATAGGAACACTTAAACACACACGCACATTCACAGCAGGGCTTCACTGTTACCCACAGCATTAATTTAATGCAGAGGAATCACAGATATAATGTCATCTGCACGAAGACCAATTCATCAAGACATTGATTATGTGAGTGAGTTTCGTCAGTAGAGCACACACTTTGCTCTAATGAAAGGCCCACTGAAGTGCTTAATATTATATTTTACACGAATTCAGCCTCTCATCTATTCAATGGTACTATTGGGTAAAGCCTGCAAACCACTTAACCATTACTCCACCCTACCTAGGTGAAGAAGATACATTGCAGATGATCCCATGACTTCCAATGGGCTAGAATTTAAACTACCCAAATCTGGACAAATGAAATCTGAGAGAAAGCTTTCATTCTCATGATAAAGAGGTCAAAGACCACAGAAGGTCTTTTGGAGTGGAAGATTTACTTTGTACAGTGTGTGGCTACACAAGTCCTCTATTCCTGGCAGTACAACATTCAGTATTGCGCTCCTTCCAGGAATCTTCTTCATGGAAGGTCACCTCAAAGCACGCACTCCGAGTAATGCACTGCTCTAGAGACACTCACAGCATCATCTTGGCAAGGTACATTAAATGCATATCACAGGAGGTGCCAGCATCAATACCAACAAGAACACATAAATGTGAACACACCTCTGACAGATCAGAAGTGGGGCTTCAACTGCGATCTGACAGCAAAGGGTTTCATTGATTACACCGGACCCTCCTGAGGCTCAATCATACGTTCGCACGTTGGCTCTCACTTTCAGGGAAGTGCCACATGTGAGCCTTTTCTGCTGATTGATGCTGTAATGGTTTCTGTCTCCGCCACTCCCTGTCACACTCGCTCTGTGTCAGCCCTGTGGGAGCTGGTACTCTCCCTCACTGACATGTTGCTGTTTCAGCTGTTGTGCTTCAGCTGGGGTCTCCATGGCAACTAAGTGGCTGAGTAAACACAGTGGGATCTTGACTTTGATGCCTTTGAAATAAAGCAGTTTTCTGACTCGAAATAAAGAGAAGCAGTGACCTCTTTGAATAATCATGAACTCTGAGTCCTCCTGAGAGTAACAATATATTTTTCTACCTCTTACATGTTATTAAGAAAATTATTACTACACATTTTATTTAATTACCAAATTCCCTTCTAATGATTCCCTTCCTGAAGCAATTCAGGTTAAACACGTTGCCTAAACATACAACAGAAATCATGAAACAGAACTACAGTCCTTGTAGTTATAAATCCAGGTCCTTAATCACTATCCTACTTTGTTAGCATAAGCAACTGTTTCCATCTTTTCTTTCTTTCCTGGGAGAAGGACTCCTGAAGTGGTCACAAAAAGAACAAATATTTGCAAGCGGTCTTGAGAGAAATGTACAGTTGGATATTGCTGGGTATCAGGAGCAGGGAACACAGTAATCTCCCAGCCACTCTCTTCCCTGAGGATGAGAGGGAAGGCGCTAATGAGAACACCTGGTCAAATGGCTGAGAGCGAGAAATGTTCCTGTGACGCTCGGCGAGACTCCCCACAGCACTCCTCCGGAAAAGTGGATCACATTCACTCGCTCAAGAGTGTCTTTTTTTTCGCTCAGGCTGAGGAATGGCTTTAAAACGCAAACTGGGAACCATGTAAAATCCCAGAATTTAACTAGAATATTGGCCATTGTGGGGGTTTTCAGAACCGTTCCCTATCTTGAGAGACGCAATTTCTTTGCACAATATCTGGTGTGATGAGGCGCCACCGCCCAAAAAGGAAATTAAACTTCATCTAGGTAGGTTCACCTAACTAACTGCTCACAATACGATATCTGAGACCAGACTGATATGCAAATAGAAGACACTAGGTAGATTGACAAAGGTTTCAGACATTTAACAAAAGATGGCTTTGATTACCTGAAATTTAGTAAGAGCCAGAACTGGCCCTTGGACCTGTATGCAACAAATTACGAATCCTAAGATGAAGGCCTCGTATTGGCAAATGCTGCTCCAAATTCAGCTTCAGGCTTTTCCTCATTTATTTCTACTTTGATGGATGTTACAAGTCTTGGTGAGCCTGTGCATACATAATTTTTCATGTTTTTTTTTTCAAGTCTCTGTATCTCACAATTAACACTGTTTGTAACGGCATGCTCTGTAAAAAATTCCTGTTAAAAACAGTAATTTTAAATGAATAATAATCCTGTTGCCACAAATCTAAAGTGGCATTCACACATTCTTCAAATGCTTTCTGCTACAGTACTGCTTCAAACTTATAACTGCACCTGTTGTTTGTACACATAGGTTTCTACTGCTGGAGCAAGGACACTACCTGTTCAAGCCAACATCTTAACTTCAGATAGGGTACATGGCAATCACAACTGATGCGTGATCTGAGTTCAGTTTTGGATTGTAACATAATGAAAACCAGCATAGACATGAATGGATTCTGTTTTTGCTGGTTTCATAATTCTGACCAAATGAAGGTTAAAAAACAAGACAAAGCTTTCCCTGCAGGACAGCGCTGCCACTAAAGATACAGATGAAGACTCTAAACAGTTTTAATTGTGTGGTTATGTAGCCTTTACGTTATGAAACGCCCGGAATTGTCTTGTATAATTTTACTTTTCATTTTTTAAGCATTTCTGCTGATAAGCTTTACGTTTATCCTTAACGTACAGCCTAAATAAAAGGCAAGACAATTCTTAAATTTATTGTTTATTCTCAGTCTTGCATGTACCACCTTATTAATGACAATGCCCGCAGACACATAAATAATAATGACAAAAAATACGAGCTTCTTCAGCAATCACTGGTAAAAAAGGATTAGTTTTGCTACAGCACACATTAGTCACACTCCAAATCATGTCTGTTCTTGTGTTCAACACCCGAAGCACAGAAGTGGGAGTACGTAAGGTGACTAAACCATCCAGTGGCAGCTTCCCCCCAAAATGAAATTACTGCATGCCCCAATTGCAAAGCAGAAGAGAAGCGAATATTGACAGACAACCATTAATACTGACATTTAAAATGCACTTTTTAGAAAATTAAAGTTGGATTTACAGCCTGACTCTTGCTGAAACTTCACTGAGAGGTCATGGCCCTCTTAAAATATTCTAGATTCAACTTTTTGATTCATGTATATCTGTCATCTGCAGTAACTCTCTCAATGTGATCTATGTGCAGCACACTCTGACAGACCAAAACCATTGCATCACTGTGCATTTCAGCTCCTGTGCGCATTATTCTTACCATGGTTCCAGGTGACTCACATTCACTCTCCACCAGCCCTCAGTGAGTCCATTAAAGCAGGTCACTATTTTGAAGTAGTGGATCCCCATCATCATAGAATTACAGGACACTATTACACAACCAAGGACATTCAATGTGGATACTCAATGGCCATGGCATCCACACTTATCAGTCAACATTACATATCTAGTCTATGACATTCTGCTCCAAAGCAAACACACAAAGAACTGATTGCAAATGAAAAATAATACAAAAACTTCCCAATTGGAAATGATGGAAACTTACTAACAGCTATGCAAACCCTTCAAGTTGACAAAAAAGAAAATGGAGAGTCACCCTTGTGCCATAATTCTCATGACTATACATACTGAATACTGTACAGCCACCTTTACTCACCAAAGCGGCAAGAGGAAGGCCTTGAAGGTACGGTTGCCTACTTCTCTGGTGCTGAGACCAGGGTGAGCACGGCCCACTGGATGTCACTGGCGAGAGGAGAAAGTTGACCGACACATTTGTCTTCGTTTGTTGCAATTGTCCGGCCTCATCTTCAACCTCCTATCCAAAAAAAATCCCGCTGGGCTCTAGATTTATACGAGGTCTCTCATAAGATCATCCATGGTAATCAAGAAACTCCCGTCACGGTCTTCAGCCCTGATTTAATGAGGAATGTTACTTTCCAAGCACGAGTGGCTTCTGAGAAGAGAGGGGAGAGAAAGAAAACAGCAAGTGGCTTTATCCATAAACTGCATCACTGTATTCAGGTGGAGATACAGGTCACCAAACATGTATTTATCCAAAGCAACTTGCAATGCATATCAAAAACAAGTTTTAGACCTGAACAATGGATACTGAGCTGGTATTGTTTGTTTACAAAAGAAAATATTAGGACAGGAACAGCAAAAAAAATTCAAAGCTATAGAGTGAACAAGGGAAGAAAAGACAATAACAATCAAGAAAAATGTTTCCAAGTGATAAAATTTTACAATGTATTGGAAAAAATGGCAACCAAAAAGGCAGTCCATGAGGAAGTAAAATAAAAGCCAGGGCCAAGAGAAAGGAACCGGGGAATGCTTTGAACCCAAACCTACACCCTGCTTTTAAAGTGCCATCCTATTGTTCGAGCCCTCATGTGAAATCTCCACAAGTACTCATCTCTCTGTGCTCGCGCTGACAAGCCAGCATTTCCAGCCCTTATTATGGAGCAGGTGGGCAATGCCTGCTGTGATGGCAACCAGATTTATTTCTCCAGGCATGACTGCTTTTAGAGTAGAAAATATCTGAGAAAGGAAAGCATTCAAAGGCAATTGCGATTTATGTTCTTAACAGCAGAAAGCCTTTGCCCACAGTTAAATGTCACACAAGTGAAGCAAAACTGTATTTTCTATTGCTTTAGTCAGAACACTCCAAAATACATGAATTACTCTCAAGTCAATAAACTTTGTCTAAAAATGGTGAGGAGTTAACTATCTTGTCACTAAAGGAAACTAGACAAGACATTTCACTTCAAGGATATTTTATGCATATACTTAAGGATGACAGGTGCATCTGTACTTTTGCCTGTTTTTCAATTATTAGGATTAACAATCCTATTAGCCACTGTCAAAACTCATTTATCTGTATGTAAGAGAACTAGGCTGAAAGATTGCAGGTAAAAATCTGCAGCAGGATGCCGCTTTTGTGCCCTTGAGGAAGGCACCTCACCTGAAATGCTTCAGATTACCCTTTCAGTTCAAATGAAAGCTATGTAAATCACCCTGAGTAAGGACATCTGCTAAGCAAACAAATAAAACATTACGACCTCTGGCAGATTTACGACAGTAGCAAGAGATATAGAGTTCTTACAATTGCGGTCTGGCATGAATCACAAAGACCCGTGTTTGGATGGCTTGCAGCCATGGCTTTTTAATATTATTTAGATGCATGGAGCAAACAGATACTCAGCCAGCAGAGAAAGCTGCATACTATCCCACACCCTGGCACTCTCAGAGTGTAAGATGTTTTATATTGGTTACTGGAAGAAAAAAGGCATTAGGTCACTGCTTTGAGCTTCTGACAACACAAAAAATGTGTAGCTCATTCTGCGGTAGATGATGCCCTCAAGTTTCTATCAACAACAATATTCCACATCCATCCTTGGCGTCAGTTTTCCAGTCAGAAGGTCATTGTAAATTGAACCCTATCAACAGAGAAGCTTTTGTAAATTACAGTTTTAGTTCAAGCAAGCAGGCAGAACAAAGTCCTCTGGGGTGAACTACTCTTACAGTTATCTTTGTCCTTACACCATTGGTCAATGTATAAGTAAACCTACTGTCCAAGGAACAAGAATGACTCGCATATATGAAATGGAGTTTATTTCCAGCCCCAGTTTAGAGATAAACATGCTGATGTGAGCAGTAGTTGGGCCAGTACGCCATGCAGGCTTAAATCAATGAGACACAGCTATTTTCAGCAGCTTTATTCTCAATAATGCAAACCTTCACCCAAAGGATTTAATTCCAGCCTCTCTGATTTAGAATTTACAGTGCATCGTCCATTAACACAGCCTGTTGCCTCACACTCAGCTCACGGCTGGGAGAGCATCAGCACTAGCAGCCTAAGACAGTGCTATTGCTACCTAATCATTAACACCTCGAGATCTCACGGTGTCATTAATAATAAAGCTGCTGTGTGAGATCATGGCTTTGTTCATATTTTTCTGTTTGTGTTTTTAATAGCCCAGAACATCAATATGGGGTGTGAAATTTCAATCGTAATACACATGCCATTGTCGGTTATCCCAGCCTTGAACTTCCAATTCAGTCAATACAGACAAGTATCCTTCGTTATTGTGAAAACATGTAGACACACCAACACGCATAGGTATGTGTACATACTCACATGTATGTACATATGTGTGAGTATATAGTAGCAATCAAATTGAAATAACGTGTGTGTGTGTGTGTGTGTGTGTATGTGTGTGTGTGTCTTGGAAGAAAACATGCAGGATTTCTTTCAATTAGACAGGGAGGCACCCACGCCACAGCCATGATGGCAGTCAGGGATTTTGCACAAAGGAATTCAACACAGATGCCTGGAGGGAATGCTGTCGCAGCTGAAGAGACCTACTTTCATCTAAAAGCTTCACACTGCTGTTCATTACTCTCTGAAGAATTCATTATTCTCACAAATGTCATAATATATTGGCTCCAGTGTTGCAAAAACATTTGCTAATGAATCTCAGACAAGTGCTTTTAAAAAGAAAATTTAAATGTAGAAATTAATGTTATTTTATAGATATTCATCTACCATCTACTTTTGTGAGGTTTGTGCAGCATATTCACAAGAGGAAATGTATGCTTTCTCATGTTGATACTAAATAATAAAGAACAATACATTGTACATGTGTAGTATTCCTGATTTAACTGCATGAAATGATCTGGCTAAGATTAAAATGCCTTGCTGAATTTTCACTTGCACACACTTGAGATCAGGGTCTGACAATGTATTTTAGTATACAGATAAGCAATACCTCAAATGACTCCATGCTGAACCCCATTTCTGGACACTTCTTTTCAATTCTACTTTGATACCTAAAGTATTCTGCCATGTATTCTGTCCTATGTGAACCTAATGCAGATGTTGCCCAAGTAACATCAGATTCCTCTTGAGGAAATCTGTCATCTCACATTGTCTAAGTAAATTAGCCTTGTCAGGATTACTGTTGTAGCTCAGCCCCAAAATTTCTACAGATAAGTGCTTTGGAGAGCTGAGTTACATTCATTTCCTTGCCACCTCCATGCAATCTTGCTTTTAGAGAGTGTATATACTAGCAATCAAGCTGAAATAAAGAGGCATTAAGGTATTATTCAAGGCCTTGAAATGCATCTTCAGTCACCCAGTTCCCTGAAATAAAAAGACAAATTTTCACCACTTTAGTGCAAACACCTCTTCGGCACGTTTTCCCAGTAGGAAAACAACAATCGGTAAAACACAGTAAGACTTGAAGAATAATGGACTGCCAAGTATTTTACCTAGACTATGCATAATAAATATTTTTGTTCCACCAGATATAATTCAATTCTTTACTGTCCATAATAACATAAACATCTTGGGAGTCACTTGCCCACCTGAATGGTGAGGTTGCGTCCACAATGTGGAGAAGATAAAATAGCTCTGCCAAAGAGTGTGTGTGTGTGTGTGTGTGTGTGTGTGTGTGTGTGTGTGTGTGTGTGTGTGTGTGTAAGAGAGAGAAGGTTGAGGACAGAATAGTGAGCCAGGGGGCAGCTCCACAGTCCCAAAGAGGACTGTCTCTCATTGCTACCTTGAAGATTAAATGCTAGAGTGTGTTGACCCAGCGGCAGCTGGAGATGACCAGCCAGTGCAGTCGTCCACCTTAGCCACAGCCATGATTCGGGGGCGGCACTGCCCAGATGGGCCACTTGCACCGCCCCCTACCAGCTGCTGGCAGGCAGCAGCGCTCACAGCCTCTCCCAGGGCAGGGGGAGGGGCTGTGTGTTTATGGGTCCCTGTGGCGGACGGGGGCGGGCTGATGAATTTGGCTTGACTGCGGGAGTTAAATCACAGCCACCTGAGGGGAGCCAAGCGGGCCGATCAATCGGTAGAGAGAGAGAGCGAGAGGGTGAGGGGGCCGCAGTTACACATTCCCAGCTCAGGCTCATTCACTTTACTTAATGGGTTGATTTGTGTTCGTATAGACTCAGAGAAGCCCAGGGAAAAGACGGGCAACTCCATCACCAATCAGTGATGTCATGCTGAGACAGAGCATTCTGGCTGAACAATCTGTGGTAAAGTCCTTGGAGACTGTATCACAGACGTATCAAGAAAAGAGACTTTACAATGGATGACTTTACAATGAAGGGCTCTTGGTTTTGTACAAATAAAGTGTATATGCTTTAGGAACTGTATGTTGAGCCCTCAACTACCGTCTATTGCACCACTACATTTTAAGGTCACTGGAGCATCAAAGGTAAATCTGAAAGGTCAATAAGCATGCTAAAATCTGTCTGCACTGAGATAAGTTCAGTCTTTACAGGCAACCATGAGATGAGACACACTTGGTGTGGTTCATTGTCAGTTTCACTAATCAAATAGCACTGCAGAAACGACCAAGCACAATTTCCTATGAAATATGTATGAGGTTCTGCAAACTAATACTGAGTTGAGAATTGTGGATTCATGAGAATATACTCATTGATGCATTGCAATGATCACACCAATGACACCAATATCATCTTCAGAGCAATATTGCAATAAGGGGTTAAAGATCCACAGAGCAAGACATCAAGTGATGGTTCCTTCATAACCTACTAACTAATCTAAAGGGCTCACATACATGTGTTACAACATGTGTTCTTCCTTAACATAAGAGTCCCACTTGTTCTAATAAGGTGGTATGACTCAACAGAGTTAGACATCGATCTATAATGAACCTGTCATATTTCCTCTAAGAGACTACTGTTATATAGCTCTGTCCTTCCAGATTCCTTGCTTCATTTAGTTAAATTCAAGGAAAAGGTAATCCAAAGTTCATAAAACTAAAAAAATATATTTCCTGCCTCTCTGATGCACACTTTCGCTCTGCTTATTGTATTTGACCACCTTAGTATACAGTAGGATCTACAATGAGAAAAGCAAGCGTCTTCATAACTCTCCTAATGATACTCAATTAGTTGCACTAGGATAAAAGAAAACTACTATGTACTGTTTACTTTCAGTATACCCTGAGTGACTGTGAAGATATGGTACCACACTCTGCCTACCTACAGCCTAGAATGGCATGGCACAAATAAAACAGAAATAAATTAATAAAACACAGAGAGAGAAAAGTAGAGCAGTAGTCCCTCAGGTCCTTTATTTCTGGGACACACCATCAACATCTCTTACATCGAGGACTTGCAGCTTGTGAAAGGACTCCTCTAGGCCTAACATGTGTGTTATTTACAGAGCACAAGGGATAGGATCGGTGCATCCCTCTGTCTGTCTCTTTCAACCCCACAGTAAATGGGAAGACAGAGATGACCATTTTGACATGATAGTGAGACAAAGTGAATCCCAAAAAGGGGCAGGTACACAGGGCTACTCACAGATAGCATTGTGTCACTGCACCTGCCTCAAGCCTTCCTGCATTCATATTTTTGCTACCAAGATGACCTGGTTTCGGCTCAGTGCTACTCCCTCACTGCAGTTCATGCACAGTGAAATGAAGTTTGGTCATGAGGCCCCCAATGGGGGAGAAAGGGGTTCTCTCCTGCTGTGTTCCACCAAAGGACCCAGAGACTCACAGAGGTGCGGAGTATGATGGTTTATGAGGACTAGAATTTCCAGTCATTGAGCAGGGAGTCCAGAGGGAGCCTCCCTTGTCACCACATCTCTCTCTTTCAGACTCTCTCTCTCTCTCACACTACAAGTGTGTCGCTCTTTCATTCAATACACTCTTTGTACACTTACTCCCCAGGTCCCATGACAGACCTTGAGTTTTACAGCACAAGCAAGGCTCACTAATTTTATCACTATTCTATATTGCGTGCCATGCTGATGTAAGTGTATGACGTAAGTGAAAAGTAAATGTATGAGTGAATACCAGCACACTGTAATCACCACACATTTATGAAGAAAAAAACAATACTTCAGCCCAAAACTGATCTTCATCTGGGCGAGATCTGTTTACATTTCCAGAGGTAAAAGGATAGAGGGGGGCACAAAGTAACTCATAACAAGTTTATGTGTCATTGGCATATACATCTTGACCTTTAATATGAGTCCTGGCTAAATTCTTATAACAAAATCAACACTGCAAATTACAGAAAAAGAATACATCTCTATATGGGTTAATCCCCAGGGGTACAGAATGCCATGTGATTCAACAAGTTATACTCTTTAAACCCTGCTGATCCATCAGGGTCTGTGTCCATCTAAAGTTATTTTTGTCACTTCTTTTTCATGTATTGTCACTTCTGAATAGAGGCTGAAGTAGTTTGTTTGGAAGTCTGTTAAATCTTGTAGGTTTTAAGGATGTGAAAATCTTCAAACAAAACACTTTAAGCCGTGAATTCATCTTGATGACTCGTTTACGGCTTTTTTCATTAGCTAGCTTGACCTGTGGGCCAACAGCCCCAGTGAACACAACTTTGTCTTAAAAATCAACTGTGTGTCCTTACACTACATTGAGTTGTATGTAGCTACAGATGGACATCAAGTGTCCACCAATTGTCTACCCTCTCCCCCTTCTCATAGTGGTAAAAATCTTGTAACAATAACTAAATTTAGCAATTCAGCTGAAAGAAAAAAAATACTAGTACCTTGTCACTTACTATCATCTAGCCAGGTGAGACAATCAGTTCCAAATGACAGACTTATATCACCTGTGTTGTAACATAGCAACAATATTCAGTAGTCCCACACCTCTGTGTTTTACCATTTTTATTCACATTTGGCTGCTCAGTACAGGGACAAAAGGCCCCATTGTGAATGCAATTAAAATGAAAGCTCTCCCTCATTCTCCCACGCACCAAGTGATGTCTCCATCTGGCTGGACATGTTCAGTTTTTACTTCAAAAGAGCAGTGCTATTTGAGGACATTGCACAATTTACTTGGCATTGTGGCAGGCTACTTCCAAAATTATCAGTTACATACTGTCAGATATACTTGTGCCAATCTTAGCGTAACCATCCCATGATCATATTGAGTACTGGCTAGCCTAGAGTAACCAGGCTTCATAAAAACCCCACCCACAGCTGGCTGCAAGAGGAATTTCTTAGCATGGCCACATTTAAGTATATAGTATATGTGGGTACATATGAAGGAGACAAGCCTTTAAGTACTGGTGGAGCTTCTGAATAGAGTAAGCCGACTGTGACGGAGTGCCGTCACAACGGCTGAGTACGCGCTCTGACTGCCATACCAACGAGCCTGGCTCTTTGGCGTCGTGGTCAAAGTTGTATGTTTGGTACCCCATAGACCTGGGTTTGAGGCCAGGTGGGGTGACTGCCCTCGCCCTTCGCTACATATGGTGTCAGAGTGGGATGGCTGGCCGCGAGGCCATCGGAGGCGTGTCCAGTGTGTGAGCCGTATGAGGGACCCCCAGGTTAGGTTGACCCTAGTGTGAGGGACCCCAGAGATGGGTGAAGCACAGGGTGAGGGACCCCAGAGATGGGTGAAGCACAGGGTGAGGGACCCCAGAGATGGGTGAAGCACGAGTGAGTGGGGCACCCTGGGATGTGAGAAGTACGGGGGGAATGCGTGAGGGACGCCATGGTGCGTGAAGCGCATGGGCTCGCTTCCCGAAGGGGAGGGCAGTGTGACGGAGTGCCGTCACAACGGCTGAGTACGCGCTCTGAGTGCCATACCAACGAGCCTGGCTCTTTGGCGTCGTGGTCAAAGTCGTATATTTGGTATCCCATAGACCTGGGTTTGAGGCCGGGTGGGGTGACTGCCCTCGCCCTTCGCTACACCGACCCTGCATAATTTAGTATGTGTTTGTGATAAGGCCATACAGACACATTCTACTGTGAGATTCTGTTCATGTTCTTTAAAAGTCTTATTCTATTTCAGAAAATACCTTTTTGAATCAGAATTTATTTAATTATGCTCTTTAAATTCAACGAGATGCAGAAGACAGAGCTTCGCCCTCAGAAATTGTTTCCATGACATGTTATGAGTTTAGCCATTTACAGGTTTGTTTCTTTCTAATGTTTTAAAATGTCAGCATTAGCCAGGCATATACACAGTGATTACATGTTTTAAATGAAGACAAATCAACACTTACATGATTTTAACACACTTTCAAGCATATAATGCCTCTTTAAAAATTAAACAACCTGGCATGAGTAAAAGTTAGATAAATGTCTTTCAGAAAGGCCCAGGGGTGTCCAGGCATCCCAGAATGCGTCACACTGGCCTACTTGGGTATTTGTGTTCATTTTATAACTGTAACACTTAGTTATGCCCTTTCAATAAATGAATATACAGTATAAATAAGTGTATACATACAGAACTATGTAAATGTACAAGTATTCAAAACAGAGAATACACTATTTCATGTGAGTAAACTGTTCTTTATTGCTACAATGCACTAAAACATGTAACAAATACATATACCTGTTAACTATAATGATGTATCCAGTATTTCCAAGCACATTGAATCATCACATTTTGCCATTTTTGTTTGATTTATGTGATATGAAATAAAAGACAAAATTTCAACAAATTTCTTACTGCTTGAAGATGCTACCAATATAGATACCATAACAACTGTACTCATAATAGGGCCATAAGCTCCAACTGCAAGAATGATTATTGTTTTTCAGGGGCAGTTCTGAATGTGCTATCACATTTTACAGAGACTAACAGATCACTGTTGTTGCTCTTTCACCCAGTAACAATCAGTACTGTGATACAGTTTTAAAGTTACATCCCATCAAAGCAGAAAGCCGCAATTGCTTTTCATTGCCATTTTCTCACTCTCATTGAAGCATTTCATCTTCCTTCATGGTGTAAGAATGGCTTTGTTCTACTGAATCAATGTGCTTGACACACATTTGCAATATCCTCAGACGGAGTAACAGCAGACACACTGTCTACTCTTATTATGTGTCCAGAGGAAGATTTGACTGTTTTTTTTTCTTATTCCACACTTCAGTGGGCAACCCATATTAACACTTTCAATGTGCAAAAACACCTTACTGCCCCGCAAATCTCTGATGACTGAAGCTAAGCAGGACTGGGCTTGTGTTAGTACTTGGATGGGAGCCATTCTGGGAAAACCAGGTTGCTGCTGGATGTGGTGCTGGTGGGCCAGTAGGGGGCAGTCTTCTCATTGGTCCTTATAGAAAACCAATCCCCCTAGGGAGGGAAGACACATCATCTTTCAGATGAAATGTTCACAATCACATCCTGACTCTCCATGGTCATCAAAGACCCCATGGCACTTCTCACAATGAGTAAGGGATTCCAGCGTCCTGGCTAAATTCCTAATCAGGCTCTTTCAGTCTGACCATCTAATAATCCCCCAGTTTAATTGGCTAGATAATTCCTTCCCTGTCCACCTCATTTGATGTGTTGAGAGCATTCTGGTGCAAAATAACTGCTGTGCATCATCTGGGGGGTAGTACACATTACTGGTGGTTGCAGTGAGTTCCCCCCTTCACTGTAATGTGCTTTGAGAACATTGCAAAGCTGAAAGCAGCTATATAGCTGTAATCTATTGTCATCATCAATTTACTCACATGAACTAAGCAGATATTCCCCGGAAGTCACTAAAACACAAAATAGGTCTGTCACTAAATTATTGATATTAAAATGAAGCTACAATATGGGCCTCATATCCTCTAAAAAATCAAACAAGCATTGTTCCAAATCAGTGTTACTTAAAGTTTCCTAGCAGGTTAAACAGCTAGCCAGCTAAATCAATTTTCAACCTGCAGTTAGCTTCTAGCAGCCTGCAGCAGCTGGCAAGCTTGTGATCCTTTTTAACACAGGTGATAGGTCAGTATACACGCAGCTGGCCACAAGGAAACTTTGTATGCAGATGTTAAGGCCTACAGCTTATCTGAGCTAGCAGATGACATAGGACACAATATATAGTTATATTAGCAATACGATTAGTATTTATTTACTTTTGGTTATCAGTTGACCTAGTTCGCTAGCTAGCTTTCATGCATAACAAAATCGTAAGATATTATTGTGACATACTGAATATGCTTTGAAAAAGTCATTGGGTAATATTCACTGCTGTTTTATAGCTACAAATATGCAAACACATAGCACAAACACTCCTAAGCAACAGTTTGGTTCAACACAAAATATTTCAATTTCACTTGTCAGTCAGTGCAAAATGTACTCCCTGTACTCCCTGGATCAACCAGCCACACCAGTGTTGTATGAGTCACAGCAACCCAAGGCTGCAGCACTGCAAGTAAGATATGGGACACTGGACCTGAGGATGGGCACCCAAGTTAGGGATCCTGCTGACCTTCTGGCCTGAGAGACATCACCAAAGCCAAAATAAACAGACACAGACATGTCCCTGGCACTCTCATGCTTTAGGCGGAAATCAGTTTCCCGTCTTCTGTCTTTACCTCCCAGCTCCTCAACAATACCAAAGTCTGACCATACTGCTCTGGACTGAACTTCAGAAGGGTTGTGCAAATGTGTTTTCTTCAATGTGATCATGTACAGTAGATAGGTACTGTCCCTCGTGTTCATTCAATTAATGAATTCACATTTAATTAACTCAATCTGTGCTTTACCCATATATTAGTGTAACAATAGCTTGTGATTTGTAATGTACACATATTTTGTGTTTTAATTATGTCAAACTACCAAAAACAAGGAACAACCCTGTATGTGTTAATCAATGAGATCATAAGATGAGGTTACAGGTCTTTAAAACAATGATGGTACATTTCACTGAATCAGGTGAGAGCATCACAGAGTAAGAGCCTCAGTGAAATGAGGAAGGCTTGAACTGTTCTTTCACACGATGCACATCCAGGTGGAATCAGTAGGCCTATATTAAAGGCCTGAAGATGCGGCTTCTACAGCAGCCACATAATCCCTTTACCCTAGTTTCCCTCTTATTGTGTCAGTGGCCTGTGATTGGTGGAGCTACCACTTTGCTACAGCAGTTCTCTCTATTACAGTATATCACATTTTACGGAATAACAGACTTGTTCTATCACACAGGAAGAAAGATGCAGTGGGAGGGTGGCATAATAATTTCCTCTTTTCTTTCCTTACTATATCTCTGACTCTACTTGTTTTAATAACATTTTAATTATATATATATTAAAATTCATACAAAAGTGATTACGGATCCCTTGCAACTGTGTCAACACAAATATGAATGGGACTTTTAAACTCACAATGTGTTTGTATTAATAATTAAATGAAGTAAACAGGAATGAAATGAAAGAGATTAAAGAGATTAAGATTATAATGTAACCAGCCATATCCACCACTATCACAGTACAACTCACATTAAGAAACATTTTTTCCATTAATAAGATATTAAAAGGAAGATATTAAGGTGTCAGATGTTCAAGTAAGTATCAATTGTTTAACAGAGCAAAAGAGGCTATTTTCAGATCAGACTGTAATGCAGAGTTCAGTTTTACTGAGGATAAAAACTTTTACAGCTATGACACTGCAAGATGAAGGGCATGCAACCAAAAGACATCTTCATTTTTGTATTATCTGCTCAGGTACCACATCCAAACAAAGCCAGAGAGAAAGGAGACTGAATTTGGATGAGTTTCACTCTGCTGCTGTACACGTGGAATCTCCCAGTACGGAATGTGGTTGAGCAAGCCTGCAGCTCGTTCCAGATCATATCTGTACAACACACTTCTAAACATAGTGGACTCTGATTCAACTAGTGCGCAATAAGGAGGCAGAGAAATGACAATGCTTCTTGAATTAATAACTATAGGTCAAAGGGGATAAAAAGCACATATCACATTGCTACCAGTGTTTGAACAGTGCTCTGAACTGGCTCAACGAGTGCCAAAGCTGGCAGCCAGTAAAACCACTGTTCACACTGTAAGGACTCTTGACCTCTTAGAAGTGTTTAGTTAAATGTGAACAAGACCAAAGATACTCATATGACTTGTATGACCCATACACATGTGTGTTATCCTGTATCCTGTAGATAGCATTGCGACATCACAATGGGCAGGCAGAACAGGTACAAAAGGCAAGGTGTGGATGTGTGAGCATTCTTCATGCGCAACGGAACCGGATGGTGAGGGCTGAGGGAGGCATGTGGTGCACACATGCAGAGCCCTTCAGAGTAAACGGGGTAGGCTGTGCGGAAGGGGCCTGAGCGCTTGGTGTGCTGCTGGAGGAACACAGAGTGCATGTTTCATTTGTGACTTCACACAGAGAACGCTGCTCAACCCCGCGCTGCCTGAGTGGGCTGATAACCAGTCATGCAACGCCGAGTTGCCATGGAAACTGCCGGAATGGGAGGAAAGTGCAAGACAGCGGATGTGAAAGAAGTTCTTTCATTTCATCACCTAGAATACAGAACTCGGTACAGTACAATATGTATCCACTGAAGCCACTTAAGTACATCTGGTGATGGTTTTGTCCTTCTAATTGCTGCAGTGTGCGCTATGTGGGCAGGATTATTTTTTATTAGATGTATTTTTAGATCTGCCCCCGCTACATCACCAGAAATGTCACATTGAGACATCAAATTTAATGTACACAGTTTAAAGGAAGAAATGTATGTATATAATGAACGACTGAAGCTTTAATCCAACCTGTAATCTCCTATGAGATATCTAGGGTAAACCAAAGATTCCCCCTCAAGTAGAACTGCAATCTTACACACGCAAGTATTTCTTACAATTTTACCTAAGGGGAGAGATACCTCAAAAATGCATTGCATTGCTATTTCATTACAGTTACTCCTCCAATCACCCCCCAACCCTTCCTTATCAACCACTGAGTAGGGGTCAATTTGTGTGATTCTGATCATCATCCTGCAGTTTATTCAAGAGCCCCTCTTCTGACCGGCTGCTTTGGAGAGGATGGAGATTTCACTGCTTAATGACTAAACTGAAGCACTAAATCTTGAAAGGGAGACACCTAGGGAATTTTATAAAGTCTGTGAATCCACTGGATGATCGTACTGCTACGCACCAAGGTTGAGAAGGTCCTAATTAATCCACACGGCACACTGGATTCATCGGCTCCATTAGTGCAGCTTTGCCTGGTCCTTTGTTTTAATACATGGAGATTTATGACTGCTGGCGAGCGAAAAGCAAATAACCAGGAACAAAACAAAAGTATTGTTTGAATTAGGGAGATACACCTGATTTACACTAGCCAAAAATATCTCATCATATATTCAATCATGCAATCGTATTATCTCAAAGTTTTTTCAAAAGTCTTTGGTGGAATGTCTTTCCAAAGGCAAAAAAAAGGCAAAACAAGGCAAAATATCTGACTTGTTATGTTAGGTGAGGCAGACAGATATATTGGCAATCTTTTGATGTAATTGGTTTCTTACTGTAAATTGGTCAGTCTTTTAATATCCACTCTCAGCTTAAGGACCACAAAAATGCCCTGTTTTTCCAATAATCACAGAGCTTGCCAATGCAGTTTGACTCTCCATTTTTTTCTTTTTGGCCTGCATAAAAGATTCCAGCAGTCTTCATAGTCAGGAGGGATTCCTCATTTGCCCTGTAGAAGAAATGAAGGATGATCAAGAAGAATAAAAGATTAAAGTAATTGGTAGTTCAGCTTGAGGAATATCTTCATAAAATAGAAAAAAATTCTCAAAATGAAAAGAATATAATGTATAAAAGCACATCTCTTTTTTAGCATCGCCCTGCCACTGCATAAAGAAAATAAAAGTAACACCTTTTTAAGTGATTGTATGCCACCTACGATGAAATACATGATCCAAATATGCCACATTGGAGCACTGCACAACATTCATCTTATTGTTCTTTTGTAATCAAAAAGGCATGCAGGACAAATACAACCATTTTATATGCTGTGTAATGTTAATGAAACATTAAATTAATGACAAAGAACAATATTTCCAAAGTACAGTTAGCCCAGAGCCAATGCCCCCTCCCAAATGCCACTAAAGGAACTTGAGGTGAAACATTTCTAAGCTGGTATGCTCTTAATCAGTGGGAGGAATATATCTTCTGAAAGGGAGAAGTTTTCTCTGTATGCAGGCTTGTGGTCACTTTAAGACACCAAGCCATTTGTAGATATCCTTTGTATAAGTATATCAGTGCACACTTTGTGATTGGTAAATATTTCTTTCTAACAATAACTTCCCTGCTTACTCCCATTGACTTACTGCAACAGCTCAGACCTGTACCGTGGTGCCAGGTCCAGTCCTAGTTGTGAACTCCCCAGACAGCGGAGAACAGTCCAGCCTCCAATATGCCAATGGCACAAAGACATTGTTCTCATAATGAGAGGGACATACTGCTGCTTTTCTTGAATTTCACCAGGCGTGACATCCAGCAGGTTTAATTTACCTCATCCCCTACGCCCAGCCACTTCCCTGACTAATGAGGTGATGTTCTGCTTACGTGACTGTCAAAGCCTGCACTAATCAGCCATGAATGACCAATTAATCAAACTGACAGCAATCAGTTTAATCAGCAATCAATATCCAAAATCTGTATGCTTTCTTTTTTTCTTTTTAATGATTATTGAAGAAACATTATGAACAGAATGACAAATATTTTATAATACTCCACATCACTAGCAGAATCATCATTGGTTTTGCTGCCACCTGTAAAGAAACCAGCTTATGGGCAGAGCATGATTAAGCAAAGGAAACCTAATAGTGAATAGTGTATACTTCATACAAATCTGAGGGAATTTGTCTTATACAACCTGTGCTTAATGATTCCTATATGTGTACATGTGTAAACAGTAGCATTTATGAAACACATGCTAACACTCTACCAAGAGTGTGAGTGTGTATACAGGTGGAGGTCTACATATGCCCACACTAAATGTCTCACTCGCTACATACATAATGCATTTTTCACCTGCCACTGAGCAAGTACAGCTGATTTGTTCTAAGCTCAATACCTTCCCAACCCGCCCCCCGCCAACGACAGCTTCATCAACTCCCTCCAGTGGCACCTCTGCATCCCACAGGGACACCTGCAGCTGGAGGCGCCCGCATGTGCTGCTGCCAGGGACATAGCCACAGGCCAACGCGGCCCTCATTACTCCTCATTACCAGTCAGCCGCCTGCGTCACAGTCCCACCTCTTACCGCAGCAATGAATAAACTGCCTACCACAACGTACTGATGCATACTGCTGCAAGCAGATAGAGAAATCAGTCCCGGGCATCATTTAGATTCATGGGGAGCAAACACTGCGATGAGAAACACACGCCCGCGTCTATCCCTGACAGTCACTTTGGTAAAGTCTGGGGGGATGCTGGTGTGTGGGAAGCAGGCAAAAGAGACACAATCTAGCTAATGCTGTCAGCCGGAGATCACTGGGGGGAAAATAGACAGAATGCAGGGATGGAAATAACATTTTAGGTCTACATAGCAATTTTGCAGCACAAATGATGATTTGAATAGGAATTCTTGGGAAATGTGTAGTAATTCTCAGAATACATCTGCTTTAGTTTGTGCATTACTTTAACTGTCAGTGAAGCAAATACTGTTACACAGAAATAGCCAAATTTTCATCTTAAATACATTATGAATTATCTCTGACAACCTACAGAAGCTAATATTAGGCCTAAATGACCACAAATGCAAATTACTATAAAGTACTAATGTATTTTAGTAACAACAAAATGTTTGCAATTTTTATCTTTTGCATTTATTATTTTAACAATTGAATATGAGAACACCTATTTTCTTTTAACATGATGGTTACATTTTATGTTGGGGTGTTCATACATAAAAAAAATCAGTTCATCACAGTTAAGACACTTTGCAAGTTCATTGAGTACACTGTATCTTCTATCTCTCTCACCAGTCTTTTAAAATGATATCCATTATATCTCCATGTATAGATACATATATGTGTGTGTGTGTGTGTAAGCAATTAACCAGCAGGACACATTTCTTTACCAGACATTCTACTGTAGGAGCAAACACCCATTTCTGATCAAAGGCATCATTTTGCAAAAACAAAACCTAACAAGCTAGGCAGCAAACTGAGCTGTAGCTGTTCTTATCTAGGTAGCTGTGGCTTGGGAGGAACACTGCATGACACTACATTAGTCATTAAATTCCCCTAAACCAATACAAATATTAGGCTTACCTGAATCTGTTACAGCTGTATGTGCTTCAAAGACACAACCCAATCATCCAGCTGATGCACAGGGTATAACCCAAGCATTCTGGCTGTTGGAATGAGAGCCTACATGCAATATATATGTGGTTCTACTGCCTCAGCTGGCTGTATTGGCAGATATGTATGGAATGGGAATTCTGCCATGTTACAATTAGTGAAGAAAATGTTGAAATTGCACCACTCCTGTTACAGTTTGACTTTTGAACTTTTGAAGCAGGGCCATCTATTTTCATCTATGTAGTGCCTGCTCTGTTACACCAGGGCTGGGAAACTGAAGCATAATACCAAACAAAGTAGTAGATTGTTTCCCCATAATGCATGCCTATCTTTTGAATTATGGGCCCATGGTTTTATGTCTACTGGAATGAGTACATCCCTACACCACATACACCCACACCCACACCCACACACCAGCACTGAACCTTTGGTGACTCAGTAGTGCATAAACCAAGAGCTCCTGCTATGGTGCATAAGGCCTACAGAGAGACTGATTTACTCCTTCCAATTGCTTCTCTAACTCAAGTTCACCGGACAATCTCACAGTATTTTACAAGGACAGTAAGGAATAGGCCTGTCTATTCACTTAGGTGCTGTAGCAGGACTTCAGGGCTCATATGCTATAGCAGGAGTTCAGGACTTCAACATCATAACATGAGTTCAAGGTTCACACACTATAGCAGTAGTTTATGGCTTATGCACTACAGAAGGCGCTCAGGGCTTAAATACTGCAGCAGGATCTTAGGCTTTATACATTATAGCAGGAGTTCAAAGCTTATGCACTATAGCAGGATTCCAGGGTTTATGCACTATAGCAGGATTCCAGGGTTTATGCACTATAGCAGGAGTTCAGGGATTATGCAGTATAGCAGGAGTTCAGGGATTATGCAGTATAGCAGGAGTTCAGGAATTATGCAGTATAGGAGGAGTTCAGGGATTATGCACTATAGCAGGAGTTCAGGGATTATGCACTATAGCAGGAGTTCAGGGATTATGCACTATAGCAGGAGTTCAGCGCTTATGCACTATAGCAGGAGTTCAGGAATTATGCAGTATAGGAGGAGTTCAGGGTTTATGCACTATAGCAGGAGGTCAATTTCTTCTGAAAGAAGGAACAAAACTTGATTGGATTTTACTAATCTGACACTACACTGAACCGGTCAAATGCAAAAATAAATAAATAAATAAGATTCCTTATCTCCAAAAGTAAATCAAACATACCATGCATACTCCTTTTGACTTTATTAAAGAGACACAGCTTGAGCTGAATGAAACCTTCTACTTGGTTTGAGGATAATATTACAGTGATTTGTAGACCAGATTCAGGAGTTTGATCTGGTGCAGTAAAACAGACTGTGTTAAAGTAGATGCCTCCTCTGTATTATTCTGCAGAGGAACCTAGATGGCAGCAGAAGACAGATTAAGCTGCATGGGGATTTTTTTTATTTCCTGTTGTGCAAATCATCTGACAGAGCAGGTGACACTGTAGCTTATGTGGATCACACACACATGAAGGACAGCTGTTAACAATATAACAGAGAGTTTAATTTCCTCCCATGAAAGTTTCCATGCACATTAACTAATTCATGCAAAAGCATACAGGCACAACTAGGAGACAGTTAACATAAGTGGCTTATGTATCTGAATATTTACAAAAAGGAAACCTTAACATACTGTAACAAAATCATCATTTCCCAACACATTTCCTGTAAAGTATATCTGCAAAAACAAGCATATCATGGGCTTAATATAGACGACAATAAGTGTACTTAAAAACTCTCTGAAAATGACTGCCATAACATTATATCATCCTCTGAGAGAAGCATAATAAGAGCAGTTTAGGGCAGCATCACAATGACATCATCTTCCCTGTTCACTTTCTCCATTATATCCCCTGACCCATGGTCAGAACAGATGGTCAGACTGTGACATAACAAATTTAAAAGTTACTCTCTGCAGTTAAGGCAGAACAGTAAAATATTAGGAAGGAGGAGAGCTAAAAAACCATGCTGTTCCTCCTCCCAGCAAGCCTGACTGCGCTTAATTCTGTCCCAGTGTGCATACACAGCCTATGTTACATCCAGCTGGATGCTTTCATCACAAACTACAAAGGAGCAGACCTTCGATGAGAGTATTCATGCAAACTAAATAAATGTGCAAAATAGCACAGGCCAGAACTCACATGATAGAGATGGTAAATGGTAGGGAAAATGTATGAGCAAATTCGTTCCCCTATGATTCAGGAATGAGAGGAGCTCATTACTACCAGGTGAGCAGAAAGGTACAGTACTGCTAACTGTTGCCAAGCAGCACCTAAGAGCAGCCTAGCCCTGCTGGGTGCCAGGACATGATTGCATAGCCTGGCAGTGATGTGGCTAGTGATGACCTCCCTCAGCGTGTGATGGATTCAGGATCGAAGGAGCTCGTGACGTGCACTGACTCAGGTGCAGCTTGCCAGAGACAGCAATATGCAGGGGGGGCATTTATCTCTCAATCCTCTGAATAAAGCACTCCACGATGACACTACCCTGCTGGACTAAGTGACTACGGTCACCCACACCTTGAGTCCCATGCTGGGACTGGCAAAGATTTGGAGTGGAACCAGATGCAGCACATAATCGTTTTCACTGCAGAGACAGCGCTAGCTCAGTGCGTTTTAACAGCTATAAATATGTACACCTACATGCTATTACCTGCTTCAGTTGTACTAGAACATAAATAGGTTTACATCTAATCACATTCAATGAATTCTTTATGAAAATTGAAAAGTACTCCTGACAAACAACCAGAATACATAGGTTACTGGTGAAACCAGAGGCATGCATTGCCTTTACTGTACCTGTGAAATCAAATTAGGAACTGAACAACCATTTGGTCATATCAGGATAGACTTCATGGAGCAGGCCAGTTGCGCCAGTGTTATATTTTTCAGGAAACACTTTCATGGATGCCAAACGCTAATGCAACATGGCAGAGAAATCCCTCATTACAGCTGTGATAGCTCAGCCTTATAAAGCTGTTTAAATGCATGGGGTCTACATCCCGTGAAAAGTGACAGCTTCAAGGGTCCAGCTCTCCCACAGCTCGCTCTCGCCCTACAAATAAGGAGCTTGTCTAACCTGTGTAGTTCCAGAAAGTTAGCGAGGGGAGCCGCGCAATGCAATATGCATAAGAATGAGAGGGAAAGAGACACTGCCTTCTCGGTATGCATTCCACACACACGTTCTTCCTCCTCTCTCCTCCCACGGTCAGGCAGGCTCTGGAGTGCCCTAATAAGGAGCTGTGAATTGGAAGACGGAGGGCTGCCTCGCTGCACTGGGCTTCACTCATACGTGACGTAAATCCGCGGGGACTGCAGGTGGCAACGGCCACTCGGGGAGTGCCAGGGGACTGCGCGAGGTTGCCACTGCCAGGTGTACAGTGACATAAACCTGAGCCAGGAGATGCATGAACACATTACCTCTCTTAGACACATACCTAAGGCTCTCCCATTCCTACGAATCCAGCATGCATAGTAAGGAGTAAAGCAAAGAGACTGAGATGGCAAATGCTGAAAAAAGGGGCTTCTTGATCAACTGATAGAGCTGCATAACATTTTAATATTGTGATTTTATGATAGGAATGCCAAGAGAATGAGCTGTACTCCTTATCACCAGCGATGCTGCTATCTTTCTCCAACCACGATGACACTTTTTTTTTCTCATCCATCTGGCAGGTTTTAATATGCAGTAGAGATATATGACATCGAGGGCATTCTCAGCTCAAGTTGGGAGGAAGAACAGCAGGAACCGGAAGGAGAGGAGGAACAGCCCAGTGTCTGTTCTGTAATATAGCAGGATTAGCTGTACGCCTTGGCTGAGAGTGGGTGAATGGCGCTGTGTGCAAAAAACTGCCTTTTTTCCAAGAGTGAGTCAAAGCAAGAATAAACACTGGTGTCTGTAAGAACACAGAACTCCGCTCTGCCCCCCGCCCGCCCCCCCCCCCCAATTTGCCGAACCACTGCGGAGTCCTGCCGGGGCCCCCACTTTCCTGCCTACCCAGAGCTGCTGTAGAGAGGGCAGACGCCCACACATTGTTTAACATGAAAGCTCGGCCGTGGGCGGACAGGCCCGGGCAGCGCCAAGCGCCGATGTTCCAGAGACACAGAGAGCCCCCCAGGGACGGGCTCTGCATATTCATGACCCAAATGCAGCGTCGCAGCGGCCGGGCCGAGACACGGCTTGTGCTCGGGAGCGACAGCAGAGCGCACCTGCGCAGACCCAATGCCTGCCATTTAGGAACGGCACTCGACCGCCCTCAGGCCATGGAAGATTATCGAGGGTGCCGGAGCAGCAGAGAGGAGCGCATGGATGGATGTGAGAGATCTGAGAGAATAATGTGCGTGTGTGGGCAGTGTAGGAAGCGGCGTGGGTGGAAAAGGCCTCCTGCGTTGACTGGAGACCCCTGCATGCTGATGAGGTCATCAGCGCTCTGGAGCACCGCACCTGTGTAGGCCTGCAGGGTCGTGCGGACAAGGGCAAAGTCCAGGACCAGCCCGCTGTGCTTAATAACAATGCAGCATCACAATGGACATTAGCAATCGAGGGCGATCCACATCACCTTTAATAATTTGCAACAATAATGATAAAATGCTTAACAGCGCTGGATTAGCGTGTGAGTATTTGACTGTTCCGAGCTGGACCCTGTGTGGGCTGACTCTTTCACAGAAGAGCTTCAGCGCCATGGAAACCTGCGCAGATATCTCCAGCTAATTATGCCACTCGCTGACAGATATGAGCAAGAAAGAGAGCCATGGAATTAAGCTGCCAGCTCTGTGGAGCTGAGGCTGTCTCTTCTCTGCCCTGTGCATGTATAAAACCATTCCCAAAATAAAATCAATAGAGGGGGAAAAAAGGGTAGCTAGACCTTGCATTGTGATGCAAAACCTTGCTGACTGGGAGTAATATGAGAGTATAATGTAATATCAATCCATGGTAAATACAAAATAACTTATTGGACCTATGAGATATCTCACTTCATGATCTGCACAACCGGTATTAGCAAATTAGACACTCGTGCTTTGTGTTGATCCAGAGCCCTGTTGCTATGGTAATAGCATGTTGCAACCTACATGTACTAGCAAGTTAGAGTTCTAAGCACTCTCTGACATGTGAAGAGAAACAGTGATTGACTGACCTGACTGCATGAAGTGGTATCCATCCCTCTCCCATAATCTACCAGGGAGCATGGCACTACCAAAGTCTACCAAAAACCATTCTCACATGTTCCCCTCTTGTGTAAAGAGAATGACAGACAAAAAGTGAATCAAGGAGATCTGGGTCATCCCCCACTCATAAAGGGAATGCTTTTGAAAGTATGGATTATGTACTGTGCATTCTGTTTCAGAGACAATGAATGCACAGTACATAATCCATAAAATGATCAACTTAAAATCATTATTAAGTTAGAGATATACTTAATCTTTTACTGACACGGTTTTTGAACAATTAAATTTTTTATGGGTTGTCAAGCATCATTTTATTGCCTCATATTGAACATTACACAATAACAGTTTACATAGAAATAGTGCTGCAGTGCTAAAAATTTGCAATGTACATTGTAGGTAGTACTAAAGCCTGAGGAAAGACATAAATTAAACTTGTACAGCATGTGTGGTAAACATTCAGTTTACTCAAATGACTACACACACCTTAGCTGCATCAAGTGATACATTACCATACATTGACATTCCTCATCACATCTATCTACAGAAGCAAGGGAAAATGGGCCATGTGACTCAATAGATAACTAGTTGTGATGTTTGCATAAACCTTGGAGAAATATGCATAAAGGCACATATACCTAAAGTCTGTTTGCCTTTGAAGTATTTCAAACCAAAATGAGAAATTATGGCAAGACCTGCAGCGCCCATAGTTCCCACCAGATGGCGCATGTCATAACACTTACAAATTATCTCACTGTGACACTTTCGGTGTTAAGATGGGTGATGCTGACAATTGGCAGTATGTGCACTCACACAGTGTTTCAGGCTGTAATGGACATAGAATAAGCCTACACACAACACTAATGCAACTTTAAACAAAAATATAATTCTCATTTCTTGACCAGATCAGATTTCTACCTTGAAATAAACTTTTACCTTGAAATGACTTACATTATATTAAAAGAGAAGCCAGTAAATACCAACCACAATAAAATCCAAACTTACTGTATGCAAGGTAAGGCTGTAAGCCACAAAATACTGCTGGATGGACACTCTTTCAGCGAACCCAGATCGTGCTTCCATCATCAGGATATCATGCAGTCCAGTCAGACAATTCAAGGATGCCCTTATTTTATAAAGTTAGAACAGAAGGAAGCTGTCACAGGCCTCCATGTCACAGCCACATGCACAACAGGAACGGGACCTATCAGGACTATTTCTGTAGCAGCCAGCAGTGGAAGGGCCACATTTGTTAAAGGCTGACAGGCTGGGTTCCAACAATGAGAACTATATATAGACTGAACGCTATCTGTCTTCTAGAGAGCTCTGTTCATCTTGAGGGGAGCATGAATACAGGCATATAAAGAAACATGAATCACTAAACCATTAGCCTAAGCAGGACCATTTATTTCCCCTTTTTTTCTCCCTCCATGCCACTGCCCTCTCCTGCTCAGGAAATAAGTAAAAAACCTGCTGTTACCTCTTTACTGGCATCATGAAATAAGACAGACAGAAAACATGCAGTCTGCACTGCACAAGAAGATATTTTACCACAATAACATGTGATCCCCCCACAGTTAGCGCACACAAGGGCCTTTAAAACATTGCTGATGTGGCCACACCACATGTAATGCTGAGTCTGTTACAAGTGAAAATGGGTCTCTCCGCTGGGCAGTGAGTCTCATGTGTCCGCTCTGCATTTCAGGACAACCACAGATGATGCAACGACTCAGTCTTGACTTAAGAGAAGAGAGTTGTCTCTGAAGCTCAAAACGGATTTTTGCATATTCTATACAGACTATATTTTCCATTAGATTGCACATTAATCTTACTTGTCACATTTATATTTCCACTGCGTAGCACTTTATAATGAAAAAGGCAGAGTGAAGATATTCCATGGGACAAGTGAATGTAGGTCAGGGTGACCTAGTTGACTGGAGGCCTACTTTAATTTGATTGGCCTTATCAAGGCAATCCCCCTCCCAGTTCCCAGCCTCCTTCAAACCAGGACTGCGTGGGAACCATAACTTCCCCCACAGATCCAGAGTAAAACAAACTGAACAGGAGTCACTGCTAACCGCTACACATCAGACGCATCCTTCATCGCACTGCTCGTCATTTCAGATTCACGTCCCCGCTATATTTATCTCTTTGTGGATATCACATGGGACGATCAATAGGAGCAAGGACAGGCGAAATGGCTCGCAGTCATTTATTTCAATCATTTCCATATCTTAATCTATTTGAGGAAGGGAGAAGGATCTCAACTGGTGACAGAGAACAATGAATATCAGATGCACAGAGAAAGTTCTGCTGCTTTGCTGCTTAACAATAATATAACACAGAGTCTGGTAACCACAACGTGTCAATGGGCTTGACAATGAACACACACTGTAACAACCTAAATAAATGGAAAGACATTTTAAAGCTACAATTTAACTTGATACTGTGGTTGCACAATTGAAAAAAAATACTTTGTGAGAAGAAGAATATCTTCCTGCCAAGTGCTGTGAGAGACATATTTAATGATAAGTAGATCATGAACTCACAGGAAATAATGAGAGGTTTGTCTGTGGGGGGCAGGTCAGATGAATGATACCTATTCCTGCCCCACATGCTATGTGGCTCACCAGTCCACATGGACCCATTCTACCTATGGCAACCATTCATCCTGCAGAGCCAAAAAACCCAGGTCTCCACGACGGAGCACTGAACACACATTTACAGACTGCCATTAAGAAATAACAGTTAATACTAAGTCTTCTCTTCTCATTTTTCTATGGAATGAAGTGGATTTGAATGTGAAAGGAAGAAATAATGGAATTTCCTCACTGTTTAGAGAGGCAGAGCCAGAAAATGATGTGTCAAATTGTCTGCCTATCTTTAGTCAGCAAAGAGCCCCCAAATGGCATTCACTCCAACAGGGGGAGAGTAATTTTTTAAAATTGGCTTACTAAATCATGCTGGAAGTATGACTGTCAAGACCCAGACTGAATGATGATACACATCTTGATGATCGACTGTCGCTTTTCCGACTGAATAAAGAAGTTACCACACAACCGAGTTTTGTTGACTTCTGAGTGTCAGTGTCATTTCAAGTTTAATTCTCTCTTTGTCATGCAAACAATGGCACTAGGAAAACCTTGAGGAGCATACACCCTTGTATTTCCACGTCATTTGCTACTGCAAAGTAAGAGCGTTCTCTATAGAGACAACCCTGTGAAAGTACAAAGCTAACAGCTGCGATGGCACTTCCGTCTCATGAAAACTCCTTGTCAGGAAGAGAGGTGAAGGTCACTAAGAAAATTTATCAGCCACCTAAGCCTTCCTAGCCCGACATCAACTAAACTTTTTCCCTCTCCTTTCTGTCCTCACCATGCTTTTGAACTTTCTCTTTCTTTCTCTGCATGCTCTTACATTCTGTTCTCTCTATCTCATCATCTGCCTCTCTGAGCTGCCCCCTCTCTCAAACAGCAGAATCCCACAGAAGCTGGCTCTGTGTGCCTGGCGTGCCGCCCAGTCCTAAGGCTCTCAAATGACTGTATAGAGGAAAAACAATTCAAGGATTTTGTGACCTTCTTGTGAGACACACGAGGACCATTGAATTGTCTTGGGAAATGAAATCATCTGCCACAAAAGCTGTAGACGATACTTTCAGCCAATTGCAGCTCAGTACTGTAAGTTAATCACTCCTCCTCGATTCAAAGAGCAGATATAAACCAGCACAACACCTGTCGGCACCCTTAGAAATCTGTGAAGGAGACCCACTTCGCAAAATGAAATTTACACAGCTGATACATTCTCCTTGAGCTTACACAAGTAGACCTACAAACATAATCCATCTATGTAAAAAAGTAGGGAAAAACAGCCACGGATCCATCTATGTAGAAACATAGGGAAAAACATCCAGGGAAAAAATCTCAGAACGTGGATAAAAAATGTACAAAATACCTTAGCCTAATGTAAGGGGTAATGCAATGTGGCTTTTTGATGACTTTAAGGGATATTTTTGTCCAAGGACACCCCCTCTAACACAGAAATTGCCCATAGCAAACGTTTTGGTAGCCTACATACTGCACTCTGTTCTAGGATGAGTTGTTCTTGTATACCAATGGAGAGTGACGTGTCTGTGTTGTATCTAGCACAACACCCCTCATGCATCTCAATAAAGCAATTATTACAGAGTGCTCTCACTAACGTGATGCTGGGCAAATCTGGCACTTTGTGCTTTCAGCTCCGGGGCAGTATCTCTGTATCCCTTACTGAGGAAGATAACATCTTTTTGCCTTGTGGGAAAATGTTAATTAGGCTCTCCTTAATGGCTGAATATATTCTGATCTCCTACTTGGGGAGAAACAAACACAGAGGAAAACAAACGAATTAATCCAATGAGAAGAAGCAGGTAACTGGATCAGCTCTTTGTCTGACAGCGCAGAGCACATCCCTGCAACTTATTTCTACACACTGCATTTTCAGTTTGAAGTGAAATCCTCTCTGCCTGAAAGTGCCTTGAGTGTAATGGTTTCTGTGTGTGTGTGTGTGTGTGTGTGTGGGAGTGGTTAGAGGTCTGCTTCACCGCTGTGGTGCTGGACTACAGCACCCTCCTCAGGAAGGCTCCCTCTCACTTTTGAACACAGGAGCTAAACAACAAGGCTGCAGTTAGATGCCACTTTCATTCAAGGAACAAAAGGTATGTGATTAAGGAAGTCACATGCTTTCATGTCAGTGGGCCAGAATTTGAAAGAAAGAGAGATTCACATACAAAACGCATACATTATTCAATCCTGTCAAAATTCCAACTCATTTAGTGTAGGAATGCAGTGTAAATGGTGCAACTTCAAATCCATAAAACCTCTTTTGATGCTAGTTTTGATATAAAAAAACTGAAAAGTATTTGCTGTGAAAATGATTAACATGTATATTTATGTTTAGTCATTTAGCAGACAGTTTTATTCAGTCATTTACAAAACAGCATACAAGGTTAGGCAAAGAGCAGAGCCGATACTAAATCAAGTGTCTCAACTCGATAATAGGAGCCACTGCACAACATGTCATATTGTGTTAAGTGCCATAGTAGGTGCAGGAGGAAGTTTGATGATATAGCTAATGTGTTTGAGGATACTGCATGAATGTTCAGGGTTCAGTGTTGGTTGAACCAAGATTCAGTTTGAGCAGATGTGTTTTTAGTCTGCAGCAGAAGATGGACAATGATTTTACAGGTCTGACTGTTGTGGGGAGCTTGTTCCATTAACTGAACTCAGTTATTTCTGTAACAATGGCATTACCTGCAAACCCCCATCTGTGCAATCATTCTGTGGAAAAGAGCAGGGCTGTAGCTCTATTACTGAGATTATGGTAATACATCACGAGCCCCAATATGAGAAATGCATCTCACTGGTGGTGAGGGACTCTGGCTCTATACCCTGCCAAGACAGGAAGTCCCCCCATGGAACTGCCTGAGGTAATGGGAAGCCCATTGTCCAGGATTAACACGAGCTTCTTTATGTACTACCCGTTCATCATTAACAATGTTGGATCCACAGTGCAATTACTGCGACGCCTACTCAGAGCAAAGTGCAATAAAAGGCAGGTAATATAACATTGAATACAGTTAACCACTTGATATTGTCCACTGTAGTATTGTCATTTCTTAATAGTCTTTATTCGTGTTAACCCAAGTCACAAACACATTCTTATAAGAACGTGTTCGTCCTGTAGGCCCAACATTCATTACACAATGCTGGCTGATTCTGATATCTGACCCCAACTTCACCCACCTCCTTATGCCATGTTATTCTTTACTGGCTTTTACACCACCTTTCCCACATGGTTTTCACCACAGAACAGTATACTGTACGTGCACTACATGCTTACTCGATTGAAATAAGCTCTGACAAATCCTGGCAGAAACAAACACAACAGAGTGGACAGCAATGTGAAGTAGTGGTCACAGCGCTGAACTCTGGATCTGATGGCTGTGGGCTTGGAGACCTTTCTGGACTGCTGCTGCAGTGTTGAGAAAGGTTCTTTATCTCAATTGCTCCTGCAAAAACCCCCCAGCTGTTTGAGTTTAATTTGCAATCCCTGTAAGCCACCCTGGATAGTTGTCTCCTAACCAAATAAATAATGTAAAGTTATGCAAGATTCAGAAGTGCTATGTGGATGTGAGTCACGTCTCTGTTAAATGGCTAATGTTCTGTTGAAAACTTGGTTGAAGTCTCTTGGCTCTGTGGTGTGACTCACGATATTTCAGTTATTCCCAGTGGCATGCCAAAACATACTACACTTCACAAAAGAAAGTGCCTGCCTTAACTGAGGATGATCAAATGGGCCATTTCACAGCAGGCCTGTTCATTTAGAAACCTTCTACATTTACACATTTAGCAGAAGCCCTTCTCAAGAATGACTTATAATGTGAGGCACAAGAACCACGATACAAAACAGGTACAACTGCAGAACCTGTCTGACCCTCTTCTTTAAACCATTTCATGGCCCAAAGTCACGTGTACAATGGAGCTCAAACATCTATGACAATTCCTCTTGATAATAAACTAATTAAATGAACATATAATATTCATTATGGGAAAGAACCCTAATGCATCTTACCAATGATCACATGAAATAGTAAAGCACTGGATTTGCATATTCTATAGCCAAACATCCCTTGCCAGGGTAATGCCCTGTATAGCTTATTAACACTATAGACAAGCTTGCAAAGGGAACTGAATTCATTTTGTATCTCCTCATGGTTTTCCATCTTGGCAGCAGATCCTTTCCCCACAGTGACCCAGCAGAAAAAGCTGTATTTGCAGCAAAATTCCCTAGAGACACACGGCGCAACTCCATCTGGTGCACAGTCTACAATCAAGGGCCCCTCCACGATTGAAGGTGAAACCGACACAGAGGAAGACTCTCAGGAAGCACTCCCGTCAGGTTTACTGTATTACAGCCCATGAGTCCTTATTCAGATTCACATTCTACATTTGTCCACAGCTGCTGAGCACATCAATACATACAGACAGCATATGAGGTGCAGTGGAAGGATTAACCTTGAAAGGTAAAATAAAAACACTTGACTGAAGACTGCACTGACATGTAACAGCCAACAGAACCACTTCAATAGTCACTAGAGAGCTACTTTCGAATGTAGGTAAATGGGGGTACTTACACACCGTCCAGACACGGGAGATAAGAGAATCCAGTTTGTGACTGAACTGTTTCTACTCAGAAAAATTAAATCTGATACATTTATCTTGATCTGGTTTACTAACTGATCTGGTTTCTGTTTACCAATTAAAAAGCCACAGGTTTAATTATCACTCAAGCAGACCACACATTATAATAATGTAATAAACGCGTCACTACCTGAAAGTAGTACTGTAATTTAATCATTAAATCATACATCTTTTATCTGCGCAATTTATTTAAAATTATGTGTTCAGCTTTTCTGATGTATTTTACTTGAACCCTACGCTCCCTGTGTCATGACGCTAAAAGGTTGATTGCTAATTAATGGCTTCTGTGATTTCAGTGTTTTGGTATGAAAATGTAAGCTCATGCAGGAAGGGAAACATGCATACATCAGTATAACTTCTAAAGAATCACCCAGAACAGAACAAAGCAGAATTTGTTGACATGCCCAAGCCCAAAAAAAGCTGTAGTTAAAGTGAAAACCAGGAATAACAGGAAATGTTACAGGCTCACAAAACACCACACACACATGTTCAGCAGCTAAATACTCTACTACACCATCCACATGCCAGTGCTCACATGCCAACTGTAGGTTCTGTGAGTTTTCAGCTATCTGTTAATACCTGCAGCTGTACTAACAATTATACATGGATATATTTGTGTATCATTGTATCTCATTATCTATGTCTCTGCTGTACAGTTTATTTCCTAGTTGTGTACATTGCACCTACCAGTTTAGTTACACATATTTATATATTTTCATTGTTTTAAATGTTATAACCAGTTATTTATATATAGTTTTATATACAACTTATATATATTTTGTGTTTCACGCCATTTTATCTTTGTTTTTCAATTAGGAGAACCACAATGGACATAAGTGTGCTTTTGTGTGATTGTACATTATCCTCTGTGATTTTAATATATAATTTCTATATATCATATCTATATACCTGCATAAAATCAAATGGAAATACATTTGAGAAATAAGCAATGATGTAAAATCTGTAAAGTCCTGCAGGTGTCAAAATACATGCATTCACACTATTGCATTTCTCACGCACGTTTTAGTGCACTCTCCTCCCAATATTTTGTTGCCTAACATTATAACTCAATGCAAAAAAAAATACAATGCATTAAACCTAACCCACAGATGACAAAAACACTGTAGACAGAGAATGCATACAACTATTTCATGGCTCTGAATATGTATGACTCCATAAAATTGAGGTACCACTCCTTTAATCTTTAATCTTCACACACATTCCACTGTAATCAATTCAGAACTGGAAGTTGAATTTTCATTAAGTGCACAGTGTTAGAACTTGGCAGTGAATGCTGGCTCCTGTCAGAAGATATGCAAGTGAAGTGAAGTCCATTAAACACACACACACACACACACACACACATGAACATACACATACACATACACATACATACACACACACACACACACACACACACACACACACACACAGTATGAGATATGTTGCTTTACAACTGGTCCATTGTATTTCTTAATGTGTTAATACATTAGCACAAAAAGCTCCGTTAATTTCATTGCTAGGGTGACTAGAGGCTTATCTATTTGGACAGAGGCTATTTTTTCAAGAGCACCACAAATCTGTACAGTTAAATTGAGCAGCAATAGGCAGAATGCTTAAACACAGAGGAATGGCATTCAAAAGTAAACTGAGGATTTCACGCAGCACTGTGTCTAACTTCAGCCCTAATTTAATCAGCTGCAATGGCTGTATTTCTGATGTATCATTAAAGTGGTCTACCTTGAGTCTGAGTAAGCAAACATAAAAAGCACTCGATCCTCCATTAATCCAAACTATGTTGATGGAAAACTAGAGTTTAACTTTGACCTTAAGCATTGATTTGTTTATTATTCTTTAATAAGCAAGCAAAATGTGTTTATGAAAAGGGGGTTTTTGTTAGTTGCAAGGTTGTTGTATTTCAGGATGAGAAGGAATCTGAGAGGTAGCAGCTTTACTTCAGCTGGGCTGCAATGTGGCACAGTGCATTAGGTGCATTAGGTGCATGGCTCCTAACACAAAGGCTGCTGGTCTGAGTCCCAGATAGGGCACTGCAGTTGCATCCTGGACAAGGTGCTTAACCCTAAATTACCTCAGTAAATAAGCAGCTGTGGATAACATTTAATATTTACAAGCTATTTAAGTCTGGATACAAGTGTCTGCTAAACAACTATTGTGATGTAGTTATATCTACACAGAAACTCTTTCTGATATACCGTAAGTTTAAAGGGGGTCTAGTATATACATGGCTCTTGTGCCATTCAGCTTGGGTGTCATGGATACCTAGAATATTAATTATTCTTGTTGTTACTCAGAAAGAATTAAGGCTGCTTATTTACCAATGCTGACATATTAAAAACAACAAACCATGTGCTGCTGACACCTAAGATTGGATTTTGCTGGTCAACGAGACACGTTACTATAATGTAATCTGTTCCTGGGGTGTAACATGACACTTCACCATATACCAACACCAAAATGTCCATCACAATTACAGTAATTGCCAAAAACTTAACAAAATGACATACTCAATAAAATATGTATGGTCTGAGTGAGTAAACCACATATAATCACTGAACAAGTTCTGGACTTCATTGTTAGCCTGAAGTGATCTTTAATGTGAAAATATAAATATGCAACTAAATATACAAATTGGGCTCCATTTGAACTGTTCAGGAAGTGTCCTTTTAACTATGACACAGAGACTGGCATCTGATCTGTTGGGACACAACTGGCCGGCCAGTAGATGCTCTCTAAAAGGTGTGAAACCCACCCATCTCCTCAGAACTCATCACGTTACAGAACCACAAAGCTCCATTGCCCTCAGCTACTAACCAGTAATAAGAAGTCCTTATCTGCCAGCTGTCTAACTCATCTAATTAACTCAGGTCAGTGAGTTTCATCCAGAACAGTACCATTAAGCCCATCGTTTTCACATGGCACCGGGAAATCTTAAATGTAACACACATCACAAAAATCAAGAATGCAATGTTAAATTACTAATAAAGAGACATCAGCCATGATGTGAAGACTGTGCAGTGGGAATAATGGCAGTGATCTAAGACCAGTGGGTGCACAGTCTAAAGCTCAGAGGGTTATGACCCAATGATGAGGTGTTTCAGAGCTCAGTTTCAGTCCGATTTATCTCATGAGAAATAAGTTCAAAAGGACAGAGTGAGTGATGCCTTGGCTGGCAGAATCACCTCATAGCATATCCTTCTCAACAGGTACCACTTTCATCATAGCCGAAATGTTGAAAGAAATCTTGGTGAATATAACACAGGAACCAATGAAGTGTAACACTGTGGGTTTTTTCACCTTTGAAATGTGCTCATACAGTTAAGTTCAAGCGGGAAACAAAACCTGAAGTTCATTCAGGGCAGTGAACTGAACAGAGAACTGAAATGTATATTTTAACTGATGTTTCACTTGTCATTATTATAATTATTATTATTATTATTATTATTATTATTAAACATTTCAGTTCAAGTATGCATTACACAAAAGAAACCGGTGAACCAGTCTGTCTCTCCACATGTTAATCTAACAGAAGAGGACTGACAATCTGCCATCCACCCACTGTCACCGCACTTGAACAAAACCTAACAAATTCTACCCTTTTGTCCTAGTTAAGCTTGCTTGTCTCCCTGCTTCATTTCCACTAGACACGCTGTTGAGTAATTTTGGGCTCAAGTCCTGCTGTCAAAATTAAGTATTTTATGTAACATCAACAAAAAATCATGGGTTTATTCATTGAGGTCTCCTATACCGTTCACTGAAGCTCACCGGAACACAACGGTTCAGTCAATGACGTTTTTTCAGGTCAAGGTAGCCATAAAATACTACACTTAAATGAAGTGTTCTGCGGCAGTTTCGACAAAATAAACATTAAATATCGCATAAACAAATAAACAAACAAACAAACATTGTACAAACTGTCGAAAAACGAACTCAAATATTAGCGTGCATTGTTTCGGCAAAATGAGGACAAGATTTCACGTACATTTCAGTTAGCAAACTGAGATGACTTCACAACGCCTCTAACTGCCATTAGACTTGGGAATATTAACACGGCAACAACTCATTCCATCAATTTATTAATTTATCAATAGGCATTTCAAATGTCCCCCAGACTGAACTCAACAGGAGTGCCATCGATTACTAAGGGTCATGAAGGACCCTTTTATTTATGATTTTTCATCAACGTGTACGACTGAAAACCATTTTAATTTCATATATTCCTCGTTTCTGAGAAAACTGGATGTACTGTAAAAACTACAGCTACAGCCACATTCCCCAATCTTATTCCAGAATTTAAAGTTGTCTAATTTCTTATCGTTTGCTAAATATTGTCTTTAAATTTGTATACTTGTACATTTTGTTTCAGCTTAGACACCGTCCTGTGTGCATTACCCTTCACTCTGAGAGGAGCTGATCTATGCAGTAAAATGCTCTGAACTTGGTTTTGCTGTACAGAATGTTTGAGAGCAATGCGGTAAAAAAAAAATACCCCGTCCATTCTATTTCATAGTTGCCAAGCAAGAGCAAAAGACCGCTGGTACGTATTCGTTCGGCATATAACACGTGTTGAAAACATCTGATGCATAAGTTATGTTATTATTTGCCTTAAAATAATGTCCTAATAAAGCGCAGCTAACGTACTAGCAAAACGCTCAGCTAGTTGTCAGATTAATTATAATGGTCTCTCTAAATATACAACAAAAGCAAAATACATTGATTAAGCAGGATTTATGCAGTCTCAATGAATGCCGCACAGCCGGCGGTCTTCAGTTGTCTTTACCTGGAAAGCGCACGGTGCATCCCTGATAGTGAAGGCGCAGTTTCTGTAGAGCTCAATGCAGATACAGTACCGTACTACTGACTTCATGATGTAACGAACCGCTGGAGTAGGGAACACCGCACATGCATTGACGTTTTTGTAAACATATAATGCGTTGCCTACCGTATAGTGCTGATCGTACATTTTGAAAAAGGCTTCACAGGGTCGCCGGAAGACGTTGCCGGGAAGGAGCGACGCGTTTCATCTTTCAAGTCCACTATTTTAATGAGGTACAATGTGTCATGTTCTTAATGCAATTACCCCAAATCTCCCATCTATTTTGAAAGGAGCTTCTGGGTAAAATTTATTCGCTTTAATATGTCAAATTGTTTGAACGCTTTAGAGAAATGAAAACATCTTCTTGCATCCTCCTTGTATACAATGACCGGGCTGAAGACACATTTCACAGTCCCAGCGTCAATCATACAGGTTCGACCACAGTGTTAGTTCCCGCCTCTGCGCGCGCAGGGTTGGTACAGAGAGGTGACTGACACCTAGTAAAAAACTTTTTTGTTTCAATCCAGTAGAACTGTGCATACTTTGTTGCTGTCTTTGCATGTCGTGCAATTAACCGAACAGCAACTATCTTTAATGTATTTTTTATTGTGGTTGTCGTTGTAAGTGATCAGTATGCGTGTTGTGCGTGTGCATACAACTACCGGGCGAATATGGTTTGAGTAGTCCTGTTGACACAACGTTTCGTGGCAGCTATAAAAATATATTCTTTCACTCTTTTTCTTTAAGACAGTTGGTAGAGAGCTTATTTACCTTTGGGCAAGGTACTTATATCCAGTAAATAGTAAATAGTAAATATCCAGCTGCGTAAATGGATAACATTGTAACCGATGTAAGTCGCTCTGGATAAGAACGTCTGCTAAATTCTAATAATGTAATGTGACGTAATGTAATGCAATTAAATATTCTAAACAAATGGGAGTCCAGACCTATCTGAAATAAAATTTTGACACATAGACATCTAGTTTGATGAATTCCTTTCCACGCACGCTGAGTGATGGACCAAACACCACCCAGTGCACGTGCACGCACGCACACACACACACACACACACAGTTTGTTTGCATTTCTTTGATTTTAGTTCTTGCCTCGTTTTTATAATCATCATCATAAATATGATTATTAGTCATAATGGCAGGGTAAGAATGAAATGCTTCCTTCACCTCTTCATCTATTAACCTAGGATGTTATATGTCTCACATCAGCTTGTATGAATGTGCTATTCTTCACCCTTCACCATGTTCCATAACTATTCATTTTTATGCTGCAGGAGAAAACAAAATGTGTTAAGTGCACCTCATTACCTGCCTATGGAATGTTATTTCTGTGGTCACCAATTAATTTGAATTGCATGCCTTTATCCGAGTCATGCAATGCTGAGATCAAAATTAATTTCTTCCAGACTTCTTCAGTTATTTTATTTGTATTACATCGTTCCCTCAGTTCGAATGTTTTAACATCCCTGTAGTGTGTGGGATGCAGTGACCCATCTGTGGTGCAGTAGATATCACTGTTTCAGAGATACTTCCTAACATTTAGAAATCTCCATGGCAACATTCACTCACAGTTTAATGTACCTCACACACACACACACACACACACACACACACACAGACAGCCATCTGAACAACTGGCATTAGCACCAAACCTTGCATCCTTAGATAGTTTAGAAGAAAATGTAGCCAAGCATATATGATTAAAACACTAAGCTGAAAAAATAAGTATATTTTCTAAATAAATCTCTCTTCACTGAAATATATTCAGGTAAATATATGTAAGCCGCACAATATGGTTGGTTTTTAGTGTGAAATGAATGAATTACCTTCAGCATTCCAGAATATCCCAACTCCCACAAATCTGAGAAATCCAGAGGAATCATAGAAGATTAAATGACCAGAAATCTGGAATATCAGTGAGCATCTTGCATTCTCAGATAAAATTTAGAGGGTGATGCACTAGAAAACTGTTATCACACATAAATTACTGCAGCCAGCCATCCAAATACAAAAGACAGAACTATGATAAATGTTCCTGGAGCTGAATTATTGAAGCACATGTTAAAACCTCTGAACACCAATATGAGATGCAAGATTATATTGCATTCAGTTTATTAACAATTATGAAGATGTATAACTATTCAGTCAGAATTTGCAAATCAGCACAGAATTTACTATTTCTCTTTCACAACAGATGTACAAGCATATGCAATTTTTATACTTCCCTGCTCAAGGTTGTAATGTAGCAGGAGGCGGGTTGCTACAACAGGCTGGAGATAGGCAGGCAAGGGACAATGTGAATATGTGAACTCCCAATCCGATCCCATCACCTGAGCAGTGGTGTAAAATGGTCACATGATTGGGCTTTTCCCACAGACTTGTGGGCAAGGGAACACATCACTTTACTTCCAGTTCTATAGAGGTAAGAAAGAGATATCCCACTTTTAATATTAATTGTTGACTTGCATTGTTACTCATCCCCAACCCTGCCATGTTGTGAATGGTCCTTTGGCTTTAAGTTACATTATCCTGCTTCTCTCATTTAAGGTAACCTTATTCACAGAGAAAGGTTAACAGAGTGGAGCATTCAGAGTGTCAGACACCTGACGACACCTGAGAGAGCTTAAGCGCTTCTTCCTGCTGATTATTTACTCACCATTTTATTACACACAGGCTGAAATGGATTGAGCTTGCGATTGTTGTGTCAGGTTATAATGCTGTATAAATGGTGCCAAATGAACAGTATGAGTCACATGTTAATGCACTTTCTTGGGAATGAACATGGGTGTCTGTGTCTAATATACTTGTTTAGCATCTACAACCTGCTAATCACTGAAGAATTAAAGAACAGACCAGTATACTCTGTGTCATAGGAATAGCCACAGAGTATATAAATACACTTTACATTACATTACTTTATATTACATTCATTTAGCAGACTTCCAGCACAAAAGAACAGAAGTGTATCCCTTCATGGAGTTATGAGGTCATCAACACACAGTATATAAACCTGAGAGAGTACTTTATTTCAGCCTATACCAATTTGATTATGCATGTGATTACCATCAAACTTAAACTCTGAGGAATGCTGGCTCTCTGGAATAAAGATAGTTGAACAGATGGACACAGACTTATCAAACACACATTGGAATTAGCTGTGATTGTTGGATTCACAAAGAGACAAAAATATATTCCATACATGTCAACATCCTATGGCATCCTCCTTTTTATAATTCATAGAATTTTACCAGCTGGAAAAACCAACATGTAACAGCATCTCTGACACTTAGATGTGTTGTATGACAAATTATAATTTAAAAACAAATAATACAGTAATCATGATTACACCCTTCCAAAGTTCCTGCTGATCCTTTTTTTCAGGAAGGGATTTCATATTTATGCAGTGAATATGAAGTGAAGAACGATTGATAGGTTATCTGACTTCAGAGAATTCTGCTTTATTTTACAGTTGCTTAGCAACAGACAGATCTGTAGAAAGCGCAGCAGGAAGTGGATGTAAAAAAAATTGTTACCAGGAGCTGATGGACTTCAGTTGTCAAGGCCTTCACTCTGGGCTGGTTTGGAATGTGATTATGGATTCAGAATGTTAATTATTTCAAGCATGCTTTAATATAAATAGTTGTTGATGTTTACGACCAGACCTCCTGGAAGGTCGCGTCACACTTTGCTTGAGTTTTCAGTTCTGAGACTGCAAGGATCAGAGGGATTTACAGACCAATCTGCTGACACCACCATAATAAAGCATAAGCCCAGTGGCACAGTCATCAGCAGGCACACAGTGTTTGGTTGCTGCATAAATATTCGGTCTGTTGGATGCAAGCTAGGCTTCCTCCTTTCTGAGGCAGACTTCTTTGCTTTTAATTACCCAGCGTACAGTTGTGGGAGCTCATCAGGTTTCAGAGCCAAAACTAAAAGCCTGGGATACAGAAAGGCCAAGTCTGACAATCCACAGGTAGAGTGTTACTGTAGGACTCTAGGTACTCTAGGGACTGTAGGTTACTGTAGTTACTGTAGGTTTTTACTTCTTCCCTCCATGCAGCACTCTTGTCTTCCACTGCTTCATCCTCCACATCCTGAGAGTGTCCGTGCAAAGCAAACAGGACTCTACAGTGATCCATGCAGCTTTGCTACCATGACAAATTCAGAGCTAATGATGATAAATTTCTCTAAGGTACTCTGTGGAATCTTTTTCCTAGGACATTTTACATTTCTTCTTATTTGCTTAGTAGATGCTGTTATCCAGTATGACCTAAACAGCTTATCATTTTACACACGTTTTACACATTTATACAGTCAGATACTTAACAAGGCAATTGCAGTTAAGAACCTTGCACAAGGGTATAACAGCAGCTGTCAAACTGGGGATTGAACTGGCAAATTTTGGGTTAAGAGTCCTGCTGCTTAACACCATACCACACTACTGGAATTAAAAGAACACAAACAAACTGCAATCGATGATTGATACTCTCCTGTTTGCCCTGATAAATTTTCCCCAAATGAGCTGTAATTATATTAACATAATGGGGCTTTTAAATCCATGATTTCTGTGTAAATTTCAAGAAATTCTATACATGTTTCTGTCTTTTCCTGACTGAGAATATATGCATCCCATCCCCACTCCCGTTGCATTGATATACTCATTAAATATTCATATTCTGTCTTGCTGAACTGATAGCAGGGCACTGCAGATCTCAATCACAGTTTCAGAAAGCCTGGGGTCTTGTGGAGGGGGATGCTGCAGTCAGTTATATCTGCAAATATTTTAGCTGGAGAGCATGGCAGGAGTACAAACAGATCTGGGTCAGCCTCAGAACAGGAGGGTGAGTCTCACTGCTTGCCTGAACTCGAGCATTTGCCTGAACTTGTGCATTTCATTGTTCTGATGGTATGCGTCACTGGTTCAACACCAACAAAGTGTAGTAGATTTCAGTCCACAAACAAAAGCTGTAAGTTTTTCAAGTCCCGCAAGGTTTGGACAGCTCTCAGCTAATCATAAACTTGATATGACATTCTAGTTCACATGTCATGACTGTTTAAAACAAGACATTTCCCATGTTGCAAGATATTCATCAATACTTATGATAATGTGAAAAAAATAATGTGTAAATGGTTTTTAGACATATATAGGAGACATACAGGAGAAAAATATTTGACACAGTGGTCTTGTCAAATGTACTTTTCAAATGAAAAATAGCCTATTTTTAATGAACTTTTTTTTTCAGAAATCCATCATTTTCTTTGTATTATATGCTTTATCACAGCAATGCACACAGCACAAAAAATTGTCCATTCTGGTCCTCTGATTCAGCTATTGTCAAAACCTAATCCGCAGATAACTGACGCCATAATTTCTTTGTTTTGCATAATTACCCGAAGAGTTCAGGCTATGAGGAAACGGCTGTCCTATGGGATAGCCCAGCCAAACTAATATACACCCAAATGCATGGTACAGTTTGTTAAATAAGTCTTATCGCTCTTATTTCAGTGTGTGTGAGTATCTGGCAGTTATAGTATTGTGATGCTTTATGATGGTTTGAGATTGTTTTTTTGTGTCTAATTTTAAAACTATTGTATCATAAAAGAATAAGATTTACCAGAAGATGACTATCCCACAAGACACTGAAGCTTTTCTTTGACCCAGTGGGTATTGTCCTCAGCGTCACATGATTTGTTTTACATTTTCACCTTGCCCTCTCTTTTGTTCCCTTGGAATTATTTCTGGAATTGCACCTTGAGGTGATGGGAAGCCATGGATAGAGTACTGTACGTTCAAACTGCCCTTCATGCAACTGATAACTTCTGTCACAGTAAAGAGTTTTGAATATAACAAGAATATAAGATGAACAAGAAAAAATGCTTTAAAAACACCAGGGAAGTGAATGTGAGAACTGTACATAATCAAAAGCATTGACTTGGTAAGAATGTGGACCAGTTTTCATCTTACTGCCAAATGTTGCATCCAAAACTAAAAGCTAAATAAAGCATAGTGCATTCCATTTTTATTTGTACTATGTACCCTTTGCATGTATTTTCTATTGACTTGCAATATTACTTCATGTAAGAACATGACTGTAGAAGCAGGATAACACATATTCCCTGAATACATGGGTGTAATTTATGGTAGGGACAGTGGGGATATGTCCCTACCAATTTTGTGATTACCAAACAAAAATAGTTAGGCATATTAACGTTATACTAGTAGCTTATACTTAGCTAACATTATGTCCCCACCACTTTCTAAATCAAACCTACATCCTTGCCTGAATATAAGCAAAACCTCAAAGAGTATTCATTGGACTTAGTTCCTCAGTATTAAATACTAAGTTCTGTTTCACTGAGACCCTAATTTTTATTTTTTCTTACGAAGAAAGCATTTTCTCTGTACTCCTAGTGTGCATTGATCTCTGCTTTAACTGCACCTGCTCTTATTCTGTGGATATATCACAAAGAGCTTACTAATAAGACACACAGATGGGTGCTAATGGGTTTCTTTATAGATTTTTTCTTCATTACTGTGAAAAAGCATGTGAAATTAGATTGCTGTTGAATGTTTAGATACATATCAAAATGTACTGTTTTCCCTCACTCTTCAAAAATTGCTAACTTGCTACCAGATTCATGTCCTGGAGAGACACTCTTCAGAAATAGGATACTAATAAAAGCATCAAGATGAATTTTCCCTTAATGAAATGCAATGAAGCAGGTAGAAAACGTTGGTGATTGGTTGTATGTGGTGTGTAAAGGGAGTGTGCAATAAATCTCCGTGCTTTCTGCTGAGTGAGTGAATCCACAGAGTCACAAGGTGATCTGTTGGAGGTGTAGGTGTGGAGCATGGTGTGTGAGCTGCCTCAGTATGGAGGTCTGTTGGAGGCATTAGTTGGAGGGTGGTCCCTGAGCTGCCTGGGGTACTCTGTGTGTGACTGCCTCAGAGGGCCCAATCAGAAGCCCAGTCAAGGCTGTGTTTGGCTGCTAGGTCAGCAAAATTTCTCTCAGTGAGGCATTTATACCCACTTTTCTCCATCTCCATTGTAAGATATTTCACTTTGCACTAAAAACTATGCCACCACCTGCAGCATGCACAGCATAGGATTTAATGAAGAGTTTTATGGCAGTTAATTCAGACTGTGACCAACACTCGCACCCGTCACTGAAGCAGCTTCCAATTATCTGAAATAACTGCAGCTTTGAGCCCAGAACTGGACAGACTTTATTTGAATTTGAGCCAAGCCGAAGAAATTACCATGGTTAAAAGATGATGGTTTATTATTTTCAGTGTTGTGGACTATAAAATGCTTCCCTCAATCATGCCAAATGAGGAAAATGTGGCATAAGGTCTATATAATAAGCACCTATAATGGCAAGCTGATTCTGTTACTGTATTGATTCCAGCATTATCCATTCAAAATGATTAAAGCAGACATTCGGACCGCACTGAAATGCTATTTTACAGAATCCAAGTAAGTAATCATACCCCAGCAAGCAAAACAAAACTGCTATTAGCCCCAAGGTTCACACTGGATGAAACAGACTGTTTAAGTGATAACCTGCTCTAGGCCAGGCCAAAAGCCTCATAAGTACTATAAATGGGAAAGGCAAAAAGGTGACAAGGCAGCCCAGCACAGCAGGAAGAGTAATTCCTATTCACATGTGAGGGGTTGTGAAGGCAGCTCCAGCACTGCTATCCACAGTGTGGAGAATCGGGAGTGAATGAGAAATAACGCCGAGCTAAACTGGAGAAAATGTAGTTAGACTGGAAAATGAAAAGAATTTCGACTCCAGTCAAATACAAATTGCTTTTTGTTCTCTGGGTGGGTGGGGGGAAGGGGGTATTTTCAACAACAACCTAAGACCAAAGGTCCACAAGTAGCTACGAGGATGACTGAGCTCTCCAAGTATTGATTTTTTTTCTCTCTCACTCTCTTTGTCTCCCACACATATAATTCAAACAAACTGTTTTTAGGTTGAACACAGAGGGAGCATCCTGATGAGTGACTACTCATTTAAGGGTAAGAAACTGGATGGAAAATTCTTACTGATGGTTTTGCGAATTAATCGTAATCACTCAGTAAGTAGCTTTTGCATCCTTAAAATCAAAGTTTACATATCCATTAGCTAAGCTAAACCAGGGGTCATGGACAGACGAATACAGGGATGGGGCAGTTTTTCTTCTGGACAAGGTCACCATTACTAATGCATATTCTGCATAACAAATCTTTGCTTTGGTGTGATGTGGAGACCTGTCCAGTGTATGTTTATCTCTTACCTCAGAGGACCTGAAATGAGTACCTCTCCTTACCACTCTGAAGTTAAAAATAATCACAAGTAGACATTAGACCACCTGAAAATTAACACTTTTTGGATGATAATAATTTCATAATTTTCCTCCACTATGGGTAAATTTTTGATTAAAAAACATTAAAAAGTTAAAATATATTTCTGATTGGATGTCCTCTAAGGGTTGGGTATCTTTGTATTGTTGTGTTTTCATTTAGAAGACAACCAGTGGTAAACCAAGTCTGAACAGGAAGTGTGATCAAGTATGCTGTAACCTAGCAGGTTATAATGGCCATCCACACAAGCAAAGGACTGTTAGTTATTTAATGAAGAATATTGGATTTTTATATCTATAATCTAAGGTAAAACATAATCAAAGTGGGTGAGAGGAATTGCTAAAAAAATCTGATATATTCAATTATCTAATGAATGGTGACAACGTCTGTATGTATGTACAATTTCACAAGCACAAGAGTGCTTTCAGTAATGAGAAGCAATTTCATAAAGATTAGGTGTCAAAGAGGGTTTTACTAATTCCTGTCCTTCCTGTGAAATTTCTTCAACAATTATATGGTATATGCAATAACTTTGGATTGCAATCATGGTGGTTAATTACTGTGCTTTGGACACATTGTTCAAAGTGTTGTCATAGGGCAGTAGGACTCACTTAGTCATGGAATATTGACTGACCCTGCCTCACTTAGCTTTAAAACATAGAATTACTTTTAAATTATAGCTCTCTGTAAAGTCATCTCATTAACTCTGTAATAGCTCTCCTCTTCCTTCATTATGAACATAACTGACTGCCTAAAGCATTAGCCATTCACAGCTGCATTCTCAGAGTTTTTTTTCTAGAAATTAGTACATATTTTCCTTAAAGACTAAGCCACAAACTACTTGCGTCTTGGACAGGGCAACAAAAATCTCTTGGTCAACGTGTCAGATTTTTTTTTTTACTAATGTGAATAGCTCCACTGACTGCAGCAATTGAAATTCTCAATAAACAATTGAAATTAACATCCCACTAATCCTCCACAACACCTTCTCTACCCGATAAAGTTTACAAACTTATAAGAACTCTATTGGAGCATCTATATAACCACCAAAACTAAAATCATACATAAGCTACAAAATAGTTCCACATATAAGACTCCTCTTGTCCTTTAAAATGTACATCAAGCTAAAGACTGTTTCTAAATTATAAAGCAATTTCGTTGTCATTATTATTCCCCAGTTATCTATCTGTATCTTTACCTATCTATACAGTATATATATATATATATCCAGGGGATAGACAAGATAATGGAAACACCAAATGAAAAACGACTCCTGCTTTCTACTAATCCAAATTTATCACAATTAAAAAGGTCTACATGCATTTCATATTAATGTCAATAGTAATTACTGATATTTCTCCTGTATAAGACATTTTAAAATCATCACATTTATATATAAGTCCCTAAAACATCTGAGAGATAAAACAGATTTTGAAGGTCGTCAAATTGTTGCAGGTGTGTCAGTCACAGAAGTGGTAAGAAAGGAATAGAATGATACTTAACAGGATAGTTTCTAAAAACCACAAAACAAAGGGCTCAAAAATTACAACTGGACTGAATCTACATCTCCATGACCCAGTCTAAACAAAACCTGTACACTGTGACCTTAAAAAAGACTGATATTTACGGTGGGGCTGCCATTCAGAATCTGCTTCTAACTAAGGCCAATGCACAACAATACATAACCTGGCATAATGTCATGAAACCTGATTTCTAAGAAGTGAAAGAAAGTAATACAGTCTGATGAGTCACCTTTTACTCTTTTTCCTACATCTGGATGGTTTATGTTTGGAGAACTCCAAAGGAACCCTTCAACCCACATTGGCTGTTCCAGCTTTTAAATGTGGTGGTGGATCTGTTATTGTAGGGACAGCCATCTTGCAGGAATTGTGGGATTATTAGTCTGCCTGGTAGAATTATGACCAATGAAAACTAAACCATTTTGGGCAACCAGGTGCACCCTATGGTACAAACATTGTTTCCCCAAGATGTTCCCATATTCCAAGATGATAATGCCCTCATACACACTGCTAAGTAGGTCCAAGAGTGGTTTCATGAGGATGAAACCACTCTTGGATGAACTCAAATGAACTCAAATAACTTTCGTAGCCTCCCCAATCACCATATCTAGACATCACTGAAAGTGATGTTCTGAAACGTACAGTGCAGAGTAGGTTTCCACCTCCTTCATCTCTTAAAGATGCTTAACACTTATAAGTTACAATAATAAATATTATCTAGTTAATGAATATTCGGATGTTGTAATTCAGGCATTTTCATTGTTTTATCTACCCCCTGCAAATGCATATTCATGTAAACACAGACATACACACACACACACACACACACACTGCATAAGAACAAAAGAACATATTATGACGAGAACAGGCCATTCGGCCCAACTAAGCTCACCATTTCTTGTATGTGTGTGTGTGTGTGTGTGTATATGTATTGAAATGAAAGACATGATTTGCTTTAAGATTTCAAAACATAGAAACCAAACATTTGAAAGAGTGCATTAGCCTTTCATTTTGATCCCCTGTGAACTTGACTCTCACAGCTGCATATTTCTCTCTTGATCCTGTATTTATTTTGTACTTTCTGCTCCCTTCTCTTTTCATCCCTCCCCACTCCTTCTGATCTTTCACTTAAAGCTCCCCTTGAAAACTAACACTTCATACATTTGAATTGCAGAGTCCAGTGTATAGGTTTGCTAAAATAAGATTTATTTCCCTCAAGCAAATGATTTCCTCATATATTATACAGATGGAAACAGCAAAGGCTGTAGATACATTTCCCCATGTGATCTGGGAATAAAGACACATATCTAAAATTAAACTACCCACAATTTGGTACATTAGTTGATTGAAAAGGTACTTTAAACTGTAGGCCACAGAATTACATGGTAAAGCAGATGTGTGTCTTTCTGGATTCTACTGTACATAGATCTTGCTGTCCATACCCAGATGAGCAGCAGTCCTTGCGTTAAGGACACAGTGGAATCAGCGTGACGCTCCGGCTAACATGCCCATGCACACCCTACCATCTGTAAACATCACACTCTGTATTTCTGTCATGCTACATCACAATAACTCGCACCTGATCCGTCAGAACCAGCATGGTGCGGATCCTGTCCTTTCCAAGGTCAATGCAACTCCTGAAGTACCATAAAAACAACACTTTTAGCATTCTGCTTGTAAAAGTAGGTCATTGCATTGGCTGTGATAGTCATGCCTTTTAGGTGATAAATAGTCTATCTACAGCATTTTTCTTGTTAAATTAAAGCACTACTGACAGTCTTAGCCACTACACCAAATATAAAAACAGGTCAAGGTTTTCTGCAAATGTGCAAAGAAAGTGTGCTTTGAATTTCAATTCACAGAGCAGCCATCCCTTTACAGGTACAATATTGGAATTTATTGATAACATTTAATAGTGAGCTATGTGAACTGTACCTATGCCCCAAAGTCCTGTGTAGTTCAAATGCTGTTTATGGTCATTTCTTTCATGCAATGTGACCAGCAGAGATAATCGATGAAGCAGGCACAATGTGAGAGAGCTAGAGAAAATGCTGAGGACGAACGCTGGTACGCCCTAGTAACCATTCGTGGCAGTGAACGTAACTAGTGAAAGGAAAGAAATTCGTGGATGTGCGGATTTGACGAGTGGAGAGAAGAGAAACAATTCAACAGAATTCAACACGATTAAACACTGTTTCCTGACGGACTGTTTGGGTATCTGCTATTATACCGCATTGGTGGATTTGTTTTCTCAAAGGTTTCTGTATTAACCGTTGTATAAATTAATGAGTTATCTGTGTCGTGTTTTAAAACGTTGTCCCAACTACGACAAAAATGAAGAAAACGTTGAAGGCCAACATTAATTCTGTTTTCCAAGGTGCATGACTATAGCACACAATTCAATGATAAAGCAGCTACACCTACAATACATCAACGTGCCGTTGAGAAGACTATTGCTTCTGTCACCATGAAACAATAAATAAATGCAACTGTAAATTCTAATTGTCAACGGCAGGTCGCTTCACTCGAATAGTATACAGAAAGCAACAAGAATAAAATGCAGGCTCGGTCTGTGCTACACATCATATGTTTTCCGCAGCAGAAGACTTACTAGTAGCCTACGTTACAATTTTTGGTATTAACGTTACCATAAACCTACAGCATACAGCATTGTCGCTACAATGTAACTTGCATTTCGGTGTGTCTTCGGTTTGCAGTCGCGAGTCGGCAGGCTAACTGCTTGATCACAGGTATCAGCTGGACCGCCCCCAACAAACTGCTTTTATATTAGGCGATGCACTCTTCTTCTGTGGATTTAACAGTGGGTTTAATGAAACAAAATTAGCATATCTAGATATGGATAGATCAATCTAATTATCGGGCTTCTTTAGCGCCCATACAGATGACAGATCTGTGAATTTTCGCAAAGATCGCTCTGCACTGATGGCCGTGAACAAGTGGGTAACTATCTAACCAGATGCATAAGGCTGGTTGGCTAAAAGCGTAACATCGTGTTTCGCAGTTTGGCATTTACCCTGGCGTGTATACGTATACAAGTTCGAGGTACAGTTTTCATACATGGTCACATGACACGGGGTCCTCCAATCGGCAGCGTCCAATGAACGCTCGGAATTTTAAACAGTGCACTGAGTGACTGCTTCAGTTGATTGGTGTGTTGAAGTTTACAGTGAGGAGTATGAGTTTGTTTAGCTAGCTAAACACATATTTTGTATATTTTACGTTAACTAAAACTCATTACTGTAAAAATGGACTACCCCGAATCCCATATCGTTACTCCAGGTCCATATCGGGCAACGAAACTGGTAAGGAAGATGTTTATAGCTAACGTTTGCCACTCGCTTGACTTTGAAGACACGCTCAGTCAGTGCTAACGTCCTAGTGTTTGTTTTTCTGTGTGAGTTAGTAGCGAGCTACCTAACGTTAGCTAGCTGGCAATAGCTCTAAGTTGACTAACAAACTAAAATGATTTATTTTATCACATTGTCTAGCAGCGACTAATGTATCTGATGTCAGAGCTCCACCTAACTTTAGCTGATTTCCTCCTGGTATGCAGCGAGGGCTAGCTAGTAAGCGACTTAAACAAGGCGACTAGCAAATTGGCTAGCTAAGTAAATAAATTTAGGCGGCCAGCCAGCTAGAAAACTCGTTATATGCAGGCAGTGTAATAAATTAGCTATGTTACCTGAATTGCGTACTGTCTAAAATTTGTAAATGCCGATATCCAACGACGTATGATGCATGTTATCAGGTTGGCATTGTTTCCAGTCTGAATTTTCACTAACTTATTGCTTACACCGGTGTCTGTAGCTAACGTGTCTTTATGGTCTGCTCTGGGAGTGTTGTTAGTCGGATCTGACACTATTTCTCATTTAACTTGAATGGATACACTTATGTTGTATTGTGCTGGAAGTCGCTCTGCATCGGGGCGTCTGTTAAATGCATACAATGTAATGTTATATGTCTCTTGTCTATAGTGGAACGAAGTAACTAAACTTTTTCGGGCGGGAATGCCACTGAAAAAGCATCGGCAACACTTCAGGCTGTACGGTAACTGTTTCACCGCGGCGGCAGCTGTGGACTGGTTACACGACCTGCTCAGGAACAATAGCAACTTCGGCCCAGAGGTCACAAGGCAGCAGACGGTCCAGCTGCTGAAAAAGTTCCTAAAGAATCACGTGATTGAAGACGTGAAGGGCAGATGGGGTTCCGAGGATCTGGATGACAATAGTCAACTTTACAGGCATGGGATTTCAAAGTTAAACTTTCAGAAAGGAATTCAAATGTAATATTCATGATGTGAGGTGCTGTGGTGGTGACCATTTTTTGTGCCCTGAGGTGTAAATGCAAAACCCAGTGAATGTTTTGTTTTGTTTCTTCTGTAAATTGTCATAGGTTTCCTTCCACGTCACCTTTGAAGGCAATTCCCAGTTGCCCACCAATTGGGAGAAAAAGGAGTTCCTCGCTGAAGGAAAAAGAGGGCCTCTTCAAGATCAGGACATCCAAGAAATTTGACAAAGAGTCACAAGTTAGATGCCCTACGTTCTTTGTTGAAAATTTTTTTCCAGGAAATTTTGTTTTGGGCTTGTGCTTAAATTTACAGTTTTGTACATTGTCTTCATCCCATAAGTATTTCACACTATTATTTTCACTCATTGTAAATACAGTGTATTCCTGTCATCCTTTATTCTTTGTGTTAATTTTTTCATGGGTGTATAATTAAGAGCTCTTATAACCCGCAGGAAAATGTGGATCCATCAAACCAAGAAAAGACTGCTGATTCTGCTCCATCTGAAGAGGTCCATCGTCGAGAGTTGACAGAGGAAGACATCCTCGATGTCTGGAGAAGCATAACTTTGACACAGTATGTATCACCAGTTGAGATTTGACAGTTTTTATTGTGTCCAATGACAGGTTGTAGTTTCAGTTGTTTGCCTTTGTTTTTCAGTTTGGAGAGAACCTTGGGTTTGACGACTCTCGAAGATGTGTTGGATCCGACTCAAGTGAACTCTCAGCACATTGTGTACAATATGACCAATGTCAACAAGCATGGTGTGGTTACCCTACAGGATAAGACAGGTACATTTTTCCAGATTGTTCCTTACAGTTTCAGTTTCCTTCATTTGATAATTGCATTGATGCACAGGTCTATATTTAATATTTGATTTTCTTTCAGATGACCTACCTCACTGGGTTTTGTCAGCTATGAAATGTTTGGCAAACTGTAAGTAAAATTTTAAATCTGTTTTGCATGTCTCATCTTAATATTTGAGAGTATCGAATATTGTTTAAGTAGTCTGTGTGCTTTGGGTTGATGAATCATCATAGTTGCATTGAGTCCCCAGTGTTTAAATAATAATGAATATTCCGAACAATTAATCCGTGTCTTTTTTTTGTGAGTCTTCAGCAAATTTATCTGTTAACACTTTATTTTTTCTTCGTAATTAAAGGGCCAAAGTATGACTCAAACCAGCCTTCGTACCCTGGGTTCGAGAGGGATGTGTTCAAAACTGTTTCAGATTACTTTCTCAGTCTTCCTCAGCCACTGCTTACATTTGAATACTATGAGTTATTTGTGAACATTCTGGGTATGTATGACCTTTCACATGTTTTATGTTTTGGAGTTTGGTACTGCACTGTGAAGTATTCAGGACATGTCCGTTGATTAGGTGTGTTCTTTGCTTCCCTCAAATAGTTCCTGTATCTCTATGGTGAATTTGTGCATAGGGACTAACATGGGTTTAGGTGTGGTTTTTCATTCTTCTACATCAAATAACTACATGGATGCACTGTGTTGAAAAGACTGTTTTCAAAAAGCTAGTGTGCAGTCTGAGTGGGTTTTTTGAAATATTGAAATATTAAATTGATCCAGTCAAATTTAAGAAGCATGAATATCAGAAAATTAGTTTCTTTTCCCCCATTTTACATTTTCAGTTATTTTAAAAGTGTTATGGATTCTGGCTGACATGCACTGCTTTTTATGTCTTATGTCTTTTTTTAACTAACATTCAATGCTTGTGCAATTGCTTATTTCCCTTTCCCCCAAAATATCCACCTGCCTCTTTATACTCCACTCGCTTCCAAATTTTATTTTGTTTTTTGTCTGGTCCCTTGTTAGTTTTGTGTGGCTACATCGTGGTGCCTAAAATGCAGCGAGGAAAACGTAAAAGCCAAGAGGAACCCAGCTGTCCTCAGCCACCAAAAACCCCTAATTTGAATGATGCTAACCTGTTCAAATCAACGGAGTGCCTTTTGTTGAGCTTAATACGTAAACAGTCCTTTGAGGAGACTGAATCTCCCATGAGGGAAGTGTTCAGTTCCATGGCCCAGTCTGGTCTGATGGAGGCAGACTGTGCCGGGAAGATCCAGCAACATGATGCAGCCGGCAGAAGACCCAGTGCCAGGAGTCCCTTCGGGGGCAGCTGCCAGAACCTCTCTCAGACTGCAGCCAGCGGAGCAGTGTCAGTCAGACTCAGACCCAGGAGCTGCTCCCTGGAAGGCAGTGTTGATGACTCAGCTTACGCTTGTCCTCCGCGCACACTGTTCCAATCCTCAGAACAGCTGATGACCCACAGAAGTAGCAGCAGCAGCAGCAGCAGGATCGGCACCTCTCTTCAATACAAAGCTGGCTCTCTGCTCGATGTTCACCCTAAAGCTGAGCAGCAGGGTTTTGCCTCCGTAGCAAGTCTCTCCTGCGGCACAGGTTCAAGCAGGAAAGATCCAGAAATTTCTAGCGTTCACAGTGCTAGTAGCAGTGGTACACCATCACCACAGGAGGTCCTGTTGGCTAAAAGACTCCGGGCGAGCCAATCCAGGAGTGTTGCTACCTGTGCTGGTATTGGCAACCGCAGAGAGCTGTCCGCCAGCTGCTTTAGCATTAACGCTCCAGTGGCAGAAATAACAATGAAGCCAGACCTCTCCTCCAGCATTGGACTGAGAAGGCCCAGTATACCCAACTTGGCTGGCAGCAGCAGAGATGTCAGGGCAGGGCCAGTTGTGAGCAGGCGCTGCTATAGCTCTGTGGACCTGTCCAACAAGCCTGCTGCCTCTCCACCCTCTGTGTCCACTTTTGCACGTCAACCAAGTCCTGACCAAAGTAAGGCAATGTCTGCATGCATTTGGCTCTTGGGTCATGTATTTTTTGTGTCTGTGTGCTTAAGCTTGTGTTGTATTGCTTGCTTAATGGAACTCACCTGGGTCTTATGACGTGAGAATGCTCCAACAGTTGTTTGCTGGAAATCCTGTAATTGTTGAGCCTTTTATTCGTGGTATGTACTATTCATCTGACCATACTCTCTATGCCCATTTTATTACTGTTCTCCTCTCTGAACACGTCTTAATTTTGTAATGTTTTCCTCACTCACGTTGTGTCTGCTGGTAACTATCATTTCGCAGTGCAACTGAAAACAACTAAGTGAATTAATTCTGCTTTTGTGGGGAGCAAAGAATTTCTGTTAGACGTCATGTTATTCAGACCATATTTACACAGCTCACTTGCGTGGCTTTTGGTGAACTCGGTAAGCCCTGGTGTGACAGGATGTAGCTGATTGTGCGAGTGCAGTGAGACGATGCTGTCTTGGTGTGAAGGTCTTCTGCAGCCGCAACTGGAGCGGGTGGCCATCGAGGCCCTGCAGCTGTGCACCCTGCTCCTGCCCCCGGCCAGCCGGCGCAAGCTGCAGCTCCTCATGCGCATGATCTCGCGCATGAGTCAGAACGTGGACATGCCCCGTCTGCACGATGCTATCGGAACGCGCACACTGGTGAGGAGAGCAGGCCAGATGTCCTCATTGTGAACACCAGCGCATGTTAGTTTGGTGGCAGTGGTATGTGTAGCAGGCAGGTTTGTGTATGTGATTGGCTGAAAACAGGATATGAATACAATGCTTGGGTATTGTTGTTGTGGTAGTCTGACAGTATGTCTGGACAGTAGAGTGAAAACTGTTGCTCAAAAAGTTGGCGTTTTGGAACAGACTCGGTTGTAACTATTTTCTCCTGGGTACGTAATTAAAGCTGTGATCTCGCCAGTGGAGAAACGGCGGTGTATGTGCAGCTTGCTTTTCCTGTTGTGAACACTAGGTGTCGCTGTGTGATTTCAGATGGTGCACACCTTCTCTCGCTGTGTGCTGTGTTGTGAAGAGGAGGTGGATCTGGATGAGCTCCTAGCCACAAGACTGGTCTCATTTTTAATGGATCACCATCAGGACATACTCAAGGTCCCTGTCTACCTACAAAATGCAGTTCAGGATCACATTGCCTACCTCAAAAAAGTACAAGTACGTACAGTACAGCCATTTGTAGTGTATTTCCCTTATATTTTATACATGATGATTACAGTTTTCAGCATCTTTGATCTACATTGAGTTCACAGTACTATGTACAAATCCAGTGACCACCTTTCACTCTTATTGTATAACCTATTTATCCTTGGGTAAATGCTCAAAAGTTACTTGCGTCTCCTTAAGTTTTTTAACCGCAGGTATGTTTAACGTTCCTTCCCAGATAACCTACCCCAGTGCCGGTACTGGCACCACTCTGCCAACATACTCATTCTGCAGACAGATCAGCCCTCAGGAGTTTGAGGAACAGAAACTGTCTGTCTCACAGGCTGCTATTGCTGACCTCCTCGAAAACCTAATCAAAGATAAAACCCTTTCTGTGAAAGAGAAGAAAAAGAGGCTCAAGCAGGTAAGAAGTGAAATGTTTTATTGTAGAGCTGAGCATTTCAGATCCTTGTCTGAGCTGTCACTCAGGCCACACACTCGTGGCTTGTAAACACAGGTTGTTCAGTAAGTCACCTTTTTCCCTCAGTTTCAGAAACAGTATCCACACATCTACCGCCATCGATTCCCAACCACTGAAAGTGAGGCCCAGCTTTTTGTGGACAAGCCAAAGATCAAGCCACCAATGCTGATAAGTATGAAGAAAACCAAAGCTTTTAGCATTCGAAACTGAAGGTTCATTTTTAAGAGTGTATGTGTTATTTTTTTCCATGCCTCCATGAAGAATTGGGAGTTAAATGAAGACAATGTGAAGAAGCTACAAAAAAATACTTTAGTTTGATGTGCTAAACCAGCCCAGCCGTTCATTCCATGGTTGACAACATCAACATTGTATCAACAATGTCTTATCTATATTATAATATTTTAATGCTATTAGAACATTTGCCCCCATTTGAGTTTCATTTATTTAGCTGTATATGTACACATTTTTAATTTATTTCTGACATTTTTGCCAGAGCTTAGGATTGTATACTGTATGACAGGAAGATTATGTGTGTTTGGAAGTTGGAGTACTCTCTCAAGACTGAAGCCTTCCCTGGAAGTTGCTGCAGCATAAGAGCAAATGACAGCGTAAAAGATATACTGTACTGAATATGTCTTGAATATGTTTTGTTTTCTTCACCACACTCCTTTTCTTTTTTTAACCTCTTGGATTGCAACTGCCATGGCAGTAGGCCTCGTATGGTTGCTTTCTTTGTTTGAGGTTTTTTTTTGTTGTTGTTAGTTTTTTTTTTTTTTTAACCAAGGATATTGGATAACCATGAACATGGTGATCTATTGTGTGCATGCATTCCACTCTGTTTCACTGGTCCCTGTCAGTTAGGGTGTTGGGGGTTTTTTTTGGTATGTTTCTTGTGTGAATGTTGTGTGATACATTGCACTTTCTTGTAATGCATGCATACAATGTTTCTGCACATGCACAGTATAAGTCATTTATATATTGTCTTATCCAATGCTGTTGGAAGTGGATTTCTTTGTGTAATACCAGCTGGAATAAATGTTGAAAGTAAGGAACAAATTGCACTGTACTGTTTTCAGTTGTTTTAAACCAATAGGTAATTTTCTCACATTTAAATATACATCTGAACTGTTTAGATTTTTACAAATTGATATTAAAATATTTTGGTTTTAGTGTACACATTGGGATGCCTGAAGTAAAGCTGAATTTGAGCAATGTTTTGTCTCAGTTTTTATGAAAAATTTTCTCCACATGGCTTCATGTATGGATGGCTTAAGAGGTCAAAGTTTCACCAAATGAGGACAAGATTTGGTGTAAAATCCATTAAAGTATGTGGCTTTAAATTCTGTGAATGTGGTTGTGAAACACTTTCCTATAGCACTAATCTGTTTTTCTTTTCTCCTATGTTGACATTAATACAAGTGTAGTTTAAACCCTCAAATTTCTCAATGTCTTGCGTTAGAAGACCCCTTATGTTTATGTTAACATGCAGCTGGAATTGAAACTGCTTTCAAAGTCCTTGTAACTACAAATTCATTGCTTAAATTTGATTAAAATACTTAAAATGCAAATCAAGAGAGCAAGTGAACACACTTATCTTCAGCAATCTGCAGTCAGGGGGATACACTACAAAATGTGTAGTCTTGAAAGGTGAACATCCTTAGCGTGCCCGTGTAAAGAATTTCTTTTTGTGTTGTTTATGGACCTAATTGTATGCCTATATTTAGCGAGACATAACCAGGCAGGTGTGTGGTGTAGTTCAAACTCAACTGCTAGACATTTCATCCTTTTAAGAGTTTCCAGGATTCCAGTACTTGGCTAACATAAGCTGATATTTGGTAAACTTTAGTCATAGACTCTAGATGAGCAAAAAAAGGAAAAACCTTTTTGTTGCCTATGGTTTGGCAGCTATTTCTGTGTATGGTCAATATAGATGACAAGGTATTTACATTACTTGTGTTGTGCCACTCATGTACATGTAAACTGCATAACCTTCCAATCTTGCTTGTATCTTCAGAGTAAAACATTTTTTGTAAATTTGACCTGGCTCAGTCACATAGTATGGCAGCCATGTTGCATATGGCAATATGTAATGCAATAATCACTAATGGATTGAACAGAGTGTAATTGTAAGAACACTTGTTATTTATAGTTCCATTGTGGTTAGTTTCATCCTCATGTGTTACATGAAGGTAAGGGCAAAGTGATAGATATACTATTTCTTTGTGTGTCAGTATGTCTTGGAACATTTAAGACTGGGCCTAGCATTTGCCCTCTCTTTCAAAGATTATCCTTTCCTTGTAGTGCCATATTTATGCATAACCCTGGCTAAATAGAAACAAAAACCTGCTATACAAGAGGAGGCATCAAAGATTTTTTTCCTGCTTGAGATGTTTTAATTCCAGAGAAAACGTGGGTCATATTTCCAGAAAACACAAGAGTTGTTGTAACTTTAATCACAAATTCCATGCTTGTTTCTTGGTGTGTGTAAAACCACTGAAATGCTTCACTCACGATGAGCAGGCTTTTTTCCCAAGCAAAGTTAGAAATTGCTGTTTAAGCCTACATCTGCCATCATGTGAAAGTCCTTCCAACTTTGTGGATTACAGTGGTTTTACTCAGGCATATACCCTACCAGACGTTGGATTGAAAGCAGTTGGGGTATTGAATGTGATGGACAAGATCATTTATTCAGATGAACAAATACACAAGCAGGTCTGAAGGAAAATGATGTATCACTACCAATGAGTGTTAGTTACCCAAAGTAAGTACAGACACTGTTGAGGGCCAAGCAGAAAACAAGAAACATTTGCACAAAATCAAAAGAGGCAGCTGACTTGTCTGACTTATTGACTTGGCTTTATTTTCTGGAATCTGGTGGGATAACATGGCAAAAAAGGGAAACTCACACTTAATGAGTTAATGGTTGTCTATAGAAGGTTTGAGCTTTTCTCCTGTTCAGATTTCATTGCCTTAGAGGGAGACCAATTGATACAAAATTCACTCATTAAATAATTCCCTCAACCCCTCACCACACCATTCACTTTTATCTTAAGAGTGAAGTTTTTCAGGCCTTTCATCTGTATCTGCAATTAGATTGCTACACGATGGCCATATTGTTTTACTTAAAATCTATTGAGCAAACCTCTTAAAGAGCTGCACAGTGATGAATTTTAGGTCTAGTGGACTTAAGGTTCATGAGTGAATTTCAGGCACTTGATCCAGCATTGTGGTTGAAGGTCATTTTCAATCATTTATTTTTCAATGGATCTTATATGATCAATAATGTTGGCATGTCAAATGTAGTACTAATATGTCAATAGTGAATGAAATTGGTTGATTTGCATTTTTACCCACTGAGACAGTTTCAAAAACCCATGTGAATCTAATTTTGATAGTACATGGGTGCTGTGCTTTATCACATCATGACCAGACAACATACAGGCAACACATATTTGTACTAAATTTGAAATCCATAGACCAAAAAGTGATTGAAATGTGCTTCTTTGCAGTTAATGTATGAACACACACAAATGGAGTGACCTGTGACAGACATATTGCTAGATGTCCAAGCTATTCTTCTAGTCTGTAGAAATAATCATGCAAACCATGTTTTGTGCAAATCAGGTCAACATTTCATGAGATGTTATTTTCTCTCTAATGCACCAGTTATACAAAATGCCACACATTTAAATATGGCAGAATTAGATAATAGAGAAGACAAAAAGTAATGATGAGGAATATGCAGGTAAATTTTCAATTCACTGTCAAATTGTCGACGGATTTCTACATATGAAAAATGTCTGACAATCAGCACATGTCTGCCATAGCACACTAGAAGTGTTTCTAGTGTTAAATCTGTCCCAAGGGTGTGTGACTTACAGAAGGGGGTCTTGCATCTTAGAAGCTTGGCTTCCTAATAATGTAGAAATTGTGGTACAATTACTTTTATTATGTGTAATTTTTCTTCCATTAACCAGTGTCACAATTCCTGGCTTAGTAATAGGGATATTCTTGTTTCACTTAATGTTTTTTTTTAATAAAAAGACACACTGCAGAATAAAGACATGAAAGACCTGTTTGAGCTGAAGACGCTGGAAAATTGTATTCAGCACGTACTACTGTACATTGCTGCAATGGGGTGGTGGTTACTGGAGTTTGTCAAAGTGCATTCTGAGGGTGTTCTCAAAGGCATCCCTGTGCGCTAGCCCTTGAGCAACAGTGCAGCCGTTGCCAAAGAATTCTTTTTATTGACCCCTCCCCTTCCCCCTCCCCCTAAAGTTTTTCTCCATCATCTATTCTCAAAAATAAACTTCTATTTCGTTTACTCCTTTGCAGCACCTTCTGTCATAATCACTGCTCTTATGTGAAGGTTTGTGTGAGTGTCCCACCTCACATCATTCCCATTGTGAGGAGAAAACAATAGTGCTCCTGTAGAGGCAGAACTAATATGCCATTAGAACTGAGAATGCACGGGAACTGGAGATGATCAATCTCACTCTGTCTGACCCCAGCTGACATTTTCAATTATGTGAAATGTATAAGCAAAACAAAAGTGTGATTAATGAAATGTGTCACCAGCTTGCGCACAAACTCATCCTGCATTTCAGGATCTGTGTGTTGATAAGTTGCATATCATTTTGTATTATTCTTTTGTGTAGCAGACAGACTTATCCAGAAAAAACCTTTACAATCTCAGGGCAATTTAACATGTACACTCTCCAACCAGAGCTTAGCACAGGCAATTTGTTGAAAATAGTTTGCTGAGGAATTCAATAGCAGTGTTTGTCTTAGAGTGCAAAACCACAGCTCCACACCTTTGATGCAAAAGGTCTTAAGAAATTCACCACATGCTCTGTCTGGGGTACAAATCACTTTCTCCTCATATTTGTAAAGAAACCAACATGACTCTGAGCTTGTTGAATGGCAACAAGACAGACCAAAACAAAGACCCAGCACATTTTAAGAAATCTGTGACACTAGTAGTATATTGACCGTCCTACAGTGACAGAATTAGCATGTCTGTTGACTTGAGTAATTCTTGATCTCTTATTCCTTCTTGTTATTCTACTATTAATCAACCAACTGTATATATCTTTCATTTTCACAGCAAATAATTCAAGACCAATACTGTTTTATTTTCTTCTGAAATCAAACATTAAATATGCTTTGTAATGCTGTGACGGTTCATATGGTTCTGATTATGTTTATAACGAGAAGGAAAAAAATCCTTTGAAAGAGTGGTGTTGTGCTGGAAGCCAAACGTCAAAGGAAAAGCCAGGACACAAAAGGATTCTTGTATTCTTGTTCTAGAGCGTTCTGATTGGTTCGAAGGCTGCTTTCAGTCACCAGAGCTCTGTGTGGGAAGGGAACTCCTTGTATAAATACCCCCCAAAACACCATCAGACACAGTTAACGTGTGTTTCTTTTCAGACCTTAGAGGAACTGGCTGTATTTTCCACAAAGAAAAATGGTTAGCCGGTGAGTGATTTAATGTGGTTTTAGTTTTATCTGGACTTCATGCACAGTTGAATTGATTGAATTTAATGGTATGCTGTACACTAAAATATTGATGTCACCATTAGTTACAGATTTGACTAAAATATATAGTAAGAATTGAAATACCAAGGGCTTCATCAGTAAAATGTATGCAGACAACCACAGTTGATTAATTTAAGTAGCATTAGAAACTGTGACGCTGTCTTTTTTTAAGAGAGAACTCAAAAGTTGAATATATTTTTAACTTCCTTGAAACTTTTTAAGAGGATCTGGTGGTGTAATTAATTCAAACATTTCAGTAAATGAACTATCTGGCGATTACTACAGCCCATACATAACATGAATAGACCAATAAAAAAAGTTGAAAGTGGTTTGTGTGCTTATCGACAGAGAAACGTAATGCAGCTGTGCAAGCTAGTTTTATTTCCCTTCCTGTTTAACAAATCAGTCACATCCTCCTCCTCTGAATGCGTGCGGAGGATCATGCTGCTCTTTGTTTTGATGGCAGAGTTGAACACCCTGCTGGTGGTTACAAGAAAATCTTTGAGACGTGTGAGGAACTGGCAGAGCCCATTCCTGCTCAGGTCACAGGTCTGTCTGGATGACTTGCCCTGTACTTCTGTTCCAGTAATTTGTAACTGCTTGGGGGCTGCTTCGCAGACTGCTCATTCACCAGAAAGGTTTATTTTTAAAAAAAAGATGCAATTGCTTAAATGATGACTAAGGAGATGACAATTTTTTGGACGTTGTGGCTGCGAAATGCTAACCATATAGAGGAGCAATTTGATTTTTAGAAGAATTCTTCAGTCTTGATTTGAAATAAATCAAGTTGTTTCAAATTGACTGGTGCCATGTGGTTGAAGAAAAAAGTCTCATCTGAATACAACCATCCTATGAAATGCCTGTAGCCCATAGCAGAAAGTATAAATGGTGTGCTGTTTTATGAGGGACCGGTGTCTTGTTTATGCAGTGGAGTGAGACGAGGCATTTCCAATCTGTCTGCAGGCAGAATTCCTCCATGGCTGAAGGGAAGTCTGCTTCGTCTGGGACCCGGCCTGTTCGAGGTGGGAGATGAGCCCTTCTACCATCTCTTTGATGGCCAGGCCCTCATGCACAAATTTGACTTCAAAAATGGCCAGGTCACCTACTACCGAAAGTAAGACTGTTTGTCAGTGCCACCATGTTTTCATGTGTGCAGTGTACATGCTGTATTTTTATGTATTTGTTCTACAGTTGATTCCTCTTTGAATTTTTTGTTGCTATTTCCTGCAGGGAATTCAATTATTTATTAGTAAATCTGTAAGTCTTCACCCTGACACCTTACTCTGTTGTGAGAGGGTTTGTTAAATTTTCCTTTAAGCTTTTAAATGTAATTTGATACTAACGTCTAAGCCTTTCGCCTGGAGGAAACTCAGCGGGGTATGTTTCTCATTAAAACACTGGACGAATGTCTAACACCACTGCAGAGAAACACATCGTTCTTACAATCAGTGCAAGCGCCTCACAAAGTGAAGAATTGTTGGTCACAACCCAACTTCTTCAGACTGAAACTGGATTTCTGCCTCTTTAAAAGTCCTCTTTGTGCTGATACTGTAGTATCAGTCTCACAATTTGTAGGAAATACTTGAGAATAGAATTATACCAGTAATCCCCCTTGATGCTGATGTATTAGGCCCTTATTCCTTCCATTTCCCTGCCTCTAGTCCTATTTCTTCCTTTCTTTCATAGTTAATAGACAGTGGGAGATTGATTGTTGAATTAGATGGGCAGTTATTTTACTGCTTAATACACATTTGCACAGTAAAACAAAGCTATAGACTGACAACTAAACACACACACATATGATATAAGATTCCATATGAGACCAGTTGTCAGAGCAATTTGACCTGTGTGGCTTCATCAAAAAAACAGCTACATATTTAAGCAGCATTTTATTGTAAAAGTGAATAATTAAATGCACAGTGTGAATATGTATTTTGGTTACATTAGTGTCTTTATTTCATTACAACGTTTACTTGTGATTGCAGATTTGTTAAAACCGACGCATATGTCCGGGCCATGACAGAGAAGAGAGTTGTGATCACCGAGTTTGGCACTGCTGCCTACCCAGATCCCTGCAAAAACATCTTCTCTAGGTCTGTCGGTGTCATGTCTTCATCTCAATGAACCCAGTATCAGGGGAAAACATTGAAATGTGTGCATGGGCCAACACATTATAGAGCATTGCATTGCACTGATTATACTAATCTGATTACTTATGTGACTCTTTGCATGGCATTTGTGAATTTCCTTTTGTTTGTTGTCGGTGTGCAGGTTTTTCAGTTATTTCCAGGGCATCGAGGTAACAGACAACTGCCTCGTAAATGTGTATCCTATTGGCGAGGATTTCTACGCCTGTACTGAAACCAACTACATCACAAAAGTCAACCCGGAGACCCTGGAGACTCTGAAAAAGGTGGGTCCTCCCTTTCTGCTTCACATTCTCAGAGACATGATTGCCATGACACAAAGTAACTTCTGTGCCTGTGTCCCCAGGTGGACCTGTGCAATTACCTCACCATCAACGGGGTGACAGCTCACCCTCACATCGAAAATGACGGCACAGTGTACAACATCGGAAACTGTTTCGGAAAGAACATGACTCTGGCCTACAACATTGTCAAAATCCCACCCACACAAAAAGGTCTGCTGGGGTTTGAATGCTTACTGATATGGGCAGTATCATGACAGATGTCTTTTCCTTTATGCATGTTCCCCAAATCATGTGTGGAGTCTTTACCTCAAAACTGTGCTGTCTGCTTTCAGACAAGTCGGATCCCATTGAGAAGTCCAAAGTGGTGGTGCAGATTCCCAGCAGTGAGAGATTCAAGCCCTCCTATGTCCACAGGTTAGCAGAGCCATGTCATGTCATAATTCATATTTCATATATCCAGATGGGTGATTCTTTTTCCTCCACATTCAAAAGATGATGATGATGCAGATGTCCAGGTCTGTTGTTCCAGGAATTGTACTATTTAAAGTGAATATGACAGACCTTATTGTTTTCCCTTGATTTCTTAGTTCCAGTTCATTTAATTATGGTCCAAACCCTTCTTGTATGAGATGACCATAACTGTGCCTGACTGTTGCCAAGGGCTGTCTACTAAAAGACACCTGTGGAGGCTGATTCACTGATTGACTGATTCCCTGGTAACCATATCTGCTTTTCCGTAGTGCACACACAGAGGAAATGTAGGAAGATGGGTTTGACAGAGAGTTGCCTGGAGATTTCTTTATAAAAAACTTTGAATATTAGTGTTGCTGTATAAATACTCTGACAACTTCATGGCCACCCCTCTGTGCTCCCTCTTAGCTTTGGCATCACAGAAAACTACTTCGTCTTTGTCGAGACTCCAGTGAAGATCAATCTGCTGAAATTCCTGAGTGCCTGGAGCATCCGTGGCAGCAACTACATGGACTGTTTTGAGTCCAATGAAACCATGGGTGTAAGTCAACAATCAGAAAAAAGAAATATTTGCTTCAAGTGGCTTTTGCATCCTGCACAGAACGAAATTCCTGTCCTGTGTTTTAGTCCACCCAGAACTGAAAGTGAAGCAATGCAGAAGGTTTTATTATAGTGGAAAACATTTTGTTTTAGAGAGGTTAATGTGTACATCTTCTGCTTCTTTTGCATCAATACTTGATTTTCAATGTGTGAAATAAACTTTTGAAAGTTATCCTTAATTGCTTTGTAGACATGGTTTCATCTGGCCACCAGGAACCCAGCAGAATATCAAGACCATAAATTCAGGACCTCAGCCATAAACCTCTTTCATCACATCAACTGCTATGAGGACCAGGGCTTCATTGTTGTTGACCTGTGTGCCTGGAAAGGGTGAGGGATGCCCTGAGGTACATAGTGAATTTTGGGCATCTCATCAAAATACTGAGCCACTGCCTCTTCTCTCCATTTCTGTACAGATTCGAGTTTGTGTACAACTACCTGTACCTGGCGAACCTGAGAGAAAACTGGGAGGAGGTGAAGAAAGCAGCCATGATGGCTCCTCAGCCGGAAGTGCGCAGATACGTCATCCCCATGGACGTGCACAGGGTAAGGCACTCAGATCCATTCATTCATTTCATTCCATTCATTTAACAGACACTCTTATCCAGAGCAACTTCTAGCGCAATAGAACATAAGTGTATCCATTCAAGCTGAATGAGCAACAGTGTCAGACCAGGCTAACAACACTCCCAGACCAGTGAGTGTGAGCATAACACTATTCAAGCCCTACCCTAAGTTAACTTGTGCAACCTGACGATACAAGCGAAGCCAAGTATACTACCATACATCAGTCACTACCATATATCAGATTGGTCCCTGTTGTTGGGGTGAAGTGATTGTGTTGGATCATGCCAGATAAAGCTGTCTTCTGTCCTGCAGGTGGAGCAAGGGAAGAACCTGATCTCTCTGCCCTACACCACGGCCACTGCTGTCATGCGCTCTGATGGAACCATCTGGCTGGAGCCTGAGGTGCTGTTCTCTGGGCCTCGTCAAGGTAAGTATATCCCCTTTCTTAACATTTTTTTCTTCACAAACTGATGTACACCTGGGCCGATCTACATTGATTCCACACCAATGGGCTAATTTTGAAAATCTGTTCGTAATCAAGGCTGTGAGATAATGCCTTTTTGTGTCTTTATTTGCTTTCAATTGTTCTTTCAGCTTTTGAGTTTCCCCAGATCAACTACAGCAAATTCTGTGGAAAGAACTACACCTATGCCTATGGGCTTGGTCTCAACCACTTCATCCCAGACAGGGTAGGTGCAGTATATCCAGCATGTTCTTCTGAAGATCTGAATCTTAAGAAAAATACTCACCTATAAACGTAATCTCCTTTTTGTTTTAATTGTCCGCAGATTTGTAAGCTGAATGTAAAAACCAAGGAGACCTGGGTGTGGCAGGAGCCTGACTCCTACCCCTCTGAGCCCCTGTTCGTTCAGACTCCTGGTGGCACGGATGAGGACGATGGTAAGCATGGGACCTGGGTAGTGTGTGTGGTTGTTTTGGCTGCAGAGCCATTTCCATGGCAGAGGTGCCTGCAGTGTCTGTATCTAACCATTCTTGTAAGGGTCAACAAGCTGTACAATGACACTGTTACACTCTGTGCAACTTTCTCATCTCTCCAAGGGGTCCTGCTGACCATCGTGGTGAACCCTGGGGCAGCTCAGAGGCCAGGGTATCTCCTTATTCTCAATGCCAGGGACCTGACAGAGATCGCCCGGGCAGAGGTGGAGGCCATTATCCCTGTGACCTTCCATGGAATGTACAAGCCTTAGAACAGTCATGTCAGCACAGCTCTGTCATTTCACTGCTTCAGAAACCACGCCATGCAGATGTTTAGCCTACCAAGACAGCAGAGGACACTTGTGAAATTCCAAGCCACAAGAACCATCACTCAAGATTTTATGTGTCATAAACTTCTTTCATTATCTTGCAGAGATGAATCCTGTTCAGCCTGTCAGCATATTTCATTACTATAATATGCTTTTCGTTACATAAGTGATGTCAGTTAAGAAATATTACAGTAATACAAATGTCCTCAGCAGCAGGGAGGCAATTGTAATAATCTGAATTTACTGGATGTTACGAAACTGATTTAACTACTGCAACTTGCTTGGTAACATCATCACGATTTCTGGTAACAGACCATTTCCACTGAACTCTTGTATTGCAAGTCATTTATATTACAATTAATACATACTTGAGATAATATTATCATTTCACTTGGCAAGAATGCAAAACCAGCACAAATATTACCAGTGATGATGTTACCACATAGGTCCTCAAAAGTTTCATCATTTTCTTAAACTACTTACCAGTGAGTGTAAATTGTTCCCCAAGTAGTTCCCTGGTACATACCAAGTGAAAAGGATATTGTAGAATAAAATGGTATGTCCTCAGTAGACTACCAATGCTACCTTCTCTTTCACAACTTTCTTAGTGTAAATTTTCAGAGAAAGGTGGCACAAGCTGACAGTGAAGCCCTTGTAAGATGTGAGGTATGGACAAAGATCCTCAGACAGCCATATACACACTTAATGAATAAAAGAATTCTGAAAGATCTACTCCGTTTTCAGTTTCTTGGTATAGAATTTGCTGTATTATTTTTGTTTTTTTATATCCTTGATTCAGAGGCATATCCTTGAGGCATTTGCTGATGTGTCTGTCAAAATGATAAAAGGAAGCCAGTTAAGTTAAATTCTCAATGACATATCTGACAGCCAAACATTTAAATAAGCTATTATCTAAAAACATTTATATTATACAGTTTTTAATAAATCACATTAGTTTTTCCACTGCCTAGAAAGGGAACAGGCATGGTCTCTTTACATAATAGCATTTTACATCTACAGACACGCACAAAAAACAGCACACAAACATAAAATGATTTAAAGTTTCAAAAACTTGTATTTATTCCCAATGTCTGAGGGACCCTGAGTCAATGTGGTCTAAATCAACAGACACAAAAAGATATGACATCCAGGTCAAATCATAATATATGCAAACCTCTCCTTCTGTGATACAAAATTTAGTCATTGACAATGTTTTTTGCAACAATACAAATTCAAGTTCAAACATGGTTAAAATGGAAAGTGCAGCACTGAAGATAAAGTTTGACAACAGTCTCCTCAATTATCTTGCCTTGTCAGAATTAGCATATCTAAGGCAGCATTAGATTCTGAGCACTGGGGACCTTCTCCTTTCTGTTGAAAGCTGGTACTCTTGTTGCTTAATGATCTTCAAACAGTGGCCCAATACCTGGTGAGAAAGAAAGAGGATGGAGTGAGATCTTAAAACAATACATGAACAAGCAAGCCGGTACCTGCTAGTTGATACCTCGCCTGGCCATCCTTTGTAGTATGCAGTACTTTGTAGTATGCAGTACTTCTAATATTGTTGACTCTGTATGGTTTTTCACTTGTGTTGTATTGTACCTCACTTGTAAGTCGCTTTGGATAAAAGCGTCTGCCAAATGAATAAATGTAATGTAAATGTACAAGACGTATATGAGACAAGTAAGGCCTGGGTAGCCTAAGCTACACAGCTATGTCAGAATTTAGGTTAGGTTTATATTTCCATCTGTAACCTTCCCAGCTGTTTCTGATCAGCTGACAATGTATAGCTTCTCCATCTGAAACTCCACTGACAGCTTCACGATCTTCATTTTGTCTGTGGACAGCTGCAAATGAGGTCTTGGATTACCTTCCTTGTGTCCTGAGGAAGAATCACTCCATCATCCCATAGTCTTCCAGAGGAGAAGAATGCTGAGCTCTCCTCTTCCAGTCTAAAGACAAATGGTACTCCATTGCTAAACCTTCAACAGCCTCTTATGCTACAGCATGACTGCTCAGCATCTGTCTTCAGGAAACATTTAAAAATGTACTCTTTTTGTGTGGTTCAAGAGGTTCAAAATAACAGAAACCCAATTAATTACTGTGTAAAAAAAGTTAACTTTTAAGTCAGTAGATTATTCCTGGTACTCACTTCTCATTGATGGTTGTGGCCTCCACATCCTCTCCTGCCAGGGCTCCTGAGCATCCCGGGGCCAGCAAAGACACTCTGGCATTTGGCCACAGGAACAGGAAGTTGGGGTCAAATGCCCTTCCACACTACAAAATAAGACACAATTTCAAGATGCCTTTACTCTCCTTCAGCAGGGGCAGCCAAGGTAATATCATGGTGGAAAAAGTCATTGAGCACGTCATCATACTAAGCACATGTATTTATACTGTAAATATAGTAGACACCTAATATCTGCATACCATAGCGTAACTATCGGCACCATGGCAACCTCCAATGACCACAGTAATCTTGGGCGTGGAGGCACACGCCACAGCAGACATCATGGATCCCTGGGCCTTCAGTCTGTTGGTATGGGAGTCTGCCTGGAGGAGAAAGGCAAGTTCACATATATCCTTTTCCTGATTAGGGTTTAACAACTGGTTGCTGCACATAGTTTTGAACAGTTTGTAAAGTGGACAGTAACCATGATCAGGCATTGAGAATGGTACTTAACAATGCCACACTGAACAAGCTGATAAAAGGCCTATACTGGCATGGACATAGGCTCTGTGTTGTCAGTGTCAGTGTTCTATAGGCATGCTGGTGTTCTACAGGAATTTCTACATTATACTGTATATTACCACTGGTACTCTGTAATGCTATACAGAAACATGAGCAGCACAGTGGAATATGTCAGGAATATCAACAGTGTTGTACATTACCACTGACACTCTGTGATACTCTGTAGAAACAGCAGAACAGGGTGCATGTTCAGGAGCATCAGTGCAGCTTTACCTGGGCTGAAGACAGTGTCAGCGCTGGGCTCGGGGCAGTGTTTTGCAGGAATATTAAAGGGATATCTCGCTGGTCACACAGCTGAACAAAGTGGCACCCTTTCAAAGCAGCTTCATACAGCAGCTCCCCGTTGTTTGCAACAATGCCGACCTGATGGCTATAAAAACAAAAGAGGCCATTTCGTGTTAACGCTGTATTGCTCTACATTTTAGAGCACCATACGCACTCAAAACTACATAACAGTCTGTTTCTCTTGCTTTTGGCGTATTACACCAATTGTACTACTGCTGTGCTCTTGTACACCAGATAGAAAATGAAAGAGCATGAGCAAAATTGAAGGGAGGCTTTCCCACAATCGGTGCTGTCTCAAAACCCCCAATTCTCCTTATCTCACCACCTGACCTGGAGCACAATAACATCTCCACATCCAGAACATTCCACTGCCATGGCAACCAGTTGGTTTCAGACAAGCTCTTTGTGGGCGGAGAACAGAGAAAGAAAAAAAAGGTACACAAAAGATTTTTTTTACATAAGTTTTTCTTGTTTCTTTGTTTTTGTTTTATCTTTTTGGTCGCATTATATGCAATATATGAAAAGAATGAGGTGTGTTTTTGTTTACCTTTTTATACAGTTTCAAAAGCACTGAACAACTAAGGATTTTAAACCCGATATTGCTGAACCCCAGTTCTCATTCAGAAAGACTACTCATCTTAAGCCTGGTCTTACTTCATCGTGAAGTAATACAAGACAGGATTGGTCAGACGACTTCAGCAAGCTAATCTGATTAGCCAAATTAATTGGGTTAACCATGTAATCTCCTAGACGCTTGCTTCGGACTGTGTTTTAACATGGCCAGGCAATCAATGAGCTTCCAAAAATGTTGACAAAGGGGTCAATGACATGGCAGAAACATGCATTAACATGTGTGAAGCAAGAGATGGATTTGCGAGTCACATGACTGGTTAAGTTTGCAAAAATATGTGGCTTAGGGAGAAAAGTCTAGATAAGAAAACAATCCTCTTCATGTTCCCTTCTCTCCTCAACAGGGGAAAAAAATGGCACAAAGCGTTAACTTAAAATGTGTAATATTGTGTAATACTCAACTGAAAAAGTGTAATACGTTGTAATACTCCCTGGTATGTTATATATTCATTTATACACACACTTATCAACTAATGTCAACACAACACAATGTGGGAAGTGTGAAACAACCTAGAGTACTTACCCCTCAATTTTTGCGAAACCCGTCACAAGTGTGGTTCCATAGCGAGCTTTGAACTCCTGAAACTTGCTGCCATCTGTCAGACGACTCAATATCTACAGGTGGCAAAAAATTAATTTGTTATCATTGTCAGCCAGGCCTGGCGCTTCAGCACCAGAGCAACTGTTATAGAGAGTGACTGTTTCTGCGCTGCCCTCACCAGTCGGACATCCAGGCTATGGCTGTAGTCCCGTGGGGCTAGGCCCTTCAGCTCCTCCACATCGTGCAGAGGGGCCGCCACTGAGAGGGTCTCCTCTTCAGGCAGCTCAAAATTGAGGGTGGAGATGATGTTTCTGGTATAGTCGAAGGCCTCCATCTCCAAAGCAGCAAAATGGTCCACACAGCCGCTCACCCTAGAATAACACAGTGGTTAAGGTCAAAGGCCATGTCTGATCAGAGAGGCCACACCAGTGCAGAAGATCACTGTGTATATATCTGGTCTGTAGCTTTCTCAATGTTGCAAGAGTATCTTGCCCTTGTGCTAAATTTCATACCTCTTTGCTGGTCAACAAACATTTGCAGTATGTAGACTTACAATCATAATGTTCATTGTATGGATATGGACAACACAAAAAGTTTTAATTGTATTTATATCACCAGACCCAGTTTAGAAACAGTGCTTTCCATTCATGTGTAGAAGTCATCCACCCCCCCATCAATATCGCTGTATGCATTTTTGGCTATGATTTTCTATATGTCCCTGTGGAACCCCTTTTTAAGCTCTCTCTCATGAGTACCAGGCCCTTCCCTCACTCACTCTGCATGTAGTCTAGCTCCGCCCAGGTCCTCTGGAGAGACTTCTTCCCCTGTGGCTGCCTTCACCAGTGGGGGCCCGCCCAGGAAGATGGTCCCTATTCTGTGCACGATTACAGCCTCCTCGGCCATGGTGGGGATGTAGGCACCGCCAGCTGTGCATGAGCCACACACCACTGCCACCTACAGGACACAAAGTGATTTGCCTTCAAAGCCCTGCACTGAATAACAGTTTGACAAAAATAAATGCACAGGGACAATCATGGAGGACCGGACTTAATTATATGTTTTTTATCACACCTGTGGAATCTTCATTGCAGACATAATGGCTTCATTGTAGAAAGTACGGCCTCCTTGGTTCTTATCTGGGAAGATTTCTGACTGTTGATGGAATAAACAGATGAGAAATTATCATCCAGGTGGAGAATTTCTAACTGCAGAATTTTGTTGACTTCTAACTCTGTTACCTGAAGGGGCAGGAAGGCACCCCCACTATCCACCAAGTACACACAGGGAAGACGGTTCTGAATAGCCACTTCCTGAGCTCTAAGCTGCTTCTTAACAGTAATGGGATACGCAGTGCCACCCTTCACAGTGGCATCATTGGCAATGAACACACACCATAAACTGTTGATTTTACCAATGCCTGTAGAGTTAAGGGAAGAGGGGGAGAAGAGATGAAACAGTCAGTATTTTAACATTGCTTTAATATTGTTGAGGCACCCTTTACTTAACTCATATCATGGAATCTCCTGATAACACTGATATTAGGGTATCTGGCCAGCATTATTTTCAGGGGAACCCACGCCAAAAAAGTTACTAAAACTTCCAGGGATGCTAAGTAATCAACATATACTCATATATATATACACATACATGAAGAAATACTGTAAGAAAATTATGAACAATAATAAGAGTAATTTTCATTAGGTGTTTACTAATAGCAGTACTAACAGTAGAACTAATACCAAATGTTGGGTTGGTAGTAGTAGTGATAATCATACAAGTAATATCAATTTTCACTCCTTTATTTTGTATACTTTAAATAGACAATATCCTCTCTTACATATGTGCTCAATGAATGACTAACTTGACTGCACTTTAGTCCAGACACCAGAACAAGACGGTACACCTCACTGCCTAAAGCCAAAGGCACACACAGACTGCAGCGTAATGCTTTTCTGTCTGCACAGCGGTTTCAGAGCACGTGCAGGGATGGTGTGAAATCACCTGTCACGCAGCCAGCTGAGGGGATGTCCCCGTAAGGCAGCCCCAGGCCAGCGAAGGGAGAGAGCTCCAGGTACTCCTCCTGATCCAGCAGCAGCCGCAGTCTCTCCCGTACAAGGAGCTTCTTGTTTCTCTGCGTGTGCCGTGCGATCGCACTGTCGCCCCCACCCTTTCGCACCTTCTCTGTGCATTCAAGATACCTGGAATGAGCCACTGGCATTACAATCTACAATACTGGGCAAGCCACAATGTCACCTGCTGGTCTACTGCAGTATTACATTGGTGTTCTGTATCTCAAACACAATTTCAAACCTTCAGAAAAGAGCACTATTTTCCAAGTCAAAAAAAAAAAAAAAAACAGATTTCCCCTAGCAATTTAAAAAAGTATACAGTATGTTCTTTAAAAAAGTCTAACATAAGAAATATTGCTCCCACTATTTATATAACTACATATATAGAGTCACAACACATACAATGACTGATTTTGATTTTAGGTAAAACTTCCAAAAATAGAAGTTTAGACCCACATGTTAACTTATTCCACAAAAAACTTGATGACCAGAAAAGTTGTTTATCTTCCACCTCAATAATTGAAAAATACAGTTACTTAATTTAAAGTTTTGCAGCCAGGACCCTTGTGTATATCCCCTTGTGGTTGAGGTAGTACACAGATAATGTTTTGGGTGAAGTGAAAGTGATGCAAATTAATATTTGCATAAATGGTAGTAAAACCATAAATGTAAATTCATGTGGTCTGATCTGTATTCAGGGATGAGATGTGTTTTTAACAGACTGTCAATCACTTGTAAAGAAGAAATGTGCAAGCTTTGCACTGGTCCTGACTGCTCCTGTGCACATGCTGGGAGGGTTGTGCTCTGTTATGCAGAATGCCACAAGTGACCTTATGATGTGATGTAAATTTTGTGTTCAGGCAAGAAGGACAGCAGTTACACGTCCTGCTTAGTGCGTGTTCACATTGTGTTTTGTGATTACCCACAAGCGCAAACATTTACACTTACCTCTGGTGACAAGCTATACTGTTCCGTAGATTTGCCTCAAACACATGCCTGTGAATTGGCAGAAGTGTTCCGTCTAAAAGTGGAAAGGTGCTTGGTAACCGCCTTCTCCGCGCACCAGTGCTCATGAAACATGTTGGCTGCCGATGGGTCCGTCCTTGCATTATCTGTGTCAAAGGTCGCAATCGTTTTACTGTTGATATCCATGTGTGTGCGCAGCGCTCCATACACCTATGTTTCGTGGTGCACTTGAGGTCACTGCTCCATGGTTGTGGTTGAGGAAAGGGGTATGCCGAACATAACCCTGATGTGGTTCTCAAGCTCCTGCCAGCAGCGTCAAACAAAACAAAATTAATGCATGCTCTGAATATAGCAGCGCCAATGATAAGCAAGTGCGCGTTGTGTTCGATGGGGAAAATAAAATGTGCAATGTAGCTAAACTCAGCATGCTCTGTCTTAAGGTACGGTTGACAATGATTCGCTCTGTCGCTCTCACAGTAGTTATACTACGACGACAAGTAAGCAATTTATTTTACTTCTTTTACATAACAACCAATACAAACTCCGAAACATTGACATCTTGTGGCTGGCTACACTGACTCGGAGCTCAACCCGCTTGCTAACGACCAATTACAAAGGTCATCTTTTAGTTATCCCTGACTTCAAGGCAAAAAGACAGACGCCATAATGCAACTAGTTTCTGCAGTAACGTATAAAAACAATAACAGTACAATATATAGATATTCTTCACTGAAAATCTTACTTTGCCACACATCTGTACATAACGTACTGGGTCGCTCTTTCGGTTGTTACAAAGAAGTCCTCACAACAACAGACTTCAGCGTCACAAGAAACACAGATCGGAGGGAAACAAGGAACTCTCCATCGGCACGCTAAAGATATGGAGTTTAAACGGAAAACATTTCTGAAGTGGATAGGAGGTGCAGTATCGATAGAAAAATGTATATATTGATAAGCATATATTTACTTTCAAATAGTCTGTCACTCCTTTAGTCGTTTTATATGTTTCAAAAAATTCTCAGCAGATAAAAGTCTAACACATATAATACGTTCAGCTATTGTCACTTTAATGAGACACAATAGACTGGGAGATAATCATTAATAATAACTTCATAATCTGGTGGCATTGATCAGACCGTCCTAGAGTGGATTTTCAAGAAGCGCGTCAGAGGCGCCGTGAGTCATAAGTACATTGTCCGATTTTCGCTGCCGTACACCGACACCCGTAGCTGTGAGCTCATAATAACCGCTAGATAGCGCCATTAGCCCATTAAACGCTTTAAATAGGCCCTACATGGTTAATTGAATAAAGTTACTTATTCAGTAACGTCAATGTCCCCTGGAAATGCCCTACATACGTTTTTCGTGGCTATTTTAGTAATAAATAATGGCATGTAATGCAGTCAAATCTGATATCGACCAGTAACTTCTGTGACCCTTCTGAGAGTCATTTCTGTACCGTTCCCTGGTCAGAAAAAGCAGTTCCATAGGGGTTCACCTGAAATTATACCTCCCATCAAAGTGACCATAGACTGAGGACATGCCATGATTCGGAGCGGATGGAAACTGCCATTATGTGTTAAAAACTATTCTGTATTACGATTGATGAAGCTTGTGTGTTTGCTCACTCACAGTATTACAGACATACAAATGATTGATGCAAGAGCATGAGTCATAAAGATTGTATTTGATGTGCTTCATGTTTTTACATTTGCCTTGAGTCATGGACTATAATCACAATTTCAGAATGCACCATGAGGAAAATAAGACTTGGAATTGGTATAATCATTCTGCATCCTGTTGAACCACAAATAAGCAATTATTGTGATACTGAATAACCAACCACAGGTTAAATATTCTATGATGTAGCCTAATAGCCTATACACGGCTTGTATATGGATTTTAAATCAGCAAATTCATTGATACAGATGTTGGAGGGAAACCCCATAGTCAATTTTTGATCTATTATCTTGCACGGACAGTGGATAGTTTAGTGGTGTGTCAGGTCAAACACCAACATAATTACTGAGAACACCACACCACATTTTGTGCTCAGGTTCCTTCACATTTTACCTCACCACCTGTGATTTGGATCAATTATACCTTGAATTATACCTGAATTTTAGGTCCATAGTTTCACTGAGGCATATGTCCATGAAAGAGATAATCCTAACTGAACCCTTCACCATACACTTCTGCCATCACCAAACTACAGTTCTATATAGTATTTTAGAAATAGACATGTAAGACTGCCCAGGTAGGCCTACTGTCTTATGTTTTCTACCATATTGTGATAAATGCGACATTGTATTCCATTGTCTTTCCTTTGGCTTTGGTTGAAACAAACTATTTATGTATAAATATCAAATCCATATTCATATTATTTTAACATTCACTATGTGTTTCAGAGGACATTACCCCACGTGCATTTGGACTTTCCAGTAAACTTATTCATTGTTCTTTAAAAATCAGTTTCATTCGTTTCCAATATTTCCGTAGAAACAGAAACTGACAGTTATAGTATATATAAAAACAATAAAAAAAACCCCAAAATCTTTACTGTACAGTTTAACCTCGGTCTCCAAACGAAATTTCAATTCACCACAGATTTTCCACAAAACTGGTTTAATTACTTGAGATGAAAATTAAATACTGTCGTTTCGTGGAGCTAAAAGTGGTATTTCATTAGAGGATATGGTATATTACAATATGATTTAGTTAGCCTATGTATTTTTGTTGGGGAGGAGTGGTCATATCCTGGTAGAATACTGGTTGCAATCACCGATTTCGTGAGGAACCTGAACCTCCCGTTTCTCTGTGTCCTCCAAGATCCCAACTTCCTCTGCGAGCGCTGAATGAGACAGACGGCTCCGCTGAACTGGAGTGGAATCAACAGCGCCAAGAAAAGGACACGACGGCAGACGGCGGTGGGAAACGCAGCCTGCTAGAGTCTAGATCGGAGGATACGCTGACAATCGGGGAGTTTTGTCACAAGAGGTGCAATTAGCAATGAGTTGGGGAACGGAGCTTTGGGTAAGTGCGAGAGGAGCCTTTGTCTTTTCCAGGTGTCTGTCCTCTCACTGAGGCATGAAAAGCGCAAAGGCATGAATTAATTCAGTAAAGGTGTTTCAGCGCTGTGTTAGCTTGCTAAGGGAATGGTGACAATGCAACCACCTTTACCTTAGAGACGATAAACAATAGGCGACTCGATGAAATGGTTTTCGTATGCTGTAATATTCACGGGTCTTGGCATTAAATAAAATGGATTTTGGATTTTGGCAATAATGGACATAGCTACGTTTTTTCCGAGCTAATTTTCTAAAATCATATGCCGCCCGAAGGGCCATTCACACCCAGTTTCGGATAGAAGAGGGGTGGCGGCAGGAGCCTAACGTTAGCTTTGTGTTTTCTTTAGTTAGCAGGCTAATTCGCTAATGTGCCATATTTTTGCTAAATAATTGCACTGGTTTGCGCGTGTATAGACATCGGGTTATTTGAGGCACTGCATCGATTGTTGTGGTTTGAATTATTTCAGACACGTAGCTGGCTAGGTGTTTCGTTTTTGTTGTTGCTACTTCGCTCTCTTAGCCGTCTCAGTTAGGTGAGTCGATTGCGCAAGTGTAATCAAACAATGCAATTAGGAATTGAGCAAAGCAAACATTTCCTTAAAACTGTAAGATAACGTGTTTTAAATGCCACTGTCTACATGAAGCGACTCTTTCGAATGTTATTATGTGCCTTCCATTGTCGAATCCTACCAGTATCGAGTCTTTGGTTTGCCTTTAACAGTATTTGTGGGCATTAAGAATGTTAATACGTAGCTATTTTACCAGCTAGCCTTGTGTTGTCCATAGTTGAGGAACGAGTAATAGAGCACTATGATGACACAATCAAGAGTCATAGATACTTGACTATTGTCTTGCTTTTAAAATGTCACTATTTCGTCAAACCCAGAGACAATGAACACTCGGCATTTCAGTTAAAAGGGGTGTTGCCCAGAATTTGAGTGTCTTGTTTCTCAGCCTCCAAAAAGGTCCCCGTCTTACACCTGCTTATAATGCACTGCATTTGAATCGGATGGATTTCTAATCGTACCCGATCAGCATACAGGTTCTGTAAATTATCGTATATGATTCGTTACTTCAGGGGGGGAGATTTTCCCTCGATAGAGTTGTAGCAAGACAGCGATTCACATTACATGACGTTATGATTGGTAGCATGAGGTAATGTAGAGTTGATCGGTCCATTTGTACCCGTTATTTTGTAACAGCCCGCTTGGCTTCTGTTTAGAACAGACTTACTGCGGTCTATGTTCGGGGATCAATCGTGTTGTTTTAATGGCATGGCAGTGAAATAGATTCAACACTTCAATGTAGCATTTAGAATTGTTTTTTATGACATCATGCTATTATAATTAACAATTTAAGAACGCACCAACGCCTTACTACCCACAACAATATTACGACATTAATTCTTTGGAAATTCAACTACTTGATAGTGACGTCTGTCTGATTTAATTTCCAAGTATGTGGTGAATGACATTCAGCTCAGTTATTTCATTTCTTAGCTCAGCGAAGAATCTTTTCTGGCAAATCTTGTCCAGTCTTGTGATGCAAGCAGGGCTCAATTATTGCTTGATCACGAGTGATGAATGTAGGATTTGAAATGCATAATGGATGCTTGTAAACTGAAGAAGGTTCCAGAAAATGTTTTGCCACTTGTCCTTGCAGGAAAATGCTTAGATGTACTGTAGGAAGATGTGTTGTTTGGGAAGGGGACATAACTGTCATTCAAGTGAAGTGTTGTATGTGCCTACATGTTCATCAAATGATCTTAACAAGAAGGCACACCTAAAGTTTGTTTTGAAACCTAGAAACATTTGTTGAAAAGCTTAATGAATAACACATGTAAATATGTTGAATCACAGCGGTCCCCAAAGGTACATGAAAAATCCACGACAAGAAACTGGCATATAGTGTACTCGCACTACATCTATGAGAGGCTGGAAACACCCTCTACGACGTGCGCTATATCCACAAGATGCAGAGGACACCCTAGCTGTGTATCGTTACTTGTGGTCTGTGGTGTGAAATTAGAAGAGGAAGAATAGTTTTTTTTTAACATTAGGCCTCCTTTCAAGGTAAATGAATTATATTTTTATAGAGAGGTTAATATGAATGATTTATATGTCATCTTAAACAGTGGCAGCAGCACTATGCATGCTGTTGCAGTGGGTCTTGAGGACATATTTTGGTGCAGAGTGACTGCATTAGTAGGATAGATGAGTGGCATTATCAGTAGCAGGCTCTGTGACATGTTGGTTGGAGGGATTATTGCCGCTGATCATCTACCCAGATCTCAGGGATTATCTGTCCAGTTCTCAGCATGCAGGCCTAAAACCCCTCTCTTTATCAACATGCAGCATCATCCTTCTAAAACTTCTACATGTCGATTGTCTCAATACACATTTAACACTGCACATATGCAAAATTTGTATTTTTTGGTCCCTGAAGTCTTGAGGCTACAATAAATTTCACATGCTTTTTCTTACATTTTGTTAAAGAAACCCATGATGGCTGGCAGTGACACTCCATAGGAAGAAGCAGTTTATTAATATATTTTATGTTTAGTGTCAGTTATTTTACATAATAACCATAGCATAATTTATCGCGGTTCATATTAAGGATGCTGGGTTTATTTTCTGCTCACTGTAGTAATCTGTATTTGCCTGTAATAAGCTTTGCTCTAAACTACCAACTGTTCTTAAAGTTTCCTGCAAACAGTACTGTTTTTTAAAATCACAAGCGAACATGTAGCAGGTGAACTTTGCTTACAGCATGAGTAGGCTATTGCAGAAACAGTGGTTGTAGCATTGTGCATCACCATCACAGTTATTTATAAACTCTATGGTGTTGTCCAGTGGTCACTGGTGCTTCCCTATAAGATAGCTACAAAGTACTGAATTTAACTCCAGCACACACAAAATCACAGAACGTTCCTAATAAGCCTTATTTAGATTGTTTGTCATGCTGTGTCATTGGATGGATCAACCCTCATGCATTCAGCTCAATAAGATCATCACATCATCTGCTTCTGTATACCCTGGTTTCTGGGCTGGGTATGATCATCTTTTTCCATTTTGTCTTGCTTCCACGGTGCTCTTGCTGCATCTTGCCATGGTTCTGTGGGATGAAGCTTGCAGAAAACAGTTGCATTTTGTCATCACACTGCAGTCTTGAATGGTCATAGGTAGTTGGCAGTCTGTCATGGATCCTGAAACCTGATGCTGAACATGAAATATTTCTGCACGTTTTCTGCACAATTACCTTTGTTTATGAGCACCTGACACATCACATCAGCCATACTCTTAAGCCAATGTGCAGTTTCACTTTGCACATGCTGAACAGCTTTGCCAGGGTTATGTAATACACAGGTGCTTAATTGGTATGTAATAGTATACACTGCACTCTCCATTTTAAAGTAAAATAAGGTTGTCTGACAGAATCTGTCACAAAGGCCTGTGACATGCAGAGTGTGTGACACAGGCAAGCCTCTTTGTGGTTTAAAGGAATTTAGAATACATTCATTAGATTTTATATTAATTACTTAATTCCTGTGGAACATATCTGGAGCAGCTCTGGTGGACTTGTGCTGTTTTGATTTCAATAACTCTGTCATTAAAACTGTGACTGATTATCACTTGAGTTTGGACATATGAGATGAAATGCAGTTTGCTAATGTTAAAAAGTTGTATGTTTCTCAGTAATAGCGTTATGTTCATCTGCTGTAGGTGCCTTGCATTTTATTGAAAACATGGTTGAACTTGGTGAAAAACCTTGTAGTGTTACCACATAGTCACTATTGTAACCTCACTAACTTGCTAACACAGCTTAATTATATTTATGTCTTCATGCATCTCCAGCACGTCATATTTCTGAGTTGATTTTTTTACCTGAAACTATGAAAGCAGAGTCAGTTAGCACAGTATCTGCCATGTTGTTTGCTTTGTCTGTTCATCATCATTAGAAGTCTCGTGATCAATGCACCACAGGTTCGGGGGCTGTTTGGAGGCATTTTATTTAGGATTGGGTAAAGGGGAGGTCACGGTCTGTCAGGCATGGTGCCAGAGAAGATCTCTGAGAGCTTCCATTCATGGCCGGGATACCTTAATCCTGATGTGAACACATCCTTACATTCATACCTGTGTCTGGCTTCTCCTGGCCTGCCAGCTCGCTGGATGGGACTGTGAATCGAGCTGGTGTGTCAGCTGAGGTACCTCGTGTGACCTCCTCAGACTGCGCTTTTTGAGGTTGCCCGCAGAGTTTGTGCGAGTACACCAATTTATTGTTCAAATGGAAGTCACATCTGTATCGAAAAAAGGACTTCCTTATGAGTAGCACAGATACCGTCAGGGGAAAAAAGGTATCCCTTGTGAAGCTAGGATTTGAGAACAATCTTAACCACTGGAGTGGAGTTGATTCTCTTAAGTTCAAATGAGGACACAATCATAATGTGATCAGCAAAATGGAATTTAACAATGTAGCCTGTAAATCCCTTTGCAATGCAAACTAATGATAAATCTCTTCTGTATTTTGTCAATGACATGGACTGTAGGGGTGATTTTTGATTTTTTTGATTGATCAGTTTTTCAGTGGCTATTGTTTTCTATAAATTCTGCATATTTAACGCTCATAAATTCTGCCGTAAATAATTTTTTTCCATAAATTCTGCATATTCAAGCTGTCTTTATAGCTTGAATGCGATCTGTATGGGGATGATTGCCTGTGTATGTATGTTGTGTGTGTGCATGTGTGGGTATGAGTACGTGGATGTGTGTGTGTGTGTGCGTCCATGTGCTTGTATGTGGGTGTGTCTGTTTATGTGTGTGTTTGAGTCTGGCTGTCTGGCTATGCATGCGCGTGTGTGTGTGTGTGTGCGTGTGTGTGTGTGTGTGTGTGCGTGTGTGTGTGCGTGTGCGTGTGCGTGTGTGTGTGTGTGTGTGTGTGTGTGCGCGTGCATGTGGTGGTGGTGGGGTTGTGGAGGGGTTGCCGTTGGCCTTGATTAGAGCAAGTTGTGCAATTGGGTGGTGCTGAGGGATGTGCTCAGTGAAGTGAACGTGCAGCCAGGCGGCCTCTTGGCTGAAGGTGGACGTGCTTGTCGAAGTAGGCCGCTGGCTCCATCCCCATGGGGGCTGCAGGATCGGCGAGGGGAAACATGGCTGAAGTCATGCAAATTACCCAGAACAAAGGGAACGTAAAACAATCAACAAGAAAGGGGAAGTGGATTGTGAATACCGAACAAAGAGGGAATCATTTGAACTAGAAAGGAGCTGCTTGTTATTGTGATCTCCTGGCCATGTTTCTTTTAACCGCGCACGATGCGTGCCTTTTTGTGGAGATAGTGAATTGTATGCTTTTTGTTTGTTTTCCCACTGAGTCTATTTTTACACTCAGCTGAGTCACATTAAAGCTGAGATTTCGTTGGGCAATCTTGCGTTTTTGTGGTGAGTTATGCGATTTGTTATTTGGCAACTGGGCCTCTTAATATCGGAGACGCAGTGAGAAGTTGAATGTGTTGGCTCTTGATTTTTGTGTACGGTGCCTTATAATCTGATCAGACAAGACTCGTTCTACCTGTTGTCAGATGGCCTCTTTCAGAGGCGCAGCATGCGGCAATATCACCCCTCTGTGCGCTGCAGGATACGGTCAGATCGGGTCCCTCATGGTGGTAAAGGACAAACCTGGGGCCTGGTCAAAGTGTATGCACAGCTTTTTTTTGTTTGTTTTCACTGCTATGTAACCAGCACCAGTTACATCTGTTTTGATCATGATTTTGGAGAGTGAAGCCCTCCCACCAGACTTTTTTACTTGTATCAGCAGATCTTTTTATATAGCAGCATGCAACCCATGCTTGTGAGGATGGTAGCTGTCTGAGTTTTGCTGCATTGTGCAGTTTGAATCCCACGTTCACTTTTTTTGTTTTCAGACAGCTCTCTCTCTCATTCAACTATGAAGAAGGAAGCAGAACAGTGAAGCGAAACATTCAAGACCACGCCTTTGTTTTTTGTTTTTTTTTACCACAGAACTTTGAACCACCTCTCATTGTAATTGACAGCCAGTACTTATGACTCACTTTAAAGTTGTAGTAAAGTGGGTGTGAGGGAAATCTTTCAGGCTTAGGATGGGGATGATTTGAGCAACAAGCAGATCTTGCCACTGGGAGGGAATATTTTAATGGATAACTAATGATCTCTGAGTGTTTGAAGGGGAATGCCACTGTAGCAGAAGCAGGCCTTCATTTAAGACCTTTCAACTGATGCTAATCCTCAGGAGTTGGAAAATGAAGCCGGGCAGTGGCCATGTTGTTGACCACCTGATCCCTCGCCCCTTCCGTTGTTACCCTAGCACACAGTTTGGCAGCCAGAAACTACAGTGTTTGGTCTAAAGACAATGGTGTCTTTGGGTGATTAGCGAGAGCCAGGTAGGAATATTGAAGGAGTTGTGCTCAAAGAGACCCTGATCTGTAACAGGCTGTAGTGTGCCCTTAGCCTCATTGAGACTTGTGTTGAATCGCGTCGGATACAGAGATCCCGTCTTTCTTCATGTGGTTTTATGTATTTATATATGTGGGATAAAAATACTTAGTGAAGTACCATTATTCCGTTTGTTAGAAAGACAGGATGTTACTCAGACTTTGATCATGAAGGTAAAAAAAGTCATGTGTAGGTGATGGGTGCACCTGTGGTTTTCCTTCCCCTGGCTGTCAGCGTTGGATACTGGAAGTCCATTGTCTGACCTCTCCCAAGTCTGATTAATGCTAATCTTGGCAGCCTAGGGCTGTGTCAGGTGAGGGCAAGATTACTGATAATCACACTCTGCCAGTCTGGGCTAGCTGTCAGCCTGCCAGGGAGGGTGTCCACTGACAGCAGTAGAAAGGGGAAAAACCTGTGCTAGGAAGCACGTGGTTTTAATTTATGAAGGATTTTTCAGGGTATTTTTGTTCAAATTATCGAGATACATTATGTCTGGTTCCTGAAGTAGAAATGAAACAGATGAAGCAATGATGTATCGTTTTGAGTTGTGCTAGCCAGTCTACGGAGCGTCAAGGACTATAGCTCCGAATGAAAGGGCCAACTTCTGTTGTCTCCAAACTATTTTCAGTTCAGCACAGCCAACAGCATGAGAACGGTTTTGCATCCTCCCTCTCAGATCTGCAGCTGACTGGATGGTTTTGTGTGTTTCTAGCTCCTTTCCAGGGGATAACATGCCTGTTCAGCTGTCTTCCTGTCCTGTTTTGTTGGGAGTCACATTGCTCTAGTGAGAAGTAGGAAAGAAAGGGGTCTGCTTTGTGGTCACTCTCTCTGGAGATCCAGACCAGTTGAGTCCCGTAGAAGATATGGAGCAAGGCTGTGTGACCAGTGGTGGATTGCGGGAAGGAGGAAGTGCTGTATTTTTTCTTATTAGCCTCTGATGACTGAGTCAAAGCAGCATGTTGTCGGCACACAATCTTGCTTACTGAAATGGTCACGTAACGACTAGCCATGTTTATGCACTGTGCAATGTGAAATTTGCAACAAATGCATGACCAATTGTGTAATATGCTGTGTTTAATATGATCACTCTCACCAACACTTTAATTGTGAAATTATACACTTCTTTTCATAATTTGTTTTCTGGTAATTATTTACAGCAGCTTGGGTATGATGGAAACATATAGCGGGATGTACACATGATTCATGCTTTGTACTTTTTAGAGCACTCTGTTGGCACTCTGTCTGCCTCCTCCTGCTGTCACATTGAAAACACAGCTGCTGTGCTCTTCCTGTTGGCGGGCTCCTCAAATACATCTCCCAGCTCTCTGCACACACCAGCAATATTCACATTTGGTATGAATCTGTATGTTTTCAGGAAGAGTGTGCTAGAACAGACAGGCTCACTTCTGCCATTTCTTTGCTAGTGCTGAGACTTGGAAGAAGGCAACATCATGGAATATATCACTTTGAAAACAGAATATTTTAAACTTAAAAAATGTATTTATGATGGTTCAGTGTAATTACCTCAAAGAGGGAGGACATGAGGGAGGTACCTGAGAGAGACATTTACTAATTTTTTGGCTTGATGATCTCAGTCATTCATCTTGATCAGCTTGGTATGTGTGTGCGTGTGTGTTTCTGTGTATGATGTTAAAATACAAGACTGCATTCTGTAGACTGCCCACTGTGACCTTTGTCCTTGGGGAACACCAGAGGGGTTGTCTATGGTAATTCTATACCTTTGTGAATGATATGTAAAGGAATAGGGCCACTTTTATTAGCAGCTAATAATCTCAACACTGAGTGAACCCTCTAAAAGCCGAGGGTCTGTCTGTGAGGCTATTTTCAAAAGATGTGCCCATGACTCACAACATGCTGTTGCAGTCTGCTGGTTATCTGCCTAATACTTTAACAGTGGTTGTAGCTTTGAACTTAACTTTCAGTCCTGTTAAAGTGGTTATTCTGTTGGTTCTCCACTAGCAGAGCTATAGTAACCCATTTACAACTTTATTGTTCACCATAGGACCTACGAGGAGTTGTAATACTAGTACTAAATGACAGCGCAAAATACCTGTATTCTTGCATCACCAGAAACCTGTAAACATACTGTAGAAAGAACTGTAAATATGGAGGGCTTGGAAACATTTTTTATGTTGACTCTCTAAAGTACTTGCACACATCATTGTGGGGGACTGCCACAGAGCTGCTCTGGGAAATGGGAAAACTTCTGCTGGCTATGACACTTCATCTTGTGACAAGTAGACTCTAGCTCTGTTGTGGAAGAGTGGAGAAAAAAACGAAATTATGCTCAGACGATGAGAGAGAACAGTTAAGTCTCCCTCCAAAGAGCAAAAAAACACAGGTTTAAAAAATGGCCTCTCATAATTTACAGTCTACTCATCGAATGGTGGTTATGTGGCTGTTTCTTCTGCAATAGTGTCAGTGCAGGGTTCGATTTCTTTAATGCTGTATATATTTATATTATTGTGAGAAATTGTAATTAATAAGCAGATGGGCATCTGGCAATTTTATGTGATGTCATTAACCAAGTCGTACTTACTGTAGAGTAAGCTGTTAACCAACACCCCTCCACGGCCGCAGTCCCACTGAAATAGCACCAGAACAGATACAAGGCAAATATTTTATCGGTTGGTTCCTGCCCAACAGGGCTGCCCAGTAGTGGAGAAACTTGTGGAGACCTTTTCTAACTTTCATGGTGTGGCACACTAGTTGGAAAATTGCATGTGTAAATGGGTAATTGGCAGGCACTCTCACCTGTTCAGCTGCCTTAATATTTGGAAGCATAAGGGCTTCATAGGCTGTGTAAAGAGATATTTTACATAATGTCAGAAACAAGACACTTGATACGCTTTGGTAATGAAAAGCGTTGGAAACAGCACATAGCACTGTAGACCATGGCAGGTTATTCTCAATGGCAAGAATTTGTGGTACATCTAGGTGTCTTGCTGCAAGCCTGTTTGTCATCTCTCTTAACGCAGAAAAGCTCACTAAGAAGTAGAAGTTTTTTTTTTAATTCAAACGTAGTGCATATATTTTAGTGCCATTGGATTGCAAATTTCCCTTACAAAAACACCTTCAAGGAAATAGATGCAGCAGTGTTTGCAACATTGATTTCTGCTGAATATGAAGTTTGGGCCATGCCAGTACGGGTGACAGGCCATTGTTCCATGGAAATATGTCAGTGCAGAAATGCTTCCCCCCCACACACATTCTGATGACTTGATTTTGTCAGACAGTGCGTCTCTGTACTGTAAGTTCCCTCCTGCTCTTCTGATGCAGACAGCTGGCTAGCTGTTGTCTGTACCTATGCATTCATCTTTATCAGAGGAATTCATCCAGTAAATAAATGTAACAAGCAGCAGTGTGTAAACAAACTTTAGCTAGTGGGCTAATAGACCTAGCTACGCACATGCCCAAACAAACTAGGCAGATTTTTATCGGTAAAACCATAATAGTGGTGACGTCTCTAGATGTCTGTATTCTCAGATGGAGATCACTGCATAAGAGCATGTTGGAAGGGAGGTCTTTTTTAATGAGAGACAGATAAAAATGGAACACCTCCTTTCCGTATCAGGCATGCTGATTGTGTAATAAATGCTGCTGATATGTAATAAATAATTCGATCAACATGTCCAGCAAAACAGTTGAAGGTGAAACAGAGTAATAAACAAGATTGCTCTGCTGTGATGAGTAACGGATTCTTTGCATAGAGTAATTTGAAATAAGTTGTTTTTTATGTCCACCAACTCTGTCCACCCCTACTTTAAGTAATTTTCCTCCCTGTACCCTGTCCTTGTTACCCTCAACAACTTACACCACCCTAAACTGAAATGCTTAGCACCTTACCCAAGATCATGTCTATGGGAAACGCTGCACAAAACTAGGTGCTTGTTGTTTTGGGTAAACAACGCAAAACCTTTTGAAGGTCATTTTTTCACGTAAGAACCTTGTTGAACCAAAGCAGTGATTACTCATGTGGGTAAAATTTTGCATTTTTATGGCAGAGTACGTCGAAGCTTTGACAAACCAAAGTATTCATACCGCAAATGCATTGGAGAGAATGTCGTGTTTGTAATAGTTCGGGAAATCACAGAAAAGTCTACATTTGTCACAAGGCAGCAATTCTCTTAGTACAGTCATTGTCACTGCTGTCACATGCTGGTTAGTTTTTTGCCAACTCCCCGCCCCCTGTGAAAAATACTAAAATGGAGATTTTAAATCATTATCCTTCTCCTCCTCATTGAAATGCACCGGAGGAAATATAGTGAACCCTCAAGACTTGAATAAATGCTATTATTTGGTCTTTAGTCAATTTTCCCTCTGTTGCCCCCAGCCCTAGGATATGCTTCATTAGGAGTGCCTTAATGAGCTGGCTAATTGGGCTCCAGCATTAAACCCATTCTGCAGTGTGTGAGTTTGAAACAGTATCAGCACCTCCTTCATGGGGAGGGTGTATGTGTTTTTTTTCGCCTTGAAAAGAAGGAAGGGGAAGTAGAATAAAATGTACTCCCAGGGGTTATCGTGTGAGACTGGGAGACGCTCTGTGTGCAGCTCACGCAGGTCTGAGGACTGATCATCTCATCAGTGCTTTGATTGCTCCTTATCGCTCAGTGTGCGAAGCTCGCTTTAAATTGCTTCACGCGCTGATACACGACGCTGTGTTCCCAGTGTGTACAAAACAACCAGGCCAGAGTGCAAGCTCAGGTGTTCTGAAAATCAGAGCTCCAGCAATGCTCACGTCTGCTTGTGCCACGCCTCCCACCTGCATTCCAGGATGGCACTCCTGATAGAAACCCATGTGACCTTCACCTACTGTGTGTGAAAATGACAGAGGTAAGTGTCTTTGGAGAAATTACATTACATTACATAAAATTCATTTAGCAGATGCTCATCCAGAGCGACTTCCAGCACAATAGAACATAAGCGTATCCATTCAAGTTTTCAAGTTGCCAGACCAGGCTAACAACACTCCTAGACCAGTGAGTGTGAGCATAACACTATACAAGCCCTACCCTAAGTTAACTTGTGCAGCCTGACTAGACAAGGGAAGCCAAGTATACTACCATACATCAGTCACTAGACCACAGAATCCAAAACCCATTGTGATATTTTGAGGGATGATGACACATTGGTCGGACCGTATGAAATGAACAGAAAATTGTGTAATGAAGCGATGCTGGCTGAAGGGGTCGGAGTGAGGCATAGTGGTAAGGAGTAGGGCTTGTAACTGAGAGGTTGCTGGTTTGATTCCCCGCTGGGGCACTGCTGATGTACCCTTGGGCAAGGGACTTAACCCAGAATTGCCGTAGTAAATATCCAGCTGCATGAGTGAATAACATGTAAAAAATTGTAACCTATGTAAGTCGCTCTTGATAAGAGTGTCTGTGAAATGACAGTAATGCAATGTAATGTAAAGGGCCTGTGAATGTGGCTGCTCTGTAGCAGGAGCCTGCCGGAGGCTGGAGGATGCCACACCGGCTGTGGGTTTCTCCACATTGCTGTGGCGGTTTTTAACGGGAAGCACCGAGTGTTTGGCATCCATTGTTCTCTGAGCATGGAAAATGCATTCAGCTCCAGCTCGGGCTCTCTGGGAGCTTGGCTGGATCTGGATAGAAGGGTAACAGAGTTCATTGTTCACCGACTCCCCATTGAAGCAGACAGGGCCTCTTGCAGCTTGACTAATAGTTTGGGTCTGTTTACAAAAAAAAGAGGCAGAAAAAAAACGTATAAACTGTACTGGACCGTTTTCTTCTCCTTTTGTTAAGATGACAACTTGGAATCAGCGGCACTTAATTTAAGGGGGAAGAGTTTTCAAATGCTGTGGGTGGCTCTTATGCCCTGTATTTCCCCTCTGATTGGCACTGTACGTGTGGTTTTTCCCTTTCTGAACAAAAGAATGTGCCAGGCAGGAACAGGACACATTTTGTGAACAAACGAAGGCTTTAGGCAGTTTTTAAGTGACCTGCATACTAACGTATCGGCCCTAAGACCTTACTCTGTACGCAGGCTGCGCTATTAGTCTCTGAGGCAGTTTTAATGCCACACGGCAATTTTCTTACACAATGTGCTCTTCTCAGCTACTTTGGGTAACAGAAATCCCTTGTAGGATTTTGGATTCAATATATTCAATTCAGACTACTGGAACATGGGCACAAAAATCTCTTTTGGGTTTAATTGTATGGTTTTGTCTGTTTTGGCTGTATACCTTCTCTACAGCAGTGCCATTTATGTATAAGGCATTGCTGAACGTGATACCACGCTAGAGCTATTAAGTAAATTATTTGACAGAGGAGTGAGTTAATGTTTTGTTCTGTGTTTGGCCAAACCTACCCCTCAATTAAATGCAGCACAAGCTTTTGAAAGCTTTTTTTACATTTCAGCCTCCAGTAAGAGCACGCTATTGTGTATGAAATGATACATTTAAAAAATAATTTTAATGAAGCTTTGTGCCAATTATTAAAATTATTTTCCACTTTTGGAACATGTGCAGGGCTATAAGCAAGTCTGACAGATGAGCTGCAGTGGCAGGGAACCCATGAGTGAGATGCATCTGCAGTGTCTACCAAGCAGTCCATAAGCCAGGCTTTGCTGGTCATGGTGACCCTGAGGAAGGCAACAGGGTGGACTGGAGCTACCTGTGTGTCTACAAAGGCTTGAATGTGCAACAGAGGAGGGTAGCAGGAGGTATACTAGCCACAGGTATCTCTGTATGCTTCAGAACATCCCCTCCTAGAGACAATGGAGCTGTATTGCTGAACAAAGTGGTCTGTGAATTAAATGGCCGTAACAGTATGAGGGCCAAGCACAGTGTCTCTCTCTCTGTGACTCACAGATGTCAGTAAATAATGGAATTCTGCAGAAGGTCCATCCCATTTGTGTATTTGAAGCTGAATGATGCATTTCTCTGAAAGTCTAAACCACAGGACAGTGTGGAGGCTACTTACATTTGTGCAATTATTCATGAAATTGCTTAATTTTCCATCAGGTAGCCACCACCGTAATAGCAACTGATTCTGAGGAATCCCATGTTTTTTGGCACATGTTTGGCTTCACTGTTAATTAGTATTAGGGAAAGAGTTCAGAATGATCTTGTCCCATCACGCACCTTTTTTCAAGTGCGTCTCACTAATGAGTTACTGAATCTGTAGGCTGTGGAGACGGTGAACAAGGACACCTGTGCAGGCAGGAACTTGTAGTAGTGTGGTTCCCTGGCAACATCAAGCTGGACTAGTGCAGTTACAATGCACTGCAAAAAAAGAAAACAAACAAGAAGTTGCCACTCCTTGTGAACACCTCTGTCCCCTACAACATGGAAACATGAACCTGTTGGATTTTGTTCATATGAATAGACTTCACTTTTCATTTGACTTCATGGAGCAGAGATACCCATAACCCTTCATTCTGCAGGAGTAAGGGGAAATGGCATGAAAGAACAATGCTTTGAAGTTCATGGATTATTCCGCTCTGTGGAGAAGCTGTCGGGCCGTGTGTGTGGCGTTACAATGACTCTGGTGCAAGACAGCGTTTCGGTCCCCTGTGGAATGCAGTCACACACTTGTTTGTCGGGTGGCGCACAGAATGGCAGAACCACCAACAGTTAAGCTTAAGTGAGACAGTTTAGTTTGTCTCTTTCTTGGGGGGAAAAAACAATGAATCAAAGGGATAAAAGGCCACAACTGTATATTCGGTGTGTCAAAAACATTACGGTTAAGTGCACAGACCCACATAGCTTTGAAATTTAAATTCGCAATTACCTTGTGAGATAAGCGATAAGGAGAAGTTTTTATTTTATGGTGGGCTGACCCTGGCTGCTGTGTTGGAAACCATTTCACATCCATATTAGGTTTTTATGTGCAGGAGACCATGCTTGGAAAGGGGAGCTGAATTATGTCAGGAGCAGAGCCAAGGGACGTGAGGGTAAAGCAGGTTTTCTTTGCCCCCCAGGGCTCAGTCACCCCCTCCAGTGAGTGAGGGCCCTGAGGAGGTGTACCATGAGTCCAGAGATTCTCTGATCCCGTCAGTATCCTGTTGTCTTTTCTGTCTCGGGTCATCATTGGCTTTGTTCAGTAATGCAGTTTTATGCATTTTGTCCATTTTTAATTTTGTTAGCCTTTTGTTTTTACTGCTTTTTCATTCTGGTGCATTTATCTTGCGCGTGTGTTATTTTCTGTTATGAATCATCTTATTGTTTATCTGTATGTAGGCTAATTATTAGACATTTCCCACAGTTGTGGTACATGAGTAGTCAACAGTTAAATAATTATGAGTACTCAAATACTGGGGAAAAGTGGAACTTAGGCTTCATAAATATTAATGTGAACAATCATTCAGTCTCACCGTAAATAGTAAATATATTTACCATGCATAAATGTATTTATTCAACCTCAGTTATTGCACAGTGCTTTACTGAATATATATTTGATTCTGTCTTATTTTAAAATGTCTTTATATTTCACAACATATTTCAAAGTCAAACATATGGCTACGCTGAGTGTTAATAGTGACGCTTCATTCTGATTGTTTGAATGTACCCATAGCCAAGTTAAACAGTAACCCGAAATCCAACATGTTATACCTGGAAGTGTCTGCATTTCTAACAGCAAGCAGTTACCCATGCATCAGAAAACATCAGCTAGTGCCAACATCCAAAAAAAAACAGTAAAATGTCAAACATCTATGGTGTGGTAAGAGTTCAGAGAAACATCCTCCATACAGGAAACTGACGCATCACGCAGTAAAAGTCAGTTGGCCGTTTGGGCTGAATGCTAGTTAGCGGCTGGACATGTGAATGCAGCAAAAGCAGTTTGCATTTATCCTTCTGTTGCAGTGTCAAATGATTTGTGCTCGGGTTACGTTTGATGCACTGCTGCTTTGAGCTGGTGTTTTTGTGGTATGCCGACTTATTCCAGGCTCTGCGTTCTGCTGTTTCTGTTGTTTTATGGCCACACCTCAGCGCATTGCCTCTTTGTAATCATGCAGCTTAAGCCATGTAGTGAATCAGTGGATAAATGTGTTTTTGGTTTTGGGCTTCAGACCAACTAGACCTATCCAGTCTGCATTGGTGTGGCCTGGTTGGATGCATTGTGTGAATCTGAGAGCTTCAGATGTGCTTCCTCTTTTTAAAAAAGAGAGCGTCATCTATCCTTGCAAGACCAGTTTTCAGGGTGGTTGTTTCAAATGAACTGGTCAAATAAAATCTTTGCAGACGTATGTAATTCTCGTATTTCAAGTGTTTTATCAAAATTCTTAATGCTCAAACTCTTGTTTTGTTTGCAAGTCCACTTCCACATGTGTCGCTTTTTTGATAAAAGCATCTGTCAAATGTAATATTTAGAGTACGCCTCTCCACGCAGTCTCTGCTAATTCCCAGTTACCTGCTCTTCCATATAATATAATTATCATATAATTCCCATTAATAATTTTTTTAATTAACTTTCAGTCATGTCTCTGTGTGTTTTGCTTTACAAAGACATCTGTCACAGTTCCATTGTTAATGGTGTTGTGTTAATTATAATTTCACCCTTTGATTACACCTGTCCTGAACATGGTTAAGCCTGAGTCGCATATATTGTTAAGACTGTCCAACCACATTTTCTAATCTGGCACAGTCAGCAGGGGACACAGGTTACTTCAGGTGATAATGAACGTGTATGGCCTTTGCACGGTGCTGAAAAGTTCTCTTCCCTTTTCTGAGGTGTAGCTGTGTGTGGCTCTTTGTCCATTTGTTTACCTGGCTGGTTTTCTGGTGGAGGGTCTAATTAGTGCCACTTCAGTAGGTGAAAACAGCCCCAGCTGCGGGCTGCCACATGGACTTTATAATACCCAGGGTAGCCGAGCGCAGCCAGTGGTGAACCAGGCATTGCGCGAGCAGTGTCATGTGCTGTTCATCCTCGGTCCCTTCCTCCCAGCCTGTCCTCTGTGTGCTAAGAGAAAAGGGATGTCAGGAAGGAAACTCAGTCCCACTCCAGCCGGGCCTTGCTGGAATTTAATTGATAGCGGATGTTTGGAGACTTTTTTGCGGGTGGGGATCCGTAAAGGAAGCCAATGGTTTTAGTAGCGCGAGCCCTGCGTTATTAGTCATGTCAGCTGGGCTGTTTTCTCCGTGTGACCCAACAGGGTGGGAATGGGATGACTTTCCCTTGTTCACAGCTCAAGGGGCACTTTGTAACGTTACATCAGAAAGACAGGAAGTGAGGTGGCAGTCAGAGGAGACGACCTTAAGTGCAGCCGGTCGGTGAGTGGGCTATGTATAACCAATATATCACTCATATATGGTGGGTGAGTCATGTGTACTGACTCCCCAGCATTTTTTTTTTTTTTAAATCTTTTTTTGGTGTCTTAATCTCTCTGTCTCAGGAAAGTCAGTTCTGCTGTGCTTGGATGTGGTTCCTCTTTATCCAGTGCTGTAGGACTGATTAGATAAAAAAAGTGAAGAGGAGTCTGGTGGTGACAGTGCAGAAGGGGCACAAACATCTAATTTAACTGTGTGCCGTGCCTACTGGTCTCCCAGAGATAGCAGAGCTGACAGGCATATTTCAGAGGACTGTCTGCTTTGGGGAGATGGTTCCGTTTCCGTTTGAACTCAGGATTGTAACCTGATGATGTCTCCCCGTTTGGTCTCTCTCAGCTCTCGGTCAGAGCCGGGACTTTGTTTCCCATGTGGTATTTACTTTACACTTCACTGAAACACCTCACCCTTTTAACCAAACAAACTTTGGGCCGCTGCAGCATTTTAGCATTCTGCGGAACTTTCTATTTTTATCTGTCTTCATGCTTATCAGAAATGGCAGGTGACACACAGATGTTCACACTGGATTAAGCACTGTGCTGTAGGAGATAAAATTCTGACCACCCCTATTAGCTGATTGAGTTTGAATTTCTTCATCCCTCAGCTTTAAACCACAATGTCTGGATCTGGATATTTTGCCTTGTTCCCTCTGTAATTGTGTGTGTGTCTGTCTGTCTCTGTGTATCTCTATGGAATTATGAATCTGTTTGAGAGAGCGTGGCAGTGTAATATAGTGGTACTGAGCGGGGCTCGTAACTGAGAGGTTGCTGGTTCGATTCCCTGCTAAGGCACTGCTGCTGTACCCTTGGGCAAAGTACTGAACCCAGAATTGCCTCAGTAAATATCCAGCTGTAAAAATGGATAAGATGTAAACACTGTCACCTATGTTGGTCTCTCTGGATAGGAGCATCTGCTAAATGACAGTAATAATGTAATAATAACAATGGTATTATGCCAGATCACCTTCGTTGTGAAAATCGAATCAATTCTCTGTGACCCCCACAGTGTTGTCTAGGACAGTTCAGTGGATGTAACTGTAGTCGCAGAAGGAGAAGGAGTGTCAGTGGTGAGGAGGCGTCCTCACATTCCCCTCTGTCTGCAGGAGGCCTTTTGTGCACTGGCCCTGCAGACATCTGTCTGGCCTCCCTGGCCCCTCTGTATCTGCGCCCGCGTGATCCTACACCCAGTGCGCAAGTTACCGGAATAACAGGTGCAAGATGAGACATCCATTCATTTATGCAAGGACACTAACAGACCCTCATCAATATTTATGTAAAAAAATAATCATTATAAGTGAGCTTAATTGTATTAAAAGGGCACCGGGCCAAATGACCAGCTGTTCATTTCACACCGTTACGTATTAATGTCTATGTTTGGTTTTGCACTTGGACACTGTGTAATAATATTTCAACATTGTATTTTGTAACATCTACTTCATTTTTAACATTAGTATTTGTGACTTATAAGTGACTTACACGGCCACTATGGCAAGATACATTCAGTGCACATGACATGAGTGAAGAAAACAACAAGGAGTACAGGTAATAACACAGTGGTTGTTCACCAAGCTGGAAAAAACCACCAGTTAAGCAAACAGCAGTAATTATTGTAGTGTACACAAATAGGATTGTCACAGCTGATTTTCTTAGCCCAGGGATATGCTTAAGCCGTGACATTGAATGTATAAATAGTGTAAAGTATATGATGCAGGAATGAGTAAGCGATGGCAGCACCCCAGTCAGGGGATGGAGGGGAGTGAGAGAGAGAGAGAGGAGCAGCGGGAGTGGCGGTGCTGTCTGAGGTGCTCCCTCTTTCAGTGACGGCTTCAGTCGGAAACGGAGAGAAGGGGAGAGAGAGAAGGGAGGCGGCCCTCCTGGCGCCAGATTGACAATTCCACAGGCAGACTGAAAGGGTGAGACCGTCGGAGGGACAAAGTGGCGGGTGGATTGTGTTGGACAAATTGCAGTTTGTAAATGCTATTATATCTGCATGATGGCATGTTACCTTAAAGGGGTAGTTTGGCAATGCTGCCTTTTGAAGGAGAGGTATAATTGATTGCTCTTTGTGGGTTTCATTATTTTAATTGAAGGGTCCTATTTTAAGTGTGGTGTGTCTCCTCTGCAATGCTGCTCACATACATCTCCTCTCACATTACTTATCGAGCGAGGTTGATTGTATTAAATGCAGCCTAATACCTGTATCAGACTTCCTGTGTAAAGGAGTTTCTATATCGATTGAGTGGATGTGTGGCAAGATATTGGGCTGTTGCTGCCAAGGATATCAACACTTACAGAACGCTGTGGATACCCATGGTCAGTGCCCCCCAGTAAATCCTGTCTCCTACTTGAGTTGCCATGCTTAGGGATGTAGTATATAATGAGCGTGAGTTAAATTGAGGGGTCCACTTCATTAAGCTGCCAAACGCCACAGTTATTGGCCCTTACAGAGTATCAGTATTAACATGGCTTGAACACTAACGAGGTGAATGCGGAACAACAGTGAATGCTCTATGTGGATTATATTGTGTATGGATGACATATGTTACAGAACTTTTAAATCCTTTTTATGTCCCATAACATTTTTTTCCTGTGCGTTATATTTTGTACAATTTTTTATTGTCTTTTTCTTATAGTATCAGTTATTTATATGTTTTCTTTTTCAGAATTTTCTCTGATGTATGGAATTCCCTTGTATTATTATTTTTACTGTTACCTACTTTTCCTTTAATTGTTTCTGTAAAAAACACTTGGTGTTGCAAATGTACAAAAGGTGCTATATAAGTAAGTGTATGAGTCTAGTATTAAAAAAAATCAGAAAAAACACACATAAGCTTGTTTGACATTTTCATTTCCATGTATGAATGTACAGTACATACGTTTCTGTGACCTTTGCTGGCTGTGAGCACTGCCGTGTCGCATTTACTATGAAGAACTGAACTGAGAATTACTTATTGACTTCCTTACTTCCTTTTTTTTAAACATTGAACTTTGAACAGTGACTTTTAAAAGCCTCTCAACATGTAGGACAGTTCAGTGGTGTTGTGCAGAAAGAGCAGAAAGCAAGGGGATCATGTTCCTGTGAAACCTAACCGTGGTATTGTGGATTAAGAACTGAGGCCTGCTGTGTGAAGCGTGCATGCTGTTGGCAGCCAGATTAGTGTAGAAAATATACACCTCCACCTCTCACTTTTGTGAAGAACTCCACCCACCCAGTCTGTATATTGTGTGGATCCATAAACATAAGGTTACAGAATCCTAAACAGAGGCTTTTGTGCGCAAGCCGATATTTCTGTTTGTGTTTGAGATTGCCGTCATGGATTTAGCGTATTTTGTCCGCAGAAGGTGGAGCTGTTGTGGATCAGCGGCTCTGTGCACAACCTGTGTGATTAACTGCATATAAACACAAGAGATTTTGTCTTCTGATAGCCCTTGTGAGTTCACCGAAAGTTCTCAGACTGATCCCTAAAGTGTCCACTGACTGCTGTCCTAATTTATAAGAGGCCACTGCGGGGTTATGCTTAAAAACAGACTGATTCTATCTCGCATATAATTGGTCACATGCCTGAAGGCAGCGAGTATACCGTCACGAATAGTCAAATGCGTAGATCCTTTTTGCATTCACTATGTCACAAGACTGTGTATTTAATAAGGACTGACACAGTGGTGCGCTCAAGTCAATATGATCTGGATTTTCTTTGAGGCATAAACAATGCGGTCTCATGATAATGCGTGTTTTTTTGGGGGTGTCCTTGTGTGCGTGTGTCTGTGTGTGTTTCTCCTCCGTTCTGTGCACAGCAGATGCTCTGCTTTGCGCATTTGAAGGGTTTGGGGAGCCTGCCTGGTGCTCGCAACCTGTCAGATGTCTTTCCTTGGCCCGTAAGCAATGATGAGCTCACCAGCACAGACCCATATGGTGCTCGGGTCAACTGTGCCTGTCCCAGTGCCCATTGACTGAAGGGGTTGGCGTTAGGAAGCCCTGCCAGTGTACAGAGTCAGTTTTCTCAGAAAAGGAATTATTGTGTGAACGTTTTTCATTAGGACAGTGGGTTTTTAACTATATCATGCTGCGAAATGACTGTTTTAGAAGTTGAACCGTTATTCTTGGATGCCAAGAAATATGTAACTGTTCAAATGAATCAATTAAAACATGCTGTTGATCAAAATTCTGCTGAAACGCTCATCATTCTGCATCTGCTGTTTTGAATTTTGGAAAATGGACATCATTTCAGGAAGAATGAACAAAATTGCTTCTTGTTAGGAAAAGGATATGTATTGCAGTATGTTTTTAACATTTGCACACGTATTTAAATGTTTTAAATAAAGTCAAATATACTTCATAAAGATATGTGCATATCTATAAATGTATGTATATATGTATGGCATAAGTTGCAATACAAATTGTATATTTAGAAAATAATGTGCATATATTACAGTATGGTTGATATAGATTCCCCTCTCATGTAATCATTGATTGAGAAAAAGAAAAAAAAAGCTTTTCTCACCCACTCCCCATCCTAAAGTGTGTTATCTGTTCAATTTATGTTTTGTGACAATGCTGCTTTGACCTTGTGTTCATTTGTGCCTTGCAGCAGTACTTGCTAAAACTGTGGTCTCGCTCACATCTCATAGACCTGTCAGTAAAGCACTGACCTCAAGTCAGAGTCGGAAAAATCGGGACTGGAAAAATTTTCAGCCTGATTAGAAGATAGGAAGAAGGAATTTGTAGAAGTAAAAGAAGATGAATTTCCTCTGCATATATTACCACTAACACACATTACCACTGCACTGAATTTTTTTACCATCTGAATTTTCATATTTTAGTTATTACAATTTTATTATATATATGTAACATAAGGGGTCGACCGGTTATCGGGTTGTTAGATAATCGGGGCTGATATCTGCAAATTTTTTATTATCGGTCATTGGTACATTTTTATCTAAATTCCCGATTAAAAAAAAAAAAAAACAAAACTATCCCGTACTGTACTATCCCGACACATCTCCTCTGTCAGAAAAAAATGCTATTGGCTAACATTCTTTCCACAGAATTCCCTCATTGGCCGAGACAGACAACGTTATCTGACCTTGAAAATCAAACGTTTTCATCTGCTGGAAACAAGGATGGAAGGCAGCCTAAGTATCCAGTAAAAAATACCTGATATGTGTGTGTTGAGCATTTTATCCCCTCCCTATGATTACAGTGGTGTTGCTGTGTAGCATCTATTGTTCATTTTGCAGCAGCCTTAGCGAGAGATGAAAGCGCACAATGAAAGCCCAGTCTTCTTTAACCTCCTCTGAGATGCCACATGCCTCTTTGAAGTCCATTAATATGAAATTAAATACGACACCCAGAGAATGCAGCTTGTTTGTTATTGTCCGTCAATGTGTCATGTTCAATGAGTGACCTTGAGTTGTTGGCAGGGATTGTCTGTTAGGGACTGGTTGAGTTGCATGGAGAATGTGTAACTGGCATGCATGTCACACAATTTGATGTCCTCTGTTAGCACATTGTGTGTGTGTGTGTGTGAGATACGTATGATCTTATTTTACTTATAGAAGTAAGAAGTAAGAATGCATATACAATAGACAAATATATATGGTCAGATAGTCATGTTCAATACTCAGTTTCTACCAATCAAATTTTTGAGTTGGAGGGGAAAAATGCATTCGTTGTCCCATCCACCACAGGGTTGCTTTTGTTTTTAGGATGGGTTTGAGAGACTATGAACTAGCCATCACAGAGAGAGCTTCTTTATGTTACAAAAAGCCATTGTTTACGGTCTCCATAGAGCCTGTGTTGATAGCTCTCATAATGGCGGCTTCTTGGTTTAAATTCCATTGACCCCAGTGAATCACAGAAGACATGGCGCCCTTATTTCCTACAAATGTTAATCTTTTGTATAAAAACATTCTGTTTTTGCTTTGTCAGCCTAGAAGTGGTGGCCATACATTTTATCTGTATGGTCTGATTTTGTGTCAGTAAAGTTAGCTAAGTACGTGTAAGGTAAGTAAGAAGGGAGAAGGACAATTTGAGGTCACTTTCCAACATTCCCTTGTCAGGCATCTTAGTATGAATGGTAACAAATCCTCCTTTCTAAAATTGCAGAACTACTAGTAAAATTTCAGATGAGGATTTGATCCCACGTATCTAATGGTAAAGATTCGGGCTAGTGAGTAGACTAGGCAGCTGCAGCGTCTAGATTATGCTGGTAATTAGTAAAGATGGCAGTAGTTGTCAGAGGAGGGATGGAGGAGGTATCAGCTATTATTGTGATTTGTTGGGAGAACTACAGAATCAGTGTTCATGGGGATGTTGACTCCAAAAAATAATAAAACATGAAACACATAACTCTGCATGTCTGATCGAATATGGTCACATTTGGCATCCCACAACTTGGAAAAGTGCTTTTTTCTCACCATGTATGATGTCACTTGGAGACATTAATAGATATGGAATATGTTGCTACCAGTATGGAAATGACACGCATCTTTATGCTTCCGTGCAGCACGATGAAGTCCTGTCAGATTACACTGAGAGAGATACCTCAGAAAAAGAAGGAGGTGATTTAAAACTTTCTGCAGCCTAATACGAATGAATAAATTCAAACCCTATAATTCAAGAGGGACAGACTTTGTCAAGCATTAGTATTGTTTTTTTTCTGTAATTCCTATTATAGTAATCTGAAGTAAATATTAATCTTTATCTTTCTCATGGGTCTTAAAACATTTCCAAAGAAGCATCTGAAATATAGCCAAGTGAAATGTTTCCTATCAATGAGATAAAGAATAAATGAGCAGATAAGATAAAAAATGCATTTAAGGCTGGACTGTTGGAATACCTTGATATTGGGTTGCTCAGACAGTATCTTAGACCCTTTCCAACTTGTTAAAACACTGTAGTGAAAATCCTTATGAAAATAAACAAATGTCACATTGTGCTTGATCTAGCACCGCTTCACTGGTTACCCCAAAAATATCAGACTGATTTCAGACTTGCACTAGCTCTTGATCCCCTATAAACCGGCTTGACTCCTTAGATCACTGGGAGACATCATATATCTTCTCTGGCTAGCTTCTGCCCCCACTCATAAAAGGGATAGTTTAGCTGCAGTACCTCCCAGCTGTGAAATGCTTCCCATATGATTCAATATCAGCATTAAAATTCATATAGAAAACTCCTCACCTCACTACATTAACTTGTGGGCTAATTTATGCTACAGTATGGTTTCATACATTTAACATTTCATTTTAATCACAATATTGGTCTTACAACATTCTTTGCCCACTTGTTTTCATTTATTTAATTTTGGTATCATTAGAGCACAGTTGTACAAACGTAATGTCTTATTTTATTATTCTATAACAATATCTCTGTGTGTTAATCTGTACTGCCAAAGTTGTAAGACTCTGTGTTCAATTGTCAGTTTAAGCATATTTTGGTGTCACTTTTATAAATTTGAATTCCTTACATTTACTTACACATTGTCTGTAGAATCTGTACTTGCTTTGTTTGGAAAATGAATAAACAGAACTGTACGGTTTGCTCTCGTTGACAGCCTGTCTCTGAAATGGGTCAGGCTGCTTTGAGAACACAGTAAACTCTCTCTGTTAAATGTCTACTGATCTGAAGCTCCTAAAATATTTAGCATTAGCCTATATGGTACTGTGGCTTCTAAACTTTGAACTGAGAATTGGGGAGGTAGAAAGGAAACGTTAAAGAGCATAACTCGCTCTTTGATTGGCTCTGAACTTTACATCTTGGATTCCCCATATCTCTGCAATGACTTTAAAGATTTTAGGAACTAGCATCTGACTTTTCCGAGGGGGTTGGACAGACACCAGGTAGCACTTCCTGTTGCATTGTACACAATTCTACATTAATTCTACACAGCCACCTAGAAGTAGAGGACCCCAGGATGTAGGTTATTAATGAGTGGATGAGGCATGAATGGCGATGAACAGATTCCTTGGTTGCCCGGTGGGATCACAGCGTGTGACCGCAGTCTGAATCTCATGAGCCTCTCCTGAGTCCTCAGGCTCAGCTTGAGTCCCGCAGCAGACGGTGATTCACCCGGCAAGGGGTGGCGGCGAATGCACAGACGCTAACGCCACTGCCGGGAACTGCAGGTCCGCCGAGTAATTGTTTATATCATCATCCCTGCGCTCATCAGCATTTCCCCTCCCCACCAGAACTTTCCTCCATCCGGGCAAATTGAATTCACTTACAAAACTTGATTTGATAAACAGCCAATGCAACGGAATGGAATTTCTCCTGTTTTCTAGCATCAGCTAGATGGCAAAAGTATCAGTAAGTCCCAACTACCGGACATTTTGTTTTTGTCTCCAGCCAGTCTTATAGCCTGGCTGTAAAAGTAATTGTTTAGCAAAGAGAATACACAGCCCAGATGACTTAAAAAAAAAAAAAAAAAAAAAAAAAGTGAATGTAAAATATACAAGGATGAGACAGAGATGCGACATCTTTGTTACAGAGTGGATCTAAAGTGATCCCCCAGTCCCACCCCGGGCCTCCCGTCGCTGTGCCCTCCTGCATGAGAATTGGGTTTCCTGCGCGCCACGGCAGACTTTCTCCATGGTCACCTCAGTGGCCAGAGTACAGCAGGCCGACCGCGTATCAGCTAACCCGAGTCATAAATGTTGCACGCAGGCAGGCAACCTGATACCAGATACTTTTTTTTCTGTACTTTCTGCTGGATTTTTTTTTTTAGCACATCAAAAGCCCGTGCTTTGCAGGGATTGGATGAGGCCTGGCCCCATGGGGACAGAACACCGATGAAAGGGGAGAGGCGGCTCATGGCCCTGGGCAGTTCATTAAGGGCAGCAGGTTGCTGGGAGGATGTGGTAAACTCCAGAGTTGGCAAACGCTTACAGCCAGGGCCTGTTGCATTCAACCTCTGTCATCAGGGAATTTTCCTGTACTTTGCTTACTGAAGAAAACGAGCCACAGTAATAGAATCTAAGCATCTGAATGGGAGTGCAGGGGTACGGACTGCTCTGTGAAGTGATCTGGGCTGGAAGGATGAAAGAGCAAGTGGTCCGCTGAATTTGTGGGGGCGCAGTTGTAGCTTGCTGCAAGAGGCCATATGTGAAATTTATGTCTGTTCTGCAGTTCTGATCTGCTCCTTTAGCGCAACTGCCACGTATTGCTCTGTGAGTTAAAATGGAGGATAGATGGCAGGTTAGCCCCAGCGCTCTTGGTTTGGTCGTGTCACTGTCGACGTTTACACCCTGCGTGCCCCACAGCCCTTCCAGGATGACGTCGGCCTTTTGGACAGGGCGACATTTTCAAAGCCATCCCTGCGTCTTACAGAGGAACACTGAGCTGGCTGTCGCGCTCTCCTTCTTTGCACGAGATGTCTTCAGTCTATTGTTCCTGCAGCAAATTACATGCAAATTGAGGCTGGATTTTATTCCATTGTGTTTCTTTATGTAATTTGGTTGTGCTGTGAAATATGCCGTTTAATATTTAATGTACATCATTTATAATGTATTGTGTGTAAAGACTGTGGCCTACTGCTGCCAGGCAAGCCCTTGTGTGTTGGTTCACAAATGACATCACTTCCTGACATTATTCCAAGGGAGGATGTTTTCCTTTGTGACCCAAGGAGATGCCTCTCTATATTTAGAAGCACAGTATTCCTTGGGGACTTATTGCAGCTTTCTCCTCCATCCTCCTGTGTTTATTTACTGGCCTTTTTTTGAAGGCTTCTCTATACAGTGGTCCAGATTAAGGTGCTCTCAATAGGCTCTCTAGAAACCTGTCCTTGTTTATGGAAGACCTCTCCTCTTAGGGAAAAGGTAAGAGCTGGATGAGGGGAATATCCCCATGTTTCTGATCAGTCTTGGTCACCATGCTTGTGTCTGTTTTTCTATCTTCTTGTCAGATCTGAATGTAACACGTTTTAAGTTTCCTGTTGTAGATGTAAAGAGGGAAAGATCAGCGTAATACAGGCTGGAAAAATAAGTGGATTTTTTGGAAAAGGAATCATAGAGGTTGTTTAGAAACCACAGAAATTACACTGAAATTTGAACATCAAACCTCAACAAAAACAAACAGCTTGGCTTTGAGGCAGGGAGGGGGGGTGCAAGACAGACAGAAAAAAAAGCGAGGCAGTTCGGTACGCAGCCCCCCCCGCTTCAGACATCATCTTGCAGTCAAAGGAAAAAAGGCTGTAGAGTGAAACGGAGAAACACTGGGAGAAATCTGATCTGCTGAACAGGCATTCTCAGAATCTCCACAAATTCCACAGACACCAGGGGCAGAGGAAGCTTGTTCCCAAAAATTCCCATTTCCTGTACTACTGCTGCTGGAGTGGGACAAAAACATCAGCTGCTGAAAGCTGGTAGTGTGAAAGTACAGTGTGGCTGGAGTGTCAAACTGTGCAGTACATAGCCTGCAAAGAAAGGTCTCCTCTGCCCCCGGATTTTTATGTCTTTCAGTAGAGCGAACAGTGCAGCGCTCAGGTTTCTGTAAGGTGAGCTCCAATAGCTGGATTGTACAGTGTGTGGATGCGAGAGAGGCAGAATGGGATTGGCCCTGAATGAGCTCATGGAATTAATTATTCATGAGCGGTGAGCAGTGGGCCTTTTTTGTGGGGGGGTTTGTCAGGAGTCATGTATGACAGAGAGTCTGCCCCTGGCCCGGCCGCTGACCCACAGGAAGCCGCCTCCGTGGGAGGCGCTCTGAAGTGGCTCCGTGCTGTCGCTGTGAAAGCAGGAATCTCTCAACCTTGCATGCCCTACAGTTTTATTTATCGTCAAACAGATTTTAGGGCTATCTGCTTATTTGTTATTTGCTTTGCTTCTTTATAGGTAAGGCTACGCATCTAGAGTGAGGACTTTCATCTGATCTTGCCCTCTGACCAAGCTGTAGCAAAAACATTCTGTCTGTAATTCCTAGTAGTTTTCCTGTGTTTTTTCCTATCTACGTTTCCAAATCATGAGGCTCTTGCTACCCTTCTCTAGGAAGCAGATTCCTGCCCAGTTATGCAGCGATATGGGTTAGCTGTAAAGCAAAGTATCAGGCCTTTATGGCTGAACTATGACATGGAGAGGAAAGCCAGGGATAGAGTGATTCATGCCTTCAGGTCATTAACTAGAAGGCAAGCCCAGGCTTATCTGCAGATGACTGCTGGGCCAGCCTTTGCCATAAGATACTCAGGTAATGCCTCAACCACTTAAACTGTGCTGTAGTCACACTTTCAAGAACCCAAAGATAGCCTTGTGGTTGCATGGTTGTAGCTGCAGGAAGCTTTTGTGAATAGTTAAGGTGGAAGTGTTGTTTTTCTCGAGGCGAGTGGTCCCTTAGCACTTGTCTGCATTTGCATCCCTTTTCCAAGCAGGGGGAGGCCCCTGTTCCAGGGAAGTGGCCATAGGCAGCCTCCGTGCTGGGTGTGTAGTCACTGAGCTATTTCTCTACCAACACACTGCGCTCAGATCGGCTGGACGCAGGCTGAAGCCTTTGGCTCATCACCCCGAAGATTTACTGGGAAAGTTCTGAGAATACTATCGCTCTGAGATTAAGCAGCGTGCGCTGAGCGAAATGACTCACGCATACAGTGCGCAGTGCGCGGGTCCCTCTGAGGATAGGAGGAGGCTTCTAGGCACTGTCTCACTATGATCTCAAACTGGAATGTCTAATTGAAACCATCCATTAGGCACCAAGGCTGCTCCAGCAGGGGACCCCTGTCATTAAACACATCAGGTTTATCAGACGTGCTTACCTCATTGGGACGGCAGCCAAATGACCGATAGGGCAAACTAAATGGACCACTGACACACCTTTGATACATTATTACATTATTGCATTATTGTCATTTAGCAGATGCTCTTATCCGGAGTGACTTACTGTTTTTACATGTTATCCGTTCATACAGCTAGATATTTACTGAGGCAATTCTGAGTTAAGTACCTTGCCGAATGGCACAGGAGCATTGCCCCAGCGGGGAATCTAACCAGCAGCCTTTTGGTTACAAGCCCTGCTCCTCACCACTATGCTACACTGCCACCCCAGTGATACCTTTACCTTGACCATCTGAATCTAATCGGATTACTTTGTTCAGCCCAATGAGCATAAATACTTGTTTTTGTCTTCCTTGTGAAACAATAGGTGCGTGAATGTAGTGTTTCCACAACACCAGTGTTGTGGGGTTGGGTCTTTAGGGTGCTGATATAGAGGATGGAGACTGTGGTAAGTGCTCACATCGTCCGTGCCCCAACCTTACCACCGCTAATCTCTGACCTGCCCGTCTCTGTGTTTGTGAGCCGCACAGCAACACGGTTTGCTTCTGTCCAAGGCTGGGTTTCTTTGTTGTGCATTTTAAAATGAATTGATTTTTTTTTTGTAAGGTTGTTCCTTCTCTATTTTTGTTTTGTGAGAAGTGTTGGCCAGCTTCCTCACAACTTTTTTTTTTTTTTTTTTTTTTGTCATAGTAGGTGGGGTAAGTGTGCGGTCCCGCTCCAGGCATCCCCAGGTGAACCCTGCCTGGGACAGGGGAGGGAGGTGAACCCTACCCGGGACAGGGGAGGGGGTTGCCCTGAGCTGACCCGGTTCAGCTAGGGGGGTGGCGTGCATGCGGACAGCTCATTAAGAAAGGGGCTGTGCTGTTCTGTCGGTGAAAAGCGCTCCCTTTGAGCGTTTAATCCCGTGAGAGCTGATGTTTAGTATGCGACATTGAGAAAACAGTCTGGTCTGGTTATGCTTCTGCTGTCTCTCTGCCTCTCTCTCTCTGGCAGTTCTCTTATCTGTACACTCACCAGCACAGCTCACAGGATTTAGAATTAGCAGTTTGTCATTGGACGTCACACTTAAACATATGTTATGGTTGGGTTGCATATTTTCAGATGGGTCGCACAAGGTTAAGGAGCTAGTGGCATCATGTTTCTGGAACGTCTGCCTCTTTCTGTGCCATTACATTACAGTACATGCGTTTAGCAGACGCACTTATCCAGAGCAACTTCCAGCACAAGAAAACATAAGTGTATCCATTCAATGTTGAATGAGCAACAGTGTCAGACCAGGCTAACAACACTCCCAGACCGTTGAGTGTGAGCATAACACTATTCAAGCCCTACCACAGATTAACTTGTGCAACCTGACTAGGCAAAGGAAGCCAAGTACACTACTATTTCATATTATATCATTTAAAAAAATACAAAGGTGTTTGGGACTCCAGTTATGGCAGCATCAACTGTGCTGGTATCTGTAAGCGTGTGCACTGCGGAGGTGTCTGAAGCATTTGCAGCGTTGTGCGTAAGAGGACGGCTGAAGGCGGCGCTGAAAGAGATAATGGCTGGCGGACAGACGCGGGAGCTCTGTTTTTCCACTTGAGCAGAGCACCAGTCTGCTGGTAAAGTGATTTCCTTCGGCGGCGGCGGCGGGCCCCGGGGCTGGAGCTCTCTGCTCAGCGCGCCGTGAGTAATGCACTGCGGCTCCCTCAGCGCGGAGGCCTGCTGCCCGTTCACGCACCGCCTCGCTTACCCCGCTAACTGAGCGCTAGCAGCTGAGAGCCGCCCGCTCTGACCCGGGCGCGCTCGTTTCACAGGGCGCGTGTGCCACCCTCCCTTTGAGAATGTAAATGGGCAGCAGTGTGGCGTAATGGTAAAGAGCAAGGCTTGTGAACGAAGGGTTGCTGGTTCGATTCCCTGCTGTGGCGCAGCTGTTGTACCCTTGGGCAAGGTGCTTAACCCACAGTGGCCTCAATAAATATGCAGTTGTATAAATGGATAAAACTGTAAGTTGCTCTGGATAAGAGTGTCTGCTAAATGACAATAATGTAACGTTAATGTAATGTAATGTCTGATTTGGCACAAGCAGATAAATATCACTGTAAGACTGTTACTCTGTGTGTTCCATCATATGCTATTTTGAAAACCTGGAAAAGACAATGTCGATAGAGCAAGTGGGCAAAATCCCTCGAAGGGACACAAATCTTCAGATACAGGGTGTTTTAACATATGAGTTGGGAGGAGAGAAGCATTCACTGCCCTAAGACAGAGGGATGTTTACATGAAGCTAATGATTAACTCCAATCAAGGAGTACACTGTTGACACTGTGAAAAGCAAACTAAAGACAGAGCTTGAAAATAGTTTGTCAGATCTCTCTGGGACAAAACATGAGACCGTGCCAGACTCGAGGTTTAAAGCAAGTCTGAACAGGCAGGTGTTTAATGAAATCTGATTAGCTACATCTAACCATTGCAGTTACTTTTAGATGTTCTGTTAAGGCTGTACATGGGCTGGGTCTGTCGCTCTTTTTCCCCTCTTTGTCACGGAAATTTAAAAAAGTGCCAAGTATCCGGTATACCCGATAGTAGCTTGAATATACACTGCACTGCAGACCTTATGTTTCCCAGAGGGCTGGTCACCCACAGGGAATTGGCATGTGGTGACTAGACTTTGCTGGATCGGGAAAGATCGGTCGCTCTCCCCTTCCCAACTGGGTTGCCGCTGTCACTCACGTCACTGGCTGGCAGTTGTGGAGAGTCATTCCCATCCTGGCCTGCGCCGATATGGTGCCTTTATGTATGCGCCACAGCTGAGCTCTGACCTTGCACAAATGGCAGAGGGAAAGGCATCAATATGCTGACTCATTCCACAAGGAAACGATTTCTGATGAGGAAGAAAAATCAATTCCATACATCTGAGAGCTTCATCTGCATTGTGTAAGGAGCAGGTTATGGATGGGTGAGTCAGAGGGGTCTGTGGACACACAGTGTTGCCTTGGTTGTCCTCAGGACCCCCACCATAGCACCAACCCCTGGGATGCAGCCCTGGTTGATGCCCCTCTTATTGTAATGTTGTGTCTGGACCTAAGAGTGTGCTGCACTCTTATTTTGTGTGTTCTCCCTTTCCGTTCTGCCATTTTATTCCTCCCTCTCGCACAAGGCTGAGCTTTTTGCACTATAGCCATGTCTTATTATTTTTATGATTTTTTGCTTTTTGTCTTTCATAGCGTGCGACGATCATAATTTGGATTCATTAAATAGAAGCAGAAATACAATCCACATCCCCCCCCCCCCTGTAGCACAGAAGTTTCTAGAAATTTCTTCTAATGATGTGTACCCAGTTTATAGTGACTGCGTGTTCCTCTCTGTCCTGTAAACAAGGAAAGGCCTTTTTTTTATTTTTTGGAAAGGAAAAAACAAGAACGGATTACCACCCCACCCCTCAGAGTCCCAGCCGTCGCACTCCAAAGTTCCGTCTGGTAATCGAGGCACGGCGAGCGCGTTCCCCTTTGTGTTCTGTAGAAACTTTGTGTTTGGCAGAGGGCTGGAATGGCAGAGCGAGGTTCGGCGGGGACAGCATGGCCATTGTGCTCCCACAGAGGAAGCGCCTTGGCCGCTGTCCACAAACACCTCTCCGGGTCTGCCGAGCACAGCCCTGCGCCAAGAGCGCTGGACACATTGTGAGGAGGAGCCAGTCGAAGAGATGCACAGCACTTTGAACCGACTTTCTTCGACGTGTCTTTGCTCTTATAAGAGCTTATCAGGATGGACAAAGGACCATCTGCTTGATCTGGGCCGTAGGTGCAACCTCTGTGTCTGCTCACTGAGGAGGGGGAGGGGGAGAGGGTGCCGATCAGGCCCAACTCTGAGGCAGCGACACCAGACCTGACTCCAGAGGCCCGGGCACTGGCCATGCTGAACCGAACAGCATTTCAGCAGAGTCACTCAAGCCTATCGTCTTGTGAATAACCGAAACTGCGGAGAGGTCCTGGCATGCTTTGGACACAGAGGCCTTTTTTTTGTTCCAGTTCCTTGTATTCTCTGCCTCAAGGTCTCCGCTGAATGTGGTACGTTTCCTGCAGAATTAATTGCCTCTTTTGAGGTGTCGTGGCCCATGCTGGCACCTCAGCCTGCCCGGCTGTCGGGCAAATCTGCTCTCGGCGGGATCCGTATGGGATTAGCTAATCCAATCATCCCTGCGCTGGACATCCGCTCTGTCCCTTCCCTCTGTCTTCATCTTCCACGCTGCACGGCCGACCGGAGGAAATCGGGGCTCTGTGCAGGTCTGTTGCCTGTCAGAGAGAGAGAGCACATGGTGCTAAGAAACACATATTATTTACTCATGCCCTTTTTCCAGGGTGTTGCTGGAGCCAGGGCTTGGGTACTTGGTCATGGGCACGCTTTGATTTTCCACAATTTTTTTTTTTTTTTGTCAAGGCCAAGCAAGAACTGCCTGTGAAATTCTGGATCCATATCCTGCCTGGTGCATTGTCTGGCTCCAGGCCAGGGTTGGGATTAACAAGCTGCCTAATACTGGTTCATCAGTCATCAGCAATGCTGTCACTGATCAGGAAATATTAATATTCTGTGAGGTGTGGCTAGCCATTAAAACCACTCTGATGTATTTTGGATTTTGGTCTTGTCCTCTCTAGTAATATAGGTGTGTGGTAGCTATAGCTATTGACTTTACATTTCTTGCTGAAATTATGGGTAGCATCACACTCCCAGATTTCTCCACACTAACACAGATCAGTTTAAAGTTGAGCTCCCAAAAGCATTTTTTTAAATTTTAGGTTATGACATAAATGCCAAGGAACACTAGGAATGTGCATGTTTCTTCCTCTGGCTTTGACAGCGTGTCTCTATCCTGTTCAAATTTGTGTGATGTCACATTTCACAGCCTGGAATTTGTAATGGAAAACCAAGCACACTGTGACAGCTAGGCCTGACTGCTGTTCCTTTAGTGTTCTGCTTGGTAAAGGTCCATCAGTGTAAAAGCGGTATATGTCAGAGAATGACCCCAAACTCTTCAGAATTCACCAGGTTGAAAGGTTTAGTTCCAGACTCATTGACATCCGTCCATCTGTGAAAACCATGAAGTACATAAGCATCTCTGCCGTCTCATTTCAAAAAACCATTGCAGTGCCCCGTGCCCCAAGAAATTTAAGCTGTTATGTGTATGTTATCTGTTATGTGTATTGGGTGTATGTTTGTGTATAGCTGAAGTGGATATTTCAAAAGCACATATAGTGCAGTAGACATGTCACTGCGTATTAATGCATCTCTTCATTTTCAATGGGGTGTGCAAAAGCACATGATGTGGTGTTATGCACATGTTCTGATGAATCTGTAAAAATCTCCATATAGATTAAAACAAACACATTTTAAAAGCAGTACTAATAAACCGTCAGCCTTCACATGTGGGCCTGTTTATGCCTGTGCTGGGAAAGCCCTTTGAAACTTTAGAGCACTGCACTTTGATTTGTGAAGGGCTCTGAGGCTCTCCGCTCATGTCTTTTGGAGATGCTCTCAGATCTGTGCAGTTGTAATGCCTCAGTTGGTCGAGATTGCATTAATTATGCCAAAACTGTGGTGTGCAGTACATGGATTTGAGGGATTTGAAACTTTAGCTGTGAAAATGGCTAAGCAGCTTTCTGTTTTGCTGTGTGTTTGTGTGTGTGTGTTTGTGTGTGTGTGTGTGTGTGTGTGTGTGTGTGTGTGTGTGTGTGTGTGGGAAGAAACACAGGCGAACCTTGATAGAAATCAGCACCTGAGGAGCAGTACTGAATACCTGTCAATTCTCAGGCATTGAAAGCAGAACAGGGTTTGCCATTATTCTGAAAGGGTTCCATATCCCATTGAGGTGGGACGGTAGGAGAGGATAGGTTTCAGGCTGTTCAGTCGGTCAGGTCTGCTTCTCATACAATAGATACTCTCCTGATAAGCCAAATGTGGCATGCAACTGATACATTACATTACCAAATGCAGAGATTTGAGACTTGGTTTGAGACTTCTATTTCTCCATCACCTCCAATGGCTGGGCTCATCCTTTTCCTCTCCTTTGCTCTTTTCAGGACCAGTTTGAAAATCTCGACAAGCATACACAATGGGGCATCGACTTCCTGGAAAGGTATGCAAAGTTTGTCAAAGAAAGGTTGGAGATCGAACAGACCTATGCAAAACAGCTGAGGTAAGAATCTATTCATATTCACACTGTTTTTATCATTACTATCATTTGAAGTGCTTTTTAGTGTTTGGGGGTGTCTTCTCTGCAGTAAATTTCTTTTCTTTTCTGTAATGCAGTCGTAAGTAGATTGCCTATTGTGTCACTCTGTTGGACATACTGTGTTGCTCTCCTTCTGCTGTGGCTTTGTAAAAAGTTGATTGGCAATTTCCTGATTTCTCATAGAGGCTATTGTAGAAGACAATGCTTTGAAGGTAAACAGATTTTTAAACTAGAGGCTGCAATATTAACATTATTTGTAATGACAGTCAACTGCAGCACTGTGGCTGGCACTTGCTTATAGTCTTAATCTCTTTGTCTTGGAAGATCACTTCCTTGTCTGTCATTCCTGTCTGTTGTGGGTTCATAAATGGTGTCAGGGTCACACATTAAAGTGGCATTTGGCACAAATGGGGAGCTGTTGCCTGTGTGTAAGTGTGTAACATGTGTGCTCCAAGCCTCAGTGTTCAATGGAGGGGGGGAAAGGGCCCCCTGGTGCTCAGGCCCAGCTTATCAGATACCCCCCCCTCCTCTTTGACATCAGGCCTAAATGTGCCACCACAGAGTTTTATTGATCCGGTGTCTGTCTGGAGGAGGGTGTCCATGTGCCTCCATGCTGAAGTATTCCTCAGAGATGCCTGTGCATTTACAGGCACATAGAGGTTTTTTTTAAACAGCCAGCATGCCAAACTGGCTTCCCTTTGTTGTGACACTGTGAAAGACATTTCAACCATTTCCTACATGTTTTGACTTGTCCTTGATTATTGTTAATAACTTGAAAAACATCATGATAAAAATATAGCAAGCAATGTTTAGTTGATTTAGAAGAAGGTCATATAAATATTTACTAGATACAGTACTAGTCAAAAGTTTGGGTACACCTGATTAAGATAATGGGAAACATGCATTCAAGGACATGTTAATATAAAAACGTATGCTTAATTGCTTGAAATTTGTTTGTTAGGCATCAACTTCACTATTTATATTTGTCTATTTCTGAATTTCTTTCCATAATTCTGAAATATAAGATCGTTTTTATTTGTGTAATGCTTTTTTGGCCACTGAATAATTTGTCTATTTGGTAGTTTTGATGTCTTTACTATTATTCTAAAATGTAGAAGGTAGGGAAAAGAAAGAAAAAGCCCTCTATGAGTAGGTGTGTCCAAACATTTGACTGGTACTGTATATTTATATAGTATACAGTATGTAGTATATTTAGTAGAATATTTCTAAAGTGTTGTTTGTCCTATGAAACTCAGTATGAGAATCTATCTTTGATTGTAATACCCGTAACAGAAAATAAGAAATATCTTTGGGAAAATGATAGCATTGAATTTGGTACCTTGGTAGTATAAAGGATTTGGATGAAACACACTTCATACTCATCACCTTTCAGATATTCTTAAGATCTCACTGGCCATTTCAATAACTGAACGCACGCTGAGGTACCCTCACATCCATTCCCTTTGATTGATATCTCAAACTTCTCTTGTGTGTTTTCCCGAAGCGTTTGCCACAGGTTTCTGTTTTAAAATAAGCACAAACAATGTACGCAACACACCCTGTTTTGTTTGCACAGCGGCTAGGACATCTGCAGGGTTCACCTGCATTGTGCAACACGGGTGTTACATGGGTTCGATTAAACAGCCTGATATTCTTGGGACTCCTGCGCTGTATTGGCTTGTCGCTCTGCCCAGAAAGCGGTGTTGTCACTGCGGGACAGATAGGGGGCTCCAGCTGTGCCCTCCGATCTCCCGCGAGGCACTGCCCGCTCCCCACGGACTGCGGGGCGTTGCCTGGATACAGCATTCAGCTGAACGTCCCCTCCAGCATCTCAATGAGCTCACTACTGTATCCCCCTCATTAGTGCCGGCGGCCGCATGCCATTCCAACCTGCAGAAAGGCGCACAAATCCAAGCCCCCCTTTATGGAGTAAAACAAAAAAAAATAAACAAGAGAACAGGGAATCTTAGTCTGAAATGAAACTCCTCAGAGTATAACTATTAGTGAACGGACACTAACATCACATCCCTCTGCAAATTGTAGCGTCTGTCTTTTGAAACACAGTCTGTTTTGTGCTCTTCTGTGCAATTAAAATAAACGTAATGGAAGCATCGCTTGCCCAGCTTAAACATAGATATTTTCTCATGCTGCTGAATATGGTTTTTCCACACGGAAGATTAATCCAGTGAATAATTAAGCATGCATGATTCACAGCTGAAAAGGGAACAGGTTTAAATCTGTGCTGTGTTTTTTAAAACTCCTCATGTACTTTCTGAAGAAGAAATTGTCCTCTTCTCGCAAGTAAGCTTTAGTGCTGTAATCTTAACTGTGTCTGTGTAGGTAGTTTTCTTGGAAAGGCGTCAGCCCAGCGTTTATCATCTTTTGTAGTGAATTATTCTCCTGACCTCATTTTCTGTTTTCTAAGGAGTTTTTGGGGAGGGAGGTAGGGGGTGTTGTGAGGAGGAAGTGGCAGACATCATTAGTTGAGCACAGCTAGGGGTAGAGGGGGAGGTGACTGGTTAAAACCTCCACAGTTCTGGGCTTGTGGTCCCTGAGGAAAACCCTGCGCCTCCAACAGAATTTTAAAATCCCTCTGAAGATGGACTGGGAAGCCTTATCTAAGAAAGATTTTTTTGTGTGTTTCTTTTCTACTGAATTTATTTTTTTGGGAACAGCAAGAGGGGAAAAAGCTGAAATTTCCTGCCAATTATGCTCTAGTGTGTTTGACCTACTTTAGCTATTCGACGCTGCAGATGGGACTTTCTCTAATCGGACCTAAACTCAGTTTGCTTCTTTGTGTGTTTCCCTGCCATAAAACTTTGTAAATACAATGGCGAGAATGGAAAAAACCTTTGTTATGCATTCTGTTGTGAAACTGTTCCCATCATGCCTTGCCTGCATGCCTGTGTGTATTGAATGTGGGGAATGTTGGGGGTGGGGGGTAACACACATTTGATCTGATTAAGAGGGAAGTTTTGAATGTGCTCATCTGTTGACAGGAACCTGGTGAAAAAGTACTGTCCGAAGCGCTCCAAAGACGACGAACCCAGGTGAGGCCTGCCGCTCTAAAATACGGATCAGAACCCCACATTCGCGTGGACCGTTTTCCAAATGTCCAACAATGAACTGGAGCCCAAACTGGTTTCATCTCACTTGGGATAGGGGTGGGTCAGCCAGGGTTTCTGTATCGTACCACTCTCATTTACCCTGTGATTTGTCAGGCACCCAGATTGTTTGGATGACATCAGCAGAGTAGCCTCTATCCTCCAGGGAGCACTGTGATGCACTGTGGGACTTGTAGTGTGAAAAATACATTACATTACATTACATGCATTTAGCAGATGCTCTCATCCAGAGCGACTTCCAGCACAATAGAACATACGTGTATCCATTCACGATAAATGAGCAATGCTGTCAGACCAGGCTAACAACACTCCCAGACTAGTGAGTGTGAGCATAACACTGTTCAAGCCCTATCACAATCTAACTTGTGCAGTCTGACTAAGCAACGGAAGCCAAGTATACTACTAATAGTCGAGTGTATCAGAAGATGGTGTTGGTCTCTCTTAAGTGCTCCCACACAATGGCAGGGATTGTGGTGGCGAGACGACCCTGATGTACAAGTGGTGATCCCAAAACTGGGTTACATAAAAGGGGAAAAAAGTATTAAAAAACACAGACGTTGTAAATGCCTAGACAGCACAGTTGCAGTATGCTGAGACAAGTACAAGAACGCAAAGGTGCAACATTGGCTGGGAAAACAACCTACAGAATCTGACCTCTACGACAGTGTGACACAAATACCCCCGGCCTGATTCTCATGTTTACAATGCACACGGTCAGGGCAGGACGAGTTGATAAAGGGCGTCGGTACCCCGGTCCTGCCATTTTCCTAATGAATTACATTAGGCTCGCCTCATTTAACCCTTACTCGCTCATTACTGGCACATAAGTAAAATGCCGGGGGTTCGCTCACTGGGCAGAGTGGTGGCTGTTTAACGGGGATGGGTGGAGGGAGGAGGGGCAAGGTCGTGTTTTCTGTTGACCGCCACCTGGGCCCCTGCCACCGCTGCCCTGATGGATGGGGAATGCGCGTCTCTCCGGGGTGGTGCGTGTCAGCGTTCGTGGGAGATGGAGGTTGTAGGGGGTTTTAATAAAGCGAAACTGTTTGAAACGGGAGGCCGGCGTGCTGTCAGTGTCAACATGAAAACAGGCGTCTAATTGTGTCTCTGGCTCCCTGCCGTTCCTCCGTCAGGGAGGGAAGGAGAGGCCGCGTGTGTGTCTCCACAATGATGATATGAACTCATTTTCTACTGCACTGACCCCGTCTGATGGTGGTCTCTCCCTGCTCACAAAGATGTTTCTAAACATTTTCTTGTTGACAGTTTTTAAGTTAAAGATATATTCAGCCTGTGTAGCATTTATGCCCTGCATGTATACAAAGCAATGTTTATAAGGTAGAGAACTGCTGTTGTTGGGTTTTTACAATTTGAGTTTGTTTCTGTGTTCATTTATGAGTTTCTAATAAATTCAGAGTGTACACAGCAGCCAAGCTTAGCCTATTCTGTTCTTCTGGCAGGTTTACCTCATGCCTGTCTTTCTACGCCATCCTGAATGAGCTGAATGACTACGCTGGCCAGCGGGAGATCGTGGCTGAGGAGATGGGGCATAAGGTGTATGGGGAGCTGATGAGATATTCTCAGGACCTCAAGTCTGAGAGGAAGCATGTGAGTCCTCTTCTCCATGGCCAACACTGAGCTACAGGGCTGCAGCATCTTGAGCTAAAAGTGCTGAATAAATGCCAGGGATATATAGTGAATTATCTGTACTTACCTTCATACATTGTCTTTATACAGTGAATTATCTTTACTATAATTATTTCATAATGACGAAAGGAATATGAAATAGAGTATCAGTAAGTAACATTATTAAAATAGTTAGCATGTGTTGAGATTTTGATCAGGAAGAAAATGTACACAGCAGGACTACCCCTTGACTGCGCTTCAATTGTGTGTGTTTGTGTGTGTGTGTGTTTGTGTGTTTGTGTGTGTGTGTGTGTGTGTGTGTGTGTGTGTGTGTGTGTGTTTGTGTGTGTGTGTTTGTGTTTGTGTTTGCGTGTGTGTGTATACATTCTCTCCACAGCACCTGCAGGAGGGGAGGAAGGCACAGCAGTACTTGGACCACTGCTGGAAACAGATGGACAATGTGAGTGGCTGAGGTGTGCCTTGCGGCGGAGGTGGAGGTGGTGGAGGGTGACGGAGCAGAACTCCAGCTGTTGCTTGCTCTCCCCCAGCAGCTGCCAGACTCTAGCCTAGCCAGCGGCTCTCGCTCTGCACAGGAGTCTGGCCTCCGTTTACCTCGGTCTGCACAGCGAGAGAAGTCCTGTTCCTGCATACTAGCTTCCGCACCTCTGCTCGTTTGTCTGACCTAAAATGTTTTTTTTTTAGCTTCAGGGTTTATACGACCGCAGCCAAGCAACAGCTGAAGCTTGCATTGAGCGTTACAATGCTGTAATGCTTTAGGTATTTGTCTTTGATGCAGTGTCATATAATGCATCACAGATGTTCTGGCAAATCGGAGGCACGTATTGCATTTTTGCACCGCGGCCCGTTTATCTACCACAATTATTTGAGCTTCTGCACTATTGCACTGCATTTCAGCCCTGGCAGATTCTTGGAGTGTGAAAAATCCGGGCTTGACTCTTTGTTTGCTGCAGAGAACGAAGATCATTTTGTTATTTCTGTCCCGTCTTACTCTCCCAGAGCAAGAAGAAGTTTGAGCGGGAATGCAGGGAAGCAGAGAAATCTCAGCTCAGCTATGAGAGAATAGACAATGACATCAACGCCACCAAGTCAGAAGTGGAGAAGGTAAGTGCTTTACTGTGCATCTGTCATGTCTGGCAGCTCTCTTTCCCTTGTCATCTCTCACATGTGACCCACCCTGCATAGTCTGGGCCTCTGTCTCTTCATCACAGCTAGCTCTATTAAGCCTGCAGAAAGGACCATAACAACATACATTTTTGACCAAGATATTTTTACATAATTTTTCCTCCTGCACCTCTGTGCTTTTGATCCTTTTTCATTATACTATATTACTTTCATTTAGCAGACGCTCTTATCCACAGCAGCTTCCAGCACAGTAGACCATAAGTGTATCCATTCAAGTTGAATGAGCAACAGTGTCAGAATAGGCTAATAACACTCCCAGACCACTGAGTGTGAGTATGACACTATTCAAGCCCTACCCTAAGTTATCTTGTGCAACCTGAACAGACAGGGGAAGCCAAGTACATTATCATACCTCAGTCACTATATCACAGAATCCAAAACACATCGCAATACTACACATAAAATAATTTCATAGCAGGTATTCCAGGGAGGATGCATTTTATGTGGAAGATAAATAAAAATAGACACTTCAGTTAATGCATGCCAGTTTGTAAGGGGAGTGTATCCAGGAGCGATCAGCATGGTGGTTGTGTCTTGCATGCACGTCCTAGGCGAAGGCCCAGCTGTACCTGCGCACGCACATGGCGGACGAGAGCAAGAACGAGTACGCCGCCCAGCTGCAGAACTTCAACGGCGAGCAGTGGAAGCATTTCAACGTCGCCATTCCGCAGATATTCAAGGTACGCCATTCTAATTACGGAGCACACTTTCGCCTGTCGAGTTATGATGTTTTCCGCCCTCGGCCACACCGCATCGCGTGCTTTAATTAGTCGCGGGAGGGGCCCGCCAGACGGAGCCGTAGCACCGCCGGCCGTGCATGATGGGTATTTATTTGGACAAGGCCAAACCTCCGCCCGCCCCTTTGTGCCCGCAGAACCTGCAGGACATGGACGAGAGGCGGACGGTGAAGCTGGGCGAGACCTACAGGAGCTTCGCGGAGGTGGAGCGCCGCGTCATCCCCATCGTCTCCAAATGCCTGGAGGGGATGGTGGCGGCCGCGAAGTCGGTGGACGAGAGGAGGGTGAGCGTTTGGGTGGTGCAGCAATTAGTCATTCGGCACGAACCGTGCCAGCGGTGAAGCAATCACTCCCCCCGGTTCCCCTAAAGGAGCTCCCACAACGACTTGTCTCCGCCGTAGTCTGTGTGTTTGGCTGGCTCGGTCAGGAGCTCCACACCCACATGTTGGGTAACCCTGGATCCCACTCTGCAGCGCTGTTCTCCATTAAACTTGTTTAAGCTCACAGTACAGCATGCATGCCCCCACCATGTTTACCACCACTCATCAATAGGAAGCCAGCAGCTGTATTTTCCTTTGATAGTAGTTTTTGCATTGACATTGCATTCATACAGCTGAATATTTTATAGTACCAGCTGAGGTAACAGGTAGCACATTGTTCAAGGATACAGCAGCTCCTCCACCAGGATATGAACCTTCTGGTTACTGGTCTATCTCCCAAATCCTTATGTAATCACATGCTGTTACAAATGATGTTTGGGGGCAGCAGTGTAGCATAGTGGCAAGGAGCAGGGCTTATAACCGAAAGGTTGCTGGTTTGGTTCCCCTCTGGGGCACTGCTGCTGAACCCTTGGACAAAGTACTTAACCCACAATTCCCTCAGTAAATAGTTAGCTATATAAATGGATAACATGTAAAAATAGTAACATATGTAAGTCGCTCTGGAAAAGAGCATCTGCTAAATGACAATAATATGTAATACATTTTTCTTTTCTGTCCTTTTATGTCTCTCCCAGGATTCAGCAATTGTGATTGAATCCTTCAAGTCTGGGTTCGAGCCTCCAGGGGACTTTCCCTTTGAGGATTTCAGCCAGAACATCTACCGGACAGGGTCAGACGGGACCATCAGTACACCCAAGAATGAGGGGGTGAGGCCCGACCCCAAGCACTCACTGGGCAAGGCCAAGAACAAACTGTGGCTGTTTGGGAAGAAACCCAAGGTAAGGGTGGCCTTATTTATGAACATGGTGAAGATTACATTTTTATGAATCAGAATGTCTGTGGTAGTCCTAGTTATTTAATCCAACTGCACTGGGAAGCCTCTGCATCTATGTCTGATCTGGAAGTTGGCATGGCCTTCTGAAAACGTCCCAGTGAGCTGGAAGAGCAGTAAAGGCAGTGATTAGCGGTATAGGAGTTCTGCCCTACTTGTTTTCTTTTTTATTTTGGGCTGCAGCATGGAGTTAGTTGCTAGGGAACATAGAATTTACCAGGAGGTTGCAGGTTCAACTCCTGAGGGGACACTGCTCTCGTACTCCTCAACAAGGTACTGAACAGCTTTTGTAGTATTCCCAGTTGTACCGATGAATAAAATGAAAGCTATCCACATTTCCTGTGGTAAGGGCATCTGCTAAAATAATGCCACATAGAGATTACTCAACTGCAGCATTGTGCCATGGTGTCCTTTGTTTACTCTGTTGTCAAAAGTGTGTAAAAACAGTGCAAGACACCTCACTGAACATGTTACTGCTGATTCAATGACCTAAATGCAGTGGTGCTTTTGTTATCCTTTTACATGAAGTGCACTTTGTCCTACAGAGGCCAGAAAAGGCCATGTTAATGAATAACTTGTTATTGGGGTTCTGACACTTACATTTCACATGGGATGTCTTGCCTTACTTCCCTTTTTAACGTCTCTTCAGCACCTTTAGGTTTCATACAGAAATGTTCATTTTGCATGTGTATTGAATATAAATATATGTAGATGATGGCCCTCAGTTTACTCATACATTTGCATGTTTTATAGTTGTTTGTTATTGCTGGTTCAGTGTTGTATGCATCCTGTTATTTCATACTTCATTCTTGTAGGACAACCCATGTTTGTCTAACGTTGATGGTACACTCTATGGATAAACCTAACGAATGAATGGCATTTTCTGCATACCAGCACTGAGGAGGAATATAAAAACAATGAACATACAAAAGATCCTGTTTTATCAGAATGGCTGCTGTTGGCAAACAGCTGATCACCTGTGTTTTGTGTTGCCCCAGTCTCCCCCCAGTTGCCCTCCTCCTTCCCTCCCCTGCTTTACCTCCAGCCATACCCAATCTCCCAAATTTTCCAGTGATCCGATAGCTTACTGTCTGTCTGAAATGAGAACAGTTAAACCCAGGATCCCGTCATTCCGGGGTCTGAGACGAGGGGTAAGAATTCGCCAGCGTGTGGTTTTGCAGTGTGTGCCGTGATTTTTTCTCTCTCTCTCTTCTTGAGTGAGTCATTGGTCTTTCCACCAATACCCTGAAATGGTAAGATCGCCGTGCACAGTGTTTACTATGGCGGGGCTGGAGCCGAGTGTTTTCTTTTTGGTGCGGGGCGTTTGGAGTGGTGTAATGTTTGCAGTGATGGGGAGATTTACTGCGCTGAGTCATCTTGTCATCAGCTAAATTGCGACAGCGACATAGTGAAGTGGATGTTCCAGTGGAACATTAGTGTATTAGGGCATTGATTAGCCGTAACTCCACGCAGCCTGTCGCCGGGATCGCTGGGGGACTGGCTTTAATTTTCCTGATGGATGGAATAGGTAAATCACTGCACGGTAGTGGTAGAATGGGGCCTGACTGGCTGGGCTGGCAGTGATGTGACTGAGCGTTGTGTCCTGTGCGCCCTCTAAGAAAGGGCAAAGAAGCATCTGCTGGTTTCAGTGGATTTACATCCGTAAGAGCGGAACTGTTTCGCCAAAGCTCAGATTTCACTGAGGCTACCTCATGTGCATGCAGTTGTGTTGCAAAAATTATATGAATGTACCTAGTAGAGGTCTCCAAATGTATTCATCTGATAAAGTGAGAAAAATAAGATTTAAGAGAAGAAAGGCAAATGGTATGGGAATTTGGGCTCTACCAACACAGCGCAACAACATACTGTTGAATATGTATATTTAATAGGATCTCAAAGGAGTTTAAGTTTGCTGGAAAGAAGTCAATAAATACGTGGAAAATTACCCCAAAGAGAATGTTTATTTAGATCTAACAAAATCTCCAAAGGCAATAGACTTTAAAATGCTGGTGTCTGTTTGCTTTGATCATCCAAGCTTGCATTTTCCTTGATTTGATTTTGCCAAAGAACAGTCCAAATTGGCTTTTAACCTCAACTGTTCTACAGCACATTTGATCGCCAGCACAAATACAGCATCGCAAGTATGTCTGTCCTTGGAAGTGATACTGAACACATTCAAACATGAAATCAAGGTATAACGTAGACAATGCAGCAGAGAGCGCAGCACATTTGATGCCCCACGTCACCACATCATCACAGTTGAGTCCTTTCAGAAATCCGCATTGTCAGCTTGACTGCTGTTATAAGCACCGCATCATTTCCACAGGCACGGAGAGCTTAGAGCTAACCTCCTGATGACACTTTGTCCTCAGCTTTCAGTGGCCCGGTATGCGCGTGCATCGGCTTCCAGAGCGCACCGTCAGAGCCCAGACAGGCCCAGCATCCTCTCCATCCCCTCCCCCCTCCCCTTCTCCAGCAGACCTCAGGACTGTCTGCCTGCAGGGAGTCTTTCTGCTATTATCTAATGAAAGAAGTAGCTGGCCAGGCCCCTTGGGGGACTCTGTGGAATGGGCTGTGGCTGCCGCGGCTCTCTCCCAGCCCGGAGCACAGACACAGGTTGTCTGCACAGGGGCACTGCCTGGATAACCGCATTTTCCAGAGGGAAAAGCCAGTAAGGCATACTATAGGCCTCCCCCCCCCCCTCTCCTGCGTGCACAGCTTTACAGGAAGCAGATGCTGCAGTGGTGTGAGCTCAAACAATGACAAGAGCTTAAAAGTATTTTTCCACCGAGACTGACTGTCTTCCTTTCCTTTTCTCTTTCTGTTCATTTGGAATGTTGTAACCAAATGAACTGTGCAGTGGTCAGTGAAGCTGGTAAGAGTCATTTCCTCCGCAGTGGTGCAGTGATGCAGTGTGTCCTTTAGTACATGTTCAGCCCTCCATCTATTTTAACCTCAGTTCTGTCCCTGGTAATTAAGCACGTGCACACACAGGCTACCTTCACAACTTCCTCTCCTTTTACTCTCTTTTCCTCCATTGGTGAGATGTCCTTCCTGCTAAATCAAAATTACTGGCGAGCCTGCTCTTGATTTTTATACTCTTTTTCCAGCGTGGTTACAGAAGTGGGCTCACTGCCCCAGGTATGGTTCCGCCTGGTTTCCCACTGCATTTTTGTGGAGTAGAGAACCAACTACAACCCTCTGGCCCCATAACCTTCTGCTGGTCATGGGTGGGACATGCTGTTTCAAGATGTTGCTCCAGTCAGCAGCAGAACTGTTGGGAAGAAACCAGTAATGGGTCTTGGTTGATATTCCATTAGATATAGGTATAGTTTTTGGCTATCAAGAGCCAGCACACCCACAGTGTGTAACATTTTTTTACATGTTGAGTATTCAGTCTTGCCCAGCAATACGGGTTTGTGATAGAGAAGGACAGCAACATTATCTTCATGTTTATTACACACAAGTGACTGTAAACTAAATGATGTATGACATTTAAATGCAGTTGGCTCCACATTTTGACTTTTTCTTTGTCAATTTAGTCACCAGCTGCTGGTGAAAACCTGTGTGAGGAAGTCGCTCTGTTCTGTCTCTCTCTCCCTGTAATGTCTTATTAGACCTCCTCATTGAGTCTTCCCTTCTGCTCCGTGTTTAAAGTGTTTGCTGTGAAGTGGTCGGTGGAGCCGCAGCGTCTGCATGGAGGCCCTTTGCATTTGCGAGACTACCCAGACAATTTCTTTTCCCTTGTAGGCCCCGACATTGGAGGACTTCAGCCACTTGCCCCCGGAACAAAGACGCAAGAAGCTCCAGCAGCGAATTGATGAGCTAAGCAAAGAGCTGCAGAAGGAAGTGGACCAAAGGTAGGCCGACGTGGCAGGGGGAGGCCCGGGGAGCGGGCTCCATCAGGCGCTGCTGGATGGTTGTCATGGCTTCAGCGGGAGTTCTGGGAACAGCCTATTGGATATTCCAGAGTAACAGTAACAGAGTGCTCTCTGTCCAAAAGCTTGTTGGCTCACGGTAGCGGGACTTCTGGCCAATGCATTTTGTTTTGGAAAGCAGAAAACAAAGGAAGAATGTTGAAACTGAAGAACAGGAATACGATCACTGCGCTGATACCGTGGGCTGCTCTGTTTTTTGAAGACAGGAAAAAGATGATGTAGTCAGAGAATTGGAATATTCTGGCAACAAGCTGCTCATGTATGATGGATGTACAGAAAGTTTACTGAACACCCTCAGTGTTTACTGTCTCTGGATAAACTGTTTTTGTGGTGTGTGTTTTTATGTGTAGTGAATCTGCCTGTTTTCTTCTGTCTCAGAGATGCACTGAACAAGATGAAGGATGTGTATGAGAAGAACCCTCAGATGGGGGACCCAAGCAGTCTGCAGCCCAAGATCTCAGAGACCATGTGCAACATGGAGCGATTGCGCTCAGAGATCCACAAGAATGAGGTAACAAGCTCCATTTATGTATCCCTCTTTCCCTGTGTTTTAGGCTTACATTCCAGTCATTTATGGGAATGCATTAGTATCCAGTCCAAATAACTGAAGGTATTGTATTGTGCTGTACAAACTTGAGTATCTGCATTGTGTACTGTTATATTGTACTGCAGCTTTACAGTGCTGAATGTTTTGAGTGCCACCTGGAGGACATATGTAGAATTACTTCTCTTTGTCAGTAATTGTCTGCAGACAGCACAGCACAGGATGTGACTCAGTCCTTTGGGAACCATTCTCTACCGCTAGACTGCAGCCTATTGAATTTAGACAGTTTATAGAACAGACTGTAGTGTCATGTGTACTGATCAGATGTGTGTGTTGTGTGTGTGTGTGTGTGTGTGTGTGTGTGTGTGTGTGTGTGTGTGTGTGTGTGTGTGTGTGTGTGTGTGTAACTCTCAGAGCTGGCTGTCAGAGGTGGAAGGGAAACAGAGCGCTCGAGGAGACAGACGCCCCAGTGCAGAGGTCAACCATCACACGCCCCATGGCAGAGAGAGGTCAGAGGGCAGCGAGCCCCCACAATTCACTGCTCTCCACAGCCTGGGAAAAACAAGCTGTTATCTGTGTCATAAATTTACTGCCACTGATGATACTACAGCAGACAGACATGGCAAACATGTTTATTAATAATAATGGCTCACATGGCTATAGTTCAGAGCCTGAGACACAGAAGGCTGGCCAGCATGGGAAGGTTGCCTTACAGTCGCAGTCTCAGTGCCTGCGGTCCTTATCCTCTCACCGTGCTCCTTTCTGCTCCAGTCCTGAAGGGAGCTACACTGACGACCCCAGCCAGGAGCACCGCAGTCCCCCGCAGCCAGACCCCCATGAGTTTGATGATGAATTTGATGACGATGACCCCCTGCCAGCCATTGGGCACTGCAAAGCGCTCTACGCCTTTAATGGTAAAAGAAAAAGTTGTCTGACTGCGGTGTATTAGTCAGTGTTTTTCCAGAATCCAGTTAAATCCATTTTGTTGGCTTGTTTTTTTTTCTTGAGCAAAGGCTCAGGTTGTGTAATATTTTTCCCAATTCTTTCCGAGAATCGTTATTTATTTTAATATTCCCCCAATACCATGCTGCATATGGGAATGCATAAAGATTTTCAGGAAAGAATTATTCATTATTTTTGTTTCGTCAAACATTCATAGCATCAGGTTTATATTTGAGGTAAGCCAACACATTAATTACACACTTCATTGGGAATATAAAGCTGGGGATTCCCTGCATGTCAAACCCCAGTATGGATGTGTAGAAGCACAAGTTCTTTTTTCTCTTCTGTTTTAGAGATGATTATGTTAAATAGAAGCTACAAGTTTCAACACAAATGATTTTGATTTATTCTTACCTTTGGAAGGTATAACATACAGCACTATTCTCTGACCTCACAGCTGGTCCGCTGTGGTGCGTTAGTCCGACCTCATGGTCCTGTTGTTTATGCAGTGTTGACCCCTCCACACTGCCTTGTTCTCTCAGAGTGACCGCGCCCGTTTTCTGTCCCCCACCCCCCACCCTCCCGCCGACAGGTGAGAACGAGGGCACGCTGGTGATGAAGGAGGACGAGGTTCTGTACATCATCGAGGAGGACAAGGGAGACGGCTGGACGCGCGCGCGCAAACAGAGCGGCGAGGAGGGCTACGTGCCCACGTCCTACGTGGAGATCACACTGGAGAAGAACAGCAAAGGTGCGGTCACCTACATATGACTCCCCTCCGCGGACACCCTGTCAGCTCTGACAAAGTGGCTCCCGGCCCCGGCTCGCTGTCTGGCAGTCTGCTTGTTCACTGTGTGAGCTCCCGGACAGTGATGCAGTAGTCTCACACGCACGGCCCTCTGCAGCTCTGTCCAACCCCGCCGCCCTGTGTGGGACCTGTTCTGCGAGGCCTGGGACATTTTATGTGTCTCAGCTTATAGACTTTATTTAAGTTTTTAAATTAAAGTGATTGTTTTTGTTTCATTCTGTTTTTTTTTAATTTTTAAAAAGGTCCCGTGATTCACTTAATGCCTTTGCTTTTAATCGATCAAAAGAATCTGTTAGTCTGCCTCTAACTCTAAACTGATTTTGACCTTTTTTTTTTTTTTGCTGTTTTGTGCCCCCCTCCTTCTCCCATTTCTGCTGGAGTCTATAGTTATGACATCACTTTCTCCATTTGAACTTAAAACCAGTGCTTATTTGGGTTTGTAGGCTGGTAGAACATCCAGACATTAATACCTCTGACACTTCAGGTTAGAGCAGTGTCTCCAGGACATAATTTAAGCTTCAGTACAGATACCTCACATGCTCTTTCCAGTGTTTTGTCATGTCAGATCATTGCTACACTCCCGATTTAGCCGTGCTGTGTGTATCTGCACCGGCATGACTCACCACCTGCAGGTTTGTTGTTGTCGGAGAGCAGCTGCTCTGCTCCCCTCTAAAAACACATCTGCTGTCACGGGACGGTTTTCGGTATAGTTGTTCACAGTGCTGAGGCCCCTTCCTCTGCGCCTGCCCAGGGTCAGTAACGCTCTTCTTTCTCTCCTCTTGGACTGCAGGTTCCTGAGTGGAGGTGGGGGTGTCAGTCACATTTGGCGAGGCATTGAAGGAGGGTACATGCAGTTCTCAATCTCTTGGGTTGCGGGAGGGGGTTTTAGGGGGGTGTCCAAGAGGTTCAGAGGCAGGTTGCATGTTTGCATGCAGGCATCCATTACCATTAACATCATCTCATAGCAGCAGAGACTTCTGGGAAATCTCTCTGTGAGGCACTCTGCTGCCGGCCTGCCTTTTTCCACTGCGCAGAGCACATGATTAACACACACACAGGGCAGGAGACCTAGACTAGAGTGGCTAATAACAGGGTAGATTACTGAGGGAGGTGTCTGCACACCAAAGAGGAGCTGGAATTGAAATAGAAATACACTTTTTATCTCCTCATCTTTGCAAAGAAAGCTACTCATTATCGTAGTGCAATGTCCAACACTAACAGCCTGCCTTGTTCCATTCTCATCCCATTGTACAGTTGGGAATGTCTGCCTGTGCCACTCTGTACGCTCGCCTTAACATGCTTCAGCATGACTCCGAGTTATTGTTCCTAGGCCCGCTTTCTGGAGGGTTCATGACGCATCTTGGATTTTAAATTTCAGCCCCATTCCCATCTAATCCTGTCTGTCACCCGGTTTGTCGTCTTCTTTTTGTCTTGTGGTCGTTGCCTCTCTTGTCGAAACATTCCCACGCCGGTACCTCCATCTTGAATGTTAAACTTTACGTTGCTCTATTGTGAATGTGTGTGTCCCGCGAAGCGTTAGCAGCTCAGTTTAGAAGCAGAAGCAGAACTGCAGTAGCCCCTCCCCCACGCTTCCCTCCACGCCAATCGACACGGACCGGAGCGAGCGAGAGGGCCTGCAGTGCCACCAGCTGCCCAGCAGGGGGCAGCCTCCCTCCATCACACAGGAAGCAGGCGGCGAAAACTGAAGACCCTGAGGTTCCTCTTAGATGAGTTAAAATGACACGTTTGCCAGTCAACACTCCAACTCTCCATGCAATATTTGCCTTAATGTGACTAAATGGTCAGTGGGCCTCCGTCTGCTCAGTGGCACCCAAGGGCTTCTTCTGGTGCTGCGACGGCTGCCTGTGGTGCTTCTCTGGAGCGTGTCTTCTGTCCTCTCCCTCTCGGTGCCGCAGACGCTGGGAGAGCGTTCTGCGTTCAGTCCTTTCTCCTCTTGCCTCTCAGTGCTGCTGCAGTGACGCCGGGGAGAACGTGCTGCAGTCTCACAACTGCTTCCAAAACCAGTGCTGCGATCTTCAAAACACCCATCTTTAGTGCGTATATTTGTGAATGTGATTATACATATAAACGTGTATGCATATTTATGTGGGTATGTGTATACATATATATGTATATATTTAGTTAGTTTTATTACCGGACTTTGTATGTATTAACATCTTTTATTTCATACTGAATGTGTTTCTATTGTGACTTTTTTATAGGGTTTTTAATCAGGCGAATGACTCGCTCTTCAGAACTGTGCTGTTAACTCATACGTAGTAATCATGCTTTTCTTCAAAGATTTCATTCAGAATAGGGACCTGGTCTTATCTTAACTAAATGCACTTTTTCCCTATAACATTTTAAATAGAAATGAATAAATGAATGAATGAAACTGACTGTGTATGTTACCTTTTGTATAATTAGACTGAGGCAGTCACTGCGACCACACTTTAAGTTGTTACTGGCTTCTGCAGCAGAGTGCAGCGCTGAAATAAATCACTCGCAGATATTGGCTCATTCACACCCTCTTTCCTGTGGTTACTCCTCCAGTTGCTTTGGATGCTTCAAAAAGTTTTTTTTTATTTAACAGTTCTAATACAGATAGAATGTACATTCAGTTGGAATATTCACAGCACATAGCTGACATGATAGGTGTTGTTGAAGTGTGTATTCTCTAACAGATTCCTCTTCCTGCAGTATCAGTGTATCAGCCTAATACAACTCATTGTTATTTGCGGTGGCTCACAATTTTTAATAGGAAAAAAAAATGTTTCAATGAACTTGAGCTTATAAAGATGAAAAAATCACTTATGGGCACAAGATAGGGCTGTACATGCTGGCTTTAAGACATTTTTACGTAAGTGTAAACTTTTGAATTGTAACACCTGATATTGCTTAAGATGCTATAGTAAAATCTCTAACCTTAATACTCAAAACTGTGAAACTAACTAACAAAGAGACATTTTTTCATCTTAATAATGTATCCAGTGTTCTGGTAAGCTGCTGGACTTAATGTACATATACTTTTTATAGGACGACTTTGTTAAAATGAGTCCATTTTAATTTATGTTGAATGTCATGTCAGTGGTCAAGATGGAGAACAGATCAGTTAGGGTGTTAAATGTAAAGAATTCTCTTGCAGTGTAGTTCCATTGTCTTTGTAACCGGTGTGCTCCATTTATTGCCACTGTTTACTTTTTTCCCCCCCTCACATGTTTGGTGACTTAAGCAGACATTAAGGTTTGAAAGTGTACTCCTGACAGGTGACCTGAAGTGGCCAGGCTGTCTCAGCTGGATTGTATGACACAGCAGTGGCAGTGTGGACAGGATTTGAGGGGTGTTGCTTGGTGGAAATCATTTCGGAAGTTCACATTGTGTCTTTAGTCAAAATACAGCAGCACTCTTTTACCACATGTATTTACACACTCCTGTATTCATGTACTTAGCGGATTTAGGATCCTTCTTCTCCTTCACGTTTTGCTGTGATCTTATGTCTCCGAGATGTGCAACACTGTGACGGTGCTAAGATGCCTGTCAGTAGACTTCATCAAAATATTTCCTTACAGCAATTTACATGTGTACAGTTAAGGTTCAGAATAGGATCCTTGATTAATGGGCTAGTGATTTTTTTTTGGTTTTTTTGTGCGATAACATGTGCACTAAAGTATAGCCATTATTACCAGTTGCCATTGTCATCACCCAGGGCTCAAACATTTGTTTCCTAAAAATGAGTATTAGATAAGTTACCAAATGAAATAGGAATAGCTGGGGAAAAATCTATTTTGCAGTATATTAAACAGAACAAACAGGGTATATTGCTGGGTTAGCTGGGTAATATTTGTAGCAGTATGTGTCCGCCATCTCTTTCAATGTCATTTACATCAATATGAGGTCATTTAAGTGTCACAATATATGAGGTCACCTACTTAAGACACGAGCGTATCCACTGCATTGACCTTGGGTTCACTTAATTATTGATAAAGTATGCAAGCTTGTAATAAAATACCATGGCAGTAACTCCCATTTCCACATACTGTTGTGCACATTCCTTTATACTTTTTAATGTTGTGAGACACTTTGATGAAAAAATTGTTATCTCTTGGAAAATTTGTTCTAATAAAAGAAACAAAAATACAGTTGTAGATTTTTTTCTTTTTCATGTCCATATTAGTTGCCTTCTGTTAGAATCAGTGTCTTTAATCCATCATAACTGATCTCATACAGTAATTTTATTCATGACATTGATGGTACCTTACGACAGCTGTTATTAACAGGCATATATCTGATCTCTGATTATAAACTAATAAACCAAACCACATGACTGCTTGACTGCAGCAGTTATGAAGCAGTTATGCTTGAGTGCGAATTGTTTCACTGAACCCTTTAAGGCACAATATATCCTATACACATTAGAAGGGGTTGGTAATCAGCGTTGAGTGAAATTGCTCCAAGGTTTTTTGAATTGAAGGAGTGAGGAGAATTTTGCTTTACATGTGGGGTTTTAAAGACTTTCATTTAGACTTTTGGTTATATCTTTATCAATTAATGTTTCCACAACATTCCATATAAAGATATTAAAATTATAACTATTTACAATCATATTTCAGCAGGAAAATATATTACATGGTCTAGCATCCACATGCTTACACTTGAATATCATTAGCTATTATGTACACCATTTTCCACTTACAGTTACCAAATTATAACACAACAAACTCATATAAACAACCAATGAACACTTAACATGATCTGTACCAGCAACTGTCACAGACCTAGTAAATGTATGTATGTGTTTTATAGAACATCCTTAAACACTTTAAGAGTAGTCAGAACCCGATTATAGCAAAGTGACAGTCTTCCCCTTGTTTTCCTCTTCTTGAGTTCCACAGTTAGACATAGCTTACTTTGCATTCACTGCTGAGATAACTCAGTGTTTTTGCTCTCCATCTAATGCCTTAAAGCCTTCCCCTTTTAAAAAGGGAATTATACCTCAATCACTACTTTAGTGATACATACAAATATTTCCTTTTCACATAAACACTTTCAAAAAAACCCAGTATCCTCTTTTTTCCAGTGATGCCTTATTTTTAGCACCCCATATCCACAGTGGCCATCAGCCTGTTTAAACTAGCCCAGGGATTGAAAACTAATGTCCTGGTACAAATGACCCTCCAGTGGTTCATAGGCAGAAGGTATTTCCCCTACATATATTCCACAGTGAGAATATCGTCCATGGTGATCTGTCAATAACTCATGGGGTAAGACTTGATTCCTTTCATAGGGGACTCTGGCAAGTTAATGCTTAAAAAAAGCCAGCTCACTGTCTCCCTCCAGTGGGTGGACAGAGACAGGACAGCTGCTCGCTCTACTCGCCCTCTTTTAAAACATGAGGTCCACAAGTCAGTGAAAGAGGAAGCGCGTCCTCTCTGAAGCTCCCACAGGGCCTGCTTTTCTGTCCATATATGCACGGCTAAGTGTTTGGTCTCTTGTTTAGGCTCTGGTTCAGAGTTCAGTGTGCTTGACCGGAGGCTCCAGCTTTCTGGACAGGGCAGTGAGGATCAGTTTGAACTTCTCGTATCGCTCTGTCTGGTTCACCGCCGCCCCTCGGCTGCCCCACAGCAGCCGCAGCTGGAAGTCCGTCTTAAAGATCTCCAGCATGTCTTCGTCAGGTTGGAAATCTTGATGCAAAGAGACAGGAGAAAAAAATAATTATTCATAAATATCATACAAAAAACTTGATGCCACTAAAACATGTTCCCAGCAGTTCAGGTTTTCAAAATTAAACAGTTGTGATATCCCGATTCGCCAGCTGCAGAGGTCACCACTTAAGGCCCTTGGAGGTGTTTCATCTGGTAACTGCTATCTGTCGCTGTGAGCTGTGCTTGATGGGCTTGATCCATTACATTACTTCACATCACATTACATTACATTCATTCAGCAGACGCCCTTATCCAGAGCGCCTTCCAGCACAACGGAACAGAAGTGTATCCATTCAAGTTGAATGAGCAACAGTGTCAGACCAGGCTACCAACACTCCCAGACCAGTGAGTCTGAGCTTAATGATCCCTAGCTCCTACCTTGCAGGATGCGCACTGCTTTTGCGCTGTAGATGTCCGCGTTGTGCGCCATCATCCGGGCCGCCTCCAGGTGGCGGAGCATGATCTCGCAGCCCTGGTCGTTGTTCTCCCACAGCTCCGTACCCTCGAAGGCCACCGCGGGGCGCTCCATCAGCATCAGCAGTGGTATTAGGAGGGGCACTGTGGTGCTGTCCAGAGGGACGTCAACTGAGGGGCCCAGGAGAGATTACGTTATATTAAATTACATTACATTACTTACATATGTTACAAGTTTTACATATTATCCATTTATACAGCTGGATATTTACTGAGGCAGTTGTGGGTTAAGTACCTTGCCCAACAGTACAGCAGCAGTGCCTCAGCAGTGAATCAAACTGGCAACCTTTTGGTCACAAACACTGCACCTTGCCAAAACACTACACTGCCATCCTTACAGGTTTCAACTGAGCAGCTTAGAGTTGTAATTTTAACACAGGACTGAGCTTAATAGCTACAGGTTTTCTACTACTTCTAAAACATTTAATGCACAAACAGAACTGCTCACCGTTTCCTTCATACAGCCCCTTGTAGAAGGGCTTGAGGGACTTCTCGTATATGATGGCCGTCTGCGTGTATTTCCTTCTTAAGGTGGTCCAGGTGTGGTCTAGCCTTGTGATCTATTAACAAAAGACAAGATCAGGTCAGCATAAGGAGGGCTGCTGTGCAGGAGTGCAGGATGTGTTCATTCTTATGTGAACCAAAACACTGCTTCAGTGCATGGTCAATTTCCACACACTTGTCTCATTACATTACATTACATGCATTTAGCAGACACTCTTACCTGGACCGACTTCCAGCAAAAAAGAACATAAGTGTATCCATTCAAGATAAATGAGCAACAGTGTCAGACCAGGCCAACAACACTCCCAGACCAGTGAGTGTGAGCATAACCCCATTCAAGCCGTACCACAGGTTAACATGTGCAATCTGACTAGGCAATGGTAGCCAAGTATACTATGGTACATCTCCTCACATCGGGTTGTATCCTGTCATAGAGCATGCTCACATCCTGCTGTAAGGTGTTCCTGCTCCGTGTAGTCGCCTACGCTGTAAAGGGGTTACCTGTGGCATGTCCAGAGCCTTCATGATGGAGGAGAATGCGTACAGGTCCCCCATGGAGTCCTTGAGCTCCAGCGCCACCAGGATGATGCGGTTGAGCGTGGCGGCGCGCTCCTCCAGACTCCCCGTGCAGCCCAGGATGTCCACCGCCACCCCGATGGCCATGGTGCTGTGCCTGCAGCAGGACGGCAGGGAGCGGCTGAGCGTTACTGCATTGCATTACATTACATTACATTACAATTTATTCCTTACATTATTGGCATTTAGCAGACACTCTTATCCAGAGCAACTTGCGTATGTTACAACTTTTACATACCCATTTATACAGCTGGATACTTACTAAGGCAATTCTGGGTTAAGTACCTTGCCAAAGAGTACAGCAACAGTGCCCCAGTGGGGAACTGAACCAGCAACCTACACTTACATTTACATTTATTCATTTGGCAGCTTTTATCCAAAGTGACTTACAAGCGAGGCAAAGTACAACACAAGCAAAAAGCCATATCAGAAGTGCTGCATAACCAGATCTCAATAGATGGCCAGCCAAGGTACAAGCTAGCTGGTAGAGACACAAGTGCATTAAACCATTACATTAGTGATGAGGTGATGAGGTGACCTTTTGGTTACAAGTCCTGCTCTCTACCACTATGCTACACTGCTGCCCCCTGCTTCAGTGCTTCTCACTGTCATGTATGATCCATCAGAGGAGGCTAACATATGCTTCAATGCTGTTTCTGCACACATTACCCATGGTTTACTTTATTTGTTGCCATCATGTTTGCAGTAGAAGTAGTTTGTAGTAGTGTGATAATAAGAATAAACCCTGCAGAACATGCTGATTAGTGTGTAAAGGTCATAAATGAGAAAGAGATCAGGGAGACTGAGCAGACACTGGCTGGTTCTTTACAATATTATACAGAGGGGGTGAACTATGGCACTAGCTTCCTCTCATAAAGAGTAATAGGTCTGCCTGTTTACCTTTCCATCAGGTCCTGACGCAGCTGCCTGCCATGGGGAAGTGTCACCAGCTCCAGACCAGAGCTCACTCCCATCTGACCTTTCACCTCTTCGGAGACGTTCAGTATCCTAGCAACCTGTCAGGCACAAAAGTTTGCACTCAAAATGCAAGTAAACAAAGCTTTTCCTCAATGCAAAGTTACCCGTGATGGGAAAAAGCAAGTTTTTACAGTAGTAGCATTCTCTGTGACTGATATCACAGAGACAGAACAGCAGCAAAAACAGCATTAAACATCTTCCACAAGAACAGCTGAAACCCTACAACCTAAGCTAATGTTTAAATAAAATGCAGGTTACTGAGGTTGTTTTTGTCATGACATTTAGTAAGCTTACAAGGTCATTCTGACATTAAGGGATCATATCATTGACTGCGAGTTCCATCCTGCTGAAATAAACAGCAAGTTCTAATTTAATTCCCAAAAGGCATAAAAAGACCAGACTTCCAAGGCGCTGGTACATTGGCTTTATTAACACCAATAAAGATGTTTCCCTCGAGCCTAGACACCCAGTCATGGGTTTTTCACATCACTTGCTGTAAACATTTTTGGGACATTAAGTTCAATTGAATTCATTTGCCTTCTTTTTTCTGCTTCTGTGTGTCAGAGCTCCACCCTGGCAAACAGAGCTATAGACAGAACACTTCACCCAGTGCGGCACAAAGGCCTGGTTTGGCTGCCAGTCAGTAGTCTGGAGTAAGACTGACTTGCTCAGATGGAATGAGGAACTGTGAGACGTTCCATGTACATACAACTGAGTGTATTTTCAGAGCCTTCTGAGAGATGATAAGGTGGAGAGACGGACAAGTACCTGGCAGTCGGCCTGCAGGATGTGCTTGGCGATGGTCCTGTGGTCCTGTCTGAGGAGCAGCTCTTTAGCTCTCTTCAGCACGCTCATCTCCAGGGGCTTGTTCTCGGAGGGCAAGAGCCGGCTCTCAAAGTCTCCCGGCCGAAAGGCCGACGTTGTCTCGAACACGGGCCTCCGGAAGGCCCTTGCCTTCTCCTCCACACGCTCCTCTTCTTTCTCTAATTTCTCTGGTCTGGCCTGCTTTCCCTCCTCCCCCTCCCCGTCCTCCTCCTCTTCTTCATTGCTGTCCTCCAGGGCCTCGATGGCGTGGTGGTAAGAGCTGCGGTCCAGCACAGGCCCAGAGAGGTTGGGGTTGGAGGCTCTGAGGCAGCTCTTCCTGGCCTCCTCTGTCCTCAGCCTCTCCACATAGCTGTTGTTCGGGAACGGGCCGGTGACTCCGTCCCTTTCAGCCAGGCTACAGGGGCTCAGCTCGCAGTAGTTTACCTCCGGGCTGAGCAGCTGCTGCTGCTGCTGTTGTTGCTGCTGTGGTTTCGGGGGAGGAGCTGGGGGCGAAAGGGCAAGGCGCTGCAGGCGAGGGGAACGGGGCATCCGCATGGAGGGCACCTTGCTGGGCTTCGGGGGGGGCTTGGGGCACAGCTGACTGTCAGAGCCGCGGATGGCCTCCCCGGCCTGGATCTCCAGGGCCATCCTGCGCGGGACCGTGGGGCTGAGCGCCGGCTCGCTCCCCGTCCTGAACACTGGGGACTTGGTGCTCACCTGGGGCTCCATAACCTGGGACTGGGGCTGCGACCTGGAGCCTGGAGAGAGAGAGAGAGAGAGAGAGAGAGAGCGAGAGAGAGAGAAAAGAGAGAGAGAGAGAGAGAGAGAACAGGACGTTAACAAACGCACCCCAAAAAACAGCCCAACCCATTCTACTGCGCAGATGAAATCATGCTGCTGCCTGGAGCGTTGTCTATTTGTAGTCTGCATGGAGAGCTTAATTACAACGTTCGACGCTGACTGGAGCAGAACTGCTGATCTCTGTAAGCTTTCTGCTCCTTTATTTAAAATGTTCAGACATGGAGTGTTTCTGGTCTAGTCTGGTCTGCAAACCTCTGAGCACACTTGTTAGCATTTCTGACTTACATTTCACTTCACCCTTCTAAGCTGTGAGGACAAAGTAGAAACCCAGCTGAAAAATAACAGGATTTATTGACTTTTAAAGACCTTCGCTCCTTGATAAGGAAAGCATGTAACAGAAAATAACCCCTTTTTCAAGGCTGTCAGAGCTAGAAATGTTCAAAAGGTCTGGATGGCGGAGAGGATGAAAGGAGACAGAGACCTACCGAGAGGAAGGAAGCTCTCCGATTGGTGAGTTTTGAGGGGTCGCCGCCTCTCCTGAACGTGATTGAGACACGCCGGCTGGCTTCCGCACTTGTCTTTGTTCCTGTTGGGGAGAGAGGGGTCAGTGTGACCGAGTTCCTTGACACACAGCAGCCAGTGAGACTGGTCCGCTCTCAGCACTGGTGAGGACGGAGCGAGTCAAACTGAAGAAACCTGATACGCTGCAAGATACGCAACGCAAAATAGGAACTTGTAATTTGTCGGGTATTTTCTGACGTTGTTTGTCTTGGCATTGTGCGGGACATTGGTATTCGACGCTGTGGGCCGAGACTCCTCTCCTTAGCCACAGGAATGGTTTATTCTAGACGTGTACTTATCTGCACTGACCCAGCATCACGCTTACAAATTTGGAGTCCTTACATGTGTTGTTTACATGATATTGGTACCGAGGTTTGAACCACACAAATTCAGCTAGTAGCCTTAAATCATCCCATTTTATTGTCTGGAGGACTGTCTCCAGAGATAATTGAATTGTGATCTAGTGACTGATATATGGTAGTGTACTTGGCTTCCCTTGTCTAGTCAGGTTGCACAAATTAACTTAGGGTAGGGCTTGAATAGTGTTATGCTCACACTCACTGGTCTGGGAGTGTTGTTAACCTGGTCTGACACCGTTGCTCATTCAACTTGAATGGATACACGTATTGTGCTGGACGTCGCTCTGGATAAGAGCGCGTGCTAAATGAATGCAATGTTATGTAATGTAGACATTTAATCAGAAGACTTAATATGGCTGCACCCTTTTCCTACACCACTTTGCCTTGCCCTGCAGGTCCTGACTTGCTGAAGCTGGGAGGACAGTGTAGCAGGCCTGGAGCCCTGTCCTCACCTCAGCAGGTTCCCACGGCTGAGGGCGTGGTCCTGGGCGTGCCCGTTCATGATGTTCAGGCTCAGGCGCTTGGAAGGCTGGCTCTTGCGCTCCGCCGCGATGGCCTCCACCCGGACAGCCGCCACCCCGTACTTCTCCTCCAGGCAGCGCAGGGGCAGGCCCCTGTTTATGGGCTGGAAGATGATGGCGCCCACGACCTCGGACACAGGCTTGCGGTTGCCCACGTAGTAGCGCACCAGGGCGGGCACGCTGTCGAAGCCCTCCTTCTCGAACAGGTACTGCACCCGGGAGTAGGCCTCGTTCATGGCCACCACCTTCTTGTTGATCTTGAAGTGCTGGGGGCTGTTCTTCCACTGGCAGGTCAGGACGTAGTTGCCCGGGCTGGACAGGGAGTCGCGGATCAGGAAGTCCCCGTCCCTCTGGACCAGGCTCTCCGCCACCTGCAGGCCAAAGGCACGCAGAGGCACAGAGCTCAGCTCACTTCTGCACTTCACATTGTATGCCATTCAACTTGACTAAATGTTTTCAAGAACACAGAAGACTCGCCAGTTGTAAATACTGTGTGTGTTAACACTGTTTTCACGCTTATGAATGTTGTCCGACTGCCGAATGTGGGCTGCAAAACCTGAACAGAAGTTGAATTTTCTGGTTGAAACAGGGCACAAAAACACCAGACCACATCATGTGACCAAGAGGAGCATTTCTGTGCTGAAACTCAAAGTCATCTTATAAACCAAAGTTCCCCCTTGCACATGTTTCCATCTCAACATTTTCAACTTAATGAAGGCTGCTTAATTAAAGTATGTACAGTTTATGTAATCTGTTTTTTTTTGGTAGAGGGCTGGCATTTTAATTAAAAATGGAGATTTTTTTATACATTTCACAATAAGCCTTCAGTAGCACCAGGAAGGAGCTTATTAAACCTGATTAGGATCACTTGGCAGCCGAAACGTTTTCAATGTGGTTGCATAAAAGTCTGCTCTTATGAAAAAAAAGGTACTGAGGGATCAGAGGCTTGCTGAGCACTAAAGCGTGGTGCCACAGTGTCACATGCTCACAGGGCTACCTGAAAATGACTCTGCTTTCCACTGCTTCTGTCTGCACCTTTACACACAGTTCATTTGAAGGCAATTTCAGTCTGTCAGATGTACTGGATTAATTAGCCAGCTTTATTTTAACGCCCTGTGAAAATGGTCTTTGACATTGAGGGGCATGCTAAATCTGTATGTCATATTTATATCCCGTATATGTTCATGTTTTTATCATGTGATTAAATAACCTGCTTTTCATCAGTCACAATAAGGCGCTAACTGAGCACTACGTCAGAGAATGTTTTGCAGAAATCAATGCAAAACTTGCTGGAAAATGACACATAGTGCAAATAACTATGTCTAATTAGTAACAAAATCATAACATTTTGGATACTCCTGTGACAGAGTTTGAATTTCGCACCCTAATATCCATCACAAGCTCACACCGATTCAATATCCTGTAATCCCATTAAATTGCATTCACTTTGAATATTTCACTGCAGTCTGTCGGCATGGGGTGCACCTTCCAGTCCATAAGACTTCAGTGCAATCTGGCAGCGATGCGTTGTAATACCAATGACAGAAACAGCATTGAATAAGCACACAGGACAGGTTACTTGACAAACATGTTGTCAGTTGTCTGCTCATTGTCATCTGATCTGGTTTGACCCGTTCCTGCTGAAAGATGGTCGGTCTCGCCAGCAAACACGACCTGCGCGCCGTGATGTGTTTTTGCTGGCCCCACAGTGCGTAATGGAAGGGTGTGTCTGATGCTGGTGTGTTAACCTGGAGGCGTGTGGGGACGGGGGGGTTAGGGCCCTGACTGCGGCGCCGGAGTGTGGCCTCATGCTTTGCGGCCATGTCCTTGGCGCGTCTCTCTATGGCGCTGTGAGGACAGCAAGCACAGAAAGGGCAGATGGGATATCAGCCTTCAGAGGTACTGAGGGCATGACAAGGGATTCAGTCAGTGTGAAACGTATGGGAGGCCCTGTCCTGATACTGCATCTCGATACCTCATCACCTGCCATTCTCATCACTGCCAGGTGAGGGCTATTGACTCTGGCGTTAGAACGCAAACCATCTTTATGCAGACTCGAGGTCAGGAAAGGGTCTGCATTGTGTCACAGTGGGAGAGAGATGGAGCACACCTGAGGACAGATCCCAGGCTTTTTTTCAGTTCTCTTCTGCTCTCACTGACATGGCCTTAAGTAACAGCTGATGAAAATACACAGGCTGAAACTAAACACATGTTGAATGGCCTGTTCTGTGAGCTCACAGAATCATCTGGTTTGTGTAGTGGTGTGTTAGACTAAACATCAGAATGAACATAAAACAGAAATACCCATATGCAGTGTTACATATTTAACAAATAAAACTATTATGGTGAAAGTACATACTGTTCTGTTCGGATTGTGAACTTCTGGGGTTTGCCGTATGATTTCACACTAGCTTAGGTTTGTAAGCTTGAATCATATTATTGGTGGTGATACATGTACATTGGTAGGGGATGTATAATTATAATAGATTAGGTTTGATCTCTGATATGACAACTGACTTGTTGAGAGCTACTGTCAGATCCAAGGATGGCTGTTTGGTAAAGCACTCTACCTAATGTTATGCACCAGACTATAAGGGCACAGTGATCAAGAAATAGCAGTGAACATGTGTTCAGAAGCACATTTAGATGGATTTTGTCCACAGTTAATCTAATGCTGATGGATATATCGGGCAATGGGATTATGCAGGTATTGTCTTTTTAAAAGGAAGTTAAATAGCATATTGCCGTTTTTCTTTACTTTCCTGTCTGTGTTTTCCCAGTTTGAATCATCTGTCTCAAATCTGGCTGTACCAGTTTGAGACAGGTTAGTCCGTGAAGTACAGGCGGTGATTTTCCCAAAGAGGCTTATTGTCGATCTGAGTTTTTTGTTGGTCTGTCAGCACAGCGATCCTGCTGAAAGGCCAGCCCTAATATTCCTTTCAGCCTTTTTTTTCCAGCTTGTTTTCAAAACAGAAGCTAAACCCCAGGAGGGCAGGAAGCTGTCACACTCAGCTGCTCTAAGTTGTCCAGCTCTCCTTTGTCTTTCCTTCAGATCACTTTTTTTTATTGCGTGTCACAATCCAGCTCTCTCATCAAACTGAGGGTTTCACCGGAACTACCACGGAGGACCGTCCGTCAAAGCTACGCTGACCGCTTAGGGGCCCCGCTGCCACAGAATGCTGAATAGCTGCTAACTGAACTGAACTGAACTGAACAAAACAACCTCCTTGCCACTGATCTCCCTCTCCTTTCAACAAAACTGTTCCCTCACTCTTTAAACGTTTCTGTCTGTGCCCTCCACTTATGCGCAGATGATGTCAGTCAAGAACAGAAGTTCTGAAGGCAGAACGTTCACGGAATCTGCATTCTTCCCAACAAGACAGCGCGCCGCTTCTGTGTGACAGATGACCGTACGGAGAGAATTCTCTTTTAATGAAATCAGCCACAGTCTGAAAGGAGACACCACTCCGTGGCTGTGGTTAATTCAGAAACCCCTCCTTGCTCTGCGTGCTTTCACTGGTCTGGTCATGTTTCACACGGAGAGTCAGGAGCACCTCAGCCATCAGCGCCTCTTTTTTATTTCATTACTGTCCATCACAAAGGACCCAAATATTCTTTGGCCAAAAAAGGAGGCATGACACAGGTGCCATGTGTTGTTTAAAGCACCCCGGATGGTGGTAAAATAAGTTAAAAAAAGAACAATTTGTCAAAGAGGGTTGGTAAACAAACCGAGTCACATTCTTCCATTCTTGTACAGCTTGCTCAGGGCACAAACGGCAAACCAAGTCACACTCTCACTTTCCCATACAGTTTGCTCAGGGTACAAATGGCAAACCAAGTCACATTTTTACATTCCGGTACAGCCTGCCTGCTGGTATTCAAGTTGTGCCTGAGGGAGAGTCAGATACCGTGTACTGGTAGCACTGAGTCTCTGAACGCCCAACCAAAGACTCTCCCCACTCACCACACACACTCACCCACCACTCGGAGAGGATGTCTCTCTGTATTACCCCACCACCCTAAAGACTGGGCCCCTGCCCCGCCCGTTCCCCCGTGTGGGTACCTGTCTGGGGATGGCTCCGTGGTACCAGGCGTGGCTGCGAGGCTCCTCACACCCCAGCTTCAGCTCCTCCTCCAGCTCCTTGCGCAGCTTCTCCGGAGGTCCCTCCATGATGTACTTGTCCCGGGAGAACTGCACATAAACAGGAACAACAGGCTCATTCATTACGCTCACAGCCATGGCTGAACAGCGAGCACCGGTGTCCTTGTATGTGTTCGTGTGTGTGCGTTCCCTGTGTGCGTGCGTGTCTGCCGGTATACCTTTACTTTGTCAGTCCCTCTCTTTGTCCTCACATGAGAATGCGCAAGAGTTCTCCTCCCCCTCTGTGTGCTACGGGCAATGGTCGCTCAGCAGAGCGCCACTCCTCCCTCTGATTGGCTGAGGGCTCTACCTGCCCTCTTTGCTGTCTGCCCTGTCATCTCCCTGACTCCTGTCAGTCCCTGCACTGTCCTGCCCACGCTGGGGAGTGTCGCCTCCCTCACCTGCGGTGCGCGCTCAGGGCAGCGGTGTCTGACGCACGGCCCGCTGCGTCGTGCTGCGGTGTGACTCACACACTGACGGTTCCTTTGATTAGCACACAGGGAAAACACACGCCTTGTCACAGGGCCACGGAAGGGGTGGAGGGGGGAGGGGGAGTCATTCCTGGATATCAGCAGGTTGTTACTGGGAAAGAGCTCTCTGAGTTCAGGCTGAGGGTCTTGCACACATGAGTAATGATTGCCATCTACTGGAATGGAGACCTCACCTCCACCTCGGCTGCTGTCAGTACCACGACATCATGATTTCAGTGGTGTTCTAGAACTGATTTTTAAGGTATGATTATTAAACAGTGGCTCCACTGCATGACGCCAGGTTTGATTCTGTTTTCCATTCAATTTACAAGGCTACCTTACAGAGTTCCCACATAGGCGCTTTCCCCAAAGCCTCCTCCAACAGGCCATTTTCATCCATTTTACACTGTTTTAACGGTGCAGATTTAATGAGCCCCATGGATATAGAATTTGAAGGCGGAGGAACGTGTGAGCCGTGAGGTTGACATGGGGATGTTGGCTCGGCTTGCTTGTGTGTTTTTCTCAAAGCTGCTCCCGGGGGGCTGGGGGCTGGGGGTCGGGGGCTGTGAGCAGCACTGTCATGGTCACTGAGATGGCCAAGGGGGTGAGATGGGGGTAGGGCCTCACTGTCCCCAGAGAGACCAGTAACCGGAAGGATTATTAGATTACATTAACTCAATACCCCCTTCAATACTTTCAGCAACCCAATATTTTAATGGTGCAGCATCAGGATGAGTTAACACTGTGTATTTATGCACTCAAAAGCACAATTAAATCACTATACCTACGCTTATTATAATGTTTACATAGGTGACTAAAGTGATGCTCTTACAGACCAACGTTTGTCTTCAGAAAGAAAAAGGAAAAATGTATGAAACAAACAGCAGTTAATATTCACTGATTTGATTTGGCACTATCTGCCAACTCTGTAACAAGTGTCAAATGAATATCTGTTCCAGCAGTCAAAGGAGGTCTAGTCCGCATTGGAAAGTGGAGCTGATTGTAATGATTTTGCATTGTGTCGAACTTCGCAAAGCGCTTATTGCTTTGAGTGACAACATATTTATCAGAAAATTGGAATTGACTTTCCAGAGGAAAGTATTGAATGCTGTTCAAGGTCTAATATTGGACTGCCTGAAGGGAAAGAACATGGATTGCAGCCTGTCACGTGAGCTTTTCACCATCACCCAGTAAATGTACTGTAAACGGAGTCTAAACAGATGTGTGACTGTTTTGGCTCATTGTCTAGATGTGCTGAAATGTATGGCATGCAGGCTCTTTAGCCTCAGTGACCAAAACTCCCATTTCTAGAAGCGTAACCATAGTACTCTGCCCAATGAACAGCTAACTCTCTGTAACCGAGGTCTAAATTTGTCAGACTGCACTTAAACTTGTCTCTCTAGAGAATAAATGCAGGACTGTAAAGTTTTGTTTTCTGTTGTGGTCGACTGAATTATATGCCAAATAAAGCTGTAACGAGACTCCAGGAAATTGTCTTTTAGAGGGGAAAAACAGTGGTGGAAAGTCCAACTTAAATTAATACTCCGTTGTTTGTTTCAGCAAGGAACTAATTAAGCAGACTGAGTCTTTGTCAACTATGAGGCTGTTCTTGTTCTGTTTATTTTATTAGCTGGCTGAATTTGAGTGCGTGGGTCCCCCAAACTCATCCGATTAAAATAGGTTTTATGGTGTCACTGAGGAACAATTAAGTGTTTTAAAAAGCCAGCCTCAGATTATATTACACAGCAGAGACCCAGGAAGTGAGTTCTAGGGGAAGTGAGGGTTTGCTTTCAATGTAATGATGTCAACAGTGTGTAAAGCTGTTTTGCTGTCTGAAGGGTTATCTCTGTTCTTTAGAGTGAGGGTATATTTATCACAAACACAACCAATAAGTATTCTTACATACAGTTACATACACATGCACACACATATGAAGGGCATGTGTGCACACAGGAACACAGACATGCAGACTCAGTCACACAAAGATACACACAGAAAGATAGAAACACAGGTGTACACAGAAAAAGAGACATGCTGAAACATGCACACACACACACAAACTTATAGATGCTATCATACTGAAACTGATACAGTCTGTATGATTAAGTGTTCCCAAACATCACAAATTCCATAAACACACCCTCTCAAGAGAGAAAAAATGAAATACACACACGTTCAACCACGCAGGAAAGATTAGATTATTTTATGAAACTCTGGAGGTTTCAACACTATTTTTAGAGTGATCCCAATGGGACAGGCTGCTTTGGGGCTGTGGGAGCAGTGAGCTGTTGTTTCTAACATGAGCTGCACACCGGAGAAGCAGGTGACGGACAGGCCTGCCGGCTGCTGTCAGTGCCATCGCTCCATCCTTCCCCAGGGCTGCCGAGTGGAGCTGCCACTCTCGCCCTGCCTTCCCCCCCCTGAGGGCTGCAAACCCTGGGCAGAGGAAGCTGTCAGTGCACAGCTCCAGGGGCTGCTAGCTCAGCAGTATGGCAGCATTCTCTCCAGAAAACACAAGGAAGCAGCAAGACAGACATGGGAGAAATGGGTTCAGCTTTAACCAAAGCTCATTAAGCATAACAGTGCATAACTCTGAGTAGACTAAACTTTGAGCTGAGAGAGGAAATTTCGGCAGAGGCCTATCAAGACAGGTGCCGTGACATGTTCTAGATTCTGGTTAACTCTTGAACATAGTGACCCCTTTTAATCATTAAAAAGGGTGTCTTTTATGTCATTGAACTGACAAGCTGATTTTATAAAAATGAGTGAGGCTTTTAACTGAAGAGCTGTCATTTTGGCTAGGGGAGAGGACCATAATGCAATGCGCTCTGAACTCCTTCCTCCACAGGAAAAAAAATCCTGAAGACTGATCTCTTTCTTAGAGGAAATTGGTTATGTTTCAGAGGCTGAATGAGTGAAGAAGCCGTGGATATATACTGGGAATGCACACACACAGACACACACACACACACACACACACACACACACACACACACACACACACACACACACACACATACAGCACACCCTGATCGCTGCTCTGTTTCAGTGCCACTGAGAAGTCACATTGGGGATCACCTAACCACAACATGATTATGTCACCCAGCAATCTGTACATGGTCATCACTTTGGAAGTCTGCCAGTCAATCGATACGTGAATCTTCCATGGCCTTCAGGGATGACTCACACAGTAGCGTTGAGGTCCCTTGTTTTTAACTGCCAGTGAAGGGGAGGATTAGGTGAAGATATGGGAATAAGTCTTAGGTCAGTCTTATATCATCCTGTGCTCGTGTGCCGCCGCGATCCTGTCATTCCACTAATGACTGAGCATGTGGGCCGGCATGGCCTCTGCGCATCTCAGCTGTAGTGGACCACACATGGGTCGCATATGAGAAGAGGCCTTCCTGTAATGAGACTCGGACATGTGTCGGTGCTGGTGTGCTCCTTACATTCCAGGGATAATTCCCCTCGATTAGACCAGAACGTCGTGGGTTAACACCAGAGATAAAACCAGTTGTCTTGAGGAGAGCTGTCATTGGATGAGACCATAACATAGGATTCAGAGCTTCGCTCGGTTTTTTGTGACGTGAAACATCCGTGGTATAGGATGTCCAGCTCTTTACAGAGCCATTGTACAACACAGTGCCCCGTACAACGCTGCCCATTTAACATTCCTGAATAACAAAATCAAAAACGGAACTTAAATCCAACAGATCAGAATGCACTGAAAGTTTAGCCCTAAATGGAAAAGCTGTTACTCTGCGCCTCCCTTCATAGGAGTATTTATATGTATACGTAGTATTTATAGTTCCTGACAATCCCAGGCCTCAGCCCTGATTGAAAATAGACCCTGATGGTGCTGGCATTGTACTAAGGGATGGGTGGCACACTTTCTCCTCCATGCAGAATCTACCAGTCCAAACCACTACTGCTACACCACTAATTACAGTGACCAGACAGCAGACATAGTCACACAGGCTGAGAATATCGCCTCTGTAGGAGCTGTATTTTTTGTTGTTTGGCTACTTTTTCACATGTTAAAAACAGCACATCTAGAACAGCACCATGTTACCAGAGTTATATTCCTCTCCAGCAGCTTTGAAATACTAACACTGCACTTCATGGCTTTGTCAATCGATTAACACTATTCCACTCACCAGGCAGTGTTACTGTATGTTTAAGCAAAATTGAACTTTTTTGTTCCTTCTCTTGCTCTTTTCCCTTTGTTTTATTTAATTTTTAGCTTTTACAAACCAAAAAAGCTTAAACCAAAAAGCTGTATCAATAAAAACAGAGTTTGTTTATGTTGTTTACTCATTTGTTAGGCTCTGCAATAAAATGTATAAACAAAATTCAGGGGGAGTTGATCCATGGGCTCTTTTTATTGTTATTTGTTTTTTTGCCAACACAATAAGGTTTTTCTTGGCCGTTTCTTGCATTCCTTCAGCAATAAAGCATCTTTTACAATCTTGAGAGATTATGGTCAGCTGCAGTGAACTGAGGCAATAAACTGTGAACCTGGGTATAAAAATAGCTGGTACGTAATTGCCTGAGCAGAGCTCAATAGCTTCATGTCCACAGTTAATCCCTCCATTGGGCAAAGGCATGGTCCGCACATTTGCAAGTCAAATCAATCACCTAAATGCAGCACCTTTTTTTATAAAGCAGTCATTTATATCCTGTGACAGATACATCATAGGCCCATATTGGTACGTGTGGATGACAGATTATGGTGTTTCTTTTTAAGGACCCTTCCTTCAGAGTCTTTGCTGCCATCTTTGACACCTCACCACTAAAGGCCATTCTTAATCATTAGAGGGTGACATGGCTGTGTTTTATTCATAGTGAATCATCCATGAGGTGACACATAGTGGCCTCTGCCTGCAAGTCACAACCTTGACCAGGACATGAGCTACCAGATCAGACACCAATATCTTATCATCTTCTGGAGCCTTGTTGGTTTAATCTGGTGGGATGTCTTCTCCTTATGGGAAAAGGTTTACTATCCAATTAAACCAAGTCTAATTAAGAGGAAATGGTGGATGTCTTTAAGAGTAATTTTCCTAGAGACAGACCCACTCCTCCTAAATACTGCCCCGTGCCAATGATTTTATCTGTAGCTCTTCGCTATAAAATGCAGGGGAGGGAAAGTTTTAGATCACGCTTTTAGCTGCTGTCTGTCTCCAGCTCTCTTCTGCTTTTGTTTGTGAGGATGATATCTGTTTTTTTTTCTAGCATCCTCCCATGTTGTCAACCTCCTGCTGAACTGACTGTATGATTTCTGACCCTCCCAGCAACCATGCTATCACAAGCAGCTTTCAGATAATGACCCTGAAAAAAAAAAAAACGGTTCTCCTCTTGAGTCAAATAATCCTCTTTACATCTCCCTGCATTAGTAATTCTGTAGCACGTATGATGTAAATTGTCATGAGTTGGGTATCAGCATGAGCCACGCAGATTACACGGGGTTAACTCAGCTGGCTGTCACAAACCTACATCTCCCCTGGTGCTTCCGTGTATCGCAGCAGCAAAAATATTTACATGGACATGTACAATTATAAGTGATTTTTTATTCACATGGTGTGTTTATTTGGCTTCCTGTGGGACCCTGGGACATATCCAGATTGGAAGAACCCTCAGACTCCCCCACCTCCCACGTCCTCAAAGCTGATGATAATTAGCAGGCTTTCATATCCAGTACTATCTGCCTCATCTGAGGCGGCTTCCTGGCAGATCAGCCTCTGTGGGGTCTCACCCTTCCTGTCTGCGGATAACTGAGAGAGGCTATCTCTGCGTTACATCTCTCTGTGCTCCACCCCAGGGGACCTGCCCCCCATCCTTTCTCAGGCACTGCCCATCTCCCAGGTGATTTGTCTGTGATGTCATTCCAGGATTTGCAATATGACACCCATAAGCTGGGAGTAAGGAAAAAAATACACATACACAGGAAAGGACAGTCCATCACTGATACAGCTGAGGGTCTCTGTGCCACATTAACACACAGGCAATGTGATTCTTATCAGCAACATTTTGCTTTATTGTCCCAGATAATAAAGTTCCAAAATCCCGACAAATCTTCTTTTGCTTTTCTTCAGAAAAGGAGATGAAAGTCTCCGGGTTTCCGCACTTTTTCCAAAGGGGCTTTGTGTTGCATTTGTACTCTATGGAACAATAAGTAAATAATCTGGGCTTTTCAGTGCACCTCTGCTCTGTTAAGTCAGCATCTTCCCGGCGGCTCCTTCTTAACACAGCGGCCTTCCCTCCGTAAGCCCCAATCACACAGAGTAGCACACAGGGCTCCCGGGGGGCAGCACGCAGAAGGGATTAGGGCCCGGCACAGCTGTGCAGGTTCATTCCAAATGCAGACCTCTTTTAATGTGCCCTCAAGCGCACCACATTTGTGCTGCAGAAAGAAAGGCTTAGCCCCCCCAGGATACGGAGGCCCTCGGAGAAAAGTTTCACTGAAAGGCACAAGAGGGGTCCGTGCTGAAGGCGCAGGAATGGACAGGGGGGGGACGTGCCGCGACGGGCAGGCAACTGCTGCCCGCGCGGGAGCGTGGCCGAGCGAGCAAAGCCAGACGACGGAGCGTCAGGGGTCTGAGCGCACGTCTGCCATTCTGACACCTCCGGCCGTTGATTTACGGCCCTCTGTGATTGTGTATCGGCAGCCCCCTTTCACCAGTTGAAGGGGATTTCCTCCGTTGAGAGGCACTGTCTGTCAGAGCAGGGAGCTGGCCCTGCACCGAGGCTCTGCATGCTGTATGTGTCTCATTCAGCAGAGTGTGGGGATGCACTGTGTTATAGCAGGACAGAGGGGGACACTGAGGGGTGCCTCAGTGAGGTGATCATACAGCCATTTGCTCAGGGGAAACAGTTGACTGTTTGTGGTGAAGCTCAGTGGGCATTTGGTTTCTGTCCTCAAGAAAACGCCTCCTCCCCCAAACCTCCTCACAGCTAAGCACATTTGTCCTAAAAGCCATGCGTGTGACAGCTTTAAAACCACTGAAATTAAAGGCACTGAGAGTTGCTTTCGTGACTGTTCGGTGTAAGAGAGGCCCCTAATTCCCAGACCTCGCCCTGATCACAGAACTGCCCTTATGTATCCCGCGATTGCTTGTTCTCCTCTCCTGTCCTCACTGAATGACCCCTTCCACAAGGCCCAACACTGCCTGTACTGTTTCGTCATGACCACTGTGTCCATCTGGTGTGGGCCAAAAAGGAAAGTTTCCATGACAACATTCAGCTATTTTAGTATAAAAAAAGAAAAAACAAGAAAACTCTTAAGAGAGTTCCAGGCCTCACTTGGGCCCGGTGGACCCAACAACCAGACGTGAGGAATAACAAACTTGCTGCTATTTTGGGAAAAAATCGTTCCAGACATTCTTGACAAAAATGAGGCAAACTACACATATACACATACACACACACACACATACACACACATACACATAGATACACATATGCTTCTTTCACTTCCTCCTCTTTACAGGGTGCAAAAAACACATGGGTGAGTGACTGATGAAGATGAGGAAAAGGAATACGACTGATGAAGAGGAACACTGAGGAGCTTGTCAGTTACTTGTATGGACAAAATGTGAGTCAATGCACCCATCCTAACGTGCAAGGAGAATCAAGGCTGGCTTGATGGGATTCTCTTTAAAAAATAAGGGACATTTCATTGTGTGCACCAAAATTAATTAGTTTAATTTTTAACAACATTTTTAACAACATTTATTTTTTTAATTTAGCATTTATTTTTTGCTGCTTTTAAATTTAACAAAAAATAAAGCAACCTAGTGTTTCTTACTTAACACATAACTCTGACTTGTCAGACAGCTAAGGATTTTCTTTCTTTGACTGACAAACTGCTATTAATATTCCATGTATATCTGTCAATCCCAATCTCATCCTGTGACCCCACGGCCCTTCTTACGTTACCGTACAGTACCACTTCTATAAACGCTCAAGAGACTGATATAGGACTTTTCTATTTCAAGCCTCCAAATCGAGCTTGCTTACTTCCACTTTAGTCATTCCAGTTAATGTGAACTTCTCCAGTGATATAGATAGAATACAAAATGAACCTCTTACATCATGAATAACTCTGGAACATGAAGAGGATGAGACATAAATAACACATGACACACGAAAAATAAATAAATCAATCATATGCTAATAAACTAATTCCGTTTAAGACCAAACAAGTATGTACATACATGCCTCCTCTCTCTTTCTTTCTCACACACACATACACACACACACACACAGTCATGCACACACATGCACACACAATGGAAAGAGCACATCACTTAGCATCCTTCTCCACTTCCAGTAAAAGCCACTGGATGAGGGATGGCTGGCAGACTTCCTCACTTAACATAATGAGCGAAGCTATATATCTAAACACCCCGAGCTGCAGTTCCAGCAATAAACGCACACAGAACACTGTTGTTTAAAGCCACTCCAAAAGCTCAAGACACTTGCTCCCAGAAAGCAAGAACCTGCTCACTCAAAACACTGGAACCTCCACACAAATCAGCCACACAATAAACCTGTCCCCACATTCACACACGTACACATACACCTACATGAACGCACAAACACACGCAGACAAAGCATAAAGTCTTTACAGTATACGAATATGCTGTAGATAAACAACATTATATTAAAAAGCATGACTTTCCCAGTGAGCCTGAGAGATCTCAATGAGCCAGTATGTAAGAAAATGGATCAATCAACAGATCAGGACTCAATTAAACGGAGTACATTACATCTTCTTTCTGAAGCTTGTTTTATCCCCCTAACTCACACTTCCCCTACTAAGGTACAGTTCAAAAACAGCAAGCAAGCAGGTGCAGTCCTGAGAGTGTGAGAAGATAAACACATGCACACACATAGACACACACATACATACATACAGTCCTTGTGGAGACCCTAAAGGAAGGAGCCCAATGGGACAGGACAGGACCCCCCCCTTTGCAACTCACCTTGGCCCCGATGACAGAGCTCTTCTGATAGAAGCAGCACAGTGCTGCCGTGAGGGTACGCAGAATGTTGCATCTCTCAGACATCTTTCAAATGAAGCTCAGCTCCTTCACTGAAATCTCACTCAGAAAACGGCTAAAAGGGGACAAAGGTCTCACAAGTCCTCTGTGCTGCACAGAGGACATCAGCGATGGGCTCCCAGCGTGAGCATGCTAGACGCTCTGAGTGGCTCTCTCTCTCGCTCTGAGCGCGCTACACCACGCTGGTCACCTCAGCCCAGCCGCTCCATGTATGGAGTGCTGGAATCCCCATGTGATCTGGCTCTCCCGCGAATGAAATCTTAGCCATCTGGGAGTGCTGCTAACCCCGCGCCCCTCATAACTCCTAACACTCTGTCCACCACAGAGCTAAACGAGAGAGAGAGAGTGAGAGAGAGAGAGAGAGAAAAAGAGAGAGAGCACTTGTGTTTTCTATAGCCGCCTTCCACCAGAGTGTTTCTCCCGCAGTGACGCTCTGATTAGCACAGTGTGAATTTCTGTGAATACCTTTGCGTGACAGGCTGTGTTTTCTTTAACAGTGGCCATGGTGTTAAACAGCATTGGTCCATTTCATTTTTTTCTGTTTATGTTTAATCCCTTTGTGAATGCCCTGTGCATGGCAGGGAATTCTCACATGTGTATTGAGCAGTGAACAGTTTTTCGATTAATTGTTGAAACAGAACAGACTCTAAATTTTGCTGCCGTGATGCAGTTGTGTTCATCTGCATGCAAAAAAAAAAGAAACACTTGTGAGCAGCATGTGAAAATGTTTTTTTCCTGGTGCAGTTCGAGGGTGTGCCAGTGACTGCAAGAATGCACAACAGATGATTAGCTGCAGAGATGCCTGAAGCCCCTCAACAACAGGACTGTTTAAATCAAGTCAAAATAAACTCAATCCACCAAACCCCTTCACACTGAGCTCCATTTCCTATACAGAAAGACCAGCAGATATCCCTGCAGAGCAGCCATAGGAAAACTGTGTATCACTAACATAAAGCTTCCTGTCTGTGCCACACCTCTGTCTGCTATAGAAATCATTTGGTCAAAGGAAACAATGAGTTTACAACAGGTTTAACAGGATACCTTGGTACAACAAGAATCTCTGCAGTATGCTGAAAAAGACACCATTAAATTATGCTGTATATCCCTCTCACTGAGTAAACGATAGTTCAACAGAGCTTTTTTGTGAACCAGCTGGCACATGTTTGGGCAATGGGATGTTATCAGTTCAAACCCTTGTGTGATTTATTTTATTCACATTTCAGTATTCTCTTTGCAACACAACCAACATTTCAGGATAAAGAGCGCAGTCACCAGGGAGAGGAGGAACAGACCTCTTTTATCTGAGCTTGGAATGAGTGGCAGGCTCAGGATTCACTGGGGACAGCGTTCAGTCTCTCAGCTAGTTTCAATCCGCCGGGGACAGCACTCTGCCTCTCAGCTCTGAAGCTGTTGCGCTGCAGTCAGTAGATTGAGGAGGGGAGGCGCGTGGGGTCTGAGAGAGAAAACATTCCAGCAGCAGCGCTTTCCCATAACGGGTGACTCACACGACAAACTGTCTTCATTAACAGCGCAGGAACCAGCAGCGCCCCCACAGGCTCTTCCTCCGCCCAATTAATAGCGACACAGAAGAGCTGCAGGCACTGGCAGAACCCGACATATTGACTCAACTTATTAGCCACTCAGCAGCTCAAGAGTGTGCAGTTATTTTGGGTTATGGCCCCAATCAGTAGCTTTCTCTCTGTCATCTACCGCAATGCTTGCATGTTGTGGAGCAAGAATTCTCCACGTTGTGTTGATAGGGGGAAAATTAAATCTACCATATGGCATGCAAACGGCTCCCTGTAAGGCTGGCTCTTCACACCCTAACCCACAACCCCCCCTCCAAAAAAAAGGAGATTCCCCTGAGGAGTCCTTTCAGAGTGAACACACTGCAGAAGGCAGAGAAACCCAAGCTTTCGACACTCATTCAGCCATGCTCTACACTGATCACTGACCTATGTTACACAAAAATGAGGAAGACCTGTGACTCTGTCTCAGTCCTTATCTGATCCCCATCACTATTTGTAACCACTGTTTGGTGCCTTTTCCTGCATCTCCAGTGCAGGAATTGTGGCAGTAACAAACCAAGCCCCCCTACCCCGAAAATCAGCCACAAAGGGTACGCGGTTGTAATGAATCAGAAACGTTTAAAAATGGAAACAGTTGGATATTTATTGCTGTAGCTCCTTTCTGTTTCCCAGGTTGCCCATAAAGTGTAAGTACAGACATTAAGGCACGCTGGCACCACCTTCTCACAACGCAGGAATGCTCTCCTGGCGGAAACCTCCTGAGCGAGCTAACTGCGCTCAATAAAGCCTCAGATGACTGCAAACACGTACATTTCACTAAATTCCCTGGGGAAATAAATAGCTCAGTACTAAACACAGACTCGAAATGACTGTTCTAAGAAAAGGACTTGCGAGAGCTTACTCTGTTGTGCTCTCTGAGCTGATACAGAATTCAGTCCAGCACTACAGTGAATGACTGTAAAGCTTGATGGCTGTAGCATAACATGGACCTCAGCTCACCCCTTGGTGAAATCTTTGTAATTAACAGGCTTTATAAACAGCAGCCGCTGAGAGTGAGATCCTTCCACCCGATTCAGTGAACGTGTTAAAGGAAGATTATTCAATTGCTTGTTCAAGTGGAAAATCTAACAAAATCCCTGTTCAGGGTTTACACACCACATTCTTGTAAGGACATAAACACGTGGTGCTTAGTGTGTGTACTTTTATGAAAACAAAGTCTTCACAGTTGTAATTACGGGCAAGCTGGCGAAAATGATCAAATTATCGCTAAAAGTCCTCCAAACACAATCAAAACTCTTGGAAGATTTATAGAACCATGATTTGTGACACCAAACACATGGACTATAAGCAATCAAGCTCATTAATATGAGTAACTGCTACACTAGCTCCCTTCCTTCTGCATTGTCCGAATGGCCATAGCTAATGACCAGCGCTGTCAATGAGTCATGAGCAGGCTGTACCCTTACAGCAGGTGAAAATACTCAGTTGAATGCTTTTCACTTTTCACCCCCTAAGCACGGTCCTTTATATGGAAAACAGACATTACAATACGTCGCATTACATGCATTAAGCAGACGCTCTTATCCAGAGCAACTTCCAGCACAACAGAACATAAGCGTATCCACTCAGGTTAAATGAGTAACAGTGTCAGACCAGGCTAACAACACCCCCAGACCTCTGAAAGTAAGCATAATACCATGTTATGCCATGTTATGGATCAGGTGAAAGAATCTCACTCCCAATGCCTGTTGTGGCTGCTGTGAGACATCTTCACAGATGTGTCCCAGGAGGTGTGTGAGATACACAGTCACATGTGCTCAGTGATTCACTCATGACAATGCAAAGCTGGCCTGCCCAAAACACAGCGGCACCAGGTTATGTTGGCTCTAGTAACAGGGTGCTGTGTACTGTACAAGAACGTTGTGTTCTTTAGAAATATTGAAAGCACGAAAACATTACGTCTTGGGTCACAGGCTGCACACCCTTTGACGTAAGGACTATACTTATGGAAAAACTGCTATGGTTGGCTTGGTTGAAAAAGCTTTTCTACTGGAAAGGCTTCTTGCATCTCATCAGGTTATGAATGCATTCAACATATTGAGAAAGTTATGTTCTCACAGAAATTTAGCAAATCTCAACCATTGTATGAGAGGTTTTAGCTGATCCTCTTTCCATGTTCTTAAAGGAGAGCAGTCCAAATTGCATGAATATTTTGTAATCCTCTGAGAACAAAACACTAATGCAATAATCTAATGCAACAGACTAGAAAGCATATCACGCCCTGTACTTCGCATGCAAAATTATGTAACGTGAAGTCCAAATTCAACCACTAGAGGGAGGTGTTCTACTTTCAAAGATGCACTTTACTACAGTAACTACGTGCAGCTGCATTTGGCTCTCATGGTGATAAAAAACTCCCCTCAGCGTGGGTTTGTAGCAGCTTGAACAGATCAGGGACATTTGCTCTGGTCAAACTAAAAGAGATGCCTCTGTGCCAGTGGTGACCACTGAGTGTCCCGAGGGGCCGCTTGCCCTTTTTATAGGCACAACAGCCATAAAGTCTGCTGACTTCGGACTCTCTCAGCTGTGATCAGTGAATTTCACCACTCACTAATGATGTGAGTATGTGGAGAGTAAAGAACTTTATTCTGTTTTCAGGACTTTCTTTTTTCCACTTTAAATCTGATTCAGTCCTAGGGAGTTTGCTCATGCACAGTGGATGTTCAACTGCTCACAACGTGTCATAAATAAAAACTTACTGTGCTTTTACAGTGCTCGCCAAAACTTCTTTTAAAAGTGGTCTTTGACAGTCTCTTCTACCCCTGGGAAATATCCAGTGGGAGTTATTCTCAAAGCAAGTTCAACATCATTTAATTTAGAAAAAAAAGGATCCAAACTATTAATAGTAAGCTGCCCAACTTGTGACCCTGCTATGAAATGATGGGAAATATGTTATTGCTCTCAGGCTAAATGAAGAGGAAGCTGTAAATGATCAGAGAAAGAGGCAGTCGGGGGGTGCTGGAGAGGCACGATATCTCCATTGGCTGCAAAGCTGTGTGGGGCTGTCAGATGGTCACTCAGACAGTCCTTCCTCACAGACCTCCCCCAGACCCTTGTCCTGCTGGCCACAAAAGCCCGTGTATTCCTGCTCTCCCAGCGCAGGCCACACGGGCGGCCAAAAGGGGCCATTATCCCGGTCCAGAAAGGACTGGAAATCTCACAGGGCCGGACAGAGAGGCATTGTTTCCCTAAACCTCTTTCATGAGCGGTTAGCGGCTTACTGCGCACCAGGCCACAGCACTTTCGCCAGGAGGTTGAGACGGAGAGGGAGGGAGAGAGAGGGATGGAGAGGGAAAGAGAAGGGAAGGCGAGAGCTGTGTGAAAAGATCCCGTTTCACAGGGGCCGACTCTCTGCCTTCGTGAGAATCACAGGCAGAGCGGCGGGTCAGTCCACTGGACAGAATACACTTCATACACGTCATAAATTTCATACGCTCTCAATATACTTCACTAGTACGAAAGCACTCCAGAGCCACCTTCTTCACCACGCAGCACTGAGAAACAGGTACAGCAGGATGTGACCTAAGAAACGCCAGCAACGCTGCAAAACGGCATGATGATCCCTAGTCTAGTAATTGCTGTGACATCTTTTGTCTCTGTTTAATTGAAACTGATGTCTGTGCAAGGAGATTAGTCACAAACGATGGGCAATTTCACATTTTCGCACAAAGTGGAGCACAAAACTCTTCCCACAGGGAGCACTGGGTTTCCACCCATATCTCAGTGATATTTTTAGGCGCTGAGTCCTCCTCAAACCATTTCCACTCTCCCGCCTTCGAGATCTGCTTTGATGATAATAGTTGTTTTCCAGTTATAAGAAAAACGACCCTTTTACACGCAACAATATCAGGGCGTACATTTTGAGCCAAAGTGCAGTCACTGTGCGCAAAGTCACTGGGAGGACATTATCAGTCTTGCTTCATCGCCTAAATGGCCCATTCTCCACAATCTTTTTTTTTTTAACGCGCTTAAAGAAATCAGTGCCTGTAGAGAGACGGCGGCCATGAATGTCACCATGATGAGCTCGGTTTGATGCCACAGGTCACCTGTGCGCAGGAAATCACCGCAGCAGATCAGCCTTTTGATGTGTCTGCTCTCCCCCCTGGTTGCCTGGCTTCCGCTAAGCACTCAGCAAACACTCATTGACTTCAACAGCCCCCTCATTTTGCTGGATGAAGGAAAAACAAACAGCGCTGGATGGGTCATTATGGACTTATGTATTATGCACAAAGGCCTTTGAAAGGTGACTCGGGAACAGAAGTGCGATTGCCTTTTCAGCATGCATCCACAGCAGGTGGATTCTGCACAAACAGAGTCAGGGGAGGGGGGGTATCAAGGGAAGCTATTCTGGTCCTCCGCAGCCATGTCATCCGGGATTTTCCCACATGGAAATGATATTTTCCTGTGGCTGCCTGTAATAACAGCGTGAGGTTTGCTGCCAGTCAGGCTGGGCTTTGTCAGGCTTCCTAAGCTGATTGAGAAAAAAATTCCTGGGGGAAACTCTATGCTGGTTGCTGTGGACAAGGTGAAATCCACCCCCCCCAACATGACTGGGACCCCCACCGCAGTGTTGTGTTTGGACAGTCCCGTGTCAGAGATGAAAGCACCAGATCTGAGCCCACGACCTCAACCCCACACGCCCCTTCACCTGATCTGCCACCAGCTGTGATTGGGTGAAATGAGGACAGGGCAGTTTATGCAAAGCCTCTTAGATCGCTGACCTCCCTCCATTGATTGCTGTCCGTGAGATCAGCTGAACGTTGCCTGGTTGAAGGAGCTCTGGCAGCTGCCTTTCTGTTAGGTCTGGGGTGCTCAGTCCAAGGTGACTCACGAAAATGTTTTTAAGATTTGTGTGCTTCTCATAGACACAGTTAATCACAACATCCGGAGACAGCACCAACCTTTCACCGAGCTGTCACGACATTGGATTACATTATTAGCATTTAGCAGACACTCTTATCCAGAGCGACTTACAGAGATTACAATTTTATTTTTTTACATGTTACCCATTTATACAGCTTGATATTTACTGATGTAATTCTGGGTTAAGTACCTTGCCCAAGGGTACAACAGCAGTGCCCCGGTGGGGAATTGAACCGGCAACACTTCGGTTACAAGTTCTGCTCCCTACCACTATGCTACATTGCCACCCCTGTGGCAGTGTAGCATAGCAGTAGATTGCTGTGGGGGCAGGGAACAATGACTCAGTGCTGAGTCATTTAAATGGCTTAGCAATGACCTACAGCTGTGCGTTCTGATGGAATATTGTCACAGGTTTCCATCAATCTGCTAATTCTGATACCACAGTGTAATTTCTACTGATCTTGATGGCACCTGTCAGTCAAGCACTGCTAGCAGAGTCAGATACAGCAGTCCTAGTGTGCGGTATCTAGGATTCTGTCTCATTGCATTGGTGTTCCCACAGTTACCTGTCATTCCGATGACAGAGGCGCTCATGAACGATGTGTGCTGTTGATACGCCGTCAGCGGTTGCATGTGTGTGAGCTGTGCAGATCACCCTCCCCGCTGGTGAGGTCAGCGCTACCGGCGTTTACTTTTCACACTTCCCCAAGAGGAGCATTTGAATCAGGGGGATGAGTTAGCGGCCACATCACAGCTGGCTGAGAGAGGTCATGGTGTGGTGACAGAACACAGTGGAAACAACCATCGCTCACGGGCCTGACGGCCCCGCAGCACCCGTGCGCACATCCTCACAAAAACAAGCCCCTAACTCCGATCCGCGCGAGGGGCGACCTGTGGGAAATTCGATTCAGACGGCATTGCCGTTTTCCTCGGGCTATGTTCCTCGCAGCTGCCGGAGAAATTAGATCATTGTGGTTTGCCACCTTACAGCTTTCAAGATGAAGGTGTTCAATTTCCTCCAGGTACTGTTACACAGTGATGGTTTGTAATGATTCAAGATTTAACACGCTGCATCCTACATCGGGTTAATGTACACAGTCTGGTAAGAAAGGACTCTACCACACCACACCACAGCACATTGAATATGTGCAGCCCAAACAGAACTATCATGTTTGTGTTAAACACATCCTCATTTATACTGGTTAAATTCAGCACACAGATTTTCTTCATTTCTTTAATTTTTTTGTACTTAAAATTCCACCATAAAGACTGCTGAGCCTTGCTTTTGCACTGCAACATTGATGTACACAGGAAAACACTCTGCCAAATGTCAATCATTGGCTATGTAATTGCAGATACACAGTGTGTTCTGGGACACCCACAAAAAAAAACAGGGATGAGCTGATCATAATCTTCTCTGCCCTGCCAATGATTTTCCTGTGTTATTTTAGTAATAGTGTTTATGGAGATCATGTCCAACCCCTCAGTCTTTACACACAAAATCTCCCTCTCTTCTCTCTCTGACTCATTCTCTCTTTCAAGATTGTTTGAAGGATCTCTATGATGATTTAATCTACATGGGAAAGCAGCATTAAGGGAGGACTGTATTTTGCAGATGGAATTGATGCAACAACAGCAAAACCTGTCTGACATTAAAAAAAAAACATTTTGTGCTTTAAATCTGATTACATCAACATTTCATCCACTAGCCTGGGAACAATACATAACAAAATAGCAGCCATGAAACCCAAATAAAGATATGCACACATGCAGGCACACACACTCTCAAGCATACAAATTACTCATTTTTGTATCACTCACTTTGAAACCTTCACCATATCTACAGTTATACAGGCAAACCAAAACTTTAATGCATAGTGAAAATTACAAATGTATTTAGTGACTGCAGATACAAATGTGTTCAGAGACTACTTTCCCTTTATATATTTATCCATCTCTCTGTCTAGCCCACTAACAGCCTAGAGAAATAAACATTAAAGACATCATATCCTCAATGTCAAAGCTACAGCTTAGTTATCAGTGTTCCCAGAGAAAGCACACAACAGTGCATTGAGCTTTCCTGTCCTATTTCTGTGACCCTGCACTTATAAAATGATGAGAGCATTCAATAGTATCAGATGACCAGGGAGTGTTAGCATTGTGTTTATTTCAACAGCTAAAGAACATCCTGTTTTTGTAAACCTATTTTCCTACCCACATCCTTTGGATTAATTAATGTAAGATTTAACTGACTGCCCTCCACAAACTTAAAGTTAATAAACTCCATAAGTGCCCTCCATAAACTTTAACTAAATAACAACATTTCATCTCACCTTCTTTAGAAAGATATCAAGGACAGAGACGAAATAAAACAACTTTTGTCTGCATTGGTGAATCCTGAATTGCTTCTTACCTTGACGTACTCCATGGTGGGATCCAAACTGCTCTGGTCCCTGTGAGGGAGAGAGAAGGCTTCTTTTAGCGCAGCAAGACAGCAGCGAGAGACACACACACACACACACCGGCACACAGGCCCTCTGTCCCAGCGCGCCTACACAGCTGCCCCTCTGCTAAACTGTGGGCAGTGTGGAGACTCAGCCAGCCCCTGCCCTGCTGCAAGTCACAGGCACTTGTGTCCCCACTTCTGACCGCCCCGGCTAATTCACAGGGCTGTACGAGTTCAGGGCTCAAAGCGGCCAGCCGCATCTGCCAGATAACTGCATTAGGGAGTAGAGGGAATTTGAAGAGGATGCTGTCAGAGGGAGCTGGTGCTCCCGAGAAGGGCTTTTAGAGCAATAAGTTATTTGTAAAAACACATCTTTAAAAAAAAAAAAAGCTTCTAGAGGATGAAAGGAGGTTGCCCTTCAAAGATCACAGCCATAGCACTGGAGTGCTGGTACTGTTTACTTTAGTTCCACATCGTCTTCTTCGTCTTTCAGCCTCTCTCTTCTTTAAAGTTGTGTTTAGACAGAGTTAAACTCAAATTCTGAACATAGAGGGATTATAGTCAGGAGGGAAATTAATTCCCAGAGTCTTACACAAGATTTCCCATAGGGATCAGCAAAGGAAAATCCCGCACAAATAAGCAGAATATACTCCATGCAAATGTCGGAGTGAGAATTAAAAACCAGCAGAACAGATTTACATCTAAAACCCGGCGAAATACGACAAGCACGCGTGAAATACTCGCCCCCGGGGAACCTCAGATTTAGATTTAAAAATAACTCACCTAATTACAGGAAAGGTTGTTTTTCTGTTCTTTTCTGCAAATGCATTTTCAGGGAGGAAAAAATTGAATGCAGGAAATATGGTGGAGAGGGCTGTAGAGTCAAGCGAAGTGCGAATGCCCACTGCATCCGGTGAGGAGCCCCATGTCGGCCGTGCAACCACAGCGCGCAGCTCAGCTCTTTCCACATTTAGCCCTCCTCTAACCACGTCTGCCTGCTGAGGGAGAAGCCGGGTCTCTCTCCATTCTTTCATCTCCTCTTACACAAAAACCTGCCTTTATTTTCAACCAGGGCGTGCGGTCGGGTGTCACGCCCTCAGAGGATAAAGGCCGCTCTGGCTCATCGTCGAAGCGGCTCGGCTTGTGAAAAGCTGGCTCGGTCACAGCGCGATAGCATTACACAAGGCCCAGTTCACTGCTATCCCTTGTGTAAGGAGACCGCAGCGGCCCTCTGGCATGGTTTCAACCGGCAGGTGAAGTCAAACACTCTCTCCAACATTAGTGCCCTCCTCAACATCCTTATGACAGAAAATCCTGAGTTTTGAGACTGAAAGTAGACATTCCTTATGTAAAAAAATAAGGAAATGGCCCAACAATGGAGGTTTTTCTCTGACCAGCTGTACGTCAGCCAAACCACAGCTGTATTGTGTCCTTGAAAATAAATTTGTACTGCGCTTAACCACTGGCTGTCACAAAACCTCACCAATTAAAGTCAAGATCATAGCTAAGAGACCTAGTCATGAAACACATCCTTGCTATAACTGGATTTCAGCGCATTGCTTCTCACACACTTTGTGGGCCTGCCTGAGAATAGATCTCCTGACACACAACTGAAACCACCAGTCAAGAGGAGTTTTTCAGGGTCTTTTGGGACAGCTCTTCCCCCTTTTGTGGGTGCGTGTATAATTGTGGTGACACTCGATTCTCTCAATGAGTGAAACTGCAATATACAAACATTTGGTTCACCGCAAGTCACATTTCCCTCTTTTCCAGCGAACTCTGCGTGAGTGAGAGTGAGCGCTCTTTGACATAGCGTGTGTGCATGGCGTGCTGTTTCAGCTGGTGCTGAGCGGTAGCCATAAAACACAGAACAGCTGGGTTCTGCTCTGCCTCTGGAGAGAGGAGTTCAGCGCGCCCTCCATCCAACCAAAACATAAAGGCCTTTCTCTCCATTAGCACTGAACATGCTTATTTACACATCAGACCTGCGCATACAGGGAAATATTTATTTTTTTTAAATCCCCACCCTCTGTCCGACAGAACATTCTGGCCTGACTGCAAACATTAATCACACCTTTACAGTCCAGTGTCAGCAAAATGAAGCTGTTCTCAGTTGTTGAATTCAATAAAAAGGGACAATAATATTAATTGAAGATCTTTGAATGCAAGAAGCCCCACACTGCATAAATAGGTTATGCAGTGTAGTCAGAGAACAGACCAGCATAGATGAAGAGATATTATTGTCTTTCTCTCTGTTCCAACAGATGACAGGTAATATCCATACTGGAATGACTGGCAGACCATTCATAATTAAATTACAGCTGCCTTATTTGCGTAATTCAAACGGGCATCTTACAAATACAAACATATTGCAGCACAGGGCTGAAAGATCATCAGTGCTTGAGCCCAGATCATACATTGTGAAATCTACATCAGCGCTGGACTCAGATCAGGTGACCTGATTAGGTTGCTCAGCTGCCCTTGGGCTCCGCAAGCTTGCGGTGATTATCTCAGCTGTTTTGAAGACAACCTTGATGGAGAACAAGCAAAATGTTCCCCATACAGGGGCACATCTCATTCATGCAAGGGATGTCTTCCAGGGCCTTACCTTACCAGCCAGCAGCCATGTTGGACCAGTAAGCCCCACTCACACACAGCCTATGGGAATGAACAAGACTGTCGTACAGGAGAGACACGGTGCTGGTTCATTCCTCCATTCCTCACTGCCAGCTCTTTCATTTCACACAGAGGTCTTCATTCCTTTTATCTCTCCTCTCTGACCATAAATCTCCCTCACATCTCCAGCTTGGTCCAGCTCTAAGGGGAGTCTCTACATTTCTGCGGCCAGCAGACCTTAAGAATTGGGTAAACCAGAGACATAGGCAGCTGTCTGTCACCTGCAGATAAATCAAAGCTGATGATGGCTGGGGTTTAAATAAAAAAAAACCCTCACATATAAATCAACACACCTTTCATAGCAAGAACCCAGTGGATAACGTGCTACATATGTTTCGCAGGCAGTGAATTCCCATTGTTCCCACTGCCTTGTGACCTGCTCAGTGTTAAAATATCAGGGCTGGGGCTGGAGGCACCCACAGACTCATTCACACATTCAAGCACTTTTTCCTAATGTACCCCCAAAGTGAAGCCTGTAATATGCTTATAAAGTACAAGTCACAGTGACACAAAAAATTTTAGAATATGAAGTTTTGCAGCCGAGTGGGAACGTATGTAAATGACAATTCAATTGCCGAATGCAGGAGAGCGGGGCGTTCAATCACCTTCAAAGACTTTGATGTTGCCCAGTATTTAGCCACTAAGTTATGCAAGCGAGCCATGGAGCTTACATCACAGGGCACTGTGAAAAAGGATACAGTTGCACACCTACATAGAGAGTGAACATCTATCACTGACCACAGACACGCCCTTTCTCTACAAATGGTGGGACAAAGCTACTGGATAGTCCTGAAAACTCACCCGCCACACCCATATCACTGAGAGGTAACGAGTAACCGCCAGACACAATGAGGCTCCGCACCACTGCCCGAGAGGCTGAGGAGAGAGACATCCTCTGAAGCTTTCATGGCCGACCATTAAACCCTCACCTTTACAATTTTTCTCCTCTGTCACTTTCTAGAGTTACCTGAGCCAGAACCCGATACGGTAAAGCCGATGCCACAGGATCCCCTGAAGAAACAGTTCTGCCTCAGGGTCCTCTTCAGGTCTTCTCTCACAGCTCTCTCTCTCTCTCATTTCTCTTTCTCTCTCTCTCTCTCTCTCTCTCTCTCTCTCTCTCTCTCTCTCCTCTTATTCTCTCTGCTGAGGCAGATCCCTCCTGCTGCTAAATGGCAGCACCTCTCCTGTGTGTCACACAGAGTTGCGATGGAGGTTGTTATGGAAACGAGAGTTTCATTTAAGGTCGTTGCTAGCTCTAAAGTGCATCCAGGGAGCTCTTTTACATTGTTATTATCATTTTTCACAACCCCGCCCTATAACGAGTCCTGTGATAATGAGAAAATAGACTTATATTGGGTAACCGTCAAATGTCAAAGAACAAGGGCTGTATTCCAATCATATGCACCTCCCCAAACCCCCCTGACATTCATCTTAGCACCCCCGCCCCAGCGTGTCCTGCTGTGGGCTGTGCCTTGTTTTGTCCAGCAATGTTCAACTGCTCTACTACAGCCAGCAGTAATGCTCTCTTCTGGCTGCTGCTCCAGTTGCTCTACATGCACGTGTATCTGAGGGTCTGGACAGATGACATAGTCAGGGGGGTATCACCACTAACAGAGTTTAAGGTGCAGTGATAATGCTAAAATGTTAATGGGCTTCTGGGTGATTCATAGAAATGTGTTTCTTTTCTTAACCCCGCTGGTTCCCATGTGTTGTGTCTGTGATCATTACCCTGGAGACTTTGTTCCAGTTCGGAACAGTGTGATTCACATCAGTGACACCTCCCAACACATGACTCCAAACATACACACACACCTTGAATGCAGCTCTGTCCAAGTACTGACTACAGCTAGCTTCCAACCAGATAATTATCTCAATATGGTCAGAAAACATGAAGAAACTCCAAAATACATGTTCAATTACACTAGAGACTGCATGAAAAATTCACAACAATTCATCTGCACATCTATGCTGATCCTTTAGCTTGTTTTTGTTTTTGCTGATTTTAGATTAGTTGTTCATACAAACCTATTTATATTGCAGGGTTACAAACCAAGCTTTGCCTGTTCCTGTTCCTTTACAATAGCGTACAATAACGATTTTTGTATTGTCTGTCTGTTGAACAATGGCAAACAGCAAGCAAATATGGCATGCATCTGGTCCATGGGTTAGTACTCTAGGCAGACAGAAGTCACTGAACAGTGCAGCAGAAATCAAACTGAGCTTGAAGGCTACATAAAAGGATACCATAACATGGTAACCGCATGGGAAAGCACCACTGACTCTAACGGAGCTTCTTCTGTTTTCAACCAATACTCAATGGAAAAACTGCAACTTTCAAACCTATTCATTTTTCTTCTTTATAATACTTGATTTATGATATTTTATTGTTTCCTACATACTTGGTTTAGATTAAACCTCAGGTCATGTTTCACAAAGAAAGCAGTGATGAGTGGAGAGATTGACCTATTTTCTTTTCAAATTTCTCAGTGCACTCTCCGGCTTTGATAATCCCCAGAGCTGTTGTTTTTTCGTTTGCTAGGTTGGTGGTACGTGTTCCCAGAATTCCAGGTGAACACCTGAGTCAATGGGATCATGCGGAGCAGATGTGGGCGCTCACAGCTTAAGAGCCGACAGGTGTCCGGTTTCAGAGGAGAGCCGCAAGCTGCGCGGGCCCGGGGAAACGCACAGCCACAGGGCACTCTGATCCTGCTCGCACCAGATAACATCTGCTAGCTTCAGGGAAGAGGCTCTGACTCAGGGAGCAGTAGGACAAAGCACAGGCCAGTGGCAGCTGTGGGCCTGTGCTAACTTGCGCGCAGTGATTAGATCTCGGCTGACCCACTCACCACGCCAGGCGTTCTAGCCAGGCTGCTCTTCTGAGGAAGTGCAACAGGGTGACGGCAGGCAGGACTCACTACTGAAAAACAGGCTTACATTGGAAGCCTGTTAACTGCTCTTCTTGCAATTCATGCCTTTGCTGATTTTCAAATCCTGTCTTACTAACATTCTTCTCTCCTAGTTCGAGGAATCTAAATCTAAGAATACCATTGCTTTAAAAAAAAGGGGAAACAGATGAGTAAGTTGTGCACATCTTGTGAAAGGTCATTGTTCAAATGATCTTTTTGACCTTGTAACACCTAGTTATTTTAGGCTTTTGGTGTTACTCAGAGCAAACGAAAGTAAGACAAAAGTTAATGTTGGTTAATGTTAATGTTTTGATGTTTTGGCAAGTGAAAGAACTGTGTACACTACACGTAAGCGGTATGTGGAGTTTGCTTTAATGCATGGTGTGATATGAAGTATGGTGTTGAGTGTGAGATGGGGTGTGTACCACGTGTGACATTGTGCACGGAGTGATTTAAGGCACATACCATCATGCAGCGGATGAGGTTGTGCGTGAAATGTTGTGGTATGTATGGTTGTGTGGATGTGTGTGGAGTACAGTGTTGTGTGTGGTGCATGGAGTGTAACGTGATGTGTGAAGCTGTACAGTCAGAGGTGCTGCTGCGCAGAGTGAGTTTACCTGTAGGTAGTGTTCAGAGGGCGGTGCTCCTCGATGACGTTGTGGACGAGGGGCGAGGAGGGCAGGCGGGAGCGGGTGGGGTGCGGCAGGGAGCCCGTGTGGCAGTGCACGTCCCACGGGTGCGCGGGGCCCGCCCCCTTCTTCTTGCGGGGCAGGGTGCCGTGGATGGAGACACTCTGGTAGCCGCTGGGGGGCAGCTGGGCCACGGCGGGGCGGGTGCTCAGCAGGTCCATGGAGGTGGCCAGAGAGCACTGCCGGCCCACGTGCATGTTCCGCGGCAGGCTGGCGAACTTCCCCTCCGCCATCATCTTCAGCTCTGACGGGCAGACAGGAACATTACATTTACATTACATTACATTCATTTAGCAGGCGCTCTTATCCAGAGCAACTTCCAGCACAATAGAACATAAGTGTATTCAATTCAATTTGAATGAGCAACAGTGTCAGACCAGGCTAGCAACACTCCCAGACCAGTGAGTATGAGCATAACACTATTCAAGCCCACCCACTTGTGCAACCTGACTATACAAGAGAAGCCAAGTATACTACCATACATCTGTCACTAGATCACATAATCCAAAACACATCGCAATACCACACGTACTATGGACAGGCTGTAGCTCAAGCCAGGCACAGGGAGAGAGCAGCTACCTCCACTACGGTTATATAAGGATGGCAACCCGTGAAAGGTCCTCTTATCTAGGTGCTTATTGCCTCACTGTTGTGAAAATACTGCACGGAGACACAATGTCAGCTGTCCAGACACTGTGATGCACTTGCAGGAACAGTCAACAGGAGCTGTATCTGCATACCCCAGCTGTCCAGCTGTGGCTAAAGGTACAGCACAGTCCCAGCGGGATGCCGTTTTGTTTAGATACACCAAAACTAATTAAGAAGGGAGTGGAGCACCGTCAGCCCCAGCCAGTAGTCTGGTGAGATCCCTCTGCTGGCAGATCCGTGCAGAGGCGCATGTAGGCGGGCAGTGTGGCTGCAGGCAAGCAGTGGAACTCCCAGGCGTCTGACTGCCAGGCAGCAGATTGGGATCTCTTGTTGTTCCCTCAAAACATGTTTACCTCAGCATTCCACAATGAGGTTGGAACACCGCTAATTGCAGCGCCAGAATAAAGAGTCTTTTCAAAGGAGAGCCATTTCATCTCCTGCTCTCTTCCCTGCATGTGTTATCCTTGTATCATGTTAAAGGAGAAAGGAGAGTTCATTAGCGAGATCTGGCATCTTTCCTTTTTGTTCAACATTACTCTATGGGTGCTCCATTCAACCTATTCTTGTCATTCTTTTTCCCTCTTAATGCATTATTGATGACTTTTTTTTGGGGGGAATCTTCCTTCTGCCTGGAATGCAAACCTTTGTCTCACCTGTGAGAACAACATCCAAGCTGCTCTGATGCGCATCACGGCTCATGCCTTTTCGTCCTAATTAGAGATTAACTAAGCAGAGCGCCATCATAATTAAAATGCAATCCTTGAATGCTCAAAGAGAAAGAATACACAAAGCTGAAAAAAATTGGCACTTTAACTGCCCCCAATGCTTCCCTCATTCTCCAGTTTTAGTGCTGCGTACACACAGGGCAGGCCCCCTCCGTAAATAAAATAAAAACCAACTACTAGAAGGACAAAGTAAAACAAAAGGCCAAACAGCGAGGGAGCCGCAATCTTCATCAGGCCGGTCTATAGAGTGAGCGCTGTAGAGGGAAGCTGAATGAAACAGCGGATCAAGTCCACTGACCCAGACGGTGGCTGAGTGTTAGAGCTCACTGACCCCGCTAAACCAGTCCCGTTAAACCCTTTCACCGCACACACACACTCACGCACGGGAGCACTGGTGCTGCTCTCCCTTCCTTTGTCTTCAGCTTGCTGTGTGAAATCCAATCTCTGCTCTCTCAGCGCCCCTCTTTTGTTTCCCCGTTAAAGCAGGGAGCGGTAAAATTATCCTTAACAGAGCAGGAAAAATTTAGGCACCGTTTGAAGTTCTTGAACAGTTAAACCACCTCGACCAAGATTTCTGCAACCAGATATCGCTCTTTCAGTGGCCACAGCAAAGTGCAGAAATGCGCTGCAATTTTCCCCGGGATAGAGCAGTCCTGAGTGTCCCAGTCGGGCAGATTGCTTGTCATGTGGTGGGACTGGGGATTCCCCATCCTGGCTGTTGGTGTCTGCTGTTTTAACCTGCCTGCTAAAGTCTGTCTGATGGAAAACCCACAGTCCCAGTCACTCACCCGCTACAGCCAACACCACAGAAAGGAACACTAACTCTATTATCCTAAGCTGATGGTCCTGCTGACCATCAGTGACTGACCTGATAATCGCCCATTCACTCTGTTACTGCAGTGTGGTGTGACTCCCCGTTCAAACAGGCCCCAGCAACAACAATCTATGATAAAAAAATTCTACTTTCGAAGAATAAAAGATAGTGGTAGGCTTTAGTTACAATACTTCAAAAACTCTTAAAAAAATCATTTGAGCAGTGCCTCTTCCTGAATTAAGCCAATGAGTCTCCGAATGGATTGAGTAAGATTTTAAGGGATACAGTAGGATTGTTAAAGCATTTGTGCCAACTGACCCATATACCTGAATCACCTGTGTATTTTTCAGGATGAAGAAATGCAATGCATAATGCACTGTCAATTTTTGACCCCTAACCAGAATGAAAACAGTCTTCACTGTGAGCAACATATTAGTATGCAATGGCATTGTAACAATCTGCTCATTTTATGTTTGTCACATGCTCCAAGACATGACATTCGAACCAATCTTTCTTTGAATATTGACTTAAACAGGTTGCTGGCGGCAGACACATGAACAAGTTTGAGTCACAATCCTCAACGCACTTACTCATACCCTTAGACAAAAACAAAAGAAACAACAGGAAGAGGAGCCCACATCTACTCACTACTCCTCATTCTGAATCTATGTGTCTCTGCTTTTCCTGGCTTATTGGCAGATGTGCAAAGAGCCCCAGGGCTGCCACTGTAGGGACTTGCTGTTGATGACACAGGGAGACACGGCTGTGATTGTGGCGAGGGACATCTGTTAGCAGTTAAGGAATGCTGTTCAATAATTAGCCTCCTGTGGTATGGGTCAGCACGTGTTGGCAGCGTGAGGGTTAATATCAGTGTAGCATTCAGAATAGCAAGTCTCAGCTGAGCTTCCCTCTTCTCCTGCTCCCCCTAAAACTCTCTCTCTCTTTCTCCTCAGCACACCAGCTGCCCACTGTTGACTGACATCATTCCCTTTACAGCACAAAGGAAGAAAAGAGAGACAGCGAGGAAGAGAGAGAGAGACAGAGAGAGAAAGAGAGAGAGAGAGAGAGAGAGAGAGAGATCGTCAACAGAATAACATCTGACCCACTTCAAAGTTATACTTCCTGTATAATGTATATTATTATACAGCTTTGGTAGACGGGCATGCCTGCATGAGTTCAAACACTTAGTAAGTAGCTGGACTCTGCTGAAGATTATTGTTGTTTTATAAGAATGTATACAAATAGAGACTCCAAAAATTTAATTTCAGAATACTTTATGGTTTCCTCCAAAGAAGTGAATACATTAGATAGCTGCAATACATTACACAGTATCCGGCTCCCACAGAGAATAACATCTAAATCTATGAGTGCTTCAGAGAGAGACCAACATTTAGAATGTAATGTATGAAATGTAACAACAAGAGCTCACATTCAGACAAAAATATGAAGAAAAGACTGTTAGGGGGAAAACATCCAGTGCATTTCAAAACAAGAGGAGTGTTATGGCTGTCTGCTTTTCCAGGGCCATCCCCCCACACTGCTCCATGGGAATCTGGTGAATAACAGACCTTAATGAATTCAAACCTGCACTGCATGGACAAAAGGCTCAACAAGGCTGAGGACTCCAAGTACACTCTGCAAAAAGCCATGCATCAGCCAGCTCAGCTGAGGGACCCAGCCTCTGCTTTCCCACATCACAAATAATGGGGTGACCACTCTGAGGGAATTATGCTGATTACGAATGGCTGAAAATACCCTCCAATGGCTGTCTGTCTGCTGGACCTGCTGCTCCTTTATATCTAGTTTCCCAGCAAGCAGACTGGTTTAGGAAGTAATCGCTTTCTACATTAACAGCAACCCGCCTGGCTTATGTCAACATTTTTTCTCCCCACTGACCTACAAATAAATGCAACGGTTACTTTTTTCAGAGTAAATGAAATTACTTTCATTCAAGTTAGCAGTTGCCAAACTCACCAAAATGCTGTTGAAGAAATGAAGTCTTGATTGCATCTGAGGCTGGGTGTTGACCCAAAGCATAAATCAGCCCTCATCAAATTTAACGGAAATGTCATTGTGAGAAAAGAGCTCGGCAGACATGCAGATTTATGGTGCAGTTGAGCTGATCGTATCAGCAGAAATAGGAAGGTTAAAAATAAATGCTGACCTGGGAACAGCTAACACATCCAATCAATGAATGGGTGAAAGGCGTCATGATATCCTGACTTCTGTCAACTCATACTTTAAAGGCAAGCACTTAAGTGGGCTGGGCCGTAATTAATCCTATGACCTACAAACCTAATGAGAAGGTGGAAAAGAAATAGCAGAAATAAATACCAGCAACAGAGGGGAAAAATTAACCAGAGGAAACTGAGCCTGCCTTTCTTCCTAGTGCACTCTCCAGCAAGCTGTGGTAGTGTGAGGGGTTATGCATGCACAAACAAGAACACACACACACACACTGCAGGAGCTACCCCTGGTCAGCCTTTCACTCCAAACCCATGAAAAGAACAATAAGCCCAACTGTCACATGACTCTTTTTGGGCCCTTCCTTTGTTGAGACTTTGGAGAACAATACAAGTGCCGATCTTTCCCCTCCTCCTGCCTCTGCTAAGAGCCCAGCCAAGCTCCTTTCATTTGGCTGGGCTGGCTGGGCTCTGTGTGACATATTAATCACAAGGTTATTAAAGCCCACAGCAGCGCCCCCGCCACTGTGCTGCTCACAAGCCCCCCCCCCACAAACATGACGAGCCATTGTCACGTCTCTCTCTGTCGTGTGTGTGTGTGTGTGTGTGTGTGTGTGTGTGTGTGTGTGTGTTGTTGTACTTGATCATAGTCTAACTTTCAAATTTCAGTCTGCCATTGTCATCTCTCTCCCTCTCTCACTCTCTCTTTCTGTGTGTATGTGTGTGTGTGTGTGTTGTACTTGATCACAGTCTAACTTTCAACCTTTAGTCTGCCACTGTAACACTGTGAAGCTTTCTGAGGCAAAAGCGTTTTTTTCTTTCATAGCCTTTACAGGGATGTCCCCCACTCCTTCTAAATGGCTATATTTAACATTGCTGCATTACATTACCAGCATCTACTGAAAACATTTTTTGAGTAATTTAAACAGACCAGCCTTGTGTGCTTTTGAAGAGGATGGGTAAAGTTAACCCTGCAGCCAGCATGACCTTTTCAATAAGATCAGGCAATGACAACAAACATACAGTAAGAAAGACACACGGAATTCAGTAAGCACAGTAATGTAAAGTCTTCTTTGCACAGAGATATCCTTTTAAACCACAAAATAGACCCATGTGTTTATGTAAAAAGAAACTGTATGTAAAGGCAGCAATCATAAAAAAACTTGCAGGGTTCTGCTTTGCCTCTATATCTCTGTATTATCCCTATTACCAAAACCCTCTCCCTCTTGTAGGTCTTCACTGGCCCTTACCTGCATTTAAATGCCCATGACGCAAATTCCACCCTCCCCTGACAAAGCAAGCACTTGCACCCTCAATGAGCTCCTGTCTCAAGACCACCTTACCTGTCTCCCCAAGCCTCTTTAAAGAGCAGTCCAAGTGCTCGGGTCCTGACTTTGGAAGCGTTTCTGAGTTACAGCCCAGTCCCAGACATACTGGACTGGTGCACGGACTCACACAGGAAGGCAACAACAAGAGCAGCGTGCGAACTCCCACTCCTTCAGGACACTGGCTTTGTGTCCCGGGCCTCCCGCGGCGAGTTGTGCCGGTGTTCCTCCCCTCAGGAGTCAGCACTCCCTCTCTTTCTCTCTCTCTGTCTCTCTCTCTCACACACACACAGACACATGCCCCAGCACCATTTCACAGCCCTGCAGGGAGTGATTTACAACTTCCCAGGCACACCCTCAGTGGGCGGTGCCCTGGAGTTAGCTCCAGGCCGGCCCCTACCCCGGAGCGCTCGGCCCGGCCTTCTCTCTCTCACAAACGCCAAGGGAGAAGAGCCTCACATTTCACCCTTTAAAGAAAGCCTTTGTTAAACCCAAGAGTTTAGATTATGATATCTTGTGTTATGGCATCTGGATATTACTGGTAAAAATATGACTTGATAGCCCTTCCCTGCCAGAAAGAAGTACTTCCGTCTTGCAGAATGTGAACATAATGTACACCACTTCATATGTTTTTGCATATCATGCTGTTGATTTGAATTATTTATTTGAACCACTTAAGTAATTTCATTAAAAATATATATGTGTGTGACAGATATATGTACAGTGTAATGCCTACGATCAAAAACAGAACATTAGTTTCCACACTGAAGTCACTTTCCTCTGTCCTTCAGTGCCTGTAGATCAAAATAAACAGTGCTTGCGTGTGTTCCCTCCTGACTGAGTAGCCAGCTCATTGGGCTGGGACTGTTGGGACAGGTGATGTTTGTTTAGTGTTTGGAGATTCAGTGGGACAATTACATAATGAGTCAGAGGACAGATCATCTCAGGAAGGGCCACAGACCAACGGCCTTTACTTTTTCAGTGTCTGAGCAGTAGCAGGTTATTGAATTCAGTAGAGGAGAGTGCAGACATTGAAGAGGCACCTGATAACAGCCAAGTCTTCATTGGTTACAGTAAACCTGCTGTGGGCCAATTTAGTCCCACGTTACACCAAAAAGGTCAAGGTAGCAATGAAACCATCAATGCCTCAAATCCAACCCAATGTAACTGTTTCAGTTAAATGTCTTTTTCATTGTTTTCTACTCAGACTATTTAGATTTATGGCCATGATATAAATGCAAAAATAGTTGTGCTCATGCTGGGAAGATTTTGAGGCAAGCTTTGTCCTGTGAGCTGTATCGCAGCTTGTGGCCCAGTGACACTGAGAAGGCACTTCCAAGCTCTGTTCTTATCTGATGTCACATGTATCCCCAGGCACCTGTGCTGAGACTCACTTGACAAGTCTCAGAATCCTACCTGACCTCCATGAGACCCTCCTGTCATCTCCGTCAAAAGGTGACATGTCCTTTGCGGTGGTGCACCTCCCCAAATTCAAAGGTCATCAATGACAAAATGGCTGTCACAACCAAATATAATCACAAATGAAATTTTGAGGCTCTGTGATGTTTTACCCTGTTTTTACCTCAGGAGGATGAAGCCTTGATTGTTGTTTCTAAAACCCTTGACTTTATGTGTATTTTGGAAAATCACAGCTATATTCTTGATGATTGAAGGGTGACTTTTTCGGGAAATTGTTAAAGAATGGTCCACCCATAATCTCCTCTGACTAAAGATCCTGATCTGTAATCTTCTGCCCATTACTCACAATACCTTGCAGATATCATGCCAATCACCATGACTCAAAACCCTGGGGCTGCCAGTCCTGGCTCAAGCATGCCTGCACTCAGGGATGTACCAGAGGAGTGATATTGTCAGTACACAGTTATGAAGCATTCTGTTCTGGGTAAAGAATGTACTCTATGTTTCCCCCTCTTAGACACAGTGAAATAACGCGCAAGGAACTGCTGTTTATCAGAGGACAAAATGTAAACTGTCCTTAATTGCCCTTGCTTTGGAAATGTCCCATTCCACAGGTTTTATCTGTGTGGAAAAAAAATGATAGAGGATATCACAAAGAATAATGCTGAATATCTCATATGTGTAAAATCAAGTAGTAGATTCAATGCTGAAGTGGTTATTCAAGCTCTGATGTTGATCATAGATTTTTCTTATGAAATACTTATGAAGGAATTATTGTTATAATAATCATATAATCATATCTGTTTAAAACGTAAAATATCCTGCATTCACTCTGATTTGCACAAATGTCTCCAGAGTCATAGTGATGTATGTTGATTGTCAGTAAATTGCATTTTGCTATTGTGGTCCCAATAGTAGAATGCATTGCATTTCTGTATTCATAGTTAAATCTGGTCTGGAATGGCTCCACTGGCACATATATGCATAAATATAATCTGAACCCACTTCTTTGCTTTGCATTTGCAACTGGAACAATGCAGACACTATCCACAGCCTAGCTAAACCCAAGTGGTGTGTATGTCTACACTGAATGACGTATTTTGGCTCTGTTCTATCCTCATTTTGTCTGCCTAAGATGCGGTTATTGAAATCTTAGCAGACTTGACCACTCCTATCATTGATGTGGTCCTGGCTATCTTTAAGCCATGGTCTCAGCTGAGCACAATGTGGAATTTTCTCACCATGGTAACTGATGTTTTCCACCAGGCACAAATAACAGCTCATCTGCATGCTCTTGCCTTACCAAATATCATCTGCCTTCTCACATTACGACACATTGTCATCAAGAGGAAGTCCTGCCAGGATTTAAAGAGGAACGTCATAAGACAAACAGAAAACCACTAAAAAGCTGCAGGGCAGTAAATATAATTGACAGCCAACATTCGTGATAGACTTAGATGGCTTGTTGGCTCACAGAGAAGGACACTGGTGGCCTTTACTTGGACACAGCCGTCAGTTATTGTTTGCAGGGCGCTCTCCTGGTGGCAGTTTTCACAAAGGCAGTGCTGGTTAATGAAGCCACACAGAGCTCACTGAGGAAGGCTTAGGACTGCTTTTATGTATGGCTATAATGAACTGTGACAGAAGCATTTGGTCTGGCATTACATTTCAACAGTGTCATTTTGGAGAACTTCGACAGCTGGCCCTTAAGAAAAAAAAAACGGCTTGGAAAGACTTTGTTTACATTATTCAAGAGAACTACATGAAGAGGAACTGAGCTGGGTGTGACAAATTGAACCCACTGCTCAGTCAAAGGTTATTTCCAAGCCTCACAAAGCCACACCCAGTGGTGACGGCAGAGTTTGGAAACTCTGAACATCTTAAAAGCATCCAACATTTTTGGAATCAGATTAGATTTTGCCATAAAAATCTCACATGTTGTCAAGGTGACAAACATTATCTCTCTTCAGGGCCTTTGTGTTGTTAGTCCTGTGATACTTCTGTGCTGCATTGCATCTGACCAAAATCTATATACTGATAGTTAGAACTGATAGTTAGAGCTATCAATCCCACACATGTACCTCAGGAAGGCAGAAGAACAAAGCAAGACAATCATAGGTGCCTTGTCATTTCAAATTACTAATGCAATTCATTTTTCATGATGCTGTCCCTGCCATAGACAGTGTAGACTGTGGAATGTCAGCTTTCCTACCTGCATCTTTTTGTCTAGTTTAAAGACTATTTTAAGACTCAAGTCTCTTTCATTTGCAGAAAGCATCTCTCTTTTTTCTGCCACAACAGCTGGCATCCAGTTTGTTAGCTAACCTGTGTAACTTTTTCCAGAATATTTCATGTTAGATGCTACAATAATTAGCACAAGATACATGACCCACTGTATTTAAATTCTAAAGCAGTTTTTGGCTTATTTTACCCCATTGCACTCAACTGAACATGTATTGCATGTGTTTGATGCCAAAATGATTCTGCTAAGCATATTACTTCATTCCTATACGCAGAATATTTATACTGCATAAATATAGGAATGCTTCCATCCAGCCCTTTAAGGAGTGTGCTATATATCTTCTTCAATCCATTGCAAAAGCCAAGATGCAAAATACAGATTAAAAATTTCTGCACATACCTTTTCAAACCTCATTGCCTTTCAGATGTACTTATCTAGGTCAAAAGTCATGCTAGCATTTCCAAAGGATGTCATTTTCTACTAAAGATTATCAATCTGTCCTAATGGTGGGATGGGCAGCATGCCAACCTCCCATTTAATGGTATGTTACCTGCTTTCAGAAAAACAGCAGAGTGCCCTTCCAGACACACAGTACTGCACCTGGTTTCTGAACTGAATCAGAACATGAAATAACAGGAAAAAAGAGAAAATATTCATTTTAATACCTCTTTCCACAAACTGAAAAATGTTCATTGAGCACTGAAGCCCAATCTGGGAAAACCCAAAACCATATTTGGGATTTGTGTCTAATGAAAGAGAAGAAATATAACTGAGTAATTTGATGGTTGTTTATCTGTCTAAAAAACATATCCAAAGACACTGATGTACTGCATTCTAAAATTACATCTTTGGCTCCCAGTTTATAGGAGTGGGTTAAGTGTTGGGTTGGGTTAGGATTTTCAGTTTGATTGAAGATCAGACATGTGGTTTGGAACTGGAAAGAAAAAATATTTTTTCTTCTCTAATTATTCATGTCAATTTGACAAGTTACCTATCATAAATGTCATAATGTCACACATAAATTGAGCATTCATATCAGGATCCTCCTTTCAGATCTTCTGGTTATGCTGTGCAGTCACTATTCAGTTGGAAGGACAGCTTTTTAAAATCTTTTTTTAAACTGAATCAATATGAAGACCTGTGAGTCAATCTCAGTGGGAAGACACTGTTTTTCAGACACACACCCACACACACACACACACACACACACACACACACACACACACACAAACACACACACACACTGCCATTTGTCTAAATAATTAATAATTGCATTGGCTAATTCTGAGTATGGAAAACAAAATAAAACAATACTAGATTAACATTGCAAGGCTGCTTGCTGTTGGATATTATTTACCCAAAACAGCCCTGTTACAAAAAAGAGCAAACTTAACCAAGATGTTAAAATCCCATTAGCACTACTAAGAAATCACACTTCCTCAACTCCTCTTGGCAGCTACGATTTTAGCTATATGAAACCACGAGAGCTGAGCCTTTCACAAATGATAGGTGAATTCTACCAGCACTATTTGCTTCAAGAGTCAAGATTTAACATAAAACTAACATTTAAAATACATGATGAAAGACGGCACTTAGGGACATGTAGGACTAGATGTTGCCACAGTGTTGACACAGATGTTTACTCTACTTTCCTAAAGCGTTTTTCCCTCAGAAGAATGTGCCCCCCAAACACAAACTTTACCTCTCACAACAGCAGGGGTGGTCACATGATCACATACGGGAAACATGATGAGACCTGTCTGCAATCCAACACTTCATGTGCGGCTCCTTTAAGACTTAATTATACACAACAGCCTACTGCCTGAAGGTGAGTCATGGCAGCTACATCCACAGTTGGGTAAAGTGTGCATAATCACCTGTTGCAGACTCATATGGGTTCCGCCTCCTTGCGGCTTCCAGCGTGTTTGATGGAGCGGAGTGTCATATCTTGGTAATGCATTACAGGAAGCAAGTTCATGCAAGACACAATATCTGTGTTTACAGTAAATGAGCTGATGTTGTCATTCCTTTTTTTCTCACCACAGCCGACTTAATGCGTCTTCCTTTGCCTTCATAATCCCTGAACGTTATTGAGCCTATATTTTCCCTTTATGATTTACAGCTGAGAGGCTAATAAACAGGCAACACCTAACTCATATTAACACATTTCTTTGCACTTGTTTTTAATGGCAGAAACAATAAGATATGAAAGAAATAAACCTTCCTCTAGTAGGCAATCCAAATGGAAACATCAGAGACGGTTGCTGTCTCTGTTGAAGTTTGATAAGGTGAGAAAGGGTAGTGTTACCATGAGTGCAATCCCAAATGTCCGGGGTGGTGTGTTGTGCTGCAGTAAATGGAGATTTAATGGTTCAAGGGTTATGCTTCTTCTCTTTTTCTGACCCCAGCACCAATGACGTTGAGTAGGCATCACCTAGGGTCTGATCATTACCAGAGTCTTGTCAGGTGGCCTTCCCCAGAGCAGGGAATTAACAGGCCCCTTCTCTGTCAGAGCACACCGTAAGCTGCCCAACACAAACAGGGCACAGGAGGAGGGAACTAGACAAACAGGGCCTGGGCCTGATCTGTCAAAACAGCCAGGCTGATGAAGCAGATAAGATTGGGCCCTGTTTGGTTAGCCGTGTGTTCTCTGGACTGACATGAGTGACACTTTCCCTTGTTAAACCACAAGTGTTTTCTTTATGTTTTTTCCACGGGCCACGGTGCACAGATGGGCCAAACACTGCAGCAGCCTGTCGTGTCATGCAGAGGCTTGATGCATTTCTGTCCTGTTCTATGTCAAGTGCTTTTAGTTACATTACATTGGCATTTAGCAGACGCTCTTATTCAGAACAACTTGCATAGGTGACAATTATTTTTTACATTACCCATTTATATCGCTGGATATTTAATTCTGGGTTAAGTACTTTGCCCAAGGGTACAACAGCAGTGCCCCAGCTGGAAATCAAACTGGCAACCTTTCGGTTGCAAGTCCTGCACCTTACCACTATCCTACACTGCTGCCACTGCCACCCCTGTTGTGTTAACCATGCTTTCGTCAAGTAGGGAAAACACCTTTGCAAATGCGCCAGGCTCCCTTGTTTTTTCTCACTGTGAAGTGGGTATAAAACCGTGACTCATGGGTATTTGTTATTACTCCACCCTTATGTTAGTAGGCAGATATGGATCAGATGAGGCCCTGCTTTGGGGAGAAGCAATGCCCCACTGGGCAGAGGGGCAGAGGGAAGGGAACTGTGACTGAGACTGACCTCTCCGTCTCTCACGCTCCTGCAGCACCTGGATGCTGGAGAGGATGTGGACCCGGTGCACACGGTTGCGGACGCCCAACTGCTGCAGGTCCAGCTCAGTCAGGTGCAGCAGGTCCTGCGGAGGAACACAGAGGAGGCGGGGGGGGGAGGTGAGACGGACACACACTGCAGCCTGGCAGGCACCATCAGTGCTTTCATCTCCCAGCCCGGAGCACCACACACTTCACCTCTCTCTGATCCCCTCAGAGACAGGACAGGCCGTCTGTTATTACTGCACAGTGCTGCGCTTCAAACCCCTGCCTTGTTTTGGTTTCAAAACAATACACTCATGGCGTCTCACGAATGCCGCTTATTTTGCACAGTGTTCCTGCTCGCATTGTTCCTTAGTTAAACAACACAGACATGCTAAATAGCAGGTTGCAAGCTATTTTCTGCTATTTAGTATTTGCTAAGTAAACACAGAACAAGAGGCTTTGTAACAACATAAAGATACCCAAGTGGAGGAAAGATGTTGCAAATTATAGGTTTAAGTACTGCACTGTGCAAGCATTTTAGGAAGAAGAATTAACACAGCAGAGGGCTTTAAAATGAAGGGGTACCTGTTTTACTCTACTACAACAAAGCACATTTTCAAAAATATTAGCAAAAATAAACAGAAACAAACATGCCCAGATACACCCATCTCCTACATTCTGCCTTTTTTGCTGTTATCATTATAGTAAAGCAAAGCGGTGAGGTAGAGGAGCTTGTTTTTGGGGTGCAGGAATAGCATCATGGTGCATTAGCGCTTTTGTCTTTCTTATCTCTGTGCTCTCACAGGGGAATCTGAGGCAGGATCTCTCTGATCACAAGGCATTCTTCCCCTTTGTCCCAGGCCTGTTTTGATAGTATGGCTAGAGAGAGAGAGACGCCCGGGGCAGATGTGAGGCACCATGTGCCTCCAGGGGTAACATGCCATGCCTGCAGGTGCCCACAGCTGGAAAGGGCCCATTGTTGGCCCTCTCTGTCCCATCCACCCTCCACCGCACCGCAGAGAAGGCCCCCATGCCATATGAACAGCTGGGGCTGAAACCAGCCATGACTAAAAACAGCCCTCAGCCACAAAATGCTTGTATGGCATCACTTTGCAACATGTGGTCTTTTAACAGGCAAATAATTCAGACATTTTCAATGAGTTCTAAAAGCAGAGACAATTGTCAGCTGGGAGTGTGTGTGTCTGTATGTGTTGGGGGGGGAGAGGGTTTACTTTCATGAAATTTTGGGCAAAGAGCTGAAGCCCTTCCACTGACAATGCAGGAAAATCAGAACATGTATCCTGGGGTGAAAGCAGATACTGCCTTGTTACTGATCTCTCACTACAGGGACTGTTACCAGTCACAGCAGAGAGGTAGCCAAACATGTATCCACATCTCTCTCACCTGTCTGCCTGTCTTGCAAACAATAGAGCACACTTTGTCACAGTCAATCTGCTGCATTGATGCAGTGTTAATCATTTGAATTGTATGATTTTTTATATATCTATCTTTTTTCATAGTTTACAGTTCTATGGATTTTTTTAAATGCTAATTTGTCCAATTGAGATTCCAGCTTTAACAGAAAAGTAATGTACGTGGCTGTTACAAGATTAAAATACATATCTGTTTAATTCCAGACAGTAATGGAACAGTAATCGCTGCTGCATTAGCTCTGTTCTTCATCTCTCTTAACCACTGGTGTGGCAGTTTGTAGGTTCATGAAGACTGAATGGTGACAGTCATAAGCCATCCTCCATGCAGTGTGGGGTGAGCAAGACCCAATGCTTTCAGCTACAGTTACAGTCCAGGCAGATGTGCCCATTTACATCCATCTCTATCCTCTGTGATACTGAGATTTCTGTTTCACAAACCGTTGATGTGAGAACATTGATGTTCATAGCTGGTAACTGTCAGGTTAGGTAGCAGTAATGGAAAGGATATACAGTGGACATGATGATAGCCTAAGGTTCACTTTAACAAGGTCATCTCAGAAATACACGGCACTGACAGTAAACCGCCTGAGTGAACAACTGGGCCCCTTTATAGAGCCCTGCACCTGGGGCTCAATATGTGTGTGTGTGGGTGGCTTATTAATGGCCGACAGGTGGCTCTTCGTCTTTGTGTTTCTGATGTACAGTTAACTTTACAGCACTGCAGCACACCTGGTGATGAACAAGGTATGTTTGTTTTCTGAGGGAGATTCAAGTGCAAATTCATTCCATCTTTAGAAATGGATCTGAGGATTTTAATAAGCAGTTTTATATGTGTGTTTGCATATATGCAAATATTCTTGTTTAGAATGTTCCTTTTATTATTTAATAATAATAACAATAACACTTAGTGACCTCCCTGCAAAAATATACAGACATAAAAAGGTAAGTACTGTGCTGAGCCTGCTATGTATGGTGAGTATGTGTTTGCAGTGGCTCGATGTGTTTCAGCAAATCACTGCGGTCTGTAGCCTGTGGTCTTGTACTTGTTGTCACGGGCTGGTGCGCCATCCGATCTCGTCTCACAAAAACAAAAGTGAGAAGATCCTCTTCGAGGATGTTGACGTGCACTAGACCGCAGACTAAATATTTCTCCCCGCTCCGCAATAACAAACAGCGTGAGTCAAGGGGAGGAACAAGTGGCAGCAAAGCATGGGCCTTAGGCAGGTTCCTCCATAAGAAGCACTGGGAGCTCATAACATTTTTCTGTGCCTCATCTCCAACATCCAAGGAAGACTGTTGGCGAACTAACTTTTAAAAACTGTTGATGGTTTGAATCTGAGGGCTCTGGTTTTGTTAGCAAACAATTCAAAGGGTTATCAAGAGCAGTAGCAAGATGGGCTAAGTGAGATGTTGTGTTTACATCTTTCTTTAAACATTATATATTACATTATATATATTATTGGCATTTAGCAGGCGCTCTTATCCAGAGCGACTTACATATGTTACAGTTTTTTTACATGTTACCCACTTATTCAGCTGGATATTTACTGTAGGGTGTCTACTGCCTACTGTAGGGAGAGAGATGGTAAAAATACTGCTTTTCTGTTCCTAAGACAGTGACGGTGCCATCAGCTGAAGGTATCCTTCTAGCTTAATGTCACTGAAGAGAGAATGACGAACTTGAAGGACTCTGGTCCTGGTCTGCTTTGACCGCTCTGAGTTGCTCACCCTTTCGTCTTGGCATCGAGTTGTGTGAAACAGCAGAGGGAGTGCTAAGTAGGTACGATAAATCCCACTTCAGTCAGGGCCTGAATAATGCAGGAGGGAGCACTGTGATGAGTGGTGTCCTGCAGAGAGCAGGAAAGCGGTTTCTGGGAGGAATGACCATGAGGCCGTTGCTGTTCACAGCCACAGAACTCCTCCATCGCCGGCATGAGCCCGCCTTTGGAGGAGACCAGACGAGGACACAGGGGCACCGAGAGGAACGCTTCACATAGCGTACGGTGCGCTTAAAATGTGCATTCGTTCAGGATGGGAAAGAATTACATTTCACCTCTGCCTGGGCGAAAACTGAATAAGGATCACTTAAGATTCAGGGAAAGACATGTATATTCCAGTGATTGATTTTCCAGGGTTTTCCACTTGGAGACAGACACTGCTGGCTGTAATCGCACCCCCTGGATCATCCAGCATTAGAGAAAATGTCAGGATTTCAGACTGCCATTTCTGAAGTAACTTTATCAGGGCAATTTTTATCTGTTCAAATTCACCAGTAAAAAAAAAGAACCCAAACAGGGAGTAATTTCATGCTCAATTTTAAGGTCTGGATTAAGTATAAGTGTGTTTTAAAAATGAATTTATTTTCTATTGCTTATTCTCAAACTGCATACAGTAAACACCCTTTTCAAACGGACAGTGGAATCTGCAGAGTTGCTGCTATGCATCAGGCATGTGGTTGACTGACCTGTGCAGTGTGTGACATGAACCAGGCTCTTACCTCCACTCCGTCGTACTCATCATCGAACAGTGTGCAGTACTCAGGCAGGCCCAGCTGGGTCAGCCATTTGGAGATAGCCAGGTGTTTCATGGCGTGAGCTCTGTACCCTCTCCGGGAACCCAGGCCTTTTAGAGGGAGGCTCAGGGGGCGGGGTTACAGTTCTTGGTTGAAATCTATAAGAAAAGTATGATACAAATCAAAACTGAAATGCTGGTGGCAGTAGGGGCAATATAAAGCAGTTAGAGTAGGACTGACTGGCCCATTTACATTAGATTATTGGCATTTTGTAGACACTCTTATCCAGAGCAACTTGCACAGGTTACAATTTTTTAAATGTTATCCATTTATATCCATGTTATTCATTTATACAGCTGGATATTTACAGAAGCAATTCTAGGTTAAGTACCTTGTCCAAGGGCACAACAGTAGTGTGCCAGCTGGGAATCAAACCAGCAACCTTTCATTTATGAGTCCTGCTCCTTACCACTATACTACACTGTCATTTGCACTGCTGTGTGCTCTGCAGAACCCAGTGGCAGATGCAGCACTCACGGTCAAAGCCGCCAGTACAGGACTGGGAAGTCATTAGATGATTCACAACTGACTTACACCTGAGTCAGATCAAATTTATCCCTAGGCTGGGCCAATTACTCCCACTGTGACCTCTGTGGGATGTTAATTGCAGCACAAACCTGTTTTGCTCAGACAATTGGATAATTTATTCAGTTTAAGCAGTTTTGCTTCAGAGGGGATGTGAAATATGCTCCTGCCACGTGCAGCATGTCTCCTCAGATCACCAAAATAAGCCACACCATTAGTTGGACTGGAATATATAAAAAAACAAATGTTGCAGAAACACAACACTACAAATTCTATGGCCTTAATTTACCAATACTGTCACAGAGGAAGCAGAGCAAAACACATGCAGCACAACAGTAAGAGTCTCCCCCAGCCCACTTACAGATAGGCCCAGCCAGGTAAAGGCCACTGCCTGTCGTCACTTGTCAGACTGAAGTGCTTTGTCAAGTGTTCTTTCACCAGCAGCAGTGTCAGGTTCACAGTGCACAAAGGGGGGTGCAGTGTTGCGAGGGGGAGTTTCTGGACCTGGCCAACAGCTTTCGTTTCTCCTCAGACTGCACCCATTTATGCACAGTGAAAGGAGAGGGATCTTTGACTTTGTGTTTGTTTGTGTTCAGGCTAGACTTTTTGGGAGAAATGGAGATGGGTAAGCCTCCGCATTCATTCACTTCCCACATCTGTCTGTCTGCACTGACGTTTCGGTGATTTTAATGCTCCCTCACTGTCATCAGAACCTGTTGGAATGTGTTTTTAAGTCATCCACAACAAGAGCATCACATACTGCTTATGAAAATAGTGCAATACTAGAACAGTATAATAGAACTGAAGGGTCTTTGTTTTTTCATTCAGGTATTTTACCAAGTTTTCCTATATGTCCCAGGTGCGGCAGTATTTGTGTTGCCAAAGAGTGAAACATGAACCTCAGAGCTCAGCGGTTGTGAACCTTTGTGCAAATGTGTCAACACACTATGCTTAAACCGGTTAAGTCTTCAAGACTTTCCTGCTGTTCGTCTGCTTGGTCTGAAGTCAGAAAGAGTGTTGCAGTCCAAGGAGTAATAGAGTGCCGTTTCCTCCCAGCACTCTTCTGGCCAAAATTAATTACAGCATCCCTCATTTTCCTAATGTAAACATCTGCCAAAGCACTTCCAGAGAGGAGCTCTCCCTTCACTGCAATAACCCCTAATACATTTCCAAACAATGGCCCGTAAAAGCGGTGCCGTCGGCGCAAACGGCGGGCTGTAAACCCCGGAGGGACAATGCGGCTGTAAAGTTGTAGCTGCGTGGCCGTGCCAGCTGCGTTAGCAGTCTGTAAACGTGCTCCTGGGGTGCAGCAATCAGGGCCGTGCTGTAAAGCCGGCAAGGAGACAAAACCCGTTCCCGCCGTGCGTGTCGGTGCCCCACCCGTCGCATTGTTTTCGACAGGCCGCCTCTCCACCTCTCCTCTCTAGAAGCAAGGTGGGCTCTTCCCCCCATTGTTTACTCCCAGAGATCCCCTCCCCAGGCGGACACACAGGAAGCGTGGCACTGCTCCACATCCGACCGCTCTCATTATTGACACTCTCCTCATTGTTACGGGCCTCGTTGTTTGCACAGTTTGCATTGATTTCATTTCAGGTGGAAAGGCAATCATCTTGATGCATTCAGACAGCTCTTATGGGGCATTTCTATTTGTATACCAGCCCCATTTCTGGGATATGTGCCCTGTGCACTGGGACAAATCCATTCCTTCGCATATTACATTATATTCTCAGCATTTAGCAGACGGTCTTATCCAGAGCAACTTACATTGGTCACAGCTTTTACATGTTATCCATTTATACAGCTGAATATTTACTAAGGCAGCTCTGGGCTAAATACCTTGCCTAATGGTACAGCAACCGTGCCCCAGTGGGGAATCGTTTTGGGTACAAGTCCTGCTCCTTACCACTATGCTACTCTGCCACCCTTTGACGTTATGAGACAGAGGGATTTAATCACCCAGCCCAGAGAGTGACCCATCACCTGTATCTGAATAAACCTGATTAGCAAAGCCCTGTTCTGGGAACAGTAACATACATGCTAATAAGGTAGGGAGATCTGATAGATTCTCAGCTCATGCAACCTGCATGGTGCAGTGCATTCAAAATATGCATAATCCAATTTCACTGAGAGCTGCTGAGCACACAGGTTCTGCGTGTGCATGACCGGGACTCCACTCCTTCAATTCCATTAAGCACAATGTCGTGCAGGGTCCTCAAAGTCCCCTCTTTAAACCCAATCCTGACCAAGCTCATTAAACTCAAAATACAGGGGCTCCCATCTCTCAAGCAGTCATCAATTATCTGTGTGTTCCACATATCTGCATCCATGGCTCAGGCCCTGACAGAATGAAGTAGGGTCTGTCTAGTTGAGTTCATAATTGATTATGTGGCTGTAACCTCAACCTTGGACTTCACATTTGATCAGACTGTAATATATTCTGTCAAAACCGACATCCATGCTGCATGGTGAACACCAGCAGGAGGACACAGCTCCACAACACGTCCTCCCCTGTCAGTAAATATCCCATAGGAATCCTGTATCTATGTCTGCACAGAGAACACTTGAGACAAATAGAATAGACAAGTTATATTGGGTGACAGAATTCCTCAAAGCAATGTGCAAATAATTTGAATGTTTCATCCAAAACACTTTAATGACCTTTACACACCTTCAGGAGGTCCATCATTTAGAACAGAATCAAGCGACAAGCAAACCACATAAAGCTTTGACACAGGAATGAAGTAGTATATTTTAGTCAACAATCTCTGTGGGAACCCCCCTCCCCGCCTCCACAATGTATCCTGTTTAGGTCAATACAGCAGCCTGCTTCCTGTTTTAGATGTGGCTCTAAAGATGAGGCTTTTGGGACCACCACAAGGAAGCTAGAAGAATTAATTTGTCCTTTGGGATCTTTTGCCAGCCAAGACTTTTTGATCAGACCATCACCTTATCATTTATGATTATATCCACAATCCACTTAAACTGGCCAGCCACATTTCTAATGGGTTTAAAATGAATCAATTATTAAATGGGCCTTACAGATCTTTTAAAAGCCTGGTTGATTTTTAATGGCTTCTTATTTTTCTTGTCAATCAGTGTTTTTTTTCCTGATGTTTCAACTGTCTATAGTGACATCAATTGAATCAATTGCATCTTTCTGAGAGTTCCTCAGTTCCTTCCAAAACATTAAAACCACATGAAATCTACACATGCAAACCCTTCTTATACAGGCCGATCATGTTTTCCCCAGCTGGTTTTGTTTAGATCCTGCCTCAGTGGTGCTGAGTGTGGGAATACCTTTACGTGATGGCCAGCAGTACCACCAGGCCGATTTTGAGCAGCACAGCCTCCAGTCATCCTTAGAACAGCCTTTTTCACCTCTGAGAGGGGCCCTCACCTCTACCTGCAACATCCTCTCACATCAGACAGAGATGCGCATAAAAAACCCACAGGCACCACTGTGTAAATGCACCATATTTTTGAACAGGAATGGTTCTGAAAATATACCAACATGACAAGTCTCCTCAGCCTTAACTGGGGCAAACATATAGCCTTTAACCCCCCACATTACACAACAATTCAGAAAAGATTTATTATGTGCACTCTGAGGGGGTTCAAGAGAGTTTGTTTAATGGCCTGTCTGGGACCTGGCAGTGATGTCATCACTCCAAACTCATGTGTTCTGTGAATCCCCACACCACATTAGGAAGGCATGCTGGGCAAGCGTGGACTGTGGTGATGAACAGTACTAAACAGAGAAGCAGCAGAGGCTTGCTGATATATCGCAGCAATGCACATGCTTGTGAGTGTGCGTGCTAATGAGTGTGCTAATGAACATGAATGAGAAGTGGATGGTGATGTATATGCCCTGTCAGCTTTGAGGTCTTAGCCTCCATGGAGACAAAGGCATTTCTGAGAGAGGAAACAGTCTGCATGTATCTGAACACAGATGAAGAATGTGGCGTGGGCAGGGTATTCCACAGTTTACTTTTCATCTCCACAGCCAGTCCAATGCTTGTGAGTGTGCAAGTGTATGTGCTCATAACCTGTAACTGCCACAGCAGTAATGGATGTAAAATAATCTTACTCGGTGGTTCTTTAAATAAAATCCCAGCAAAGGGATTCCACACCAACTGACCTGGTCAAAATTCACCCCACAAATACACAAATGGACATGGGTTTGGTTTCTCAGAGCTACACTGTGTATACTTCAATATACAGTAAATTAAGGGTGACTGGGCATAATATTTGCCTCTTTGGAGCAAGTACCCAAAATAGTTCTTTAAAACCATTTGGAGACCATTATTTGTAAGTGCTCTGTGCCTGGTAGAATAGCATCTAGCTGGTAGAAAACACAGAAATTTCAATGGTCTCATGACAGGCTAGGCTATAGCACTCTTTAACTCAATCTAGCATGGATAAATAGAGGAGAGATGAAACTGACCCATGTGTGATTGATAGCACATGTATCAACTTTGTCTGGGCTTTAAAAAGAAGACAACAGTCCACTATGCCTACTAAAAAACTAAATTGTGTCAAGCTGGTTTGGGGAAGCCAAAGAGTGGCACTTCCTGAAACGCCAATCAGTAGGGTGTCCTCACACAAAACTAATGAGGTTCTGAGGAGTACTTCCAAGGCGAATGAATAACTTCATTGCTGAAATTACATGAAACATCAAATTGCTAGTAGGTCTGAGTTACAGTAGGATGCAACTACAATGTATACCTGCATCAATCAGTTGAAGTCACATATGTCTACGTGAAAAACGTTTCTTCTGCTGAAACTGTAGATTTCATAAATGACAAAGCATACCTCAAAGCTAAGGTGTATCAACAAGAAATATGATCACATGAGTTTCTAAGTTTGTCCATCAATTTAGACTGAAGAGGGTACGCTAAACCAAGACTTTTTAGCAATGGTGACATCACCCTTTTTATTGACAATGGCCACCTATTTAGCTCTTTTCATTAAATAGGTCAAAGTATAAGACTCTAATCAGACACTGGAAAAAGCCGAGCTTCAAAAAAGCAGCCATGTCAGAACAGAAACCAGACTCAGACCTGGATCACAGCAGGCCACAGATTGACATACAGTCCAAAGCTCTGACCTTGCCCTGTGTCCTGAGAGGTCTATGGAAGAGGCTGGTCTAACAACTATACATTAAAAGACCTGGGTTGTGAAATGATGGGGGGGGAGTGGGGGTTTACCTCCCTGGAATACCATGCTGAATCACCACATACCTGCAGTGCTTGAGCAATCCCATCCAGGCCAAGAATGCTCATTAAACCCCATGCCAGTATTGACTCATCCATTTCAGTACTATCAGATAAAGCTGGTATTTTAGACAACTGTTGAGTGTACCATAAACAATCCTTCAAAGCTCCTGTTTAAAGAGGTTCTTGTACTTTTCATTATACTGTGTGTGTTGTGCTGTGTTTTTCACAGGTCTTTCAAGCTAAAAACAGAGATAATATAGTCTACAAGACTGTCATAGCAATGCCAAAATTAGTTTAGCAATACCCTGAATCTGTAGCAATAGTAATTAGCAGCACTAGTGGTATTATTGCAAGTACAGGATTAGCAATAGCAGTGGAAGCAGTAGTAATTGCAGAAGTATTATTCATCTGTTCATTTATTAATTTATTAATTTGTTTATTTGGCAGAATATGTCTCCTTTAAATTGGACAATTTATTAAAAGTATTGGTAGATATGAAAAGTGCTTACATAACACAATACAAACAGCATCCTAGAAAATGTAGTACAATGTTCATATATTTCCAATTTTTTAAAATGTTAACAAATAATGCAATGTTAATAATGCAATCCAAACAGTCAGTGGTCAGAGTCATAATTACATCCAGTGTATTTACAGAAAAGGAAATACTCTATCTGGGAGTAGAACAGGAAGGATAAACTAAATTAAAGATATCCTTTTCCTGACCTGATTTAAAAAAGGTTTATTGCTGGTTTTTTGTCTAGAGGAATCACAGATTTATTTCGAGTTTTATTTTGAAAGCAATGGACAAATTTAAGGAAAGCTGATTATTTTAAAACTGGTTTTAAGACCGAAGGCCAGACCTCTGAATATTTTGAACACACTGCATAGAATTCTTCATAGGGCAAGCGTTTGGACAGTATTATCACTTTCAAATATATTTTGAAAGTGATAATACTGGAGCAGTACAGTATCAAGGTGGTGGTCACTTTACCTACCCATACACTTCATCACATTAAAGGAACTGCTGTTCAAACAGCACAGGACTTATGATAAATGAGAAACCTGTGTAACTCCAGACAGGCTAATTCTAAGTTTCATTTACTTTCCTTCATGTAACAAAGCCATTCACATTACAAAACTATACCTTAGCATACAGTGATATGTCAGGCATATAAATTGACAGGAATGTGTAAAGGAAGAATACAGAACACTGACACTCTACACACCTTAAGTAAAGTGCTTTGTGAGCTTCGGTATGGAAACAGAATATTTCCCTCAACTGTCCCACTTCAGATTCTTCAGAAATGATGTGAACCATGGGTATAGAAATATGTGCTGGAGGAAGATGCTGTCAATGGTGAAAACATCAAAATACAATGCTTATTTAGAGAATCAAGTCATTTCTTCAACAACTGACTGCATACAGTAGCTACAGTGGCTGCACTGTAGCACAATGCATTAAATATCAAAATAACCTGGGCCAAAAAACATGCATGCTCCTTGATTTCCAAAACACTGACATGCTGTTTTCATTTTCATTGTGGGACCAGGTCCATCCTCTGAACATAACAGGAAAGCTTTTTATCTGTACTCGAGGACATGGCCTTACAACCCAGTCCTAAGTTACATAGAGCTGTGGTCCCTAACTGCATGCCCCATCAATCTGTTGTTACTCAAATACAAAGCACCCCTGTGTGTCACTCAGGGCTCATTATATATTATATATTTGTCAGTTACCCCTTCTTCCCTCATCATCATCATCCCTCCCCCAGTTCACTCTTTTCAATCTTCCCCCTTTTTTAATCGGGAAAAGATTGTTTCTCTTAACTGAAAGCCTCTTAACTGAAAGCCCTACTGTGTATCCTGGCCAAGCTGTGACCATCGATCAGTCATTGAGACACACTGGCCAGTGGAGAACACATCAGTCCTCACTTTTACAATGCGCTGAGGCGTATAAAGGAGAAAAAAGGAGGTGTCAGAGACGCTGACTCACATCTCATTTTTTTAACTGGACAGGTGAAAAATTGGACCTAATCAGGTGTTTGCTTGTTTGTTAGAGGCAGGTTGAAAAGGCTGGGGAGTTGGACAGAGGAGTCTGGAAACATCCCAGCAGGATAGTAATCATTTATGTTAGCCTTGAAACAACAAGAACAATTTGTTGAACTTTTTGCTGGATTTCTTTCATAGAGGAGTGCCTATTCTTTATTTCATCTCATTTTTTGTCCTCGACTTTTTGCAAAGGACTCCCAACAGCTACAATATAAAGCAGGCATCCCATCATACCTTAAACTGATCAAAGTAACAGCTCTCTTCTGTGGTTCTACCTGGAATCAAGTGAAGCCAGGGTTATAAACAGATTATGATTTCAATGATAATATTGAGGAAACATCCATGGGAAAATAAAATTGCTGTGCAGACATACTCTGACTGAAGTGTATGATTAATCAAGATGCAGAATTATTAAAAGTATCAATCCTGTGTCAGAAACAATTTGTTGCCTTACTGTGGATGGGTGCTAGAGTGATTCAGCATGTTGGGAATCTGCCTCACTCATGCGAAAATATTACTGAACCTTGGTAATCTCCTCTACAGGTAGGAAGATGAAGAGTTGCTGTGTAAATCTCCATGTGAATCAGCATCCTGCCTGTAAGTCTCACCAAGGTCCCACTATCAATCAAATGTCTCCACAGCACTCCCCTCCCCAGAGATCCCTCCACTCACTGATCTCAGCACTCTCACAGGGCTCTGCCCACACAGAGGAATTTCTCATTTCTAAGATTTGTTGGCTCCTGGACCAGATGACTCCTATTCCAGTCCTAACCTTTTTCAGGGAGGCTGGGGGTGCGATCGGCTTTGGAATGCAGGTTTGGAGCTGACTTTAAGGAGTCCCCCGACATCTAACAGGAGAACATGTAAATGTTCTCCATAACAGCTTCTCACTACAGCTCAGACCTGACCATAGAACTGTATATGTGGTAAAGCATTTCAACCAGCTTGGCACTCGTGGATAATTTAACAGCCTTCAGATGCTGCATTAAGCCACTTACTGGCCCTAAGAGTCAACCCAGCATTCTGCCAGCAATGTGAATCAGTGTTGTAAAATCACAGTCAGGGTCACTGCAAGGCTGCTGAATGTACATGGCAGCACAACATAAGACATTGCATTACTGAGAGTTTACTGTCACAACAAACTGCATATATGTCTTATTTGGTATCGATCTCTCTCTCACAGATACCAAATTGCAGGGTCATCAATTTTTACTAATTGAATTCAGATTGAACAAAATGGCAAGGGTGTCCTGTCTGTGCCAAGCTGACTTTCTCTGGTAATTCCCAAACCAGGGTAAATAAATGAGCAGTCTCAACCAATGCGATAAGTGATTAATTCCTCCAAGTCACTCTGTTGACCATGTTTATCTCTATGGCAATGGGACATGAATTGAAATGGAATGCATGCATACATGTAATTAACCTTGATTGACATAAGTACCAATTATATGTGCAATATTTCTGGTTTTGCCTTTGATCTTTCTAGGTAGGCCTGTATCGTTGTGCTGGGCTATTCAGCATATGATTCAGTTACACAGAATGACCTTGTGCTTTCCCTCATGCTCATTCACGGAATATAACAGCAGCAGTTATATAAAACATTCGGCCAGAGGGAAATCCTCACATCAACTGTTGTGAAGTGTGTATAATCCGTACTTCTTTACACATGAGATGATCTAATAGACCAACTCTGACTGATCAGTGAGAAAGACACCACGAGATCTCCAGCAGCCGCCTCTGCGTACACAGCACGATGAAGGGAACCACATGAAGCGCCGTGAACATGCTGCAGCACTATGGTGCGGTCTCACATAAACACTGCCAGAAGGCATTCAGGTCTCTGCCTCCTTCCCTGAAACCTCATCCAAGACGGTAATAAACCGCTACTGGCTCCCTGTGTTCTCACATTTTTGCATTCCAGAGCAAAAATATTTCTTTAAACAAATCTGATTAGTATCAGAGGTCCAAACGGGCTTCCCCGCTGAACCACAAGAAGCAGCCCACACTTGATGCTAAGAACTTAAGTTCCTGAGAACCAATGAGAGCCCGCGGAGCACAGAGGGCTTTTGCACGCGTGCAGCACACATACTGCTGGTTACAAGCTCAGCGATGCTGCGCAGGACTGAGTTGGTCGTTGTCAGTGCATGTGACAGCATTTCCCTCTCTGTTCCAACGTGCCCCACAGAAATGAACTTTGAATGCTCAAAGCAGTTGCCGGGACACTGACTGCCAGATGTGTCTTGAGTCTTCATTTTACAGCCTGCTCAGTTCAAAACCATTCAGACGAACTTACCACATATACATCAGTCACTGCAAAATGTATGGGCTTTCCCTCAAACGGGGCATTCGCTCTCTCCTGTCATGTACCTAATCCCTCCCTAAAGTAGCATTTTTGTTTCCGCGATGCATGAAAACACACAGCACCCCACAATTAATTAATTTTGATAGAATTTAACCTCTTGCCACCTATCGCACCGTAAAATATTCGAGGGTGAATTACCAACATGTAAATTTTGTGCATATGTTTTAGGTAAAATACTAGTGAATGTCATATATCGGCACCAAACAATATTTACACAAACAAGTGATTCAGTGAAGCTCAAACAACGCACACATAACAACAAAAACACCGCACACAAACCTACGTCTATAACAACCTATAAACATATACATATTATCAAAACGTACCTTTATCGTTGTGTACAGAAGTATTCTGAATAGCATAAGAAGGAGGGAAATAATCCACAACGAAACCTAATTTAAAATGAGTTGCTGACCAGACGGCAGTTTGAAAGGAAGAAGAGTTTGCTTCGTCTTGTCCATGTTCATTTGCACTGAACATCCAGCCTAACTGGAAAACACAGAGGATTCGAACATTGGTGTTGCCACTGAAGAGTCCAGGACACACCTTGAGATGCGCGCATCACAAGCCTCTGCAAATGGACACGCTGACAGCCCGTGAGTCGCCGCTGCCCTGCGTCAAGGATGCGAATGCGGTGCTTCAGGCTCGCTCGCGCTTTCGCAGCAGAGCTCTTTTGGATGGAATGTGGTGAGCTGTTGCTTCCCCGGCTCTGCTACGCATTCCTCTCATACTACACTGAACGTGCCCATGCAGATGGGATGTTTAAAAGAAGACAGGAGTTTTTTTTTCAAGAAAGGTCACCAGTTTTATCAGTATATATTAAAAAAGCCTACACCAAGAGACCACTCCTTATTTACAGCTTGCCTTCCCTTCTTTATACCAACGCTGCTGCCCTTGTTTGTGCTTATGGAACGTCTTTTATTCTTAGTTTAAAACCTACATGCACTTTTCGTCTGTTACTGAAAATACTTAGCAATTACTAAACAGACTTTCATTTTTGAAGGAGGCCATAGATTTCCATGAATATCAAGGTTAAAGAACAATAGAAGATGAAGGATTTCAGTATGCAGATTTGAACTAAATTCTACCTTCACACCTTCCGACCTTTATTCTTTTTTCTTCATGCCAGGCAGTCTTGTGGACCACCAGTATTTAGAAAATTAGACTTTTCCCTGGGCAAGCTGCCAAAAATAACTCAGCTGCACTGCTGACCATTGTTCTTGAGTAGAAATGACCTTGGGTTATCATTTCCTCCTTTGTCTTGACTAGAATCCTTGTCGATAATCACATAATTCAAATGGACTCTCTCCAACAGCAAATACAGGAGAATGTTTCTTCTCCTTGCTTCAGAAGCACACTCCTGTGAGTCACTATACTTGCTGCATTCTTGATAATGTTCGCATTGATCATTGATCATGCTTATCAGACACTCTTAACTGGACCCACTTATATAGTTTTCATTTCATCCATTTACACAGCTGGATGTTTAATGAGGCAATTAAAGTTAAGTACCTTCCCCAAGGGTACAGCAGCAGTGCCCCACCTTGGAATCACACCAGCAACCTTTGGGTTACAAGCCCTGCTTCACACCACAACACCTCACATAGGTTTCCTGAAGCTCTTCCACAGTCTCCTATACGCTCAAATTTTAGTCTGCTTGCAACACTTTACAACATGTACGCACTGATGTAAAATGAAAAAGAAATATGAGACAATCTGAGATGAGAAATGTAAGGTTTATGGAAATGCTCTGTTGAAAAGCTCAGAGACAAAGCAATGTGCTGATATTTGTCAAGTATGAGTAATAATCACAAAACCTGGGGAAATCTGAACTGGTGTCTGTATTTTGTACAGACCAATAAAAAGGGACCAATTAGATTAGTTGAAAAGCATGCTTTTGATTCAAGTGAAGGTTCTGAAGAGACTGGTGACAGATGCAGTCTGTTATCATTGTTTAATACCCTTTCCTCTGAGAAGATGAGACTCCACATTGGGCACAGTGTCTCTGGTTTCCCTTTGATTGCAGGAGCAGTGCCAGACAGAGACCCACATTGACGTGTAATTAGTTTCAGGGCGGGCTGACAATCATGCTTCTCTCTGTGCGCTACAGTAATTGTGGCTACAAATATTTGCATGTCAATTTGGATAGTTGGTAGCTACAGCGGATGACAGGCCTGGCACAACACTTCAGCTAGAAAATCATTGCGAGAAGCGGGCAATATGACTTCTCCAGGGAGCCAGGAAGAATGCCTACGATAGAACGCACAATAAGGTCTCTGAAACACACATAACAAGACACGCATTGTTTGTGTCACATTTTTGTTTACATGAGTGGGAGTGATAGGCCCCATGGGGGCCCAGCATGCCACAGGGCTCAAGACGTTCAGCAGCGTCTATCATCTCCCACTGCACCCCAAGGCGCCAATGCTCTGTTAGTTCACACTTGGAGCTATCATGCATCAACCTAGTGAACAACAAGCCCCATTTTTATGTTATGCAACTGTTTAAAATCTTTCTCTTCATATAAATCATGCTTCATATAAATAAATGCATTGTTTTTCTTTCTCATGCGCGTACACACATACACACAAACACACAATATATGAATACTCCATGAGAACCTGTAAATTGATGTCTCGCAAACTGCAGAGCTGAGTGGTACAGTGGACTTTGTTTCCTCTCCAGGCACTTGTTATATTGCATCAGCTGAGGATTACATCTGGTGTTGTTTTCTGCCTCACGGTTTCCTCTCCTAGGCAAACCTTGGACTTCTCAGTGAGTTCCCATCAGTCCTCTGTCAGAGGAGGGAATGGAGACCCATTAGACACACCTTATCCAGTTTGGTTCCATGAGCAGGAACAGCTGCTGCAGTCTCACAGATACGAGCTGCTCTGTTGCCCCTGGATAGACCTGTCCTGACATGTCAATGCCTTACAGAGTGAAAACAGCCCACCTGAGAAACCAGGGCTGATCAGCACTGTTCCAATCACTACATACTCACACTATCCAAAAAAACAGCCATTATCAGTAATTGGACCCTTAGCAGTGAAATCCATTCTTGAAACATGCATCTTTTTCAGCTGCCAACTGTGGTGATTTATAGGATGCCTAGAGTGGTTCTGTAACTGAAATCCAGGGAGAGTTAAATTGTACCTGATAAAACACTTGTAAATAAGTGTTGGAAGGGCAATTGACTTCGTGTGTTCTTGGTGCGACTAACTAAACACGTTTTCTGGGGTTCATTTTGAAATACTTACTGTCTTTTCTTCCCCCAGAAAACCATAAAATTCCTTTCAAGGTCAAATTAGATAAATAGTAACTATAAGGCAATCAAGTGATGTTTTTCAAAGGGCAGAACTATACATCCATAAGTAACACTTCTGGAGGCTCTGGTTGTGTGAGGTGTCTACACAGCTTTTTCTATGCATATTTTCAAAAATCTGTTTTAATTTGCAAGGAACCTTTTTTTCCAATGGGAGTGCGAATACACAGAGAGAAGTGAGAATGAAGTACTCCCATGGTATTTAATATTTTATTGTTTGTCCCTCTATGTAGGAAGAATGCAGACAGCAACAGGCATTGTCCCCAGTGGCTGCCCCCCTTCTGGAAGAAGAGGCCCGCTGTCCTTGTATTCTTGTGCCATCTGTGGTGTACAAGGCCTGCCTTTTCTCTCCCACAGACATCATTTATCACCCACACTCACCTGTCTCCAGCTGAAACACGGATCTGAGCCCAGCTTTGAAGGAAAGAACTCAGCACATCAGAAACTAAGCCTGTGCACAATAACACAGAATGATGATAAATTATACCAATAGCGAATTAATGCCACAATAATATCATTGATTCACCAGGCCAGGGGAACAAAAGGCAAGCTATTTTTGTGATGAAAGCGAATGACCTGTTTTCCAGTGCTCTGGCAATATGTGTTGAAAAGGTATGGCTATACATAGTTATTAGGTGCAGACAACTCTCTTTGGAGAGCTTAAGGGGAGTTTTTTCAGCACTGCACATTTTAGTAATATATATTTTTTGCTGTATTTCTTATATTTCAGACATAGAGAATAAAATGTAGAAATTACAATAATTAAGCAATTGTTTTGCAGTTTACTTAATCCAGTTATTTAGACAAGCTGTGCCCAACTATGACACTCTAGTGTGCTACAGACAAATGTTAAGCTCAGTTATGAGAAACTTTATCAACAGCTGTAAGCTCAGAGGCTGGTCTACTTCAATTATAATTTTTTAAAAACTAAAAAGATCTTAGTTTGCAAAATTAAAATTAATCTGTTTTACACTAAATTTTTATCTTTCTTATCCAGCAGAAATCTTGACTATTTCTATAGTGCCATCCTTGGTAACATCAGACAGAAAGGCAACTGGTGTATTTCTGCAGCAAAATATATGACCCCAAAATATCTGTGCTGACAGTCATTGCAAAGCTGCAGGGAAGAATGTAATTAATGAAAATGGTATTCCCACTCAGGGGAGAAACTGCACACCCTTGGGAATCAGCCACCATCATTGTGGAAATTCAATTATGGCTGTCATATGTTTCATCTCCTTTTGTTCATGTGATAAATTGATTCCGGTTATGAAAAAGAAACTATGAGCGTGCAGGTGCTATGGTGCCGTTAGGTGTTCTATATGTTCAGCTGGCCGGCAGGGGGATGAACGTGTATTTTGTACACACACACACACACACACACACACACACACACACACACACACACACACACACACACACATATATATACACCCATGCATGCATACACAGAATAACATTTTGTAGTGCAGAACACATTTTATTCCACATTCATTAATTAGCCCCTTGCAGGTGCTTCAAGGACTAATCAAAAATTAACATATGCAGCAATTGCTGATTATCCAACCACAAGTCCTTCACCCTATAGTAATATTATATACTACATCACCAAGTACACATTTTTAGGTGACTCACTGGTCTTGGCACAAAAGCAGGATTTTGCCTCTAGACTTTGTTCCTGCCTTTGGCATTGGATGAAGCCATATGAGTGTATTCTGAGTAGAAGCAACAAAATGCACTTCAAAGCATTTTGAAAAGATAGAACCCCTTACTGCCTCATGAAATAATTGCCTGACATTAAAAGCAATCTGATTTAGCAAATCCAAAAAGAAGGCAAAAGAAAGGAAGATCTAACACACAGTGGATTTACATTTACAAGTATTAATCTGGAAGATGCTGTTGTCCAAAGTGACTTACAAAATGGGCTACCAATAGGGTAAGGCAAGTAGTTGTACAGATAGGGAATTGTTAGTTCCAGCTTTAAAATATGGTGTCATTGTGGGAAACATTGCCACAAACAGAATAAGTGCAGAGAATAGGTGCAACCCTTTTCAGCCAATTTCCAGCCACCAAGCTTATGTCACTGCAATGTGTTTTGTATGTTTACAAATGAGGTGTTTCACTAATGCAACAGCTTATAATGTCAGTGTTATACTGCCACAGCTTACATATTAACTTAAATTCAAATGTGGCAAATTAGAATCAGTCTGTACAACAACAGCTGAACTTGAGGCAGGCATTAATGCAAATTTGCAGGGTTTTTTTTTTGTGTAGGTCGAGAGTCAAGTTTGTTGTCATGACCTCCAAAGTACATAAGTATTGCTCATTTTGCTATTGACCCTCATAGCTTTTAGGCGTCCACCCTCTAGTGGTTTCTATTAACATTGCATTTACATTTACATTTATTCATTTGGCAGACGCTTTTATCCAAAGCAACATGCAAGTGAGGTAGAGTATAACACAAGCAAAAACCATAAGGAGTCAACAATATTAGAAGCATTGCATGACCAGATTTCAATGGTTGGCCAGACAAGGTACAAGCTAGCTGGTAGTGCTAACGAGTGCTTTAAACCATTAGATTATATTTATTTTTTATTTTATAGTTTAGTAGGAAACAGTTTTGAGACATGAGAAAGTCCTTTAGGGGGCAGTGTTTCAGATGCTCAGGTGAGAGTGCAAGAGCTGTGTCTTCAGATGTTTCTTGAAGATAGAGAGGGACTCAGCAGAACGGATGAAGGATTGCAAGGTATTATACCAACTGAGCCCTATTTAGGCAATGCAAACACAGCTTTTCAGTGCACACTTGAGATGCAAGCTGCAAAATCGAAAAAGCAACTCCAAAACAATTTTGGTATTTAAACAGTGATAGTGCTCATGGTCCAAGCAGTTTAATGGGTTGGGAATAACTCTAATGAACTGAAAGTTTGGCTACCATTAGTGGAATGAACTTGTTGCTGTCATCATAACTGCAGAATCTCTCATGATCTTCAGACAACACCCTAAAACACCTGACTCACCACTGATTTTGATTAAGAAATATGTGTTGGCAATTTCCTCCATCTACTTCTGATGCTGATTCAGATATGATTTAACGCTCAGAAAGAGGATGTTGCACCCAAAATAGTAGAAGTAAAAGAAGGCACAGGTCCAGATTTTGTAGTAAAATATGCAGCTTGTGGGTCAAATGGTACTGAGCTATGAAATAAGGTTCCCCACTGTGGCCCACTTATATTGTTGCCTCCAAATGCATTCATACCCCTGATAAACATTAACAAAAAATTATCTAACAGAACTAAATGGCATGAGCAGTATTTTTGCACATATAAAAATACTTCAGAGAGCCACAGCATGTTCTACAAATGATGTGCTTTTCAAAAAACACAACAATGGAGATGACATTCTCCAGAAGGCAATAGAGGGCTATGAAACAGTTGAAACAGTCTCCAACACCTGTGCACACCCAGGACATGCAAAAAGATTTTAATCAGTACAGTCAGGCACCAAATCATGCTCTAACTTGAAGATCACAGACCATACAAAACAAAAGCTTGTACATATACACTGAGTGGCCACTTTCTAGGTATCCGTACCTAATAGTAAGCTGGTCCCCCTTTTGTCCTCAGAACAGCCTGATTTTGTTAGGGCATGGACTCAACAAGGGGTCAAAAGTGCAGCATAGGGTCACTGGCCCATGTCAACTCCAGTGCTCCCCATAGTTGTAGCAAATTGGCTGGTGTTGGATCTCTACTCTGAATGCTTTGTTCCATCCCATCCCACAGGTGCTCTTAGGGAATGAGACCTGGTGACTGGGGAGGTCTCTGCAGTAATTTAAATTCACTATTATGTTCCCAGAACCATTCCTGGATAATCCTTGCCTAGTGGCATGGAGCATTATCCTGCTGAAAAAGCCCATCCACACACGGATACACTATTGCCATGAAAGGATGTGCCTGAGAGACAATGATGTTCGGATCTTTCAGATGTGGCACTCAAACATTGCTCCGCTCGTACCAATGGACACAATGTGTGCAATGAAAACACACCCCACATCATCACACTGCCGCCACCACCATTGTTGACACCTGGCAGGATGGATCCATAGACTCATGTAGTTTTTGCTATATACTGGTCCTCCCATCTGCAAGGAATAGCAGGAACCAGGATTCATCAGATCAGGCAATGTTTTCCAATCCTCCACTATCCAGTGCTTGTCTTCCTTAGCCCACTGTAATCACAGCTTCTTGATTTTCGTTGAAGTGGGACTGTGTTAGGTTGTTGGCTGCAATACCCCATCCGTGACAAGGTATGACGAGTTGTGCATTCTGATATGCCCCTTTTGGCACCGCTGTTGGATTCAGCTGTTAGTTGACGGACTGTAGCCCATCTGTTACTCTGCGCAAGTCATGTCAGCCTCCATTGGCCTCTTTAATTGATGGTCTCCAATCAAAGGGCTGCTGTTGGCTGAATGTTTTTCAGATAGTGAACTATTATCAATACAAACATGACACTGTTGTGTGTGAAAATCCCAGCAGGTTTGTTGTTTCTGATATACTCATATGTGTGTGTGTGCTTCTGGTGCCCACTACCATGCCGTGTTCGAAGACACAGGCACCCGTTCTCCCTCTAAATTGCACACATGCAATCTGTAGGTACCTACCTACCTGCTTTCAATAGCTTAGTCTGAACATGTGGTGTTGTCACTGATTGAGCAGTCTGTTTCACAGAGAGGGCAGGTATGCCTATTAAAATGGACACTCATTGTACACCTGCAAAAATATGCCGCAATGTGTTTTGCCCATTACTTTGTGTTTAATTTTTAATGTGTCCTTCATATTTTAGTGTGTTTATTAATTTAATTTGTCCTTTGCCCTTGTTTTCCCATACACTGCCTTTAACCACCAAACATAAAAAGCAGCTACAAACAGAAGAAACCTGGCATTCATCTAGCATTCATCATTATGGCTGAAGTTACAAACTCATTCACCCCTTCAAATGAGGTAATGGCCACAAGATGCTGAACCTCACTTTACTGCTCAGCTGTCAATTATCTAAAATTTTAAGGATACTATGGTATCTATCCTGCTGGGAAAAGATGCCAGAATACCACAACTTAAAGTGAGAAAGTAACTAGGACAACAAGCTCAAATGCCAGGAAAATGCCTGGGGATTGTGTCTCTCTTTAACACCATCTGCTGTCATCAGTATACCTCACACTATATACAGAATTGGTAGCTAACATTGGGCCAGATTAATCTGATATTCACAGCAGAGCTGAATCAAAGCTGAATAGAAGATGCCTAATCTTAAAACACACCAGAAATGGTTCAACATGCACAGTAAAGACACTATGTTTTGTCAGATTTTGTGGTTAAATCTGTTAAAAATTAACTTTAACAGACAGATGCATATGTCTGACACCGTGTAGGTGGACTCATGTTGAAATTGCAGTTCCTCTGTTAAATACAGAGGTGTATCTGTTACAACCCTGGAATTCTTGTCAGAATACAGGGAGAAATTGGTTCAAGATTTTACATCAGAATAGACTTTCTAGCACAAAATTGAACATAAGTATGCACCAAAGTCTAAAAATGAATGGTTATGTAAACACAAAATCTACACGTTCTGAACTAGACCTCAATCTGATAAAAAAAATTTAAGGAATTCGTCAGGGACATCTGATTCTTAATGTGTCTACTAACTTCTAAGAAGGAAGATCTTTTTAAACCCCCTTTAGAGACTTAATTGAACTACAGTGTGTGTGTGTGTGTGTGTGTGTGTGTGTGTGTGTGTGTGTGTGTGTGTGTGTTTTAAGCTTGATTTGTAAAGCACGCTCTGTGCCATGATGGATGTTTTGAACGTTTACATATTTTTATTTCATTTTTCATTTTCATTTTCACACAAACAGAAATGGTGATTGCGCAAACAACTCGCATACTTGTCAGGAGACTGAATGCATTTGCCGACCACTATACCGTTGTTTTGGACACCCTCTAAAACTTCCAATGTTACAACGTATAATACGACATACTGCCTGACCAATAACGTTTTTGAATAAGTAAAATTCAAATTGAATAAATTCTTCGATGTTTCTCCATATTATAAACAAGGGGAGGGATCTCCATCCATATTATAAACAAGGGGAGAAATGTTAATATTCACGCCATACTTTGTTATTTTCTTGCCTTTATCACAGGTTCGCCAGATTTCAGACTTGAAGTTTGATTCCTGTAGTCGCATCATTAGATAGGGTCAGGTTATTGAAATAAACTAGGAAGAGAGGACAAAGTTTAATATGTTGAATGACAACTTATCAAGCTTTATAGAGGGCAAAGGAGCGCAGGTCCAATGCAGAGCTGACAAGGGTCATCAAATGAGTGATATTTCAAACCACAAACTGAAACTTGGGGTCAATGAGTGATATATACCTGCCAAGTATATTTAATTATTATCCGACGAGTATGCGTACACTCTCATGACAAACAATGGAGGAAAGCAGAAGTGTGCCTTGTAGATCCTGCATTGTTAGCTACTTTCTTAAAAATGTGCATGAACACAGCTGATACTAACCACTAGGTGTTTCATTTGGATAACATTAGTGTAGCCGGTCTGATCTGTGACGTTTGTTGCTTGAGGTCTTTATATTAGCTGGAAGCTAGGTATTACTTTATATTGCATCAGATCAGACTGGTGGTATGCTAAAATTGGGTTTTTATTATGTGTCTTTGAGTGCGCAGACCGTGGTCTCGTATAGCGAACTTGTTTATTTGTTATAGACATTCGAAAGCTGCTTACGGCCTAAGTGCTCACTGACACTTGAGAGAACTGTTGTCTACGAGTGCGGCGATTAACGTACGCCTACGAGGTAGGGTAATGGAAATTTTGTTGTAGGCTACCGTTCTGAACGTCAGTGCCAATAAATGCAGACATGCAGTTAATTAAGACGATTTAATTTTAGAACTACATCGGAAACATGCTGTAATGTCCGTGACAGTTCCGGGAGCGAAAGCAGTAAGCGGTATTGTGTGTTTTTTAATCGAATTTTTTCGATTTTGTGCTAACGTATCGTAGATTTCTTTTGTCTTATGTCAGTAGCTGTATTCCTTATCATTATTCTTGTTGGTGTCATTTTTTAACTGTTCATGTTCATGTTTAGGTAGTCTCATAGCGGGTGTTACATTCGGTCCCATCACTTACTCCAGTTGATACACAGGAACGGTTGCTGGGAGCTGCCCCACGGACTTCTTGAGAACTCTGAAAATATTTTGGCTGAAGAAAACAAAACAATCATCCACCAAGTTTTGATGCCGTAGTCCTAAAATTTTATTTGCGAGAGACCTAGACAACGAGTAAGAGTGGGAAGAAAACACTTGCCCACTTGCTTTTCATTGGAAATTTCCTCTTCCCACGCGTTTAGGGCTGATACACTCTCCCTACAGGAAGTGTCCTATAAGAGTACAGATGTCCACATGCGAACGTTTGCAGAAACTCTCTCTCCTCAGCAAAGTTCAGATCCACACATCCACACAGCCACAATGTAAGTCCATTATTTTACCTGTTACTCTTATTAGTGACATCGCGAATGCCAATGTATTCAACGTACAATTTGGATTTAGTAAATCTGCATTACAGATGTGTACAGTTAACATATGTACTTTTAATAACGCTATAAACAAACAAAAAAGTATATCAATCGTATAAAAGAAATTTGTAACGGTTTCGCTTAATATCACATCGCTAAACAAGTATAACAATAATCTTCTGAGGTGCGCTTTTCTAAACAGAACTTACTGGCGTGTAGGTCATTCTTTAACTTGTTGCTTAAGGTTGAATGTAACCGGCACATTCATCCAAACGGTAAAACGATCCCCTCAGAAAGAAAGAAGGCAGAGGGCGTAACCGGATATGCAGCAGGTAGACGATTACAGGGTTACAGTTTGTGATGACTTACTTGTAAGGTACAGCAGCCCCAAATTGAATGTTTTCTGATTTGCATGCTGGTCCTGAGAAGATGTTTTGAGTAATGCAGTTATGCAACATTTTTAAATGTTTGTATCTATTTTATAACGTACAACAGAAGACATACATGGAGTGTTGTATTACAGGAATCCTGCAAATCCAAAGATTGTGGTGGTTGGGGCAGGAATGGCTGGCATTGGAGCTGCCACTAAACTTCGTGAGCTGGGGTTCAGCGATGTGACTCTCCTGGAAGCTTCCGGGGTCACAGGAGGGAGAATCGCCAAAGCTCAGCTGGGTGAGCGTGTCTCATAATGTTTCATTGTGTTGCTCTTGTGAAAAAGAAGGAACATTGTTAGATATTTGAAATGATCTTGAAACTGCACAGAGAAATGGGAAGTGATACTGCTTATGAAAACAGTACTGGCTGTACTGTCAGCTTTATTTAGTTGTTAATTTTGACTTCTATGTGGTGTTTATCAATGTAAACAAGGCATGTGACATCATAGGCCAAAGATTACTATGTACAACATGATGTCAAAATAGCACTTCCCTCACAGTTGCAACTGAAGCGAACTGATTAAGCTGTAGGGATCCAGACTAAGTGAAAGGTGTTACTGCACTGAGATATATAAATATTGTGCTTGGGTGTGGTCCTCACAAGTGTCCATAATTTATATATTTATCCTCTAACTTGTCTGAATACCAGCTGGGGAAAAAAGTCTGTAATATAACTTAATGTTGTGGGAAAATGTGTGAAAAGTCTGAAGAGGTGGTCCCAGTCATCCCCCAGAACCCCTCAGACAGGAAACAGGGACTCGTGGTGATAGCTGATTGAACTGGCTCAACTTGGATGGTGTGTCAGGGCCAGCCCATACCTGGCATTGGCCCATGTGCTGTCTGAGTTTTTGACTTCGTTAAAGTATTCATAAGAGTAGTCCAGGCAAAGACATTATGTGGGTTTCAGCAATATACCAGAGCTACAAGGCACCACCCAGGTCAGTGTTCTTGTATATTAAGTGTCAGTGAACTGGAACAGAATAACACTGCAGCTGGCCTTCCACAATCAGAAAAACAAAACTCTAATTAAACAAGAAACCATTTGCCGTTTGGTTTCAGTGTCTGATCTCAGCTGCTCCCATTTCTTCTCCTGATCCCCCCACCCCTTCCAGGCCTTCAAGGTCAGGTGGAGGGAGGGAATAAGTGTTGGAAAAATGACTTCACTCCCCACAGACAGGTGCTAGCTCAAAGAAACAAAACCCTCTGTGTGAGCCTATTCATAACATTATCACAAATGTATGACTATTTATGATTTCTCAACAGGAAAGTCCTGGATTGACACAGGAGCCCAGTACATCCATGGAGCCACAGAAGCAAACCCTGTGTACTCGCTTTGCAAAAAGTATGGTCTTCTCGATGACGTGCCAAAAGAGGAAGGCAGCTGGAGCATCTTCAGTAACACAGGCAGCAAAGTCGATATTAAATTTGCTGAGTGCGTGTATGAAGCAGGGGAACATGTCATCAGGAGGAGGTTCCATGACAGTGCGGGGATCAGCATAGGAAACAATTTTGCTGAAAAGGCTCAGGGGCTGGCAGACACTTGGAAGCTCAATGAAAAGGAAATGAAGCAGCTACAGGGTATCCTCAGTATGGTAGGAAAAGACTTTCTTATAGACATTGGTGCCATGGATCTCAACAACGTGTCTCTGAACTCATGGCAGTATTTTCCAGAAAAAATGGGAGAGGATCTTAATATTTCAGGGTATTTGAACTTTTTTGGCTGACTAATATAAAGTTACTTGTATGCGAATTTTGATTCATCTAACCATGTCAAATGGCAGAATGCCAGCATAATACATGTATTTTCCTTTATGCTTTAGAAAAATGTTTCAATTGGTAGAGAAACTACTTGAAGACTTCCCCAAGGAGACTCTACTCATGAACAGGCCTGTGAGTAAGATTGAATGGGATGGCTCCTTTAGCTCTGTTGATGAGAAGCAGTATCCAGTGTGCTTGGTGTTTGAAGATGAAGAAAAGATGCTTGCAGATCATGTTGTGGTCACCATATCAGTGGGTAAGTCCATATATGGACATACATTTCCATATTTCCACAGTACATTTCCAGTTTTTCACGGGTAAAGTTTTGAGCAAAATTTCATGTAACACTTTCATGCAGTGTTTAAGGAAACTTGGCCTATGCAGCATTTCTGTTATGTTTTCACAGGCTGTCTGAAAGCACAGGCATCCTCGCTCTTCAGTCCCCAGCTCCCAGAAGACAAGGTCAAGGCGATTAATGACCTAGGCTTTGGCACTGTCAACAAGATCTTCCTGGAGTATGAGGAACCCTTTTGGGAAAGCGATGTGAGTGAGATCAGCCTGTTGTGGGAGGAGGAGTCTCCCAAGTCTGTGAATACAGACCCTGATAATTGGCGGAAATACCTGCACCTCTTCACTGTGATGAGGCCACAGGAAAAGTAGGTATTCATTTTTTCTGTTTTGTTTGCTTGTTTGTTTGTTAAGGGGGATTGACTAATGTACATCAGATTTTATATTCTCTAGTATTACATGTGTTGTGTGTCTGATACTTGTATTTAATCAGGAACAATATACAGTACCAGTCAAAAGCTTGGACACACCCGATTAATATAATGGGAAATGTGCATTCAAAGACATTTTGATCTAAAGACTTGCTTAAATGCTAGAGTTTTTTTCTTAGACAAATATAAATCCTGAAGTTGATGCCTATGCATGAATTTCTTTCCAAAAAATTAAGTTTTAAACTATTTTGAAGAATCTAAAATGTAAGATATTTTTGATTTGTTTATAACACTTTTTTGGTCACTGCATAATTCCATTTGTGTTGTTTCATAGTTTTGATGTCTTTACTATTATTCTAAAATGTGGAAAATGGTAAAAATAAAGTAAGAAAAGTCTGTCCAACTTTTGACTGGTACATACACAACACAAAAACAATGTGATAGAGATAGGATAGGAATCGTAGTGCCTTTTTATTGTGACTGTGGTTGTGTACATGGTAAGGAGAGAGTCAGTGTCTTACTGTAAATGCCTCCCCAGGTTTGGAAATGTCCTGATTGGCTGGTGCACAGGAAGTGTGGCAAAGCTGATAGAGGACATGACAGAGGAGAAGCTGTCTGCAGCCATCACGGAACACCTCCGCAACTTTACCAGTAAGAAGCCAACAAATAAAACAGCAAGCACTGAGATTACATTATTTGCATGTAGCAGACACTCTTACCCAGAGCAACTTACATCAGTTACAGTTTCTTTACAATTTTATCCATTTATACAGCTGGATATGAACTGAGGCAATTGTGGGTTATGTACCTTGCCCAAGGGTACAGCATCACCCCAGCTGGAATTGAACTGGCAACCAACTGGCAAACTGGAAAGAATATCAACAAATCGACTTTGTCTAATCACTAGCTCGTCTTCCACAGAGAACCAGTCACTGCCTGCCCCTAAGACAGTGCTACGCACACAGTGGCTCAAAAACCGCTTCATTCAGGGAGGATATACCTTCCTCCCTGTTGGAATCGATGGGAAAATAATGGACACGTTGGCAGTACCCCTGTCTGGCACAGAGGGCGCTAACAAGGTAAGATCTGAAAGCAGAGATAACTCACTCAGTTTTGAACTATACTGTTTAAATGCACATTGTATAAAACTTTTAAAATAATAACATTCTGTCATCACCATTTATATTCAATACCCAGTGGCAGACAATGAAGGCTTCATAAAGCCAAAAATGGGTGTACCCATAGTGAATCATCAGTTTGAACCAATCATAATATTTTGCTATTGAGAGCAAAGTGGCGGCAGTGTAACATAGTGATAAGACACAGGGTTGGTAACCAAAAGGTTGCTGGTTCAATTCCCTGCTAGGGCACTGCCGCTGTACCCTTAACCCAGTACTTAACCCAGAATTGCCTCAGTAAATATCCGGCTGTATAAATTGATAACATGTAAAAAATTGTAACCTATATAAGTGTCTCTGGATAAGAGTGTCTGCTAAGTGACAATAATGTAATGTAAAAGTCTTTTGATTGGCACATAAAAGCCAGTGATTAAAAGCACACGATAGCTTCATTCATCGCCTGTCACTATTGTTACTCCTGCATGAACTCCTTGGATTTATATAGCAAACCAACGCTGAATTATGTCAGCATGCTTAAGCTTTCCCATGTTTGACTCTGGTATACTTTATCACACCATGTTGTGATGTTTTTACTAAATATCTATGCAATGACTGTAAATTCTGCCTGGTTTTTAGGATCTCCGGGTGCTGTTTGCAGGGGAAGGGACACTGAAGGAAATGTACAGCACTGTACAAGGGGCCCTGCTGTCTGGCCAGAGGGAGGCTGAGAGACTTGCACAGCACTATCAAAAAACTGTACCTCCTAGCCAAACACAAGAGTCCTGAATTATACTCATAGACAGCTCAAGTAGCAACCTGTATGTGTTTGCTGGATGGATGGATCACACTTCAGCTCAAGTCCACTTTTCTCATTTTCTTTGTTGTGGGTGTCAAAGCAAATGAGAAAATTATCTGCAGCCATCAGAATTAATGTGTTGATAATGAAAAAAATAATAACAGTCAGGGTAAGCTTTCGATTGATGTGCTGCAAATGGTGTTGTGCTTAAGTAACCCTGTATCTAAAGACATTTAAGGAGAGCTTGAAATGAGACATTTCTGTGCTTTTATTATACTTATATATAATAACTTCTATATAACTTATAAACTTACTATTTACTACTACTTACTACTTATACTAACATATATACAATATTAAACCAGCTTTCACTGCAAACTGACCAAACTAAACTGCAAAACTGACTGTTGATATTTATATGTGCAAAAAGTATCTTGAGCCTGTCAGAGTATTATTTTGACATTGTTTTTATTCAGGGTGAAACGTATGGTCAGTCAAGCCATGCGTGCTTACTCTGGCTATGCTGCAAAGCAGTAATCTGTGTGAGGAATGTCATTGGAATATGCAGATTTTGCGATTACTGAGTCCTACTTATAAAATGGTGATGTATCCAATGAAGAGGAGGCAGGGAAAGACAAGTAGCAGGACACCAAGCATGCTGGATAGTTGGTTGGCTCTGTTACAGCTATGTTTAAAATAAAATTCTTTTAAAATATTTTTTTATGCGTGTGTCCATGCCTGAGTGCATAAGAAGTGGCGTTGCATAATGCCAAATCTGTCACAGGTAGTCATGGTGTGTCAAGAAATGCCATAGTTGCTGCACTAAGGGGTAACTGATTATATGGAATTACCCTGACTTGCTTAGTCAGCCTGTATTTACTCTTAGATTAAGTATAAAATGGGTTGTTTAGCATTCCTCAATGCCACCCATGGTGGATGTAGGAGTAGCAGAATCAGTACTGATTTGGTAGTTTCGCTAGTGTTTTCTATCTATTTTTATGGATTTTTTTTCCAATTATATCTGTTTATATCTCTTTCTCTGTGACTGCCTGTCCACCCTTGTGCTGGTTTGTGTTTGATAATTTTGCTGTAATAAGGCATTTTGGGATTGGATGGTCCACGGCAGGTCATTTGAGAAGGGGTGTGTCTTTCTTTGTGAAGGTAATACACCTGCGCGCTACACTTTCCTCACCATTTGGTAGCTCTGTGATGAGAAGAGGACAGAGGTCATTCTTTACTGAAGTTCATTATGATGACATATGAAGTGATATGATAGTGAAAATGATATGATAGTGAAATGTACAATTCCCTGCCTTCTATAAGCCATGCATATTATCCTGATATGATTATTTTATGTGTATGTCATATGTCACTTGGTATTTTTGATGTGTTTGTCTTTAGAGTTTTATGAGTTAAACTGCTGGACTGGCTACAGGTAGCAAGCTGCATCATTGCATGAGCTTGCTTGCATTAACTTCCCTAGTTTGCGGAGGGATGAAAATACATCTTACAGCATGTCATTTAGGGAAAAAGTATTGATAAAAAATTGTAATTGTATTTCATTTCAGACCAGCACATTTGATGTAATGCTTGAATGCTGTTGTGCTGTCTCTGGTTTGGGAGTGTGCCCAGTCTGACACGCTAGCTCATTTAACTTGGATGGATACACTTCTGTTTTGTTTGCTGGAAGTCGCTCTGAAATAAGAATGTCTGCTAAATGAATGTAATATAATATATTTAGTCAAGAGCATTAAGAGCATGATTTTTGATGATTTATTAACAGGTAGACAGTGGGGAGAGATTGCTGTTAATTGTTATTCTAAATCATCTCTGTTTCTTTGTGAATGCATTCTTATTTGCTTTTCATTATCTTTATGGGCCTTTTATACATGCATTTATTATATGTTTACCTGGTAAGTGGATATGGCAATAGCAATATAAAGTACACTGTTCTCTAACCATACTTCTCATCGCCATTACTACAGTATGTATGTAGCTTGCACATGTGCCGTTTCATTACGTCCTCGATGAGAAGAGGTGGACTGTAGGGGAGATTGCTGCTGTCTGTTATGCTAAACCATCTCTGTTTCTTTGTGAATGCACTCTTACATGCAGATGTGGCTGAAAGTAAATGCAGATGCAGATGGTGTTGTTATCCTGACTCACAACACAATGCAGTCCTGCACACCTGCTAACCATTAACAACTATAAAATTGCAGTGATTACTTTGGTGTGTAAGACCCATTTGGTTATATAGGTTTTAGGCTGGTGTTTACTTGTCCCATAAATAGCCCCTCTCTTGCCTTCTGTGCATGCATGAAATTTCTAAATAAAAGTTTTTTGATGATATTTCTGCCTGTGCTTGGTTTGATGTTAGTCTTTTTTTCCTGACCAGTACAGTGATAGTGGTAAGGGGGTATAGGTACGCTACCAGTCAATAGTTTGGACACACCCACTAATAGAGGGGTTTTTCTTTATTTCTACTATTTTCCACATTTTAGAATAATAGTAAAGACATCAAAACTATGAAATAACACAAATGGAATCATGCAGTAACCTAAAAAGTGTTAAACAAGTCAAAACTACCTTTGATTCTTCACAGTAGCCAAAAAATTATTTTTTCTAATTAAATTTTTTGGAAAAAAAATCATATGTAGGCATTAACTTCAGTATTCATATTTATCTAAGAAAAACATGTAAAGCATTTAAGCATACATCTTTAGATCAAAATGTCTTTGAATGCATATTTCCCAGTATCTCATTTAGGTGTGTCCAAGCGTTCAACTGGTACTGTATGTACTATTTTCAGTTTATTCCTTTTAAAATGCTTCTGTTGTATCTTAAATCTTGTATGCAATTTCTCCTCTATAAGATCATTACCATGAAGCAACAGACAAGAAAAACAAGCTAGACAGCATTTCCACAGGCATGTGACAACCATATTTGCAAACACTTGGCCTTGCTGACAGTCTGACAGTCTGTGAAAGTCAGTGGGATTTCATGATTTTCTTGAACATTTTGCTGTTATGTACCTATTATGATAGCTAACTGATAATGTTTGTTAGCTGGACGGGCTACATAGCTGAACTGATAACAAACAACCGTTCCAGTTGTTATTGAATTATGGAAATAATTTCAATAATTAATAAATGAGTAGCCCAAAACATTTGAAATTCTGAAACGCACAGATAGAAAAAGCCTTAATCTGAGGGTAGACTTCTATCTATTTTGGTTAATATTATTGGGCCATATCAAAATATACACTCCGATATGTTTCAAGCATCAGAGCACATACTCTTTCCTTAAAGGAAAACGGGATTGTTAGTGAATATTCCAAATGAATGTTCTTGAATAAACAAATACGTGTGTTTCCATGTATTGTCGTAAATAACGTAAATATTGTAGTAAATGTCAGGGTATGCAGTGTGATAAAAACGCAGTCGGATCGATATAGACCATTTAAACAGAGCTGACAAGTGGATTCTACAGTAAAACAAACTGAGCATCGCAAATAACATTATGTTATGAAATGGTGCGGCGGAACCCTTTGTCGGAACTATTATTACACAGTGTTGCTTTCCGTACGCCACTACGAAGACGTACCAGGCCGATGACCTCATGAGTGTCTACACAGGTTACTGTTGGGTGATCTGGTTGACATTATTTTGAATTAAATGCATTTATTTATGTAGCTAGTTAGCGAATCATTTGTTTCAGGTATGGCTTCACTCAAAATATGGGCAGCAAAGAGTTGCATTTACAGGTAAGTAACTAGCTTGATAATGAAATCCGTGAAAAAGAATTTGAACAGCATTAGCGAAGTTCACGTTAGCTAACGTTAGTTAAACAGGTCGGGATATTCAAAAGTAGTCGCATTTATTACGGGGTTACCGTGTGCGATTCTAGCTAAACTTGCATTCATTTTCTTCCCAGTAACCAGTAGCAGGATGGTTATTCATTAAAGGAGCTAGCTAGCTTCTACTGACATGGCTATCATGGGGAAAATAGCTAAATGGTACCATGACAGGTGGTCGCTAGTTAGCAAAAATATTGTGTTCATCTGTAGGTAGGCTAACGTGATAAATTTTTTCCTGACTCATCCATAGATGAGTACATCAAGCCAACCACTGCTATTCAGAGGCTCGATATTTTCTTCACAGATTTCTTCACCAACAAGCCATGCAAAGGTGTGTGCTGGCAGCGTCTACCTTTCACTCATCAGCCTCTCAGCACAACTCGAACAGGACATCGATAGTGCGCTGTGGCAGACAGAAATATGGGAGAAGTTATCCAGTTTTACTCGTGCGCCCCGACGGCTCCACCATTAACATCAGGTACAACGAGCCCAGGAGGATACTTATGGTGAGTCACCTACATTAGATAAAAGAAGACAAAATTCCAGGGATTTATAGCTGGTTACCTATTTCATTTAGAACGTTTTCCTGGCAAGATCAGATACTTACGTTATTGTTGTTCGTATTTGTACGTTTCTTTAACAAATTCCAGGATTACCGACTATCTGAGAATAACTCTGAAAAGTCAAACGTTGAAATGTTCACAAATAGTCTACTTTCTACCCTTCTCTTGTAACGCGATTAACCCCTGACAGATGCCAGTTGACATCACTATGCTCTCAGAGGAAGAGAGGAAAGCCAGGCTACGGAAACGGGATCCTAAAAGGACAGTCGCCAGGGAGAAGAAGGATGAGTTCGAGGACGATTTCAGAGTTGACGATTACAGCAAGTTCTGGAAAAAGTGACGGCTGTAGCTGATGAACTTCTCAATCAAAACATACGGATTTTTTTCTGCGTTCCATGTTCTGTATTTACATATGCAGATTGATGAGTATGTATACGTTATTTGGCATGTATTAATAAAATGACCGTGAACTAAATTAATGCTTGTTTCGTCATCTTTCAAGGATATTCTGACGTTTTTATGGTTCTTTTACAGGTAGCATATTTACAAGTGATCAAAGACCACATCTGCATGCAGGACATGCAGTTTACCTACTGACCTGTTTTTTTTTTTTTTTTTAAAAACAGTTTAAACAAATATGACATTTCTTCCTATCTTTCACATCATTATGAGTGCAGTCACAGAAATTCATCAAATGCACCCTGCAGGAATGAAAATGTAAAACGTCAGTGAATTACTTGCTTAAAGTTAAGGGAACCAAATGTTACACAGTGAATGTCACTCCTGCCCCACCATTGATATTTACTTGTATATACACCTATCATATCAGTGTTTTGTAGCCATCTCAAGGTGTTATTGGTGGTATTTTTTTAAGTAAATGCTTCCGGTTTATACATGAGCTATAAAGTGTATTCTCCACAGTTTTGATAAGGACCCAAGTAATTATTAACTGACTTGGAGCTTGCCTCAAAGTTCACAAACATTACACTTTCAGTGTTAAAATGACTCCAGCAACCGGTCTTCCAAAAACTACTCTTTCCCCTGAGGCAAATCAGAAGTTTGCCTTGGAGGTTCCAGACATCATAGTCATTGTGGTGTATTTCGTCTTTGTCCTGGCTGTGGGAATATGGGTGAGTGATTCTGGCAGTCTATTCAACTTGTCAGGAGGATTGCTGAGCACACACTTTAAGACTTGAATGAAAGCTGAATTGCCTCATATGTGAGATTGCAAAATGTAATTGCATCTCACTCAACTGCCCAAGCATACAGTGGTTGAGTGGTGAGTGTAAATGAGCATCTGTATGATCAGTGGGTTATGCCGATTAGAAGGATATGATTTGTAAAATGTAATATGTGAGATATGCCCTGACTCAAGGGTGCTATCCTTTAATGATTAGCTTTGTGGACATCACAGTGATGAAGGTGGCTTAATGCATGGTGAAAGTTTAAAACCTGTTTCCTGCTGCCTTTGCTTTATTCTAGTCTTCTGTCAGAGCAAATCGTGGGACTGTGGGGGGATACTTTTTGGCTGGAAGATCCATGACATGGTGGCCTGTAAGTCTCTCAGTCATGATGTGAAGCCAAATGTTAAGTGCATAGTTAGCACTTCTTTTAAAATTCCAGTTTTTAAACTACAATGATTTGAAAAATATTTTTATTAGTATTTAGATAACAGATTTTCTGTCTCAGAACTTGTAATTATAAGTGACTTCAGAACCAGAACCACTAAAAAGATCATGTTTGGTAACAAGGAAATGGAAGTTCTCAGCGCATTCATATGTCATTGAAGTAGTTGTCAGTAAATCTTTCAACAGCAGGGAGAGATAACAAATTCAGTCTAAGGAAGCCTTCTCAGTTATTGGCAACATAACTCTAGTTGCTGATACGCTTTTTCAGTGACCTGGCATCAAATGTGACAACATATAAGCTTCAATATACTTCTGCACATAAGGTCCATGTTTATGTACGCACAGTTTTCTATGCATTTTCATCTTTCATACAGTACATTCTGTAGCATTGATATCTTCTCTACCCAGATTGGTGCCTCACTGATGTCCAGTAATGTGGGCAGTGGCCTGTTCATTGGTCTAGCCGGCACTGGGGCAGCAGGAGGCATTGCTGTTGGGGGATTTGAGTGGAATGTATGTATAATCGTGTATTTCTTTCTTCTTCAGATAGATAGAGTTTATGAACTGATACTGTTTTATATATTTAAAAAAATAAACAGAAAGAAACAGAAAGGTGTATGTAAATGCAGAGATGTAGAAATACATACTTTAACAACACCAAAGAATAGCACTTAATCAGTACTGCATTTCTTAAACATGAGGTGAGCAAGGATGGAACCTCTCAGTGTTGCCCAATCTGGTATATTTGTGCATTGAACTGGCTTATAGGACTTGGGCAAGTGAACAGTGCACATGGCTGTCCAGGTTCTACAAGAGCAATGGAAAATAATCCCACAAGAAAGCATCTGCAGTCTGCTCAAAGTATGCATCGCAGATAAACACCTTGCAGTGCTTCCAGTAGCAGCTATGCGTGCTAATAGCCTGAGACTCTCACAGTGGAATCCCTGTGATTAATACTGCTGATGACAAACATTAATCACTGTAATAAAGTTGCCTATCAGTGCATCTGCTACAAAAGAGATTTTCAAAATTTCCATTTCAACTTCATCGCAGCGGAGTACTTTATTTTGATTTTGATACTCAGTATGTATAACAGTGTATGTATGACAGAGTAACCAGTACTGAGATGCCCAATACAATGTTTCAGTGCATAAATGTGGGGTGAACAACCTTATTATGGCATTAAATAGAAGAGGGAGCATTAGTGATGGATGGTCATGTTTGTGGGTTGAGTAAGTGAAGGTTTGTCATGTCTCAGGCAGCCTGGGTTCTCATTGCCCTGGGCTGGATCTTTGTGCCAGTTTACATCTCTGCTGGGGTGGTCACCATGCCAGAGTACCTGAGAAAGAGGTTTGGAGGCCAGCGAATACGAATCTACATGTCAGTCCTTTCTCTGATCCTCTACATTTTCACCAAGATATCGGTAAGACTGCAATGTAGCGCCTGCTGTAGGTTTGTTTTCTTTCAACAAAAACACTATCATTACCAACTAAACGCACTCTAGACTTTTTACTGTTGTTCTTGCTGTAGCTGTTCTAATAGTATTGGTTAGAGAGGGCATGAAAATAATGGATTCATTGCAAATGCAATTTGACACATGATGATTTAAAATCAACATTATGTATGAGAGTATATACCATACCAATAAGAAATTACTTATTAAAATATATTAATTAGGAAATGTATTGTCTCCTCTCAGACAGACATCTTCTCAGGAGCCTTGTTCATTCAGGTGTCTCTGGGCTGGGACCTGTATCTCTCCACTGTGGTGCTGCTTGCTGTGACTGCAGTCTACACCATAGCCGGTAGTACCCACAAGTTCACACTGTACAAGTATTCATTCTGGGAATCAGTGAAAGTAGTGCATCAATTACACTGGAATTACTTATGCTTATTGAGCTGTCCCACAATGCCTTGTGTGAATGTTAATGTGCCTGCTACTGTCTCTATGGCCTCAGGTGGATTAACTGCAGTGATTTACACAGATGCCCTGCAGACCGTCATCATGGTGGTAGGAGCACTTGTCCTCATGTTCATAGGTATAGTCATCTAAATCTCTTCTACAAATTAATAAGAATGTTGTAGATCCTCAGTTTTCTATCTAAGCATCAAACTATCATATTTTAGATCATGTTGTTATTGGGATAAAAATCTTAGAGCTGGAAATGCCTTTTATATGGATGTGGCTGTAGTGTAACTTGGCTCTTTCCTGGCAGCTTTTGACAAAGTGGGCTGGTATGAGGGATTGCTGGAGCAGTACAAGGTGGCTGTGCCCTCCCTCACAGTGCCAAACACAACATGTCACTTGCCCCGCTCTGATGCCTTCCACATCTTCAGAGACCCACTGACTGGGGACCTTCCGTGGCCTGGCCTGGTGTTCGGCCTCACGGTGCTGGCCACCTGGGTGTGGTGTGCCGACCAGGTCAGCCGCGGTGCCACACTCGTCTTTGCACACACTTCACTGTGCCATGGGAGTGATGGATGGCTAAACTGACAAGAAATATCAGTGAATTGGTACCTTTCAAAACTCCTCCCATATTTCAGTCACTCTTCTTTACCGGCCTTGGGGCCTGCTTTTATCTTGTGAGTAATTAAAGCAGCTTAATAATGTAGTCATTTTTGCTATTTTGACTCAGTGATAATCTATTGCCATTATTCTTGACTTAAATATTATTATAATATCAATGGTGAAACCAGGTAGTACTATTTGACTGTTGAAATACTGGACCCCCCCCCATTTGATGCCTTTGTTCTGATGGTGCCAGGTGATAGTACAGAGGTCTCTCTCTGCCAAGAACCTGTCCCATGCCAAGGGAGGGTCTGTGTTGGGGGGATACCTGAAGGTCCTGCCCATGTTCTTCATTGTGATGCCAGGCATGATAAGTCGAGCGCTCTTCCCAGGTGGGTGTCATAGGCTTACCTGTACCTCCCAGACCTATCTGGGTGGTGACTTTCAGTGGTCCTTTGAGCTGGATCATGCTTTCATCCTCTGTAACAGGAATAGCTCTAATAGTTCATGATGTCCTCAGATGAGGTTGGCTGTGTGGTTCCTGAAGAGTGCCAGAGGATTTGTGAGGCTGCAGTAGGTTGCTCCAACATTGCCTACCCAAAGCTTGTGGTCGAGCTAATGCCAGTAGGTAAGGCATCCACAAACTGATGCACTCATGTGGAATGTTCTTTTCTTGCTTATATAGTGCACCTCTATTTAGACCCTTAGATCTGGTAGTATCGCTAGGGATCTATTATTTAATAACTTCCCACTCATACTCTGCTTCTCTCTCTGATCCTTCTCCCCTAACGTATTATTACAGGAATTGTTCCTGAGTCCATGTGAACCTCTGTGTCTCCTCGTTCTCACCTCTTTGTCTCTGCCAGGAATGCGGGGGCTGATGATTGCTGTGATGATGGCAGCCCTCATGTCCTCCCTGACCTCCATCTTCAACAGCAGTAGCACACTCTTCACCATGGACATATGGCAGCGAGTCCGTCGCCAGGCCACAGAACGGGAACTCATGGTTGTCGGCAGGTAACTCCACCGTTCATACTTCTCTACTCTCCTGTGGTATTAATTGAAAATCTGTTATGATTAGAGCAACATTTAAAAAGGAATCAAACCAAACTGAATACTGAACTGAACAAGATTAACATCAAGATGGTCATGAAGAGTTTGAAGAATGTTTTTTGGCATCTGTCTGTTAAATGCTGGGCTTGTGTGTCTAACCGTACTTGTTTGTCTTTCTGTGGAATCCTAAAAGCACAGATAGAGCATAGAAGCATAGTAGAACAGATTTTACTTTTACTTTCACATCCTAAAAATGACCTGTGCCATTTTAAACACTTTTTTCAAGGTCATAACAGCAGTTTTCTGCCCATGACTGAAACCCACAGCTCTCAGGTCCAGATTCCAGTGCTGCGATCACTGTGCAATTCTACTGGTCTTATTTTATTTAAATGCAATCATTTCTATGCTCTTTCAGTTGCATTTTTCTCCCAACCTTAAAGTGTATCTGTTACAGTCTTTGCAAAGCATTGCATTATCAAAGAAAAAAGTAAGGACATAAGTGTTGTATTTTGTTCACTGATGTGGGACATGGCCTGGTTTTGGGTGTACCCCTGCAGGCTGTTCATCTTGGTGCTGGTGGTCCTAAGTATCCTGTGGATCCCTATCATTCAGTCAGCCAACAGTGGGCAGCTCTTTGACTACATCCAAGCTATCACAAGCTACCTGGCTCCACCAATAACTGCTGTCTTCCTCATGGCCATCTTCTGGGAGCGGGTCAATGAGCAGGTGAGCCATAGCTTCCATTACTGATACCTGATCCATGTCTGTATGTGATGTGGTCATTATGCAGTCCTTCATTATATGACTGTTTCCTTTTTGTTTGCTTTAACTGGAACATTTGCTATTCATTGAAAATCTGTAAAAGAAATGAGTGTTATCTTGGATATATAATTCTTCTAGTAAAATTAGTTGTTTGGAATCCTGTCCATAACCCTGGTCAGTTTCCAGAAATGGGACAGCACATACACTTTAATTTTTCTCTCCCAGCTATGTGCATTCTGTGGTGAGTTTTGGAGCACACACGTGCATGTCTATCTGTCACTGCAGGGGGCCTTCTGGGGGCTGATGGTTGGTTTGGCTGTGGGCTTTGTGAGAATGATCATGGAGTTTGTGTATGGCACACCGTCCTGTGGAGAAGTGGACACACGCCCTGGGATTCTAAAGGATGTTCACTACCTGTATTTTGCCCTCATCCTGCTGGGTCTCACTGGTCTGGTCATCACTGTGATCAGTTTGTGCACGCCTGCCATCCCTGGCCAACATGTAAGCATGTCTTCTTGTACATGAACACAGATCTCGCACCTTTCACTGCATCCATCTGCCATGCCATGAGAGAGCTCTCACTTTGACATGATGTTCCTTGATATTGCTTTTGTACATGAATGGCACTTTATAATAAATAATCAATGAAAAAAATTACAACAAATTAATATTATATAGGCCTACTTCTATACAATGTGTCAGATTACAAACCTACTAAATTTCATCTTACATCCTCAAGAAAATCATGATCAGAATGAAGTAATACACATTCATGAATATCATAAATATATCATTTATTTTCCTGCAGCTTGTTCGCTTGACGTGGTGGACGAGACACAGCCAGGCAGAGCGCATAGATCTCGATGACCCTTGGTCTTCCTCAGCGACAGCTGACTGCGTCAGCGAAGGACCTTCGGAGTCCCCGGCAGAAAGGGCACCCTGCTGGAAGAGGCTCGGAATGTGGTTATGTGGGCTGACTGGAGCAGCACAGACAGAGCTTAGCCCCGAGCAAAGGCAAGCTCTGGAAAAGAAACTGACCAGCATAGAAGAGGAACCTGTCTGGCGCAATGTCTGCAACATCAACGCCCTTCTATTGCTTACTGTCAATGTCTTCTTGTGGGGTTACTTTGCCTAAGCTGACACATTTAAGTGACATTTCCTAACCTGATTAACATCAAGTTGTACTAGACTGAGGCTGTAAAACCTGTATATTTAATGCGCCTTTTGTTTTGGCTGAACAATGGGCTTGATTGTTTCACACTGCCAAATTTTAATTTTAATCTAAGATTTTTATTGTGTGTTTGTCATAGAATAGTGTTTGTCATAGAATAGATATATAAACGAATGTAGGCCTAATATATGGGAGTTTTTTTATTGTGATCCATTTGGAGGGCATCTCTGTATCTCTATTTACATACAAATTCTGGAAAAAATATAATTAAGTTTACCTTAGATTTTTTTTGTTTGACCTTCTGGGTTATTGTTATTATTCGTTTCATTTTTCAATTCTGGGATATAGTTTGCGCGATATTAAAATGGAATTCTTAAACTTTTTCTTGATATTTATCGTCAGTGCCAGTACCAACGCCAAATGTGGTCAGCCACACCCCAAAAACAGAAACTGTTGTTTCATTATAATAGTATTTGTGATGCATTTACACCTTTTTACGGTCGTTTCTGTGGTGTTGTTTTCACATTTTCTCTTATATTTAACACCAGGTGTGCATTAAAAAAACCTTCAGATTTCCCCAACAAATATTTGTAAAATTATTTAAGAAAGCGGATTGATAAAACGTGTTTGTTGAGCCCGGCCCCTATGATGCCACAGGTAAGCAAGGTGGGTCTAGCGTAGGCCGAATCTTATAGTAAACGCAACATTTCATTTTAGTCATCATGACTTTAATTAAATCAAACACGAAACGTAAAAGTGCTGCGTCATGATTACAAATGACTTTTCCCTGTGACGCTGAATTTTATTGTAGTACTGTTGGGCAGTGCAATAGCCAGGCAACCGGCTACTAGCTGTGTGTACGGTTGCCCGATCCAGGAACACTCACGCCACATTTTCATGCTAACCCCTTGTCTGGGCGTGTCGATAATCTGCCGCTACCTCGCTCCCTCTCCCTACACAAACTACAGCGCAAAGTCATGCCAGTTCCTAGTTAAAACCTGAGCAACGAGCGGTGTTGCCATACACAGGAATCTGCTACGGTGATCTGCTGTCTGTTGTACGACCTTGCTTCATCCCGCCATATGGATACTCAGAACGCCAAAGCAAAGTTGCTGTTCAACCATGCTACGACTCTGAATTTGCACACGGGGAATTTGGTGAACCGAAGCCGCCTGAAGAAAAAATGCCCTTCCTCACCTAGTGAGGAGGTAAGTTGGCCTCCTACATGGCTGCGTTTCAACGTACCTCGCTAGAGGAGAGTATTCGTGTATTATTTTGTTACCATTAGCAACGCAGACCTGCGTTTAGGAAAATGATGTGGGCCTCCAGTCATGGAATAAGGTGTTTCTACGTCACTGTTTTGCTAGCTAGCAGCTCCTGACTGCTTGCATCAGGCGCTGCGCAGATCATTTGATCACTGTGGTGCATGGATGCGTTGTTAGAGTCATATCGGTCCGCTTTTAGCCCATCCATATGACATGAGGCGAAACAGAACTTGGCGACTCATATAAACTTGTCCCCGTGAACAACCAACTTGCTAAAATCTCGCTCGGACAGTTTATGTGTCATGGGCAGAAGACCAGCACTGTTAGTAACAGCGATGGCTAACTAACTAGCCGAAGCGTAGGACCTGTTCCAACAACATTCCAGAAAGAAACCTGTCGTCAATGAAAATTAGCCAACCAGCTAGCTTGAAAGCAGGCAAATTCCCAAGAGAAACCCATTAGCTAGGTAGTACCCAGTGATATTTGCTTTTTTATATCGGCCCCTCGCACATCATGGTTTGTAAGATAACAAATGGTTAGTTGGTTGCCAGTATTTAATGTGCATGTGTCAGAGAAGTGTTGTTGTCGTTGCAAACACGTCCGTTCGCTTTGCTGCATCTGTTTCACGTGCTTCAGCGTTGGCATAGTGTGTAAGGGTAAACACTGCAATGATCTGTTTACATTATCATGTGCAGTGCTATATCTTCAATGTACGGTGCTGTACTGTTTCAGCTTCAAGATTGTATTCGAGCCACGCTCAGTGAATGGTCCACCACAACAGCTTCAACTGCAGGAAAGGTGAGCCTTACAATATGTTCAAATTTTTTTATTTATTTGTTTATTTTTTTCCAGGAAAGGTTACAGCTGCAGCATGTTCATTTTATGCACTGTGGGGTGCCATTTTGTAGCGTGTGCATCTATGACTGTGTACAGTGTGAAGGTTTATGTAGTGCTATGTAGTTCTTACAAAGGTTGAACTGATGTCACCATTTTGTCTTTATTTAGTCTTGCCAGATTTGCTCCGTTCAAGTTTTAGGTGATTGTCATAAGGTCATCACTCTGAAGCACAGTAACACAGCCGGTATCAATAACCCGGAGTACAGAAGCTAATCTCTTTGTCTTTATCAAGTCCTTTAATTTGTAATGGTTGATCTGGTGGACTTTATGAGCCATTAGGAAATGTGTCTTTTGAAGCCTGCATACTAAGCACACTTAAACATAGCGTATGCAAAGAAAAATAGGTGTGTTACCGATCCTTTATTGCACTCCTGAATGATTTGAATATTTAAAACTGAACAGTTTTCATACAGACGTGTCAGGCTCCAAGCAACAGAAGGAAAACAAAATGGGGGCTGTTTATTGACCGCAAAGAATCTCTCTCTTGTCATGAAAGGGAACTGTCATAGAGATCGTTCATGGAAAGTTGGCTGTGAAAGGTTACTACATGTGTTTCTGCTTTGAGCCTGGAGTAGCTGTGGCCGGCCTCAGTTCTGCTGTCGTCAGCTAATCTGCTTCAGTAAGCTCAGTCACTACAGAGGGGGCCTTACACACACAAAGCAAAAGCTTATTGGAGCATCCCTCTCATGAAAATCCTATAACAAGATTGTGATTCAGAAAGCATGACTTTGTACAGCGGCCCAAGGGGAGACAAAAATGACAAGGGGTCCCTGTTTGCATTTCAAAGGCACTGGTTATGTTACTGGTTTTTTTATTTGCAGTTCACAGAATTTACATTAGCCTCTAAGTGCACCATGCTGAGTAAAAACTGACTAAAACATAAACCTGCCTTTCAGGAACTACCCAGTACACTTGACTGTTGCATTGCTCAAGCTACAGATGAAATCACACCTGAAGAGCGAGAGGAGCTGAAGGTTTCAGGTGAGTGTTTTAGGGGCAGTTTTGGTAATTACTCCCTCAGTGATTTTGTGAGGAATGACACTTGTCAACTGGAAAAGGGTAGGAAAGCTGTACACAAAAGTAGCTGATCAAAGCACACAAGGGGGAGGTCCAGCTGAAATTGCCAGAGGAGTTGTTACCCTGATATTTTACATGGCATTTAAGGGCTCTGTTATGTCAGGCCACCTAGTGGAAAACTACCAGACTGTCACTTTTGGGACAGATGAACATTTTGGTGTAAGTCAGGATGGACATAATACATCTACCCGTGCTTTTCCCACAGGGCCTCTGATTGTGACTGTGAATCAGAAAATTAACACTCCACAACATCAGGATTGATTGTTATTATTAGTTTATTACTCCTTCCTCTATTGTTGAATAACCAGGACAAATGCACCCTGAATTCCAAGACATTCTGCAATCTCTCACATTTGACTTTGCATCATGTTTTACAATACTGCTTTCCTCTTTCGGATTGTCTTCATAGTTTTGATCTGTTCAAATATTTTTTTATTAAAAAGGTTAAGGACTTTGTTTTTAAGGTTAAGGAATTTGTTACTGCAGCACTCTTCCAGTGGGCAAGTTAGAATCCCCCCAACACCACCACTGCACAGTGCATTGGTGATTCATGTGTCCCTTCCAGTTCTGAGCATCTCAGGCATGCCTTACAAATGGTTAGAATTCCTCATGTTTAACTGTGGCAAGATGGGTCCTGTCATTTAGTTCCATCTACCTAGTTACACTGGCTGGTCAAGTTGCAACTAGTTGGCTTAATGGTATAGGGCCCTTGCAGAGAGCAGGATGAAGATGTAATTTATCATTGTTTTAAATTCAATGAAGTTTATGGATTGGAGCCGTAAACGCCAAAACTGAGAGGCACAGATCTGAATCATCACGGGGCATTACAGGTCATCTGCTGCAAGCATATCTGTGAAAGTTATGCTGCAGAAATTGGGTACAGAATGTATACGATGCAAACCTATATGTTACCCAGGGTAACAGAATGTGCAGTACAAAGAAAATAATCATCTGTTCCCCTGTACTATAAAAATCCTTTTATTTGCTAGTGATAGCATTTTTACCTCTCTTCTTGAATACTTGTACTGTAAACATTGGAGTACAAGATGCAGTGATCATGACCTTTTTGGCAAAAACCAGTGTATTTTGTATCTACTGTTCCATTTAACATTCAGTCAGTGTGTGACATATGTTATGAAATTGTATAAATGAATTATTGTCCACAGAAAACAAATTGTATGATTATTATAATAATTAAACCATAATCATTCAAGCAGTACCTTCCTTTAGACCTGACATTTGTCACTTCAGATATTATGTCTATGCGAGGAACAAAAAAGAAAAAACAATGTACATTATTACAGGTAAATTTTGTGACATAGACTTTGCCCCCTTTATCAGTTACCGTAATAGTTAATATAGACTGACAGCAAGTTGCCAGTATAACCTACAAAAGTGATCTTATTTTCAGCTTTTTTTCCAGTTCAATCCATGTACAGGTTGTACAGATGTGTTGGCTGAATCTTCTTTTTATAATGTATTAATTACTCCAACAGTGTGACAAACAAGGTTCTATGGGTTTTATGTTCCTTTTGCTTTCTCTCACAGTGAAGGTCTTCCTCAGTGGGTCAGACTGCTCTTCCATCAGAAATGCAGTAGATATGGGTGAGTATAGATGTTCCTACTGTGGACTTAGCTGCCCTAGAAACAGCAGTGTCCCTCACTGACTGACAGAGGCTCCCCAAAGTGATTGTAGTGCCTTGGTTTTACTACTAGAGTGCAAAAAGGCACTAACTAGGACATTCACAATGTGTGCATTAGTGTGCATGCTTGCTGTTGTTGAGAATTGAACTTGGAAGGACATCAGTAATAATACATTGAAAAGAGGGAATTTATCTGATTTAAGAAAGAAACTGTATGTAACTACACAGCCTTTTTCTGAATGCTGCTTAGTTACTCTGACTCTGTGGTCTCCTGGCCTACTTGGTAGTAAATGGGAATGAATGAACAATGGTGTTTTATTGATGGTCATGGTCATGTGATCTCCGATTATTTTGTTGACAGCTTGTCTGTCCCTGGGTGTGTCCCAGCTGGACTCAGTGATAATTGCACCCCCTCCGCTGCCTGAAGGAGAGACTTTGACACTAGAGCACCTGCAGCCCCTGTGGACAGAGCTGGAAAGCCTAGTACAGAGCCTCAAGATTGCTGCCATTGGTACCTCTGACCTGGACAAATCTCTTCTGGAGCAGCTCTACAACTGGGCTCAGGTATTGGGGAATGGTACTTCTGCTCTGGAATGTTTGAATGATATATGGTGACACAGGAATATTTGGTGGTCACACAAAGTGCTTGCTTGCCCCCCCAAGCCTTAGAATTATCTGTGCTTTTCCATCATGGCTTTTCTCTGTGGACTTTGATTAATTGATTGTAATGTGTGTGGTTCTGCTCTGATGTGCTTAGGTGAAACCCAGCAGTAACCAGGTTAATCTGGCCTCCTGCTGTGTGATGCCACCTGACTTGACTGCATTTGCCAAAGAGTTTGACATCCAGCTGCTCACTCACAACGACCCAAAAGGTGAGGTAATTAGTCCTCCTGGGGAAATGGGAGACCTTTCTCAGGGAAGCTTGATTAGTGTTGGCTGATTTCTTCCACTCATTCTTATGCCAAGTAGAAGCCACTCTTGTTCTACAAGTGCTACATTTGTCAGGATGTCTATAATGATTAAATGAAGCATTGCTGCTGTTGACACTGTGTTGTGTCCTTCTGTTATTTCAGAACTGATTTCATCCACAAGTTTCCAGGAGGCAGTGCAGGAGAGCACTCAGGACCAGCAGGTGGCAGACTGGAGTCTGGAGTGGGTTCTGCGCTACTCTGTTATTGTAAAAAGTAGAGGGATCATCAAATCAAAGGGCTACCTTGTTCAGGCCAAAAGGAGAAACCTGTAGCATCTTCACTGGAAGTCTACTCTCAGTGTGTTGCTCCTGACCAGTGAATCCAGATGAATATTTGACCTATCCTGTTCAACTGCCGTGGGGGCATTGTTCATGGTTTGGCAGAGACTGAGGTAGCTTAATAATGCTAGGAAGCATGATTAAAAACCCACATCAAAATGTGAAGTGCCTCTCTTTGTCTTGACAGTTTTGCTTGTACACTTTTACTTTGTTTCTGTTTCTTGTTTCATTTGACCTTTATGGCTAAAAGTTATTACTCATATGAAGCATGAATTCATAAAGTTGTTTCAGACCAAGTTATTTCTATATGTTTGCAATGTAACATTTGTACTAATTGTTGGGCATAATTACTTGGAAGTTTTTTTCCTAAAAAGGAGGACAGCCACAGATTCATGTAGATAAATTAGTAATTCAAATCTTCTCGTGTAATAGATGAGGAAATTTGAATGGAACAGGGTTTAAGGCAGAAGTGTTCTTTTGATAGGCTGTTATTTATGGTCACTGAAGGTCTGCAGTATTGTTATTGGGGCCAAGTCCAAAACTGGTAACTCAGCCTTGGGTTGCCTTGGAGAGAGTCATGGTTGACTGAAGCACCCACTACTATGCAGGTAACCAGGCAACAGGCTGACCCTTCTCAGAACTTTTGGAGGGCTAAGTGAGTTTTGGAGGTTCATGTTCAGTAATATTTACTCATTTTTAATATGATTTATTTAAATTTTTAACAGACAAAAATGTAATGACCCCTCATTAATGTCTTTTTTTTAAATCTGACATGTCTTGAGAGTTCATTTGGACTTATACTGTCCCTTGTCCTGACTGGTCATTTCAGATTCTGATGTGAGAACAGCCCTTTATAATATGCTCTATTCTTCACCAGAAATGGTAATATAAAAAATCTAATATTATGTCATGAAAATCATGTGATATGGACTGCAGTGTACATGCATGGGTCTTGGCAAAGCCTCATGTCTCCTAAATGATTGTAAATATAGTAGCTGACAAATTCTAAACTGGATGAAGATTAATCACAAACTTGTAATCAGGTTGTAGTCTATTTGAAATTTTGCCTTTATTATTTATTCACCATGGCTATAATGTCAGGAAGGGCATAATTTCTGAAAGATAAATCTTTCCTCAGTACTGTAAAGTTAATATATGAATTGTACCCCTTATCTGTATATCAAGTTTTTGAATGGTGTTATTAAATGGAGAAAGAAATGGACTGCTTGTGCTCTCTAAGTTATTTAAATCATGTCTGTTGCTATTTGCATCATAAAACGACAATGTTGTCATGAACCACATATGTAGTGTAGTTACATGATCGAACAGGAGGCATTCATGTAAGCATAAAGCCAGTATGGCTTTTATCCCTGTTTTGAGAAATTGTATGATTCAGTGATTGTTGGTTTGACTGGTTCACTGCTGAAGTCAACCATTGCACTGCTTGAGTAGGTTTCACAGGGTATGTCTGACTACATTTGTATCACATTGTACCACAGTCCATTCACTGAGTGAACCAGCAGTCTGTGTGTGTGTGTGTGTGTGTGTGCGTGCGTGCACGTGCATGTGCATGCATGTGTGCCTGCATGTGTGTGTTTAGCATGGTGTGTGTGTTCACACCTTATTGTCAGGTAATAACATACCCTTGATAGATTAGAATAAGAGGCAATAATAGTTGTTGCTTTCACAGTAGCAAAATGTATACCAGCTTAAGGGCATGACTTAAGGACAGCCAGTGTAATGGTGATGATAATGTTGAAATGAAAGTGTCTACTGTATAGAACACATGCCAGCACATCATCACCCACAGAGATCCAAACTTTCCTATTATTAGCTGACAGCATCTAATAGAGTACAGTTCAACAAGTAGCATCATCATGTTGGTCCCACCTGATATATGCTTTCCTTATCAGTTCACAAAATATTGGAGTATTGAGTTATTTTTGTATCCTAATTTTGACTTTTTTGAATGACCACTGTGCATTCTGTAATTGTTGCAGATTAGAAACTAGCTATATAATGTTATTTTGCTTATATAATCCACCACAGAAGAGACTGATAATAATAAACTTATTTAGACAGTGATCTATTCTACACCTGGAAGAAAAATGCAGAAAAGGGGTGTTGTGACTAACAAAAATTAATGATCTACCTCGGATCTGGAGGAGACAATGTGCGTTGATTTTCCTTATGTTGGCGATTACTACTGGCAACATGACATTACTCCTCCATTCAGATCCGCAATGTCCAAGCTCAATAGTCACCTCCAGCAATGCAGTCTATGCAGTGTATGGAAGAGTTTTGGTTAGAACCAGGCGCGGAGCCGATGGCTCATTGCAGAGGGGGCGAGGACCTGTAGTGGGCCCTTATACAGCCTATTAGGCTGTATGGAGATGCAAGACAGATCCAAGGGGAAACTTACGGAGACGGAGGGGCAGAACGGAGAGAAATGCGGATTACAATGAGGTGTGCTATTTCAGCACACCTCATTGCGTGAGACCATTTTTAAATACTGCGGCTCCGTCAGCAGTGACGGCGATGGGAAATAAAACAAGACAGCCGACGATCGCCTAGTTCCTACTTTGGGACTCGAACAGAGGGCGTACTTTTTCTGTTTGTACACTTAGACAAGGATACTAAACAGCAAATAAAGTTCTGTAACTCTACTGTGTCTCTGCTCATTCAAAATAAATATCGCGGCGAGAAACTAGGGGTCGGTCGAAACCATTACGCCCTCAGTCTGACTTTTTATTTTTTGCCGCAATCAAGACACACAAACAAACTTTGTTCAAAATATTCAACTAAACAACAAAAATGCATGTTCACTCAGGCAGATTGGGCCCAAGGTGGGTCCTTTTGTAACTGGAAGAACCGTGAGCCCGGGGCAGCCGCACCCTCTGCCCCCCACTCGCTCCGCTACAGGTTAGAAAAGAACATAAGGATTGGTCTCATGCTCCGTAGTAAGGAGGAGATTCTACTTCCTATATTCTACTTTATAAGTCACTGTAACATGTTGAGTGCAGAGTTAGTTCTATGGGCACATATTATGTAATCATGACGCAGCAATTTCATGTTAAGCAACTTTTCTTTCATTGAATGAAAGGACAATTGAATGTTTAAGTGTTGTAGTCATGAAGTAGGCTGTAAGATAGAACAGTTCATATTGTTATGGACACTATCCACTTACCTTTATGTTGAATTCATAATTAAAACAACGATTTTTTTTTTGCATAGAAGCAATATATTTATTTTATTTGTGGTGTCTCTGCTGGCATTGAATGTAGTGTGGTTTTAACTAAAAATAAAAGAGTGATACTAGCAAGATTAAAATAAGAATGAACAAAATTGATAAAACTGCAGATGTGGGCTGTGTGGCCCAGAGATACATATATTGCATATTAGGATTTATAGCACTTCAAATATAGAGCGTCGAAATCATATCGTGCACGTTTGGAAAAGAGCCTTGGAGTGAGTTGGATTATTGTTGGATAGAGTTAGGCCCGATTCCGTTAAGATCGTTTGGTTTTTTACAGCCAAAGCTACAAACTGCACGTGTGCTGTTATGTTTCCTCAGGTACACATACAAGCGAAGCCATGCGCTCATTCCTGTGTGCAAGAACAGAATTCGATCTCATTCCGGGGGGCTAGAAGTGTGCTCCCCTACATGCCAATACAGGAGCAGCGTCTCTCTTTTTTTGCTGTCATTGCAGATAAACGCATTCGTTTAAGACAAGGCATACAACGCAGAAAACGATCATAAACAATGCCTTCACAGCTAAAACTATTCGTCGAACTGTTTACGTTCTGGCGACTGGCGTAGACAAAGGTTTCTCGAAAAAACGTCTTTTCAAAAACATATCTACGTTTGGCATTTAGCCCGTACAATACTTATCATAAGTCACTACGTTCGTTCTATATCACTTCTGATGTTGTCTGTGGAGAAACTACAACTAATTTAGTTAACTTTGATTAAAGGCCACATGCACTAATTAGCACAGAATGCAGTTCAAAAGACGAACAGGGGTCGTAACCCAAATATTGCCAGTTCGATTCCCCAATGGGGTACTGCTTGTATCCCTTGGCAAGGTAGGCCTACTTAACCCACATTTGCCCAAAATAAATATCCTGCTATTTAAATGCATAACGTCTAAGAATTGTGACCTCTGTCGAACTGACAACGTCTGCCAAACAACTAAATGTAAATGCAACACATGAAAGGCAAACGTGACTCGCAATGGCATTTTCGCGCTCTGTGAATGAGGCTTGAAAATACATGGCAGCAGTGTCAACGTGGTCCGTGTCGACGTAATCTTTTCCATTTTCAAATGACAGCAACGAACTGATGTTTGTGTTGTCAGTAGAATGACTATTTCAAATATGTAATTCAGTCTACTGATACAACTCTTCGTTTTCTTCAGTTACAATCATGTACCCGTGATTCTAACCAGTTTCTAATCAGGATGCTGGCTCACTGTCTTAAACGGTAGGCAGATTCACCACTCATGATCTTATACAGATGCCTCCATTTTATAAACGCTATCTACTAGCATCTTGTCGATGAAAGCGGCTCTGCGCAACGCCTACTGTAAGGTACGTGATTGGTTATTTTCCATCCGCTTCCCCTGCATCCGGATGGATTGGTCGAGTCTGCCCTCTGCACTGAGAAACACGTGTGTGTACCGGAAGCGACTGAGAGACAGCAATGGTGGCCACCAGGAGAGGGGTACGCGTGAGCTCTCCAAACAGAGTCAACGATGAGTCTTTTGGCAACGTGGTACGTATAATATATTTTCTACCCGTAGTGGTTTTCAGGACACTGTGAATGCTTGTTCGCGATTACCCCAAGAATGGTGAACTAGGTAGTTTACAGAAGCATTATAGTAGCAGCAAAACACAAATCACATGTTTAATGTTAACGGCAAGGCACCAGCTAAGTTAAATAAATGGAGCGCGTAGTATTCTCATCTTATTTATGCTTTGCTGCATAACTAGCCATCCGATGTAGCCAGTACAAAACCAGTGTGCACTAGTTAATGCAGAAATAATGTAAAATATATCAAGAAGGCCAACCCTACTTGCTTGCAATTTAGCGTTAGCTAAATTAGCTAGACTGTCTAGCGACAATAATTGCCTGAACCAGTTGACGTGTACCGTCTGCTTGGTAACGAAATGAGGAGTTTGGCAACTTAACTAACTGTTGGATTAAGCAGTTATAGCTAGCTAAACTGCATGGCTTGGCTAAAATGCCTTGTCTTAATGTTAAAGTGATGCCAGTACCTCTTTGCAATTATTGTGTATGGTCAATTAAGAAATTGAAAGTGCATGATAGCTTACGGCTAACTATCAATAAAAATGGCGAGATGCTTAAAACATCCTAAATCCATGTGATTAAAGTAGTTTCCGGGCCCACTTGCGAAGAGATACATCAACTTGTGTTTTTCATCTTAACTGCACATGTTGCGGGGCTTTTTACTAGCAAGTTACTTGTACGTTAATTTAAATACCCTCATTTGCGTGCATGTTGAGATACGTGAGTGAAAGGTGCACTTCATTTATCTTAGTCTTTAAAAAAACCCCGATTAATATGTTTCATTTGGTCTAACTCCATTGCCTGCCTATGGTCTATGGAAGTTTTAAACGTGCTGGGTTGGGAATTCATAGCTTCAAGCAGATGTTCAAGTTTTAGGTGAAGTACATTAACCCTTCAGTGAGGAGGCCAGAAGAGTGGACATGTCCCTCTAGGCTAAGTGAAATGCAGTGCTCCAGTACACTGGTGGGCTATTGTGTTGAAGAAAGTGTAGTCTTTTGGATTAGGCATTAAACTAAGGGCCTGGCTCATTGTGCTCATTAAAGATCCCATGTAATATTCCCAGAATTGCTGAGAACGAACATCTGGCCAGCCCATCGTCACCCTTTCAGTTGTTTGGTAAAGCAGCGTCTTGGATTCTACACTCGCTTTGATTTTTCCATGTTGTTAGTGGAAGAGAGATTTGATTTCTAAACTGATCATCCTGGTTAAATAAAGGTCAAGTATATGAGCAAAATACTGTTATTTATGTTTGTTAATAAAAATGTATAACAAGTGTAGCATTGTAAACCTATTATTAAACAAATTGATCAGGTCATTACAGAATTTCACTAGAACTGTTGATACATGCTTCCATTGATGTACTGTTGATGCAGGAGGCCACCCCTGCCACCAGAAGAGGTCGGAGAAAAGCAGTGCGGGAGGAGCCTCAGACCCAGTCTGAGGTGACCAGTGACTCGCAACATGATGAAGGGGAGGAGGGGGTTGTCTCTGCCTCCCCCGCGGGGAAAAGCTCCACGGTGAAGAGGAAGCCGAGGGGGTCGAAGCCGCAGACGCGCGGCGAAGCCCAGCCGGACTCCACGCACGAAGCAGACGTTTCCGAGTCAGAGTCCTGCTGCTCCGCGGCGTCCGATCTGCAGGCCGCTCACGATGTGCGCGTGACCCGCAGCGGGAGACGGCACACCTCCGTCCAGCAGAAGCCCGCCCCCAGGAGAGAGGAGGATGTGCCGTCGGAGGCAGAGTCTGCCTGCTCCTCTGCGTCTGCCAGACGAGGATCAAACACTCGTAGAACCACCAGGAGTCAGCAGAGGAGCGTGCCGGCCGAAGATCAACCTCCCAAGCGGCAAAACGCTGACAATGAGCACTCTGAGGCGGAGTCCTGCGCTTCTGTCGTTTCTGGAGGTAGAGCAGCGGGCACAAAGAGGCTGACCAGGAGCCAGAAAAGGAATGCTCTCTCTAGGGCCTCCTCCAAATCACGCACGGAGGACACCGAAATCTCTGAGGCAGACTCCTGCTCCTCCAGTGTCTCTGGCCTGCGGGGCTCCACTGTCCGGAGAACAACACGAGGCAGGAGAGGGAGGGTTGTGGAGCCTATTCCCATACACATAGAGGAGAGCGAAGACACCTCTCCCTTGCCCAGCAAGCAAACACGAGCCAGAAGGACTACACAAAAGGCTGCTAGTGAGCCCCAGTCCCATGACTCCGAAGGGTTTGAATCTGGGCCAAGCATGACTCCGAGGAGAGCCACACGCTCCCGGCCTGCAGTCAGTCTTGTTCTGTCTGACTCGGATTCTGAGATGACAGATGTGTACAGCCCTCTCGGAAGCCCGAGTTCCTTAAGAGGGAAGGGCACCCCCTGTAGTAGTCGTACGGGGTCAGGAAGTAGCGTCCGGGCACTTTCGCTCTCACAGGCCACAGCGAAGGCTCTGAATGTCTTAGAGGAACAGGAGGCCAGTGTCTCTCCATCCCACTTGGGGCCACCTCCCTCTGATGAACAGAAAGTAAGTCCCCTAGATGTCACATGCCAGTCTGCAAAGGTAATTGTAACTGAGCCAGCAGAGGCTGAAGAAAACAAAGTGATAGAGCACAAAGATGCACATTTAAGTCCACAGTGTTCCCTAATAGAAGAGGTGAGTGAGGAAGAGAAAACGCTGATTGCTGAGGAGAGTGGTGTGACTTCTAATGTAACAGTGGAAGAGGATGCTGAGCCCCAGATCATACAAGAAGCATCACCTTCTCCAAGCAAAACTGTAACAGTAACACTGTGTCCAAGCACTGTGGTTGAGGAGGAGGACAAAGCCATGGATGTAGATCTATCTCTGGATCAAGATGCATCAACTGAAGAGAGCCAGGAGACTATGACACTGGCCAACAAGGAGGACACGAGCGTCCCTTTGAAGGTCGAAGAGAATATTGAGCAGGACAAAGAACTCCATGGGGCAGAGGAGGAAGAAGTTTGTCCTAGCGAAACCATTAAGGTTACGGTGTCTGATGCTGCTGGGACTGAGGAGAAGGTGGTGGAAGAAGAAATTACCATGGACGTGGACTCCACTGTGGCCACAGAGTGTCAGAAGTCAGAGGGAGGGAGTGAGAAGGATGAGACTGTAGCTGTAGAGGTTGAAAGTGCTAGCCCAAGCGTGCCAGAGAACACTGAGCAGCACAAAAGACCTTACGAACGAAGACCAGATGGCTGCAGTCTGTTGGAGAGCAGTGATGAGGAAGGGGAGACCAGCGATGGTGGGCATTCAGAAGAGGAGGATGGGGACGAGCTCAATGGTGAAGGGTCTGATTCTGAGGATGAAATAATACGCACAGATGAGAACCAGGCAGGTCCATCAAAACCCAAGGCAAAGTCATGGTCAGCAGTGAACGATGGCCTGTTTGTCATAGACACTAAGCCTGGCTTTCAGTCAGATCAAAAGTACTATATAGATGGTGAGCAAAAGAGTGAGGACAAGGAAATGGACAGGGAGGAATGCAGTGATAAAAAGGAAGAAGAGGATGAAGACTTTGTTGATGAAGAGGGGGATGAGGATGATGACAGTGCAGAAGATGCAATCCTCTTCAAAAGCAGAAAGCCAGCTCTGTAAGTATTCAATTTTTTGACTGATGGGGGATAGTCTTTTATTGGTTGTGTGTGGCTCACATTAAACTATACTTTAATGATTTGATGTAATGCATTGTATACATGTCAAGTGCATACAATTATCCCACTTTTAGACTTCTTGTTTTCTACCAATTACCATAAATGATCTGTTTCAGGATATCATTGTCCAGCAGTATTGATCCAGGACTGAAAGTGAAGGACGTTGGGGGATTATACATTGATGTTGATGGCAGCAAATCAAAGACTGTCTCCAATGCCCTGAAAAAACTGAGGGACCAGAAGAACCAAGATGAGGTAAATAACTGTTAATGCAGCCATTTTTGAGTTTTCAGTTATTTATTCGGGTTGTCTCACTGTGACCACCAGAGGTGGGTGTGCCAAAGTGAGACAAATGCAGTCCTTGACACACTCGCACATAGCCAAATATTTTTTGCACTGCAAGTCCCACAGCTAACTACATTGAAGTGCCCGCTCATTAGAGTATGGGCACTACTCCACTCATATCATTTGGGTAACTCACAGGTTCCTGATGACACGCAGGGTGTTTGAGAGCCACTTTCAAACCCGTGCTGTAGGGCTCAGTCTGCACTCAAAGTGAACACCTTGCTGACTGAGCCACTCTGGACCCCTCTGTTATTTAAAAAATATCCTCATGAAAGAATGAGGAAGTAAATAATCTTGTGAATTTAATGGTTGTGTAAACTCAACAATGACAGTGTTTCATGATGAGATTCGGGACCTTTTTGGATAGTTTTTGTTTGAAGAAGGTGCAATTCCATCCTAATACTCATTCGGATGTCCTCTGTGTTTCCAGCTGTTGAAGAAGAGTGTGATTGGCCCAGACTTTGAGAAGAAAGATTCTGTGCCTCCCTACAAGGAGTCCAAGCAGGCAATGAAACTAAAGCGTAAAGTGCGTACAGTTTTGTGTAGACATTTTACAGTGCAATTTTTAAATACTATAGTAGTTTCCCAAACTTAGCTTTTGACTTTGTTACAACTGTACTTCTATTACAGAAATATGTTCATGACCTCAAAATGCCTATGAAATTAGTATTAATTTCGCAAAACTACTTCAGTAACACAACTGCCATTGGTTTTATACATCTGAATAGAATTTTGATGTATTCCATTTTACATTCTCAGGAGGAGAGGGAGAAGACAACAGGGGATGGTTGGTTTAATATGAAGGCTCCTGAATTGACAGAAGAATTGAAAAACGACCTCAAAGTGCTTAAAATGAGGGCAGCGATGGATCCCAAACGGTTTTACAAGAAGAATGACCGAGATGGGTTCCCCAAGTACTTCCAGGTCTGCAGACAGTGGCACGCTTGACAGCATTTCCTTGTATCATTTGATATCTGAAGGACATGCCCACCATTAGCTCTGATCTATACACATCCATGTGTTCTATGTCTTTGCAGTTGAGCTAAAAACATTTTAAAAAATTGTCTTTCAAATGCCTGCATTAGGTTGGCACAGTTGTGGACAGTCCTGTGGACTTCTACCATTCCCGAATCCCAAAGAAACAGAGGAAGAGAACAATGGTGGAGGAGTTGCTTGCAGATGCAGAGTTTAGAAGGTATGTTGCAGTTTTTGTCTGGTAACTGTTCAGTGTTTGCAGTTGCTTAAACAGCCCATAAGAATCAGCATTTGAGGGCACATTCAATATATTTAGTACTTAATATCTGGCGTTTATAGTTGTACATAATCAAACATGCTATATATACAGTATCCCAGTATAGGCCTATTCCCAGTATAGGTCTGTAAATGTGTAGCGTACCCACACATTTTTGTGTTGCTGGAAAGAAATTTAAACAGGGTGTGATTTCTTGATAAAACGTACCAGTACCGTCCTCATTCACTGCATTTCCCTCTGCCTGTTTCAGTCAAAACAAGAAGAAATACAAGCAAATCATGACAGAAAAAGCAGCTCTTGCAGCTGGCAGGAAGAACCGGAAGAAGAATAAATTCCGAAAGAAGCAGGCAGCTTGACCAAAAGTTGCCATCTTGAGGGGGCAGAGCATTTCACAGAATAAAAATAACTATCTGGCTGTAATTTTTTTTACTGTCCAAATGAAGAAGTGAATTGCCATTTCCAGATGTGTTTAAAGAAAATGTATTAAACTGTATGAATACATGTATCATTAGTAATGGTCCAAAACATGCATAATTGGACTCTTGACACAACTGAATTATGCCATAAATATAATTTTGAATGCGTGCCTCGTTTTAAAGATTCATCACTACCATTTGCTGGATATAAATACATTATAAAGTATATTTTTGGCTATTTTTTGCAATAGGAACGTCTTGCAGCTTAGTACTGATTTTTAAAAGACTCAAAGACTTTTTAAAGACTGGTTTGAAAAACTTTGGAAACCATATTTTAACAGAACACACCTGGTACAAATATTTTGTTTAAATCACACAAACAGTTCTGCTCAGTCAAGTGTAATAAATTCCATCAAGTCACATGTTGGTCCTTTCTTTTTTCTCTCTCTTTTTCAGTAGTGGTGAAGTTTAATGGTTGCTCTGAGAGATTAAAATCCAAAATATGGCAGTTGATTTAGGATGACCTGGCTGCACCCTGCTGTTAATCCGGGATTTATTTTTACAGCAGCACTCCACTGTGTAACCAGTCTCATTAGCTCTGTGTGTTTGCTCTTACATCAAACAGCTCCCCCTTCTCTACCGGTGCAAATCCACACAACAAAGAGATCAAATGAATAAACATCTGTTCACCCAGTCCTACCCAGAGCAGGCAGGCTCACCCTGGTGATGCCAGGATCCTGCTGACTCCATGGAAGCAGGCCCCAGTTTAGCAGTGTGCCTGACAGCGCTGAGGGAGAGATTGACACCTGAGAACTGGTGCTCGAGTCCCTTCTTGTTGGTGACCCACTCACCTTCAAAAATAAAGGGGGTAAACAGCTTGTCCACCGCACTAGAACAGACTGCTTTCTTAGCTTAGTCTTTTTTTAAAAGGTACTCAGTTGAGAGCATTGGAAAAAGTGACCAGACCAGCTTGCACTGCTAGCTGCTGTATTTAAAGGTTAATCTAAGTTTCATAACTGGGAGTACCTACAGCAGAAAAATGCTTTACTGGAATAACAGAAACAGAGGTATAAAAAGACAATAATACAAATGCACCTAGCATTGTTATAAAAGCTCCATTTTATAGATTCCATTTCATTAATACGATACTTGAAAAGGCACTGCTCATTTAAAATTAGAGCCATTTTAGTAATAAACCAAGTCAACAGTACAAGCTGTGACGAATTAGGTTACAAGTGAACAAAGCAAAACTGAAGAAGACATGCTGAAGGGATGGTGTTCTGAGAGCTGTGCCCTACTTGGTTGGTAAACCCTAGCCATCTTAATCTAGCATTGTATAACCACATCTGTATTATAGCATTTATCATTTGTGGAAAGACAATTTTTTGTAAATTTTTTGTAGTTGTGCTTATGTCAGTTTCCCTCGTTTTAGGCAAAAGAATAGTCAAACTAAGTCTCTGCGAGACTAAAAAATGTTGAATTTGAATCAAAAATAAAATGGAACTAATTAGCTAACACTAAAACAAGTAAATGGAATGAAAACACTGAAGTACCCAGAGAAATCCACATCTGCACTGAAGTTGAGAACATGTTAGTAATCTGCACCCAATTCAAGGTTTTATTTGTGTTGGCAAAACAAGGTGAGAATGCACTGGAAAAATGCTGTAGCGAACGGTATATGACCTGTGTATAATACTAGGACGGAGTGCTCTACTATGGCCTAGGGTCTCCTCCTCCCTCACAGTATGCTGTGCAGAGGGCGCTGCAGGAGTCTTCACAAAGAACACCCTGGTCATGTGGAGAGTGCATGGAGTTTACCTGATCTGAGGAAACCCCCGGAGAATCATCCTACTCCAGGGGCGCTTCTGGGTTTGAGCTGATCTAAGAAATTCAGCTCAGATGGGGATATGAAACGAAGTTAGAAAAGGTCAGTGGCATGGAGAACAGGAGTGCTGAACAGTGCACAAAATGAAGCCATTTGCTTCTGTATGTCAGCAGAAGTACGAGTTACTGTAGAAGGTAGGAAAAAAACTAAGGCCAACAGGGGAAGGTGAAAGGGATTTTTAAATAAAAAAATTCCACTATTTTGAAACCCACGGTTCCAGCAGAAACATTACTGGATACATATTATGACCATAAACAATGTCCATTGGTAGCAAGCATTTTTATTGTAAATTAATAAAATCTGCTTAAGAGTAAAAAAGAAATGTTTTTATTAGGAATAACTTGTTTTTCCACTGATAAATTCAATTTGTACATGCATTAAAATTTAAATAGGTAATGCACAGATTACAATTCACACAATGTTTGCTTCAGCAAAAGTTAAAATTTCAGTGCCAAATGATTACATGTTATGAGTAAAATGAAAAAATTTGTGTGAACATCACAAAATACGCCGTCATTAATCACTTCCTCCGACATTTCACTGTTGGAATGATTGTTATCCAGGTCAATGTTCCTGTCAGGCTCACAGAGAGGTGGGACAGCCCAGCTCATGTGGATGCTCCTTTTGGGGTGTGATTCCTAGCTGGTGCTAGAGGCATTCTTGTAGAGGCTCTTGTAGATCTTACCAAGGCTGTCCTCAAACACAGCTCTGTGGGGCTTCCCTGTGTACTGTGCAGCTCGGCTGGTCCAAAACGCCCCGTTACCCAAGTGAACAGAAGCCCCAGGGATCACTGTGCTGGAGGTAAAACACAATGACTGCTATGGACATTTGGCTTTGCATTTTGGTCTCTTTCCTTTTCATATGGACAGAAATATCTTTGGTCACTTGATAACTTGAATTATATTGAATGTATTGTTTTGGAGCATCAGAGACATTGGACTCCTTAGCCCCATCCACAGATACCAAGCCCCACTTGCCCCACCTTTGAAATAAAACCTATGTCCACTGGTTTGAGTGCTCTCAACATTTGCACATATTGCTGTACGGACAAGTCCCATTCATTTATGTTCAGTGACCTCACATTAAACTGACAATGAATTGTACACATGAGAGATAACACTGATAAACGTAATCATGGAGTTGTGATGGTTTGTGGATTTGTATGTACGTTTGTCTTATTTCGTCTGAGCGGGATTGTGGTGGTCGAATTCTTTCTTTTGTTCTTTCACCAAGTCTGTAAACTTGCACTGAAAGGACAGGCCAAGACTTGACAGTGCCGAGACAGCTGAAATGCTTTTATTTTCTCTCCCATTCTAAATAACTACTTCATTAAATAAAATAAAATACACAGAACGTTTTAGAAAGTTCTCGGTGAGTTGAGGGAACAATTTTACAGTGTGCGCTCAACCAAGATATATTTTTTTTAAATACATCCATTATTATTTAGTCTGTCATTGTGTTCCAAGCATAGAAAACCCAAACAAATTCATATACACGGATCATAAAAGGATCTGAAATGAATAAAAGAATGGCAATTTGAATCTAATGGCAGCGCTAAAAGCCCCTGTCACAGCAAAAGGAGAGATGGCGGCCATTAAGCCCCATCACCAGAAAAACAGGCATCCAGTTTCTTGCGATTACAGAATTACAGTGTCAGTGCTGAGGTGGCACTGTGACAAGGATAAAGTGTTTACCTGTCCCGGAGAGCGGGGCTGTCACTGTCGTCGCCGGCGACCACCAGCCTGCGCTCGGCCGAACATCCCTCTGCGTGCTTGTCATCCTGAGAAAATCACCCGGGCCATCAAAGCAAGGAGTCATGGGTAAAATAACGTGCTGCCAACAAATGCATTTTTTTTGGGCAAAGAGCTGATGCTAAAAACAAACAGATATTTATTACTGACATTTCAGACACAGTGGCACTTTTCTTGGCAATGATAATATAGTACCCAGATTACTGAATTATAATTAGGTTTACTGAATTGGACCTAATCAATAAATATCACCTTCGGAAAATTCCAACTGACATTTTTTTCCGGTAATAAAAAAACTAAATGTAACCAGTGTGGCCACTGTGAAATTACGCCTGAAACTTGATGTTGGAATGGTGTTTGCTTTGATATGTAGCACTAAAAGGTAAAAGAAAACCAAAAAATGCTTGTAGACATAGTTACAGGCTATCACCCATAAAAGGAGCCATACAAGAGACCTTAAGAATAACCTAGAGTAAAAAGCTTAAAAACACAAGACACTTATTTCACACAAAACCAAAATGAACACCCTACTAACAAAATCATGAAGGAGTGCAGTTAATACTAGGGATAAGAGCATCTGCTAAATGAAATTAATGTAATGTAATGGATATATCTTTAATCAGAATGCATGAATGGATATACAATTTACAGATATCATAAACACTCCTATAATTACCGGCTCTTGCAACGTAAAATCTGAAATAAAAAAGGAACCTATGAGAGCTTGGACATAGCATGTGTTATTTTCAGTCAACTGAGGTCAATCATGACCAAACTGATTATGTGCTCCTGTAATTAAAAAATGACATTTTATAAATGTTGCTCTAATTTGTATGAAATGAACATACTGCTGTTCATTTAAAGATTTAGAGTTTTTTAAAATAAAGTTTTCGCACAATGTAAGGGCTTCTTTTGTTTCATTGTCAAACTACTGTAATTTCTCTGGGCCTGGTTGTGACATCATCATGGAAATAAACACTGAAGTTAAATATATGTAATATAATTTTGTTAATTCAATTAACAGTTGAATTGCACAAATCTGTCTGAAATACTCTTTTCCGTCATAATTAAAACAGTGTTAATCAAAGGCTGTCAGGTTCTGTCAGTTAGATGATTTAATGCTCTCCATATAAATCCCCTCCATTTTTTCTTCTTTTAATTATGTAGGAATTACACGTTTTTCTCTTAAAGCCCAGCTTCAGCTGGCTGAGGCACCACTTGTACCTACTTCCTTCTTTTTGTGTCAAGAAGATGAGCCCTTAACAGCAGCTTTGTGCCTGAAGATCTCCCTCCCACAGAACACTGCCTCTTTCTCATTGAGAGAGGATTTGGAGCTTTAGAGTAATTAGCGAGATGTCGCTTAGTTCTGCCATCAGGATATTCCAGCAGAAACGCGTGGGAGGTGATGTTTTTTAACACAACACCTGCCAGTTCTCGAGTTCCCCCGATTTGAGGCTTCACAACTTCACAGGTAATTCAAGGGGGTTTAAATAGAAATGAAAAGAAAAAAAGAAGAGCACAGCCAGACAGATTATTCCATTCACTCACAAACAGAGTGACGAATCAAAGGGAAGCACTCGCAGACACAGGTGTGGTTTGATACTGATGCAGCAGTGACCGTGTGAATTAACTATGTAAACCAAGAGGCGAGTGGGTCAGGTGTTCAAAGCCTCCTTCCTCTCTAGTCTCTGTAAAACAATGCATACTTCTCAGTGTTTTGCACTGTTCCGCCAGAAAAGGTGGGGTTTTACTCACAGCAATGCTTTTGCTCTGAAGGCCGTGGGTCCTTAGGATTCTCTGAACACGTCTGTGGATCTCCTCCCACTGACCTGGGCTTGACAAATCACTTTGAAACCTGGGACATTAACAGTGACATTACTGCACCACATTATCCATGTTTAACTGAACTCAGAACAGCTGCACTGCTTCTTTATTTCTAAACCGGGTAAATTAAATCCACTGAGGGAAATTAAAGGAAAAGACCCGAAAGGGCCCAGTGAAGCAATTATGGGGCTTTATTGTGTGATGGTGTAAATGTCATTAGCTGCTGCGCTCTGCCCGCTTTTCACCGCGTTATCTGTTTTTGGCTGGTGAAATGTTGTCACTGTGACTCACGCTGCTATCACAGTTGGGATGACAGCTGTAAAATGGAACAGAAAAGCTCATAACATTTGATCATCTGCTGCAAGTGTGCAGCTTCCACATGATCTGCTACTGACTACAACACTGCTACGTTCAAGAGTAGTAGAGGAGAGCAGAGGATGGATAATAATAAGTACTATTTAATACGCTCAATTCATAAAAATCCTCACACAATTACTGCAGCCCTACCTCTTTGCATACAGTCATTAGGGAGGTACCCCTTTTGGCCACTAGTCTGTGCTCTAAATCAAGGAATGATTTGGAACGTGGGCAGTAAGCATTTAAAAGGCTGCTATGGGTAATACCAGACTTTTGGATAGTCAAGATATGTAAAAAAATGGATATAAATTTAAACTAAATATGTGGATGCTCAGTTTCATTCAAAAGTAAATATAGCTTCCATGATTATAAGATGTGGGTCTAATTCTGGGTAAAATTTCTTTTTTTCTCCGAAGTCTTCCGAAGTAATGTGCTCTTCTTTGCAACTACTGAGTCCACTGAGCTAACATTTTCAGCCAAGGTAACAGTTACTGATGTCAAGTGCTCAATTTTTAAAGTAATACTTTTCTTTACATTTATTCTGAAATTCTACTGTAATATCAGTAGCCACTGACAACCCTCAGCACTGTTACTCTTAGAAGAATTGTGGTGAAACCCAGTATGTGCCTGCACACATACCTCTCTGATGTTTGAACTGGTTTTAGTTTTTAAATGGGCTCAGAGCCACTGATGCTTCAGATGGTTGAAAAGGACACATGGTCAGATACTGAACAGACAGGCTGGATGGCACACTTCAGTTAAGCATCTGCCATTTGTTTTCCCATCAAAGAGTTCCGAAAAACGTGCCTCCTGCCTTGTCGTGGGAATCTACGCTGCCTAGCTTAATCTCCGGCTTTATGACTTTTGCAGCGTTTTCAATTGAGAGAGAAGCATCATACATTTCTCACAATTTATTTTCCAGTTTAAAATTGTCTATTGATTTTGATGTTTACTATGAACAGAGAAAGGAGGCAGAAAACCAAACAAACAAACATTTGCTGGTTTAGCTTGCAGCTGTTCAGATCAATGACAGGGTCTCTCAGAATTTATTAAACTGTGCATCGGGTCAAATGCGTTCAGTTTCGCTGAAACACAATCAATACCATTCTCGCCATGTTTTCGCAGGGTTTTTTCTTTTCTTTTAAGTAATGAACAAACATGACAAGACATCAGATCCTGTAATTTGAAGAAGGGGGGAAATTCATCTTGGCTGCCGAGTGTGATCACAATAAAGATTAGCTGCATACAGCCTGTTGTATTTGGCTGCGCTCTCATGAGGCTCACACTTTGGTCAATACTATATAATTGGAAATTCATATGGGAGAGGCTATGTGCTTTTTCCCTTTCCTTCTCTCTCCTTTCATCAACCAAGCAAATGGAAATAGTTTCAGCCCCAGAATGACGAATTCCAAACAAATTCTTAGAAAAATCATTTATGCCTTTTGACCCGGTGAGAAAAAAGAAAGGTATCGATTTCAAGCCACAGAAAACGTAAGACCTTTTCATCTCAGAAGACCAGCTGGAAACAGCAAGACAGAAAAAAGCCAAAAAAAAAATGCAGACATTTGAATTACTCTCCATTATGGCATGTAACTGCCCCTGAAAAGGAAGGCCGTTTGATAGACTGAATACTGAGGTGTTAGTCAAAGATTCAACCTTGAAAACCCAAAAATCCACAGAAGCCCCAAAGAAACAGCCCTGTGCGAAGAGGGTACCTCTCCCGCAGGGAAGAGCGACTCAGCACAGGACTCTGGGGGATCCTCTTGCAAGATGCTGGGGTTAACTGCGCCTCCATTGCCCTCCTACTAGGGGTGCTGGTGTACCTCTGTCCCAACACCTCCCCTGGGGAATTCTGCACCTTCACAGAGCTGCTGTTCACCTGTAGGAACACAAAACTCAAGCAGCTGAAATATGGGCATGGTCTCCAGTCACCTGCTGCTCTGTTGTAGCTACTCCGGGTGACAAAGCACTGCTTTCCATAAGGGATGGGGGGCAGCATTGTACTAGCAATGCACTTCTCCAGCACAGTCCATGTTCACAGACAGAGACCATGGACAGACCAGCATTACTGTGAATTCAGTTCAAGTTCAGAATGCCATTTTTAAGAATTCAACCTTAGCCTTTGATTGAGTTCCTCCTTTTGCAGACTTGGGTCTGTAGCTGCCAAGGAGGGAGGCATCTGGAATAAAAAAATGGAAGTAAATATAAAATCACGGATAACAGCTGAGAAAACACACAGCTGAAACACTTAGGCTTCACTAAATTCATGAAGAATCAATGGCCTTGTGTGAGACCTTGTGTGTGGTCTGCAGTGCGTCCGGCTGACCAGCTGTGACGGAGGCTTCCCTTGGAAGGCGTGACATGGTGGGACGAAACAGACTCGTTCAGGGAGCTGCTCAGCGATCGGGGAACCTGCAGCGAGGGCACAGGGACTAGCCATCACTTTGTTACGCATAAGGAAGAACTACCATCCAGTCAACTTTATTCATCTGCTGGGGTAGAGGCGCTTTCAGCGCAGACAGAACTTCAATAAACAAACAAGAATCCTCACACACAGACACAGAATCCTCAATTAATCATCTATATTTGCCTTTCATTTCAGCTTAAATCACTTTCCGGAAAGAACGCAAAAGGTTAAACCAAAGAGAGAACAGTTTTGGGGGGGGAAAAGCAGCCTCTCTTTTCTTCCGTTCCACTCAGGTGCCTGTACAACTGAACTTCCACAGACTTCAATTAAAATGGTGGCACCTCAATTAAACAGCAATATTACCCCTCTCACCAATGAAATGAGCTGTTTGCCTCCACATAAACAAGCGTGCAGACTTTAAACACACATTGATAATGCGTTCAGCGGGCTAAGCTCCTTCAGTAGGAAAGTATTTGTTAATCACGGTTTGACTCTTAATTACCCAGGTTAATTGTGGCCCGGGGAATCATTCTGTAAAATGTTCCCTTTTTAAAGGCCACATTCTAGAAAATGCCATGCTGATATCACAGCCAAATCCATATACCCACTTTAATAACACGGCCAGTTTGATATTTACACCTCAGGACTTCATGTCATTTCAATGAGCACGTAAAATAATCTCTTAAACAGAAACAAAAGGAGCTAACGGAAAGGACTCCATTTAATGCCTATTGATCTCAGTAATTTTAAAGGAACTCTGCTGAAAATAGACAGGTACTCAATGTTTTCTCCTTTCAACTGAAGAAGCACCAGATGCTAAGATGTTGTGCATTTGCAAGAAACAACAGGCGCATATTCTACTCTTTAATGGTACAAACTCCTTAATAGGACACACCCTATTTATTTGATGGAATTGGGAATACATACCTATTAATGGCAATGGTGAAAACATACAATGATCAATGGTAAAGACATTTAAGTCTAGTGGGAACCATTTAGTTCAGATTACATTACATTATTGTCATTTAGCAGATGGTCTTATCCAGAGCGACTTACATATGTTACAATTTCTACGTTATCCATTTCCTACAGCCGCAGAGCCCCAGTAAGGAATTGAACCGGCAACCTTTTGGTTACAAGCCCTGCTCCTTACCACTATGCTACACTGCCATCCCAGATGAAGGGACTGGTTGATAACAGATGCCAGTATGACATACATGGCATTTAGTACACAGCTTGTGGACAAGCTAACGGGTCACAAAATAGGTAGATTAAAATGTTACCCAGCCTGCCAAACTATTAAGAGATTCTTTCTTGAGTCTTCCCACAGTCATAAGACCATCGACAAACTGGACATTCCACAGACTGCATTGTCTAAGATTCTATGAGGAATGAAGTTGTCACAGAATCAAAATTAATGTGAAAAGGCATTGGCGCCACAGCGCTAATAATCATGGAGAGACTCAAAAATAGTCAATTTGAGTCAAATTATTATTTTATGTTTTAATCAAGTCAAGGCATTTGACTATGCTATGCCATTGTAACTCACACGGTCCCAGCAGTTCTCACAGCCAGATTCAAATAATGAAACTGAGTTTTAATTAATAAAAGATAGCATAAAAAATACTGAACACTTCAAACATGTTTTGTTCCATGTTTGAAGTGCTTAGCTAAGAACATCTGTCAAGTAAGTCAGAGGAAAACGTGGTTTACAACACAAACATCCATTTTACCCTTTCATTTGGAAATTTGCTTTTAAGAATCAACCACTTATGTGTCAGACTGAATGCGGATGCGTGTGATTCATACAGGGGGTGGGGGTGCACTGTGTAATTTTTAAATTGAGGAAAATTTTAGGTTTCTAGCTATCATTAGGCCTACTAGCTAATGAGGCACATCACGTTGAGTACTGACATAGCCAGCTAAGTCATACTAACAAGGTCTTGACATATTTCAGGTTCTTCCACAATAAAAAGCTCAGGGGTGGCACCTTGAATGTGGCTCTTGTGATGTAATACCTAGAATTTTATTACATTTAAAATGGCAGAAAATACAAAAAGGACAGTCCCTGGTGATCTAACATCAGGGAAAGGACTTTATGGATTTATGTGTATTATTTCCGGAGTTCCCCTTTACAAGATCAGAATATCAACTGTGTTAATCAAGATTAGCAGATGTTACAGAGAGCAATGTGAAAAGAATGATTTAATCTTACAATTAATTTTCGTTCCTAATTCTAAATGATTAAATGTCCTCTGCTGTAATAAACACTCTGATAATACCCTTCCTGGATCATTAAAAATGAGGACACGAGCTAGTGAAGGAGCTGGAGGGCCAGACAGAAAAACAAGAGACAGAGTGACAGAGACCAGAGGTAAAGAATCACACAACCAGGGGGACAGAATACCAGACAATAACAAAGACTGTAGGCCTGTGTGATGCAAAGGACACACAAACACACAGGAGGGCAGACGGCAGGAAACGCACCACGAAGGGAGGATGGCTCTCGGACTCCTTCTTGAACCTGTAAGGCCCCAGCTGGAGGTGGCTGAGCCGCTGGCTGGCGTCCTCTGACAGCTGGCACATGCGGCGGTGGGTGTAGGGCGACGGGGAGCGCGTCAGAGAGGCCACGGTGGGCTGTTCGTAGCTGTTGGACGCAACGTTCTGCTGTTTCCTTCTCCCTGCAGATACTGGGCTCCTGCTGTTTCGTACGCCAGAGCGAGGTTTTGCTGGAGACGGACAGCCCGGCTGAGAATGGAGAGACATGGTTCAGTGCAACTTCAGCCCGTCTTCAAGTCTGACAAACTGAAGTCTACTATAAGCCAACTTCTTACTAATTCTTACACGTCCTAACCTGACTTTGATTTACTAATCATACTTGATGTCAAGTTCAGATTTATTGTTGTAGGGTAATCTTATGTTTTTCACTTGTGTCCTACTCTATGTAGTAATTTCTTAATGGGTTAGACAAGGTTTGAGGCAAAAAAAAAAATTCAAAAACAAAACTAAAAACAAAGACAAAGACTCAAAAATCAAAAAACATCAGAGTGATCCTAGACGTGAAACCCAGCCATATTACAAAGTGTTTCATTTTAGCTGTCAATAGCAGTGTAACTTTCAGATATTTACAGAGCATTGGTAGTTTATTCTTGCTTAAAATGAAATTAAAATGTATACAAATGTCAACAAAACTGAAAAAACAGGATTGTGATTGACTGGTTTGACTAGAATGACGAACGAGTATTTTAAATGCCAGTGTTTAACTTGTGGCACTTCTGCAGAATCAGATGAAACAGTGTGATACAAAAACCATCTGGGAGACCACTCTACCACACCAGGATGGGAGACCATAGCTAGTATATGTGCAAAAGTCAATGTCATTCAATGCCTCATCTGCTAGTAATTCTTTTGAGGATTGCTATGCCTGGGTGAGAATGAAGAGGAGTATGAGGATGACCTTTCCATTCAAAAACACATTAAGTTTACTCTTTTTTAATAATTGCAGTGGAGATTCACTAATATTGAAATCCACTGAATAGCTCACTGGACTTAGTCACCCCACTATAACAGCCAATCCACAAACAATAATAATCAATGAATATATGCAATATCAATACAAAAAAATCATGGGACAGAACCAACCCAAAACAAGAAAGGCTGGTTGTCCACACATTTTATTGTTGCAGTTGGGATTAAATTGGTATGCAGATGCGGTTTATGGCATATAGGTATTGTGCCAGGGAGTCTGTGGTAATCAATAGTCCTCAGGCAGAATTCTGTACTTTTTAAAGAGGAGCACATCAGACAGGGGGCTATGTTGCCAGTGGAGATACATTTATGTTTGCATATATTGAACTACTGTATAACGTATATGAAGTAAATTATAATTGCACTGTACATTAGAAAGTTAATTTTTTGCAATGATGACTAAATAGCCTAACACTACAGCTTGAAAATAACATTACTTTGCAATGCTGATGATTCTGAAAATAATCAAGCTGGCTGATTGTATGGACAATGGTTCTCAGATGACTTTATATTCCCACCACAAAAGCATTCGGCAGAAAACATCACGCTCATGTACAACTCTAATATCACCTTTGCTGGCAAATGGCTTCAATAATTCTAATAGCAGCTAACATAATTCTGAGTTGCAATAACGGTTTTCCTGGAGGCGATGCAGGGATAAATAAATTTAAAAAAATGTTAATTGCATCTGATGGCCAGCTTCAGACTAATATGATAATGACATTACATGGCTGTAAAAATAAAGATAATTTAAATGCTAATTGGAACATCCTGGCATATTAACTCATTTTTAAAAGTGGAATAAATAAATCCTGATTGAGATTGCTATTTGAAGAAGACAGATTTAATGAAATTAATCTAAGTAGTTTTTTCTTTAATTCTTTTTTCTTCGTCCTTTTCTTTTCTCTTTTTTTTTTGGTTGAGACACAAAGGAGCCATTTTCCACCATGAGTCGCGCTTGTCTGATGTGATTAGTGGGTCTGGTGGTATTGGTAACGGGTGATAAAGCAGGGTGTCCTTGAAACAACAAAGCCGGAGCCACAAGTAGCTTATTAAACAAGAAACGAGGCTCGTTCAAACACATGCAAATCAAGCATAGAAGACCCATTAAAAAAGAACGCCGTGTCAAGTCCGAACCAGGAGACTTAGCAAAGGGGACGCGGAAACACAAAAAAATAAGACTGACAACGCTGGAAACGCACTCAGCAGCGGCCTGAACAACTAAGCAGTGAGAGATGTGAGGAGACGCAGTACGCTCTGCATCACAGAGCGGGCCGTTTTGAGGGAAGGGCTTGTTATGAACCCGGCAGACAAAAAAGGGACGAGATTCCATGCATTGTTGGAGCCGCCGGCTTAATGTGATTCCCGAGTATCCATCAGCATCATTAGGCTAGTGGCAGCAGTGTGGCGAGGCGTCCCTCCATCTCTGTGCTGATCCAGATCTCCTCGTGGGTCATTACAGCACATCCAGCCTCTTTCAAGACCTGGCGTTTTGTCAATAATCTCCATTAAAATAAATGGCTCTTATAACGAGGCCTGGAATATGGCCCCTGATCTCGCTGCACCGGCTTGATAGATAATACTTCTTTAAAAGGAAAACAGATTTGGAAAGCATAACAATATGTCTTTGTGGTCTGCTGAGGCTTTGAAAAAGATGATCACTGCAGCTTGCCCTCACTGTCTCACTGCTAGTTTGCCAGGGACTTCGCTAAGAGTAAAACACCAGAGATAGGAGAAAGGTAGTTAAAACTGTAAAACTGAAACTGTGAAAGAAATGTTTTCTTTTAAAAAAGCAAAATACATTTTTTGTACATTCCCCTCTCAAGCCCAAAGACACATTCAGGTAATATCTATTAAAAAGGCATGAAACCTGGGGGGTAGGTCTGTTCGGTGAACACTGATTGCCAGGACAACAAACAGCCTGTTCCTCCAGACAAAGAGCCTTGAAAACCAAACCACTGATTTCAGGTGAGGATATCAATTCTAATGATCTGCTCTCTATAAATACCCTTCAAAAGAGATGGATACACTAAAATGTGTTTCCAAACAATTGGCGTGTCAGAATCCATGCAAAGAAAATAGTATGTGGCAGAATGCAATTAAATTGGTTGACAGCGCCATTCTTTACTGGTCTAGCGATAATTCCTCAACATCCAGCTGTGGAAACATTGACGGAGCTGCTGAGTACTTATCTGTGGCATGATCAATCTTCTCTTTTGCGCTTCAATAAAATCATTCACACACACACACACACACACACACACACACACACACACACGTCTGTCTGCTTGACTTGTTGAGGGCCACTTCTTTGGTTAAAGTGTACATTACACTATGCTATTTATGTAACTTTTACCTAGACCTATGTTAAAAAAATGAACTGCATTTTACAGATTGAATGTGCAGTACATTAAATACCCAACAGTAATTTTTCAGCTACTACTTAACTGTATACATTTGGATTTTAGGCTTGCAGGGAACAGTTAACTGTCTTCAAGATTTCAAGATTTCACTACTCGCACACCTCCAACTGGACAGCACCTGAGTCATTCAGAGCAGAGCACGTTATTATGAAACCAGCAAAACGATAAGGAGGCTGATCAGAACACCAAAGAGAGGACAAACTTACAGGGGCAGCAGGCTTGCTATCTTTCAATTCACATTCTTCGATGATGGAATTTGTCGAGAATTCCATTTTGGGAGAAATTCCCTGGGGGAGGACAACAAAAGAAAGCCCTACAAATGAAGAAAAAACAAAACCAGGGGGTGCTGGCAGATAGCAAGGCACTTGGCAGATGAATTAGCGACAACAATCAACAACCTGTAACTCCTCCAAATCGTGGCAATGAAAGTAACAACTGACTTAAGCAATCTGTTACAGACATGGCAAACCCTATCTGTGACATGGACCTACGGGGAAAGAGATGGATCTCTTCATCAGCATCTCTCTCTCTGGACCAGATGCTCTTGGGGTCAGTCTGGGACCCGGATACAGGAAGTCCCGTGTGTTCTCTTCCACAATGGCCAAGATGTTTCCCTCTGCAGTTACAGGCACACATTTGTCAGAGCCAACATTGGTCCACATTACAGATACCTACCATCCTCAGTCTTTATGTTAAACATGCCTCAGTTCAGGCCAACACTTTCTGTATGCACTAGGAAGATCAGCACCTTGTGTGCAACAGAGATTTTGGTGTAAACACACTGGGATGGTGAGTGATGTGGAGTCACTTAGGTTTAAAAACATAGTATACCTGGGGGGACAAGCTGAATCAGTTCAAAGGAGGTTGTGTCATCTGTAGGGGGAACACACAGAGAGAGGGAGCAGATTTATTATATTGTTGAATTATATTAAAAAGGTTAAAAATGGCAAATATCCCGCAAGGGATCACTTACGCTCCAGGAGATCAGCAATGTCACTGGGGTCAATGGCTTCTGAAAAGGCCTTGTGGGAGGAAATCACACATTTCAGCAATGCAGACTGCTTTTTTTACAGCAGTAAATGGATCTAAGACCTCTATTGTACATTGAGGTTTAAAAGGTTATAATATTTCAAACAGCGATGGAGAGTGGAATAAATCTAGAACTGTCAAAAGGCCTGTCTGAGTTAAAACTGTAGTTTTGTAATACAAAAATACACTTTTTATATGGCTCTGCGAAAAATAAGTAAAATGGAAAGTGCACTGTTGCCATTTTACACACATTTAAAAAAGAATTACAGGTGATTCTGTGCTATGGTAATGCGGTGCACCACCCTACCTTCTCAAAGGTCATCTTCTTATGGAATAAGAGAGGGAAAACTGGTGGCAGACAAAGAGTCTTCTGGTATTGGCCCATGACACAAACACTTAGGTAAACATCCTGTCGGTTGGGGAGCACAACTCCCGGGCAGGTAATCTAGCATTGACAAAAATCAAATGTACATTAATTAGGTAAATTTTTTACTACACTGAAAGTATTCTCATACTGTATTTTCATACAGGCCCCTGATATATTTAATAACTGGGATATTTAGTGTGTATGATTAACTAATTAGGCAATAGGATCAAAATTGACTGGGTTCAATAAACAAGTCATTCTAAATATTGTTATGCTGTGTACATGCTTGGGTCAATATAGTTGCAGCCACAGCCTCCTTGTGTTGGGGCTGTCATGCAGGGCGTGGTTTCAGGGAGACCCACAGAGTGGAAGACAATTAGCTCTGTGGTAGGGAGTTTGATTACCAATGAAAGAGGGCTTTTGCTTAAGTTAATTGTAGTCAGTAGTATTGTGCAAATACGCCTTAATGCTAAAAACGTATAAGATTAAAAAACAAATACAAAAAAGGAAGGAACACACCACTGCCAATCATAATAGCCTAAAATAATCATTAAAAAAACATAAAAATAATGATTTCTATTAAATAAATATATTTTTTACGTTATCACTATAATTACCTTAAAATCAGACACATATAAACTGTCCACACGTACACGGGTATTTTTAAAAACGTAGCTTTTTCTATGCGTTTTGGCCTTTCGGCCACACGCAATCGGCGTTTTAGGTCACTGAAAACGGACCTTTTGCAAAATGCCTTCCAGGGTGAAGATTTTCAGAAACTCCGTTTTGAGTGTTCACGTGTAGACAGGGAAAACGGAGTTTTTGGGTTGTGACGTCAGAGTGTGCGCCGTAATAACTTTTTTTCAGGCTTCTGATTGGCCAACATGGCTTTACGGTTAGGGTTATGTCGTCGCCTGTTGGTTTAGCATACTCTTGACAGCGTGTTTGCGTTTTCGTGTGGACGGAGATTTTTTTTAAGAACTAAGGAGGAAAACCCCCGTTTTCAAAAATACCCGTGTACGTGGCCCTAGAGTAGAATACAGTATTTTAACCTAACACAAAAAGGCCAAACCAATCTTACAACTAGTGGATGTCTCCCAAACGTCTTCAGATCAATCAAACTGAACGGTGAATACACTCAGGCCAAGATACATGACTAACAGGCATGGACTCTTAAATGTTATTGTTACTGAGGACCTCCTTGGTACAATAACTTAATGCCATCTTACTGCGTTCCTATATTAGTCCAACTTCCATTAAAGAAACAGATACCTCAAGCCCGGGTTTTGACATCCATCTAGACAGCTATCTTAGAACTTGCTCTATTTTAGCAACACTGCTTAGATGCACTAATTTTTTTATTCATAATGATGCACCCTAATCACTAAAACTAGACATTACACAGCCCATCCATACAGACAAAACTGATTTCGTGACACACCACTCCTCCCAAACACAAGCCAATAAGTTCAAAACGTAAAGTGACACACCAAATCACCGCTTCCGTAAGCAGGCATTGGATACAGCAGTGGAAATTCGAACCACTCACGCCGCCATGGAGACAGCTGAATGCGCTGATTGGTCTCACCGTGTGTCATTTAAAGAAACTCCGCTTCGCAGCATCCCTCGTATTCTTGAATGTGTTACGCTTTGTTTCAACGTTTCAGAGGACTGTTCAATGTGATACTGAGCTTTAGGATTTCACTGCACGGCCTTACGCAGTTCGCTAGCAAGCTAATTTAGCTCTCTTGACAGCTCATCAGAAGTTGTATCAGTTGAAAGTAATGCTTATCCTTAACCAAAATAACATCTCAATTCGTGGAAATTTGACCTGTTAGCCAACCAGCTAGAGAGCGAGCTAACTTTACTACCGACCGATCTGCAAGATCTCTGCCAGCTAACGTTGGCCAGCTAACTAGTTGCAGCACTGATTAGCTAGATTGATAACAAGCATTCATATATAGCTAACGTTAGGTAACGAGATCTGTATTCTTTCCAGACACAGGACTTCTGTCTGAGGCTTGCCATCAGGATTTAGATAGCTGGCTAACTAGTTTGGTAAGTTAACTGAAAATAAAAAAGATTTAAATCTTGCTTGCTCCAACCGTAAAGGTGACTAAGTTAAGTCATGAATTTGTACTTACGGCCTGAATATAGACCTCCACAGTGCATTTCAGCCCTTTCTGGGGCATTTTACAAGTCGAATGCCTCTTCTTTTGAGGCGTCAACCCACCCATATTAAAACTTCTGTTGTCATAGTTGCTGGAGACGCCGTAGCTGCAAACAGGAAATGGGTCATGTGACCAAAGAGAAACGGATCTTCGGGACAGGCGTGAACAAAAATGTCAAAGGGGAAAGGAGACGATGTAGCTAACGTTAGCTAGCATGTTGTCAAAACGGTGATGTTCACGCTCTTTTATGCCAGTATTGCTGTTTCCTTCTCGGTACAGCAGCTACCAAAAGGCTTCATGTTAAATGAGTGAGAAATATGCAGTGAGCAACGTTGTGCAGTAGACGACTATTAAGAAATTATTGGTTCAAAGCGTGTTTACTCCACAAATAAATTATTGGTTCAAAGCGTGTTTACTCCAGGTTTGATGGTGCACCATCTATACTTGGGATCAGGAGTAAAATGAGTTTTTCCCCCTTTGGTCATCTGAGTTGATGACATTACAGTGTGTCCATAGTGCATTGCCTTGTAATATTCTATGATTTTATTTATTTAATTATGGCTGTTTTGCCTCGCTAGTGACCAAACCCTAACGTGATCTCTCGTCCCCTTCTTTGTAATTTTATACGTGGTGGTTTTGCTACCATCATTGACACATGTTCGAATATGGCTAGTAACGTCTCATTTGTACATTTCCTGAGATTTCCTGGATAAAAGTGTGCTAAATAACAAAAATGCAAACTTAAATTTATTAAGAGCACTCAGAATTTCAATGTGATTAAACAGAACAAAGTCATTTTGGAAGACAGCATCTGCTCAACAGACGCTTCATTCTTTAGTAAAGTAAAGAGAGAGAGAAAGAAATTGAATTAAAAGATGACAGAACCTAACAGTGCAAGAAATTACAGCTTAATATATCTGGAGCGATGCACCTTCAGGCAAGTTTTGATAAGTTCTGGTTTTGATAAAAAGTTATCAACAGAATCAAACAGAATATTCTACCACTGTAGGATGCAACAAATGTATGATTGTTCATTATCTTGTTTAATATGTATTCTTGAGATGTTATACAATTACACCCGACCAGTTCTTCTGGATATTGTCATTTGGAGCAGCGATCCCTATATGTGGGTGAAGCTAAATGAATCTTTAGCCTGTTTAGCTCCATTGCCCTAAGAGAACAGTACAGAGTTAATGCTATGAGGCAGAGGATGGTGCATAACAAATGAAAAAGTCATTGTTTAGGTTATACTAATAAACAGAACTTAACATATCCATTCCTTTTTTCCTGTTGTAGTGGAATTAATTATTTTAGAAGCAAATATTTGCATATCTCATTTTTATTCAGATCCTTATTTTGAGTTAAGTGTGAAAAGTGTACTAACCACTCAGAGAATAATTAACTTGCTGCTTAAGTCTGGCTACTTTCTACTGATTTCTACTATTTGTATCACTTCACATTCACAACTGGTAGGGCCTATCCTTTGTGGGTTTGAGTATTTAATGAACACATCAGTCCCTCTTCACTTTGTGTAGTGTAGATCATCATAATCTTACCGCAGGGCTAAGAACTGGCTTGTTGTTTGCTGTGCAATTAACTAGCCTCTTGGGTACATAAGATGGCTGGGGTCTGATAAAAAAAAAAAGCTGATGCATAACTAATAGAAAGCGAAGCCAATGTAGATGAAGTTAGCTTTTTTCACCATCACTTGGTAGAAGAAAAATGATATTAACAATTTAAATGTCTCCAGGCATGCATAGCAGCATACACATAATTAGGATGTAATGTGTCTGGTCTAGTCAAGCAAGCTAAAGAGAATAATGGGTCTTGATGCAGGTTAAAATGACAGCACAGTGGGGAGGAGAACGGCACGAAAGTGTTCTGTGTGACATTTCCACTGCCTGCAAGGTGCCGTGTTTCGCAGTTCGCCATCCTTGGAGAGCGAGGCTCAGCAGAGGGTGGATCTGTGGGGGGAAGCAGCCATTAAACCGTGCAAAGTTTTCCACACACGCCACGCTGCGCAAAACCAGCCTTTCTGACACAAACGCCCAGTCAAAGAGGCTACAGATGGATGTCCTTCCTCATTTTTATTAGCACTTTCCATCTTTCCGTCTACCATGTAAAAAGCGAAACTCATTTGTTTATGTTGTTTCTGACTGATTGCTGCGCTTATTCCAAATGACTGGCCTGAAAAATACATGTTGTTCTTCACGCCACTCTTGACTGATCGCCTGCGCTATTCTCTCTCGCCTTCCTGTTTCCAATTCCTTTAGTGGAGAGCAAATCCCATGCCTCATATTGGATATTATGCAGTGTATGGCATTCAGTCTACTGTACAGGAAGGCTGCATGGACATTTACAGCCCATAAACTGGGAGGAAGGACAGAAAATGGACATCAAACCTGATTTTGCACAAGTCTATGACAGTCATCTTTTGTGTGTTTCTTAACATCCGGAAAAAGCAGAACAGTCTGGCTGAGCATATTGGCTAGATAACAGTTAACGTCATCATACTCGAGCAGACCAATAATTTTAATAAAACAACAGTAGCAAAACACTAAATAAAACATGGAAAAATTCACAAAAGTCAGAATTTTACAATTTTCCAGGTTTAGTTACAATGTTTCCTGGATCTATGGTGCTTTTGAGACTTTCTTTACCACAAGCAATTCAAATGAGAACTCCCATAAAACACTCAATAACCTGGGAGGAAGAGAACCATGACAAATGAAATAAGTACATTTTTGTATAATCATGCATTCATGCTGTCAAACTGATAATTAAAACTCAAATGCATCTAGGGCTTTTCATTGAAGGCAACACCTGAGGAAGAAGTAAGCACACTGCTACAGAGCATGAAACACTACAAAATGAAGACCATAGATGGAATCCCAGCAGTATGCCTGACACCATGTAAGTCAGAGTTGACTTGCTAAAGTCTGTTCTGCAGATGTTTTGCTGCACAGTGAAAAGAGAAAATGAAACAGTGCAAATGGCATCCAAATGGTACTGGATGATTACAGCCTTTTGTTTCCTTAAGTCCTTTCACTTTCCATTGTCTGTCATTCCATATTTCATAATGGCTCAGTTGGTGTCAGTCATTTCCAATTTCAGAAAGCCTCCATTGGTGTCTATCAATAAGGAACCCTTTATCACAATCTCAGAAATTTTGCCAGCCAGAGAATTGATGTAGATGCTGATGCTGGTGTGAGTTTAATAGTCTCCTTTGCTCCCCTGGATTCTTCTCTCAGATTTCTCTAGTTCCTGGTTCCTTCCGTTTCCATGGCTGTTCCCCTGACGATAGGATTGTCCTTCCAAGCTGCTGGAACACAAGAAAACACAGACCTCTGTTGGAATCTTTGACCATTAAACTACAATACACAGAGTGATAATGTCATTGGAAGAAACAGGATATGAGGACCTGTTGCTGTGATTCGTCGGCTTATTGTCATCTATCAGATTGTTAAGTCTGTAGTAGTCCAGGAAAGTACGTGCAACATTTCTACCCAGCTTCATGTCTGAGGAGAACAAGTTAAGAAAACTTCCTAATAGCAGACAAGTGAATGGATTTAGTGTCAGTTCACTGAAAATGACATACAATCTTTATACATACTGAGATATGTACTGAGTGGACACTGAGCAAAATTACTTGATCAACCCTAAATTAAAACAAGCAGACTGGACAATCACACCATGCAGAAGTTTAAATGCAGGTTTCCCTTCTACCATCTCTCTCAGTTGAATTTAAAAATGACACCTGAGCCCAGGGAACTTTCAATAGGATTTCCTTAACCAAAGACCCATTTGGTCTACAACCATGTGGGCTTGGAGTCCCTGCTGTAGTCACAATGCTCATGTCCCACTGAGGCTCTATAATTTCAGGTCTGACCTGCTATCCTTAATTGAAAAAATAAATAAATAAAGCCCTCTTTCCCCCCCTCACAGAACCAATACAACCATTTGCAGTAAATAACTGGCCAATCCCCGGTGCAGAAATAGGGCGAATAAATAACCCGGGTACGACACACTGCTTTCTGCACTAAGTGAGGGTAAATCAACTGCATTCCAGTCAAGTCAGCCAAAAACACGCTGGGGGAAGGCATTGCCTAGCAGCAATTACTTACAGCATGGGCTTTATTTAAATTCATAAGACCGCCCTCCACCACCACCATCCCATTACTGAGCACATCAATAACTTCAGCCACTCCATCATAAAATCGTGTGGTCTTTCCAAATGCTCTTGTCAGAAGGCCTTTCTGTTGGTATACCCGACTTGGTGTGCTAACCATTCAGCTTCACTTCTCCATGAATGGAGACACCAAATGACCCCGTCTGTTTAGCAGAAGGAAAATTTACTGAACAAAAAATACAACAAAGCTAAGGGAAAAAGTCTGTCTATAACAAACAACAAGTAATAACTACTTTGGCCTAGCCAGAGACAGTCAACTACAAAAACTAGAACAATCTATATCTCATCATACCCAGAGCCCAGTGTTTATCTATTACACTGCATCATAGTTAACAGTATGTTCTTTGTTGGACAGTTGGAATTGATGGAATGATAAAGAGACAATCTTTCATTCTTCCCTGTCATTTCCTTGCTGGACCTCAAAGCCATCCTCCCTGTCTGTCAGAGCGCTGTGATTGAAACAAGTGCCCAGGAAGAGACACAAAGGAGAGAGTGATACTCTCGTTTTTTATTTTTATTTTTCCAATTTCTTCCAACAGTCAAAATTACTCATGAAACATAAATCCAAAGACCATAGGTGAAATCCTATTATCCAGAGCCCTTAACTCATAAACAATCCATCCTTGGGGGTGATGGAGTGCTCAGGTGGAGGGAAGCTAGGGCACACCTCGGCTTCACGCACGTGTACATGCACATGCACGCACAGGAAAACGCATACACACTAGGGGTTGCACGACTTCAGATTTTTTAAAGTCGACAGTTATGTGATGAAAGTCGAGTCAATGTCGACTAATCGCTGATGACGTACATTCACACCGGGAGCGTCAAGAGCGTCAAAATTCGCTCTGGCTGCCCTGCCAACAACGCTGTCGAAGAAGGGGACGTTCTGACGTAGAACAAACAAATGTGTCTAAACAAACGTGTCGACCGGTGTAGCTGTATGTGCCACTGTACATATTTAATGCCACATTTAATGCCATTTATCGTTATTTTCTCCAGCTAAGCAAAGTCTATGTGAGCTCTTGGCCATGTATGATGTGCTGGTAAAAAAAAAGGTTAACAATACCGGTTACATCAACGTTGCTTACGTAGCTAAAGTTTAAAATGTGTACTTCAAATGTACTGCGAAATGACTCACTGTATGATATCAACACAGACTTATGATAACAACAGACTTTAAGCATGAAAGGCATGAAACTAGCCCATGTTATGTATGACCACTGATAATGACACTGGCGTGTAAATACTGAAATATCAAGGTGTTATTGACTCCCTAAAATGTTTCAGATGTTTTACTTTTACCCTTTTACTTTTGTCATGGTACCACTTTGAAGTGGTGTCATACAACTCTGAAAACCCTGACACACACAGTATAAGCTTCTCCAGTTTGTCCTCCATTTTGACTTTGATTGGATCTTTAAATTCAATGTTTATATTTTGCACCGGTGTCACGCCGCCCATGTTCCAGTATGTCACTCTGTAAAATCATTGGTTACTCGGAAAGGTCAGCGGCAAACGGGGTTGAAGTTCAACCAATTTGAACTTTGAGCGGAGCGTTACCACGCCTGGTTTGAACACTACGCTACGCTGAGGCATGACACTCTCTTAATAGGAAACCAATGGCAAAGCGAGCGTTGGGAGCTTTTGAAGCTAGTCATGTGTAAGCAGCTTTAGTCGCATAATCACGTGATCAGCGACTAGTCGACGTCAAGCTTAAAGCGCCAACACAGAGCAGTAAAGTCGACTTCTGGACTAGTCGACTAGGCTGTGCAACCCCTAATACACACAGACATATGTATGCAAATACAAAAATATGCATGTATGTATACACACGCACACACAACATCACAGAGCCAGAGAGATGATAACCTTGATTACCTCCACAGCCTTAATGAGATAGCTCCAGAATGGCTTTATAGAGTGGTAAAAGTATGAGCAAGAACTATCAAGTAAACAAAGAAAATATGAAAAATTGAACTAGGGGTGCCAGTCTTGTCTCAGAGTGCCAGATGAAGCAGGGAGGGCGTCTTCCTCTACCCCATTTATGCTCAGCAGGTCTGTGCCTCTCCCATACCCTGCTGGTGCCAGTCAGTCACCTTGGCCTGGCAATGTGGCGTCTCCATGGGCCTCCATTCGTCACTCACCGGGGCTGGCAGGCGCTCTCTCCACGACTCCCCACTCCTGTGTTTACACCCCATCTGTCTGAGTCTGCACCTTCTGCACCACTGTTCCTCCTCTGCTCCTTTTTTCGCCCGTGTGCATCTTTGAGTCGTCAAAGTGTTTCTCCAAGTACCTTTTGACTTCCGCAGTAATATTGTGTTTGAAACTGTACGTGACATCAACTAGGAGTTATTCACTGTTCAGAGAATCTTCCATGTATAGACCAAAGATCATGGTGATCAGTCAGCTTATTTATGTGTTTTAACCATGGCAACTGCACAATATTTCAGTTATCCTCAGCAGATATATCACTGTAAAACTAATAAGCACAGTGACTTCCCATGGATGAAACTGCAGTACCTGCTAAGCAAAAAAAAAAAGTAGGAACAGCAGCGGATGTCATAAATGTTTTGAGCCTAATCTGTAACAGACACCTCCGTCGGCAGTCTTCAGACTCAGAGAGGGAGCAAGCGTCCATCTGAGCCACATATTTTCCTGAGCCCTTTACACACTGGAAGCAGTGCCAGTAAAATACCCATCTGAATTTCCACAGCAGGGAGGCCACTACAGCAGGTAGTGTCATGCACGTACGTGGGAAACTAGGACACGTGGCTTACTGTGGCCGCTGCCACATCAGGCTGGCGATGCTTTCTTATAATGTAGGCCTCTCAGTGTGTTTAGTGGGCTACATTGCTCTATAGCTGATGAGATGTCTGTTGAGATGTCAGCCCGTGCATTTTCAATGCTAATGATTGAGTCATCAAAACAATGCATTCAGGCTTAAGAATTTACTTAACTGGCTACATTCTGTTGTGCTGCTGAAAGAATGAAAGATCATTTAAGTTATAGGTAGCTTGTTTAATTGTTCAAGTTATAGGTAGCTTGTTTGAAGTTTATCCATAACTTAGCCATAGTCTTCATTCTTGATGATCTACAAAGACATATGTAGATAGCAATTAATTAGATTTTATAGGTAATGATGTTTTTCAAAGCCCATGTAAAATCTGCATTATTATGTGTGCTCAAAATCCACCTTGCAACCCTTGAGCTCTTGTAACCTTGTTTAAAGAAAACAAACTAGGCTACAGTACAGCCTAATTATCTCAGCCTAATTACCTCTCTATTCAATAACCCATTATGCTATGCATGAATCTATTATTATTTTGAATCCATATCAACTTCCTGAGGTAGTTTGCCGATTTACAGTTCAGTGAGACACGATTAATATGCTTTGCTTTTACACTAAGACAGTGGAAGAGTCCGATACAACTCAGTGAGGTGCTGTTGTATCGTTGACACCTTTGCTATGACCCGGGGAAAGTTTTTGCCTCTCCTCCTCATCGACAGAATCTCAGTGGGCTAGCATGCATGCTCCGAGCGGCGACAGAAATAGCCCAGACTCCTGTAGAGTGCAGATGGCCTCTCAGCTTGTGATGTCACATCTCACATCTATTACAGGAAGTGGGTGATGGACGGCCCATTCTGAAGGAGAGGACTTCATCTGCATCACAGCTGCACGCGGGATATTCCAGCTCTCTGATTGGCTGCTGGCCGAGTGCCAAAAGCAACCAAAGCTGCTTGAAGGGGATGCTACCTGCAGGAAATAAAGATGTTGCCAAAACACAGCCTGAGGGTGAAGGGAGGCTGGAAATTTCCAAAAAACAAATCCTACACCAAGCTGTAAATCCTGCAAACATAGTGAATACTGGATGATCACAGAGAAAAAGAGAAAGGCATCACTTCTCTCTCCACAGACCCACACTGAAAGACAGAAATATGAAGCATGGCTACATTGTCCTGGAAGAGTTAAAAAAGTTGTACAAAACTTGTGAATAGTTGTTAATGTTTAATTAACTCATGCTCTTGTGAGCATGTTTTTATTTATTTCTTTATCTCACCTTGTTCCTGTTCTACACAAACATATTTGTGTACACAATGCTGAGAACCCAACCAACATCTCCTATCTTTTATACTAAAGGTCATTAAGAAATAGTAATGTAATGGTTGAAATCTTAAATGATAAGTATGTACAAATTTTAGCACAAAAATATTTACAGAAAATAAAGGACATCAAATTTCACAATAACCAAATTCTAATGACCAAATTCTATATAAGGAATCCAAGTGAATATCCCCTGTCACATACAAAATTCAACCTGGCTACATGTGTTTACATCCCTGTTCAAAGCCATAGCAAGGACATATTTCCCCTTCAAAAACTTCTTCTAACTGGATATAACCTTTATGCTGACTCATAGCCCTCTCCCCTCCCTTTCATACCCACTCTCTATAAAAAGAACAATGTGGCCCTCCACGCCGCCACGCCTAGCTCCAGCAGCTCCACAATATGAGCAGGCAGTGCATTAGCCACCACAGCGGGGCCTCTCCTGCCGAGGCAGACAATCTCTTCTTTCCTGCTAATTCCTCCACCCGCGCTCCCTCTCCGGAGAGCGGCCGGGGAAATCAGAGTAAATCACCGGACGCCAGACAGCCGGCTCTAAACTCATTAGCAGTTTATTCTCCCGCTATACGCCACGGCCGCTACGGCAGGGCTCTCCGCCGGCGGGCCTCCTGCGTGCCGCGGCGAGCGACGGCGGCTGGGTCAACCGAAATTCACATTCATTCCGAGCGCGTTGACTTCAAAAGTCCTTAACGCGTTGGAAAGACGGGGTCAGAGGGACACCTCGAGTGCAGAGCGGCAGAGACTGGCTGTAATGAGCACGCCGCTGTAAGTGGCGGCTCTCATCTCTGGGAAGGAACAGCAGGCGCGTTGCTTGCTGCCGCTTATTCCATGTAAGTAGTTAAAAGTTGAAGCTGAAAGTGAAATGACCAAAGTAGGCTGTATTTTACTTCTGAACGCTCCACATTCAATCAGCAGAGCCTTTTCCACGGTTAAGGGCTACAGTAAAACAAGGTCTCTCTGATACCGGGCGACGCCAAGGTAAAGGATGTAAAGCCTCCCTGTCATTGGTGCGTGAGGCGTTTTAATATCTCGTCGGCACGCGCACTCGATCGATAGCCGCCTCTGTTGTGACTCAAGGACAAGCCTCCGTGGGGCCGATGAGGCGATGAGACAAGAGGGACACAGACGTTCCTGCCGCTTGACGGATGATTTGTTTACGGGGATGTTTATCTGCTTTCACTGTCATACCCGCCGTCCAAACAGACGGACAGACAATGATGCCCCAATGACAGGGAACAAGACGCCGTGGTCCTGAGCGGGCCGTCCACTAACAAGCAAACAAATTGGGGGACATCGCTGCCATCAATACCATCAAGTGACAGCCCTGCCACTGGGGTGTCACAAGAGCCAATTAACAATGCTAATTAAAACAGTAAACAGTGATTCACAAAGGGAGCATGTTTCCCCTGAAACCATGCTCCCCCCAGCTCAAAATATACCAAAAGACCCTGCGTCCCTTCTCCACAAGACAAATTAAAGCAATCTGCTGACGCAAACCAAATGTTAAAACAACAGCAAATGGAAATGTGTAGTTCTACTTTATTCCTGCGACTTCTTGCATTGGGGATCATTAAAACTTTTTAAATACTTTTAATACTTTTTACATTCCCCTTGAAGGTTCCACGGAACAGCCTAGAAATTTCCACAGGTAGCTAAGCGAGAGCTAAGTACTGTGAGGAGGTGTAATGAAGCATAAAATGAGTTGAATGAAGCAGCTCAAAGCAGGAAGGCAACAGAGTCTCCTTGATCAGTCTGCTATGGGAGAACACAGCTGTTCTCTTCAAACGCTGGGGGCCACTAATGATGCTGCATCTGCCCCTCTGCCCTCTGACTTGGATCCTGACATCTGAGGGAGGACATGAGCAAACAGCACCTTCCACACAATACTGGGCAAAACCATTTCAAAAATCATACTGGTATCGAGATATAATGTGCAATCAATGGAGAGTCCATCATTTTCAGATATTTTTTTTTCCAAGACTTAAGACTCAATATTTTGTTTAAAAAATCCAGACACATTAACATGAAAAAATATGCAGCAGTCATCAAGGAGCTGAACAAAAGACTGCTCCTCTTACTTGACTCTCTGCCATGGACGTTCTTCAAGATACCTATATTTACACACACTCAATCATGCATAGATGAAGGCATGTACACCTCAGAAGTTATTAAACAATCGAATGGGGCGGCTAGTGAGCTGGTGATACGTGTTACTTATAAATGAGCATGTGTATTCAACTAGCCCCACAGACACCTACTCTGACATGGAGCAGCAAGGAGAACGAAGGCCTGAAGCTTGTCTCAGTAGAGCAGAGAGGAGATCACTCCCTACCACTCTGATGGCTGTAGCAGGTGGTGGGTGGAACAGTCACCACATAAACAATCCTGTCGTTTTCATGTCATAAACCTCTCAGAGAAGATGGCTGATTGGGTGCTCAGATGCTCAGATATTCTTTCTCTCCACTTCCTGCTACATAACAAAGCCCTAAGATAGAAAGCGAAAATACGGTTCCCATAATTCCATTCTGGGGGGATCCCATGCATCACAAGTCAGATAATTCCCAAAATCCAGTTATGGTAGAGATTCAATGGGCCTTTGATTACATTCACCAACATGTGGAACAAGCATGGGCTCATCTTTATTTGATGCTATCTCTGCACAGGAGTAGGGAGTTTCCTTATTACATTTGGAAGAAGGAGAACTCACAAGAAACATTTCCAATGCTGAAAAACAGTCATCCAAGCAAGTCCCTGATTAAGGATACACTCTGTGGATAAAATACTTACTATTCCTACTCATTGTACCTTTCATGCTAATGTGGTGAGTAAAATCCCAGGATTACACTCTCAGGATAATGTTACTCATCTGCTTTTTTTGTGTTGTCCAGACATTTTTCTGCCAAGTGCTGACTACAAGAAGCACTTTAATGCTTCTGCTATGCCAGAGGAATACTTTATTGCACAGCCAATGAAATTATGTGAATCAATAATTAGAAGTTAATCTGTAAATGGTTTGATTTTGTTGGTGCATTTTATTGAGTCTATAGCTGATGTTAAGTAACTACAGATGAAGTACTTGCTCATCTATTACAAAACAATAGCAGTTATACAATGTTTAATTAAAAAAACAGACACTACTTTTGCCTAATCCCCATTGTTTACACGCTCATTGTTATCAATTACATACCTAACTCAGACCTGTAATGTCCAGCATTGTTTGTTGGCAGTTCCCCTATTCTAATATGTCATTATGAGATATTTCAGTATATTTTTGCACACACCACTGACATGCTGTTGTCATGGTAAACTCTTCCTACAGACAGCTGTTAGCCTGTGCTGTACTTCAGCTGTGGCCCGGTGGGGTTGTGATTGATGTAGAAGCTGGCAGGCAGCAGAGTGCTGCCTGGTTCCACATTGTGCACTCGTTCCCTGCTTTTATGTGTACCGAACATCTTCAGGACAGCACAAAACTTCAGCGAGGCGATACCAAGCGAAGGGTTTGACAACACGGCTGGGCTTGATTGAGTGAGATACTTTTATACTGCTACGTGGGGATAATGGGTCTTTCAGTAGACGTCTGGAGCCTAAAGGACAGGAGAAAATGGCACGCAACCATAACATGGAGCTGTCTCCCATCAGGCCCTCAGAGGGGAGCAGCGGACTTGTTAACTTGTCAGAGTAGAAAGGGCACTGTGCAGCCGATTCTAAAGAATTGAACGGCCAATCAGAGCACAGCCAGCTCAAGCCCTATTTCTTCCTAATCTTCCTTTAAATCAAAGTGAATGAGACGCAGACGTTCAATGCAGGCCGCAGCTAGAAAGATTTGAAAGTCATCAAGTACGTTTCTCCATCAGTGTGTCAGGCTGGGTTTTGAAAAAAGATCCCAATCTATCAGCCTTCACCTTGTCTCTCTATTAATGGTGTCCTGACATCAGGAAACATTTCCTCATTAAAAAGTCAAAGTTTACAGAGGAAAATAGAACAATCTCAAAATAAAGAATTCTCCACCCCCACCTGGCTCTCTACAACATGTACCATCAACCTTTGCTGTGGCTGACAGGCAAGGGGGTGTCCTGTTGATGATAGATATATCAATTTGTGCACCTCCTCTGGATGCTTTCAGGCGTTCACCATATTGTAACTGGGCCTGTGTAGATATCAGAATCAAGACATGACAAAGACATAATGTTGCTAGGGGAAATGTTGATGAAACAGTCAGGCTTGACAAAACAAACCACATTACCCAGTGCAGTGACATGGAGATGCTATTGTTCACATGAGCTAAGTCCTGATTCACTGTGTCCATTTAAATTTCTATATTTGGCAAGGAGTGTGTTAAACATGATGTCCTCACTTAACTCCAGATCTAGCCTTCTCAAAATGACCAGCTCCTTATCCCCTACATAAGCCTTTCTAATGTTAACCCAGGTTTTCAGGGCAAGAGACACACTCATCTGACCTACCTAGTTAAATAACGATAAAAAGATGAAACTTAACTTCCACATTTAAAATTTCTCAGGACACCCTAGAGGGTGTTTCCAAGACTGAATTCCCTAACTGCACTGCTATGAGCCGTCACAGCAAGCCAGCATTGGAGCCTACTAATCCCCTTCTCACAGCTCCTCAACAAGATCTAAGTACTGGTCCCTTCCTCGTACTCTCTGAAGACTTCCAGAGATGTGAGGGACTGGGGCTGAGATTTCTACTAGAAAGAATTCAAGAAAATGTATTCAGTGCTATGGAGGACTCTGGAGCAAACTGTTTTTGATACTAGTTAAACATTAATTCCTGCTATCAGAAATACCCAGAAAGCAACAAGATGTTGTGAGTATGACACCACGTTGGTGCTCAGTTTTAATTCTCCATAGCTGCCGTGCATAATGTGGAACACATTCAGATCTGCTTGACTACAGGAGCACCCAGACCACAAGCTAGTCTGATTGATCCTGTCCATATGACTTTCTTCACTTCAAACACAAGCAATATTTACAGTGGCGGCTATTAGGTTATGCCAGAAGAAAAACCACCATGGCAGATGCCGAAACATACAGAGAACTTTGAGAATCTGCTCTGAGTAAAAGACAATGTGTGTTGTGACATCTCTGGGGCATCTTTCCAATGCACACCCCTTTCAGAACACAGGGAGGTGCTATGTAAAAGGCCTGCATGCACCACTAGGCCCTTCCACTGTGTGCTGAGGTGCAGGTGGTAAAGATTCATTAAGTGCTATGGAGTATACCCATTGAGGAGAGAACGGTGTGATCGAGCAGCTCTCTGTGCAGCTCTCCGAAAGCCCCTCTCCTCCCCCACAGTCGCTCTGCACTGTGATCAAGGACTGTGCAGCCAGAAAGGTTAAGATTTCAATTTTGAAGGGTGCCAGCAGCCTTAGCAGAGGAGAAGGGAGAAATTAATAAACAAGTCCAGGTAATTATTTATTTTTCATGAATTTGTTTTTTGAATTGGGGGGTGCAACGTGGAAAGGTCTCCGTTGATGATTTGCACGCTCGATAGACCTGGTCACCGGAGCGGAAAAAGCGACATGGCTAGCGTCTTAGACCCGTCTGACCCCAATCTCTGCGCTACACAGAGTCCCCCGCCATCTCCCTCCTGTGCGGCTGTGACATTCCCCCTCCCGGGCAGGGCCCCACACAGCCTGTGGGCCTGTTTCAGCCTGACCTTCAACGGCGGTGCAGTCCTCCCTCCACCGTTGGATCGGTCCCCTCCCCCCCGCCCCACACGCCCGACAGCCACCAGCCGCGCTCGCACTGCAGTGTAATAACTATTAAAATGTTGTGCCATTTAGTTTAATACCTTACCTCATCCATCTTCCTCTCTGCCATGGTGCCTTTAACAAAAGGGAACCGAAAAAAAGGTGGTAAACAGAGCCGTTCGGAAAACACAGAGAGGGATGGCGGTGGGGCGCTACAAGGTGGTTACCATGTTAGCGTCACTGCCTTCTCATTACTACATGTAAAAAGCTGCACGTACTGTGTCAAGAAATCCAGACAGAGCATGTTAGAAATTTGTCTTGATGATGTCTAAAGAGGCTAGCCCATGTCATCATCATTTCTGACTACGCCCTGTTCAGTGCCAGGGCTTGTTCTGTGCACGTGCAGCTTGACTGTGCATGAACTCTTTTCTGTATAACACAGCTCTTTTATATGTGAGACAACTAGGAAACAAATAAAACAATGTTTTCAAGGAGAGGAACATCACAGGTAAGTTATGACTCTTTTTGGCACACAGTAAATTGCTTTTTTTTTTCTCGTAGCCATCTGCACTCCGGCGCTAACTGAAAATAATCCCCTGGCTGCAGAGTAATTCTACATGGATGGGTTTCTTATTATAGGGAGCAAGCCAAGTAGGCCTTGGACTTGACAGTTCAGTGGAGCACTGGGTGGGAAAAACACTGAGTGAAATGAAAAGTTACAGCATCAGTCAGAGGCTTTACTGCCCTTTTGATATAAATACTAAATAAATAAATAAATGCGGGCCCTGTAAATAAGAGCCGCTGGCAGCGGGCTGTCTGACAGAGTGACACCAGGGCCAGACATACAGGGAGACACATGTAGTTGCTGGGCCTTCCTGCCACTAGAGGGCACTTGGACTACACATGTCTCTCCAGTCAGACTGTGCGCGCTAAGGGATCTACGTCTCTACCTTCTTTAGGGAGTTCTGGATCTGAGGCACTTTCTGTTTTTCCAGCTCAAAAAGTAGGTGTTTGTTTTTGAAATTTCTACTTTTATTTTCTATTTCCTCTGCATAGTCTTTTACACCCAGCCTTTTCAAAACGATACGAAATTGCGGTTGATTTGCCAACTAGTTATCTTTCAATTGTGCTTTCATTCCTGGCAATGATAAAAGCAAAACCTGTCTCTTTTGTGCACAAAATCAATCGTGTGGTACCCTCCTCCCCCAACTGTTACTATATGTCTAGTTTTACAAGAGTGAACAAAAGAAGGACAACATGCGTGAGTGGATCGGAGTGACCCGATAAACCTGCATTTCAGCCCTCTCTGTCGATTGAGCCTCCGCCACGACAATGACTCCTGGAATAATTAAGAAATCAATGAGCTACCATCTCCTCCTAAATGAGAGGCTGTTACTGTACGGGCAGTGTGCAGCTGGTGCGGGACTACAATAGGCTGACATTATCACCCTCGGCCCTCATTATTGAGCTCTAAAGCACTGGGTTACGTTGCCTGGTGTACAGACATTGGGGAAAGATAATTTCAGAGCCCCAGACAGCCGCACAGTACTGGCTTTTGTCTACAGCAGAGCAGCATTGATTTAGAAAACCAGGCCTTTTGTAGCCCAGCGTATCTTTCTCAAGAGGACGCAAATTCAATCCAAACCAGGATATCCAATCGCTACTTTGCAACTGGGCTCCCAGTGAAATTTTGACTTGACACGTGAGGGATTTATGTATTCACAGTTACACCAAGAACAGTCATGATTTGTACCACAAAAGCACTAGTTTAGTGCCCTGGGACTTTGTTCACTCCACAGTGCAGAACACACACACATACACATACACACACACACACACACACACACACACACACACACACACACACACACACACACACACACAATCTGCACAGTGTCATTTCCCTCACGGTCAAGCAAAAGATGCCCCTCTACTGTTTTACACCAATCAGTGCTACATTTCAAGAATCACAGGTGACTATGGAGAGCCTCTTTTCTAGAGAGTGGTATACTTGTATCAGTGTTGCCATCCATGTGCCAAAGCCTGCAGCAAAAAAAATAGCATAAATGTGGACAGGGGAAACAAGGTGTTCTGCAATAAGTTTCTCTCCGGTGTCTGAAGAAGCATCTAGAGGGGAAGCACATACTTCCCAGTGTAAAGTAAAGTCTATGCCTTCCTCAGAAAGGATACAGGTGTCCTCCGTGTAGGGCACAGGTGCGCTGCTGCCTGCAGCCAGGTAGCTGTAGAAGGAGACCTCCAGCGTGTAGCAGTAGGACGTGTCATCCAGCAGGCCACCCAGGAAGCGCCGGCCTGTTCCCGCCTTCACCACGTCGCGGTTAAAAGACGTGCTGGACTGTGGAAACCAAACAGCACAGAGAGCCACGCGGCATGTCTTTACAAGAGAAACAGGAATCAGTACTCAACAACTTCCACAACACCTATCAAAATGAGTGTCCACACTGAAATGATATAAACACAAAGAGACTTTAAAGGCATAAAATACAAATGGCCTAGCTTACTTCACAAATTCAGTCATTAGGGATAAAACTGTGTACTTTGATCATAATTCTGATTGGCACACTTTGGCGTTTGTAGTTTTCCAACGCTTGGCTCACGACAGTGTCCTTGCAGCCACAGGACAGCCTCATGTCCTTCACACCAATGCACAGCCACTGCGAGCAGCTGAATTCTGGCCTGCGCTGGCTGCGGTGCTCAGTCACCGTGCCACAGTCTTTTGGCCGTCCTCTGTCGTAACTCAGTCGTGACGTGTGTGTGCGCGGGAAACCCTGTGCCCCGTCACCATGAGCCGGACGTGAGACTGCCATGTCACTCAGGGGTGCGACCCCTGTCTCCCTGTCACCCAGCTGTCCCATAACTCCTCAGGACAAAAAAATCAAAACACAGCTCACCCACAGAAAAAAACAGCTCTTTTTTTCCTCTGACAGAAAACCTTAAATAACCTGTGGACAATTTCTGACATTTTTTTTCTGTTCATAAAAAGTGAAATATTGTCGAGGTGCTGAAAGGCTCTCCTTTTGTAATGTTAAAATGATTCTGAGAGCTGTGAGCATGTCATCACACAGAAAAGGTTATTCCTCTGGCTATGTGTAACCAGCGCTGCCGCAGAACACCCCATTTGCTTGATGGTGAAGGTCAGTTTAGCAGGGTGTTACTCACAAGAGCTGAGGGGATCGCAGGCATTTAGAAAGAAAAGTTAGACTTTGATATGAAGGTCACATCAGCTCCCAATATTATCACATTTTCAATTCTGTATCCATTTTAATCAAAAGAAGCTGGTGGGGGGTTTACATACACATACATTTATTTACTCTCAGAAAGGTGTTTATTTTAAAAAGCTATGTGTGCTGATGGTACTTCCCTCTAACAAGCAATCATTATCATCCTGACAGTGATATACTGACCTAACATTGACAGCAATGTTAGCCCCATGCAGAGTGTACTCTCCATCTCTCTCTCTTTGGCACACACAAACACACACATGCACACACACACACTCTCGGGTAGGCACAGCGGTAGAGGGTGACACTCCTCAGAGCTGGCACAAGGTGAAAGTGGAATAATTCTAAGGCAAAGATCTTCTCCATTTTGCTCAAGTGGGTGTCTGCTGTTGGCGCTAAGATTTATCCAATCCTGCAAGCACAGATCTGGAAGCCAAAACAAACCGTCCCTCTGAACATATTTGCTGAAGAAGAATCGCAAGATGGGGCCCCACAGCCTCCATCATAAGTGTGGCCAGGAAGGCTGAGGAGGCAGCCTGCTTGATTCTGAATGTACCCCTTCTCTCTTTTTCACTCTCTACTCTTCATTCTCAATCTCTTTTACAGTGTGGTACAGTGGGGAGATGGAGATTATAGTACATTGTCATTTAGCAAACACTCTTATCCAGAGCGACTTACATATGATACAATTTCTTTTTACATGTCATCCATTTATACAGCTGGATATTTACTGAGGCAATTCTTGCCCAAGGGTACAGCGATAGAGCCCCAGCAGTGAATTGAACTAGAAACCTTTTGGTTACGAGTCCTGTTCCTTTACCACTATGCTACACTGTTGATACAGAAACGGTCAAAGGCAAACTGTGGGTCTACCCCCGTGCTGCAGAATAGATTCCTGTTCTCCTCCATTCCCTGGGTCATAACCTCATACACAGGGCTGGGAGATGGACCTGAGCCCTGAGGCCTTCGCCAGCACAGGGAGCTTTACTCATCTGTCTCTGAGCTCCCACTATTGAGCGTGCTTTCACCTCAGCAGGACACTCAAGCTCCTACTGCAGCCATACAGTCAGAATGCTGTCATCTCCATGCTATATTGGACAGAATATAAACCTGAGCAGAACTGTGGAAGCCAAATCAGTTGCTCATTTCAGAGGAATGTAATTCTAGCCTATCACTTAGGTGTGAAAAAATGCAGTGAGAGATTAGTTTAGGTTGACACTAGTTAAATGCTATCCTTATGTTGTCCTCAATTTAAGAAACACAGTTTGTTTTGAACTACATGTCCCACCATGTAAATATGCTACTCAGAATTGTGTAATTTACAGGAGCAGCCAACTTGCTTGTTTTGTCAAAAAATTCCAAAACTGTTGGCCAGCATAAATTTATTCAGCCAGTGATAAGTATCATGGACTGTAAACTAGTTTATTATTGTGCAATCAGAAATATACATGTACCTTTTTAAATCACTGAATAATAAAAAAACAATACGTTATCCTAGTGAAGATTTTAGCAATTACAATTTTTTTATAACACAAAACTTCTAACATTTTAATAGTAACACATTGTTATTGGCCAAAGTTGGCCATGCAACTATCTACTACAAGAAGTCCTATATCACAACAGAATTACAGTACATCTTGACTAGAATGTGATTCCTACAAAATCCATTTGCCCATCAACCACTTGAGGTGGGGGCTAAAGGTTGAATTCCTCCAATTAATTTGGGTTCCACAGTACCTCCAGTATCTGTATTCGGAGGGCATATGGAAGCCTATTTGAATTCTGACAGTATATACGGAAGTTTTCTAAACAAAAAATTTGAAACGTTTAAATGTTGAAATTTTAAAATATATAATAATCCTTTAACTAAAACTGGATCATTGTATGCCTCAGCACTGAAACCAATAGCAAGGAAGTTGAATAACAGGAACTTCTGTCTTTGAACATAAAAGTGAGCCTTTGAGACTTCAGAGTATTGTCTCTCTGAAAAATACTGAATGATTTAATTCAATATCACCATTGTCATATTATCATAATCACAACCATGAAAACAAAAATATCTAACTGGAGCTTGAAATAATTTTAAAATTAATCAGCAACCCTAAGCCCAATTGGTTAGGGATTATTTAGCTAATTGGCACACTTGCTAATCAAGGAAAACAAATGACAACAGGCTGGTGATTAGTTAAAAGATGAGATTTCTGCATCCTCTGTTTAAACTCGTGAGCTGGCATTGACTTTCCTTTTTTGTTTAAAGGGTGAAATTGCGACTCCTGTATTTTAAACTCAGGAGAGCGTAGGCCTTGCCCTCTGTGCAGCACAGTAAGAGACATGAGTACCTTACCAAGCTAAGGCTGAAGGTCCTCAGCTAAGGAAACTAATCACACATCTTCAGTAATAAATGTTCTTTTGCTTAATTACACTTCAGAACTATGCCACAATAGCACAGGAGAACTTCAAGGAATCTAGGGAAATTCTGGTTAGCCTTACATTTTGTACATTACAGGCATTTAGCAGACGCTCTTCTCCAGAGCAACTTACATAGGCTACAATTTGTATATGTTATCCATATGGATATTTACTCAGACAATTCTGGGTTAAGTACCGTACTGAAGGGTTCAACAGCAGTGCCCCAGTGGGGAATTGATCCAGCAACCTTTCGGTTACAAGTCCTGCTCCTTACCACTATGCTACAGGGGGTGCTGTAGGGGACCTGTGTGAAGCACACGCCTCTCTGAACCAAAAACCAAACCCAGCACGTAAGGTAACGTGGCATCAGAGGTGCAGTCATGAGGGTTCCTGACTTCCTAAGCGGGCTTGATAAAGACCCCTCAGAATGCATCCTAAATGACACAGGGGGTGATAACCTGCACAAAAACCTGCCTCCTATTTCCTCCACAGTTAACCTGGCTCAGAGAGCCCCTTTTTCTCCACCTGAATGTGCGACATGCAACGCGTGGCGAGCTCTCCAAATGCGGAGTGACAGCGGCGGCGGTGCTAAGGCGGAGCACTCACGAAGGAGAAGTCCGGCGCGTTGTTGCACAGCAGCCGGGGGAAGACGGCCTGCCTCTGGACGCGCTCCTCCTCCTCGAACACATTCCCGTACATGAAGCCGTTCATCATGGTGGAGTGGGCGTGCACGTCGATGTAGAACTCCAGGCTCACTTTCTGTGGGACAGAGCAAGAGGCTGACGCTCAATCATGCCAGAAACAGAGGCGCCACACTGTGCAAATTATCGCCCCTTGATTGGAAGTCTTTCATGAGACAGATGTTGCTTGTGGTTTTTAAGATGAGAATGGTTTGTGCATGAGTGGCTGCTTTAATTCAGAATTGTATCATTATAATAATATAATACAAGGATTGATTGATATTAGCTCCTAGGTATATGTGGAGAATCCTAGCTGCAATGTAAGCAATCCCATAATCCTGTTTTAGTCAATAGTATTTCCCTAGAACTACTGAGACTACCTACCTACCTGGAACCACAACTCTCCCAGAACTGCTGCAACACAGATTCCCCTCACTGTAAAACCAGTCAAAACAATAAGCTGTACAGAAATAAGTTGTGTCGTACAAATTGTTCACGTCTCAGAGCTCCCCGAGGAAGGCAACAGCAGCATATGATTGTCACCTGAAAGAGTTCTCTCTCAGCAGTGTCAGAGAGGCGGCAGAGAGTCTGAGGAGCGGGCCCGGCTCCCATAAGAGAGAGGCCCGCTTTCATCCGCAGAAGAGAAAGCGTAGCAGGTAGCGTCCCCGTCCGTCCCACACAGGCGAGAGCTGCAGGCAACCCAGGGAGAAGCCTACAGACATGCCTGCAATCACACAGCCCACGTAGTAGCGGGGTTTACCACCACTGAGGGATGGGTTGGCAGGCTGCTGCTCGCACAGCTCTGGGAGCGCTTGCGAGATGTAAGAATAGAGTGGAAAGAAGTGCCACGCTCCTTCCTGCGGCACTCCCCAAAGCGCACCTGCTCCGGGGGTCTTTCAGTGCCTTGCTCATTAACCCTGTGCACCAGTGCTTAGGGGCTCAGAGTGTGTTTTCTTTGGAGGTGGGCACAGCTTGTGCCGGTTTGACACTGTGGCGAGGTAACGGGTGTCTGAAGGGAACGCCGTATGCCGAGAGCTTAAACCGGAGCCGTGAGCACGACGACAGGCATGACATACGGACGCGCTCCACCTCAAGGGCGACGGTTTGAGGTGGAGCGCTCTAATATCTAAATTCCCAGCTGCTCCCACGCTACAATAGCCTCGGTAAAGGACTCCAGCTCTCTCCCCAGTCGTGTACACACTGTCAAACTGTGATGCAGAAGTAATGGGCCTGATAGGCTGCCTCTCACTTCTCCTGACCCCTTGTTCTCCAGCACAACACAACACAGCTCAGCACAGCACAGTGTACCACAGCACAGCACAACACAATCACAGCCTCCTTCCTTTCTCTGCCTTTCTCCCGCTCTCTCCAGCGCTCTCCTCTCTCCTCTCATTACACATTCTGTGGCGCAACTCGGCTCCCGGGGGTCGTCAGGCAGGGGAGGGAAGGGGGGGGCTGAGAGGAGCCCGGGCGACGCGGTGCTTGAAATTCTGCTCACAGCCAAAGCAATTTCCTGGCGAGCGGCGCGCTGTCAGCTCCTCTGATGGCTGGCTGTGAAATATTGTGGCTGGGAGTGGGCCGGCAGCAGGCTCTGGCAGCCTGATGGATGGAGCCCAAGAGGAAGAGGGGGAAACAACAAAAAAAGAGAAAAAGAAAGCAAAACGCAGCCGCCATTAAGGCAGCTCCATCAGCCACTTGAAGGAGTTCCCAGGGTCTAATAGAGGCAAAAAGCTCTCTAATCGGCTGTGCTAACCCAGCTAAAAGGAGGTGGATAGAGGATGGTGGGGACAGCAGGCTGGGTTGTTTTTCACGCACACACACACACACACATTCATGCCGACCCTTCCTCTTGTTAAATCAGATCTCACTGTGTAATGCTAGGATATTTACCGGCTACTAAATTATTCTGGCTGAGCCTGCTTTGTTAACGGTGTAATTAATATTTAGGATGAAATATTCGCACGGCTTTACTCCAGTGGTTTGATCCTGTACATTATAAAAGGGTCATGCTGTGTGGGCCAGGATAATATTGCACAGAAACACTCCTTCTCCTTACTTATGTGGTGCTTTCCTTCCCAAGGTGTGAAAGAGGGCAGAAGCGGACTGACGCAGTCCGCGGGACCCCCCACTGCATGGCATAAGCCAGCAGTCTCCACATATTTGGATTGATACAGTTCAGCTAACAGCTGATTAAATCCCGGGGTGAGTAGACGAGTTGACTTGTGCTTCTGATTACCACTTCAATAAAGCAATCAAGCAATTAGGCAGTAACGCGAAAACCAGAAGCCAGTTTACCGTCTGAAGACGCGCAGGTGCATCCCATACCTGACTTGAAAGGATAAAAAGGAACGCGATTCAGACCTGTTTATCGCGGATCTGAAAAGGACGTTTAAGCGAGCTACTGTACCCTCCCATTCCATTGAAGGTCTTTAGCTCAGCTTTATTGAACTGGTGTTGCAGCAGTTTACTTTTAAGTGGAAGGTCAAATTAATTTTGTCTGGAGAGTACTTATCTGCCGAATATTAATTAGACCAGGCCTTTAAGGGCCGTAAATGTTTCGCTTATCTTTTACACGGCAAAATGGTGCTGATTTAAGCAGGATTAGAGACTTAGGAGTTGATTCAATCCACAAAGCCTTTAGCCATGGCAATACCTTTAAAAAATCAATAACAAATTCAAATCTTTTGTCAAAACTTGCAAAATGTTTTAATTTTGACTCCTTACTTTCACATACAGTGGACTAATTATAAAGGCAGGGGCTAAGAATGAGTGTAGAGTGCCTTATTAGCTACTGTTGCCTGGCACCACATCAGACTAATAACAATCAGAACAAAATATTAATACTGCTGTTTTTGAATTTGTTTTGTAGGACAATATATTCTAAAATAATTTAAATGATGGTATATACTATATTGTAGCTATATCATTTAATTATTAATATAATAAATATATAATAGTAGTTCATGCATATCACTGTGAAGAGGTCCATGTACAAACTTCAGTGTTACATTTAGCTGTCAGAACATTTATGCTGTCAGCCCAGGAATGAGGCTAGGACAGAAGTCCGCTGCAGCACTCATCCCTTTCAGCATTCATTCCCACACAGCCACCGACTAATTGATGGACATATTTAGCCCTTTTTAACACAGAGGTGACTTGTAATCAAGCCGAATGGGCAGGCAGACAGCAGTCCGCTACGGGCTGTCGGTGGCTTCATAAGCAGCCGCATCTGTCTGGAGATCCCGTGTGCCAGGAAAAACACAAAAATAACTGGCTAAGCAGTCGGTGCGACCGACTCCCGTGTCCCTCAGAATCTACGGCCCCGCCGCTGGTGATCTTCACTCCATTGTGTGACAAAATCGTCTTTAGGAGCAGCCACAAAGTCCCCGCGCTGCGAGGGCAAGCTATTTCTGCCTCGAACTGGAGGAGATGTTTGTGGGAAAAGGGGGAGTGATGATGAGGATAAATTGGCCGTAAATCTCGGAAACGTACAAGAAATAGGCTGATGACACCAAAGGACATCTCAGCAGACAGACGCTAGCTGCGCGTCCCCAGTGCACTGACTGCGTACTAAAGACAAAAGCCAGAGAGCAAAAAAAAAAATTACAGAAAGCAGGGGAGGGGATATTCAAGGTGCAATATCCATCTAGCCTGCCTGACAGCATCTAATACATTTGTTTCATATGGAAAATTAATTTTCTAATATTAAAAAGGTCAGAAATGAACTATGGCAATACGGGCCCTTTTGTCATCCTTAACAAATTATCCAAAATGGCATTGTCAGATTGGTGGGGATACATTCGCCATGATGAATGTTCTTAGTAATCAGCCAATCAAAAACAATCCTTCTTTCACACTGATAAATGGGGTGGAAAAGCATTGTTTTATTTGGGGGATGGATCCATTTGTTTCTTTTTTAATTCCTTTTCTTTTTTCAAAACAAACAAAGAGCTTAAGAACAGACTATATATACTCGATTCGCTTATTTTTCCCTCATTTTCATTTTATATCAACATGCACTTTCAGAATTAAGAAGGCACATTTTTAAACAAACGCTGTGATTTTCTTGCATCATTTTCAGTGCTATCAGCTGCAATTTTTCCCGAGAAATGAGACACATATTACAAGATTTATCGGATGAGGTGCGCTGAGCTGAAAATAACACTGTACAAATGAGAAGCCTTATCTTCTCACCCTCATAAGTCAGTCATTTTGAAAGATATCACAGAAAATCAAGATAAAGGTATGACTCGATTAGAAAGACCAGTTCTGTAGTGGTCTGGTGAACAAGTTTTCATAATTTTTTTCCCCTGTGATATCATTAGAGCTGACAGAATTAAATCAAATTCAAAGACTGACATATAACTTCTTATAGAGAACATCAGATATATGTGAGGCACAGAAGAAGAGCATTTTTTTCCACGGCTTTCAGAATGCCATTGAGCCCTTTCTGTGTCCCCGAAAGGCCTTTGCCTTGAAATTCTTCAGGAGTCAAATATCTGATGGCAGCTTGGAATCCTAAATGTCTGCTACCATCTGCCAGCAGGAGGAAACACACAGATAAGGTCCAGCATGTTACCCCAGCGATGATCCTCGCTTGTTTCCTCAAACCGTGGCCTTGTACCCTCATTAGTGCATCTGCACAGTTGGAGACAGAACTGGATGAAGGGCGAGGCCCGTGGCCATGGAGCTGGCACCGGGATTGGCGTTTCAGTGTCCCAAATCTGAGTGCTGTGTCTGATGTGATTAGCTGAAATGTGGAGGCCCAGACTTTTTGTGACAGGCCAGGCCGTGCCGGGCAGTGGGGAGGGCGGGGCGTATTTTGGCACACTTTCCCTGGGCGGGACAGACGGGACGTGTTGAGATCCTTGGGGATTGACACAGCAGCGAGGTGGCGGAGGCCCAGAAGAGAGCCCAACCTTCTGGCCAGGCACTCCACAGAGAGGTGGGCCCCCAGCATCTTCCACCCCCATGTCCCTGATTAGTACAGTTCTTCACACACATGAGATTCAGAAGTCCCCCACACTGAGCTAACTGGACTGGCAACCGCTCAGTAGCACATAAATGAGGGTACACTCCAAATGGTCAAACGCTGCCTGGTATACATTCAGCCCTTTTGAAAGTTCTACTGTCTTTATACAGATGTTGCATGTAGATGAGTGCCTCCTTTGCACCCTGGATGTGCATGCAGGTGTGTGTTTGTGTGTTTGTATTTTTGAAGGTGAACGCATAAGAGAGAGGAGAGAGAGAGAGCTTGTGCACATAAGGAATATAGGTGTGTGTGAGAAAGGGAATAAAAGCCTGCATTTATAACAGTGTCAGGTCTGTGTATCTGTCTATTTATAAGCACAATCATTAGAGGCAAAGTGTTTGTGTGTGAGGAAGGTGTGTGTATAAGATGTGTGTGTATTTTTGTGCACATCGATAAGAACCTGTGTGAAAAAGGGTGTGCGTGTGTTTGTGTGCGAGTGTGTGTGTTTGTGTGTGAGTGTGTGTGTTTGTGTGTGAGTATGTGTGTGCAAGTGTGTGTGTGTGTGTGTGTGTGTGTTTGCAAGAGCGAAAGGGACATGAGCAGATCACTCTGCCATGAAGGAGCCCATCGATCAGTGTGTCAGCGCTCAGGGAAAAGGTTAAGCTGGGAGCCGTGCCCCTGTGCTCAGCACAACGGCCCCGGTCTTATCAGAATTTGAAAGTGCAGGAAAGGGCAGACGATTCCCAGGACAGGCTCTGACCTTCAGTAATCCTACAACCTGCGTTTCCACTTATAATTAACATGAAGGTGAAAAAAAACGAAGTGCATTTCTCCAACAAAGAAAGTGTAGGCTGAATAGACAATATGGACACCTGGCCTCTAAAACTCCCAGTGATAAACAAACGCGCGGAGATGCTGACTCCGAATGTTACAGCAGACGCGCCTCTTCTTTTTGTCGCATCATATTGCCACATGCTGAGCAGCGTTCCTCTGGCACTCAGCTAATCGGGAAAATATCCCAAATATTTAAGCTTTAATTAGACGACAGTGTGGATGAGAAACGTGTTGGTCAGCCATGTGTCTGGTATGGGGCCAGACGGTTTTCAGTTTGATGGGCTCCTCTCAGTGACTGATACAGCACAAGATGCATTAATGTCTAATACTTAGAGATCAGAGGATCAAACAGTGATCGCAATGTTTTGTATGAGTTGTATGAAATATAACCGCAACATCTGAAATGACATTTTTCAGATGCAAATGTGGAGCGGAAACAGCTGTCGAGTGCGTTTTCTGATCACAGCTGTTAATGAAAAAAGGGCTGCAATAAATAGCAGGCGTAGATGACATTCAGTATAAACAGCGTGTGTACGAGGGAAGGAGGGCCTGCCGTGGGTACATACAGTAAGAGTGCGTTAAGCGCATGTGATAATGTAATGTGGAGTGTGTGTGGCCTGTGTAAACAGAGGGAGTGTGCGCTCTGCGAGAAGCACACACTGTGAGGACAGCGTGGTGGGCGGCACTCACAGGGTCTTGGTTCATGTGGACGATGAGCTGCTTGACTGCGTGCAGGGTGGGGTGGGCCCAGGGGGAGGGATCCTGCCAGTGGCGGTTCAGGTCGAAGCCCATCAGAGAGCACCTGGAAAAGACAAACCGGCCCTTCGTCCACCACAGACGCACGCACACACAATTGCAGAGAGCATGGGGCACTACTGACCAAGACTTTGATCACTTTTCAGCTTGACTACTATAAGGCTATTTTCATCTCTGTTATTTAAACACCATTGGTTCAGATCAGCGCAACTGATACCCTGGAAAATTTTTATGTTTACATTTTAATGTTTACACCGGTTCCCAGAGATTTGGCCACTACATGGAAAGACTGCAGCTAGGTCAATTTCACTTAATACCAGCCTGTTCAGATTGTAATTAACGGGTCATCAACATCACACTGCTTGTGTTGTCATGGAGCTCACAGTCAGCCCATCCACCCAGGGCTCGTTGAAGCCTGAGCCTGGTTCAGAAAACACGCTGAACTCAAAAGGGGGAAACAACAAGACATCAGACAGCACCTTTAGCAGCATCCAGTCGGCTCGCCGAGGCCTCGGCACTATCGAGCGCTGACTGAGTATCCATGACTTTCACAGGGGGCTCTGTCAATGCCACCGTGTAAGGAGGCATGCTTGAAATACTAATCTGTGGTCAGCGCTGATCGATTCCCATCCCTTTCCCTGTGTCTCTTCGATCCTCACTTCAGACGCGCTCCGCTGCTGATCCGGCAGAAAGGCCAATCAGCCCAAACCTCCCCTAATTTACTTTACATTAATATGGAGCTGATCACCATTCACCGAAACCCGTGTCATTTCTCTGAGCTGATGAGAACGGCGCTTGAAGGTCAACAATACCAACAAGCGGTTTTTAACCCCTGTCACTGGCAACCCTGCGTCATGATAGCTTACCCTAGCACTGTGGAGAGGGCCGAGCGCGGTGCAGAGGAGCCGACACTAGATGGCAGCAACGAACACAGTTTTGCGAATTCCGGTGCATTGGTATTCCTCATGTCCACCCCATTAAGTAAAGGCAATTATGGAGTGGGAAGTGGAAACGATGCCCATGGAGCCTGTGCCACTTGTTATAAACACAGACTGTGGCACATCCCCAGACGCAGCGGTGCCGCTGAGTGACGTGAAAACACGGTAAAACCCCCGGCGCAGGACGTCTCGACACGGCGCAACATGCGGCAGAGACAGGTGGTTTCGAACAAAGTCTACGTTCATCAGATAAACATAAGAGCAGGTACAGCGTGCGAAGGACCGGGCCAGCCAGGAGCACCAGGGAATAAGGCCCCAGGATCGATTCAGAATATCTGCAACAGTCTGGAGTGCTGCAGCAATTACACCCGGCTGAAGTGCCAATACAGAAATAAATAAATAAATAAATAAAACGCAGGAAGAAAAAGCAGCAGTTGAACTCCCAAGGCTGGCGTTCAGAAATAAAGGGAGGAATAGAGAATGAGTGGGCAGATACCCCCATCGACTGCTTTCCATACATGCCCCCTCAACTTAATTCAAATCTATAACGCAAGAGCGACTGGGCCATAAATCTTCAGATGAGAGCCGAACGCAATAGGTGTGCCCGAAGAGATAATGACTCTCATTCCTCTTCTTCTTTTTCTAAAGCAGAGCAATTTATGCATGTGTTTTCGGGTTGCAGGCATTTAATTCTAAATGGATCAAACCTATCTCGTTTTTAGCAGTAAATGTCATGTGGGGGGGTGAGCAGTTGATACAGAGAAAATAAACATATGCCAAGAAGGCCAATTATCATAACTAAGTGAACAAATTGAATCCTTACATAAAGATGAATGTATGGCTAGGCAAGGCTCCAAGGTAAAAATGTTTAAAGAGCATTAGATCTTCTCTAAATTTCAAGAGTGCATTCTGGGACACTTCTACAACAAACTAATATTCAGCAATGTTTAACCATGGCTTCATTACCACAGGCTGTCTAATCCCGAGCCCCAGAAGGATGATATGTGGCCTTACCTGTAGTTGCCCAAGTAGACGCCATCAGGATTGAGCATGGGAACAATTTTAAAGACCAAATGATCGCGCAGGACTCGTGCCGCCGGATGCTGGCTGACCAGGAAGTCTATTATACCTGCGTAAACATGACCACCAGAGAGACAATCAGAGAGATTATGGGCAGTGGATGCTGTGGTGTGTCATGATTGCACAGAAATTATGGGACAGTTAAACCAAATGTTGCTAGTGATGTGGACTGAATATTGTTATAAAGTTGTAATTATGCATTACTGCATACTGGGGATTTGTCCACATGACTGAATACTGGGATATTCATTTTTAATGGATGTTAGGTGTTCTATTTAGTTAATAGTCAATAAGTGAAAAAATGAAATATAGACTATACATGTTTTGTTCACACCTGTAAAATTCTGAGGTCATTTAATGTGCTTTTAACATAGAATCAGAGCATCCTGCTATCTGTTCCTCTTGATTACACGGGTCATCAACTTCTAGTTTAATGGGATAATCTCTGAAGTTCAACTGAGAGACCTGCCTCAAGGTGGACTTATATTACTTTTGAGTATATGTAGTGAAGCTGAGCTTTTCATATTTCTATGGTTCTGTTGGTCTTTGTGTATGGCAAAAAAAAATCTCACAAATCCACCCGTGGTTATAAGCCTGACTTAATTGAAACAGAGGCTCCAGTTAATTGAATTTCTAGGAGTAAAAATAAAGGGCAAAAAAGGGAAGGCATACAAAATCAGAGTGGAGATCTGAGACATTCGCCCATAGTCAATACAAATGGAATACAGCAGGCAGCGGGATAAAAGCAGACAGCACAGACCTGATTAGCCTATAAGAGCCCAAATAGTGAGTGAGAGAGATAATGCTATCTGTCTCAGCTGAGAGGTAGAAAGAGATGTCAACAGTGCCAGCTGCCCTGAGGCCCCGCACTGCCCTGTACTGAAGGAGCAGAACTGACAGGTAAACAGGAAACAGAGGAGGGCAGACAGCCACTCCACCCCTCCCTCCTGCCCTGCACTCCCACCCTGCCCCCCCCTCAGTCCCGCTCATTATCACTAATGGAGGCATAAAAAGCTCTCTAATTGAGTCAATGTGCTAGGCAGGGGGAGTGCGGGAGTGCGGGCGCAGGCTCGGGGCTGCTCGCTCTCCTGGTTTAGTCATGCACATCTGTGTTTGGCCGGCTGCTACTCCGCCCTGCCTCGTCCAGAGCCCAGCTCAAAGTCACACCGTCCGCCGTCCCCCGACGGGCGACAGAGCCGCGAGCCGTTTGCCAGGATGACGATTTTATGAAATGATTTAAAGTTGGCAAGCTCATGCACGAAACCTGATTAGAATGTCCACAGACACAGAGCGGGAGACGAAGAGGGGGTATACGGTCAGCCTGTTGCCTGGTTATTGAGGGGCTGCAGTTGGGCTAGGGGTCTGAGCAGTGAGAACACTGAGTGGATTTTCTCAGGTGGCTGTGATAAAATCTGTTTATTGCCAGAACTAATCTGTCCTCTACACTGACCTCAACAAGGAGGCAACTGTGGGGTGACAAAAAGGAGCAAAAGCAATACACTATTTTTCTATGCCTAGAGTAGCTCTCTGCTCACACACAGCTGCACCAAAGAGCCCACCCTTTACACTGCACAGTAAAAAGGTGTGGGCATGCATACAACGGGAAGTGGAATTACATTACATTATTGGCATTTAGCAGATGCTCTTATCCAAAGCCCATTTATACAGCATGTTACCCATTTATACAGCTGAATATTTACTAATGCAATTCTGGGTTGTACCTTGTCCAAGGGTACAACAGCAGTGCCCTAGCGGGGAATTGAACCGGGAACTTTTTGGTTACAAGTCCTGCTCCTTACCACTATGCTATACTGCCGCCGTATTTGATAGTGTTGGTGAAACCTTCCAATGTGTTCTCTCTGATGAATGAATCTCTCTCTAACAGACTGAATAACATAAGCCAGCGCATTTGAACCATCTTCACTTTCCCTGCTTTTGCTGTCCTGTCTGTGCTGTAGAGGAGGGGGTCTGTCTCCGCGAGCAACGTTACTCTTAAATGGAATAAAAGGCTTTTAGTTTGACACGATCACTAGACACATCAGTGTCTTTATAATAGCTCTTGTGGAGCTGCTGTCAAAATACAAGTTATGTTATGAGGGGAGTGCAGGCAGGATAAGTGGCGTTTTTATAATTTTCTTCTTGCTCATATTTTCTTCTCATTCTTTCAGCCTCCATTGAAATAGTTCCACACGCCTGAACCTCCTGTAATACCATTGGTGATTAATGAGCTTTCAGGGTGATATAAGGAGAAGCCTCACTCACAGTGTGTTTGGAACTCGCAGGTGGGGTGCTTTCAGGGGCCGGGGGGACGAGGAGGCATACATCAGCCGTGTGCGGGAGTGGGTGGGGGGGTCACGACTCACCTTGGCAGACGAAGGAGGCAGGTGACTCTCCGGGGTGCACGCGAGCGGTCAGAAACACCACCCTCTTCTCACGCTCTGGCTTTAGGTTGGCTGGGGGGAGACAGAGTGTGTCTGATGTTAGAAACACCCGGCTGCTAGACTGCCCAATGCGTGGCTTACACTGGCATGGCTGATGACACAACACTTTCTCTCAAAGCACGAGAGAAGGAGTACCTCATATTTTACAGACAGAGAGAAACATATTAAAGTCGTGCGATGGAGATTATCCTGCAGTTACAAAAGACCTTGGATCTTTCACACTAAGCTGTCACTCTGCCCTGTATGCCCAACACAGGGTGATGAGCAGCCATAACCAATTGGGTGTGAATAGGGACCCTCGTCACCTTGAATCCCGAACCTGCCCTCGCTAGTAGGGAGGATTCAGCAATCATGGCGTGATGCAGTTGGAGGCCGCGGTGTCCTGCAGAGCAGAGACATTCCTGGCAGCTCTGCTCTCTAGATGCGCACACCACACAGCGCTTTCAACAGGGAACCGCATAATCACACAGCTGTAGAACTTCATACAAAAGAACTAGATTATGGAGTAAGAAAAATACAGTGTGGCATTGTACATGCTGATTGCAAGAAGAAACCCACTGATAATAAATACACAATAAAATGGAAATGCTGATGTTGTGCAAAGATTAGGGCACAAGCAGCATCCAAAATTAAATTCAACGCAGGTGTTTTTTTTTCCCACTAAGCATGCAATAATGACCTCAAGATCCACTTGGGAGATATTCTGCTCAAGGTGTGTGTCACAATTTACATGATGTCCATGACAGGCCGCTGAATTTACTGCATCATAAATCAAATCGGCCTTGATTTATTTGGTGAAAGGACCAAACTCGCACAAGGAGTGAGGAATGCTATTCAAGCTAATCAAATCCGATATGAATAGCGGAGCTGCCGAACAAAAGGCCTCTCTACCTGCTGCAAGTCCCGCTCATTCCTATTCCAGCTTTCTGCTGTATTCCGTGTCACATACAAGCTCCACAACGGGCCGCCTTTGTTCAGGTATCACAGTGTTCACCTTGTTATCCAGTTCAGGATGTACCGCAGAAACATGAGTGTCACTCCTCATTTCCAAAGGGAGAGAGCCGGTTTCATTAGGATCCACACGGCTGAACATAGACTGCAGCAGTTTATTCGCAGCCCCGCCTTGGCCCAAAAGGAACAGAGTCTCTCTCAGCATCTACATCTGCCAGGACCCTCTACCGCAACAGACCGCCATGCCCCGTGTTTGCAATGCACTTCAATGGCTACTTAGATACCAGCCCTCACACCTGTGTCTGTAGGCTTTTTGTCTACATGGATGCTGCCATGAATAATGTTCTGAAATGAAAAATGTACAGCTTCGGCCACGCTGTTAACAAAGAGAAATCATGCGTTTGCATCTTCAGAGACGCCAGCAGATGAATAAGTGATGGAGCATCGCCACACACCAGAGGAGAAGAGGGGAGGACTGACACCTTGGCTGGAGGAATATCACCGGTACCCGGGTCGAGCGGTGCAGAGTTCGTGCTCACTCTCAACCCTACACATGAATGAAACATTAAAGAGCCACATACATTATTAATCGCCCATTTTGAATAATACATACATTTATCACTGGTTGTAAAAACAAGCAGGACCTAATACATTATGTCTCTCCTCTCGGTCCCCAAAGGTGGGCACAGACACCAGGGACTTGTGGGGAAGACTCTTGTGGAGGTGGTGGTGGGGGGGTTTATGAGGTGTTAAGGACTGGCGGTGACAATGGTGACATTTCCTCATCACAAAATCAAGCTCTGGAGCTTTGAGACTGATGGGACCTTTCAGAAAAAGAGCCTCAGACTGAACACAGGTGGCAAAGGCAAGCCTGCATTTGGAGTTTTGAGACCACAGCAAATTAGTGAATTTTTTTTTTTCAAAGAAGTCACCGTCCCCACCACAGACAGCCAGTCTTTTAAACAGCAGCCTGGAGTAAGACGATACATTGATAAGAATGGAAATCTTTCTACTGCAGGCCTTTGGTAGCAGGCACTGATTACAGCGCCTGGCCATGAGCAAATATCACTGGCAGGCCTTCACCACTCTGGCATATCTACAGATTCACATCCTTAGGTAATGAAAATCTTCACTTGGAGCTGTTTCTAATCAGACTTCTGGTTACTTTTTATAACCTTAAGTGCTCCAATCTGCTAGTCAGCGGGTAATCTGTTTCACCAGTTGCTCTGTGTCACAGGTCCAAATTGCTGGGCCTTGGGTGAGGGGAAAGCGACCATCATTCTGGCCATATCCCCTTGGCTGGTGGTCTGTCATATGGGAGCCCTCTGCTCCCACTTCAGAATCGGGAAGCTGCAAGGCTGTAGTCTGGTGTCGCAAACACGCAGGCCCTGCCCTGGCTGTCTCCCAGGAGACAAGTGAGGCAGCGGTGGGAGGTCAATAATATTTCATGTCCCGAGCGGTGTTTCTCCACTCACACCATGTCCTAAATGACTCAAAGTGATTGTGTACTTCATTGCTATGTACAAAAGCTTAATATCTTATTGATCTGAGCTTCAGCTTGTGCTGAGCTGGGAAAATGCTAATTGACAATAGGCACCCTTTTCCCTTTAATTCTAATTTTGTTTCCTAAGTCCTTTAAAAAATACATGGGATGTTGGTGTGGGTGTGGGGAGACAGGGGCTGTAAACATAAAACATTATTCAATTTCTAAAAGAAAAGAAAAAAAGATGGCTTTCGCCTCTGTTTTTATTTTTTATTTTCTCCGCTGCCCTTCACAGAGATGAATGGCTTTGCCATTCAGGAGTCTCCGAGGAGCGGCCGGGGACTTTGCTGTAAATGTGAGTGCTTGCGTTTCGCCGGGGCCCGGCGCTCGCTTGTGTGTGAAATTCCATTAGCTATAAATTCCACCTTGGCCTCGACCCGACGCGACAAGGCTCCCTGTGTAAAACAATGGAGCCGCTGCCTGCGTACCGCTGGAGGCGGGCGGAAGACTGAGGGACGACCGGCTGAATCAAACACACTCGCACACACACAAACATACACACACGGCCCCTTCGCGTTAAAACCAACAGCCTTGATACCGCCACCACAGACTGCCTGGCGCAAATCCGTGCGGAGTCTGAAAATGATGCTTAGGTAGATATATTTTTAATGCTAATTTGCTCCTAGGCTTCATCAACGCGGTTTGTACGAGGCCCGGTGCTTGGAATAGATCTGCCGTGCGTGTTTGTGTAGTGTATCAGGAGTGTTGTTTGGTTCCCTGCTGTGTGCTCAGACCAAGCACTCCCCTGAAGCCTTCCTGCCTGCCTCAGCTCATCAAATGCGCGCAGCAGCATCCAAGGCAGCCAGTCCCCGCGAATTCACACCTGCAATGGCATGGCTTCACCAGCAGGTGCTGCTAAAGATCAGGCCGGTCTCTCTTAGTCTCCAGTGTCCACCTGCTTAGTAACAACTAAGACAGGAGACTAGAAAAAAATAGCTTTTAAAAAGAAGACAAATGTGCTTTGGAGCCCGAACTCACTTTTTTTCATCTTTTTTTGCTGCATCAGTGATTCTGGCTCGCTTTATTTTCGCCCAGCATCTGAAAGACAACCTGCTGCATTTGTGCATGTGTTCTGTCCAGTCCAATTCTCTGTGATCGGCGCCCACACACTGCCTCCCTTTTTAGACAATAGCTAAGGCAGACACTGTGAGTATGACACACAAAAGTAAGTCGGGAAGTGTACAAACAGGAATACCTCTCCTCTGAAGTCAGACACAGCATTAATTAGAGTCCAAAGAACAGAACAGAATAGACCAGAGTCTGCCCCAAAGATCAGAGTCACAGCAGTTTGTAATGTCGTGTTTGTCCATTCCTTTCTCCATTCTCATGCAACATGCTGTTTTTTTTCGTAATTAAGACTCACTAGTTCACTTATTCGCGTGTTGTTTTATAATCGTAGTAACCACCACAGTCCGAGAGCACACAACCTGACTTACAGTGGAAATCTCGTCATAACTTCTCATCACTCCATTTCAGAAGAATTCGTGGCTCTCCAACATCATCTGAGACAGGGAGAATTACATAAACTAAACAGAGAACTGAAATTCAGAAGGAAAGTTTGTGTGTGTGTGTGTGTGTGTGTGTGTGTGTGAGTGTGTGTGTGTGTGAGATAGAGTAAGGGAGATAGAGATGGAGTTTTAAACCCACACCCCTGCATCAGTCTGCTACCTCAGCACATTCCTCACCTGAGAAAGTTACATTCGCTACATTTCTGCTGGGGACCCGAAAGGAAATAAAAAAATTAAAAGACGTCACATTATGATCAGATTTGATAAATATGTAAATTGCATCAAAGGAGAAAAGTGTCTTTGACAAACAACCTAAATCTAATGGAATTTGAAGGTTACTGAGATTGTGCAGTTCAGCTCTTTTTGTAACGCTACTCTCTCCACTTTTAATTTGACGTGATAAGACATGAAAAGATTTCTGACATAACACAATTAACTGAGGTCGTTGTTTGAGGGAATCAGATTCGTGGGGATAGCACGTTTTGCAGAATCGGCATCCTTTTCCCCTATTCAATCTGGGAGCGCGTATTTAATCATCCGTGCTTTTAAAGGGCTGGTGTTTGTTCCACGGCTCTTTCAGAAGAAGACTCTTCTCCTCATCCACGAGAAAGCACTTGCTTCTTTCTAGAGTCAAAAAAGTCTGTCTTGACTTTATCAACTATGTAATGTGCTACTAGTGATGTACTTATCTTGTGTCATAGGTTGGAAAAAAAAAACCTTGTTCTTGTCATACCTTAAAAGATTTGCCGTTACTAAGGCAGGCACCCTTGGCGTAAAATTGGCATGCCATTTATATGGTGGCTGGGCAGACGAGTTGAAGGGCTGAGCGCTCTGCCCCTGTCGTTATGTGAGAAGGTGGCGACTCTTTGTCACCAAACTGTCCCGATGGCAGGGATGAGGGAAAAGGGCACCTCCCTTGCTCCCGGAGCTGACTGTCCAGTCTCTGGCTCAAAGACTTCATTAACCCTGAGTGCCACCTAGCCCCCTGCAGCCCTCGCCAAGGCCCTCCTCCGAAAGCGCGCCGCCACCGCCTTTTTATGCTGTAATAAATTAGCTTCACTTTGCCGCGGTGGCAGCGTGACACGCTCCCACCCCCCCAACCCCCCTCCTCCATCCGCGCCCCCCTTCCGCGCGTCATCTTCGGGACGTGCAGTAGCTGTAAATTGTCACTCGCGTTAAATTTATACAGCGCCCCGGAATAAGATGCGCGCGGTTCGCTCTGCCCGGGCTACTGAGCGTGAACAACCATCAAAACCCCCTCTCACTGCCTCTCCTGCCACCCCCCCCACCCCATTCCTCAAGGACAGAAATGGCTTTAAAAGCCATAGAGCTTTATGGCGCTGTTTTGTTTCCGTGGTATAGGCCCGGGCATGAGAGAAAATAAGGCTATCGGAACACAGAGCCACCGGTCTCTCCCCAGATTTATTCAGCTCATCTCATTCTGGAGAAGCATGTCGACGCCAGGAGCTCTCTGCGCGCTCATAAACCATCCGCTGTCCTTTAGCTCCGGAGCTCACACTTTACTGCTCCCACCGAGGCCTTCCCCTGCAATACAAATGCCGCAGCGCTCATAAAAAAGACATCATCCCAAAATTGAATGTCATAAAATGTTTTTTTCCCCCCTTTTCTTTGTCTTCTCAAAGACGAATAAAAAGCAGAGGCACCTGGAAATAGTGGCCTCCGGCGTGGTCAAACCTGACTGGGGAAAAACGCTACGTGCTAGTTGGCTATTCTGGGGCGGGTGGGGTACAGCTTGTCAACATTTTAAGTGCGGAATGACCGTATGACCAAAAAAAAAAGAGAAACGTCCCCTTTGGTCAAGGCCACCTCCTTTTCGCCGTCGTAACGCAGTGGTTTAGAGGAGGCCTGAAGTGTGCAATCACAGGCGGAGATTTTACAGGCGGCCTCACGTCAGAAACGGCCCAAAAAGGGGATTAAAATGGCATGTTGTGACACTCGTATCAGAATCACGGTGAGAGAGGAAACCCTTGAGAACACAGCATGTAAATATAACCCCAGCCTCTTAAGTCCGGATGAGACCCGCAGGATAAAGGCATTGAGAGCGGTGTGATTAGAGATCGATTTGCTGCAATCAAGGCCCTTACGTCTCGTCCCTGTGAAATTGAGAGATTTTTCTGCTTCAAGGGCAAAAGAGATGACAAGATGACAACTGAGGTCATGAGCAGTGGAAGTGACAGCTAAAGTGAGGACGGGGGGGTAGTGACGGATTTTTTTTTGAGGAGGTGCCATCACAGATATCTGGGCTGAAGAGCTCCTAATTATGGAAATACTGAGAAGTAAACCTGAGGTACAGCACTGGTGCGATAATGGACCGTGTCAGCTCCACTGTTCTTTGACATTTTTGGGCCAGATTACTCTAACACATGCAGCTGTTGGTGGGGGGTCAACACAGCCGGGGCAGTTTGTGTGCCCTTCCTGTTGTAAAACAACAGACTGCATTTCCCCTAACAGTCAACCAACTATCCCCACATTATGAACAAGCAGTGTATATCAGAGCATTGGCCAACTATGCAGTTTGAGAAATTAAGATGTTTTTAAACATGGCAGCGCAGACAACCGCCAATGTTATTTGGAAATTTACCAAACAGGGAGCCCACTCTAGTTCTCTTTTGTACTCAACTATGGGTTGCCCCTGCGCAGACCTCCTGGTGAGGCCTGCTCTTTGAAACATTGGTCACAGTCCCTTCCCCGGACTCTGACTCCTCTCCTCCTCTTCAAAAATGTGACAGGAAAAAAAAGGGGAAAAGAAAAAAGAAAGGAGCCTGGTCTGTTGGCTGCATGATACAGAATCAGAGGGAAGTAATAATAGCCTTTTTTTGAAGAATGTGTCACTGAACTTTAGGGCTGTCTTGCTTGAAAGGACAAGTTACAAATAACAAGAAAGAAGAAGGAGAAATGATTTCCCAGGGATATGCCCCCCTGCTGCGCTGCTCTATCCCGGGCTTGATTGGGAGGGGGGCACAGAGTGGGACCTGCTGTTTGACAATGCTGCTGCCGTGGAGACTGCCCTGAACCCAAACGCCAGCGCTCGCAGAATGGTCAGCCTGGCGTGAAATGCTGTGGGTTCTGAGGAGTGTGCGAGGCACACCTGGGGGTGGGGGTGGGAGGGGGCAGAGTGAGGACATTTTTAGGGTTTTCGGATCTACACCCCACACGGCAGCACTGCCCTGGTTCTGCATAGACGCAAGGTTCAGTCCTGTGGCATTCCATCCAGGGCCCGTCATCCTTCAATACGGAAAATTCTTTGCGGAATAAGCACATTTGAGGATGCTGAGGTCACTCCAGCTGAACACCGAAGTGTGTTAAAATCCCCTGAAATACAAACCAAAACCTGACCGCACCAGCGGTATTTCTGTGGATGGACATACTACGAACAGTAGGCTGTAAATGGAATGGAAAAGAAAGGCATTTTTTTAATATATATGTTATGAGTTCTTCTCCCTACAGAGTTATAATTTCTGAGAGCAACAAAGGCCAGACACGGAACCTCTCTCACTGCATTGAAGTTTATTACACAGTAACAGCTCCAAGGTTTAATTTCTCTCATCTTTTTTTCCAACACATTGAGTGAGATCCCTGGCACTCAATTTACAGGCTCTCTCTCTGTCAATCTCTATCTCATACTCTCTAAAAATATATTCACACGCAACCCCTGCTTTTAGCCCAGGGCTTTCAGTATAGATGGCAAGCTACTTTCTCGAGAGCCCTGCCTTTTTTTTCCTGTCAAGGCCCAGTTGTCTGTTGGATATTGATTAAGCACTGAAAGGAGCAGCCATTGTGTGCATCCCATCCATTTTAATTAATCAGTAAAGTCAGAACACTTGCGCAGTGAGCTCTGGTTCAACATTGACGCTTTAGAGATGTCGATATTTTTTAAAAAGAGCCAAAGTTGAAATGCGGGCATCCTCGACGCGTTACTCACCCCACTGCGGACATAAAAAGAATGTTCTAAGCGAGCTAACAGGGTAAGTGTGCTTCCATACAGTGCATCATGAACCTCTGCGCTAAACCGACAGCACACAGAGACCTTGCAGTGTCTCTGGAGAGAAACCCTCATTTGCGTAACTTCCCATTTCCTTCCGCAAACCAAGCAGGAGGGATGCATTCGAACTGGCCCCCGAGGTGAATATTGTTCTCTGTGGAGAAAAAGCCTGTTTGCCAGCGACGCTCCTGCTCCGGTCACCCCTTCTCTCTCCGGCCATGTTTGAGTAACCTCTCCGCCTCCAATGCATTTCTAATGCACTTTCACATGGGAGCGAGGAGGAGATGAAACGGCATGGAGCCACGCAGCAGCGGCAATGGCAGCAACAGCAGCAATGTCACACTGCAGTTTAGTAACAGCCCATTACCCTGTTAATAACACACTAATGGGCTGCTGCTATTTAAAAACACTGCCAAATTTCTGTCATTAACATCCACTTACTGTTTTACGCAAATTCTGCCCACAAAGGATCCAACACAGCCTCTGCTGACACCAGGAGTTGGGGGGGAAAACCCAGATAACAAATCAAACAGTGACAGTGCAACAGTAGCAACAGCAGTAGTGGTAGTAATAGCGGTTGTAGTGGAAATAGTAGTAGCAATAATGTTACGCTGTCAAATTCCTATAATGGTGCCTGAAAAAAAAAATAAAAAATACAAGCATCACTTGTAACAGGAATTAGATAGACTGCACTTGTCCAACAGGGTTTTTAATGAGATTGGAAATGTTAATACTGCCTTGTAGGCCTTACTTAGCAGTAGAGGTCATCAAGGAAAAGTTCAGCAGGGGTTTGACGGGGATGAAATGAAATGTCAGGGAAGTGCGGGGGAATTCTGCCTGGCTCCTCGAAGGGGAGCTGAGCTGTGTCACCTCTTTGTGCTGCACACACCTGAGAGGTGAGGAAGCCCAGGGCGAGTTTACTGACAGGTGACACAGCGCTGCTTTTTGCTATAGACTACACATGCCTCTCCTTCCCTCTCCTGCTCTCGGATGCCTCACAGGCAGATGGCACAGGCTGACCGCAGCAGAGAGCACCACCACACTGTGCTATCTGCACGGGCCGAGGTGCAATGCCGCCGCAACTCACAGCCTCCCCTGCAGCTTTAAGGAGCGCAGCTCTTTTATTTCAGTCTTCAGGACTTGCTGATAGAGGCAATCGGAGAGGAGGAAGAGGAGAGATTTCACAACGAGAGAAGACAAATTAATTTTTAAGACAAGAGTGTAAAAACTAGGGCAGGCCCTAATAATGATAAATGAGGCAGCTGGAAATTGAAATTCACGTGGTGCACAGACAACAGATTAAAATTAATGTTTTTTTTTTTTTTTTTAAAGCTTTGAAGACAGAGACTAAAGGTGAACTACAGAGGAGGAAGCAATATTGTAAAGGAACAGAATTTAAAGATTAACTGTTTTTTTTTAAATAAAAACCTTTAAGACCATATCTATATCAAGTGTGGCATGATATCTCACATGATCTACATTTAATGTATTGCAACAGTGGGCACATCCCTGAAATTACCCTGACTACTACATTTTGTTGACTGAAAATACTTACTGTCATTACTTTGGCCCCCTAGCTGTTGTTTTTGTGTTTCTCCCTGTCTGTCAGTGTTGTCCATGTGCTTTTGTTTACAGATCCCATGTGTTCCAGCCCTGCCCCGCTCTCTGCCCTGTCCCTGCCCACCTGATTTCCTGACCGTCTCCACGTGCCTGCCTGCCCAGCTGCATTCCATCTCTTCGTTAGCCCAGCTAGTATACCCTGCTTGTCTCTGTCTTGTTGCCAGTTTGTCTGAGTTTTTGTCTGTTTTGTACCTGCCTGATTATTCATGTGTTGTTCCTGTGTTGACCTTCGCCTGACGTCCGACTTCGTCTCTGCCCGCCGCCCTGCCTTGGTTGCCTGTTCTGCCTGCCTGCCCGGTTTGACCCAGCCTGCTCCTGTTTTCGTTCCCTGCTCCTTATTTATTCTGCCTCAGACTGCCTTTCTGGTTTTTGACCCCACCTGTTCTGCCATTACGTACCTGCCCTCCGACTTCCCCTTCCAATAAAGCATCTTGGAACTTGAGTATGCCTGGACTGCGTGTGAGTCCGTGCCTGTGCCCTGTCAACTTGCTTTCTTAAAGTTAGGCTAAGATGAAGTCTAAACTTTGATTCACCCAGTTGGAAACAGTTGCAAACATGTGATGCAACTGAATGTTCCTGACATCCAGAAGAAACCCCCCCCCACACAATAACATTTTGTCATTTGATATTAATACTTAAGCCACTATCTGAATTGTTCCAGAGAATTAATTAGAAATAACATGCTAGCTACCATACGTAATGCCTGGCAAAATGGTATTGGCTTCCTTGTGTTTCCCGAGTGACCTTGGATTTGTCATCCTTGCCTTTAATAAACTTCACTTTGCAGACCTCAGTAATTTCATTCTTTGTTGTCCACTTTGTTGTGTGTTTTTATCCACCCCCATGTAATGATGAAAAATGTACAAGTAGCATGCACTCTCATACACACAGACACACTGTTGCTCAGTACTTTGTAGATAATGAATACTGTTCAGCTGGCTTCTTAAGGTGCTGGCATACTGACCCAGCATACCAAGTGCCTGTTGTTTTTGAAATTAGAATTGGCTGGTGACTCTGAAACAGCTTGTGTGAACCTTTTATGGAAAGTAGGCGCATCAAAAATGGACAAAAACAAACTCGTATACAAGCAACAGAAAAACAACAGTGTAAGGACTGTCCCGTGGATGAAGGTCTTACCAGACATTGCACAGTTGTAAACAATGTATCAAAGGCCCATTTAAAAGTGTCATGACAGCTAAGAGTTATGAAAACAGAAACCATTATTAAAACAGAACCACTAAGAGTTGTGAATGATTGTGCATTGCTATATGAATGGTTTGTTACTATATAAAATGTCCAGTTTATGCTCAATTTAAACACCATAAAAACCAGATGGAAGAATGCATGTTGTGTGACAAGCATTCATGTAGCTAAGTATTTGGCTATGCAGCTAGCTTGCTAAGAAAAAAAATGTTTGTTTTTTTCCCCCCATTTAATAGCCTCTCTTTTCCCTTTGTGTGGGTGAGGGAAGTGTCTCACCCACAGACAGCCATGATCTGTGTGCCCTACATATAAACATGAGTTGTTACATACATAAATAAGTAAATAGTTTACACCTCAGTGGCACTCACAGGTAAATTCTGTCTACCATAAATATTCTTCTCCTGGTACCATAAGAGGAGCCAACTAGACAGCTTGCTCCGTGCCTCAGTGTTATGCAGCAACATCAGTCCCAGTACATGGAATTTGTATTTCAGGGTACTTGCATTTCAGTTGCTCACCTTGCAGGGAAAAGGAAAAAATGAATTGTCTCATAGATTAATAGTTAAATGTGGAAGCCATAGGCTACTTCATTGATTTTGCCGGAGGTTGACATCCAGTTAGAACATCACAGACACTCATTGGTTCAACTTGTTTTCCTTTCTCAAAAAAAGAAAAAAATAATAAAAAGTGCATCATTTTGTTCAGCTCATGTTTTCTTTCTTGGACCTCTTAAAGGGTTTTTTAATTGACAAGGGAAAGAGCATAATTATTTATTACAATGTACATTTATTCAATGTACCCTTCATTCAGTTGTCAAAGTCTGCTGGATTGCAAGACACAGCACCTACTGTGTCTATTGGATTTAAACGCACACAATCCAGACTCAGACTGAACATGTCGAGTCAGTTAAAGTCTCCAGTCAAAAAATATCAACACGTAAGGCACACCAATCCAATGTAAGTGTTTGTCGGGAGAATCTGGGGTCCTGTGAAAGGGGCTTAAAAATGCAGTGTGTCGGTTCGGGAAATAAATTCAATTTAAACGGAGATTAACCAGCACATACTGTTGACAGCATTCACGAGGAGAGGAGAGCCATCACTGTTGGAATGGCCAGAACTTTGATGGATGTGTGTGTGTGTGTGTGTGTGTGTGTGTATCTCATGCTCCAACTGCATGCCGCTCACCTTTGAAATCAATGAAATAAACTGTAAAAAAAAAAAAAAAAAAAGGTTGAGCTCATTCAAATGAGCCCTTTTCTTTGCCTCCTTCACACTCCTGGCTACCTGCAATGGCGGGTGGGGATTATGGGGTTGCCATGGCGATGAGCCGGGCAGGCCGGTGCAGCGGAATGGGGGCCTCTGTTTGAAGTGGCTAGCCCTTTCATAGAGCTTTGATCAAGAAAATGTTTGTAGTGGGGGCAAACCTCAAGAACAAACAGGGCTTCTGAGAGATTAGTTATCTGTGGAATATAGTCCTGTCTTGAAGGCAGCTTTTAAAACCCACGACCGGCAGCTCCTCAGCTGATAATCAGTCCCTTTTTTATGTAGATTAAGGAAGGCAGAGAGAGGGGAAAAACGGTAAGAGTAGCCGCACCAGGAAGGCAGTTTGCTGGCAGTGACTGGAGACTCCTGCATGGACTGGCTTGGTCTCTGGCCAGCTTGTGAACAGCTGAAAATTATGCAGAGGCAGAATTTCAGTCATGATGAAAAAAATATATATGTACAGTATACACATACACACACACACAAACACACACACGTGAGGTATATCTTGAGGCAAACAATCAATGTCACACGGATTTTAAAATACGCCATTTTAGACATGCTGGTAGTGAACACGATGGAAAAGGCTGTGCCGACGTGTTAAAGTAAACAGCGCGGATTTCAGTCCATCCCCAATGACAGGAGCTCCTCTGCTTTCATTGCTGCGCTTTTATGTGACATTACATTCTGCCGAAGAGTAGGTGAGGCTCATTAACAGCAGAAAAGATTTGCCAGAAGTTCTGCCTGTGTGACATGAAGGCGGGAGGCAAGGTATTTTAACAAGCAAAACCTGACCTTGGTAAATGCTCTATTGGGCACAACCACTGATTAAAGAATCTACTTCTGTGAAGAAGAGGAATTTTAAGGCAGAGAGGTATGTTATCTGTCTGTGTCGTTACAACCATTCTTCTCGTTTGATTCCCCCTGCACCTTTACATCGCCGGGACGATAATTTCAGGCTCTTAACTTTGTCAGATGACAGAGCGAAGTGTCATTTCCAGTCCGAGCAATCTTCCATTTTCTCCGCGAGGACAGACATTCTTCCATCTTACCACGGTGGCGATTTGCTGCCTTTGTGGTGGCATGCGTGTGAATCTCTGCAGCACTCCGGTCGCACGTGTAAAGCCATTAGGCCTCGCTTGGGGGTGACTCAAATGCTTTAGCGGGGGTAGGTGCGACACACTCGGCAGTCCCCAGGCCCAGAGCTCCTCCATCACCGCCTGGCAGAGCACGCCGCAGTCAGGACAAGGCCTGGGGACTCTGATTCAGACAAATGCTCACCCCGTTCCGTCCCCCCCCCCACCCTCCCCACACACACTCCCCAAGCCTGGGTTTTACCACGCTTCACTGTGGTTATTCTCAGAGCACAATCACATTACTCACTTTAAGGTAAGACAAGTCACGCTAAAAGGTCAAGTGTTTCCCTTTTCTGGGTTTTGTCTACTTGCAACATAAGGTAACCTGATAAACATTCATTTTACCGGTGGAGGTCGTTGCCATGGCTGCCAATCTTTGAGCCGCAGACCAAAATGTCACAGAGAGCCATGACAACTGGGTTCAGACTCGACAAGAAAGACTAAGAATCCAATAGAGGATGAGTAACCACAGAGGGCTGTATTACTAAGATTCAGTGCTCTGGAATACGGGAGGTATTTAGTCTTTGAAGCCTGAAAACATAATTTGCCATTTTATCTCCATAAATGTGTTTTGGTGACACTGATTTACTTCGCTTCCCTGTCAATCAGTGGACCATTACAAACCATTTCCCAGAATGCAATTAATCTGCTCCCTCCCTCTGTCTCTGTGAGGTTTGAGCTGCTGCAATTTGAATACCCAAGGCCTGGCATGTGCCAAGACTGGCAGCATGATAGTGAACAGGACTTGCTGTGTTAGGAGCATCAGATAGGCTAATGTATTATTAATGGTTCAAAAATCTCTCTGTCTAATATAATCACCCTGGCCACGGACACGCTCTACTTACAACAAACTCATCATCTTTTTACAGCCAGACACTCCAGCCTCAAGATGCCATGTGTCTTACCTGAAAACTTGTCTGTGACAAAAAAAAACCAGACTTGCATGTTGTAAATACGTCGTCAGGACTCACAAATCATTGGTCATGTGTTTCAGGCATTTACCACATGCCGAACATCCAAACTTCACAAGCCAACTTCCTCCAGCGCTCACACCAGTGAGAGCTGTTCTCCTGGACCCCCAAACACACACACACACACACACACACACACACATATACGAGAAGCTAACAGGGGAGATTAAAAGAGAAAAGGAAAACAGTGATGAAATATTAATTGTTGCCGCTGTGTGTCGGCGAGTGTGGGCCAGGCCTGGTCCCACAGGAAGACCTGTCAGCAGAGGAGAGAGACAGGCAGGAGAAGCCTGTGACCTTTGCTGTCAGGCAGGGGGACGAGGCACACGGCCCCCTGACACCCCGCCTCCCACGGTCCCCTGGTGGGATGTGGTGCTGCTCCCACACTGACACACAATAGCCTTAGATCTGCGCTCATACTCTGCAATGCAACAGCAGTCATGGTCAGAGTCACACACCAGTCTGGGAGCTGGGTAACCTCCACCGCAGCACTGACAGCAGAGCCAGGGACGAGCCGGCCCAGGGGCACAGGCCCCAGGCACTTCAAAGTCAGCACTTCACATTCTCTTCATTTTAAAACCATTTGCTTCTTTTTACATGCTAATCACGCAACAAACTGATCTGATCTCATCTTCTGATCGCTAAATCACAACTAAATTAGGGAAAATTAAAAAAAAATTCTCCCGGATCCCGACATTCATACCATAAAAATCAAATATGGCATTAAAACAATAAAATTGACAAATCCGATGTCTCTACAACATAAAAAATGGAACAATGTTGTCTTTTCATGTAGTCACAAGGTCACAGCATTTTAGTAGTTTTCACAGAATAAAAATGCCATATAACTGCTATATTTAATAATTACAGAAAAATATTTTTTACATAGTAAACACTTTAATAAGAATTAACACACGCTTATTTTTGTAAAACAAATCAATTAAATAGACAGTTAGTCTATTGCTGATCTTAACATTTATTGTAATGTCGAAATGTATTTGTTTTTGAATCACACAAGTATTTCCACTTACTCCTTGGAGAGCTGACAACAGCTTCTATAAAGTTTATTTCTAAGTCTAGAAACTGAAGAAACGTTCATATGGAAATTGCATGAAAAATGAAAAAAATGATCTATAGCACAATAAGATGCTATCATGCATAGAAGTGTTTACTCTGCAAAATGCATTCACTTTCCTATTTTCTTTTCAGGATGAATGAATGCAGTATTGGAAGCAACTTAATGCGCCACGCAGACACACTTGTAGGTCTATAAGGATGCGTCCTTCTATGATTCAAGTAATTTTTTTTGGTTTGAAGAATTAATCTAGACTGCCTTCCATGTCAGGGAGCAGATCTAATCCACATCAAGCCAACATTTGTCATTTCATTCTAGTGTTATCAATACATATTTATGAGCATGTGGGGCTGCTTCTATTCATGAGAAAATAATATGACGAATAGAAGAACAAAGACATTTTAATACAAAAAGTGTAGGTTTTGCTCAGTTGCAAAAAAAGTTAAGTACAACTGTAAATTTTGAGTAAGTGATTTATTTATTGTAGTAGACACTTATTAAAACTATATCTAAAATTGGACCTGCAGCCACATACACGTGTCTATTGTTTTGCAAGAGGGGTCCGCGTTTTGCATATAACTATATTGTTTTTGATGTCTTTGACATCAAATTCACTGTTAGACAAATCTGGTGAGAAAAACTGTAAAAATGTAATAAACTGACAATCTTTCAGACATTGGTGAAGGAGGTCAAAACATTAAGGACAACTGACCACCCTGTCTGAAGAGGGGAGGAAATAGTCATCACTACAGCTATGCCAATTCCATCTACAAAATATAGCCCAGCATACAACATTGGGAGGAGTCCAGGGCTAAGACGAGAAAGAGTTAGTGTTGGACAGCCACATCCATGTCATGGAAGAAGATGTGACATTGTGATAATCTGCTGTAGGGTATGCCCTTACTCAAGATACTGTACAGGTAAAGGAGCAAGTTCACATATACTCTTTTTCCTTCATTGGAGAGAGATGCACTCCCATGCACACGCGTACATAAACACTCTGCAGTGACACACATATAAACACACACACACACACACACACACAAATACAGGCAACAGACATCTGGAAGACATAGCCAGCAGCTCTTAACACTTCCTATTAATTATGCCCTCAACAGCACCAATCCAGAGGCAATGGCACAGATAGCTCTTTAAGTGTAGAGCCGTCACAGTGTAACGCTATTTTCTTAAGTCTAACAAATTAAGTCCTGGCACTTGAAACTCTCCTTGGGCTAAAGAAGAAATAATGTGTCAAATCCAATTGCCTGTTCCCCCTCTTTCTGTTGTCACACAGCTGCATCCCTTTTTTTCTCTTCTCATATAAAAAAGGAGAACAACAAAATCAGAAATGCTAAACGCATGACAACCCCTCTCAGCTCGTATTAACCTCTGGTGAGGGCCTCTCGCGCTAAAGCTGGCCCAACACCTTGCTGAGTGCAGGTGCACAGCTGCTGGCTAACTGTCGGCATGAGTTTTCGCCACCTTCACAGCCGCTCCTATCTCAGTGGGACTCCAGCCGCGCTCCCTCGCTGTCACGCTCCCGGAGAGGGAATGTAACGCTACACGCCAGTCAGCCGCCACTCTGGAGCAACAGCGTTTGACCTACAGGCCAGGAAACCTTGGAAGAAACCTTGGGACTCTGGTTACTGGCAGACGAGAGAAGAGAAAAACACCTACTGGCTGCTGACTCATGGGTATTTGCTCCTCTATCGGAGTAAGTGCTTCGGAGAAGAAGAAACCAGCATCAGAAAGACGGGGGGGGAAAGATACATCCCATCATCGCAGCTTTGTTTTGTCATCGATTCGGGGCGTGCGAAGCTGGCCACCGCAGGTTGAGCTGGGGAGGCTGTTGGTAAGACGTGGTAGCCGTGAGAGAGAGAGAGAGTGAGAGAGGGCGGCGAGGGGAGACAGATGAGCGCAGAGCTGACAGGCAGCGTGCCTGTCCCACACTGAGAACACAGAGCGGAGCTGACAGCAGCCGGCCACAGTGGCAGCTCGCAGAGACAGCCAGGCAGCCAGCAGGATCTTACAGTGCAGATTGCACTGGGGGGACAGGAGCAGCCAGCTCTGGCAAGCCTTCTCTCTATTGGCACTCATCTCATGCAGAGCGGCTTCACAGTGAGGGCAGCGTTTGACAGCACTCATCAACACCCCCCAGCACTGCTCCAACCACGCCGCTGGCCCCCACACTAGCAGCCTTGTGCCTCTCTCCAGGACGCTATACAATTCCAGTGCCCACACACCCGCTCTCACTTATGGGATAATAGAAGGACTGAGCCCCCATTAACAACTCTTAGGCCCCCAGCACCTCCTAGTGTATGAAGTGCTTCGTGTTGACTGATGACACTTTTTTGGGAAATCTTTTGGACCTTCTATGCCCCCCTCCCTCCCGTCTTTCAAGGCAGAGTGCCATCTGGGACTGGCAAGCGTGAGGGCAGGGCTGTCTGCTCCCCCGTTTCTGGACACAGAGGTGGTGTTTGCATGGCTCTGGGTCATCTGACAGCCTCAGACTCTCTAATTAACATGAAAGCCGAAAAGACGCCTGGGAGGGGCAGGAGGTTAATGTCACTTACTCCGCTGCACTCTCTCTGAATCCTGACTGACAGTGTGAGAGGACGTCAATTGCGGGGGCCCTCCTGGGCGTCTGGAGGTGCAAAGCATTTGTCCCCTTATTATGCCCTCTGAGGGAGAGGGCCAGAGATCCTCACAGCAAAGCGGGGTCATTTTTCCACTTGGCTGATATTCCTCGCCATGGCCTGGTTCCAGAACACATTCGTGAGGTTAGCGTCTCGCAGAGGCAACACTGGGCGTGGTGGGTTTCTGAAGGGTGAAGGGACGATATCCCAACATCAGCCTTCATTCCTATGCCAGCCACCACTCCTCTCCATTTGCCGCGGACTCCGGAGAATTCATCATCACTTGTATAGGATGCTGAATGCCAGACCTATCAGAATAAAACAAGGTGCTGAAGTAAGATAACGTGTTTGCCAGACTGCGGTGCAGTTTGAACTGAAGTCAAACGGGAGTGCAGCCCGGGAGTCACAGCCGAGCAGAACGCCCTCTCTTTCAGATCCCTCTGTCTCCCGACGTGCGCTCCCATCAATCGCGGCTGGCAGACACGCTGATTGATAACTCCCCCTCCGCTGGCCTTTAGCATCCACTCCCTCAAACTGGTGCACAACAGGCACTTTCGCTCTCCTCCCCCGAGAGAATATTTATCAGCGATGAAGCAAGTGGCCAGTCACACACTTTTTCTACATGCCCCCCAACCACCCCCCCCAAACTTTCTCTCGCTGCGACAAATAACATTATCTTAAAGTAATTTGTGAGTGGCACTTGAGCCGGGAAAGTGCTGAGGTGTCGCAGGGTGTGCTGTAATCGATCAGCCTCCCCCGGGCTCTGAGGACACGGCAGCATGTTTCTGTGTGCTGCAGTGCAAGGCATCCTGGGAACGCCGGGAGCTTGGGGCTCAGCGCTGGAGGGACTGCTGGTCCCCTCTCTCCGGGACCAAAGCTCAACACCCTTCTGTGCGATTAGCAAAACATTTTAGGGATGTACTGATGCTCATGGTTTGTGCAATCACCCATTGCAGTGTCAGAACACTAGCGCATTCAGAAATGTGTATGCTTTCAGCCATTCCTGCATGTAATGACAGCATTATGGTTACACTAGCAGCTAATGCCTCAAGCAGGACTAAAGCTATGCGGAGCCTATAATGCTCTGATCTGACCAAGGCCGTGTAACATGCAGCGTGTTTACAGTCATCTCTGAGAAGCATGTGGGCATCGATCAGGCTGAGACAGTGGGAACAAAGGCATCTGTGTGGTAGTTTGAACAGACTGGCGCTCACACATCTCTGCAAGGGATCACATGAAGCGCCGAGCAGGACACAAAATGTGATGATGACTACGCCAAGGGGTACCAGTGGATTTTAACGCACAAGTTTTCACCCTCAGCCACACCCACTAAAGAGAAACAATGACGTTAACCCTCCCCCAACCCACTGTTGTGCTCCGTGTTTCTATACCCCGAAAATACGCTCCATCATCTTGGACTGCTGGAGTGTCAGATCATAGTAAATCTTGTCTGACTTGCGGCTGATGCTCTCCAGCCCTTACCCTGCTGGAACTTCTTGTATGGCTCTCCGCGCTCTGACCAGACTCTGAGCAGACAGATAACGGTGCTTTTGAAATTTTAATACTCATCTGACGGAAAAGGGGCATGGTGTGGGTGGGTGGTGGGGGGGCAGTTGAGAATGGAATAATTTATCCTGCCTAATTAATTATTCACAGTCGCAGGGGAGATGTTAGCTCCATGCAAAACTCCCAACTTTGTAGCCCACTTGAAAAGGGGAGAAGGACAAAGATAACTCACGCAGCCTCTTTCAAACAAGCTGCCTGCCACTGCTTATTTGAAGTCCTTCTTCTACTCAACTTGATTTGCCATGCATGTTTAACTTGCGGCACATTACCATTTAAATAAAAAGCCGGCTAAATAACCGCTGCAGAAAATTTAAAAGAAAAAATAAATTGTTTTTCCCTTTTTCTTCTCACTACCTCCTCAATATACTTTTTTGTTTGTTTTTGATGAGAAAACAGTTGATGTTAGTGTAGGCACAGGAATGAAAATAAATCAAAATGAATTTGTAATCTATAATTAAAAGGTAAATCTAATCTTCTCTTACCGATAAAGCTGTATGTGCCTTTGAATGTAAAGTATGCACTTTACATTCCTTTGTTTTGCTGCATATATTCTGGCTTTTCGGCAGCTATTATGTATTTATGTCTCAGCTCCCTTATTTGCAAGCCAGTAGTCTGGATATTAAGGGTGAGATAAACAACAAAAAAACAGATTTATATGTTTTCTACTGACAACCTTTAAATTTCAAAGACTGCAATTTGCACTAAAGCTGGGAGGAAGAAAAAAACTGGAAAACAGATGTTCAAAGCAAAAGGAACATTACAGTAAAGTGCGAAGCATCCAAGGACATGATTGGAATTGCAAGATTATTAACCATCTAAAAATGAATTTAATTATAGGGGAAAAAAACATTTGGTGAGAAAACAATAACATCTAAGATGTCCCCAGTTCTCCTGTTGGTACAAGGATGGTTCTGTGGGGATGATATAGCACCTGCATTCTGCAGCGATTCCTTTAAGGTTTATTTTTATTGTGTGTGAAATTAATGAATGCGTTTCGACCCAGGAGGTATCTGTCAGGTGAATGGTAGCCCCAGGATGTGAACCGCCATTCAAAGGATGAAGCCATAACCTCTCACACAAGCGAATCTCTCACAAGTGAATCTGTTTGAGGTTGATGAGGTTGATGAGGTTGACGGTCGCTGTCTGTCACTGTGAAGATGAGGAAATCGGCCACTCAGGAGCTACCATATGTTTGCGGGCGGATACAATGTCATTTCCTCTGGCTCTTTCAAATCAGCACTGGACACACGCGTATGCATTATTTTCTTCCCATTGGTATGTGAGGGGGAATTGAACGGATACTCAGCGGTAGCTAGCAAAGTATAGAACGGAAGCCATGTTGGCATTGAGAGAGTTACAGAGACTGATCTCATGCTAATTTCAGTGTCGTGAAGCACTATGATGTACAATAACACACCTCGTACAGAGTGCAGGGATTTTCTGTTTGAAACATTGTGTCAGTGTTGATGGCCCCTCAGTTCTGAGATGGAATGAACTTTGCAATGTCCCTTCCTCTGCAGTTACTGTAGAAAAGAAATCACTCTGCAGTTTTTACATTTAGAGTGTCTTTTGAGCCTATGGCACAGCCCACTCGTATTGCAGTTCAATAGTTCAGCTGAACTGGTGGCTCAGTGTCATGCCCTGTTGGAACACATCATTGACCTGAAGCTTGGACAGCAGCCTGTGAGAAGGAGCGGTCTGTCTAGTCAGCTTCCTCCAAGTCTGTGCTAGATCCGGCCCTCTCATAGTGTTCGCCACATCACAGCTCGTCATCCTCGTGTGTGTGGGCTTTACTGCCAGTCCTTTGTATTCCCGTGCCTGTTTCTATCTCTTCCCCCCTCAGCTAGTCTGCAGTCAGAGCTAAATATGTACACAGTGATATAATCGCTGCCCGAGACAAAAACGGCAAAATAATAAACAATGGGAAAGAGCGTTGAATCTGGTGTTTTCAATTTAGAAAGTATGCATTATTTACTGTGCCATTATTCCCCTCAATTTGAGACCAGGCTTCAGTCTTAATTTCACGATAATCAAAGTCGATGAATATTTAATCAGCATTGCTGCCAGAAACCCAGTAATGCCATTAACATAATGCCTTTGCAACACAGCCGATGACATCCTCAAAAAGACAGCTCCAGTCTGTGTGTTTGCATTCATACACAGACTGCCTTGACGGACGCTGGCCTCCCCAATGCTGGTGTACACACATGCATGGTGCAAAGGACAATGATTCACAATCGTCAGTGTCAGGAGGCTTGTAACATTACAGTGGCTTGTTCTTTACTCTATTGCAGAGTTTTGTGGTAGGGTAACTCAGCACAGTAATGTTGTTAATTTAACTTGAATGGATATACTTATGTTCTGTTGTGCTGGAAGTCACTCTGGATAAGGGTGTTTGCTAAATGCATGTAATGTAATGTAGTGTAATGTAATGGTAGCAACACAAAGGAACAGAGTAGAAAAAAGCACACATGGTCCAGAAATGATCCCTCATCAACAAGCTTTCTCATGCCAAAAGAAAACGGCATATGCATGGAAACCTGTAAGCATGCGGTCTGCTCTAAAAGGCCTTCATTACACTGGGTTATATCCTATATGGTAGATACCTTAGTGAATCAGGTGGTTTGTGCTTGATGATGTAGGCAGAACTGCTTCTGCCTTTTCGTTTCTGTTCTGATTATGCAGAGAGGATTCATAGTCGTGCTGCTAGCGGATTAAACTGCTGATCACAACGCAGAGTTGCCAATTTGTGTGCTACACAAAACCGTCTAGCAAATATATGCAAAAATGATTTGTCTGAAAGTGATCCATGTAATGTGCTTACGGCTTTATAACTGTTTATAATACATAGTAATACAGTGTAAAACGCTGCATAAATGGTTTTCCCTGATTTCTGAACCTAATCTGTGAATGACAGCCAATGGAGACGAATTTGGTCTTCTGGATTTCTTAATTGTGGAATCTTAAAAAAAATAAAAAAGGGATGCAAAAAACCCCCACAAATTATATTATGCCATGACAATTTTTGCAGTGCTTTCCAATGTGCACTCGAGCACATGCATGAGGCACATCTGCTGGTAAATTCTGACAACTAAAACAGTTTTGTGGTATCAATGCCATCTATCTGCAGGTTCATAAAATCTATGAGGCTGTCATAACCACCCAGTGAAGCAAATAAACTGACAGATGTCTGTTGGGCACCTCTCCTACAGGCAAACAGACATACTAGTACACAGCTTGGGCAAAGAGCTCATTGAACAATAATTATACTACAGTAAAAAAATTTCAATTGCATCACTTTTCAGACTAATTTTTACTCTAGCATTTTGTTTCTGGTAGTCTGAAGGAGTAAATAAGTGTATCTTTAAATAATCATTTAAAACACTAAGTTGCAGAAAAAGAAGTTCAGTGTTCAGAGGCTCAGTGCCAAATATAGATCTTTGTCATACAATGTAGAATGTGTCTCCCCAAATTTGAAATGTTTCCCTATCTGATGTGCAGTGTACTGCATATAGCTGCACCTGAATGAGAGATATTGCATGTGTGAGTGTGTGAGAGAGAGAGGGAACAGGAATATTAAATAGCTGCTGTGATTAGCAAGGTGGCAGAGAGTGGCCCAGTGACAATGACATTGGCCGTCAATGTCAGCCCCTTTTGTGGCGTTCCACCATAAAGTGCTTCATTTGTGTGGTAATTAGCTTAAATGCTCCGAGAATGAAAAATTCATGATCGCTTTGGATTTTTTTTAATTGAGGAAGCATTCTGCATTAATCGAAATCATTTAAAGAGCCTTCAGCCAGTTAAAAAAAAAAAGAGCGAAACACAAAGGAAAGAGTCCGTCAGCCATCAAAAGCATTTTCTTTTCAGCAAGGCCCTCATTGAGCCTGGAATTTCATGCAACTTCCTTGACACGAGCTTACAGTCAGGGCTTGAGAGACTTCCAGCAGCCTCTGTATTTGTGTCACCGACCTTCCACATTTTCATTTTATCATACAAATAAATATGATGTATTTATGCAATAAGGCATGAGATCAACTAATGAGAAAAAAAACAAGCACAGGTAGGAACAGCAACACAGAGGAATGGCTGCTGTCACAAAGATCTCAGCACATGCTGGGCTCCAAACACCCACGTCCCACAACACTGCCCACTGCACAAGAAAATGATGGTTTAAAAAAAAAAACCCAATAAATAAAATACTGACCACTTTGTGGAGTTTGAAGCCTGGTTATTTGATTGGCATCCTTAACCATGTGAATTAATGACTTTAAAGACCAAAGGCTGAATTCATTATAACAACCTCATTGTCTTTTAACCCCGCAGTCTATTTTCCAACATGAAAAATGAAGCACTGTAAAAAGAAATTACCAGGAACAAAAAGATCATTCTGCGACACATCACGAGTCCTTCTACTGAAAATAACTAGGGATACTTTTTTCACCAAAGTCGAAATCAAAGCAACAACACACTGCCCAGATCCATAAATAAAGTAATTTACTTCATGGCCAGCTTCAGAATGTTGTAGAGAAGTTAGGCAATATGATTGTAAAAGTAAACCATTCACTTTTATTTCATTTGTATAGTGTGTGCCATGTGAACTAAAGTCTTTCAGTTAATGTCGCAACATATACTTGTATGTCTGACTAATGATTTTTAGTGACCTTTGTGATCAAAGTTATCAGAGAAAAAGACCGATGGCAAAGATCCTAAAATGGAATAGTCTGTAATTTATTATAGATTTGATATAAATTACCAACTTTTTTAGTCTTGTGGGCAAACTCTGCCATGTCAAACACATGGCAACTGCTGTGCGAGTGGCCAACAATGCTCTTCTGCTGTGCTGCACTGTCTCATATGCTCGACTGAATTCCACACAAACACACTACTATGTACCGAGTCAATCACGTCCCAACACTTTATCATGTGAGCGTCTTCACCGGTGGAATTCTAAATAGATGCCTGCAGTACTATTTATTTCAATGCACTTTCCATTCCATTCTGCTTCCATAATTCTTGCTCGCCTCTGGCCACACCATTTGTCCCGGAGTCTGTCCAATCAAACAGACTCCCAGGTAGGGATGAAATGCGAGGGGCCCCGTGCGGGGAGAGCGCCGGGTCCTCTCTGACAGCTCATCAATGAGGGCCTGACGGACGTTAGCTGAGAAGCTGGGGCTGATTAAACCCGCCCGTGTTGGAACTGACACTTCTCTGGCTTCCTCCTGCACGTCACCACTGGGAGCCTGAGCGTTAAGAGTGAAGCACTGTTCAGGGTCACCACGGTTTTTAATGATGTGACAGCAAGCGTACAATTAGAGGTGCCATTCGCCCCCCTGCCCCACCCCACACCACATTCTATTTCTCTCTATCCTAAAATGACATAATTGACAAGTCAAGGTGGTGGAGTCTCACGCCGGGTGCTGCAGTTTCACCGGAAGTGGAGGTGAAATAGAGCGTGGAAACCAAAACAGGGGCCCTCGGTAATGACGGGGGACACGCTTCTGGCCGGAATTTGCTGTAATGATTAGGAGCTTAAGGTTGATTCAGGCGCTGAGCTGGGAGGACCCTGCGAATTTATGGTCTGCAAGAAAGAAGTTCACTCTAGGGCCGGATGGGATTAGAGCACCACACTTAATGCCTGTCTGTTTGAGGGAGCAATTCTGATGTGCAGGACTCTTAAATAACAGGAAAATGTCTCTCTCTCTGTGCCCCAGCGAGAGACAACGCTATGGTAAATGTCATTAGCTGCAGCTGCCTGCTTTTTTTTCCAACCACAGTATCTTCAAAAACATAGTCTGCCCGCTTTAAAATGTGTTTTCATTTCTTTCATCAGACACAGGTAGCGAAAGAACAAAAACCATTTGTTTGATAACGGCAGTCAGTTTTAAGTCCAGACCATCTCATTACTTAGCACCTGTATTAGAGCACCCAAAAAAGCGTATTCAAAGAAATTTCATTTGATGTGAATGAGTGTGTAAGTAATCAAACTTTTCAATGGATGTTCCGAGGTAACACTTTCGAAACCAGTAGAATGCGACAAGTTAGGCAAAAGAATCAGTCGGCTTGCTGGGCTGGCATCATTACAAAGACTCCAGCTATGTCATTGCTAGAGAAGCTTGTATAATATATAGGCACAGCGATATTTACTGTGAATTAATCAACAGCTGTCTTGTTTACTTCATTAATCTATAGCAACATCAGAGATAGCTTTGATAAAGGCTGTATTCTGATTTAATTAGCAACAATAATTTCCACAGCAATTGAACAATGTTAGAACTGATGAAAAAAATAAATTTAAAAGTCATTAAAGACTGAGTATTTTCCAGCACCACTGTAATATCCAAGGCCATGTTTCTGACCTGGACTTCTGATTTAATTGGGATATTTGAATATATACTGCACCTAATTCATATAAATGGGTTCAACTTACAGGACATTTTAGAGGTTACAGTTTAAGAGGATCTGAAACGGCATTAGATTCACATGCAGGTGAAGGGAATGGGGTACTTTCAATTCATTGTATGAGTTAAAATTTTGATCAAAAAAAGAAAAATAAAAGCAGTTTCAGTGACCACATATAAGTAAGCTCCAGTAATGCTAGTGATATAAATGGGGGGAGGGGCTGTTAATGCAGATATGCACAATTCAGCTGAATTTTTCGGTACAATGGCTAGTCATTTAGCCATCTCTTTCAGTATGACAGATTCTGTACAATTTCCTCAATATCATGCCTTCAACATTTCATGGAACCACATCAGAATACACCACTATTAGGATGTATGGTAATACTATGATTGCTCTGCTCTTAATGTTTACATTTAGCATTCCCATGCGAAAAACCACTGAATGGATGTTTTTTAAAGGTACAATGTGCTTGGGTTTACTGCAAATACAGCAGCATCTAATAGAACACAGTCTCTCGAAGCGTTTTTCAAAGAATGCAAGACCAAGCCCAGACAGCTCCTACCCGCCTTATCCATCATTACCACAGTGAATCATCTTATTGTCAATACTGGACGCCGCAGTGAATTACAGGCATGTGGCAACTGTTAGTGTTAATGACACTGAGCAGTCCCCTTGAGCTGAGGGGGAAAAAAAAAACTAGATGCACACCACTCTTGCTTAGTTAGGCAATAATATATGGAAATGCATAGCACGTCAAACCGGAGAGTGAGTGCCTCATGCTACCCTGCCAGGCAGTGCGCTGGGGAAAGGCATTTTTGCTTGGAATAATCAGAATTAATAAAACAGCAATTACACAAATGGGCACAGAGTGTTGAGTAGTGACCTCACCAGTGCAATACCCCCACCCCACCCCACCCCACTGCCCACAACTCTCTTCTCCATCCCCATCAGCCTAATATGATTGTTCATTTAATATTTCAATGGGGGTTCTGACAATGCCATACATTATAAAACAACAATATTGCCACAGTCACTTTCTGTCTGCTTCTCCAGCTGGTGGGCCGATATTAACTTCCCGCCTTCCCAATAAATCAGAAAACGCTGTGCGCTTATCTCTGCCTGACACCGAGATCAATCTGCCTTTTAATCCCCGGCCCACTCGGGCCTTGTGTAAAAGCGGCACATCACACGCACTTTGCGCGCCTGCATCCCACACCCCAAAGTCACAGCCACAGCAGGACATGGATACTGAAGCGGATCTTTGTCACAACACACAGTAAACAAGGGGCTTATGTCAGATCCACATATACACACTACAACAAGTTTCCTCACCTCACGACAAAAATGCTTTTTTCACACTGTAGCAAACAGAGTGGAAGGCCATGGAGCATGTGGACTTGGCTGCATGCTTTTCTGCCTGCTTCCAAGTCATATCCAGTCAAATATTGGTGGGGACAAGACCAAACATGCACTAACATTACATTATGTGTCAGTTACTCAACCAATACAGCAATATTTCAGTAAACTGTGGCAGCAAAAAGAGTGGCAGCCAAACACAGAAGGTTAGCCTTTAGAACAAAGGGATGTCTGTCAACACCACACTGCACAATACACAAGATCAATTTGCCTGTATGTAGTATGTAGCAGAAATAAAAAGGAAAACCAAAGGACCAAAAGACACAAAGAACACACAGAGCCAAGCCAGCAGGGCTTATTTTCTTAGAATAAAAGTCTGCATTTATTTTGTAGATCTGTACATTTAACAGGGGTACCTGGACTGCAGCAAACACACAGAAAATGATGCTAGGAGGCAAAACCAATCACACGGTAGAAATGTGACTTGTTTGCCAGGACCGTTTTCTCCTTTCCATTTGACGGCTCCAGGTAAGTGCCAAACAGACATACTGGCTCAGTGTCTCCCGGCACATCCTGCCAGGGCTGCTTTCTGGGCCCAGGGACATGGCCACACCCCAACACGACGTTCACAGATGTGGGCTCCCTCCATCTTTAATCCTGGAGCATTTGTTGGCTCTAAGAAAATAGATTATTCCTGTGACACCACCCCTACCCTCCCGACACGGTCACAGCACTGCAAGAAGACATTCTTCACCAGTGGATTTTTTTAAAATGTCCATACAATTTTTTCTTTCTTCCAGAAATTTAGTTTGAATTGGTCAGCAGCAAAAAAAGAGTTGACAGATTAAACAAGTGGGAAACAATCTACAATTCGTGTTATTTTCTAGTGATTTAACATACTTCCAGTCAAATTCTCATCCAATTTTGGTGTAAAAACATTTGTGATGAACTCCATGTAATGTCCTTTAATCACAAGGTGATCATGAGCAGCCAATTCTTCTCAAATATCACACGAGACATACCCATGCCCAAGAAAGAGCCCCTTTGGTACTGTGCTCACATTTCCTCCCGATCCAACACAAGCATAGCTTTTACAGCTGACCATGGCTAATAACATGACCCAAATTCTCAGCAAATGAAATTTAGGCATTCACGTCATACAGTCTTTCTGTCTAGTATTGACACTGTACTGACCTTGTTCAGACAATCAACCATGTTTGCTGAGGACCATATTCATTTACACTCTGACTGCCCAGAGATGTGCACTATAAATGAGGCTTTCACACAGCTGTCAATGTAACTGATGTACATCACAACTGCTGCAGTATTTGGCCATTGTCGTCAAATGGTTCAACTGTCCATGCTCACCAAGTCTAGAAAGCCACAATCCTTTGAAATCTAAGTGTATTTTGCAATGACTTCTCTTAATACATTTCAGTCGTGTCAGTGTGATAGAGGGTTGACACAATAAATGTTCACCTACTTGAATGAAAAACTGGCAAGCGTCTTTTTAACTCGTACATACACATTAGTGAATTTTACTCTACGAAAACATGAAACAATGATGAGTGGACGATAATGGACTGACCATGTCCATGCGGTAAGCCCAGAATTCTTTCTTAACATATAGAAAAAGCTCATATCGTCTTATCTATGGTTACAACTGAAGTTTAAAGGCTTCTAATATCAGAAAGCTGTGTTCTAATTCAGAAAAACCTCAGTGTTATTACTTACTTAAATGTAGACAACTTGACCAGTTGAAGAGAAATTATATTTTCAGAAAAAGCTAGCACCGTTGGAGGTAAGAGATACAGTGTAACCTACGTTTGCTTGTAGCACCAACAACCACTTGTCTGTGATGACCATAGCTAGATACATTAACTTGCTTTCTAATTGGATACACTTAGAAAACTGTTAAAGTAAATGGAAAAAAGGTCATTTGACATGCCTAACATTGGCATCTTTTCCACAAGGAAGTTAAGAAAAACTTTTTTCTTAAGAAGTTACTTGAATATGAAGTTGCCTATGTACATGCCACTGGTTTGTAAGTGTATAAAGGAGCACTAATGTTTGTAGTTGTGTTACATAAGCTTTAAAAATGTATGCACACACACGTAGAGCAATGAGGTAGGATGGTGAAGCTAGTTTTTACACTCGTCAATATATCATGAAACTGCAACGATTTCACAAAATTTGCCTAATCTCTGATTGCTTTTTTCTCTCATATTGAAAAGCAGCAAATGTTTTTTTTTTTAATATAAAAGTAGCTTTGAGAGCTCGGTCACATTATGGACAGCAAACTTTGAAAGGTGCCTAACATAAAAACTGACTCACTAATTTCACTAAAACGGTAAGGCAAACGATAACTACACTGTACTTGAGCAAAACTTTCTGCAGGTGATCAACTGAAGGTAGGGATCTAAGTGTTTGTGGGAGCTGATGGTAAGAACACTGGGCAGTTGCTGTGGTGTTTTGGGACACATGGACTGGTCCTCAGCCTGTGGTTTGTAAAGTCTACATCTGAGCAGGTCTGCATCTCAGGTGATGTAGTCTAACATCTCCTCCTCACAGCTGTATACAAGTATACAAATATATCAAACTGCACATATAGCAATTTCACTCCGCCCCTTTCATTTTGGCATCAAGAAATAAAGCAAAAAAAGTAAACAAAAACCAACACCGTGATTTACAGGAAATCTCCAGGGCTCACGCAGCAGAAGCGTATTCACAGCCACCATAAACCTTAATGCTTTCGGCGTATGGTACCACAAACAATTGCCTTCTAGGGCCCTGCATATTTCTATGCAAATTATTGCATACCTGCAACAACAAGAAGAATTAAAACACAAAATATATATTTTTAGCCTCTGTGACAGCTATAGAGTATCTTTCCTTAGATAAACACCCCTGGACTCTGCAGGGCTACTTTTGTGCAAGTTCATATCCAGCAATTTTATCAGCATCTTTCTCCCAAATAGTTCATGTCAATATCCCACACTTTGGCTTAGCATTTTTCTTTATCCCCATAAACACCCTGTTATCTAAAACCAACAAACTATGGAATACACACAGTTCAGCAATGGTGAAGATCTCTGTTCCTCAAGGCTTCAGGTTTATGAATCACACCAAGTGATTAGACAGGACAGTCCAGGCATAATTCAATACATATCCTGAATTGGCCATTTCCCCAGGTGTAAATAGTTTCCTGCTCGAAAGGTAGCTACTCCTGTTAACCCTTGAGGATTAGAGCTGCCCACCTATGCTCTACAGCCACTCCAAAACACAAATTGTCCAGCTACACAAATGGATCCAACATCTGTCCAAGGAAATTCATGATAATCAGAAGGCAGTTGCTGCTAAAAGGTTGATAACACGATTCATGTATATGGATGTGAAATATCAAGCCACTCTCATGGATTCACTGGCTACACAGACCACCTGAAGCTATGGGCCTGAAACCTGCCTAAATGCCTGGAGATGCTGCATGAAAATGGTGAGGACAACGAATTACGTTAACGAAAAAGCCATCAGAGAGGATGGCATTCAGAATGAAGGAAAAGATAAAGCAATTATTATGCTTTTGCACAGCTTATGTTCTGCGATGATCCTCACCTGTACAACCAACTGGGCAAACATGCTTCAGATGAGTATATAGAGCTTGTGTGCTACCAGGCAAATTGTAAAGGTAAATTGAACATTGTCAGAGATCCATTTGCAACCAGACACATACATGTTTTCTTTGGCATTCCATCTATGCAGACGAAACTCCAGAATTCTCACCCACCCAGTGTTCTCAGCCATCTGTGACTGTCACTTTAAAGCATCATCCAAACAGCTGGACAACACAAGTAACATAACCTAAATTACTTGAGGAAAATGGTAGTTTTTTGATTGTATAGCCTCTGCTAAATTTTGATACATGTCGGAGGTAAGCTGTGTTCTTAAAACAAATATGGTGGCATCCAATTTCAAGCACGCTTGAATAGGTCAAAACATTTCAATGATTGCAGAATGCCAGACGCGTGACAGGGACGTACTAACGTGACAGTTCATTGTAAAGAGAGAGAGTGAGTGAGAGAGGGGAAATAAACACAATCCTCCCCCCAAAACAGCAAATATTTCATGCATCTGAGAGAAGCACAGCTCCAAACTAAAATTCTGTCTTTATGGAAACCATAACTGAAATTTATCTGTATAATCTAAAATGAATAGGGCATTGTATGCATTATGGAGGTGCGTATCCGACAAATTTATCCAAATATCAAGATGTTAAGAAATTTCTTGATAAATTACGGGATCTAACCCAGTGTACAACATGGAATTAAGCCATTACCAGAAGGTACCTTGAATATAACATTAAAGACAGTGGTGAAAAGAGAACCTTTCAAACAAAAACTGTCAGCACTCTACAGCAGTGCTAGTATGTACCCCAAACATAAACAGTATAAATTTACGTTATGGTTGTCCTTATGAGTTATTGGTCAATAGCAATTGCAATAAAAGGGGAACTGTTTTTCTCTCAGTATAGATACATATACATATTTCTATGTGTGAAAGAAGCTTAAAGCCACCAAGGGAGCTATGAAATGAACAAAAAAGAGCTTATTAAAGATGAAATTACAAAGTTACCAATCATGTCAAACACAGACCAGGAGCTTAACAAGATAAGGTGCAACCTGGGCTAAAGTCTAAAATGTCCTTACTTTGGGGAAACATCAGATAAATTATATACAACAAAACACCCTGGAAAAATGATAGCTTAAAAGAAGTTGGATGAAATGTGAAAACAAAATGAAACAAAAACAAACAAAAAAAAACAGACAATAGCTTTTCTGCTTGAAAGGCAGACCTGCAGGTGAATCACAGTTTGAAACATGGTCACAGTTGAGAATTCAATCTGCAGCATTTAGTTCTCTACCGCAGACAGCCTGACAAACCTTTTGGGAAAAAAAGAAACAGAAAACACTTGAAAAGTTCTGATGGCATGTCTCGTTGGAAGTTGTCACTATACCTTATTTCATTCCCACTGGTGTGCCTGACAGAAGAGGTTTGGAGCAGGGCAGGAATTCTGCCATTTTTTAGGCCTGGAAGGGGGAGCGGAGCATCTGAGCCCAACTGCTGTCGACAGCTTTATACGCATTTAATCACAGAATCCAGGAACACTCAACGTGCAAACACCAAAGTGCAGTTTAAGCAATATCAGCTTACATTACAATCACAGCTTGCTTTAAGAATAGAGAACAGACCCCTCCATGACTGCCAAGTTTATAAGGCCCTGCTCAGTTTTATGCCTACACCACGACTTGGACATGTACCTGCAAATGTGCAACATGGTGGAGACAAGAAAAAAAAAGAAGAAAGGACGTTTTCACAGTTGTATGTTTTTTGTTTTTCCCCTCACAAAGAAATTCACAGTTCAAAAGTGATATGCATCCCAAGTCAGCCCCTGATCAAGACTGCACTTCAATAAAAGCATGGAAAACCTTAAACAAGGGCCTACACCACCCCTAGCTGGTAGGCATACTGACATTTTTGGGAAAAGGGGTTTCTGTATTACACTATTACAAGACCAAGTGCTAAGTGCTGCTCTAGAGAATATAGAGACAAAATACACAAAAGTAAACATGTGCTGGATCAGGGGTTTGTCTTTCAGCCCCATAAAACTAGGACCGGTGAAGAGGCAGAAGGCCACAATTCCCCCTTCCCGATTAAAATGGTTGACGATTAGAAAGCAACAAAGCAACAATCTCCAGGACAACAGGATATCAACAACCAAGTTCACCGTCTCTATCCATTAAGACATGCAGAGTTAAAAAACCCTGTTGAGAAAAGTGCGTCTCTAAGTCACTCTTTAAAGTACCAACAGTACTCAAACGAACCTCACACACAGGTGGCAATCTAAAATAAAGCTGCGTCCTGTGTGTGCTGAATACTCACCAGAATCAATTCTGTTACAAAGTCTTCCTAAAACCAGAAAACTTTCTCGTTTCTCGTTTTCTTTCTTTGATGCTATATTTCCGCTACACAACACATTAGGACACAATGCCATGTTCTGACACAGAACACCTGTTTAAAGACCACCACATTCGTTCACACCCGGATGGAAAGGATCTTTCCTGACTTGCACACACCTGATTCCCCCTTCCCCTTCCCCCCAAAACGTAAAAAATATACTTGAATCACTTACGCATACGACTCATACCAACCACTGACTATGCTCACTGAGTAGTAAAGCTGTCTGATAGGCAGCAGTGTTGTTTGAAAGGCCTCATTTGGGCTCCAGTGAGAATCTCAAATGGCAGCAGTGATGGTCCTGTCCACCCTCTTCCTTTTCGGCAGTCCAAGAAGAGCAGAATGAGCTATGGTGACAACTTTTAATCACTACATGCCATCGTAGTTGAAATTTTCCATCTTCACTGTCTGTCTAATGAGTAGCTTGGATTCCCGCCTCTCCTCGTTCTTGATGGATTTGTTGATATCCATTATCTTTTCACATATGTATTTGTTCACTTTGGACAATCTCTGTGTGATCTCAGCGCTGTCTGCTGTTTCTTGCGATACTCTGTCATACAGACATTCTGAAAAGAAATTGAGATTTAAAATGAGGCGCTCTCTGTTGAATCCATATTGAAATATATTTTCATTTAGTTTAAGTCATTTTTGCTCAATACACTTTGTGGTCACAGACTACTTCATATAAGAAATAGATTAAATATGCCAATATTCTGACTAAAAAAACTCGAGGAAAATAACTTTCTGGGAATTCACTTTCAGAGATAATGAGAGACAGAGAGAAAGGCAGAAAGGAAGAAAAAGGGAAAGCAAGAGAGAAATATGAGGTATAAACACATTCTAGTTTTGGTGACTTGTACTCCCTTGGGAATTTTCTGCCAGCGGAGTTTACCTCTGACAATTTTGAGTTTGCTTGGGGAGAGTGGGGGCTTAGGAAGAGCATCCTTCTTCTTCTTGGTAGCCACTCCCGTGACGCTCCTGTTCTTCAGTGTCTCTGTGCCCCAGATCATAACCGCCAAGTTCTTGGTGAACTTGGAGTCCCCCTGTGTGCGCTGTAGCTGGTGCCATTTCTCCTCCTCCACCCAGATTCCCCCACCAAGGTGCACCTGCAGCAACAGCAGTACACATTCCAGAGACCCCTTTTTTAAACAAGCCACATTTCAACTTCACCCAGCAACAGGTGCTGCATGAAGTAACCCAGCTTTCACCACTACACCACCACGATTATGTTTTGCCAACCACAAAAGGATAGACAGGCCAGCTAAGAATCACAAAACCACCATGTGTGGTGTATTCCTTTCATCACTGTGAGATGTCTTAAGGCTTCTACCCAGCGGCTTTCCCCATTCCAGCTAATGTGCTTTAGGACCCAGGCCAGTAGACAAGCTTTTTACAGCTCTTAAGTTGGTGTGGATTTTTTTCTAGGGCTACCTGTCAGTCACTTAAATTCCTGTGGTATAAATAATTAGTACCGGGCAATGTGTGAGAGTTCTAATTTGCTTTTGTTCTTCACGGTTGAACTGAGAACCCTTTCCGCTTGTAACACAAATTCCCCCATGTCGTGCGAAGCAGACAGAATAATACAGTACAACGCTCAGCAACAACCAAGAGAAGTGCATTAAATGAACAGTACTGACGGCTAACCTAGGAGGCAGGGCTTTTTCCCAGAGGCTTAAATATCTCCAGTATAAGTGACACCACTGTCAAAGTTTCCCAGTGTAAGCAGGGCAAATAAAAGGAGGCAACCAATGGGTAACCTCAGACAGAAAGTGTGGAGAAAGAGCAGAATGCTAGGGCAGGGCTCACCTTGCCATCTGTGAAAGTGTACACAGTTCTTGGGGAGGGCGAATGGCTGGAGCTGGTATTGGCTTCCTCTCTGCACACTTCCTGTGGCTCAATAATGGGCTCCACCACTTCTGCCTTGATTGTCTGGGTGCCATTGTCATGCATAGGCTCTGCGGATGGCAAAAAGGGAAAAGGAAGTTTAACTTGTGTCTGCGTATTGTGGTATGAAATGAGCTATGGACTTATAAAAATAGACCTGAAGTACCACATTCGTGTAGCAGATTTGATACTGTTTCAGAGCAGTAGTTTTAGCACTGGAGCAGAGGCTACAGTAAGGCTTCCCTGTGCCTTCGAGACAGTGGGTTATTTTAGCCCAGTAAGCTGGCTTGGTGGCGGGCCACACTAAGCTCCCATGTAGCTGATGAGTTTTAATATCGGTCAGCAGACAACATTCCTGACCCCAAACCACCCTGGGCAGTCTAATCTGCAGCCTTCTCCTTTGGACAGCTTGGCTTCTGCATCCAGTCTGAGTACTGTCTGTGCAAACACATGCAGCTGTCCAAGAGCCGTTCCTTCAAGATCCTGCACATTCACATATTACCTTATACAAACATATTGTTGTTTATGGTTTTACATAAATGCTATCTGTCAGGATACTGCCCTAATACAAGGCCATGTTATGTATGGTTTTCCTCTTTCACAACAATGAAGGAAGGTGGGAAAGTTTTTTTTCTAATGTACTTGGTTGGTCAAAATTGGTCAAAATAAGCAATGACCAATATGCAATTTGCATTGCTTCAAAGGAAATATTTTTGGACATAGAGACAAACACATTTTGTAAATTTACAGATCTGTTAGTGAATTAGTGAATTACCCAGCTAGGTTTATTTAGGTACGATGCCTAGCAATCCAAAGAAACTATCCAAAGCTAGCTGACATGATAAATATATAACTCTAACTAAATACAGTTTGAGTGGGTGCTAAATGGATGAGTAATAGTCCTCTTCTGAGAATTTTAGACACATGCCAATGTGCCTATGATTATACAGGAGAATAAACCAATACCATAAGCTTAGTACAACAGCAATTCATTTATCAATTCACTGGGAGCTAGTTTGTTTTTTTTTTTATTTAGAAAATACAAACAATGAATGATGAAAAAACAGCCATACATCACCTTGTTCTAGACCTAAAATTAGCCAGCTAGGGAGCCTGATAATTACTGAGAACAGACAGGAGCCATGAGTGTGCAGACTGGTAAGACACATTGCTTAAAAACATGGCTACAGGTACATGATAGGAAGAAAAATTTGTGAAAAGACATGACAGAATTCTTCCCATACAGGTTCATATACCTTTATGCCAGTACTTGAATCAGTATTTTGAGCTTTGCCTTTCCAAAATTCTTGACTGATTGTAAAGAGCAGTACATGATGTGAAAATATTCCATTCTCAGTATGCAATCCATTATGGTGGTGGCAGGTGTTATTACATGTAGAACCCTAATATGCTGTACCCTACCGTGGACATATATAAAACTAATTTTAACTGAACACTTAAGTCTCTTAACAAAGATAACACTTAACAAAGAAGCCAAAAATGAACCCACTACTCTTCAATGACTACTATGCTGTGTTTTCATCAGTTCACTTAAAAGGCAACAACTGAATGAGTGAGTGAGGGACACAACCATTTCTCGAGTGGACTCTTCCAAAAAACAGACAGTGGTACAGTGGCAAGTCTCAGTCGTAGGTCTCAACGGGACAAGAAATTGTGTGAGAAGTGCCGAGAAGAGCGCATCTCTTACCGCTTCCCAGCCTCATGAGCAGGACGTCCTGCAGCCTCCTGTTGAAGTCGCGCAGCTCCTTCACCTCGGTCAGGAGGCTGCCGTACTCCTTCAGCTTCTTGGCCTGCTGCACGAGCTGCCGGCGCGTTCGCTCCAGCTCCTGCTGCAGCCGCCGCATCTCCTCCTCCTGCTGCCTGTAGCTGTGCACCAGCTCCTCGTACAGCACCCGGGGCACCACCGCCTCCTCCGTCCCCGAATCTCCCTCCTCCTCCTCCTCCTCCTCCTCCTCCTCCGCCATATCCTCGTCACCCTCCACGCACAGGCTCACCGCGTTGCGCTCGAGCCGCGCCACCACCGCCGCCAGGCTCTTAGAGGAGTTGGCGTTGTGGCGCCCGTGGTCTTGTGGCTGGGCCTAGAGAAGCACCCAGACACATCAGCACACATCACTATGCTTCAGTGGGCCTCGATGTTCAATATCTATGTGGAGGAGCATCTGTGCAGACTTTTCCCCGTTCAATGTGACTTGCTCAGATTTTTTTTTTAACTTGATACAAGAATGTAGACAAAACATGCTTAAAAAAAAGCAAACAAAAGAAACATAAAAGTTCACGAGTCAAAAAATTTATCATCTATAGGGATGACATGCCAGCATAATTCAAAAACATTTCTGTACAGATCTGTATGCCTGCTCAGCAGAAAGCCAAGTATTATTCACTGCTAAATACTGGCAGAATATCTGACACCTTTGTTTACTGCACCTCTCCCCAGCCAAAAAGCCCAACTGGGAAAATCAACCGATTTAATACTGTAAACATTGATTCCACGTCTAGAGCTCTTTCACATCCTAAATGTTTAATTACAGTAATTTACCATTTCAATCTTAAAACTAGACACTGAAAAACAAAGTGTGATGAGGGTCAGGCCACAGAGTGGCTTAGAGCACTCGGCCGTTACAGAGCAGCTGTCCAGAGTGCTGAACTCTCATTATTCCATCAAAATGGTTTGAAGTTATAAAGCACCAGCACGCTGCAGTGTAGTTATCCAGACACACTTTCCAAAGTGTTCACTGCACTGTAAAAAGTGTTTTTGTTTTGGCAGTATTCATTTAATTTTCCTTTTCGACCGCCTACTTGTGTCCTTGTGGACCACCATACTTAGGCCTTACTATAGTCCAAAACAAACCAGAGTTTTCAAACATAAACACATTACGCTAGTATCGTGATCATATATACAGACATTCTTGAGGTTGTTTATAAAGAATCCATGCATATATCTGAATCCCTTTGACAGACCTTAAACATTTCAGTACAGCAAATCTTAAGTATTGTGCCATTACATCAATTAAATTCTTCGCAGATCTTGATTTAACCTGATCTAGGACCAAATCAAACACCTGCTGTAAATTAAAGAAATCAAAAAATAAATGTACACATTTTGGGTCATTGTACTTTAAAATAAAGACATCAGAAACTCTAGGCCTTTTCTGCAACTGCTTAGGGTCTCATGTCACCTTCAGAGTTTCTGACTGTAGACTGATATATTGTCCTTATTTACAGAGTCCTCAATAAAGCACCTGTTAATACTTATTGACACCTTCAATTTCAGTTCCACTTTCCTTTTTCACAGCATATACTTAATTACCTTAATATATTTCATGAACATATATTAATTAAACATAAAAGCAAACATACACATAATACATAAGACATTTGTGCTACCAATTGTCTCAAAGGACATAATGAGATCGCTTGACTTGCATTTAAATGAATCTCAAATTTAAAGTGGTGCTCAAATTTTTTTTGGAATCGTGGGCTATGTCCAGGACAAATTACACGACAGAAGATTCAAATGTCTTTCAGGGTCACATTTATATGCTATGTTGGGGTTATACAACCTTAGTATAATAACAGTAAAGAACAAAAAGATCTATATTATGAGAAAAAGATTTGCACCTTTTTCAGAAGCAACCAGGGTTGCACGCAGCATAACTTGACAAATTATGTTTGGGTTTAATTACACAATATTTTTTTCTTTGTAGAATCACATTAAAACAGTCCTAGTATATAACCATGCATAAAAGGCAAAAATTATACCAGTCTGCTGTAAACAATATTTTCATGCAAGTTTTTTTGCTCAGCAAAAGGAAACCCTATTAATGTACAATTACAAACAAGAGATAGCACTCTCTCATTTCCAAAATTTCTTCTTTTTTTCTTTTTTTTTTTTTTTTTTTTTTACTTGATTCTTGTATCTCTAACAACTAATGCTGCAAAATGACAGGGGGGTTCCAGTAAATTTTGAAAATTTCCATGGAAATATTCTGTAGGCATTTTGTCTCTGCAACTTTGTTCATGGACCTTTATAGGCATTAAAAAAAGAGTTCTGGCATCTCAGATGAGCAATCAGGCACGCCTCCAACGGCAACAGAGCATAGATGGTGCTTTTTCATAACATGCACTCTAAAGTTTAAAAACTAAACAAAAGTTTCTAACTATACCTGTGACTGCTCTTCAACTGAAAATCAATATATTTTTAATATTCTTTCACTTTTTAATTCTTTAATTTTTTCCATTGCTATAAGGTGAAATCTTATGTAAACTGTACATCAAAATGAACATAGACAATCATTGTGCAAGAAACATATTAATTCTCATAAATTCCTAAAAGTTTAAATTTAAAGTAATTAAATTTTAAAAACTAATTCCCAAATGTATACAAATTTATATAAATTCGTATGGAAAATTCCCCATTTTGAAATTTGCCCAAATTCTGCAACCCTCCTAATAACCCATACAACTTGAAGTTGCACTTCCCCAACTTGCCCACTATCTGAACTGTTACATTTTGTTCCTTACAAAGCCTCATTCAGATTTATCAAAATGAATACTATATTCTCTGTATTCTTACACTTGCATTCAAAGATAATATGCTATTTAATCCTAGGCTATTGTTATGACTAGCTTCCCTGACTGAAAACAGAATGATGCAAAATGGCTGCAAAAGGAACAGCTACTGTAATATCACTGTGTGTTGTGTGAAAAGAAAAAAAATGAACCAACCCAAAAGTGGCACAAGGCAGATCTGAAGAAATAAAACAAAAAGTGTGTGATCTGTTGCATCCTCAATCCTAACACAATCTGTGACTGCAGTAATATTATTGGAAAACAAAAACACGCAATACACATATATTGGCATTTTGCTGCTTTTTGTGGCAAAGACATTCATTTATGAGAGTAATGGGGTCAGTTGAGAAAACTATTCTCAAAACTCTGCTGGCTAGGAGAAGATATAACAAGGCGAGAGGGCTCCAGCCAATCCTGCTGTGCCATTATTTTGATCTCATGACATTATCTGCTTGAAAGTTGCAGCATACACCTGGGGTCTCTAAAACTGAACCCCTAATTCCCCTTAGCCTGAGTACTCTTAATCCTACTGAAGGGGAAGTCTAGAAGAGCTCCTAATACTGACAATGCAAATTTGTGAATATCTGAGAACCTTAATGAGGCCTTAGTCAGTAAAATGAGAAATTGCAAGTGAATGTAACACATTTCATAAAGTAGGGAATCTAATCTAATGTCAAGTAACAGTAAATGCACTTTCAGGTTATCTGCTCTGAAAGCACCATTTCAAATGAATGCAAAAAAATCCTTATTAAGTCAATCCTTATCTGTATATGTAGTTCCAGCTTATTAATCCTAAATACTGGCAGAGAACAGTTCTGAAATGGAGTGCAGAACATTTAAATTCTCCAACATGTAACTCGGTTTGCGCAGTGTCTACATTTAGAGAGGAAATGTACCTTTTTATGTCTGAGTGGCAGTCGTTCCTCCCCAAAGTGGTTCTCAACTGAATTACCCACATCTTTAGTGGACAGCTTGGGAATTTTCATCTTCTTTTGCATAATACTGTGCTCAAACTCTTCTATGTTTTCTGTAATGCACAGAAGAGGATGTCAGTTATCCAAGTACTGCAAACATTCACATAGTCAGGATTCTTTCACATGGACATACCAGAAAGAAAATATACATTACATATGTAATGTCAAATTAATTTATTCAAAACTATATTAGCTAGATATATAAATGATAAAGTTTGAACTGTTTTGCCAAGTGTTTGTCCAAATTTCATTTAAGACAAAACATATTATTGTCTGGAAATGACGCAGAAAATCTAGGTGTCATATTAAAGCTCTTTGCCTGCTCCATTAAATTAGCAACGTTTGAGGTTTGGTGAGAATTTACAACCTACACTGACCATGAATGTGAATGTATGTGTAGTGCAGTGGGACTGAGGTTCGAACCTGGCTCTGCCTGTGTGGACTCTGCCTGGTCTCCTTGTGTCTGCAACTGTGTCCTCCCATACTCCAACGTCACAATGCATGTCAAAGTTGAGCATGTGTATATGTGTGGCCTGCAGTGGAGAGCTGTCCCATCCAGTGTGTACTCCTGCCTTGTGCCCTGTGTCTGCCAGATTGGGCTTCTGTTCACCGTGACACTCTAAAGGATAATGCCGTAACTGAAAACGGATAGATGGACATTGCAGAGAATTAGGTTTTGTTTGCTAATATGTTCTTTAGACTGCTGCAGGGTTGCATGAAAGTAACTTCCAACAATGTACCACCATGCCAACTCTGACCTCTAAGAAGCTATGCTTCTATCATGTCTCCTGGTACTACAGCAAAAAAGTTATTTCTTTTGAATACTGAATAACAATTGTCCTTCACTTTTACACAAAGCAAATTTTGGAATTGGCAAATTTTACTGGAAAATGTCAGGGTAATGCAGGGAAAATGATTTTGATTGAGACAAATATATGACATTATAAGAAAGAATGAGATGCAAAAACATTTTCTGGAAGATTTTGTACAGTGTTGGCAATAATGTATGTAATGATACCTGCACCTCTGCCCATCACATGACTGATCATATTGTTAAAATCCATTCTGAAATTTCCCTTCCCTACAAGTCTGAACACCACCATAACTGACAAATTCAATAAACTAATGAACATTATTATTACTATTATTGTTGAAATCTAAAATATTATCAATGTAACTGCAAGGCAAAGAGCTTCAATACAAGATTTTGTACCACAGTAGCCTCTTGGCCTGGTCTTGGGAAGCTACTACAGCTAGATATATTTTCTACCAGACACCTTTAAATCACCTAATTCTAGAGGCACTAGGAATCATACAGAGTTAAACCAGTCACTTTAGTCTGCAGCCTATTTAGATCAGAAGCTGAGAGGGAAATCTAGAGGAGTATTTAAGAATTTAATATAACATTCTTGCTCTATAGCTGCTATAGGAACGGAAAAGCAGGTGCCAGTTTCTACATTCAGAGAGAGTCTATCAAAAACATGTGCTCGCCTCCCACTTTTCAAAAATATTTAAGAATGAGTCGTTAATTTTGTTGAAAACACCTATAACATTGCACTGCTCTGCAATATCATTGAGTAGGTATTACATATTAAGTTGGAACTTCTTTTTTGACAAAATGAATTTAAAATAAACTCTATGCCGTGCACCATTTCCTCACTTTGAGTGCTTCTGAAACATGGCTTATTCCTCCACGATTCCTCTACGAAGGTTTATTTTCCTTTTCTCTCATTTTTGGCCTGGTAACGCTAGCTAAGTATCTTGGGGAAAACAGATTAATTAATCATATGTATCATAATACTGGTGTTATATGACAACCCTGTAAAGTGAAACATTTTCACGAACATACTTAAAATTTGAAAAAAGAAAAAAAAATACGATATCGATATGCTCAGCAGTACCAACTACAAAAACAAATAATTACATTTTCTTGAAAATTATTTATGGAAACACCAATGTGAATGCATCCTGAGCTAAGAAAGTGGACAGGTACAGATAGCGAAGACACCGTTTGACGGAACAGTTTTCCTGATGTGTAGCAGGCAAGCAAAGTCTGGTTAAAGATGAATTGCATTGTCTCGGGTGTGCGAGAATGCATGAGGGATGCTGTGTTCGTTTAACAAGAGATGAGCGGAAACAATTTCGTTGACCCACGCCTCTGTAATTTAGCGAACCAAAATAAAATCATGCTGCCATATTAGCCGACTAGCTAGCTATCTAGCTCTGTCCAACCAGGCGAATAGTAGATGGCTAACTAGCTAGTTGGCTAAGACGATCCGCACAATACTCTAGCTAGCCAACTAACATTAGATAAATCAGAGCATTTAGGTCAACCAGATAGCAAACTAGTCTAACCTTGGCACGTTCAAACTCAAGCTTTAAAACTAGCTTTACAGCTAGCTAGACTAACTAACCAGCTTGCTAGTTGATGTTAGTTAGTATTAGATGACTACATAACTAATGTATCTAGCAAGTCTAACTTGGCTAGGCAGCGTCAGTTACATTTCTAACAGCTAAGTTAACGTTAGCTGGGTACTAAATACAAACTAGGTATGCCGAATTCGAGCATTAGAGTGTTTTTAGGCCCAGAAACATCCTCAGAATCTGACCAAACTAGCAGCTTGCTAGCACGTAATGCAAGTAGCTAGTTAGCTAGCCATCTCATGATTTCAGAGAAAGTTGTTAGCTAGCTAGCTAACGTTAACACACTTTCCCTAGTATATAATTAGTCAACTCACTAGCTAGCTAGTTAGCTTTTTGACAGCGTTGACTAGCTAGGTACGATTGTTAGGTGAAAACCCGGGACCATGTCAGTCTGATTCAAACGACTTGGATCGATCAAAATCCTCCACATTAGCCCCATTCTTTACGAAAAACTATTATTTTCATAATCAAACCAACACTGTAATTTTCTTTCTGATATGTCCATTTCAATATGTGCATCATATATTTACAATCAATTTTTAAATAAATATTAATGCAACAAAACAGGCAGAGAAAATGCTAGGGTAAACTTACCTGCAAGAGCAAGGATCTGTGCTTTGCCAGGCTGGCCTGTACCATTCTCTTCAGTTCTGTGAACCAGATACACCTTCTGATTATCAAAATCTGTTTTGTGCAGAGGTCTAAAATCTTTCACATTCGAAACCGGCAGAGCGTAGCACATATCGTCATCCAAGAACCTCACGAAAGCATACATTATTTCTTCTTTGGTCCTGCACTTTAGATATGGTAAATAGTTTTCCCTCTATAAGAATTTAAAAATATAAACACACACAAAGGGGAATAGGGAAGGCCTCTGCGCTCGGCTACTCTGGCCTGGTCTACCTCATTTCAGGAAATGAACGGCTTCTCCCCCCCACACCTTCGCTCAACATAAGACTTGAATAATCAACACAAGAGATGACTCTACAGTAGTTTGAACGTGAATGTCAAACCATCCAAAAGCGAACCGCCTGGTATTACGAGTAAATTGTTTTTAATTGTGAATATATATTTCATACTATAGACAGCCACAGGTGAACGCAACGTTGTTTCAAAGCACTTTATAGATTCCCAGGGTGCTACGATACTGCCAAATAGCAACAGTGACTGTTCTCCACCAGAAAAGCTATAGATATTTTATCTCATCATTTTGCATTTTGTCATTGCCTGTTACCCATCGTTTTGTTTGCCAGTTATCTTAATGTATATTATTATTATTATTATTATTATTATTATTATTATTATTATTATTATTATTATTATTATTATTAGTAGTAGTAGTAGTAGTAGTAGTAGTAGTAGCATGTAATTTTGCAATATGTGTCTTCCACCAATAACTCCTCCATCAGACAGATTTGTTATGGCAAACTTTTACACTTACATTTGTGTTGAAAGTACTGACAATGTCATCGACACAGCAGTGTTTTAGGAGTCACATTAACACAATGCTACAGGCAGGTCAATACAGATTTTAAGGTTGATCAAGCTCTCGAACAGGCAGGTCCCTTGGCTTGGATTCAAAATGGGTCTGTGAGGTTTCAGATGCAAAACAACTGTCTGGTAGGCTATATAATGTAGTTTTATGATTTTATCTGCAATGGAATTAAATATGCTAAAATAGTTTATCATAGTAAGAGTTCTGCTTCTCTCATATGCACTTGGTCATAGTGGCACTTGTAGTTTGCAACATAACTTTGAGTTAGCCATATGCTGTACAGGTTCTACAGGTTCTGTGCATTCAGAACCTTATTTGGAGCCCCAAAACCTGGTCAAACCAATAAATAACAGCTGGTGTTTGTACCGGTTTACACAGATCTGGATTTTGGTCAGTACTTCACATTTGTTAGCCACTAAGTTTTCAAATATCTTGGCCAAGTGAGTGGGTGCAAAATGTTCTGTCAAGCCCTTAATATATATTCATTCAATTACTAATTTTCTTCAGCAATTTACAGTAAGCATTAATTGTGTGAACTTGGACCAAATCTCACCCAGTCCATCTCCTGAGATCGCCCAGAGATTATCACAAAATAGTAAATATTGTATTAATGTTTGGCAATGTTATGCCTAGGTTGCACCATAACATTCTGCAACATGCATGTTTTCTCAGAATTGTTTAAATGTGTAGAATTCACATTAACATTAATGTTCATATGGGTTTTTTTTGCCAACATGTATTTGTACTTACAACTCTTTATGCATTTTTAAACTAAACTGAGCATTTATAATATAGGAATAATATAAGGTGGGAATTGAAGGTAACATTATTAATATTAGATGCACTTTATTGAATCAGACTGTTCATCTATTTTACATAAATCACAAAAACGTGTGAGTCATAGAAACATCTATTTGTTCAAATGACAAAATTTGAGTTCAAGTATCCATAAAATCCAGTATTGTGACATAGAAGGTGGTCTTCTCCTGTGAGTTGCCAGTTACAGAATCTAACAGTGGCATGTCTGACTGTAAAGCTGATAGTTGTACCATGCCCAGCTCCAGTTAATATCTCTATTACCTGTAATGTGCTGGATACTGAAGCTTATTGTTCTTTCCATTAAACTGACTACATTTACAAATTCTTTCATCACCATAAAAGAATATGAGAGTGCTAGTTGGTCAAGCTTTTGTAAATTGCAATACCAAAAGGCAGAGGCAGATAGCCAGGTTCTGTACTCCCCATCAACATCTCCACAATAGTATACAACAGCTCTCAGGATTTTAAACATGCTTTAGATTGCTTATTTACTACAGTGAAGTTAGTTGACTGCAAACATGCTGTGACTTACAGAGACCTGGAAAGAAACTGTGATGTTAGACAGCTAGGGAGACAGCTTAAAGTATGACCTCAGTTTATGACAAACATTCTGTAGCAAAGGGAGAGAGCAGTCACCCCACCCGACCTCGAACCCAGGTCTACAGGGTACTAAACTGCAGCTTTGACCGCAACGCCAAAGAGCCAGGCTCGTTGGTATGGCAGTCAGAGCATATACTCAACCTTAGTGACGACACTACGTCACACTGCCCTCCCCTTCGGGAAGTGCGCCCATGCTTCACGCACAGAGGCGTCCCTCGCGCATTCCCCCACCATACTTCTCCCATCCCAGGGTGTCCCACTCACTCGTGCTTCACCGATCTCTGGGGTCCCTCACACCGTGCTTCACCTATCTCTGGGGTACCTCACACGGGGGTCAACCTAACCTGGGGGTCCCTCAGACGGCTCACACACTGGGCACGCCCCCAATAGCCTCGCGGCAAGCCATCCCACTTCTAACACCATTGTAGCGAAGGGAGAGCGCAGTCACCGAACCCGGGTCTACGGGGTACCAAACTGCAGCTTTGACCGCAACGTAGACCCGGGTTCGAGGCCGGGTGGGGTGACTGCTCTCTCCCTTCGCTACACATTCCCAATATTTTTTTTTTTTTTTTTACTGTACCAGTAAGTGCCACCTTATAATGTTATATACAAAACTCAGTATATATACTCAGTATATACTGAAACTCAGTAAAGTTGTGGTTGTTGGCTTTCAGCTTAAATGGTGTATTTTTGTTTATTATCATTTCCTTTCATTTGGTTGGTGTCCTGTACAATTTTTAAGAACACAAACATGAGAATTTTGCATCCAGACCATTTTACATGAATGAAAGAATAAAATTTCTTGCCTACCAGCTTCACACTATACAAGCCAAATAACAGTGCAGCTTCACCAGGAAAACCATTTTACATAAGCACGCTTCATGGTACCCATATTTGTTTGATTCAGTTGCATCTATCATATTGTGGAGGTTATGATAAACCCACCATGTTCAGTCTGCACTCAGCTATTTTATTAAAGATAAATCAAGCATGACCCTGTTGCTATTTTACATTTATATTCTAAAAACAAGACCAAACACAGCAGCACACTGGAGCGAGAAGAGATACTAAAAATTCCAGCCACTAGTGTATGCTCCAAGGATCCCCATGCAAATATTTGTTGGATGGATAGTATTTTACAATTATTGCATTCAGATTTTTTCTCCTTAAGATCAGATATTTGCACAGATGCAAGGAAATCTTTATTTTAATGCAAGGTGTATGTTTTGTAAGATTCGTAAACATTGACCCTCCCCTCTATGCTCACACTTCCCTATGTAATTGGCAATGAATGAAAGCTTGTAACAAACCCACCAAGAAGGGTTTCCAATGCAGAGGGAGAGAGAGTGGTGCCAAGTGACCCAGCACCAAGACATCAGACAAGGCTCTTTTGCCAATTTCTCTCATCTTGCCTTCATTTAGCAGAAAAGCCATTTCCACTAACCGATCATTATTGTAATCAATATGTTCACCTATTACTTTTGTTCTGCCTCAGTAGGTCTTATTGAATCTGAAAGCTCCTGGAATGAAACTTAGAAAAGAGAAAAAAGGAGGCACTCTCTGATGGAACACTTCTTAGAAATGATTATCTGGTCTGATTGCATTTGTGTGGGTGTGTGTGTGTGTGAATGTGTGCATGTGTGTGTGTCGGTGTCATAGGGTGTACCTTTTCTTCTATGCCTTGTTTCTCACCAGATGACAAAGGCTATCTGACACAAAGGGAACTCTTTGTTATTACAAAATAGTCAGGTTGTTACACAATGGGATGGATTTCTTCAGTTGTACTTTAATAGAGAGTAGCACAGTCGATAAATGGCGCTAACAATTTCGTTCTGCTTCACTTGTCGTAATTGAAAAGTAACTGATGCAGAACTTTGGATGCTTTTTCTCTGCCATGATTTTATTTTATTTTTTGATTCAGATCAGCCATCTAGGCCAGGGGCCTGGGCTGCTGTAACTGAAATGATGAGCTCCCCCCATGTCCTGGAGAATCACACTCAGTTGGATGTACAGGCAGTGTTGTACTCCTATAGAGATTCTCTGTGGCTCCTAAGGAGATGGGGTTGGAGGCATGGAGCCTGTTGGCTTTGTTATGAGTTGTAATGATGGTAGTTGTCCACAAAAAGACAACTTTCCCACTCTCTTAACTGTTCGACCTCACTTCATCAACTGTCAATATTTATTTGCTTTGTTATCAATAGACAACACAAATAACACTGCCAACAGGAGACAAGCAGGGTCTACTGTTAAATTACATCAGATACGAGAAGTCTTCACATCCTCTCAGGCTAACTCAAAAATATATAGCCTACATATAACGATGTACACAAAAACCACAGTTCATCCAAATGTACTTTATGTAGCCATAGGAACCACTATGCATGAGTACTTCATTGATAGTCTTTACCACTGCAAAAGAGCGTAATTGAAAATTATTATTCACCCTATTTGGTAGCATTCAGCTGCAATGAGTGTCTTGTGCCAAGGTGAGAGGTAATGGCTGAGAGGAGCTAAAATACACATCACTTCATTTACACGGTTCACAGCTTACTACAATACAATATGCATTTTGCAAGAAAAAATGTATGGTGTGATGTTTGATTTTCACTGGACTTTTAATTCAGTGAAAGTTATCACAAATGCCTCTTAATGTCTAGATTCCTTGATTCTGTTGACTTTCACCATAAATGGGATTCCACAGGGCCTTACTGTACATCAACATGAGTACAAGAAAATAAAGTTGTATAAATGTTCCATATAGTCAGCAACCAGCATGCATACCCACTGGTTGTTAAATATGAGAGGCTAATTAATTAGATCCACACCTGGCCCTTGGCTGGATAGGAGACCTCTAAGGAAACCGAGATGTCACTGAAAGGACCTGGTTCAAGTGGTTCTACCCTCTGGATTATTCTTCCATATGCGCACTCAAATTTTATTTTTAGTGAAGCATGAACACATGGTGCAATCCAAACTGTTATGTACATTAATGCAATATAAGTTTACACAGCTACACTAAGGCAGGAATACATGCTGTCATTTCTTGAATCCCATCAATTTTCCACATTACTGTAATGCTCTTGCAGTCGGAAATAAAGTTTTTCTTAATTTAGCAGGCAGCAGAATCAGACAACAACCTTGAGGCAAGGTTGCAGAAGCTACATTTACTATTTGCAAATCCCATGAACTCTATGTGTTACGTAAGTTTGAACAAGCTAAGAAGCATTATTGATTATGTCTTAAAAATCCAATCTTTTTTTTTCTACTTTAGTTCAAAGTAAACAGACTCCATTGTAATAAAATTCATTCCACAGTTCTGCGCCAACAAGGAATACTCTAAAATCCACTATTCATGATGTCACACTTATGCTCATGTTAACATATCTGCACGCTGGATCAGTTTTTAACACTGGTAATGATGAGGGTAATATTTTGACCGGTTAGATGAAGTTGCCCAATGCAAATGGATTTGTCACACGTCACAACACAAATCAGAAAATGTGGTGCCAGCACAATTATAGTGTTTTGATGATGCAGGTAACCTGACACAGTGCAAGTGGTAAGTGGGGTGGGCAACAAAAAACTTTTTAATGAGTTGGAGGTGGGAGAAGCTGTGACTGTATTCCTCAGTTATGTGTGTTTGCCCTTGCATTGTGGCATTTTCCACAGGAATGGACAACTGTGACAATGGCAAGCTTCACCGTACGTGTTTCATGCAGGAGGAGATTCATTTCATCCAGTGTGAGGTTCAAACTCAGTATCAGATATGGCACAGAAGGAAACCTCTACCTTCCCTTGTGAAGGTGTGTCTCCACGAGTGAGCCGCCTACACCATTCAAAGAGACTGCTCTCTCCACCAGTCTCTTTGAAAGTGCGGAAGATTAAGTTAGTTCATAAGTGCGCACATACCGTGGTACTATGTGGTTCACATTGCAAATTGTAGGGATGCTGATTGAATGAACCCCTTTGCAGCTGACATAAATGGTACCGTAGACTGATGTTGCAACTGCACATGGATTCCCTAAGACATTATGGAGGTCAAACATGGCCATGAAGTCCTGGTTAGTCTGTTCTTGCATACCAAGTGACAAAGGAAAGAACATTCAAGTGTTGGACCAGGTTGACATGACCTTGAGTAGGGCAAAACTGACAGCCATTTGGGAAACGCCAGCATTAGACCCATGGTGTGCTGGAATAACCCATTGGCATAGAGGGACCATGCTGCTATCACCCCTAAAGTCACAGGTAGGGAGTAGAGGCAGTGGGAACGGGTATTAACATCCATGATGAGCAAATGGTAGAGGCAGATCTGAGCTTCTGCACACCTAGATAGGCAGAGGTGCTGTTGGTGATCCTCCTCTGAAACCAAAAGGAATAAAAATACTAGGCTCAGAGGAAAAATCATTTGCTTGTCTGACATTTCATAGGTCACACATGATTCTTGCTTGGTTGTCTATTGCAGACAAGCTTTGTTTAGCTTGGTTCCTTCAGTTGTTTTTCCTTCTCTCTCTCTGTGTTTGCAGGCAGGTCTGCCAAAGCCATGCTTATACTGTTCTTGGCTGTCAGTATTTTAGTATTCGACCAAGGAAGCTGATTATTGTCAGTCACACAAAAGAACGAATTATGTAAACAGACAATGACACCACACAAGACAGCTATTCTTGTTTTTGATTCAAAATATCAGCTGGTAATGGCAGTTTGTGTTGATTTTTAAACTGAATTTCCTTGGCAACAACCAATTTTCTTCCTAAAATGACGAAAATTGTTAATTCAACGTTGTTGTCATCAATGATGCTTTTCCTACATCCCTCACAGTTTACCATTTACTTTTAATAAAACATACCCTGTCAAATGTACAGGGAAAACCATACACCAGGATTTCTGCAACCTTTTAGGAAGCATAAACAAGAAAATGCAGAATGTGTTGTGCCAAAAATACTATTGCAATCAGAATATTCCAGCTCACACCATAAACAGTATGACGATCACCAATCACACGCTTCCATATTTTTTCCTGCATCTGATTAACTACCAAAAAAATCACAAAATATTTCTAAATTGGCTACTTCTTCTACATTGCTGTGGTTGGTATTGTGTAAATCCCCCTCTAGCATGCATTACGTTATTTATATTTCTAGTGGGATTTTCCATTTTGTCACAGGTAGCTAGCCAGAACAATACGCGAACATCAATCAACATGTGTTGTGTACAAACATTTTATAAACTGTTTGTAAAATCTCACGTGACATCACTCAAAGACATATGTTTGTTTCATGACAAATTTTGTCAAATTTTTGACTAATTTTTTTTGTGTTTGTGTGAGAGGTCATGAACAATGCACTTAGACCAAGTCATAGATGGAACTGTCATTAGCGCTTGCACTGATATGGCATTTTTAAATATAGAATGATCTAGAGATGATTTATGATCTGCCTCATGGCAATAAAACTATCTAAAACAATTAGGAATGTGGATGCTCAAATAACTGATGAATGCATCCACCCTGATACAATTAAAGCTGTGTGACTAGAAAGCTGATCTGGTAACCCACCCTAACAATCACAACATATAAAATAATACATAACATAAAAAATAAACACATAAACTTGATCTGACAATGAAAACAATGATCTGACAACGTGATGTATTCTGCAACAGAGAAGTACTGCGTTAACTCAAACTTCAGATAAAGTATAGTTCTTGTATAGTTTTTGTATATATTTAGCTTAGACTGTCTACATGCCAATTTGTTATCTTGTCTGTCTATGGTGTATTTTCCTGTACTTACCTTGCACATTGAGCATTGGGCTTGGAGAAATGCAATTTCGTTCTGCTATACATTGGAATGACAATAAAGTACACTTTGACTTTGACTTTGATTATATTTTCGGTTTTACAGATTGATGTATGGTGTGTTTGTTTGCTTCCAACCACACAACACTGTCCACATGTGACATGCTGCTTTGCAGTCAGGCAGCAGTTCCACCCAAGACTGCCCAGTGCCTGGTCTGGACCTGCACTGCTAAGACTCACTGGGCAGCTCTGATTAATCATCCAAGTGTTGATTACTTCAGGAATACAGTGCTTGGGACAACCGAACACTGAGTCTCCGAGCGCCAAGGCCAGAGGGACTGCAGCAGGGCTGAGAAAAAACAGCTAAAACCAACTTAGCAGCCCAGCTAGGAGGTGGCTGAGAAGACAGCGGGGACCCAGAACCCTGGTGGACTGTTCAGCACCAACCGCCTGCACGCAGGGAGGATTACTGTAAATCTGATCTAATCTAGGGGTCGATGGCCAGCCTGTCCTCATGCCTGTCTGGCTTGGCCCAATATGGCAACTGGATTCCTCGGGCTTGTGTACCGATGTGTCACCTGGCTTAAGCCAGCATTTACCCCATTTCCTGTTCAAGCTCTCTCCTCATGCATTTCCCAACGTGACTGCAGCAACCAGTACTAAAGAGGCATGAAGTTCAATGCAATATTCTAGTTCTCCTTTGAAAAACTTTAATTATTATTGCTGGATTTAATGGTGGAAATTTATGGCAGTTATATTTGGACAAACATAAGAAAGAGATGGCAATAGGAAATTTCGAGTAACTCGAACACGTGGTTTAAATCAAACAATAAATCACAGGCCTATGACAGGGCCACAAAATGTACTATTATCAGTGTGGTTAAAAGCTATATTGTGTATATAAGGACATGTGAGCACCAGCATAAGTGCAGCATTTAGGGCCCATAACAGGATGTGTTTTCATAAAGCTTTGGAAGCCTTTGGCACTGTGGACGTCTCAGTCTCTTCAGAGTCAGACATCATGTACCGCCAATTAGCAACACAGTGCCTACCCCATTTATCTTTATAGCTGACACATTACCCAGTATTAATAAAAAAGACAAGGAGAAAAGGCAATAATGACGCTGATGATGGGGTAGACTGGTGAGATGCGTGTCGTTTCTTTGTGACTGGAATTCTAAAAAGTGTAAGAGCGACAAGATTGCCACGTTCTTTTTGTGCCTCGTTGTCTGGGTTAAGGCTGTGAATGTGGGGTTTTTGTAAACTAAAGAGTTATTTTAAAAGGGGATACATTACCGTGAGTGCCGGCCAAATGAAACGGGCCACCTGTGCCAAAAAGCTAAGATGGACAGACGCGAGCACAGGTGTGTCTGCTGGCTTGGCATGGTCTGGAGCAGGCGCTCACGCTCCAGCCCGATGCCTCTGCCAGGGATGTGAGAAAACAGCAGGGACAACTGGGCCGTTCGCCGCGCAAACCTGAAACATGTTTTAAGATGGAAGGACCCCTGGAATGAGGAGGGGAGGACACGACGGCCGTTCGGAGATCGAAATTTGGAGCCGAGATCATGATGATCAATAGACTACACAGCAATAAGCTGTAATCACTTTTTTCTTTTCAGAGGCCAGACTCCAAAACTACATCTGCTGATCTTAATTGTGTTTCTTTATTTTGTCTCTTAATTAGCACTTCATAAATAACTAATTAGCCATGAAGTACCCAGTTGGCAATAAAAAAGTGATAGCCCATGAAATGAACAGTGGCCCCCAAACAGGCAGAGGGGCATTAATTACTAATGTGCTCGGCCCAATGACAGACTTCCAAACTGACAGCAAGTGCACCGGCAAACTATATTGTGTAACTCCCTCATCAAATATTTAGAGAGGTATCATCGCTCCCCCTGCCACCCTGCTGTGTATTTTCAGTGATACGGCAGGGGACATTGATCTTTCCTTAAAAGAACAAATGACTACTGCAGAAATAGTGATCATATTTCATGGCCGTTCAATCAGGTTCATTAGGGCCACTCTGACTCCAGGGCATATTGTATCGATTTCTGAGGGTCAAGATTATATATTCCCCTCTGCAAATATGATTTCTCCAAGCTGTATTAATACAGAGGATTATACGAAAATACCTGGCACCGCTGCTTCTCTAAAATGGTGCCGAGGCTTTGGAAATAGTGGACACTTACTTCATCTGCTCTTAGAAGTAAATGGATCTATTAAATAGACAATGAGTTTAGCCCTGCAAACATTTTACTTCTTAAACAGGCTCTTCCATTTTTCTGAAATTCTTCAAAACAAGATGAAATAATCATCTGTTGTATGCTCAGTCTGACTCCATCATTTCTATGCACTCTACTTCCTGTGCTCTCCTTCAAAGAAATCATTTTGCCTGTGTCAACATTTAAAAAAGCACTAGCAGGAGAGAATGACATTTAAGATACTCGCAGGCTTTTTAGAGTAAGGTACTATTAATTACACATATATTTAATGTATACTGCACGTACACTTGATAATGGACTCTACACAAGCAACCAAATGGGCAAGGGATGGAAAAAATGGTCAAGATCCTTTTGAGCATCACCCATTGTTGTAATGCCACTCTGAACTTGAAAAATGGTAGGAAAAAATTTACACATAATTCATGACATTTGAAACACAAATGTTTTTCTTTGGATCTGTTTTATATCTTTCCTCAATAAAGTGAACCTTAAAGCAGTGTGGTGTAGTTGTAGGGAGGGGGGTTGGTAACCAAAATGTTGTTGGGTCGAATCCCCACTGGGGCACTGCTGTTGTACCCTTGGGCAAGGTACTTAACCCACAATTGCTTCAATAAATATAAAGCTGTATAAATGGATAAAATTGTAACTTATGTTGCTCTGGATAAGAGCATCTGCTAAATGACAATAATGTAATGCAATGTAAAGAGACTTTGTTGAGCTGAAGGTAATGTGGAAAACTCATGATGATCGCACCCAACTGCATGAAGTCTGAGAGTGGCCAGACAAACCCTGTGAAAAGCACCCTGTGACACACTCTCGACAGGGCTGTTCATGGCAGCCTGCCTCTGTGATGGGAACACGAACCTGCAGCAGGAGCAGGTGTACATTGTGTGACACAGAATGGCGTCCCCTGCCCACGTCCACACAGCAGTGAGTGTGGAGAGGGGGAGCTGGCCAATGCCAGCCTGGCTGCTGTGCTGGTGGTGAGATGCCCCGGTGCTGTGACGTGTGGAGGCCAGCCTCCTTCCTGCCTTTCTCTCAGTGCACTGCCTTGTCAAACCAACATAAGCAAAGAACACAACCATTAACTTTCCATACCTTTACCTTGCTATCGATATTTAAATATCAATAGCAATAAAAAATAATAATAATAATATAAAATAATAATGTCCATACTGATCCAAGCATGAAGCTTATTTTACATTTTCAGGAAAAACCAGTTGGTGCTGTCCAATGAAACATTTTTCTTTTTCTCAGAGAACCACCTTGGTTTACCTCTAAGCTAATTTAAATGAATTCAAAATATGATATATTTCCAAAACACGGAAAAAAGTATTACGGTTTTCTTGCAGCCAGGTTATTTTTAAATTCTGTTCAACTGTGACCTACAACAGAGTCAAAACAGGAAGCAAAAGTGAAAGGGGATGCTGAGGATCACATGAAGGGGCACCTTCCTGCCCCGAGCTGAAGAAGAAGAAGTAAGAAGGAGAAACAAAACTGTTCCCAAGTTCTCGGGGAAAAAAAGAGAGTGACCTTGATGAAAACGCATTTCTCAAACAGGGGTCCCACATTTGTTTAACAGCAACGCGGTCGATTCTTAATCAGAGCAATAATGCCTTTTTGTGAAGCCGCTGTCTCGGCCTGAGATGCCTTTCCGTTTCATTTCCTATCAGACGAAATCAGTGTAACAAAAGGTCTGGAGCAAAGCGCACCAAAAACAAAAGCAGAGAGACAACACATTTCACAACTGATACTTGTCAGTTGAAAAAGCCGGGCTCTGACTTCATTCAGCTCGGTAAAACAACGGACGTGAAAACTGGGGGGATATTCCGACTCCTTATTGACAGTGACACAGTGGTTACGTAGAGGCATGCAGATCACTTCCCCCTCACATCTAGATAGGCGGATTCACATCATGGAACGAAAACAAGACTCATCCTAGCCCATTAGTGATGGCAAGTAGCCTTCTCAAGAGAAAGCATGCACGCACAGGTCACATAACAGGGTGCTCCCTGACAGTACGTGCATGCTGAGCTAGCTCTTACCAAGCCAGCACAGGCAGTACTGTCACGTCCAACACAGAGGCATGGAAAGGTGAATCCACTGACCTTGTAAACAAGACTCTATAACACATATGAACACATAACCATATGAACATTTCACAAGATTGCTGAGAACTACAATGGGCTGGGTACAGGTGGCTGTGAGCTGGAGCCTAGGACAGCCTGGTGTGTGTGTGTGGGGGTACTCTATGGCCTAGGGATATACTGTATTAACTCTCACCCTCAACGTGGTCCATGCACTGATTTTTTTTTTTAATACCTCAACCTCTTACTTACACATTCTCAATAAAAGTAATGTGAGCTTAAAAGCTGGACAGGAAGCTTGTTTTGCTAGTGTCCTTTAGTATTCACCATGGCAAAGGGCCTAACAACAGTAGTGGAACTGGGGACACACAAGCAGTCTCAGCTTTCTCCATGTATAAAGTTCAAAAATTCTATTAAAATCTTCTTTTATCATTTAATATCTATTTTCTGGATTAAGACTGATATACCCATGGTAATAGGTAAACCATTAAATGGATTATATTTAGCATCTTCTCTTTTTGTTTATTTTTTTCCACATCTCAAATGCGAAACACGTAGTTTATTATGTGAAGTGTGCGTGAAATTATTATTTTTGCAAGGCAGAGAATGTTTACTCTAGGCATTAGTTATTGAAATGCTTCAGGGTAGGCTAGAGACATATTTTTAAATAATAGTTTAATTACACATATTGTACAGAAAAATGTTCTCCCATTGTACCTCTCCTCCTTTCCGAGCCAACTGAATTATCACGGTTATTCTGTGTTCATTAGCATGTTCTTGCTTATTTAGCTCTGCTCCTGTGTATGTCTCTAAAACCAGCTGGAAAACAGTCAACACAGAGCATCCTGAGGAAGAGCCGCAGACTTTGCCCCTTTTTTCACACTCACTTTGCTTTCGAGTTTTTTCCCTACATTACAATGATAACAAAGTCACCAATAATGAAGTGCGGGGAGATAAAATATGCAAATTCGCAGAGAAAGGATATAATTAGGGTAATAATAGGAAGTGTTGTTTTCACAGCTGCTCGTTTATACAAACCCCTGATAGTGTTTTATAAATAATGTCCTCTCTCACTCTCCCCCCCACCCCTCCCTCCCTCTCTGTCTCTCTCTCTCTCTCTCTCAGCTTGGAGCCAAGTCCCTGCACTCCATTAAAGACACATCTCCCTGGTGCAGGTATTGGCCATGCCACCTGGCCGGATTCGGGGATACAGGCCAGCGGCTCAGGCGGTGGGAGTCTGACCAGTGGAAATCAAGCAAGTCCACCGGTGGCAGCAGCACTGACGGCATTTCGCCACTCCAGCTGAGACACAGAGAGAAAAACACATAATAATCCGGGAGGAGAGCTCAAGGTAAGATCCTGCAACAAATACCAGCTGTTTTTTTTTGAGGAGATGATAAATGTGCTCTGCCTTTTCTTGGAGCTCTGCCTTTAACATGGAGGAGGTGGACGGCTGAAACACATCTCGGTTGACTTTTTTTTTTTTTGGCGTGCCTTGTGTTGATAGAGAAAGTGTAAAATACAAATGCATAAACAAATGCAGAAAAAAATGAAGCAAAAGAATAAACACCAGATGAGCACGTTTACCTGTGTCTGGCACTGATTCACCACGAGAGGCTCAAGGACAAACACTTGGAGTTCTTTTAACCAATGAGCCGAGACAGGCTAGGCTGCTTGCACAAAACAGTACACACTTCTGTAACTTGGAGTTCAGTTTAATCTGTACCTGCATACCCCTGACCCTCTGTCATCAGCCTTTCAACACATGCAACATGCTGGACCATTTGAAAAAGTTTGCAGTCAACAAAATAATTCAAACGGCAGCAGTAAGGCCACAGTGAACCTAAAACAATAAATTATAGCTTGTGTATGTGTGACTCTGACATTTTAAGTTCGGCTTTGCCTTAACCTTAATGTACACACAGACATGCACACAGAAATATTTGCAAGAAAGCACATTTGAACACCTGCATCCACACACAAACAGATAATACTGCAGATTTTTAGAGCTTAAAAAAGCAACCAATGCCATTCAATGAAAGGCTTCTCCCAAAAATAACATTTTGAAGTATTTGGCTCTATTTAGTATCAGGCAAAAAATACTTCCAAAACACATCCATTAAATGGGAGGTGAGTTAGAACCTGTGACATCTTTAAAAATACCAGGTCATCCCTGAACCTACAGGTATGTACTCAGCCTGAGTTTACAGACCAAAAGATTCTGAGAGATAGATTGCTCATTGTGGTCTGTAGGACCTGCAGGATCATGAGAGTCTTGTGTCCCCGAGCTGAGAGACTTGAAGAGAGATGGGCGTGTCATTAGAGGAGATCTGAAGGTTGCCTATTATCTCAGTGCTCCTCTCAGGGCTCACACATCTATCCCAGTCTCATGAATGTAATTGACCTTTTTTCTCTGTAAATGGGCAAAGTAAAGGGGGGAAAAAAGGACTAAACACAGCAAACCACAGTTAATTTAGATCTACACAATACTGCATGGTGTCCAGAGATATGAAAAGGGCATTCAAATCAATAGTTCCACAATAGCCCCTCAAAAGAATGTCCGCATGCAATTTTCTCATTGTGATTACTCCAAGATTCCTAAATGGTTTCTTTTACCATTTGTACCATACCAACATACCACACACACACACACACACACACACATATGCACACACGCACGCTCTTCGCCGCCTTCTTCTCTTTTCCTGTGAACATTGCTGCGTGTCTGTGTACCATTGTGGTGGAACAATGGCCAGGACTAATCATTATTTAGTTGTGCTGAGCCCAGAAAGGTCAGCAGTCTGAAATGTCAGGCTTCAATAGAGCCAGATGCGCATCGCTCCGCTCAAGTGTCCAATTAAAGAGGGGCTAGTGAGGTTCTGGGTGAAGCGCACTTCAGACAGCGGGGCTAATGAGAGCTCCTGGACACTGGGACCCGTGTGGCTGCTCTGCAGAGCTCTCCTGGTTCCGTGCCGCTGTGAAACAAGCCCTGTGGTCCGCAGAAGGGCTTCCACTTCATGACTCACCGGAGCACCTGAGGAGGCCCTCCACACCCCTGGGCTCAACCCCGCTTGCTTTTATTACTGTCTTCACACGCCCAGCGCTGCCTTTACACCCCCCCTCCAGACCCCCCACCCCCCACCCCCAGATCCCACCTCACACACACACACGAACACACACACAGCAATAAAAGGGGAGAAATTCTCCCTTAATCTAGTGGCAGAAGGTGAGACTGTCCCGTCTGTTGTCTCCGTATCAGACTCATACATCTAAAAAACACAGGCTATTCTCCATGCAGCTGTAAAAAAAAAATGACCTTGCCGAAGATTCTGAAGGCTCGGTGAAGTGTCACACGTGGGAGCAATGAGCAATGCCTTTTTCACTCAAGTAGACCCACTGCTGATGGCTAAACCCAAGTTAAATTGTAATGAGGACACACATGGCTTAAAATGTCCATGACATTACAAATGAAAGCATTATCAATGCCAACTGCATCAACAGCAAAACAAGATGATACACACAAACCATGGGGTTATGCTGCTCATTGATCTGGCAGCGTAAGACTTCAAGGAGAGATAATACCCAATAACAGGGAGGAGCAAAAACACTCTGTGTGCTGCTTACACACAGCAAATTTTCTGCCTGCCTTTTCCAAAGTTGTGAAGGTCAGTGATTGTCTTGCGTGTGCTCGGGTAACAGATGCCAAATAAAGATGGGAAATTAGCAGGCGCCACGTGCTTCACATAAACATTATTTTAATCAAAGCATATTAGACCATGCAGATATTTTAAACATATGGGCACGGTATCCTTTCTGGCTCACCCATCTGTTTCTCCTCACCATCCCTGCCATTTGCACCATCACCCAGCTGCTTGCAGAAGACACCGCGTTCCCCTTCGCTAGCAGAGATGCTTTATAGCCATTCTCCTACTGGGAGCTCCACACCCAGCGCACAGGCTGCTGTTACAGCCACAACAGTCTTTTGCCCACATTAAAAAAACCATTTACACCGTAGTCCTGAAGTGCCGCTAAAATGCCCCGAATCATGCCATTATGTGGTTGGGGACACTTTCTAGAATGGTCACAAAATTCCAGCAAATTGACACATTCCTGTAACGTGGATACCATAGGAATAAAACCTCACCAACTGTGACCTTTCCTTGTACTCTGACCCTGGCCCTCAGGCCACCCCACTTCATAGCACGCAGATGTCAGGTTACACCATCAACACCCCTGACTGAAGAAGAGCAACAGTCTCCAGCACGTGGGGCTGTGGGTAACTGTCATTCTGATCAAACCAGCTGCGAAGCATGAAGAGGCTGCGTACTCACCAGGGTCAGTGATGGTCAGGAGGTCCAGGCGTCGCTGTTGCTGAAAAAGGAAGGGAAACCAACATCAATAACGCTTCAAAAGTGTTAATGACATTACATTACATTACATTCATTTAGCAGGCGCTCTTATCCAGAGCGACTTCCAGCACAATATAACATAAGTGTATCTATTCAGTTTAAATGAGCAACAGCGTCAGACCAGGCTATTACATTCCCAGACCAGTGAGTGTGAGCATAACACTGTTCAAGCCCTACCACAAGTTAACATGTGCAACCTGACTAGGCAACAGAAGCCAACATCACTACCATATATCAGTCACTACAACACAGAATCCACATTGCAAAACTACATGTAAAATAAACAGCAAGTACTAGAGGTAGCAGATGTTAGGGAGCATGGATTGAGGTGGAAAAATGGCAAAAACATTCAATATCAGGTGGGAATATTCACCATTCATTTACCAGTGTATCACACCTATAAAGGTCTGTCACCAAGATACATAATAGTTTTAATTTCTTCATGAATTCTGACTTTTACAAAGATTCCTCTGTTGGTTGTCCTGCTGCATTTGTGGATACAAATAAATCGAAAAATGTGTTCTGGGGCATTGAAACAATGGGGTCAATATTTCAGTCCCAAGTCTATCAAGGAAAGACCTGCTTTGATGTACTTCCCATTATTTTTCTCTGCTGCTTAAATTTCAGTGAACCTGCCTAGCTTTTTCAGCTTGGCTGAAGACTTTGTGATGGAGTGTGTTTGAGAGGCTGCCCGATTTTACACTTCACGTCTCCCGTTTAGATTAGGGGCCAGGAGAAGTGCTACCTCACCCCTCTCTTTAACCCACTGCCAAAGCCGCAGGCTCCCAAGTGCTACATTAATCAACACCTTCTCCCTCTTGATCTGTGTATGTCTGAGACACCAGACCAGGCACTGTTAACTGTAAGGAGAGAGCCGTCTTCTCTCTTCGTCTTCCTTTAAAATATTCACACAGTATGTTTTTTTTTTGTCAAAGTTGATTATCTGACTTCCTGGTAAGTGGCCAGGCAGCTGGGAATGCATTCAGTCAGGTCATGGATCACGACTGCTAAGTGTGCAATCACAGACTGACATTGACTTCACAGAGATTCAATAGGAGTCATAGAAAAAATACACATCTTCAGAATACGTCTTGAGTGTCCCTCTCCAAAAGCCAACAGTCCTTGAGGTCCTCTTTCTCGAGCTCTTTTTACCATGTTTATAAGAGTGGACACTGAAGGAAGGGGTGGGTCCAAGCCTCTCCGCTATGATAAAAACAGCCCTCTCTGCTCTGGTGTGGTAAATGCTTGCAGAATCTTTCATTTCTATTATGACCACTCAAAATGTTTTGCCTTGCCGTGTTGTCATAGAACAAAAGCACAGGTATATGTATGCAGACAGAAGACCAAAGTGGACAAAAGTACGGGAAAAGGCACTGATTATGCATCTGAATTGGCCATGTTTTTACTTGATTGACTGTCCCTTACCACCGCCGCAGAACCATGACACATCAGACGGCCCAGGCTGATACCAGGAGAGGCACTGATAGAAATACTGGGTGTTACAGAGAGGAGTGGGAACTGCCTGGTGAACCAGCTCACAGTTGCTGACTGAGCAGCAGAGGTCACTGTGACAGCACAAGAGCTACAAGCCCCAAACGCACCACTTGTTGAGGTTGTTCATACACCACAATACACTGATGCTCAGTCACTGAATGGCTTTCAAGAGCGGCCTGCACAAAATCTGTCTCACAGTAAAAAAAAATGTCTTCCTCCCCTAGATATGTTAAAGAACATTAATGATTTGGGGACTCAGGTCTGATTAAAAAAAAAGAAAAAAAGAATTATGAAATCATAATTAAACTGCATATAATTTTCCCCTGCCTTATAGATGATGTATGATATTAAACAGGTGCTGGTCTCATAGAGTAGAGTAGAGTAGAGTAGCAGCTCCCCTGCAACATTACTTTCTTCACCAGACCTCTGGTAAATGCTATGTTGTCAGCCAATGGTCTCTCTTTATTAACTGCATCATTCTCAGCATTCTGCAATTGCTTAAGATTCTTGTAACAAATGGCACCTTTGTCCGTTTCCAAGACTAAGAAATAAGGCTTTTCCATTATGGCATTAAGTGCACCCTCTGCTGGCCATTTTAAATCTTGCTATTTGGAACGCAAAGACAAAAAGGCTACTTTAAAGAAAATATGGTAGCACAGTCTCTAGCTGTTGTGTTTAAAACACTTACAGCAGGTGAGATCTCACAGGAAAAGAACAAGTGGGCTCTGAGCCTGCAGTGTGTGTCACTGCAGTAGAGCAGAGGAAAACACATGACCCACCACACTGCAGTCAACCCGACCCAAAGGGAGAACAGCACAAAAACAATGGTCTGAAAACACTGTGTCAGCCTGCCTCCCATCTGCAAAAACTGTTAGTGACACACTGGTAAGAGCAAGTGTGCACAAATACACCTAATCACTTCTGTTTCATGTGTCATGGCACATGCCTTGGGTCTGTTTAATCAAAAATCCACGTTCATCTCTAAACCAGCATGTACACAGAGACATGAGCTTACCTACAAATATATAACTATATAAAATAAATTCAAATATTTTCTTTTGAATGTTTCTTTTCAGGAATACAAATGCTCAAAGAAAAAAATGAACAATACTAATAATGATATCCAATATATTCAATTACGATATGTACAGTATCTATACAACATACAATAAATGTAGTGTAATTATTCCACAATGAAATAAAGGGCAGAGATCACAGTATGTAAACAGATGAGACAACATCATAAAGCATTTCTGATGCTAGTTTGATCTTATCCACATTTGCATAATGCTACCTGATCCATCTCACATGACCCCCCACCCCTCCCCCCCAAACACACACACAGCTCCCTGCCACAGCAACAAGGGGCAAATGTCTGCCACTGGCAAGGGTGGAAAGACTGAGTTGTAATACCATGTCTCAGCCTGCCCCAATCCTGTACCCTGATGCCGCTTATCCTGAGATAATTAATCTACTGTGAATTAGAGCATTACAGTGTGCTAACACCGCTCGCTTCACACTCTCATTGTCACTCCTTACATGGATAAGGTGCTTAGTGTTTCCCAGGAAGAGGGCGAGAGAGAAAGAGAGAGAAATCACATTAGGAAAGGCAATCCTGGGCAGAAAATAGGATTGCATTAATCTTTATCGAACACAGCCAAGAGCTATGGAATCGCACCACCCCAAAAACCTCTCCTAGCCAGGGGCCGTGACCCTAAGACGGGGTCCAGTGTCCCTTCCGAGTCACTGGGCTGAACCAGGACCTACCATTAAGTGAGTGCGTGTGTGTGCGTATGTGCATGTGCATATGAGTGTGAGTGTGTGTGTATGTGTTTGTGTGTGTGCAATGAACTGAGCTCTAGGTTTACAATGCTGACGACTCCAGGAACCATCTGAGTCTCCATGCAGTGAAAAGGTTTGAAAGTGCTGGGAATTTGGGACTCAGCAGTTGCCAACGCACCTAACCAGCTGTCACAGTTAAACCTCAGCCCTCAGATTTTCACAGGCAGAAACACTATGTTACAAATAAATTGCAACCCATGCGCAAAATCTTTCAAAAAATATCAGAGAAATGATAATCAAAAATGGGGACCAAAGTTAATGACTACTCTGATCAGTCTTTTTTTTCTTTGGGTATCTTTAATTCTGTTTTATTTTTCAGTGCAAATTATTCACTGAAAAAAATAACAGAATAAAAATGACCAAACTTTCTCCATTAATTTCATCTGTTAGATGTCCCAACTTTCCATTTGGGGCATAATTTGTGGCAGGTGAAACCTTGCACGGCTGTAATTAACAAAGCAGGGCTGTAGATAAGGAGACAGCTATAAAACCTTCATCTACCAAGACTCTGCAGAAACCTATTCATTTACTAAACCACACTTTTATGACTGAATTAAATATTCATGCACAATCTACCCAAAACCCATTTGCAATATTTTCCCCTGAATTTACTTTTCATATTTGCTGATGATTATCAGCTGAGAAAAAAAAATTGAGGTTTATTCAAAACCCAACCACAATTTTGTGGCTCATTTCAAATTCATTTAAGGTCAACATTATAAGATTAACCTGAGTTTTTTTTTTTATAAAAAACTATCAGTTCGCACATATGGACATATATTGGACAAATAATATTACATTATTAAGATGTCTTTAAATTAGTAAGGTAATAACAGCAAGTGAGTAAGAAAGTCAGCCTTGTGCGCACATACACAGTGAATATACAGTGTGAGTAAATCTACACAATATTGCCATATGATTTTTGAGTAGAGGTCATTAAATATTACCCCTTCTGGTCCCCTTCCCAAACCTCGCCGCTCCTGATGAGGTAAGGGAAATTATCGGAGAGCTATTTAAACCGTCTGCTTCCGTTTCTGCTCCAGGATTAATTGTCCTTGCCGGTGTCCCAAGGGGCTTCCCTGTCTGATGCTGTCTGGTCCTGGGTCACAGTGGGCGGGGGGTGGTGGGGGGGGTGAGTCAACAATCTGACTCACATCTTCCAGCCCCCACCTCTGAGAGCACCACTACAGCAGCCGTCCCGGAAACACCCCCCTCTGTGTGACTCATCACTGCTGCTCTCCTCTGTGCTCCCTGCACCTCGCTTGGACACATTTTACCACCACAGAACTCGTAGACCCTTTTTGTCTTTTCATCACTAATGCAACAAGCAGTGACATAACAATCTGTGTGTTTGTGTGTGTGTGTGTGTGTGTGTGTGTGTGTGTGTGTGTGTGTGTGTGCGTGTGCATGTGCGCGCACACACATGTGTGTCTACACGTATGTGTGTTTTTTGTTTAGGTGTGTATGCATGAGTGTGTGTGTGTGAGTCTCTGTGTTCATGTGTGTGTGCATAAGTGTGTGTGTATGTGCGTGTGTGTGTGTGTGTGTGTGCGCGTGCATGAGTGTGTGTCAGAAAGTGTACGTGTATGTGTGTGTGTGTGTGTGTGTGTGTGTGTGTGTGTGGGGGTTCTTTGGTGTCACATTTGTGAGTGCTCTCTTTCAACACATTTCAACACATTGCTGATATGGTAAAATACACCCACTCGAAAAGGACCTGGTGTATTTTGCTTGCGGCTTCAGTGGGCTGATTTGTATGAGCACAGCACATTAAATTCATAAATTAAAGCAATTAAACACTACTTGTGAAGGATGCATACATTTGGACTTGTTTCTATGCTTTAAATACACCCTCCACCCACCAACTCCAACTTGAACAACAAAGTGTTGTGCAACTACATGTAATGGATGCACCTCTTTTTTATTTTTCCTAATCTGTGTTTACACAGAGTTTATGTATGTGTAAATGTAGGTGCCTTTGATCACTCCAAAGAGCTCCCAAATCTGTCCAAAGACAAAGAGCTAGTTCATGACCAATTCTTAAGGGAGGTACCTTTAACCAAATGGTTATTGCCAGTTCACAAATAGCAAGTACTACCTTTCCCTTTATTTGTAGTAAGATGTGTGAAATTGTGCATGTGGAAAAATCATATACAAAGAGATTCATACTAAGCAGACATGTAAAATCATGGAAAAACTGTTCTTCAAGGAAATATCATACAGCTTGCACCAACAAATTTGAATTTACAATTCATACCATTCATTTATATTCACCTCAAAGGTGTTAATTTAACACAATAGGCATATTATCCATTAGAAAGACTGGCACCATTTTGCATGTATTATTAGCCATTTCAAGTATTTATTTCATTGGACTTGCAATTAAACATGGGGTGGTTGGGGGTGTGGGGTGGTGGGGGGTACAGACAATATCAGGTCCAAGCAGGGGAGTCTTTGTTGCGTGACCAGCAGCCTCGGTTAAAAATACAACGAAACAAATAAAAGATTAATTCCTTCAGAGAGAGCCAGGTCCCCTCAGACCAAAAGCCTAACTCTGCCACCTGTGTTTGACTGAAACCCCACTCTTGCAGTCCACATTAGACCAGAGAAATCTAATAATGCACCCCCTCCTCCCCAACAGACACTACTCTCCGATTCAGCAGTTAAAAGCCATGATTGAATTTCATCTTGATTTCATTAAATATTCATAAAGGCCAATTAGAAGGGCAGCTAAGCTGGCGGAGAGGACCCCTTTCCATCATTCTGTCACGGGCAGTCCATCAGACGGCCCTGTTTGAAAGAGGACCCTGAGAGTCCATATGTTTGACCCTGACTACTGCCTCCCCCATCTCCCAATGCATCAGCTCCATCTCACACATAAAAAGCAAGACAGTGAGAAAACAGCAACACTAACACCCTTTTCCATACACTGTTAAGAGTCATTCCTTGAAAAAAATGTCTGTTTTCTAATAGACAGAATATCAGATCATTCACTGATTTCTAACTGTACTGGGAAATGAGAACATGCAGCACAGGTACTGATAGGGTCCACCAGAACTGCAGCAGAGTACATCATTTCAATTTAAGCACATGTTGCAATAACTGAAAACATACTTTGTGAATGAGACAGTGGTCAGAGGCTACCTTCCCACACCAGCAGCCATATAGATGAGGACTGCCCTCCTGCAGAGCATACCTTTCCCCTTATCCCAGCTACGTCTCATCACGACTGAAGATACAGGAGGTGACCGAGTTACGACGGGGTTCCTTTTTTTTTTTGGTGTTGTAAGTTGAAAAACGTCTTAAGTCGCCTCTACTGGCGTCTATAGCGATATGTAGCGGCAGTTACGCTAACGTTTTTCATATATTAAACAATTCTGTGCATAAAAAAACATTAAACAAACATTGATTTTCACTAAACAATGCACATACCAACCTTTGGTGAATATATTTACATAGCAAATACATTACATCAAACTTAATTACAGCTACTAGGTTTATTTACATATATGCAAAATATTATCTTGATTGGCGTTCCGCGAGCCTGTCTACCGCCATGGCGCAAGAGTTTACTCTCGATGCGCGGACAAAAGTAGATCGTCGTTTGTTGTAAGCAATAATAAAATTATAATGGGGTCTATGGAGAGAGCGTCGTAACTTCGAATTTGACATAAGTTGATTTGTTGTAACTCGGTGACCCTCCTGTACATAGGCCCAGCTTTGCAGCATACCCAATACTAAGGGCAGCCAAAGTGTGCCATACAGTACTTTAAGAGATTGAATGACATGCAATGTAGCATTCTGAACTGTAATGCTCAAGGGGCATGACTTTGGCTCACATTGACTCAGCCAAGACATTGACTTCCTCTACCAACTAGATTCTTACTGGAAGAGGGTATATAGGGTGTCATTACTGCAAAATGACACCCTGTGTAGCGCACCCCCCTCCAAATCCTTCCTTTCAGCACTGAACTGGCAGTGACCCCCTGCTGACCTGGAAAAGAATCAATGACACCATACTGACTTCATGACAAATGAATGACCTGAGGCACCTGATAGCATGCTCAATGCACACCCCGACTCACCAATTATTTGCTTGTTGTAATCTAAGCAACCCTTTATCGATAAAGTGCACTACAAATGACCCAGTATTTGCCAGAAAAAGGGATCAATGACACCCTGCTTGTACACTTTAGAATCGCTACCTCCTCTTGTGTAATCCAATGTAATAATCTGCCATGCTTTGTGAGCCATACTCAGTCATCTACAAGCTCATTGTCTTGGCTTTGGGTGTTGAAAAAAGGATTACGAGCAGGCAACAACGAGAGCAAACAGGGCATAGTGTCTGCTGAGCTTTGCTGCTCACCACAGTGGACTTTCATGAGTTGTACAGGATCAATGGCCTGGCCTTAAGTCTTTGTTTTCTGATTCTGGATTTGTGAAACTAAACTCTTTTGGGGCTTCTGCTAAATTGATACTCCACACGCAACAAGACAGGACTCAGTGGTTTGCTCTGCAGAGTTAGGCATCATGAGCAGATGAACAGAGTCCAAAGAAGACTTCGCAAGTTCGCGTATCTCATCTTCTGTGAGACATCTTGGCAGCAGGACAGTTAAGGTTTGAGGAAAGAGCATTCTTGATTTGATTTAATTATGGAGTGTGTGTGTTGTGACTGTCTGGGCCAGCGCTTGATTGTGACTCTTAGGAGACCAGCACACAGTGAGGAGTGGAGCTATTTGCTAATCAGAGGGAGCACATCGCTAATCAATCACAGGTGATCTGCAGTTACTCAGCACAAGGCAACACAATTATCGCACCCGCCACTCCTGCCTGATGGGAGGCACACTGGAGACTTATTGAGGAGGATGGCCCTGGCAAATCTGACATTTATAGAAACACTGAGAGCCTCTGCAAACAAGGACTGAGAGGGATAGAGCAGTGGAACAGTCACTGTCCTCTAGTGTAATGTGAGCGACATACACATGCACACACTTTAACTGTCGCCTGTATAAGGCAATGCATTTATGACCTCAGATTTCAGTTGCTTTGGAAGCCCTTTGTTGCAGAGTTGAGGTTTAATGGATAGTTAAATCGATTTGTTAACAAGGGTTGTTTGTTTCAATCCCAAGTGAAGGCAATGGTGTTGAACCCCTAACCAGAATTGCTTCAATAAAAAACTGTTGTATAAATGGATGAACTGGATAAACTGGATGGATGTCTTCCACAGGTGGGAGTGTATTGACTTTTTGTGTTATCATTTCTTTGCTTTGATTCATTCTCCACAGTCCCTCAGTGACAGTATCTCCCATCAGAAAGATAACATGAAATATTTGACTAAATAACTACACTGGAAACAGTAAAGTGATTTTCCTAAAGAAAACTTTTTAATTTCTCAGGCTCATTCAGGTATGGGAATACATTTGTTTAATGTTAAACCAAGCATAGCTCATTGTTGCTCTACACTGCTCCTGCCAGTAATTAAAAAGGACAATAATTAGCGTGCTCACAGTCTAGTATTCATGTTTACAATCCCATAAGTCCTACACTTCATTCAGATGGCTGCACAAAAAACACTAATGGATGTGAACTGAAAAAATCCAGGGACATAAAAATAAGAAGATGTAGATGTGAAAAGAAGCTGAAAATTGCTAATATCAAGATGACAGAGTGTTTTTTCTTCGCCAAGAAGAAATGTAAGATGGATGAAACATTTGGGAATTCTTCATACCATTTCACACTGGTTAAAGAAATCCCACAGATGTTGACAAGTTGGCTGCCCAGATGGAAATTGTGATTGCAGGCAAAAAAAAAACTTTTAATCATAACCAGAAAAACAGACAGCATAAGACTTGTCAGTTGAATGTCTTTAACAGTATTCGACTAAGCTGCTTCACTGATGCTGTTCACAGCATTCAATCACATTGTGTATCCAAGGAACATGTCCTTTTCTATACAGTGACATGATGAGCAAAGATGTGGCAGCATTGGGACAGTAGTCTCAATGCATTTTCAGTGGAAAACAGCAGCTTTAAGGTGGTCTCTTGTCAATATTTTGGCTTACTTGTCACAAGATCAATGCAACTACAAAGGAAACAATGTGTGCACCACTGCACATGGCTTTTGACTAACGCCGTTTGATCTTAGTAAGATGGTAAGGTGGAGCGCCAAATAAAGAGGACAAAGCGTACATTATTTACATGACAGCCATACAGAGTTTAGAGGGATTATCCACGCTGGTCTGGTTGAGTTTCCACACTGCCATGCATCTGAGACTGGCACTTTTAACGCATTGAGAGGATGTTACTGTAAGGCACCAATATCCATGACAACTTTCAGAACATGGCACTGTTTTTAAAATTTCTTGCAACTGCCCTGTCATATGGTTTGTCTACAGTTTGTAGTGTTGACACCAGTATTTGCAGCTGTCCACAGCAAAACATTTCAGATTCAGGAGTGAAAAGGAAACCAGTGATGGTTGCAAAAATGAAAATGTGGATGTAGTGGACACTTGAGGAGTATTTTGGTGTTGTGATTTCATTGAACATCTTTTATTGTCATGAAAAGCAAAATAAAACTCTGCAATAACATTCTATTTCCTGAACAAAGCGAAACACTACCCTGCATTCAGGTATCTGTCTGTAGTATTGCTGTAACTAATAATCACATGGGCTACAAGCAACCAAGTGTACTTATATACAGCTTGTTTGCTAGCTAACTAACTCCCCATAGCTAATAAACAAGTATTGCGCCATTTTTAAACTGTTTATCCATTTTGGCATGTTCCAGCTATCACATGTGTAGTTAGCTGCTGTAGTTAGCTAACGGGTCAATACAAACTACCAAAACACTGGACATTTACGTAGCTGCAATAGCAGCACTCTAACGAGCTGGCCACATCTCAAAATCAAATGCATAGTTATTAGTGTAGTCATTTCTGTATTACAGTTATTTCCGTACTTGCACATTTTAGATTCTGAAATATCAATCATCAATCTGAAATAGCTGACTGGATGTCAAGGTACTGGAATTAACTAACTAGTTGTTACTATGCATTTAGTTGCGCTTTTATGCAAGAACTTATGCCAGAATGAATGCACGTATAAGTGGTGGAACCCAGCCCTGGGACCTCTGCATTGCAACACCCAGTAAAGCACTCCTGCTGTATTAACCTGTAATACACAGTGCATGGTCATTCCAAGCCCATATGTTCTCGAAGTCTTCTTTCACCCCAGGTCCTAATTACTTAATTAGGACTCACAACCTGAATAAGACAGTTGAATTTTCTGCGTTTCTACAGAGGTCTTTAATCAGCTGCTAATTAAACGGAGCCTATAAAACCTGCATGAGCGCCCCCGGTCCTGACATTGGCCATCCTCCCTTCATGTTCAGCAAACCACTCAGAAAATCACTGTGAAGGATGTTCTTCCGGAGGGCCTTGACAAAGGCAATACTAGAAAGCATCAGCTCTTCAATATGCTGAAGGGGGTGAGAATGAGCCAATAACCATTTACAGGCCTGGGTAGAGTGGACCCATGGTGAACACGTCTCAAGAGAAGTGCTGTGGCGCTTGTGATGGTGGAGCTCACCATCTTCCTCACCTTTGACTCCGCCCCCTTCCCACGCACGCCATTCCACGAAAGAACGTCAGAATCTATGCAGGCTTTCTTTTTTTTCCTTTCCCCAGATAAAATAAACAAGAAAACAGTAATTTGACGCATCTGTAATCACCTTAGCCACATCCTCGGAGCTGCAGGCTTTAATTCTGCACGCTTTTAATTTGTTTTCACAGCGGTTCGAGCAAATTGAATTTGTTAATTAAAGCAGCAAAATGAAATGCTGAGCATTATTGACGAGATGGTAATTGAGTTAGTGTGGAAATTGGAAGGGGGGGTTCGGAGTATCAATAGCCAGGACAAATCATATTAGAGGGGAGTGCGAAAGCAGCACATGCCAGGCTGTCCCACTGAGGCTGTGCATCTTCGCCGTGTCTCCTCAAGTCTGCTGCTTCTCCCTCAATCCACTCACAGTACAAATCAGCTTAGCCTTTACAAAAGACACACCGCAATGTTGTGTGGACTTTAGTATGAGATGAAGACAAGGGCAGTGGAGAGACGGAAAGGTGTATGTTGCACGGTATAATGAAACAAGAACATGGACATTGCTTCCCAGGCACTGTGACAAGTAGCAGAAGTGCTCTGATGAGGTATTGATGCTAATGCTCCATGAAGAGCACGCAGGATGTGAAGGTGTGCGGCACAGTGAAGCAGCCTATTTCAGACGGCCGCTGCTCTGAGGTTTTGAGTGAACAGCTGGCAGCGAAGACAAATTCCCACGTCCTTCCCACAGCTTCATTTTCCAGAAATTAACCAACTTTGACATCAATCTTTAAACACCTAATTTACTCACAGAGCCTGGTTTCAACCACCCTCCAGTCACACGGCCTTGGACTTAATGAGCAAAATTCCCCAAATTCTAATAAGTTAGTAGATAAACCCGGTTCAGAGAAGTCAGGTGTCCTGGAGTGCTGAGTGTGCCGAGAGCTCTGATGTCGCTGTGCTGCCTCCCCTCTCCTCAGCCCTGGCGGAGCAGAGCAGGGCATGACAGTGAGCAGTGCTTAAATTACAGAGGTGATTATACAGCTAATTACAAGCAGTCCTGCTCTATTGATAGGGCCTCTGCAACAACCTGAGCCTGACAATGCATTTACTCCTCTCTCTGCAGTTTCAGAACATTGAGTTCTACTGGGGGAGCAGAGGGAGGAACAAAGAACGAGGTGCTAAAAAGAGGACAAAAGAAAGAAGGAATGAAAGGAAAAGTGATTTGGAAACTTTAAACTACAGCTGTCAGACAATCAGCAGTTGAGTAATGGGTCTCAAAACTGTGAAAAATACATGAAATATGCTATCTAGATATATAAGAAATAAAATAAATGTATTATTTCATTCTTGAATGTATTATCTTAATATGAGTATTGATGTCATTAGGGAGAGGTGAGTGATTAAAATGGGCAAAGCAATCATTGGTGTTTACTGTCTAAGGATTAATATCATCACTTATTATAATCTCCTTGCTAGCTTGTTATTTACACCAGTCACTCTTCCTTTACACAAGGAAGCTTTGTGTTCTTTTCTTTTTCCTTTTTTTTTCTTGTACAGTTTGGATCAAAAGAATGCGCTGTAATTCCTGCAGTGCAACTGAAGGTAAGATTTCCATTCCTATAGAAACACTAGAATATGTCAATCATTCACACTGGAGGGGAAAACACAAAGGAATAGCTTCCTGCATACAAAACACACAAACAAGCAAACATGCAATCAAGCATTTACAGGACATGTCATTATTCTGGACTCCCTGGAAAGGAAACAAGTGTTGTTATGGGGCCAGACCAAATATCACAATTTATATACACTTCCAATGTACACAGTTGCCAAAGCCTTTATTATTTATAAATATAACTGCTTTTTGAGGATTGTAAAATCACTTCTGTTTGTTGCACCAGAATATAAGTCATTATCCATATTCTGAGACAACAATTTCAGAAAAATATAAGTGACACCCCTCCTTTTTTCCTCACCCTCAAAACAGCTTGAATATACACCAAATATCACAATCTATTCCAGCTCAAAGCAGCAGTAAAGATTCAGAACAGATGGGACTGTGTACTTTTGATTTGAATTGATCACCAGTATTTTAATTGTAAAATGTAATTTAAAATGTACATTATATACATCTTTGTCATTAATAAACGTAGGTTTTATCGATAAAAATCAGGATAATTACCATTGTTACTTCTAGTTTTTTGAATGACAGAAAGATTTTATTTTCAATGTGCAGGCAACCTGTAGCTATCTAGTTAGAATTACAAATTTACTGTGCTTTTTATTTTCCATGATGTTTCAATAGTCAGAACTTTCATTGAAATTAATGTACTACATACAAGTACACATACTGTGGCTAGTTACAGATAGAAACTGTATTAACAACAGAACAGGCACTGTGCAGACCTGACCTTTCTGCCTTTCTGCCAACTAGTGGTAAATTGAAGGGACTGTAATTACCTATAAGGGCTTGTTCAGTGAGTGAGTGCATGTGGTACTTGACTGTTTCTATGGCTGCTTATGGCGCTTAGTTACAGTCACAATGTAACAATTCTATGACACTGTGGTAACGCAGAATTGTAATGTCATTAAAATCACATTTCACTGCTGTAACTTGTTTCACAGCTTCTACCATGATACCTTATCGTGGAAGAGGCCAGAAATGGTACTAGGATACATTTGTATTTGATTCAATAGCAGGTTAAGTGACCTACCCATTGTACTGTAAGGCTGTGCCCAAATTGTTGTACTGAAATCCTTGTTTTTATTATTATTACAAGTAAAAAATATTAATAAAATATACGGAGCAATGTAATTCCTGTGGTAAACTATTTCTGTGGTTTGCAAGGTACATGACATCAATTCTTAAAAGCACAGAAATTGTAAAGGAAAAATGATTTATTTGACACAAGACATCTGAAAGACGGAGAATTTCATTGAGAATTAAGTCAAAGGATTTCTTGAAAAATGACTTTTAAAAAAGTATTATTGGAACACTTCTTTATGTTTATAATTTGTACTCTGCTGTTCGGTTACTATATGTTTAATCATACAGATTCAAATACATTGTTATACCTGTTCTGCTTTGACGTAGTAGTCATGTGTGTGTGTTCACCAGAGATGAAGTCACAATCCTAGACTCCATCTTTGGGATTCAATGATTTTACTCCTGACACTATTAGTGACTTGAGGAAGTAACCTGAGTTTTGACTGAAATATAACATAATTGTTTGTACTGTGGCATTGAAATATGTGTAGATCCTTTTTTATGAAATAGCTCCTAAAAATGTGTAAACAAATTAGAATCTCTCATTCTCTGTGAGCCTTGATTGTAAGTACCCTCTGATCCTTGACAGTCATACGTGAAGCTCCATAATATTATAGATGGACAGAGCTCATCTGATACATACACTAACTTTATATCATCTACATAGTTAAACAAAACAACAAATGACCAGTATTCCTCAATACTGAGTAAACTAAGCAAAAAAGTAACTCATCTTAAAGTAAGATACTTGATTGAAAGTGGAGGATGTTAGAATAGCCATGAAAATTGATAACACTAAACTGATGTATTCATATGACTGAAATATGGCTACTTCTACTCAATGTACTCTGGTGACACTGATCACTATGCAAGCATACCAGCAGAGCCAGCATGCTTTTGGCCTCGCTGACATACTGCGTAAGTAAGATCTGTTACGCCGCACGCTCTGGAGACGGATAGACTTGGTTGAATGGAAACGTGGCTTAAAAGTGTTAAATGGCAGGGAAGGCTACTGGACTCTTGATCATGATCAAAAGAATGGTTGTGGCTGAGGAGGCTTCCAGCCATTTTTATTTACCCTACTCTGGGTAGAGCAATACAGTGGCTTAAAAAAGTGCCCTGCTCCACTTCAAGGGACATTTCAATAGCACTATGGCTGAGGCTTAGAGTCCATACAGGCTTTTCACAGTTCTCTCTGTCTAACAACAGGAAGAGGAAAAACAATTGTCAATGCAGGCAATTTAGGATAAGGAGTTTTGAGTTTTGCGGCTACCTCTATTCTATATCAAAAGTGGAAGCTGGATTCAACTTATGAGAGACAAGCAGTGATGAGACTTTGCTATACACATTGTATAGTATCATGATCAGATGTCTTCTGCATGAGGAATACTGTAACAGAACCCTGAACAACCAAGGAAGCCCAGTAAGTAACCTGATACAACGTTTACCCCATAAAGATGTATAAACCGTATTTGTCTCCAGGAATTCTCAAAACTGAAGTACTGTATGGTGTCAATGTAAAGCTGAAGCCCCATATTAGTAACATGGAATTGAGACATATCAACACAGCAGTTATACGCTAACCACATGTTTACAAGTTATAAGCTTGTGATAATGGAGCAACAACACATATCATAACACCAGGCAGGAAATTACCAACATAAATGCTACTTTACAGTGTAGTAAGTTAATTACATTTTCTCAGTATTGAGATGGACATGTCTCCTCTGTTCCCCCCTAACCCTACACCTATGACTGCAGGACAGATTTTTTTATTAATGCTTTCAAGCTCCCTGGCTTCTTCTGTCCTATTAACCTGCTTCTGTTGTTTGTAATGGTAGCTAGTTGTTTGTGGATGAATTAAACATACCCTCATGCTCTTGCCACAAGTATAATTCCACCCCAATTACTATAATCAGAATCCACACAGAAGAACCCTTATTGTTTTATGAAATTCTTTGCTGGTACTGTAAATAGCTCCAAAGCAATAAAACTCTCATACAAACCCCAAAATGCATTTTGCCATCTCTATCTCTCTGAACTGAACAATGTCACAGTGCATGCTGGGGACTGGAGGCAAAAGCAAATGCATTTGTTTGTAGTTTAGTACTGCTACAATAAGTTCCTCATCTTTCACGTGCACTTTCAGCTTAATGCTTTCTCTTTTGTATTTTTGTATCTTTCTTACTCCACAGCTCTCTTGCTTCTTCATGCTGCAGTTCTACAGGAAATGATAACAGCTTACAGAAAGCAGCTGTGTTATTTATTTTTTCCACATTTTATCATTGGTTAATATCCACTAGCTGCTGGTGGCCCCTCACTACTCATGAAACCCTGTTCTGAAAAGGAATTTGTGAAAATACAAAAAGTCCTTAATTCCCATTCACAGTGTATATATGATGCATGGAAGGACTCTAATAACCACACGATCTTAGGTGTTAAGAGGAGGTTCAACTTTAGTGTGAATACACCAAATCTCTCCAAAAATCATGACAAATGCATGAAAAACTCAAAAAGGCAAGTAAAAGAGGTAAACCAGAGTATATGCACCAGCCTTTAGGCAAAGGAATTGCCTAAACAATATTTTGCAAAGTGTTGATTGTTCTTACACCATAAAGACTGGCTCCTTTGGATTCCCTGTTTTGTATGGCAGAGAGTCTGGAAACTTTCTGTGTCAGTGAAATAGAGCAAACAGAGGAATCTGAATCAGGCAAGGTAATAATAACTTTCACTTCACGCGGCGATTCGTCCCTCGCTTCTCTTCTGACTGTTTTCATTAAGGACAGCAGTCTGCAAGGCTTTCTGCAGGAATATAATTGTTTGGGCTTAATGAGCTGGAAAAAAAGGAGAAAGGGACCTGAGACTATTAGGTGGAGAAAACTTTTAAAGCAAAAAGGTAAACATCCTTTCCGTCAAAACAAGCAGGAGTTTTTCCAGGGAAATAATTACCTGGTCTAATTGGGCTGAGCAGAGAGAGAGTGGGTCACTCTCCTTTTTAACGCTGTGGCTGTTATTGAACATCTGGGTCAACATTGCCACCCTCTTGCTTCCATTAGTTTAATTGTTAATTTCTTAATGTGGATGCAAATCAATCTGTCTTTCAACCACCCACACCCTTCACAACTAAGCAGCACTTCAATGTCAAGTCTTTCTTATTCCAGTAGCTGTAGTAAGCAGTTTGTTTGTTGCTTCTTTTTGTCAACTAAATTCCTCTCTTCTCTCTCTTCATTTAAAACTGAAAGGGATCAAATGGCATGCAAAGGTTGCAACAATGAGCCAGAATTAAATACATGATTCCAAATTTGGGAGGTGAACAATAACCATACAAGACATTAAAGAAGCAGGCATGACCATAGTTGCTTTCATTGTCATGAATTTATACGCACTTGAGCTGAACAGTGTGCATGCACGCATGTGTGCTTGTGCGTGTCTGTCTGTGTGGTGGTAGTGGGATGTTTTTCCAGTAAATTGAATTACAAGACATTTTGACTTTCTAGCAGAAGAAGGGCAGGCGAGCGCTATCAGCCAGAAGAGATTGAATTGATTATGATCAAATCAGAGGAAGAAAGAGGAAGAGAGGGACTCATAAGTGAACAGACTAAAGCATGCTGTCTGCAAAACATCAAACTTTTTTCCCTCTTTCAGATCGAAATTACTACCTTAAATGGAAATGCGAATTTTAATTAAAACTCAGGGCTATCTAATCTTGGTCTGTACCATACACTGACTAATCCTCCTTCCATCCAAATTTGCAGGGTACTTTGTCAGTTGTCTAATTGCGCCTTTGTTATCTATAAAACTATCTAGTTACATTTGCCAGCTACTTAAAACATTCATTAGAGAATTAAACGTTCTGATGACAGTGCTTTGATTTCACATACAGATGGTGCCTTAATCAGTACCTACAGTCACACCAGCTCTATGTTTCATCTCTGAAAGAAAAGGCATAAATCCATTTCATTGGCGATATGTATGAGGACAACGAAGACTAGCGCTTGTGTGCACCCTCACAAGGATCCAAGCCAATGGCAACCGTATATATATATTTTTTGGATAGATGGTGCACGTTTCTTGTATATTTTGTTCAGATAACATGAAAATGTACTATGCGGTCCAGAGCATTCCTAACTTTTTCCTACTGCACCAACTGAGGAATCCCCACAGATATGGTGTGAGGCCACTGCTCAGAAATTTTACTCTAAAGCTAAAACATCATACTGGAAAAACTAACATAGGCTACCACAAACTAACAATAATTAACACAATGGTCCTTTGTTAGGTAATGCTAACTAATTAGCTATAGCTAGTTATGTTTGGGTAGCTAACACCTGTTATATGTTGGAGGGTGGGGCAGCAATCAAGTGAAAAGGAAAATGGCATACTCATTGACATTGTGACTATGCTCTTACCTAGTCACAATGTCATGTTATGGAGCAAGGAATGTCTTTTAAGTCTTTTGCAGATGCCTGAGTGATATCTGCAAAAGAGTTTGTGCTCTAGAAGTATCAATTCCTACAGCCTTAAAAACCACTGTTTGTTGACTTCTGTATGAGCATCACAAATGTCTGATCTGTACTACCTGGATATGAACAACTCCCTCATAAATAGTTTAAGTGTTTTTGTGTGTTGTTCTCTGAAATAATACAGTTTAATGCCATTTAATGAAATAATAAAGTTTAATGCATACTGTAAAAATACTTTCAGGTCAGGTATTTCAATTGTGTTAACCATAGTAAGAGAGTGGGCTGGCTAACATTAACATTATTAAGTTCTATCAGCACAAAATTAATGGTGTCAGGGATATGTTTAGTTAGCTAGCTGTATAATGAGTAAAATTACAAACATGAGAGAGAAATTCCTTGCTAGCAAGACAGGAGTTTGTAGTTGGTGGGTAACCTGTCTTCACTGTGTAAAGCTGTGACCCTAAAATTTCACCTCCTTTTCTCAGCAGGGAATCAATAAGTCGATATACCAACTGCTTTCCCCTGCTTACATTTGCACCCAAAAGCAGCATACTGAATAACCATTGCTTTAAAATACCATTTCAGAATGAAACACAAATAAAATCTAATCAACTTGGTATATTCCTACAGCTGCTATGGCATACATTTCAAAAGGTGTACCTTTGCAGTTCAGGAGACCTATGAATGTAAGCTCAAACAGGCTGACCATATTGTACAGAACATGGTGAAAAGTGGACCACTCCCAAAGATTAATGTGGGAGTTGTATTCCCACACTGGGTTCAGAGTATTTTCAGTTTTGCATTTTTGGATTGGTGTGTGAAAGATGGGAAAAGGTTTTATAAATGTTGATAAAGATCTCATTTTGATATACAAAACAGAACAATCATGTGCCAGTCCTACAGAGGGGTTCTCTGCAGAGACACACAGCAGTGATAAGAGAGCTGCATTTTCATCTCTCTCTATTTACCTGTCATCAGATGCACATCATCCCCATGGGAGAAAGGTACTCAGAACTAGCAGGTTTGAAAGGGAAGGAACACTCTTGATCAGCTTCATTAATGTATTGAATCATTAGCGTAAAAACCCTTGCAGCTCTGATGACAATATCAGACTTTGTATTACTGTGAGACTAAAAATTGCACAACAGAACAGCGCTACCAAGCCAGTAATCTGTACTAAGTAATATATTCCATTTTCATCCTCCAAATAAAGTATGAATGGCCCAGAGAGGGTTTGAAATTGCTGCATGTCAAAAAATTCACATATGCTGCCAGGTTTAAAGCACATTTAATGCAGAATTTAGATTAGATTGGTAGAACACATATTTTAATGCATAAAAAGTGCCATGCATGCCAGTCAAAATTATTGATTAGTATTTGAATGTACTTTTTATATTTCTCTTTCAGATAAGGAAGTAATGATTTTTTATGAATAACAAACATTGCATAAACACACATTTAAAAGCAGGGCTGTGGGAAGAAGGTAGAGGAGACAAAGGGAGCTATTGATCTCTCAGTGAAAGGGAACGGTCGCTGGAAACCCAGCGCAGGCTCTTTGTAACTCTGAAATGCAAGTTTGAAGCCATAGCGTGGCAGCTTGACGGCTTCACAATGGGCAGCAATGGGATGCTATATCTGACATCCACACCATCAGAAAAAGGTTATTTCCTTTTCAAGTGCCCCCTCCATCCCTCTCTCTCCCTCAGCCTCTCCCTCTTCACCTTCCTAAAATCAATGGGGAGAAGTCATTGTACATCTGAAGGTAAGACACTGAATAGAGATCAGATTCCTCTCATGACAGAGTGCTTTTTGTGTATGTGGATGAGTGTGTTTTATTTCCTCTCCAGGCTCATCGTGAGCAGCAGGGGAAAAATGTGAAGATTGATCTCTTACAGAGGTCTTTATGGGACAAAAGTTTAATGTCTTCAATTCATAACAGAAATAATAGGTGACAGCAAGCTAAAATCCACCAGTCTCTACAGTGTTTCCATAGAAACCAGGGAGGAATTGGGAAGGGCTGTCACCATTACTCATCCACAAATCCCTAATATTTAAACACATCTTTCTGGAGTGGCATAAACTTTATTACGTATGACAGGTCTAAACTTCAAACGCAGCCTGGCATGAAACTGACACGAGTAATTTATCTTAACATAATCCAATTATATGGGAATGGGGCTTAATGTACTTATCTTTTATTATTACATTCTAAAGAGATCATTAAGTGTCTGCTTGCAGGGAGCTGAGGAGGGACCATGGCAGAGAGGCACTCCACTTTGGCCACTCTGTCTGCTTTTCCTCTCCCCCAAAAAAACATATACACAGCCAAACATCTGAGAGAAGCTAAAACCCTTACATAACTGGATGTTTCAAATCCACTGAAAGGGGACTAAATAAATACTAGAATGTGCATTTAAAAGGTATTTATTATTTCACTTCTTTAACAAGGTCAAAAAATATTACAACAAAATCCGTGCCCGGCACAGGGTAAAAGGCACAGAGCTGTACACTAAAAACAGAGTATTGTTTTTTAAATTATACTTTTTCTATGCTTTTCCCCT